>CM042834.1:131740377-134140377 GCA_023653725.1 Bungarus multicinctus
CTTTTGGGGAGGGGAGAGGATCTATTTCTCCATCTTGTATAAGGTCTTCCAAACAGGTATGTGTAATTATAGATCCACTTCCTGTCACTTTTTGTGTCCACTTATTGTCAGATAAAGCCCTTTTAGACAGTATTTCCATTTTTAATGCTGTTTTTATGACATCTTTGAAATGGTTGTTAAATTTCTTTATTTCCAATTCTATTTCCAAGAGAAATCTTTAGCATTTATCTTTCCATTGTGCATGATGTGACTCCAAACATTTCTACATCTGATTTCTGTCAGTTCTGCACGTCACATCCATAGGTTTTTGCATCAAAGGTCGAGGTATGGAAAGTATTTGCTTTTGTCTTGGGGTTTCCCATCTCCTGGGGAAATGCTTTTATGTCATAAAAGCTGAGCTGAGCTGAGCTACTGTTCTCCTTCGTGATACTTCTTGGTCAATTTTGTATGAAATATTGATTTCCTGACCAAGCTAGATGGAAGAATTCACATCTTCTATTGGCTCATTTCCAAGCTCCATTTCCTGGTATTGGCAAAATCAGTTGCACATAGATTGAGTTTTGTTTCTATTGATCTTTAAGCTAACTGCATTACTTGCTTCATTGAGCTTGTTTAAACAGTTTTCATCTTCTTTGATGTTGTGATTGATCATCTCAGTGTCATTGGCAAATCAGAGGTGAGTGAACTTTTCATGATTTGTATCAATGCCTCTTTCTCCCCAATTAACTTCTTCAAGAGCTGCTGTGGGTTCACTACCCTTATATTCAGCAGTCTTCAGTGTAGGGCAAACTGTTCCAAAATTCAACATATTCACCATGCATTGAAACATTGAGGATTAGAGTAAAAGTTGAATCTCAAGTACAATGGAACAGAATGGAATGGAGGTGAGTGGAGTGGAGTGGATTGGTTGTCCTTTTGTAGTTTAACGTATTTTAATGGGATGCTAAGAAAAAGGGGTTTAAAGATGTTAATGTATTATTAAACAATTTATCAAGATCTGAAATTAATCAATTAATGAAAATTCTGAATTTACCACACATGGAGAGTAGCTAAAGAGTAGTCTGTTAGAAATATTCTGCCAGACACCAGACCTAATTTAAACTCCTGAATTGTCAAAATGGGTTCATTACCCACCTCTGACCTTTCTTCCTACCAATATGAAAAAAGACTAATATTATTCTGTGTGTTCGAGATTTTTATAAGATGCATGCATGTATGCATGTTTGTGGGTGTGTCTTCTTTTTTTGGACATCTGTTTCTTTTCTCTCTCTTTTTTTAAATACTGTTTTAAGTTAGTTTTGTTCATCTATTTAATAAAGCAATAAAGATAACATATAACTAAGCCTATTCATTTCTTTATTTTTACTGGATCAAAAATTGTGCAACAGTCTTCCTCACATCCATCTGTTCCTCTGTGATCGGCTGACATACATACTTCCTACTCAGCACAGTACTCACACTGTGCTGGTCAAATTTGCTCATCTTGTATCCTGTTTTTCAGAATTCTAAAAAACATTTTCACAGGCACATTTAATGCATCCATCCATTCTGCAGAATGGTTTTTGCAGTCTTGCTGCATTTTTGTGTGTGTAGCGGAACAATAACAACATTCTCTAGGTCAATGTTTTCCAACCTTAGCCATTTTGAGATGTGTGGTCTTAGGAAAAACTATCTCAGAGCTGACTTAGAAACCAGGAGGTTGTGAGTTCGAGGCCTCGCTTGGGCATGAAAGCCAGTGGGTGAAAGCCATTCATTCTTCCATCCTCAGTTCCTATCGGCAAACTATTATTCAGTAATAAAAATCAAAAGCTTCTTTGGAGGGCACAATGTATGGGAAGAGACAAAAAACACTAAGCTATAACTGGTGAATTCCTAATGTTCATTCCAGCTTCTTGCCCCTCTGTGTGAGCAGCCAAAACAGACTGCTTGTATTCGAGTGCAACCACACATACAAGACAACATTTAAGTCTAGAAAGACAACCCAGCTTTTCTTGATGGAACATTTGACTTAGCTGGTCAGACATTTCCAGTTCTGCTGCAACAACCAGATAGTATTCGTGACTATTCTTGAAGGGTATGCACCCAACCACAGCATCATGCAAACTGGGGCAGAAGGGAGCATGGTGAAAAAATCATTTCTTGCACATAGCTGTGCTTCATGTCTGGGTTTGGAATTCCCTACCTACCCTGTAATTTGAACAGCCCTAGTGACTCCACCTCTTCTATACATTAATAGCAGTTCCTCAGTCCAAGCCAGCTCCGTCATCTGATGGATCCCAACAGGTGTACCCTCTGCAGACTGCTTGTCTTCCCGCAGTCCCCAACCTCCTCCCCTCTGGGATAACAGGGCTGACATTTGAACATGCTTAGCTACGACAAGCCTTTTGGGAGACGCCTCCGGCAACTCTCGGTGCTCCTTGCCAGAGGAGCAAAAGCAGCACCTAGCCCCTCTTTCTATCCTACATTTTCCAGCCATGACCGAAGTCAAGGCTCTCAAAGTCCGGGTGACCTTCGCTATTATTCTGATAGGGGTTGCCTTGATGTTCACGGCAGTGGTGACCGACCATTGGGCTGTGCTGAATCCTAAGGTGGAGGAATACAACACTACCTGTGAGACGGCTCACTTTGGGCTATGGAGGCTCTGCATCAAACGGATCTACATTGAAGAAAACAAAATGGAGAACGAACAAGGTTGCGGGCCCATAAGCCTGCCAGGAGGTATGTTGGTTGCTCTGATCCCTAAGCACCATGGCAGCCTTGCTTTAGGGCCATAACTTCTGTTTTCAGGTTAACCCTCTGGGCTATTTATTCTCTCTTCTTTGAGGTTCTCTCTCTTTCTTTCTCTCTTTATAAATTATATGGCTACTTCCTGCTGGTTTTGTTGAGAAGAAAAAATGCATTAAAAGAAAATTGGAGAGAATGGGCAGTCACAGACTTAATAGTCGTTCCTAAAAGATCTGTAAGGGGCATGCATAAGCACACCAACGTGCCTACCGTCCCTGTCTTAATGTTCCTTTTTATTCGTATCTATTTCATGTATTAATAATCATGTTTATACATATACATACATACATACATACATACATACATACATACATATATATATATATATATATATATATATATATACACATATACATATCCAGATACATATATATAATCAAATGCATGCTTGACAAAACAAATAAATAAAATAAAATTGGCATTCCACATCCAAGAATGGGAAGGTGAGTGCAAAGGAAAGTTCTAGGAAAACATCTCCATGTTTCTCACGTAATTGATCAAGGTTTGTGAATAGATTCTGCCCACTTCAAAGCCCTAGACTCCCAAGGATTGTGTTCGAATCATATTGTACACGGTTGATGCATAGATTGGGTTTTGATTTTTTCCAAGGGTTGTGATGCCAGGAAGAGAGCTCACTCTCAAGCTCTTCCTTTGTATATTTGTGTTGCTGGTTTGGCTTCAGAAAGAAACGGGAAGTGTTTCTTTTTTAAATAAAAAATAAAAGAAGAAATTGAATAATGAAATTATCATCTATGTTTAAATAATATGGTGATTGGCATTAGAAGAATGTATTGGAATATTGAATAATTAAATAATGAAGCATTATAATTTAATACAAGTATGTATATTAACATGAGAGATATGATTAATGTTGTTATTTTTGTCTGTATGAAAATGTATGATGCTTACACTGATGTGTACATGTAGAATAAAATAAAAAACTTGATTTAAAGAAAGAAAGAAAGAAATGAGAAGTGGGGGAGAGGCTGGTCTTTTCCATTCCACTAGACTGGAAGCGTGGTTTCAAGGCAGAGAAAATAAAGGCTACTGGAGTATGAATTCTGCCCTGGGAACATGATACGGTAGGCTGATTGGATGGAATGACCATACAAGTAATCCTCCAGTTACAATCATAGCTGAGTCAGGGATTTTCTTTGGCATAAGCCAGTGCAGTCATAAAATCAATCGGACCTGATTTTATGACACTTTTTATTATGTTCATCAGCGCAAAGGGTGTTTTTTGTTTTGGGAATCAGAAAACTAGGTCCCAAATCATGATCACCTGACCACAGGATGCTGTGACCAGTCAGTCATAAATGCGAGCCGGTTGCCAAGCACTTGAATTGTTGATCATGTGACCCTGGGGTGATGGGTGTTCTGACAGTTGTAAGTGCAAGTACAGGTCATAAGCCGCCTTTTCCAGAACTGCCGTAACTTTGAACCATTGTTAAACATCAGAAAGCTTGCAAAATTAAAAGCAATAAAATCATTCAATTAAAAAACAAGGCAGAATAGTGGGGATTTACAAGTGGCGTCTGATGATAAGGAAAGGAATGGAATAGAATCAGTCTCCCACTATGCAGGGTGAAACCCCTACCTCCAGCCAGTTTTTCTGCCTTGCATGCAATAGCTGAGGCCAGCTGCAGCCCTCGGTCAAGCTCCCCTGTCAGAGGAGGCCTACCATTCCTTTTTCACTATCAGAAATATTAGAGAGGGGAAGGAATCCTGGAGACTCACTAAAGCTTCCAGCAGGACCAGCATCTAGGAGGAAGGATGAACTGGGAAGGACTTCCAAAGGAGCAGCCTCTGCCAGGGGGCCCAAAACTAAGGGGTGCCAACTTTCCGGGGGGGGGGCACTCATGCTGCCATGTTCTGCCCTGAGGGGAGACATCTCGGAGGAAGGTAGCAATGGCTGAGATCACCCAGATTGCTTTCACATTTTTGCCAAGGGAAGGGGAGGGAGAGGGAAGGAAGAAGCCATTATTAGACCTCTTGTGCTATTTCTGGTTCTTTTAAGAGTTGTGGAGAAAATCTGATATCTGAGAGACCACTTATCTCCAACTGGTGCCATCCGCCTGGGACATTCCAGCAGGGTGAATGTCCTCCAAGGCCCTTCCATTGAACATTATCATCTGGTGTTGATTGAGGAGATGGAGCCCCTCTCCCCACCCTCTGGAACAGCATTCCCTTAGAGACAAAGAGGACACCCTTTCTTTAGAATAGAATAGAACAGAACAGAACAGAACAGAACAGAATAGAATAACAAAGTTGGAAGGGACCTTGGAGGTCTTCTAGTCCAACCCCCTGTCTAGGCAGGAACCCCTACACCACTTCAGACAAACGATTATCCAACAGCTTTTTAAAAACTTCCCGTGTTGGAGATTCATAACTTCTGGAGGCAAGCTGTTCCACTAATTAATTGTTCTAACCAGTGGTGGGATTCAAATGTTTTTACTACTGGTTCTGTGGGCGTGGCTTGGTGGGCGTGGCAGGGGAAGTCAGAGATGGTATTGGCCGGTTCTCCGAACTACTCAAAATTTCCACTATCAGTTCTCCAGAACTGGTCAGAATTTGCTGAATACCACCTCTGGTTCTAACTGTCAGGGCTGTCACACCCTGGAGGGCCAAAAGGCCTTGAAAATCTGACTTTGGTCCTAGGCCTGGGGTTGATGTTTTTTGTGCCATGGCCCTTGTTTTGTTTGGTCACTTTTGTTGTCCAATCCATTATTTAAATCTGGGTGTTCTGCATGGTTCAAATTTTTTTAGCTGTTTTTGTTTTCCGTAACTTTGTGTACAGCCCAGAGTCCACTGGATGTGCCTGTCCAAATTCTTTCAAGTAAAAAAAATACTGGGGGTGGGGTGGTTTGTTTGTTTGTTCGTTTATTGCATTTGGGTTTATCCAGCATTCTACTCAATGTTGATGCAGATTTTTACAAATATCCTTGACTTACAACCATAAACTGGAGCCAAAATTTCTGTTGCTAAATGGAACAGTTGTTGAGCAAGTTTTGCCCCATTTTACGACCTTTCTTGACCCAGTTGTTAAACGACTCACTGCAGTTGTTAAGTGAATAACACAGTTAAGCGAATCTGCCTTCCCCATTGCCTTTGCTTGTCATAAAGTTGCAAAAGCTGATCACATGACCCCAGGACATGGCAACCATCATAAGTACGTGCCAGTTGCCAAGCAAGTGAATTTTGATCACGTTACAATAGGGTTCCTGCAACGGTCATAGGTATGAAAAACAGTCATAAATCTTTTTTCAGTGCCATGGTAACTTTGAACAGTCGCTAAACGAACGATTATAAGACGAGGATTGCCTGTACTGACCATACGATGGTGGTTTGTACAGGATTTCTCCAGCCTTGCTTGAAGTTGAACTGATGGCGTCTGCTTTGCTAGTGCTCCTAACAGGATCCAAATATTTGATCCGAAGAGATCTTCTCATACTTCTTCCTCTCTCCTCTATAAACCTTAAGAGAATAATAAGCAACTCTGACTATTCAGAGTCATCTCTTTCTTTCAATTTCAACGTTAACATATTCATTTCTGTTACTTTTTGTAATATCGGTTCTTTAGGAATATTGGGAGTTTTCCATACCTATGCAAAGGCTCTGAATACTTCCTAATCTGGAATAAATGGCATGACTGGTTAGCAAACAGAACTAAAAAATAAGACAAGAAACTTAACAAGAAACTTCTATATTCTTATATAATTTACAAATTTACATTTTACGTTCTTAAGGCTTCTTAAGAACGTAAAATGTAAATTTGTAAATTATATAAGAATATAGAAATAACGCTTATAGTTAAAGTTATTAATTAATATTAGATAAATATAAGTACAATGTGTTACGAAATTTAAGATAAGAACTTGTATAGATGTCAAGAATGTTGTTGAAACTATGATGTTTTATGTTGATACTATAGAAACTTAATAAAAACATATTTTTTTAAAAAAGCAACTCTGAGAAAAAACCCAAGATATTAATTAAGGCAGGGATCCCTGACTCCTGGGTCAGGCACTGGCATTGTCCACAGCCCACCAATGTTCTGGCTCAGCTCCCCAAACATGACAAACCCTCTGTAATTGAAGCAATGAGTCCTTTATTAGGAGCGCCAACAGCCCTCGTTCACCTCAGACTAACAAGTCTATCTGATAGGGAGATGAACCGTTGTCTGTCACATCTATTCATCTCTGCCCCCTGCCTTTTATCCACAGAGCTAGGGTGGGGCTTCGTTAGCAGCAGTGGCTCTTCCTTCCCCAGGATCAGCCCACGGATTTCCACTGCTCTCCTCTCCTCTGCCTACTGCACATCCGTGCATCAGGCACTGAACCCAGCTGTTCCTCCTGTTCCTCATCAGCCACCTCCAGACCTGAGGGTTGTTGACTCTCCATCTGAGGGCTGACGGACGGCCCAGGCTTTGCCTCTGTCTCTCTTTCTTTCTGTCAGCTCCATTCCCTCTTCCCCCTCGGAGCTCCCAGGTTGCCCTGATGCTAACCCTGACTCCCATGCCTCCTCCTCATCTGATTCGGCTGCTGGAGGAGCCAGCGGCCGACAGGCCACAACAGCAGGAACTGGGCTATGGAAACAAATGAAGCCCCATTCGCGTACAGCAGCACACAAAACCACACATCCTTGGTTTGAGGAAAAACCACTTTTCACAACACTGGTCCCTGGCTCCCCAAACTTGGGGGCCACTAAACTAAGGTACTATTTCCCAGGGCCTGTATATTCTCATAGATCAGAACAGAAATTGTCAGTACAAATCTAGGACCTGTTGCCCATGGCACTCACTCTCCAATGTACCTACTTGCCTGGGAATCTACCAGCCTATCACATGTAAAGAATTCTTTCTTTGGTTATTTATTATGATTCATAATATTAACATGGAGCTGAAACACATAACATCTCAAGCGATTGAAAGCAGCTCGCCACGATATGGTGATTATTAATTGCACAAAAAGGGAAAGATGGCTGCAAGAAAAGGTGTTTTGTCAAAGCCCAGCAAATAAATTGAGCAGCAATGACTGGAGCAGAACGAATCTATAAATCAAAGTGGATACAGCTCGTTCATAGTGACCCCGTCCTCTTGTAACGAGAACCACAAAGACAACTTCTGAAGAGTTTTCACAACAAACACCCGGATGCCTGGATTCTGTGACAGCCTGTATGGCCAGAGGCTGGAACATTTTAATTGTTTTCCAACACAGCTTGGAGAGAACAACAGGACTTCCTATTTATCTTCCAGAGCATTGCCTTTTCCCTTTCCAACCGGCAGTGATTATCAAGAGAAAGCAAGTCTAAAGACAAATTGAATGCTTGCCATTTGTTAGCAGGAAAGCGAGCAGATGATTGCAAAGCTTTCAGCCCTTTAATTTAATTTTGCAAAGCACTAAGTGTCTTGAGAGCACTATAAAAATAATAAAAGATAATTGCAGCGAGTAACAAATTGCAGGATCTGCCAGTCTGAAGAAATGTGAGAATTTCCAAAGAGTCTTGGATGACGGGAATCTGAGAAAAACAGCCAGTGTTATTTACAATCCATTTTACTCAAATCCCAAGAAAGCCCATCACATCGGTCTCTAAACACACTCATTGATCCTGCACCCTGCCCTCCCCAGTAGACCAATGTTTGTTAGGGGCCATCAATTCTGGTCACGTGGCTCATAGTTAACTCACCATCTCTATAATTGCCTCTTTGTTTACTGAGCAGATTTGAAAGGCAGCGGAGGGCCGTGAATTGATTTTTCTCGATTCCCCGCCCCCACCCTATGCAGGTACATGGCTGACATACATCAGAGGCACCAAATACACTCCAGCTGCACTATTAGGAATCTGCTTTATTAAGACTTCTGTGGTTTATGAGCTTTAAATTCATCCAGTAATATCAAAGTAGATTAACGTGATCATTTAGTGAGGATGCTTAGCATAGAATGTGTGCACACAGAGAAGATGAGTGGATTTAGGAATAGATGGATGGATGGATGGATGGATGGATGGATGGATGGATGGACAGAATAAATTGATTAATCAGAAGGTAGATAGACAGTTAATAGATGGATGATAAATATACATATATGATAGATACAAGATAGGTAGATATAGATAGATAGATAGATAGATAGATAGATAGATAGATAGATAGATAGATACATAGGTAGACAGATAGAGAGAGAGAGAGATGATATATAGATGGAGAGATAGATGATAGGGAGATGAGAGATGATAGATTAGACATAGAGAAATAATAGATTAGAGATAGATAGATAGATAGATAGATAGATAGATAGATAGATAGATAGATAGATAGATAGATAGATAGATAGATAGATAGATAAATAGATAGATAAATAGATAGATGATAGATAGAGATATCGAGAGATGATAGATTAGAGATAGATAGAAATAGATAGATAGATAGAGACAGATAAATAGATTGATTGAAATAGATGATAGAGATACAGAGAGATAGATAGATAGATAGATAGATAGATAGATAGATAGATAGATAGATAGATAGATAGATAGATAGATAGATAGATAAAATGATATAGATATACCAATATAAGCTATAATAACAAAATTTTGAAAGCTTGACAGGGTGTCCCTCTGGCTGGTCTTATACCATACAGGACCAAGGTGGAGTTGTTTGATTCTCTTTTTTCAAGGTTTCTCCTTTCTCAGGGCTGAGGTATTCTTTACAGTCTCTTTTACTCTTTCTTAACAATTTCATGAACAGTATTCCTTTCATCTCAACCATCCTCTACACAGATAGGTAGACAATTAATCCACCCCTATCTATGACCACCAGTAAGAGGCCATTCCTGTTCCCACCTTAATCATCTCCTGGGGATTAGGCAGGGGTGGTATTCAAAATTTTTAACAACCGGTTCTATGGGTGTGGCTTAGGTGGTGGGCATGGCTTTGTGGTCACATGACTGGGTAAACATGTTGGTGGTCATGTTATTGGCTGGGCATGGCCAACTCAATATCACTCACATCGAGGCACGCATCTCCTCGCCTGGCCTCTCATGACTGTGGGGATGCTGCAACAGTTGTAGGTGTGAAAGACGGTCATAAGTCATTTTTTTCAGTGCCATTGTAACTTTGAATGGTTACTCCACACAAGCAAAGTACCAGCAAAGGAGGAGGGAAAAACTCCAGAGAAGTTCCTGAGACAGGAAGTCCAGTCCTGCCAAGAATGTAATAAGGGTTAATGGAGAGGCAGTTTCTGTAAGCAACACTAGAATGTTTTCTTCCTGCCTTCCTTACAGGATTAGGCCAGCAATTTCTTCTAACAACCTGTTCTCCGAACTGCTTAGAATGTTAACAACCAGTTCTAGCGAATTGGTGCTAACTGGTAGAATCCCACCCCTTGGATTAGGAGTCCTCCAGCTAATGGGGAATCCCAGTGCTCTGCTAAGGACAGAAGATGAGTGAGTGAGAAGCCTGATTGCAGAACTTAGAATGAGAGTCTTCCAGCTAATGTATGTTCTTCTTCTTGTTGTTAAAGTATGTTTCTGAGGCAACAGCAATAAGTGAGCAAGCCAGAGGTGGGTAGATACAATGATACATGTTTTAGTAGCAGATCAATCAGGTAATCCTTGACTTACAACCATTCATTTAGTGAACATTTACAACGGCACTGAAAAAAGTGACTTATGACCGTTTTTCTCACTTGTGACTGTTTCAGCATCCCCGTGGTCAGGTGATCAAAATTCAACTGCTTGGCATCTGGTTCATATTTATGACGGTTGCAATGTCCTGGGGTCATATTTTCATCTTCTGCAAGCTTTTGACAAGCAAAGTCAATGGGGAAGCCGGATTCACTTAACAACCGGGTTACTAATTTAACAACGGTAAGCGAGTTACTTAGCAACCGTGGCAAGAAAGATTGTGGAATGGGGCAAAAGTCACTTGACAACTCTCTTGTTTAGCAATGGAAATTTTGGGCTGAACTGTGGTCATAAGTTGGAAGACTACCTGTATTCATTATAACAGAAAGTATGATATCCCATAAGAAGAAAATAAGCTTTTTAAAAATAGAGTAACTAGAATAGAGTAGAGTAGAGTAGAGTAGAATAGAATAGAATAGAATAGAATAGAATAGAATAGAATAGAATAGAATAGAATAGAATAGAATAGAATAGAATAGAATAGAATAGAATAGAATACTTTATTGGCCAAGTATGATTGGACACACAAGGAATTTGTCTTGGTGTAAATACATAAAGAAAAAATACATTCGTTAAGAATCAGGAATCATAACATACAACACTTAATGATAGTCATAGGGTACAATCAGCAATCAAATCATACTAGGAAACAGTCAATATAAATTGTAAGTATACAAGTGACAAAGTTACAGTCATACAGTCACAAGTGGGAGGAGATGGGCGATAAGGAGTTATGAGAAGATTAGCAGTAATAGTAGTGCAGACTTTGTAAATAGTTGAATAGTGTTGAGGGAATTATTTGTTTAGCAGAGTGATGGCTTTTGGGAAAAAAGCTGTTCTTGTGCCTAGTTGTTCTGGTGTGCAGTGCTCTATAGCGTCGTTTTGAGGGAAGGAGTTTCAACAGTTTATGTCCGGGATGTGAGGGGTCTGTAAATATTTTCACAATCCTCTTTTTGACTCGTGCAGTATACAGGTCCTCGATGGAAGGCAGGTTGGTAGTAATTGTTTTTTCTGCAGTCCTAATTACTCTCTGAAGTCTATGTCTGTCCTGTTAAATTATTAAATAATCATTAAGGGGCAATGCAATGGATACTTACCATTTTGCAGTGTGTTGTCTTATCGTTTTCCAGGTCAACCAGTTATCAAATATCCTTTATTTCCTTTTCCATCAATCCCTATCTATTAAAAATAAATCCCCTTGACACAGGGATGTTCTTTGTTGTGAACTTACACAGATATTATCACGGCATAAGGAAAGAGGGATTGTGCTTTCCAAATAGAAGCCTTAGCCTGAAAAAACAGTTTCATTGTCCCTAAATCCACATGACAAAAAAGAGATTAAATTTCATTTATTTGAACATGACCCCATGCCTTCAGTTTCTCTTATAGCATTAAACTTCCAGTTGCCTTATAACATTAAAAAACATTATGTTAATTTAAAAATTAAAACGTAAACTGGTATTTCATGATATGGTGGTGGCAGGTTTTCAGAAGTGGGGTTGTGTTTCAGGTTTGAATTGGACCCAGAGTACAAACTTGAGGAAAGGAAATGGACTAGTCGGTTATGATTTTTCCCAGCTGAATGTACAGTATTATCTTTCCTGAAGCTCAGCTCTTCAAAAAATATAGCTTCAGATACACATTCATTAAATTAATTTCCCTTCCCTTAAGCTTATATATATATTTGCATTAAGTAGAGATGACATTGCTTTGCAAATCATTACATTGTTTTAATAAGGTAAGCAAAGTAGAAGGTCGTGTCATGATTGGCCTTGAATTTTGCAGGCAGCAAGGGTTGAAATCCAAATAGCTATTTCCAACCTTGGTATGTTTACACTCACTTGGCAATAAACCACCCTGTGTTCAGTGGAGCTTACAAAGAAAAAAGAATGTTGAGCCTTAGACTTACACAAGGCCAGGCCCCTGTTTACTCCGTCTCATCCACATACACAAACCTACCACTGTCCTACCACATCACAAATCAAATTCAAAAGCAGTTTATTAGGAGATACAGGATACTGCTGATTGAATCTCTCGATATCTAGCTCTATCTATGTATGTATCTATAAATCTATCAATATCTTTCTATCTCTATCATCTCTATCTATCTATCAATTATCTATCTATCATCTATCTATCGTGTAATGTCTATCATCTACTTCTTTCTATCCTGTCTGTCTCCTTTCCTGTTTATCAATCATTTTGTTCTATCCATCCATCCATCCATCCATCCAAACCCCTGTGTGTGCGCACATTCTATGTTAATGTATTATCTATCATCTCTCTGTCTCTCTCTCTCTCTCTCTATATATATATATATATACATACATATGTATACATACAGTTCTGGCGAGCTGGTAGCAGCGATGAGCAGCAGACACCAAACCAATTCTCTCTGCCACTCTGCTGTTGGGCCCACCTGCCTGCCCAGGCTCCCACACTCACCTTTATCCACTGAATTTGAAACGCAGCTGCTTTGTGTGGCACAGAATAGTGCCGCGCGGCAGCTGCTGAAGTGACCGGGATCGTGCAAGCTTGCAGGAGGCGAGTTAGGATGCCTCCATGGCTGCACAAAGTGTGCGTTTGGCACATGCGTGCATGCAATGTGGATACATGTGTGCAAAGCGCACCCACCAAGCTACACTCACCGAACCGGTGGTAAAAATATTTGAATCCCACCACTGGTATGTATGTATATATATATATATATATATCATCTATTATCTATCTAAACTATCCTCTCCTGGCAGCAGCTGGTGTCACAGATCTAAGTAACATTTTTTGAATCCCAGCTGTAACACTTCTCCTATACCCCCTCCAAAGCCTGATAAGCCGTGTTCCACCGCTACATCATCATTAGTGCTGTCATTCAATGAAGCTTGGAAGACACATATGCTGCTTCTTCCAATAGCAAAGCACAGGCATGCTTCCTCCTTAGACAGCTCTCCCAAGACTTTTGGTTGCCTTCCTGTGGCAAAATCCAGAATGCTCCTCTTCCCAATTCGAATGCAGCTGCAGCCACAGCTGGATCAAACATCAGCCCTGCAATGTGGAGAGAAAGCTCTTCGGGTTGCAGGCAAGTTTTCCCTAACAGATGGGCCAGCCAGAGGGAACCACAGGAGGACTCTTCCCTGGTGCCACCTCCTCCTGTGGATGAAGTTGGCTGCCTAAGGTGGAACAATAATATGCTTTATGTTCAGAAACTCAAATCCCCAGGCTGTTTTGCAAACTATGGTACTTCTTCAGCCACTGAAGAATCTCCAGCTGAACCCCTGGGGATGAAATGATCATAACTCTGCTTAATATTGCATTAACAAAATGCTTTTCGGCATCTTTCCAGATTTCAAAATGGAGTTGTCTTCAGGAGCATAAATTTGTATTTTCATCCATTAAATTCATTTGACAGGCTATTTGGGAGGCAAGATACCTCAGTGAACGTGTGTTGTGTTTGAGATGGGAGCTACTAGTGCTTCAGACTTTCCTTACGGTATTCCTTTCAAATTAAACCGCCCATTGCCTTTGGCTGATCAACACCTGTGTAGAATGCTAATCTGGCAGGATGCCAGTCTGGAATAAACAAGCTTATATAGTCGTAAAGGATCAAGTGTTAATACTGTACACCAGGGGTTTGATGAAAGGCCTATCAGAATTACAGATAACAGATAATCAGAGTTGGAAGGGACCTTATAGGTTCTCTAGTCCAACCCTCCCACTCAAGCGGGAGACCCTACACCATTTCTGGCAAATGGCAGTCCAATCTCTTCTTGAAAGTCTCAAGTAATGGCGCTCCCATAACTTCTGAGGGCAAGCTATTCCATTGGTTGATGGAAACTGTCAGAAAGTTTCTCCTTATTTCCAGGTTAAATCACTCCTTGTTCAGTTTTCATCCATTATTCCTTGTCTGGCCTACAGGCATTTTAGAAAATAGCTTGACCCCCTTTCTCCTCTCTGTGGCAGCCCCTCAAATATTGGAAGACTATCATGTCTTCCCTGGTCCTTCTCTTCACTAGACTATAGAGAGGATTTCATTACCTTGTCCCAATCAAAAAGATGGGCAATGTGAAATAAACTGGACTGCACCAGGCTAAGCTGGGCTGAGCTAGATTTAACTAGTATGATGGGGCACAACTTTTTAAATAATTAAGGCAAGTTTTTATTAATAGTGAAGCTTAGAATATCCAACCCCCTGGTGATTAATGGGTTGATTCATTGAGGTAGTCATCGGTTAGAGCAGGGTGTCAAATTTGATTGTATTGAGGGCTGCATCAAGGTTATGTTTGACATCAGGGGTGGGGGGTGGTGGCCAGGGTGAGCATGGCCAGCTTGACATCACTTGTGTCGGGGGGCGCCTGTGGCAGCCCGAGCACTCTGCCAGTGAAAACTGAGCTCCGTTTTCACTGACAAAGGCTCCATGGGCCATTCCTTCACGGTTTACAGGTCAGCCCCCGCGGACCTGCTCTAAGCACCCCATGAGCTAGATCCAGCCCACGGGCCTTGAGTTTGACACCCTGTGTTAGAGATACATTAGTATTAATTGTGTAAATATTTGCAATTTTGTATTCGAACATAAGCAGAGCTCTGCTGGATCAACATGTAGTCCAGCGATCTGTTCTCCCAGTGGCCAACCAACAGCAGAAGGAAACCCACTAGTCTCCCAGCAATTGGCCTTCAAAGGCAATACCATCAAAGCAAATAACAATTGATCCTCATGTCATTTGTGAATTGGTCCAACCTTTTTTTTTTTTTTGAAACCAACCAAGCTGGTAGCCAGCACCATATCTCATGGTAGAAAATTCCAAATGTAAATATGTGTAGTGTAAAAAAAACCCTATTCCCTCCATTTGTCCTGATTTCTCCAAGATTCAATTTCCTTTGGCTCTAGCATAATAGGGAAAGGCAAAATAGCTTCTCCTTGTGAGGGGTCCTTGGTGCTTTCTGAGTTTGCTTGTTTTCTTGCAGATGTTTCATTAAACATACTAGATATCTAGGTTACCTAATTTGGGTAATGATTTCTGCAAGAAAACAACCAAGCTCAGAGAGCATCAAGGACCCTCATTTCAACCCTCAGCCATAAATATTCTCCTTTATTAGCTTTACCTTATCTACTTTAACCACACTATGCATAATTTTGTACACCTCAAAATTTATGTAGCCTTAGCAGAGTGGTACATTTTCTTCTTTTGTTATGATTATGGTTCTGCTATTATGGTTGTTCTGCTATGTATTATTTTCTTTTCTGGCATATGAGCATAAGCTTCCGTGCATACATTATAGTGTTGATTGTCTGCATAGGAATAACTGTTTAATGAGGAAATGCTCTAATTCTGATAGCCCAAGGGTTGACAATCCTACAAGCAAAAAATCTTGGCCAGTCAGTAAATAGAAAACTGGGTTTACACAGCTCTTTAGGTTCAAATCTGGTCAGTTTAAGCATTAGGTCCTAGCTAACAAGATGCAGTTCAGTGCTAAGAAAAGTAAAGTTCTACACCTAGGCAGGACAAACCAAATGCACAGGTATAGATAGAATTGGCTGTACCTGGCTCAACAGGAGTAACTATGAGAGGGATCTAGATGTTCTAGTGGGCCACCACTTAAGTATGAGCCAGCAGTGTGCTGCAGCTGCCAAAAGAGCCAATGCAGTCCTAGGCTGTATCAACACAGGAACAGCATCAAGATCATGAGAAGGGATAGTACCGCTTTATACTGAACCGAATGAGCCGACGCCTGGAATACTGTGTCCAATTCTGGTCATCAAAGATGCTGAGATCGTAGAAAAAGTGCAAAAAAAGAACAACGGAGATGATAAGATGAGATGATAGGGGGTGTGCATAAGCGCACCAATGTGCCTACCGTCCCTGTCCTATTATTTCTTTTTTTATTTTTCTTATATGTATTCATAACTATGTTTTTACTTGTACCTATTATCTTGTAAGCAATTGACAAAATAAACAAACAAACAAACAAATAAATAAATAAATAAATAAATAAATAAATAAAGGGGGCTGCAGGATAAACTATATGAGGAACAGTTAAAGCAGGAGTGTCAAACTCGATTTCATTGGGGGCCACATCAGGGTTGAGTTTGACCTTGGGGGGGCAAGGGGCATAAAATAAAACACCAGTTGCAATTTTATTTTCAGCAAAGGTATTGTGAACGACAACCTGCCACTCTACTGCTTCTTGTCCTTTTCCCAGAGGAAATATTTTTTGAAAAGTAATCTAAGCCCCAGAGCTCACTGTAACAGCATTGCCAAAAAGGCATTAAGAGTTGTAAATCTAATGTTACAAAGCTTCTCCTCTGGAAATATTTAATTGCCAACTACGGCATACAAAACCTTTGCTAGACCAATACTCGAATACAGCTCATCTGTCTGGAATCCGCACTGTATATTGGACATTAATACAATTGAGCAAGTCCAGAAATATTTCACAAGAAGAGTACTACACTCCTCTGTTCACAACAGAATACCGTACACCACCAGATTTGAGATTTTGGGCTTGGACAATCTTGAACTACGCCGTCTATGGTTGGACTTAAGCATAGTACACAAAATTACCTGCTACAATGTCCTACCAGTCAATGACTACTTCAGCTTCAACCACAATAATACAAGAGCACACAACAGATACAAACTCAATGTTAACTGCTCAAAACTTGATTGCAGAAAGTACGACTTCAGCAACAGAGTGGTCAATGCCTGGAATGCCCTACCTGACTCTGTTGTTACATCCTCTAACTAACCCCCACTCCTTTAACCTCAAACTATCCACTATTGACCTCACCCCATTCCTAAGAGGTCTGTAAAGGTGGTGCATAAGCGCACCATTGTGCCTCCCATCCCTGCCCCATTGTCCCCATTTAATCGTACCTATTTTTGTATTTTTACTCATTTATACTTATACTATTATCTTGTAAGCGATTGACAAAACAAATCAAATAAATAAAATAAAAAGTCTCACTTCCTCAGCCAAGCCAGCTCATCTCCCCAACCTACCTCCCATTAAGAGAGTCACCACCACCACTGAAGAACCCGCAGATGATATCAGTACAAACACACTCTCCTTTGTTTTGCGATGTAAGTTCATAAAGAAGATCTTCAGGGAGCAGTAGAACAGTAGACACAAATCTCCTTTGATTTCTCGGCTCAGTCACACATTTTCCAGCGAGTGGATGGAAAGCAGCGAGGTCTCTTAAACAAGAATGCCCAGTTCCAATCGTTCTGATATTAAACAGAAAGCTGTTTTCCTAGCTACAGCCACATAGATTATGTTTTAATGTTTTCCCCTCTTCAAAATGCTTTGGCTGAACAATATGAATAGCTTAATTTGCCTTTCCTTCCCCCTACCCTGTTTTCTCATCCTCATAACAAAATAAGGGTGGGCAGAGGAGGGCCATTAATATGGTCTTCTGGGGTGACACTGCTACCTCTTCCACAGGTCCTCCTGATTTAAGGAAGTTGTCATCACAGCTAGTTCCATAAAAATCCCTGTTAGCCTAATGCCTGACAATTATAGGGTCATCTGTAGGCAGAAGCTCTTATATCTGCTCTGAGTAGGCTATGGGGCTTTGAAGAACTAAGTCTATTGCTGCCCAGTTCCAGGACCCCTGAGCTCTCGTACAATGGACGTCAGAGGTGAGGACTTCATGGTCATGAAGCTTTTGTAGGAAAGCATAGGCACAGTAGCAAGGATAAACCCAACTCCATCTGCCCCACCAGTGGATACTTCTCTTCACCGACTGAGTCTCTAAAGCTGAAAGTGATCAATTTCCCTCTATCTGCCTGGGAGGTGGGAAGGTCATGCAAATTTGTGAAGATGTTTGATTGGTCGTTGTAGCTTTTGCTTTGAGTAAAATTGAGGAGTGGCCATTTGTCTGCAATCTGAGTTGTGGCTCAATTCTCGGTCAACATTTTTGCCTGAACTTATGAGACAGGAAAACTGCTGCTACCTCCATCACGAGCTTGTAAGGATGCACCTCATTGAATGACCACAGTTGGGACCCTCAACTCAACGGTTAAGTCAAGTTGTTGCTAAATGAAACCGCAACTGTGCTTAGAATCGTACTGCAGCTTTCCTTTGTTTTACAGACCTGCAAAGGTCATAAATACGAGTTGTTTTTTCATCACCATTGCAACTGCAGTCACTGTACAAGGTAGTTGCTAAATGAGGACTACCTCTACTGCTATGTGGAATGGCCTTGGGAGAAAGAAGGAACAGCTGCAGGCCTTAGACAACCATCTGATCAATGACATCTGAGCCCAAAGAAATGGGGTGGCAAAGCTGTCTCAGAAGGAACCCTTCCTAGATTTGGGAAGAGTGAAAGTAAGGATGTGAGAGATAGTTTCAGAGTTGCAAGAGTGGATGTTAGCCCTTTGAGCTAGGACTAAACAAGAAGCGAAACCATGAGGATTAGCTAGCTCTGTGTTTATTCCAAGGTTATCTTAATAGATAACCTTGACTCTTGATGAATGTATCTTTTCTTTATGTATACTGAGAGTATTTATACCAAGACAAATTCCTTGTGTGTCCAATCACACTTGGCCAATAAAGAATTCTATTCTATTTTATCTATTCCGTAGAATCAACAGGATCAAAATCAACAGAATTAAAAACAGAAACAATAGGAACAAAAATATGCTGGGCATATTTTTTTCTACTTTATTCTTAGGAGGAAGATGAAAGGCAAAATAGAAGCTTAAAACTTCCTTCATAACCACTATTCCTGCCCAACTCTCTTGGATGGCTTTAAAGGCAAACTAGTTGCCTTAAATTTCTACAAATCATAAAGCCCCAATTTTACTCTTTAACTGCTTTGAAAGTATTAAGGAGAAACAAGACTCTGAAAAAAATAGTTGACCATGTCATAATTCTCCCAAAGGTGCTTTTTTTTTTCAAAAGGCAAGTGAACTTTTTTTTATTTTTTTTCCTTTGAAAACATTTTATTTCTCATCCAAGAATATTCTTCAATTCATGGGTTTTGAATGAGAAGCGAAATGTTTTGGGACAACCATGACCTGAATGTTTGAGAATCTCCATAGACATTCATGTCATAATCCATTATGTTATTTTATTAACTGCATCCTTCCTAGCCCCCAAGCAGAAGAAAGGGAGGAAATACAACTCCCAGGATGAAAAAGTCCCAGTTAATTACTGTTTATTCAGTAATCTGTAAATAATCAAACCATGATTTAGCATGCTGGGTGAACAGGAAGCCAATGGACGGATTCCTGCCCAAAGCACATATTAATCTAAATAATGTACATGTAACATGTAAAAAGAACTTGGGAATATTAGAAATATAAACAGCATTTTAAAGGAAGTTTCAATTAATAGGATTAAAACATCATTTTTTAAATTATTATTTATTTATTTATTTATTTAATTTAATTTATATACCGCCCCCTCTCCCAAATTGGGACTCGGGGCGGTGTACAGCCCAAATAAAAACAATACTGTTACAAAATAGAAAATTTAAAATAGATTTAAAAAGATTAAACTAGTGGCTGAAGTTAAAATTACAATAAAAGTATAAAAACAGGGTAAAAAGTTAAGAAATTTAAAAACCAATCTAATAATACTAGGCCAAACCGGCCTGTTGAAAGAGGTGGGTCTTTAATGCGCGCCAGAAGGTTCTTAGGTTTTTAGCTGTCTTTGTCTTTAACTTCCACTTCTTAAATCAGGACATCTTTTTAGGAACTTGTGGTGCTTTTGTGACAGCACTGCTGCTAAATATCCTGCAAAGACTGGGCATTAAGCTGAGGGCATCAAGGTGGACATCAAATCTTGTGCGGCCAAAAGGAAAATAAATTATTTAACAAGATCATAGACTTGTTATAGGCATCGGGTACAGAACAATAGTGCTAGGATAGTCTGCCAATTTTTATCCCCTGTACACTGTTGATGAAGCAGAGATGGTATTCAGCAGGTTCTGACCAGTTCTGGGGAAGCGGTAGCGGAAATTTTGAGTAGTTCGGAGAACTGGTAAATACCACCTCTGACTGGCCCCGCCCCCATCTATTCGCTGCCTCCCGAGTCCCAGCTGATTGGCTGGGTCTTCTTTGGTTGCCTGCACAGGAGAACAGAGCTGGAAAGCAGTTAGTAGGGTGGGGAGAGAATGGAGATTTTGCAGTATCTTTCCCCTGCCACCCCCACCAAGCCACCCCCACAGAACCGGCAGTAAAAATATTTGAATTCCACCACTGAATAGAAGGTCTATCCCGAATGAAACAGGACACCCCTGTTTCAACAAGAAAAATAAAAGTTCTGGTACAGGGAAGGGAAAGAGATGGAGATGACATCAGCCAGAGAAAGACACAGTCAAATTCATTGCTAAGTCACTCCAAGGAAAGCTCATCAGCAATCACACAAAACTGCTCGTGTGTTATACAATAAATGCAGTTCAAGCGAACCAATGAAATTAGCCAAAATGAAAGCTTGGTGGTAATGTGTTAGCCGGGATGTGTCATGGGAAGGTGTTGGAATGGCACTGTGGAGTCCAGGTTCACCTCTATACTCAGCCACAGTGCTTCATAAGGTTGGAGGTTATCTCTTCCAACTTCCACCAGGACATTGGTAATGGATGACCAACAACCTTCTGGATATTATCTTTAGCCATTGGGCAACTCACAGTATGTGTGACCACCTGTTCCATTGGCTGACAATGTATACAGTCAGAAATCTCTTCCTGACCTCCAGCTGTAAACTACTTTCTTGTAGTTTTAACACACTGACAAAAAAAAAAAAAAAACATCAGAAGAGTCTGGTAACACCATTTCTGGTGAAAACACATTTAATTAAAAGACAGAAGCTTTCACAAATCGTAACTCGCTGCATCAGATGCCTAGGGCCGCAGCTAGACTGATGTAGGCTTTAAATTGGGTTGAGGTGTGGAAGTGAGAGGGAGGGAGGGAGGGAGGGATAGGTTGATTGTTCAGATTCGGGAATCAGGTGATTACAAGGACCTAATCAATTAATAAATGTAATCGGTTAAAACCCATTGTGCTTGTTGAGATTTTCTGAGATTGCCTGAAGCTTTGAGTGTATGTGAGATCAACAGTGTCTCACCCAGTGACACTATTAAAAACCCAACTTTTCCAAAATATTTATTTGTTCCATATAGACATTGATAGATGATGAACCCAGAGATAAGCGCAAAATTTATGTTGCTAAGCGAAACAGTTGTTAAGTGAGTTTTGTCCCATTTTACGACCTTTCTTGCCTCCCTTGTTACTACAGTTAATCCGGTAACACAGTTAAGTAAATCTGGTTTCCCCATTGACTTTGCTTGTCAGAAGGCCTCAAAGAGTGATCACATGACCCCAGGACATTGCAAACGTCGTAAATACAAGCCAGCTGCCAAGCATCAAACTTGGATCACATGACCACAAGAATGCTGCAATTGTTATCAGTGTGAAAAATCATCATAAATCACTTTTTTCAGTATCGTCGTAACTTGGAACAGTCCCTAAACGAATGGTTGTAAGTCAATGACTACCTGTTATTGCCTAAAATGCATAGGTCAGTACTAGCTAATCTTGTAGATGCGGCTGAAAGATAGAAGAAGTGAGAAATCAATGCTAAAAATAAAGGTTCCCCCCCCCCAAAAAAAAACCACCAGATTTTTGATGCATTTAAAGAAATGGAGGATTTCACTGCTCTAGGTCTGAATGTACAGGTGGAATATGTAAGGCCTCAGATTCCATCCCACTGACATATTGAACATTTGAGAAGAGATGTGCAGAGTAGCTGCCTGTCATAGTGTTTATTTGAAGGAATAAACATTTTCCATTAATTTAAAAAAAACCAGCTTTTAAAATAAAATAAAAGCAGAAAACAAGAGAAACCTCTTTGATATTGCACCTCCATATATTATTTTCTGCCGTGTGTATCATTAGTCCCAATGGGACTGAATTCTAAATAAAACAATATAGGATTACCTGGTATATTTTTGGTGTTTCGGGATTCAGCAAAAATGAAAAGAATTGATGTGGACAAAAAGTATTAATTTTTTTCCCTTCCTCTCCCCTCCTTCCTTTCAGAATACAACTGTTCCTATTTCACACACTTTGTCTCAGGAGAAAGCACTGAGATCTTTCAAGTATCAACACAACGAGGTAAGAAGAATTGGTAAGCAGGCAACCTCTGCATTACAACAGTAGCATACCTTATGCCAAAATGATTGGTATCCAGCTCTAAACAAATATGGGTTAATTAAACCGGTTATAGAGGAAGATGTCTAAGGGTACAGAATTCAATGGTGGGCTTCAGGTTTTTTTACTACCGGTTCTGTGGGCATGGCTTGGTGGGCATAGCAAGGGAAGGATACTGTAAACTCTCCAGTCAGAGGTGATATTTGCCGGTTCTCCAAACTATTCAAAATTTCCGCTATCGGTTCTCCAGAACTGGTTAGAACCTGCTGAATGTCACTTCTGGTCCAGATGAAAGAGGTGAAGAGTCACACACTTATGGAAAGATGAACCTGAAGTCAGTTCCACCAGATTTAGAGGAACATATTGAGTAATCTTCCCTATCATGGTATTGTTATGGTTAGCTGGCAGCAGGTGCAATGGCTGAGGACAGCAATGACTCTGATGAGGGGCCAGGACCATCAGGGAGTGGACTGCTGCCTTTAGGGATTGTGGGGGCTGGCAACAGTGATGAGGAGGTTCCCAAGGAGCCTGTGCTAAGTGCATGTGAGCGCAGGATGATTCGTAGAAGAGAACAGCTGGAGCAGCACAGGCGACTCGGGAGTAAGGATGCAATGTAATGCCCCTCCCTCCAGGGAATACAAGCCTGGTTTCAAAAGGTTTTTGCTTTTGCAGAAAGCAAAAATGCTCTAAGGACTCAGCATTGTGGGTGGAGACTCCGGCTTATCGGAAGAATTCTGTCAAGGCTTTTCTGGTTGGACTAATTGGCTGCAAGTCATCTTTTGTCTACAAAGAAGTTATTGTGTTGGCACCAACACTGAGAATTCTGATGGAATACAGGACAGAATACAGAGTAACAAAGTTGGAAAGGATGTTGGAGGTCTTCTAGTCCAACCTTGGAGGTCTTCTAGTCCAATCCCCTGCTCAATCAGGAGACCCTAGACCCATGATGGCAAACCTTTGGCATGCGTGCCAGAAGTGGCACACAGAGCCCTCTCCATCAGCATGCGAGCCATTGCCCCAGCTCAGTTCTACCGTGGATGTGCAAGTGCCTTCCACTGGCCAGCCGGTCTTCGGGTCTCTACCATGCATGCGTGGGGTGGGGCGCATACGTAGGGGATGCTTGTGCATGCAAGTGGTGCAAATGCATGCACAGGCTGAGGCATATGCGTGAGGGACTCGTACACATTGCATTTTGGGGATGCATGCATATGCTAAAAAGGTTAGCCATCACTGCCCAAAGCCATTCTGGACAAATAGCTGCCCACCGCTATTTTCTTCTTAAAAGTTTGCTAAGCTTCTTCTTAAAAATTTTGCTAAGTTTCTTCTTAAAAGCCTCCAAATATACAGCACCCTCAACTTCGGGAGATAAGCTGTTCCAACGATTGTTTTAAGTTTTCAGTTCTGAGAATGGTAATCTTAATACATCAGATGGAGCCAGTGGGAAAACTTACACCCATGTATGTCTATGGAGATTATTCTCAGTCACCCAGGTCATGGTTGTTCCAAAGGTGCTTTTTCAAAAGGACTTTGTTTTTCCTTGAAGATGTTTCGCTTCTTATCCAAGAAGCTTCTTGGGTGGGAAGAACTGAAGAAGCTTCGTGGATGGGAAGCAAAATGTCTTCAAGGAAGAACAAAGTCCAGCTGGCTTTTGAAAAAAGCACCTTTGGGTTACACTCACATAAGAATTTCTTGCTTGACGAGCTTTTTAGGTGGTGAAAATACCAGACCTGAAATTTGTAAATATAATGAGAAGCATTTCCATTTGTTCTAAGAGAAGATCACACTTAAAGAATGAACCAAAGTTCTTTCTCTTTACTCAGAACAAATGAGTGACAGCCAGTCCTTGCTGCTTTCAGCATGGGAAAAAGCCTTTAGGTTTCTCTCATTAGGAAAGCTTCTCATTTGTAAGTGAACTCTTTTAGCAGTACCGCTGGATGATCCAATGCTTCATTACAGCACTGCGAAGTTGAAATAGCAGCTTTATTGCAATTGTGCAGTGAATGTGCTTTAACTATCCCTCTGGGTTAATAATTTATTTCCAAAGTGATATTTTTAAACAGATTCACTTGCTGTATCTGTGAAAAAAAGGTATGCATGTCACACACCCTTGTTTTTAGTCTTCAGAAGGATTTAACAGATGACTCCTACAGCAAGGGTCTAAGTTGGAATTTATTAATGCAAGGGTCTCCAAAGTTGGCAACTTTAAAACTTGTGGACATCAACTCCCAGAATTCCTATGCTGACTGGGGAATTCTGAGAGTTGAAGTCCACAAGTCTTGAAAGTTGCCAAGATCGGAGAACCCTGTATTAATGAATCAGCTCCTTGCAAATGTTGATGTAGGAGATGACCAGGCTGAGCCCGAGGGAGAGGTCAAACATGTCATCAGTCTTGAGCCCACAAGAGATCTAAGTCTGCTTCACCATGAATTCCATTGACTCTTCTCTGCCACCAATTTGCTTTGACCATTACTAGTTCAGATTCTTGTAGAGAACTTAAGTTTGCAATACATCTTTTTTTTAATAGTCATTTTGAGCTGCCTGGGCTTCTGATTTCCCGTTCTTGACAGTTATTTTGCAACGGAGGGCTGACTCATGAAATGATGAAATTGAGAAGATGTATCCAAGCCCTGCTCTCAGCATCCCCATGTGCCCGGCTGACATTAAAGAGCAAAGTGTTGATTAATGTGACGGGCAGAAGGCAGTTCCAACCTTATTCGGAACAGAAACCCTGCTGGGATAGAACTGGAGATACCGAGAGTTTTGCGAGCACATTTTATTCTAGATGGGAGCATGCTTTCTAAAGGTCTTTGAAATCTTTCAGCTGGATCCACAAACATCTCTAATAAGGAGGTAGAAAAATTAGGGAGCAGCAGAATTTCTACGAGCTTTTTCTCCTCCCTAATTTAGTCTGTAGGAGATGATTCTAGAAATGAAACAGAAGATGACAGGACCATTTACTTCCGATTCATCTACATGAGGGAAAAGCAAACTATTACCCATTTTAATTTTGTATTCCAAAACTATTTGTTTTATGCTGTAAGGAAATTAACACCCTCATCCTTATTCATTGTATTATTTTATTACAATTCAAGAATCTCCTTCAGATGTTTCATGCCTTAGCATTTTCAAGTCTGTATATTCAATAGACTGCTAGCCTTTATAAGCTTGCTACTACAGGTATTCCTCAACCTACAACTATGATTGAGCCCAACATTTCTGTCATTAAGTGAGACATTGTGTTAAGTGTGTTCTGCGCCTTTTACCAACCTGTCTTGTCACAGTCATTAAGTTAGTCATATGGCTGTTAAGTAAAACCGGCATCCCCATTGGCTTTGCTTGTCAAAGTCAGAAGGTTGCACAAGTTGATCGCATAACCTTGGGACACAGCAATGGTCATAAGTAGGAGTCAGCTGCCAAGCACCTGAATTTTGATCTCATGACCATGAGGATATTACAAAGGTCGTAAGTGTGAAAAAGGGTCATAAGTCACTTTTTTCAGTCCCGTTGTAACTTTGAACAGTCACTAAATGAACTGAAGGATTACCTGTATTGAAATGAAATGAAATGAAAGCCGGTTTGGCTCAGTGATTAAGACACCAGGCTAGAAACCGAGAGATAATATATAAAATCATACATTGCAATGTCCTACCTGTCAATGAATACTTCAGCTTCAACCATAACAACACAAGAGCAAACAATAGATACAAACTCAAGGTTAATTGCACCAAACTTGATTGCAGGAAATACGACTTCAGCAACAGAGTGGTCAATGTCTGGAATACTCTACTTGACTCTGTGGTTTCTTCCCCAAACCCCAAAAACTTTAACCTTAGACTTTCTACTATTGACCTCACCCCTTTCCTAAGAGGTCTGTAGGAGGTGTGCATAAGCGCACCAACGTGGCTACCGTCCCTGTCCTATTGTTTCTTTTTATTTTTCTTATATGTATCCATGTATTCATAACTATGTTTTTACTTATACCTATTATCTTGTAAGCAATTGACAAACCAAATAAAAATAAATAGATTGGGATTTCTAGTCCTCCTTAGGTGCAAAGCCAATCATTTTGGGTCAATCAGTCTCTCTTTGCCCCAGGAAACAGGCAAGGGCAAACCACTTCCCAAAAAAAGCTTGACAAGAAAATTGCAGGGATAGAAAAGAAATGGTGGCAAAGCCCAACTGGCAGACTTACAGTCAAAAAAGTATCTTTTAACTTTGGTGATCCTATCCGTAAGCCTAAAGAGGTGAATCAGAAGGATGTGTCTGCCATTGGTTTACATATTTGCAATTGAAAGGAAGATTTAAATCAGATGAAAAGAATTATGGGCTTCATTTTGTGAAAAATGAATTGGAAATCCTACTGTGCGGTAGTGATGAACATATTGACAAAGTCTATAAACTGTTATTAAATGTGAATTTGGAGAATGAATATCTAAAGCACTGCATGATTCAGTGGGCAAAAGAACTTTGGATATAATGTAGCACTTGAACAAGGGGACAGTATGTGAACGAAAGGTTTAAACATTATACTTTTTTTTTTTTTTGCTTCCTGGGTCTCAGGGAAGCCTCCTTGGTGAAGCAGTAAGACAATGAGGGGGATCCCGGCCCAGCTGATCATCAGAACAGCTGATCGTTGGGAGGAAAAAAAATACCGGCTCAGCTGAACCGGTAGCTATTTTTTTACTACTGGTTCAGCCGAATAGTAACATTTTTTACTAGCGGTTCGTGCAAGTCGGGCCAAACTGGTAAAATATCACCACTGGATTATGCCTAATATCCAAGTTCAGCTGAATAAAAACTTTGGAAAAGAAAGGGGAACAGGTAAACAGCAGACAATTGGGTGGATTGTTGTATCTTTTCCCATTTTGCTATTTTTAAAAAAGGTGGGATTTATAGCTTCTCTTTTCCTTGACAATTTGCAAGTCGTGCTCTAATTCAGAACCCAGAGAGTTGTCCCTGCCATTTCATATTAGTTTCTCAGAGCAGAAATTATTGTGTCTTCTGGAGGTGATTATGATTTTTCCTAGAGAATCGGACAAGGAAGAAGGGAAGTCTGTTACCTACTGAACCAGGAACACTACAATTCCATTCATAGATCCACTGTCTCAGCATCTGCATGTTTAATGCTGAATTGTTGCCTTGGCCCCCATCATGTGTTGCACAATTAGCTTATGCTTCTCCTATTTCTGAAGCATTTCCCTTCTGATTGCCCAGAGAGAAATATTCTCTTATGGCTGAAGTCCACAAGGATTCCACCAATATCAACATGGCAATCGGAATGGTGTGACACAGAAAAAATCAAGAAGAGCTTTGATTGTTGTGACCACCATGTTGATTTTTCAGACTGTCCTCTGTGGACAACACTTTGATAGCTGGTGGCAGGTTCTTGCCTTTATGTTGCTTCCCCACTGGGATTAGAAGATTTGTCAATGACCATTTCCTTTGGACAGAGTGCTTGGTGCTCTCTGAGCTTGGTGGTTTTCTTGCAGACATTTCATTACCAAACTAGGTAATATCATCAGTGCTTTCCCCCTTTTTTTGGTCTCTTCAGAATACAGCATTTCTGCAGCTGCCATTGCCATCTTCAGTGTGGTCTTTTCCATCATCGGAACCATTTGTGTCCTCTTATCCTTCCGGAAGAAGATGGATTACCTCTTGAGGCCAGCTGCCATGTTCTATATGTTTGCAGGTGGGAAGGAAGAAATAGGGACATCAACTTTACTGCATGGGTCACGTTTAGGTAGGGCGGGAAGAAGGGGCATGGTGGAAGACCAACATGACTGAAAGGAAAGTGGTGATGGGTGCAAAGAGCTTTGCTAGTCTAATCCAGAAGTCTAGAAATATCTAGTAGTTAACCTGGAATTCAGTTCAGCATAAAACTGAGAAGGTGTCAACTCATAAAGCATTCCTATGCCTGTTTTTGAGTTGCCATAAGCAGGAGGGGGGGGAAACCTGAAGGAGCAGTATGACAATTAAAACCAAAAGTACATTCCATGCTTATCTTACAAAGATTGTAGCCTAGGCTACTGATCTTCTGCCCTCAAAAATCCTTCATTGGAGAATGTGATTGATGACACCCAGCCCATAAACGTGCTTCATTGGAGAATCTGATCTATGACACATTCAGTGGGGAAGGGGGAACAGGGTCACAGCTGACTGCAAACTACATGTGGCAGAGTTGGCTTCATATGGGTCAACGCCGACATAAGTCTTTTGGATTCTTTTGAAGCTTGGCTCGAGGCTCATGATTTAATAAGGGCAATTGCCGGAATCCTGACAGCAAGCCAACTCTACCTTGACTTCCATTCCCTGCTCACTGTTTTCTTTTCCCCTCTCCCCAGGCCTGTGTATCATCATATCAGTGGAAGTGATGAGGCAATCGGTCAAAAAGATGATCGCGAGCGATGACACAGAATGGATAGAGTACTACTACTCCTGGTCCTTTGCTTGTGCCTGTGCCTCTTTTGTCTTGCTGTTCCTCTGTGGAGTGGCACTTCTGCTCATCTCCTTACCTCGCATGCCACAGAACCCATGGGAGACTTGCATGGATGCCGAGCCAGAGCATTAAGTTTTACCAGCTCATGTTGCCACTTCAGCCATATCATATGCCTCCTGTTCCTCAATGGCCAACTATATATATATATATATATATAGATGACCTCCAGGAGTCGGTGTGGGAATATCTTTGGATCATGCCTACTGAGAGAATCAGATAGGAGCTGAATGCAAAATCCTGAGATAAAAAGAAATGATGAAGATGACCTCTTTTGACAAGATGTACAAAGACTTTGGCTTGATCACGCTGCTAGATTGCTAACACAGCCTGGAAAAGTTGGTATAAATGTCACTGAATAGAAATACAGATTTAAGAAAGAGATAACTTTTGTCTAAATAGGAGTTGTGGTCACTCTTTCAGGGACAAACAACCGGATGCCCAACTGATGTTTTGGGTTATAACTCCATTAAACCTCCATAATTGGCCATATTAACAGAGGCCCATAGGATATGTAATCCAAAACATCTGATGGACTCCTGCCCCATTTGATTAACCCTAGGAATGATAAAGGGTGGGGGAAAAGAACCCAAAATCATATTTTGTCAGTAAAGAATTTTTTTCTCCCTCTGTAAATAATCTTACCACCAATTTGGAGGCAGTCATAATGTTATTAAGCACATTACAAAAATAGATTCTAAAAAAAGATGTTGGATAACATGAAGACAGAAGAATCTCTAAGGCATATGCTTAGAGTCAACAGCGATGATTTTTATTATACTTCTTATATGTCAGCTAGTAATTTGTTGAGCTGGTATGATTGGGGAATGACAGAGACAAGGAAATTGAATAATAATAATGATTTTGAAAACTAAATTGAATTATGCAGAGGGAAGCGGGCAAGGGATCTGCTCTAAGCATCAGCTAATATTTTTAACTACCGTCTTCCTACATCTGCCACTGTCCAGATGTTTTTGACCACAATTCCCAGCTGATCCCACCAGCTGGCTTTGCTGGTGGTGAATTACAAACGGTGGCGAATTGGGGAACGCTATTTGACAGCTTCAATGGTTCTAGAACAGCAGCAGTCACATTCCACAAACAGCCAACATGGTTTTAGCAGAGAAAAGAAACAAAAGCTTTACAGCCAGAGGAAGACACAATATGTATGTACATTTGAGTATTTCATAGCATTTGCAGCCTGGTTAGCATTTGTAAAGGACGAAAAGCTATTAAATTGGTTGAGTGTAGGAGGTAAGAAGCTATAAAGGTTGACTGAGCCTTTCATCCTTCTGAGGTCGGTAAAATGAGGAAATGACCCAGATTGTTGGGGGCAATAGACTGACTCTGCAAACCGCTTAGACAGGGCTGTAAGCACTGTGAAGGTGTATATAAGTCTAAGTATTATTGCTATTGCTAAATGCTTCAGATCAGGTGACAGAAGAACACCTCCCTGCTCCAAAAAAAACAAACAAAAAACCCTGGAAGTTCACAATCCCCAAAAGACAAGGACTTAACTTATAGACACCTGTCTCAGAAAGCAAGGGCAAGGAAATAAGCTTTCTAGTCTCAAAGATAATATTGTGGTTGCTTTTGTAACAAGTTAGAACTAAATAATTTAACAGCCAGCCTATGTAATATAAATTCAGTTTGCAATTTAAAAATCACTAAACAAAGTATAATAAAGCAGATAGTGTCATTATAATATTCTGTCGCATTTTTAATATCAAGTGTGTAGAGCAGTATATAAAAAGTGTCAATTGGACACAGCCTCTGAGGCTGGGATCTGACCAAAATGAAATAAAATGGAGCAATTAACTTCCTGTGATTTGGAAACTATAGTTCTGTTGATGCAACCTAAAGTTGCATTTGGCATTATTGCAGCTACATCACACGGCTGGCTCGTATTCCCTTTGAAATCAATTATTATTTGCGATCTTTTTCACAGACATCATTAACAACACAAATACCCCCCATCCAGTAGTTGTGTGTATGATTTTTGGTTATTAAGCTAAGAATTGTTTTCTTTACAGCGAGATGCTTCTACTAATAGTTTATTCTGTTAGTAGCGCCTTCTTTCTTTGAATTCATAAATCCCCACCTTTTCTTATCACCTTATCGCCATTCATCCTGCCTATCCGTTGACATTTCTTTAGACTGCTACAAACTTGCATCTGTTGCAGAAAAAGAAATCTGCCAGTGTATTCTGGCAAGGAGCCATGCCCATAAGTATTGCAACTCACAATTGCAGACCTTCCTTTTTCACTTTTGCCTCTTAGAGCGTAACTTGTTGAAAAGCTTTTATTTCTTCTTGTTCCCTTCCCAGGATCTTAGATTAGCCAAGTATAAATGCCTGATGCAGAAACAAAAAAGTTGTTAGGGACTCCCCCTAGCTCACATGAAATCATAAAAGCAAATTCCTTTCATTATTATTCACTCATTGATTGAGCTTATTCCTTATTGTTCTCATGGTCTTTGCTCATTCAGCAAAAAGCAGTCCCTCGATCACCTACAATGGATGATTGGCAGCTCTTAAAGGAGATGTTCTTTTCATCACCCCTAACTTCACATTTGGAACACCCTCTGATCATTCTCCTCTCCTCTCTTTCTCTCCCGTGGCAAATTCCTGCTAACCCTACCTCTACAGTCAGTCCTCGACTTACGAACACAATTGAGCCCAAAATGTATATTGCTAAGTGAGACATTCGTTAAATGAATTTTGCCCCATTTTACGCCCTTGCTGGCCACAGTTGTTAAGCGAATCATTGAAGTTGTTAAGTGAGTGACACGATTGTTAAGTGAATCTGGCTTCCCCATTGACTTTGCTTGTCAAACATTTGCAAAAAGGTGATCGCATGCAACCATCATAAAAACATGCCTCTTGCTAAGTATCTGAATTTTGATCACACAATCATTAATGCGTGATCACACACAACCATCAAAAGTGTGAAAAACACTCATAAGTCACTATGTTCCGTGCCGCTGTAACTTTGAATGGTCACTAAATGAACCGTTGTAAAGGGAGGACTGTCTGTATTTGTACCTTGGGGTAGCCCCACCCTTGTCCGTGATTTCTCTGGTTGGTTTTGAAAACTCGTAATTTCCTTTGTTATTTTCGCTGTTTGTTGGCATTCTTTGAGATATCTTTTCTCAGCCTGTCTTGCTTCCTTTTAATTTTTTTTTTTAAATTGAGACAGGGTTAATTTGGTGTGTACCAAGGAACAAATTGTCCCAGGGGTCATCTTAGGGACCAGTCACAGTTACAGCTTCCAAAAGGTTTGCCAATATAACTCAGAAGGATTATATATTAGCAACCTGTCTTGATTCCTATCTCATAAGGCAGATATTTCAATATTTACAGTTTTCTGCCTCTTGCAATTATGTCATCAGATCACACTCCCCCCAAAATTGCTGAATGTGCCAATTATTGCTAATAGCACAGAAAATGCTTTTACAGAGAATTCTCTTGTCAAAACAATACAGTAGGCAAAAACCATACAAAAAGGCATATTTGGGGAGAGAGGAAGAAAGTTCATTATATTTCCTTAAATATAAGGCCTTTTAAAGAGAATGTATATGGTAATGTAAACAGGAGACAAAAGGAAATCCAGGATGGCAAAAAATACAGAACACAATGAAACACAACTGAGCTGTAGAGACCTTAGTGCTCTCGGAGCTTGATTGTTCTCTTGCAGACGTTACATTACCAAAGTAGCTAATATCATCTTTACTAAGTAATGTCATTTTTACGACTAGCACTGACGATGTTACCTAGTTTGGTAATGAAATGTCTATAACCAAGCTGAGAAATGACTAAGGACACCACAGTTGAACTCTGAGCTACTATTATTTTCTATCAGTAAACTGAACTAAATGTACAAATCTGTCCAAGTGTTTCAGGTATTATTTATTAAAGAGGTCTAATTTTCTATAATCGCTATGTTGTCCAGTTCATCTCCCTAACATAACCATTCCTTCCACCTCCCTGCATTGGGCTAATCCTGATTTACACAGTAAATATAAAATCTGGTTCTCCTTAATGGGGCAGGAAAAACACTTAATTGGCAATCTTTCACCAAGCCTCAGGAGGGCTATTTCAATCTTTAGCGTTGTTTTGATAATGGAGGAAATTTTTATGGGAAACAAAATGTTTTAGCAGTGGATTTCACACATACAAATCGCATACGATAGAAGAGTTTGGCTTTTTAAAGGAATCGTTTTGACCTTTTGCCATGGAATTCCATCTCCCTTTAAGAGATGCTGGCTCATCTGTCAAAACATGAAGAGAAGCCGAGAGAAGAATTTAACTATTGACAAATACCATGCAGGTTAGTCCTGAATTTATAACCAGAGTTGGAATTTTAGCTGCTAAGCGATCATTAATTGAGTCATTATGTGACCATACCTGGTTCTACTTTTTTTCTTTTTTGCCACATTTTTAAGCGAATCTGGCTTCCCCCATTGACTTTGCTTGTCAGAAGCTAACAAATTGTGATCATGTGACCATGGGAATGTTGCAATGGCTGTAAGTGTGAGGACTGGCTGTAAATTACTTTTTGTTCAGCACTGTCATAACCAGTCATTAAACAAAAGGCCATTAGTTGAGGATTTCAGTTTTCCTCATCAGGTTAGAACAGAAAACTTCCTTGTTGGACTGCTGGTTGGAGCTAATAGATGCTGTAGTCCAAAGAAATGTGTTGTTATCCATAGTCCTTTGGTGTCTTATCTAAAAGATGATTGGTCATCATTTGCAAGAGGAAAAATATTTATGAAGCCTTAGTGAGACCACACTTGGAATACTGCATCCAGTTTTGGTCACCATATTATAAAAAAAGATGTTGAGAGTCTGGAAAGAGTGCAGAAAAGAGCAACAGAGATGATTAGGGGGTGAAGGTTAAAATATATGAACAGTTGTAGGAATTAGTAATGGCTAGAGAAAAAAAGAACCAGAGGAGACATGATAACAGCGTTCCAATATTTGAGGGGCTCCACATAGAAGAAAAGATCAAGTTATTTTCCAAAGCACCAGAAGGCAAGATAAGAAACAATGGATGGAAACTTATCAAGGAGAGAAGCAACCTAGCACGAAGGCGTCATTTCCTGATAGAACAATTAATCAGTGGAACAACTTGCCTTCAGAAGTTGTGGGTACTTGAATACTGGAGGTTTTTAAGAAGAGACTGGACAATCATTTGTCTGAAATGGTATAGGGTTTCCTGCTTGAGCAGGGAGTTGGATTAGAAGACCTTCAAGGTCCCTTCCAACCCTGTTATTTAATTTAAATATCAATTAGAAGAAGTTGCATTGTAGTTATTAGTTTTGTGACAAATGCAGAGACTCTGGGAGCATATCAGGAGAAAAAGAGAATTTGATGGCAGAATCCAGTCAGATAAATTATGCACTCCAGCTGCATCTGAGCCCAAAAAATGGCCCGCGTGAATAGAAACTTAAGACTTGAAAACCAATGGACGCTGCCGTGATGGAACTGCAGTTTCAGCTAAAGGTGCCACAACAGATGTGGAAGGGAAGCCTCTGCAACCTGCTTCCGTCACATTTAAGCCAAGCAAAAACTCTGCAGAACATTGATGGGATCGATTATATCCAAGAATCCATTTGCTTACTTCCACATTTCTCCCAAAAATAAAAAAAATAAATGATGGCGCATTTCAGGGACTTTGAAATCAGGATTTTAATAGGTGTTTCTAACACATTCTTTCCTTATCAGAGTAAGGTCAGAGAACGAAAGATCAATATGGTGGATGCCTTGAAGGTGAAAAGGCAGGAAAGAAAACATAGGGTGTGTGTGTGTATTCATATTTTACAAGAAACCAACCCAATTGTGGCAAGTGGTTTATGGATGGGGCTTTCTCTGCTGCCAGTCACGCTGTATGTGTGATGGTGCTGCAGTTCCAGGAACTCCTGCCCTAATTCTGCCAGCTACAATTGGCCAACATGCCTGAAGAGCACCAGGAAGTCATTAGGACTAAATATAACCGAGTTGACTGCTCCAAGACGTAGCTTAGCCTTCCCTATAGCAAAAAGGAAGCACAAAAATGAATTCTTTAAAAATATGGATGCTTTGAATCAAGTCAGATTAGTTCACCGCCATGGACATGAGATATTTGTACTGGAAATACGATGCACTGAGAGATTTCAATATGGTTTATTAAAAAGCTATTTTAATTACGAATACATTTTAAATGTAGCGGTAAGAAATGTTTGGTGCTACCATTTGAAAAGGAAAAGCGCACCAAGAGACCATCATTACACTTGAAGATAGATTTCGTTAGACCCCAGTCCTCAATGCAGTTGACAATCACAAAAGTTGTTGAAGCATAAAGCACCTTTGGGGTTTTACAGCAGTGACCACTAGGAGACAGTAGATGCAGTTTAAATGCCAAGAAACAATTCTTGGTGCTCTGCACAACTTTTCTGCGTGATAAAATTAAAGGCTTTTCTCTATTCTTAGAAGGATGTTTTTATTTTCTTCTTAATTGCATGGAAGGAAGGCCCTGCTTCTTTCTAAAGAAAGATATGTGGGCCTCATTTGAAACATAATGATTTTGGCGACGTTCTTCAGGATGTTTCTTTGCCTCTGTGTGCAATGCATGTGTACACACAGAAAGAGGGTTTTTTTTTTAAAAAAAAAGGTTTTCATCATTCAACATTTGTGTCTTGCTCAAAGTCCATTTCTTCCTTTCCCCCAATGTGCACACTTATGCACACTTTTGTCTTATTATAATTGTTTGGATGCCTATTCGCATAAACCTAACAACTTGGCCATCCATGCAAAAGCACAAACATTTAGGGCCAACCACACCGATGGATCATCTGGGTTATCTGGCTGTGATCTGTGGATTAGTCTAAGAGGGAAAAGGACAAAGATTTGGGCCAATGTAGAGGGAATTTGGATGGGAGATTGAAGGATAGTAAACCTAGGAGTGGGTGGTTCTTTAGACAACAGGTCTTTTAAATTAAGCTAATTTTCCAGTTACGTAGTTATGTTCCAAAAAAATTGAGCAAAAATTTGTAAAGATTTCCATGAATGGCACATCCCAAGTTACAACTTACTACATAAGGCTCTACCAACCAAACAGCACCTGTCCTCCAGAGCTAGTTGGTAGCTCACTCCTGTGGCAATTTCTCTACTTCCACTTCTGTACTGAGACACTGAGCAGTATCAATACTGGCCTGGGAGGTTGTGGGTCATGACAAAATTTGTGTCAGCTTTTCTCCAATGGCTTGAGTATACAAGGCTGAGATTCATATTCCCAAAGTCTTCCATTCCCAATTCTGTGCTTGGCTCTGTAAGTTGTATGTAAAATATTGCTTCTGTATAAGTTCTATACAGCATCAACCACAATGCCTTTTTTGTTAGCCTCATACAGTACAAGGTATCTTTTTTATTTATAATTATGGAAGTTCACATCTTTTGGAACCTGCATAAGTCCCAAATTATTACTTTACAGCTTACTGGTTGCTTAAGCTTTGCCAGGTTTTAAATGATTTGAAGTTTTAATTCTCAAATAGTTCTTTTATAGCAACTTCACACAGATCGATGACTTGGGCAAAATAAATATTATTCTTTCATGCTGTTTTAACCATTGCTTGCTCTTGACCTTTTGTGAAGTAGGAGCCCATCCATCATGGCTTAGCACAAAATGTACAGCCAAGCCTCCATGGGGTGTTCAACAAATATAATATTTCTACTTTAAGAGAAATGAGCAAATCTGGTCTGCGTAAAGGCTCTAACCAGAAGATTCTGCACATGTTGATTAAGAGTTCATTGTTAGTATTGAAAGTTTTGATTAGTGTGAGTTTGACTAATGCAATATTTGATTTAGTGAGAATTGTATGTTGATACCAAGTTGTATTTAACAAGTACCCTGAAATTCAGTTAACACAAGGCTAGCACGTGTGCAAATTGAAATAGCTTGCAGTTTAACATCACCTCTAGAGATAAGCAGTCCAGGCTGGTTCGGATAAGGAAGGAAACAATAACAAGAGATAAGCCCTCTTTGACCAACATGACAGAAGTAAAAACAACAGAGCTAATTACAGATGGAAGGCAGTTGAAAGGGTCTATCACAAGTGCGAGGGCTAAATCGATTAATGATATATAAAGGCAGAGATCTCTGTAATGATAGCTTAACACTCTGACAATGTCAGCAGAGGCTGATGAAAGCTTAGTAAGTACATGATGTTATATATATATATATATATATATATATATATATATATATATATATATATATACACACACACACACACACACACACACACACACATACATACATACACACATACATACACACAATGGGGCAAAAAAGTATTTAGTCAGCCACCGATTGTGCAAGTTCTCCCACTTAAAAAGATGAGAGAGGCCTGTAATTGTCAGCATAGGTATACCTCACCTATGAGAGACAAAATGTGAAAACAAATCCAGACAATCACATTGTCTGATTTGGAAAGAATTTATTTGCAATTTATAGTTGAAAATAAGTATTTGGTCACCTACAAACAAGCAAGATTGCTGGCTCTCACAGACCTGTAACTTTTTCTTTAAGAGGCTCCTCTGTCCTTCACTCATTATCTGTATTAATGGCACCTGTTTGAACTTGTTATCAGTATAAAAGACACCTGTCCACAACCTCAGTCACACTCCAAAACTCCACTATGGTAAAGACCAAAGAGCTGTCGAAGGACACCAGAAACAAAATTGTAGACCTGCACCAGGCTGGGAAGACTGAATCTGCAATAGGCAAGTAGCTTGGTGTGAAGAAATCAACTATGGGAGCAATAATTAGAAAATGGAAGACATACAAGACCACTGATAATCTCCCTCGATCTGGGGCTCCACGCAAGATCTCACCACGTGGGGTCAAAATGATCACAAGAACGGTGAGCAAAAATCCCAGAACTACACAGGGGGACCTAGTGAATGACCTGCAGACAGCTGGGACCAACGTAACAAAGGCTACCATCAGTAACACACTACGCTGCCAAGGACTCAGATCCTGCAGTACCAGACATGTCCACCTGCTTAAGCCAATATATGTCCGGGCCCGTCTGAAGTTTGCTAGAAAGCATTTGGATAATCCAGAAGAGGACTGGGAGAATGTCATATGGTCAGATGAAACCAAAGTAGAACTGTTTGGTAGAAACACAACTTCTCGTGTTTGGAGGAGAGAGAATGCTGAGTTGCAACCAAAGAACACCATACCTACTGTGAAGCATGGGGGTGGCAACATCATGCTTAGGGGCTGTTTCTCTGCAAAGGGAACATGATGACTGATCCGTGTACAGGAAAGAATGAATGGGGCCATGTAACGTGAGATTTTGAGTGCAAACCTCCTTCCATCAGCAAGGGCATTGAAGATGAAACCTGGCTGAGTCTTTCAGCATGGCAATGATCCCAAACATACCGCCTGGGCAACGAAGGAGTGGCTTTGTAAGAAGCATTTCAAGGTCCTGGAATGGCCTAGCCAGTCTCCAGATCTCGACCCCATAGTAAACCTTTGGAGGGAGTTGAAAGTCCGTGTTGCCCAGCGACAGCCCCAAAACATCACTGCTCTAGAGGAGATCTGCATGGAGGAATGGCTAACCTACCAGCAACAGCGTGTGACAACCTTGTGAAGACTTAACAGAAAACATTTGACCTCTGTCATTGCCAACAAAGGATATATAACAAAGTATTGAGATGAACTTTTGATATTGACCAAATACTTATTTTCCACTATAAATTGCAAATAAATTCTTTCCAAATCAGACAATGTGATTGTCTGGATTTGTTTTCACATTTTGTCTCTCATAGGTGAGGTATACCTATGCTGACAATTACAGGCCTCTCTCATCTTTTTAAGTGGGAGAATTTGCACAATTGGTAGCTGACTAAATACTTTTTGCCCCACTATATATATATTGCTGTAGTATTTCATTTATATTACCTATTTTTGCCAAGCCGGAGCCAATTACCACATTTTTCAAAGAAATGTCACTTTGAATGGTGTGAATTCGAATATAATGCAACCATTTTGTGGGATTCATTAACACCCCACCTAGGTTTAACCTTAGATAAGAATGTCTCTGGGCACTCAACAGTGGCAGGCTGCAAGAAAGAAAAGAGCAGGGGGATTTTGGGAAGAGGAAAAACATTGCTTTAAAAACATGTAAAAAGATGTCTGTTAATATACTCTGTGGTGTTGCATCGCAGTGTCTCTCAGTATGAGCAAATATTATGTGATAGTATCTTGGACTAGAAATAGCGCCTTCCTACATAAATATGGATAGTAAAGTAGTAAAGTTAATATAGTGTAAAGAAGGGTAAATAAGTATCTGTAGCAAAGCTGAATAAAATAAAAACAGACTATTCAGATTTGCATGAGGTAATAAACAAAGGGCCTATTTGAACAGGATGAGCAAGAGTACTTCCATTAGTATAAATGGGATATGAGGCAAGTCTAATATTCTCTTCCAATCTGCATATACTCATTTTTTCTTCCTAATTCAATGTCACTTGGATCAATGTGCAAAGTAACTTTACTTCAGCATTGTGCCAGATAACTTTCCCTCCCCCCAAGGTCTCCATTGCTGACACACTTCCTTATGCATTTGCTATTAGGATTAAAACAGTTAACACAAATTGTAACCAATTCACATTTTATTTAATTAAAATATTTCCAGGGTCTTCGAGATCAGGAGCGTGTAGCAGCACAAATGCTCGAGCTGCAACTCTACAAGGAGAATAGATTTCTTCAGCAAATATTGCAATTCCATATACTGATGAATGTTATCAAGCCACATTGGGGCTCCTGCAAGCTTAGGATGCAATAAACTTAGTTTGGCTGATGCCAAAGATGATTGATCATCTCCTTAGAGGAGAGGTGGGCAATCTGCAATTGTGCAAATCCTAGGCATTTCCTTTCTATCTCCCCTCCCCCCCACAAGCAGCTGAATGATGGAATCATTTCCACTGGAAATAAATAAAAAAGAATGTAGTAAGGAATTAATAGACTTAATGTACTTTGAAACACACACACACATACAGAACAAAACAGGAAAGGAAAGGAAAGGAAAATGATAAAACTGTCTCCAGCGATGTTTCCACTTTAAAACTTATGGTTCTCATTGGGCAAAGCCAAGGGTAAGTCTATTTTACAAAACTGTTGCCTACCTCTGTTGAAAATTCCAGTTCTTGCTTTTTAACATAAGTTGGCTTGGATCAGTATTGTTCCCAAATGAATTCCCCAAACACCGTATACACTTGTATATAAACCCATCCACAAATAAGTCAACTCTCTATTTTTTTTAAAAAAAAAAACAAGAATAGAATTAAAAATATGCCAGCTGTGGATCAGCCAACTCTGGACATTTTCATATATTTTAATTCTCAGGGTTGGCTTATCCATGGGTAATTTACAGATCAACAATTTTTCATGGCATTTGGTGAAAACTTTAAAGACCACAGATGGAGTTATCCTCAAGTATACCGTATATGGGATATAGGGGTACTTTAAAAAGCATTAATACCATGCATCCTTGCTGATAAGCCCATCTGTGGATGCACCAAACTGAATTTTTGAGTGTATTTTGGCACCTAAATGGAGTATACATTCTCAGATCTATGGCCTTTTATTCCTCTTTGACCTTTGATGTTCTAAATGCTCTTTACCTCTAATTTTGAAGTTTTATAACTCAGGGCCACTTTTCACAAATTCTGAAAAGAGGTTTATTAACAGCCTTTCAAGACCGCCTCAGCCACAAAGGACACTGGATAGCAAAACTACTAAAATTAAAATGGCATGATGATTATCCTGGGAATCCTTGCACGCTTTCGCACTGTCATCCCCAACAAGTACTGATCACTAGACTTCAGGCTGAACAGATACATAAGCATTTCAGGAGCTGCTGAGGTTGGGATCCCCTGCAGGAATTCTTCCATGTCTGCCGTGCATGGTGTGGGCCTTTTAATAAATGTCCTTTCACAGGAGGAAAAAAAAAATAGAAGCCATAGAGAACTGCCATCTGCTGGGACACTCAGTCAGTGGACTTTTGAACCACTACTTTTTCCTCTTTACTTAAATTTTATAGAGAAAAATGTATGTCCTGTTTTGTTAGAAAATAGACCTAAAGTCATTGAGAGTACATTGATTGGAATGGATTTTAGATGCACCCTCAGATACTATCAAGGTTTATAAGAGTGATGGCTAACCTTTTCGGTGCATCCCCAAAATGCAATATACATGCGTCCCCCGTGCATGTGCAGCAGAGAGCTAAAGACCAGGAGACTGGCAGGAGGCACGCATGCACAGCAGAGTTGAGCTGGGGCAATGGCTCGCATGCCCACATGTTGCCATAGGTTCACCATCACGGGTTTATAACATCAACTGCTAATACCTTCTGAACATGGATGTCAACTCGTAAAGCATTCCTGACCTGCTCTCGAGTTGCCACACACACAATACAGACACACACACACACACACACACACACACACCAGTGGTGGTATGCTACTGGTTCGGCCCAGTTTAGCTGAACCGGTAGTTCAGCAAACAGGTAGTAAAAAAAGCCTCCGACGATCAGCTTAGAGGAGGAAAAAAAGCCTGACAATCAGCTAAGAGCAGAAAGAAGAGAAAAGCGCAGAATCGCCCCTCCCATCTGCCCCTGCATTTTCTCTTCTTTATCCTCTCTGATGATTGGTGCTGCAGGCCTCAGCTGGTGCGGAGAAAGCTGTGTGCGAGATCACTGAACCGGTAGTGGAACAGATAGGATCCCACTGCTGTCATACATGCCTGCGCGCGCACACACACACATGCACACACACATCTGAGAATTCAGAGTTACAAATATATGTTGACAAATTGTCTTCAAGAACCATCTAGTTTTTAAACTTCAAGTCACAGTAAGCAAATTTTCAATTTTGTATTTTTGAATTTACAAGACTGGGTACTTCCTGCAAAATGAATCCCTCATGTAAAAGAAATCCACTTATTATTCTAACTAGTGGTTCAGTTGTAATGTGAATCAACATTGTTCATATATCAGTTCTTTTCTTTATATAGTTCCAACTTTAAGAGTTACATTTTTAAACTTTGCTAATGTATTCCAAACTTCTGTGTGACGTATGACATGCTCCTAAATTTGTTCCCATAATGATAAAGTATTTGTGAAATGAAATAATGAAGAAAACCCTTTTTGAGGCGGGAAAAAGGGTTTTTTATAAAAATTATATAATTTGAATAATAAGAATCAGAGATGTAAATATAGAATAGTTCCAACATGTTCTTAATAACCAGAATAATCAAATATTACAATAATTGATTACATATATGCCTTTTATTATGGTAATGGTATATAATCCAAGGGTCTTCAACCTTGGCAACTTTAAGGCTTGTGGACTTCAACTCCCAGAATTCCTCAGCCAGCTGGTGAGGAATTTTGGGAGGTCTTAAAATTGCCAAGGTTGGAGACCTCTGGATAATCCACTAATCTGAAAAACTAAAGTCCATCATGGCCCAAGTCAGGAAGAATATTGTGATCTGCTCTTAAAAGTAAAATGCAGACTATGCACATTTTTCTATGACCCAATACAAATGTGGACCAAATTTGCAAAAATGTGGAGCTTTTGTGCACATTTTTTTTGAAATTGTTAACACTAAAATACTGAGTGAAAACTCATAAAGCACCTTACTGCAGATCCACATATATGCTATAACATGTTGTATTCCACAACCTATTAATTCCATATTAACTCTTGAGAAAAGTTATGATATAGATTAAATAGACTGAAGACTGGTATCTTCTTCCTAATTTCACTAACTCACAGATGAAAATAATTGACCAAGCAGTGTTTATTTAGATTCAGTCCAGGTGAAGGGAACAATGAGACTGTTAAGTGTGTGGATTTGAATTCTGTGATTTCAGAGTGTGAAACTGAAAGTGAATGTATTTGAGCAATAAGCAACCAATTACTATATCTTTCTATGTGTTCCTGTTTATTCTTCACAAGGTCAATTGTCCTTAACGTTTTATCAGTGATAATCAGGGTAGGACATAGAATCCACAGAAATAACTTCAGATATTTATGTGGGACTAATTAAATCCTGGTTTATGTCAACTGAGGACAGAATGATCTGACTAACTTCATGCTAACATCCTGAATGTATCCTTGGGATACTAAATAAAATTGAGCAGAATCTTCTGCTTTCATTTTGTTTGATTTTGTAACAGCTTTATTTAGCTTCACCCATTTCTGAGCCCAGCAGCCATTAAAATATTGCAGCACATTAAGTTAGTATGCATATATTTTATAGAAAGTTCCTTAGTTATTCGAAATCAATAAGAAAAAAGTGACACAGATTTTAGTCAAACCTAGATGTCACCATCACAACGTATAAAATCCAACAGGTATGAAGGGACTGAAACCAAAGCAAATATTAGATTTGATACAGCAGCAAATACAGTAGCTCGACAAAGCAAAAACAAACATCCCTGTAAATGAAGCCCAGTTTTCAAACAGTCGTGGGAAGAAACTTTAAAACTACCATAGTTTTGAAAACATCACTTATAATGGGAAATTAAAATAAATAGTTGATAAAAATTAATTGTCCCTGATCAAAGAGATCTTTTCAAGTGTACAGGAGGGTGTGCCTCCATTGAAGTTAAAAAAGATTTCTTTCAAAAGTATGAACAGTGTACAAGACCAAAATTGTAAAGGTAAAAGTTGCCCTAATTCTTCCCCCAAATTTTGTAACATATTGCTGTACAGTCTTTTATAGATTTTTCTTTCAATATATAGTGGCAAAAGGCCTTGACAGAAGATACAAGAATATAAATAACCATGTCATTCATACTGCTTCCCCAAACCTTCCCCACAACTCTTCTTCCCCAAGGCTGGGATTAATTTGGATACAGCTTTGGCAAACATAAAAATCTCCTTTAATGAAGTTCCTCAAACAAAACAGTTAGCAAAATATTTGAATATTTGTGGATAATATCACATTTAAGGTAAACAGCAAATCATGTACCAAAAACTTTTGATGAAAAAAAGAAGGATAATCCTTAAAGTGGCACAATTCTCATACCACTGGAAAAATCAGAAGGGAAGAAACTAAATTACAAACATTTAATGTGCATAGTTGGGAGGGGGGTTCAATTATTTTTCCTAAATTCACTCAATTTGATTTTTTAAAAATAGCTATTCAACTACCAAGCACCCAATATAGCAATTTTTGTCATTTCATGATTTCTGTTTAAAAATCTATTAAATTAATCCTTCCAACAAGCTGAATGAATAGCTTGTCAAAAAAAAAAAAAAACATGAATTTTTCATCTTTAGGTTGACCACTAATTTATGTTTAATTGCAAAAGAGTAGTATCTGGGTCTGCAGCAAAGGCCTTCACATCATCCTAGAAAGGAAATTACTATAACCACATCATACAGATTCTAAAACTATAAAAGTCTTAGAATGCAGCATCCCTTCACAGAAATCTGATAAAACTGAATGTAAATATAAGATGCTGCATCTTTATTTAAAAAAAAAATAAACAATTTAAGCAGACATAACATACATTTGTACATTAACTGGCCATTTCTGGTACAGAAACCCAGCACAGTATGCTAAATGTTATTGAATAAATGTAAATGCTACTTACATTTTTAAATACAATTTAGACAACTTTTTTTTAAATGTTTATATATTTTTTTTAAAGTTGCACAGTTAACTTTTCAGCTGCTAGCTTTAATGCAACACATAGATAAAGTTACATAATTTTTAAAAGTATTTTTTTTCTAGGGATTTTTTTTTCTTAAACTTCTGACCCACATCAAAAAGAAAGTAAAATAGTGGAATATAATTTAAAAAGAATTAGCTTCAAGTCTAGCAGCAAAGCCATTAAACCAAAATATATTTACTAATATAAACAGAGAGAAACGATGGTGCCTGCAGGTGCAGCTCCAGCTATCTTAAATCTACTCACAGAAATAAAAATTAAAATGTCTCTACAAAAATAGTCTGATTATTTAAAATAGGAGTAGAAGCCATTGCTACCTGATGAACTACCTAGGCTAAGTTCCTGAAACAGAGACAAGGGGTCGCTATTCTTTTTTGCCTGCTCAGGAGGGGGTCTGGGCTTGGGAGGAGCCCTCAGAGCACTTGCGTAGGACATGGCAGGTTTGTTCAACCCAGCACTGGGCTGGCTGTTGCTGTTGGATTCCACAATCTGCTTGTTGGGCATGAGGGGTGGGAACTGGCCCAGATGCTGGAGTACATTGTAGTTAAAAGAACTGGACAACGGGATGTTTTCAACCTTCATCTGCTCCTCAGGGGATTTGATAGCCTTCGGAGGAACTAGAAAGAAAAGAACACGAACATCATCACCATCACCGCGACCACCATCACCATTTTAACTTAATAAGGATCACAAACAGATTGGAAAGCTACTTCTCAGTTTCCTTTCCCAAAGATATGCAAAGAGCATTAATTAGAAGCTAAATAAAATCTGCAGGAATTTGTCAAATGCTTCCAGTCCTGTAAGACATTTTAATTTGAAAGGTTTTGGCCGATCTTTACAAAATCTGTTGAAATTGTTCTTCAGTCAGTTTTATAAAGCTAGCCAAAATAGTTTGAGAACACATTGCCCTTTAAGGCCAAGACTGAAAACACATCATTGGTGTACTCTAACCCTGCACAATCAGATCGAGTAAATGAGCAAACAAGGATACACAGCATACACACCTCGAGATTTTGTGACTTCAACTCCCAGAATTCCTGAGTCAGCATCATGATTAAAGGGGCCACAGATGCCCACCCTGGTTTAAATGGACAAGACAGTGACACTCACTCACCTAACTGTTCTCTTGGTGGGATTGCTCTATTGGATCCGTTGCATGGAATGTTCTGATAGGGGGCTGATGAAGAAGAGTTGACCCACCATTCGGGGGGTGAATAATTGAAAGAGGATGGGTTACTCTGGTCCTGAAGCTCTTGACACTGTCCAACATTATCTGGAGGAGTATTTAAACCTTCAGAACAAGCCTGGGTTGAACTAGATGACATTCTTCTTTGGTACAATGGCCTGCCGGGTCCTCTTGGTTCATACTGCATAAAAGAAGACAATCACTTGCAGACATGTTTCTATTAAATGTCCCAACTGAGTATCAATACGCATATTCTGAAATTGCCCTCAAAATAAACATGCATATTTTACTTGGTGTGATTTTATTCACTAACACAAAGACATCCTATTCTTCACATTCACCATCTATTATGAGAATAGGGATATAAACAAACACTGCACTCAAAACTCCCTCATTTTTATATATCTGTGTAACAGGATTAAATCACTTTTTAAAGTAATTTCAGATCCAGCCTTCTTTCAGAACAGTTAATTGTATTGCATGGGACTGCTGACTTTTTCTTTTTATAAGTCCCTTTTTATTCCTTATTTTTCACTTTGAATTTGTAGTTATTGTAATGTTGATTATTATATCTAAGCTTGCCTTCTACAAAATTTCTTCTGCATGGCAATTATATGAAGTATTGGCCAATTGTAATTTGTCCTTCTCTGGTACAACTGATTCATTATATTGGCTTAATTCATCCCCACAAAATAATTATTAGGTTGTCTATAATACAGGCTATATAAACCTGTTTTGTGATACATGTTATGTTTACACCAAGCCTTTTCTCTTCTCTTCTTTTTGAACTATTGTTCTGTTATACCAGAGATAAAACAAACAAGATAAAAAAAAGAAAGGAAATGAGAAGCAAGTTTGAGGAGAATTTATTTGGATTCAGAAACTGCAGATGTAATCTAAAGTCACAAAAAGCTCTCTGGATGTGCTTAGAACCATGATGTCATATACAAATGCTATTTTTAACTTTAGGTGCTTGTAGATTACCCTGAATATTTTAATGGTTTACAGGTCAATGCTTAATGAATATAACCAGGAATTAAGAAACACCACCATTATGCAAGTTTTACTTAAAAGAGCAACTACTCATAATTCATATTTTAAGATTACCAAAACTGCAAAGAAATTGAACAGAATATAATACAAAAACCCAGACCTATATTATTTGTTAAAGAAGCAGCTCAATTGATGCTTTTTTTTCTTTACAGATGAGGTAAGAAATGAGAACACATAGATGTTTATTACTATTTAGAAAGACAAACAACTATGGTTCTTCATTTTACTAATCATTTTTTCAAAATACTGGTGGATATCCTATTGGCAAAATATACTACTAACAGAATGGTGTTGGTATAGATGGAACCACCTACAAACAAGAGATTGATTTGAATAAATAGGCATTTTGGTACTTTATAGTGAATTAGAATTTCTCCTATTATTTAACAATAGTAGTAACAAAACAATACCCCATCATTATCACCAAATTACATGACTGAAAGGAAGTGTGGTATATGCAGGATTGGGGTGTGAGCATGGAACTTCACTCACTTGCTGGATTTAGAATTCCAGGCTTAAATTAGTAGATTCAAGGGGGAAAATAGTACAGTATTTTAGGAAACAGCCAATAGTTCTAATATGTAGCCCTGCTTCTAATATAGAAAGGTTATCCTGAGTGCATTTCTCAGCATTCTGTCTTATTCATTAAGCACCAAGTATCTGTTCCTGCAGCCTATTCAAGCACTGGTGATACTAAAATTAGAATAAGCTTATTATGAGTATTTTCACTGGATCCATTTGGAAAGCAAGTATCTTATTTATTTTTATCCCCCTTTTTTTAAAAAAAGCAAATGACTCAAGATGGCAAACATGCTTAATATATCCTCCCTCCTCCTATTTTCTCCAGAAAAACAACCCTCTGAGGTGGGTTGCACTAAGAGAGCAAGACTGAGCCAAAATCACCCAGATGGATTTCATGCCTAATATATAATGGTGTTAGGGTTTAGAATTTAGTGACCGAAATCTAGTGAAACAGATTTTTCTGATATTTTGTGGGAAATTGTGGCTAGCCTTCTCAGAGACAAAGAGACCACAAACACCTAAGCAGGGACTGACTGAGCTCCTGCCTATATAACCAAGAATGTTGTTTTCTGATTGGTACAAGTTAGAGGGGTCTGGTCTCTGATTGGTTCTTTGTGTGCAATCTGATTGGTAATGTTGGTTCTTGGCTGAACCACTCATAATACAGCAGTTGCTTGCTATTTAGACTGTCCAGCACTTCCTTTCCTGGAACTGTAAAGTTTTGTCTTTGTGGCAGAAGTTCAGGAAACTGCTTTGACACTACTTGCTTTTCTAATTTCACACCACTGTACGGGTTCCAGTTCACTAAAATCCCATTTTAAACCAAATTCCCATGTTAAACACAGTTGGAACTGTTTTAAAACTATCTTACTCTCTCTATTTCTCTCTAGAGGATTTGGCTTATCTCAGCATGATAGAGTTCAGACTTCCCAGACTAAAGTGTTGCCCAACCAACGGATTTCCATTTATAAAATTACTTTCTTTGTCTCCATGCCCCTCCTTTTACAAGTCCCTTGCATACGAGTCCTGGTGTAGAGAAGATGCAATCTGACAACTTAAAAAAGGAAAAGCAAACACAGGATTCTAATTTCTAAAAAAATTATTTCTATTTAAATACCAAGCCTTGTCTAATTCCCCCAAGAACAGTAACTGATCTAATAGCATGTTGACAGAATATTTAGATATTCCAAAATAAAGATGACAAAACTTAAGCCATCTTCCTAATTAGCCTTAGTTTTCACATGGTTTCCCTTGTATGGAAAAGGCCCCTTCCATCTACCAATTACTGTCAACTTCAGAAGGGACTCATATGCCCTCAAGTCAGTGAAAATGCAACCTAGCTGTGCCTGGTTGATACCAGCAACCCTGAAACAGGAAGTCTGTATATATGCTACCCAGGAGCAGAAAGCCCATCCATCTTGACTGGTTAACAGAAAGCCCATCTATCTTGGCTGGTAAGGGTCTATTTCTACGCTTGCCCAGAGTTTCAATGAGGAGCTGATAAATGAGAAAGCAAGGAAGCTAACCTTGAGATAATAACAGCAGTGAATCTGCCAGGTTCATGGCTGAACAGAAAAATCAAAGAGGTTTGCTGATAGAAGGGCAAACTTCTTAATCAAGGAAAAGAATGTTGTGTTATTTGTAATTCTTTCCTATCTTTCAGTTCATGGCAACTGTCTCCCTTGTGAATACTATTAAAAGCCTTTGGAAGGAATTATCCAAATGCAAGGAAATGATAAGAGTAAAAATAAACTTTCTCCGTTAAATTGTTAGTTTTTATTCTTGCTATTGTAGCTTTAAAAAGAAGCACTGCTTGAAAGCACTCTTGGATTTCAGAATAAAAGAGAAAGCTATCTTCATGTTTTCTTCCCTTTTATTTCTCTACCCTTGAATTTCCCTTCCTGTTTTTACACTATTAATCAAATGCATCCCTACTGGATGCGTTTCTCCTACTACTGAAAAGATTCTCCAAGATGGTGTTTAAATACGATTGTCCTTTAAGCTGACCACAAGTGTACCCTGTTTGAAATTGTGTACATTTGCCAAGGCTTTTATCAATTCATAAGTAGCTTGCATCTTTATATCTATTCTGAATTACTGTTAATAGATCTCCCAACCACTAAAGCTCATTGAGATGCTCCCTCTTGCTACTGTTGCCTTCACTTCCTTTCCTTTGTTTGCACAGGCCCACTATGATTAAAACATACCTGTGGACAAAAAAGTGCATTCAAAGCTTGTATTAAAATACTGCAAAGCAGTAAGGACATAGCACAGTAAACAGTGCCAAGCATCTGCTAATTCTGGAATTTTAAAAATAAAAGTCTCATTTTCTTTTGCCCTGCCAGCAAATACTGCTAATCTGCTTAACAGAATATGTTTTCAGAATGGAAGGCAAATATGTTTGGATCACTTTCACTCCCATCCAAATATATTTAGATTATGCTCTTCAGCTCACTCTCAGACTGGATATGGAACTGAGGCCATTGATCATTCTTATAGATGAGGACATGCTCCTGGGCCAAACTGGGGGAATGCAACTCTCTTGGTCCTTCTTGATCTCTTAGTTGTCTTCAACACCAATTAATTAGAACAATTAATCAGTGGAAGAACTTGCCTTCAGAAGTTGTGAATGTTCCAACACTGGATGTTTTAAAGAAGAGACTGGACAACCATTTGTCTGAAATGGTATAGGGTTTCCTGCCTAAGCAGTGGGTTGGACTAGAAGACCTCCAAGGTCCCTTCCAACTCTGTTATCCTATTCTATTCCATCTATCATGGTATCTTCAGGGGCTGGGAACAAGAGGCTTCTAATGATATCTATCTGTATCTGTGTTGGGAAAGCGCCTGCTAAGCTGGAAGGAGGGGTCAATCTTATGCCTCTTGCAGCTGCGCAATGACTTCAAGTTAGGCCCTTGCTTGATCCCTCCTTCTAACCTAGCTGGCACTTTATCAACAATCTGCTTTTTCTTAGCTATCTCCTTTCTTTTGTTCTTCCATTTTAATATCATATTTTAAAATACCCCCACCCCCCACCCCCCAAAAAAAAGAAAAAAAGAAAAATGGTCTTCTATCCCCAATGTCTGTCTGGAAGGAAAAATAACTGACTGGTTCTTTGATATGAGATGGATTATTATATCTGTGTTATTGAATGAAACAAAATAGCACAGCAAATGTGTTAAGGGTTAACAGGTACTGTATTATAAAATTGGTATTGGGACAAATATTCAGATTAGTTAAGCTATGTTATTTTCTAATATTTATAGTTCTATAGTGGAATATGAGTAAAAGCTAATTAAGTCTATTCTTTCCTCAGTTACCCATTTAAATAATACATTTATTCGAAACCTTTCATCTTTATGGTCTAGATGAATAAAACAACAAAGCTTTAAAAAGTGACCTTTCAACTGATTCTGCTAAAAAAAAAAAAACAAAGAATTTTGAATATTAGAAAAAATGAAAAAAGAAACTGTAAAAGATCTGTAACATTTCCATTACTATTTTCAGACTCTCACTAAACATAAATCAAAGATTTTACTGGATGTTTATTCCAATGTCTGTCAAATAATAATTCCTGGTTTCCGGCTGTGTTTTTGAAAAACATAAAATTAGTAGGGCTTACAGTAATTGTTTTGCTCTTTTCACTACCAACTTTTCTTTTACTACTCCAGTTTACTACCAACTTTTATTTCCTATTTTTGGCAAACACTAGATAGCCCACTGAGGGGTGAAAAAAACAGAGATCTAAGGTTTATATATAAGCAAGTATAATTCAGTTTTGACTTCTGGTGCCTATGTGGACAAGTTTTGTCCCTACAGTTTTCTTGGCCATATTTTCAGAATTGTTTTGTCAGTGTCTTCTTAAGATTGAGAAGGAGTGACTAGCCCTAAGTCACCCAGTTGGCTTTAATACCTAAGAAGGGGTACTAGAACTTACAAACTCCCAGTTTCAACTGCTTTAACTTATAATATCAAACTGGCTCCCTTGAAAAAACTGGACACCCAATTTATCATTCAGAAACATATCCAAAATCACCACTTTAAAAAGATATAGAATTAGATTGCTAAAGTTGGATTTTCAGTACCTCAAAATAACTTGTCCATCTGGTAAATGGCATAAAAAACAGTAACACCTGATACTCAACCAGCTCCAGTGAAGCAACAGCAGCAACAACAACGACATATGGAACCTTGCCCAAAGTCACTACCAGAATGATCTGTCCTATTTTCCCAGCTTTTAAATGCTATCATTAAGCAGAACTCCTCATTATAGGTAGTCCTCGACTTATGACCACAACTGAACCCAAAATTTTCATTGCTAAGCAAGACATTTGTTAAGTGAATTTTGCACCATTTTACGACCTTTCTTATCACAGTTGTTAAGTGAATCATTGCTGCTGTTAAGTTAGTAACATGGTTGTTAAGTAAGTCTGGTTTCCCCATTGACTTTGCTTGTCAGCAGGTCGCAAAAGGTGACCCCAGGACACTGCAACCGTCATAACTACATGCCAGTTGCCAAGGTTCTGAATTTTGATCATGTGACTGCAACTGCAACTGTCATAAGAAAATGATGATGTTACTTTTTTCAGTGCCTTCGAACAGTCACTAAATGAATATCAAGGACTACCTATATAGGTCAAAATAAATATAAAGGTTTTTCCAAGTGAAGCTCAATTCCTCCTGACTCTGTGGACACTTCTTTGCATTTTGTTTTTGTTTTTTTGGCAACACTACAAAAATGATTTGCCACTGCTTTGTTTTGAAATGTTATAACTTCCCAGTTTAGGATATTGCCTTGGAATGTCCTGGTGGTGCCCATCCAAGTATCAAACAGGTCCAACCCTGTTTAGCATTAAATTTAACATGGCGCCAGGGCAAAAGACACAAGTATACAAACCCAACAGGCTACCTACCTCTTCTAAGCTATGCAGAGAAGAAGCAGATACTGCTCGTGAAGTGAGGGGGTGAAATGGTTCCTGACCAACTGGGTGCTGATGATTTTGTATTTGTATAAAAGGGTTCGGTTGTGATCTATGAGGCAATGGAGGTATACCATAATGAAAGCCTTGCCCCATGAGATGACTCTGGTGTAAATTAGCATAGGTCCATGATCCATCTGGCTGCAGGTATTTCAAGGAAGGTGGGGTCAGGTGTTCAGATGGCACTGAGAAAGGGGGATTGTACATTTGAGGCAAATGCTGCTGAAATGCTGGATTGTTAGAGATTTCAAGGTCTCTACTCTCAGAGAAATTAGGAAAGTGGCCACTGTGGTTTGAGTTGCATGTAGGAGAGAGGAGTGCTGGTGGACTTCTGGGCTGCACTTGTCTATATTGCAAAAGTCTTGATTGAGGTGGCGGCATTTCAACGAGGTCCCTGTTTTCAGTTTGATCACGATGGGAGAGCTCTCGAAGCAAATCCTGGAATCTGGATTAATGATAATGATTGCTCAAGTGAGATAAAACACCCTCCAATTAACAAGTAATATTACAAGAAGGACAACACACATTCTTTTAAAGTGCAATTATCCAGGCTGTTCATAAACTTCAGAGAAAGTAGATATCGCCAGAGTAAAATTATCAACGGTTTTTTAAATTATAAATGTCAAGATATGTGTGTGTGTGTGTGTGTGTGTGTGTGTGTGTGTATTCATTAAAAAAAATATTAGCATCTGTAAATATAGTAAATGGTCAACCAGAAATGTAAGCAACAAAAAACAAACAAACACACACACAAATCAACAGATAGCGAAACCTGGATTTAACAATCGAAATGGGATATTAGTCCTAAATACCCATTAAATCACAAAATGTCATTTGTGGCTATTTACTTCATTTATGTAGTGAAGGCATTTTGCCAATAACATAAATTGACATAAATTTAACTCCCTTATCCAGAATGATTTGGGAAGGGGAATCCAGGGAGAAGTCTGATCTGCTGAATCCACTAAATGAGATTCCATTAGATCAAAGTTTTCACTCTACATGTGAGATATATACATGATGACAACCCTCCCTCTCAAAAAAAATCCAGCATTTTAAGGGAAGTAAAAACATTCCACTGCTGTATAGTTGTGTAATTTTTACCAAATGATAATTACCTTGAATATGTTGCCTCTGTTTCGTCTTCAACATTGTTGGCAAGTTTCCAGTTTGCCCTGACTGGCTGCTGATGCAGTCCCATGGACTGCTGAGAAAAGTGGGATAAGTGAGGGTGATGATGTTGAGAATAAGAAATATTGCCCTGACTGAGATAGGCGTTATGCTCATTCCATTGCTGTAGTCTTGCTTGCTGTTGCCTTAAGGTTTCCAAAGCTAAATTTCCATGAATACGATCTATAAAAAGTGGGGAGGGGGAGAGAGGAGGAGAGAATAATTACCCAGTTTCTATATTTAAGAGCTTTGTGCTTAAAAACTGCATTTTTTTACATATGCACATGCCTAGAGAGACTATCAAATATTAGCATTCCTTGCTAAAATTGTGCTATCCTCCCAAAAAATGTTTCAGCAGCTAGGATTCATATATGTAAATGAAAATTTATTGTCAGATTCATAAATAAAAAGGAACACACCATTATTGCCTCTTTTTTTAAATCCTGAAATTAATGTTAGTCTTAAAGAGGTCCTCTTCCTCAAATCCTCCTGCTGTGTATCAGCTTTGGTGGCTTGATTATTATTCCTTATTACATCAAAGGAAGATTAGCTGCAATGATTTTATCTTTGTTTAAGATCCTGGTTAGTAAACTGATATTAGATTGCAGCTCCATTTTAAGACATAATAAGGAAATAATGTAGCCAAAATCAAGCCACTAAAGCTTGCATGAGAAGGCGCAATAGGATTAGGAGTAGGAACACAACACCTAACTTTTACTGTAATTTAGGAAACCAAGATCATCACACCCAAAATAGCACATAGTCTGAGAATGGGATAATTAAAGAAGAATGCTTGCAGAAGTTACATGGTTGAAGGCTGTGGACTAAATGACCTTCAGAGTTCTGTGAACAATGAAAAATAAACAGTGATTTTTGTTCAATCAGCAAAACATAAACTGAAAGAATTTCAATACTATAAAATGGCTGTAAAATACCAAACATACAATATGCCAAAAACGACTCTTTGCATTACACACCTCCTCTTCACCTAAGCAGACTGCCCCAACTTAAACCCCTAGACTGTAGCCATGGTTACCTACCTAATGGTTCTCCCACAGACACTCCTGGAGGATTCTCTTCAATGAAGTGGTTCAAATGGGATGGCATCATAAGGTTAGGCTGTGCAATGGGTCTCAGGGGGCTACTGACATCTTGCAGCACAGATGGAGGGAGCTGTTCTAAAACTGAACTGTCTGTACCAGGGGAATGAGGTCTATGTGGAACTGGAGTTTTAAAGAAAGACTGGTTGGGGCCAGTTGGAAAGGCAGGAGAGAGCTGTGAAGATGGTGGTTGCAGCTGCTGATTCAAATGATTGTGTTGCTGGACTATCTGGCTCTGCAGAGGAGGCATTTGGTTATGTTGTTCAGACAATTGATTCTGTTGTTGACTTAACAGGTTCGGTTGCGGTGGCACAGGATATGGATGCCTTGAAATTTGGGCTAAGTGCTGGAAAGGGCGGCTAGGAACAGCGTACTGGGCTTGGGGAGGAGTGAGGTGAATGTTCAGCTGTCTGGGATTAAGATTATCTTTGCGGTGAAATTTAGAATTAGGATAAGAAGAACTGGAACGCAATTCAGGGCTTCTATTTTGGGGATTTGCTTCTAAGTCAACCTGGAGGAAATTACACAAATTATTTGAGTTAAAAGTCATTTAAGAAGACAGCGAAATCCCCTCTAAGCAATGAAAGTACACAGCAAATTATTTTAACACCAACTCAAGCTTGTGATATGTAAAGAAGGTGGGAAAAACAAGATCCAGAAGAAAGAAAAACTATTGTAAACCTTAGATACATTTTCTTCTTTAAATATGCTAAACTGAAAACAGTTTACCAATGAATACAAATCTACTGATATAAAATATGTTATATCTATTTTTAAATTGTACATGTTCTATACAAAATATCATTTTAAAATTATTTTGATTATTACAAGCTACAGAAGCACTAAGTTTCGTGGTCTTATATTTCTAAACTGAGTATTAATTCCTCATTACTGAAATCCATTTTAGAAAATATTACAGAAGACATGAACTACTCACTTCCTCCTAATTATAATAGTAAATTAGTAAAAGAAAGACAACCATATAAAACTTTTAAACATGTTCAACTCTAAAGAAAAACATCAATGTAATGCAAATGCCACTCCTTATTTCACTTTGCTTTGGGTCTTTCCATCACCCACTCACTGATGGTTTATTCTATTAACTCCTCCCTAATATTTCTCCTTAAAGGGGTGGGCCCTGGGGAAGGGGACAACAACCAGAAGCTAATTTTAAATTTTTATCCAAATGCAAACTAAATTAAATCAAACTGTTGAAATCGATTATCTAATATCTGTACCCATGTATTACTCCCACATAATTCATAGTTTTCAAGTTGAATAACATAATAACATAAAACTATAGAAATGCTTTGCTACAACGATGTACAATACTATGAACCTAAAAGGCCAAACTTGCGTAGACTTCGATCACCAATGAACAGATCAGATTCATTAAACAAAACAGCACTGATAAACTAATGAGTGAAAACCACGGGTGGGATCCAACAGGGTTAACTACCAGTTTGGTTGATTTACGAGGTTCAGTGATTTACAATGTGCTTCCCTGTAAATCGTCATCTCTGTATGCAGAGAAGCAGCCTTTGAAAAAGCCCTTTTTTCCTGCTTTTTTAACTGCAGCTGTGCCTCGCTGAAGTTGAAAAAAATCAGGAAATAAAGGTCAGGTAAGAGTCCGGGTGGGTAGGTGGGCAAAAACATCAGCAGACAGAACCGGTTCTATGTCTGCTGCTCTTCAGAACTACCAGTTCTACAGAGGTGGACAGAACTGGTAGAAACTCACCCCTGTGAAAACTCTCTAGTAACCACATTTTGCTTTGATGATTGTACTCCCTTTAAAAAAAAAAAATCTCAAAAATAATATTAAGAGCTATTGAGCTTTTGCTAAAACATAGTCTATCAAATTTTATTATGAATAATCTAGAAAGACAGGCTGTATAAAAACAAAACAGAAAAAAAACCCTACTGAATTCAATATTACTGAAATGAATTCTCACAATTTCCTGAAATGGATTAATTGTAGTACTCGCATTACAGGTTGTCCTCGGGTGAGCCTAATATTTCCACTGCTAAGCGAGATGTTTATCAACTGAGTTTTCCTCCATTTTATGACATTTCTTGTCACAGTTGTTAAACGAATCACTGCAGTTGTTATTAGTAAGACTGCAATTGTTAAGTGAATCTGGCTTCTGCATTGTGTTTGCTTGTCACAAAGTCTCAAAAGATGATCACATGACTTTGGGATATTGCAACCATCATAAATATCAGCCAATTGCCAAACATCCAAATTTTGATCAAGGGACAAAATTGGGGATGCTGCAACGGTCATAAAGTGTGAAAAATGATTGTAAGTCAGTTTTTTCAATGCCATTGTAAATATGCTCACTAAACGAATGGTTGTAAGTCTAGAGCTACCTGTATTCACTGCAGTTACTAGGAATAGTCTCTTACCTACTATAAACAACCCAAAATGTTGACCACTGCACCATATTATTTCTCCTAATACTATTGCTTATGTGAGTCTGCACCCATAATTATATTTTCCCTCTAATATATCTGATCTTCAAAACATTACGAAACAATATAATGGGACTTCAAGGTTATTGGAAGCAAAATGAAATGGGAGGGATACCCATCAGATACCACCAAGGTAAATGGGAGGAATTGCTGTTATTGCTCTGGGATCCAACTGAAGCGAACTTGTTATAATCTGAATGGTGTCTTGACAAATGCATTTTCTTTTTGGTGTTACAATTTGAATTGTATTATGTAGTAACATAGTGATCTTTACTTATTTTATTTAGATATAGTCATTATCGTTGTGGGCTCAGTTATTCTACATCTTGATTCTTTTTGGGCCGTCCATATTTTTACAATACCTACATTATCCATGCTTCATCGGCATCACACATGAGAAAAAAAATAATAATGTGCATACCTGTTTGGCTTCTAAGGAGTTTTTCTCAGGTGTCCGAATTTTACTGATTTCAGGTCCAGCACCAGGCTCATTTTTGCCTGCATAATATAGAAACCTCGTATAAAATTCGTTCTTAATATTCAACTTAAATTATACCCACCATAATCACAGTTGAAAGTTATTAAGCCTTTCAATCTTACTTTGATGATCACACTAAAATATTGTTTAAAATTTACAGCTAAAAAACAAATATTAGATGGTTAAGGAAAATAAAATATTTTTATGATATTACTTTAATATTTTTTTCACTTAATTTAAATAATTATTTTAGTAATAATATTTTCAGCTTCTACTAATAATTCCACATTGATAATCATCTAAATTATCTTAAAATTACTGTATAAAACAAGAATACCTATACATAAGATAGTATACAGGTAAAAAATAGTGCAGGAAATCAATTTATGGTAACAAGTTAATAAAAAAGTAAAAGAGTAAATATGAATCTAAAAAACACATTTGTCTATCAGCTGTGATCAACAATAAAAGGAACATAAATTAGAAGCAGGAATTTATCATTGTTCTCAGATGTATCCATATAAATAATATTCACTTTTTACAGTTACCGAGGGCTTTTTAAAGAACAGCAATATTTGTTCAATGGGAGTTTAGCTGTGATCTTTTGGTTACTTATAAACTAAGAAACTATCGGCAAAACCCAGAGAATGAAGCCATGATTTAAAATTGGTTTCTATGCAATAGCTTCCTGGGAAGTCATTAACATGATTCATCATTCAGTTGTAATATTATAGCTAATTGTGATTAGTGGTATGATCATAAGAAAGGAGTAGAAAATAAGCATTTCGTGTCTCAATTTATTATACTGCAATTTGATCAATCAAATACTACTGCTGATTCAAGACTGCAATGTTCTTTCCTTAGATCAAGTACAGAACATTACTTAATATACTATGAAAGAGATGATCAAATAAGCTTAATCTACTTCCTACTCCTGAACTACCTGACTGAAGATGACCAAAGTAATTTTGGCTAATTACCAATTACTACTTTATAATCTACTATTAGATAATCCAAAGGAGTGCAAAGTCATTTGGGTCTTATTATCTACATAAAACAGGAAAATATAGCACCAGATTTAAATCTTGAATTTAGGAAAGTAACTAGAAAATCATCAATGATGATTCTAATCTATCATGAAGCAAAGACAGTGCAATATGAACTGGATACTTCATTAGATTCACTACTCAGATATTTTCTGACCATCCTCTTAAAGTTAAATGTCTTTATTCATTTCCTAGTTATCTCCATAGAAAACTATGGAATGATAAAAGCAGAAACATTCTCCAGCAGATAAAGATAAATTTAAAATGCTGCCAGAATAGAAAGGTATAATTTGTCAGGCTTACTCATAAAAGGGTATTTTGAAACATAACCTCTGAAATAATAAGCAGCTATGAAAATTTCATACAAATGACATTTGTTTCTTACTCTTCAGTCAGCATACATTATGTGATATTGATAACGAATGATGATATATTCATTCATCTTCAAAATGTCAGACTAAAAGGAGAATTATCTTCAGAAATGAATGTATTTGTGCAATATGTTATAGAACACGGAAAAGTTCAGCAGTGAATGAGTATGAAAATATTTTGCTTTACCTAATTCCATATTAAAACTTGCAAATTTAAGATAATTATGGATCGCCATTCTTTCAGCCCTTCTTTTAAAGGAATAAGAAACTATACAGGTATTGTATGATACTTGACTTGTGACCACAATTGAGCCCCAAATTGTTGTTGCTAAGTGAAACATTTGTTAAATGAATTTTGCTCCCATTTTACAACCTTTCTTGCCACAGCTAAGTGATTCACTGCAGCTGTTAAGTTAGTAACATGGTTAAGTAAATCTGGCTTCCCCATTGATTTAACTTGTCAGAAGATTGCAAAAAGTGATCACATGATCCCTGGAACTGCAACCATCATAAACATGAGTCAGTTGCCATGCATCTGAATTTTGATCACATGACCATGGGGATGCTGCAACGGTCATAAGTGTGAAAAATAGTCATCAGTCACTTTTCAGGGATGTTGTAACTTTGAATGGTCAGTAAATGAATCCTTGTAAATAGAGGACTACTAATTTTCAATTGCATACTTGCAAGAACCACAGGCATGGCAAGCACATTCTATGCTTTTCTATCAAAATGTCTATACTGAGACTGAGGTTGAATGGCTGATCAGCTAACTACTACATACCAAAGAAAATATATTATGCAAACACAAATAAACTTCAACAGACCAATTTTGACATGATTACACCTCTTCTGATCAAGACAATAAGGAAATAAGCTGTAAACCCCTCAGAGACTGCTGTAAAGCACTATGAAGTTATATATAAGCTATTGCTATTGTTAAATAACTTCGTATCAAACTGTTGTCCAAAGACTTCAGAATGCCTTTAATAGGAAACTTTAAAAGCTGCTGTTCCTAAACTCAGCCCAGGCCTCACACAAGCATGTGTGAGGCTTAACACTCACTTTGTTTTTCCAAATGACAAATCTCATATAATCATCTGAAAAAGTCTCTCATTAGAAGTGCAGTCCTAACTATCTGATCTAGAGATGTAAATTAGAAGTCTGCCCTACATCTTCTCAAAATAGGCACAGGACCTAATATATCATAGTTTTCTAACAGAACAAAGTTAACACAAATATCAAACCATCCAACATTCAGATTTGTTTGTTGGTTTGTTTTTTAAAAATCCCATGACATACTTGCTGATTTTCATTGTTCCATGTTTTTTATTAGAATTTACTCAGACAGAATTTTTAACCTTGATAGGTTAGGTTAGGGCAGGACTCTTAAAATTTGGGTCCTCTGCTCAATAAAAATTATGGTCCCTTTTTGGTCAAATGAATGGGTAATGCTGCATCTACCAAGAGGAAATATAATTAGCATAATAACTGATGTGGAGATCTGGGCAGTTCTGTTATATAGCTAGGCTTTGGCCCTAGGATTAGCAGTGCCTGAGAAAAAGCTGGTTCAGACTACAGAACCTGGATAAACATAACTTTTTTAAAAGAATACTTAATTGGCAATTGCTTCAAGCCAATTTCTGCGAAGAAAAGTCCAATACGTTTTTTCCCCTGTTGTTGAATCAATTTGAGCATTTAGGAATTCTATCTGTCCAAAGGCTAGTTTCTTGGCTATCCCTTGGAATAGCTAAAACAACTACATTTATGTAAAATGATAAGCATAGCTTATTGAAGCAGGAATCATCATAGCTGCCACTCCTCTATTCTTCTTGCTGGAGTCACCCAGATTTTGGAGTTCTCCTTTATGTTTTTCATTAACTCAACCAGCTAGAGTTAACCTTAGCTGTAGCTTATTTGAAAAGGCAACTATTTACCATATATTGTGCTTTTAGTTAAGATTAACTGTCCATCTTGGCTCAGATAACGTGAGCTAAATTTTACCAAAAACAGCAAAACACTTCTGAATTCCTCACTGTGATGGCCAAAAACTCCAGATACCTTGGGTCCTTTTTATAAAGGACCAAATGCAGCCATTAAATAACTGAAGACAGGCAGGTTGTAGCACAACATATTTCTCAGGATAAAAGTCAGAGAATGTTTAAAAGACAAAAGCTCCTCAAAGTCTTTTCTTCAAGGGTTTTCTTTTCCTTTTTGCTATGACTAATTATCTTTCATTCAATAATGAATTCACACTGTAATTTTCTACCAACCAGAACAGCTAGCTTTAATGTTTAATTGCTCGTCTTCTTTCTTAATGACACATTAAGTTAATACATGATTGAATTTGGCTTTTGTGAAAATAGATTATTTTATAATAAATTGAAAGTATCAGCACCTTTTATAGGCAAGTCCAATCATCCTATTTTTCTTCAGAGACAGAACATTATGTTAAGTGAATTTCACAACATTTTCTTTATTCTCTTTCAGTTACATTATTAAAAGTCCTAGAAACTGAACTTCTAGCATGTTCTATGCTCTCCCACTTCTCAGGGTTTTAACAGAAATTAAGGATGGGGTTCCGTATTTGTTTCTGGAATTACCCAAACCTTCATGAATATAATAAGTAGGCTTCTTTCAGGGCTATATCCGTGAACTAGTTTGCATCCAATTAACTTTTGAAGGACATCATCATCTGGCATAGTAAGGTGACAGCTCATACATCTACAATATTGGGAAATTCATCTTGGCACTCAATACTGTACACAGTAATTACTCTGCTTTTCAAGCAGTTAATGAGGCAGATTTTGAACAGCACAGCTTTAAGGAAAGTCACTCAAACAGCACAAATGAAATCAGAGCAATTTCAGTGTTGATACAGTCGTCAGTCCTTCAGCATTAAAAAGCTGCCTTGCTCTGAAATAGATTTTATGCTAATGAGATTATGCTTATTCTATGCTTATTGTTTCCTAATGGATCTGTCGGATTTGTTTTCCAATTTCAGCTGAAACCTGCTGATTGAAAGGTAATAAAGCTACAAGCATAAGCATAGAGTCCAATTTCTCATTTTTATTTAAGGTAATTTATATATTTTTCACATCGATGCATTATCTACTATAATAGAGATAATGGTGGATATATAGGAACTTCTGATGCCCCAAAGATTGTAATAGAAAAATCCATTCTGTTCTCTTAAAATACCAGAGAATATTCTGCATTCACTTATTGCTCACTTGATGTGCTTTCCAAAAAGAAAAAGACGTCTGTTTCTGGAGAACTCTGAAATATCCATATCATATTGCAGTTTCTAGGATTTTTGTCTGGTAAACTATTCTTTCTTCTTCCCAAAAAAACCTAGTTTAATGCTTCCTAGAAGAATAGCAGCATATTATAACCACTGCACTCCTCCATGAAGGAAATAACAATGTAAAATCCAAGCAGCAATGAGAAACATAACGAAGGAACAAAGAGGAGAATCACTGTTTAAAGTAAGTAACCTTCAACTAGAACACTGAGGTAGTTTGGTCGTTTACCAAGAACTGATAAACAGAAAAGAATCAAAGAGACAATCTGAAAAATCAGTCATTAGGTGGAGTTAAGTGTCTCCAAAAAGGGAAAGATAAGACATTTACAAAAAAACAAAAAACAACAACCACATATGATTTGAAATATCTGGCCTGTTATATCTGCCATCTTTTATATTTATCTTGTATTGACTTCATTGTAATTTCTTTGATTGTTATAAGGCAGAATCATTGAGAGTTGAGTGGCATACAATTTTAATAAATTATTACTGCTGTTTTTTGTCTGAGTTGCACTTCTGCCACATGAATCATTCTCTCCTATGAGTAAGGCCAATTTTAGCATGTTTTGGAAAGTATGCCAATAGAACATCAAAAATCCAATTTTTCTCCAAGCATGCCCCTACCATGTAATGAATTTTCTTCTAGAGGTTATTCTACCAACCAATAAACTTATTATCCACATCCCACCGACTAGGTAGTAAATGAAATATAATGATTATATATTCCTTATAAAAAAGCCAGTTTTTACAAACACATTTCTCAGTATCATTTAGAACACACATATCAATGTTAGGTTTTAACTTAAAACAAAACACCACACTTTATTCTCTTAAGAAAAAGAGAGACAGTGAACTCACTGTTTCGATTTAGTTCAAGCTGTTCTTTCTCTGAATGATGAAGCTGCTGTTGTCCTATACTAACTGGTGAATGATGTCCAAGACCATAAGGAATGGGAGACCCACGTCCATGTGCTTGTAAAAGATTCACATTATATGCCATGGCTGTTTGATGAGTAATGATTCGAGGATCAACTGCAAATCTACTCTGGTACCCTGTCCATGGTACCTTTGCAATAAAGATATAAAACATAGTATCACTTACAATTTTTAATCTGAACAGTTAAAAGACATCTAGAGTACCAATGAAATTAGAATGTTTATGCAGTTTTCTCTAAACAAGTAAATTACTCAACAAGAGGAACCAGGTATTTTGAGTAAGAATCAGTACGATTGTAAGTTTCAAATTGAAGAAATCTTTGGGAATCAAGTTGTGAGAATAAAGACCAGGCACACAGTAAAAATATACAAATAATATTGAATATAACACAGAAGACTCAATTATGGAACACAACCTAAAATCCCTCAGATAAATTGTGATAGGACAGTAGAAAGACCCTAGTCTGGAAAAAGAATATGAACTGTTTATATCAACACGCAAATTCAGAATGGAAAAACATTTTTAATGCAAATATATATATATTATTATTATTTTTTTGCAAAAGAAATGAATAAAAAGGAAAAGGAAGAAAAAATATAAAGTGTTAACAATGAAAATGTTACATTTTTATAGCTGATGACTCAATTCTATGACAGTTTCCTGAGTTAAAAACTGAAGTCTGAAGATAAATCAAATATTATGGACTCCAAAAGATCCTTGACATTCAATCTTTGAGAATTTCTACTGATAACAGTCGCCTTTTTTTAAGTTGCCACTGCTTTCGTTGTGTAGTTTATGTGACTGTGATAAAGATTTCATTTTAGTAACTGCAAATCTTTTTGACTGAAATCTATTGTTTCAGAGAAACAATTCACCTTTTGAAGACTAGAAAAAGTGCAGTTGTTGAACTATTTTCCTGTTAAAAAATAAGTTAAAAAACTACAGTGGATCCTGAAGAAGCCCAAAACAAATACCAATAGATTTAAGTATAGACTGCACAAAAAAGTTGCCCCTTTTTATTAAAATGAACCACTATGCTAATTAGTGTTTGAAACCAACTATAAGTATGAGTAAAAAAGAAAAGATCAAATGATGGTTAACTTTCACATTAGAACAAAGGAGAAATTCAAGAAATGAAATGCAATATTTGAATTCAAAGCACGGTATCAGCTAGGTCATACTCTACTACACTCTCCTTGCAAATACAGGAGAGGAGAAGAGAATCTGGAAGAAATATTGCAGAGGCTGTTTGTAAGCTATATAAAATAGTTACAAAACACTAGTCCTAGTCTTCTTCTGAGGTCTTCCACTATGCTTAACCCTATCCCTATAAAATGGGCACGCTGCCACAACCTCTTAACCACCGGTATGCTTAAAATTGATTTAAAATATCCTGATTCCTCTTCTTTAAGAAATGTTATATATAATATTGCTTTCCAGTTCAGGAAATGGCAGAAAAGTACTTCCTGATCACAAAAAATTACCTCCTTCCATTTTATCATCCAGCCATGTGTGAATTTTTGTACAGAACATTTTCATGTTTGCATTTTGAATTCTTTAATATATATTTATCTTTTTTCAGGCACATTTTGAAATATTTCAAGACAGTATAATCTTCTAAATTTAAAAAAAATTTTTTAAGGTACTGACATATCAAATAAGTACATTTGCCATGAATGAAAACATAGCATGCTTTGGCAGGTTGGACTTTCAGCACACAAAGTTCATTGGCCATTATCTGGGTTGTTATAGCTCAAACACTTAAATAGTTGGAAGACTTATTTTTCTTTTATTAGCATATAGCTCTTCTAGGAAAGCAAAATAGTATTTGTCAAACTTTGAGTAAGTGGGGGTTGGTTGCTTCATTAATACCACAATGAATACTTACAGGTAAAGGCACAGACATGACCATATTTCCTCCGTAAACAGCAGGTACATAAAGAATGCTTGTCCCAGTGTGAGGATCTATCCGCTGTACAGGACTAGGAGACTTCCCCAAGTTAGGATGAGGCCCAGGAGGAGGAGGGGGTGGCGGTGGTGGGGTATAAGCTCTGACAGGATTTCCAATTAAGACAGAAGCAGTTGGCTGAACTACATAAAAATATGAATGTGAAAGTTATGAGCTATTCATTTTTACCTCAGCCTTCAAAGGACATTTATTTCACAGCAGCTGTGGCCAGGAACATATGATAGCCTGGCCGATTCATTGAGTACATCAATTACACATTGATAGACCCTACAGGTCTGGTGTCTCTGCTGTTGTCAGACAGCTACCAGTCTCATTGGCACCAAACCTGTATAGAACTTTGCAGTCTAGGATTCTCTGGTGTATATTTAGGCCAATTAACCCTTGAGAAGGGCAAATTAATTGTAGAAGGAATAACTAGGATATTAATCACCAAAATGCTATTAGCAGTGCTCTTGAATTCTATTCTCAAATTTCTGTAGAGATTCTCAGTCATCCAAATCAGGGTTGTCCCAAAGGTGCTTTTTTCAGGAGGCAACTGGGTTTTCTTGTTTTTTCTTTTGAAGATGTTTTCCTTCTCATCCAAGAAGTTTCTTCAGCTCTATTCTCAACTGTTAGATAGCACTACTTCAGGATATCTATACAATCTAAGCCTAAGCAAATACAAAAGAGCCTGCTTTGATGCCCTCCCTTCAGTACTGCTGGTGGGAAGGTTTCATGGGGGACTTCTTATTTACAGAAACTGTGCTCTTGTTGATTCAGAGGGGTACAATCTATTGGCCCTGTCTTCATACAGTGTCATCTTTATGATGCCTCAAGACATACTTTATCTCCCTAATTATCTCTAAATTTGGGGCTCCATTCTGATAACTTTTATGTTCATTACAAGTGATGCTAGCTTTGCGTTCACATGCCAAATGGGCAAACATCTTCATTATGTCTAACTAATGTCTAACTAATCTGTGGTTTTATAGTTGTTTCTTTTTTCCCCATAATAATGAACTGTTGTATCAAATTATTTCTCTTTTCCTACTGTAAAGACTGATCAAAAGCCACTGTAAAGATATTTATCTATTGTCTATATTCAGAATTCTCTTGAACTTTGGATCAAATCAAGATTATATGTTTTAAAATACTTTATTTTCCAAAGTCAGAGGAGCTTCTAAATTTAAATAGTATAGGATCACTCTTGTAGTCATTCTTGATCCCTTTCCTTTTAATTTTAGAGAAAGAAAATCCAGACTCCAAACAGGGCTATGGATTCTGATAGCCTATGATTTTTACCTAGAAAACATTTAGTTTCATTGCAAAAACAAGGTTATTTCACATTGTCTCAAAAAACAACAACAACCCACCATTCTCTTCCAAATACTTACCAATTCCATCAGTGTGAAAATGGTCACTATGGTTATGATGATGGCTTTTTACCTATAAAAAGATATTGTCCTGGAGTTAAATTATTCTACCTTTAAAAGCTGATATAAACATCAAAGACAATTAAGGAAGTTTTCAGAAGTACCAAAATTATAGAATGCATGCCTATACATTTCCAGAAAATCACAGAAGATAATAATATTGTGTTCAGTGACCAAAAGATATTCCTGGTGTGCGGGACAGGGGGATGTATGTGAACTTTCACAAACCAATATTTCTCTGCCTCAGAATCAGGTTTACAGTTCATGAACTGCAATGCTACACAAATGCTGTATTTGCTTAATTACATAAGATGTTGCAGTGCAATACAACTGCACGCTATGTTCGAATACTTGTAAGGTAATACTGGCCCTCTGATTAAAGGGACCGTTGGGAATATTAAATGGAGAGGAGGGGATCTTGTACAGTGCCATGCAGAAACAAAGTGGCATAAATAAAAGGGAATAAATAAAAAGCAAATAAAAACCCCCAATTCTTACAATAATTTTAGACATGAAGTAGAAAATACCATATGATCAATTTCAGAGACAGCAGGGAACAAACTTAACCTAATCCTTGTAATAATACATGGAAGAACTATATAATTGAGCAGTTGCACTAAAAATATGATCCTTGTTATATTGGTTATTTTTACAATTCTGAGTGTTTTACACTCTACAGCTGAAAATGTACACACAGCAAATCAACTTTGATCACATAATACGTCTTGTAAATTAGGTTTTCTACTGGCATTTGGTCCAGCGCCTCAACCAATATACCAATCTGGCATATAGAAAACTGAAAAAAGAAAACCAAGTCTGTCTGTTTGCCTGTCTATCTAATCATCTTCTTTTGAACAAATCAAAAAGCATTCACAAGTTTTTTGTTTTTTTTTTAAAGAGCAGGTTGCAAGTACGCCAATACTTCTTGGGTTGATTCAAAAAATATGAAATTTTGGGCGAAGAATAGCCTTTGCCAAAGGATAACTGTTTAGAATATCACTGTCAAGAGCCTGTTTTAAACAGTCAATGTCTATGGCACTGCCATCAGCAAACTTGTCCTCCCACTTTTGTAAGAGGAATAAATACTTTGCAAGAAAAGAGAAGTCCTATGGAACTTGGAAACTAATAATGGTAGATTCAGAGTAGAAGTCAGAATCAGATACTGGCTTCTGCTGTGAATCTATCAGTATTAGTTTCTATTTTTCCAAGTTCTATAGAACTTCTACTTCTTTCCTGCAAAGTACTATGTACAGGTGAAACTTGAAAAATTAGAATATTGTGCAAAAGTTCATTTATTTCAATAATGCAATTAAAAGGTGAAATTAATATGTGAGATAGATGCATCACATGCAAACAAGATAGTTCAAGCCATGATTTGTCATAATTGTGATGATTATGGCTTACAGCTCATGAAAACCCCAAATCCACAATCTCAGAAAATTAGAATATTACATGCAGTCAATAAAACAAGGCTTGTACATAGAACAATATCGGACCTCTGAAAAGTATAAGCATGCATATGTACTCAATACTTGGTTTGGGCCCCTTTTGCAGCAATTACTGCCTCAATGCGGCGTGGCATGGAAGCTATCAGCCTGTGGCACTGCTGAGGTGTTATGGAAGACCAGAAGCTTCAATAGTGGCCTTCAGCTCTTCTGCATTGTTTGGTCTCATGTCTCTCATCTTTCTCTTGACAATGCCCCATAGATTCTCTATGGGGTTCAGGTCAGGCGAGTTTGCTGGCCAATCAATCCCACAGTCACTGAACCAGGTTTTGGTGCTTTGGGCAGGTACCAAGTCCTGCTGGAAAATGAAGTCAGCATTCCCATAAATCTTCTGGTAGATGGCTACGTTGACCCTGGACTTAATGAAGCACAGTGGATCAACACCAGCAGATGACATGGCTCCCCAAATCAACACAAACTGTGGAAACTTCACACTGGACTTCAAATATCTTGCAGTGTGTGCCTCTCCATTCTTCCTCCAGACTCTGGGTCCTTGGTTTCCAAATGAAATGCAAAAGTTGCTCTCATCAGAAAAGAGAACTTTGGACCACTGAGCAACAGACCAGTTCTGTTTTTCTTTAGCCCAGGTAAGACGGTTCTGACATTGTTTGTTGTTCAGGAGCGGCTTGACAAGAGGAATACGACATTTGAAGCCCATGTCCAGGATCTGTCTGTGTGTGGTGGCTCTTGATGCACTGACTCCAGCCTCAGTCCACTCCTTGTGAAAGTCCTCAACACTTTTGAATGGCCTTTTCCTGACAATCCTCTCCAGGCTGTGATCATCCCTGCTGCTTGTGCACCTTTTTCTTCCACACTTTTCCCTTCCACATAACTTTCTATTAATGTGCTTTGATACAGCACTTTGGGAACATCCAACTTCTTTTGCAATTACCTTTTTAGGCTTTCCCTCCTTATGGAGGGTGTCAATGATGGTTTTCTGCACAAATGTCAGGTCAGCAGTCTTTCCCATGATTGGGATTCCTACTGAACCAGACTGAGAGACCATTTAAAAGCTCAGGAACCCTTTGCAGGTGTTATGGCTTAATTAGCTGATTAGAGTGGGACACTTTGAGCCTAGAATATTGAACCTGTTCACAATATTCTAATTTTCTGAGATTGTGGATTTGGGGTTTTCATGCGCTGTAAGCCATAATCATCTCAATTATGACATATCACTGCTTGAACTATCTTGCTTTGCATGTAATGAATCTATCTCATATATAAGGTTCACCTTTTAAGTTGCATTACTGAAATAAATGAACTTTTGCACGATATTCTAATTTTTCGAGTTTCACCTGTATAACATTGGAGAAAGATATTTGAATCGGCTCCTAGAAATGTAAGCATGTTTCCCACAAAAGCAAGACTACCTTCTGTGGGTTCTTTATGTGACTAAAAAAGAGGCAGCTAACTAAAGCTCTGGCTTCGTAACCCAGACAATAATGCTAACCACAAAACCATTGGAGTAGGCCAGGGATGTCTAACTTGCGTCAACCCAGCGTTGTCATGACTTTTTCCCCCGTCGCTAAACCGGGTGTTGGCATGGACAGCGAGTGACACATCCAGCCTGTGGGCTGTGAGTTTGACACTCCTGGAGTAGGCAAACAGAAGATGCAGCAGATAACTTATACTAATTTAGAGATGAAGTAAGCCCCACCAGCTTCATGATGGCAAAGCTCCCAACTATACAATCTAGAATGGAAGGGCCTTCAGAGGAGCAAAGTGCAATAGAGTAATATAGAGGAAAAAATACACAGTGGAAAAAGAAAACAGAAAAATATAGTGAGAAATATATTGATCCAAGGCAGGGGTAAGCAGCTTTGGCCCTTTTATAACCTGTGGACTTCAACTCCCAGAATTCACAAAATTTGCAGATCGTAAAGAAGCTGATCCAAGGTGACAACTAACTGGCTAACTTGTTTATATCAAAACACTATTTCACTCTGGCCAGTAATATTTTCATCTGAAGCAGTTACAGTTCTCTTTTCCAAAGTTCAGTAGAAGGCATGGCCACTGTTGGATGCCTACTTGTCCTAGGACATCTTGCACTCTTTCTCCAAAGATCCACTGTTTCTTATTAAAAGAAACATAGTAAACCATCCATTAGGTTTACCATACAGCTCTAACAAGAAGACAAGAGAAAACCAAAAGATGGTGATTTTTCTCAATGCCTATTTTTCAATATGCTGTCAAGCACCACGTTTTAAAACTCATTGATGCTTAAGAACATTACTTCCTCAGGGGAAAGGTCTACGTTGTTTTCCAGCAGTCTGAACACATTAATCAGTCAGTTTAGAAAGCCTGAATAAATATTGACCTATGAATAACAAGGATGAAAAAGAATGACAAACTGGTTTGCAAAAGAAAAATTACATTTTAAAATGCTGGGGGCTATTACAGTTTCTTCTCATATTTAGGGTTAGATAAATGTTTTCTTAGCTTTCTACAAGAGCTATCACTATTGATTACAATAATTCACACACACATATATATACAGTCCCCAATAGAATATGGCACTTTAAAGGAGTTATAGCTATTGTTTTTATCTCCAACCCCCACAAACTAAGTTTTTGACACTCATTTAGTTTGCTAGTAAGTACTAAGAATATTTATTTATGCAAATTCCAAGCTGTCAAAATGAACATAAGAGGTAGTTTACATCATAAACAAATAAAAATCCAAAAATACAACTAGTTAAAAAAAATGACAACAGTATCACTTTTTCAGATATTCCTCAGGTTTCCTTGTTCAGCAACAGATCAAAGTTATGATGGCTCAGAACAAGGGCAATTTCCAAATAGTTTGTGAAGTTGCAGTTGTCGCAGCATCCCTGTGATCACATGACTGCAATCGGAGCGCTCAGGTGCTTGGCTCACAATTACAACATCACAGTGAGCCATGGTCATACAATCTCCAGTTGGAATCTTCGCAGCCTTCTTCCCATTAGCAAAGTTAATAGAGAAGCTGGCAGGGAAGATCATAAGTCACCAGCTATAATTGTAAGTTGCTCCTGCTGTTTTTCTCCCAAAGATTCCCACCCTGGAGTATGAGATCCCAGGGATCTGGTGCTCAATAGCACTTGATGTGGCCCATGCTGGCTCACCTGCACTCCATAGCATTCATTCACAGCCCCTGCTGGTTCATTCACACTCTGTACTGCTAGCTTGCAACACTCACCTACCTGCCAATGTATCTCACCTGCTGGCCTCTACTTACACTCACTCTCAATATGACTGTATAATTTTAAGGAGGAAAAAAAAAAAGAAAGACAATTTATAGATATTGTGTTTTCCAGACATTCTAGCAGTTTCTGGCATGAATGTCATGATCTCTTTCGAACACATATTGTCTTTCTGGTCCCAAAAAATTGCTGCTTAAGAAAAGCTCTCTTAATATATGTAAAACTGTGTTATCTTTTCAGCCTAGTATTTTTCCCATTCTATGTTCTTAGGAGGAAGCACAATAGCTATTATGCTTTTCTGATATTTCTTAGCAAATTCTTGCCACCTTTTAATCATTTTCTCAGAGGTTACCTTTGGTGGTGATTGCTGTGGTTTATTAGTGTTTGATGAATGCTGCTGTCGCAGAGCTCGTGGAATAAACTCGGGAGCCAGCGGATTCAATACATAGGTTTTCTTTAATTCCAGAGCTTCCAATTGAGCCTTGATCTGATCAAATGTGATACCGTGAAGACTTTCATTATCATGACACAGGGCAATAAATCTTTCCCAAAATTTCCTACAAGCCAACACAAGAACAACACAACGTTTGTTTTTCTAGATTAAAATTTAAAAAATTTAAAATAAATCTTGAACCCAATCCCTTTGTTTTCAGTACTATTTAATTATGAGACTTCATTTGAATCCTTCTAAAACTATTTAGCATTAACGTTTGAGCAATAGCAAGATTTATTAGCCAAGTTCTCTACATCACATACAAACGTCTGTCTTAGTGTTAGAATGTCTGCAAAATGCCTTTTTTGTTTTTAAAGCACTCAGATTGTTCACACAGGGTGCATTTACAATGTGGCTGCAAGAAAAATGAATCAAATCCTGCCAGCTCCGATGTTGAATTTAAAATAAAAGATGGCCACAGCTCTGTCTGATACAGCTGCAATTTTACAAATATGTATTGCAGCCATATTTCAAAGGGTCTTGATAGTTATTGCAATATATTCTTGACTCACTTTAACAACCTTCAAATTACATTTACATTTTGCATTATCAATGAAAATGTCGCATATTTCTGTAGACTTGATGAACTGTTTTAAAGTAAGACAATGCCAATAGTTCTCAAAATGTTGAAAGAACAAAGAATTTTACAATCAAGCTGTTTTTTAAGAAGAGCTGTGAAAACCTGCATCTTTAACCAGTAGGCCTTTGGGGAGAGAGAGTGAGATCTCTTGCTTTATTGAGTTTGCTATCTTTTATCTTTATCTTTTATTGATTTTATTGTCATGTCATTCTACTTCTATTAGCAGGTCTTTGTATGGTGTGGTTTTCTCCAGTTCTTTCTCTTCTCTTCTGCTGTCCCCCAGGTATTGCATTTTTTTTAATTTTCATGTTATTTTTTCTTTCTCATCAACAATTAAGTTTTGTGGCAGATATTATTTCTGCTGAGACAAGAAGTAGGAAGGATGAAGCTGGCAAGGTTGAAAATAAAGTATCTAAGATCAGCCAAGAACATTATTTATAAAAAAACAAAAAAACAACTGTGCAGATGCCCTCACCCTCACCCAAAAGGCCACTAATGTGTAAAGATGGAAGAAAGAAATGTGGAGTTTAGACCATGAAGTTGCCATACAAGTAATAAACGTCTACTTTCTATATTATTTTCATCATAAAACCTTTCTTTCACATTTGCAGTAAAAACAACTTATTTCTCTGAGTCTTCTCCTTGAATCTTCCTACTGCTGAGCTCATGCCTATGCTTTTGAATTCAGAGAGAGATGTATTGCTTTACTTAACATGAAACTTGAACAAAAAGCATATATCTAAGCTCTACAACTACTGATTGGAGCTTAGCTTTAACTACACCGAGATTACTCACAGAACACGCCCCCCACTGTTAATTTGCTTGCATTCTTTGCTAGGGCAGCAATTTATGATTATCCTGCACATCTGCTTGCTGATGGACATACCACAAGTACTTTTCCAGTGGCTAAATGGCTACAAAAAGCATAACACTAGAGTAAAATTAACAAAGCTCTTGTAATAAATTTCAAGCAGATGGTCCTCCAATCCAGATCAAGATCACCACACTTCTTCTGAACAGCCTTAATATTGAAAGAGCTAATATCCCCGGAATTCTATTATAAGAAATCTTCAGTTCTAGATTCTGTTAATATATTATAATCTATAGTAGATTTAAACAAAATGAAATGATAATTGATGGCAAGATTAAACACAAGACATTCATTACAGAGAGTGTGTGTAGGGAGACATGGATAGTATTTCCCCCTAAAGCTCACTTTTATCTCAAATTGAGAGAGAAAGTCTAAAGTAGGCATGTCCAACTGTGGCAACCTTAAAATTTGTAAACTTCCAACTCCCAGAATTCCCCAGTGAGCAGGGCTGCAGTGGCTCATGTGGTAACATGCTGGGCCTGCACACTGCTGAGGTCAGCAGCTCGGCAGTTCGATTCCCGTGAGCGAATAAACTGCTTAGGGACAAGAGCCTCCCCAAATGCCTAAAGCATTCAGGCATCCCGCAGGTAAAGATAACACTGCCCAAAAAAATTCCTTTCACAGAGGGAAGCAGCCACCTCAGTGATCCCTGGCTAACATGTGCCATATGCTAAATAAAATAAATACATTCTAGGAATTGAAATCCACAAGTCTTAAAATTGCCACAGTAGGACATCCCACCCCAATCTAAAGGGTCCCTAGACCTAGGGCAAGCAGACCAGGAATGAGAATCAATTATTAAAAACACAGTAAGCCTTTCATCGTTATGATTTATTACTTGGTCATACCACATATTGGTTGTACCTGCATCTTCCAATGGAACATAAAGCAATTGGATCGCCCACCACAGCTACTAGGGACTGTGCTCTTGTAATGGCTGTATTGAGAAGTTTGTAATTGGACAGAAAACCATAATCTAAGTCCTCTGTTGAATCTTCCAATAAATGTTCCTTCCGTTTCATTGCTGTTTGCTTATGTTTGCAAGTGTGCCGGGTTCGTACTGTGCTGAGAAATAACACCCGAAACTGCTTTCCTGAAGAAGGAAGAGTATGGGATGCTGTTAGTCTCTCTTCTTTTTTATGCTAGCAACACCACTACATAACTACATGTATTGACTTTTTACATCAATGTCTGGCAAGTGAATAACTATTGTTCATTTGAAAATATTTGTGCAACAATAATTAGAAAAGAAATATTGTAGAATAATTACAAATATCAAGAACATTATTTGCTTTGATATTAATATTAATTATGCTTAATCATTGACATCTTCAGTGTTATTAATTTCTTTTGCATTAAAAACATTCATGCAGTGTGCCATATTTTTACATATATACACTGTGTGTGTGTGTGTGTGTATGGATAGAAGATAGATAGATAGATAGATAGATAGATAGATAGATAGATAGATAGATAGATAGATAGATAGATAGATAGATAAATAGAAAGAAAATTACCTCCACCGGTACCTCTAACGTTGGTAAACTACAGTAGTAAAATTAAAGCAAAAGTTCATTTAAGATGTCATTTAAATATATACATAGTACTATACAGTCATATACTGTATATATGTAAATGACATCTGTATATATTTAAATGACATCTGTTTGGAACTTTTGCTTTAATTTTACTACTATAGTTTACCAACATTAGAGGTACCGGTGGAGGTAATTTTCTATTTGCTCATATCCTTACAAATGGAAGATAACAGAGATTAAATTTACAAAGAAGAGTAGAAATGGAGAATTGCTGAGAAAATCAAGTGGCTTAAAGCAAACCTGAGACAAAAAAGCTAACTAAATAAGGGAATGGGAAAAATGATTGGTGGGAGACAAGCAGGTATCTTAATCAGGTTGAAAAAAGGGTATGTACATGTGTGTTATATTCTTGGGTGAAAATGTATGTAAATGAAGTTTGAATCTTCTTAGCATTAAGCATTTTTTTAAAAAAAATTCATAGGTTCTAAGAACCATTAAAAACTCTAGATTCTATTCGAACCATGAAAGGAAGAAAAATAACTTTCCTAGAGAAACAAGAAACAAAAATTAAGACCTTTACTATGATTCATAATCTTAGTAAAATTAAATGTGTGGTGTGGTTTATTAGCATAATTGATTTGGTACTTTTTATAATCTGCTTCCACATAGAATTATTTTGCAGAGTTCAACTGTATTCCTTTCCAACTTGTTATACTAACTGTTCTGGAATATTTTAATGATCATAGCTATTGAATATTGCTAAGGCCTTGTCTCAAAAGGTATCTCATGAGTTTTTAAAAATAAGGATGCTTAATTCTTAGATTTAAAGTTTTAAAAGTTTTTAAATACCAGTAATATTATAAATTGCTGTTGTATAGCACTTTAATGTGATTCCAACTCCTAGCTAGATTCTTATAGTCAAAGGTATGTATTATCACTGTAGTCATTAAAAACTGACCCTGACTTTATAGCACCCAATAAAATAAAATAAAATAAAATAAAATAAAATAAAATTATGTATTACTTACCCTGAACATTTAACACTCTTTCAACACTGACATCAGACAATCTTTTTTTCCGAAGTTCTGCCCGAATTCGGAACACTTGATCAGCATATGGTGTTACAACACCTATGCTGCCATCGTCCAACTTTCCCCAGGCTACCGGCCACTTCCTCCTTAATTCTTCAACACGTTCAACTACTTCAAATACCTTAAAAGGGGAAAAGCATGCTTATGAAATTGCTAGTTTTGTTGGTATAAGTTTTGCATTATGTTCTTGGATGGAAAGCAATGCAGGTTTTATCAGAAGCCAGTTTTAACACCAGCATACGGCATTACCTAGTCTTTTCAAAAATATATATTTAACTGCAGCATCCTCTGTAAATAGATAAAAAAACAAATAAAATTGAATAAATAAAATCCTGTTATGAAATATATAATATGATAGTTCTTGATATTCATTAAGATTTCACTCAGATGTAGTATTTTGTTCCTTATTTGATTATATGGGTTTTTTTGGTTGCATATGTAAGGCAATTATGGATGCAGTAAAAATATGAATAATTGAAGTAACATGCTTACAGATTATAAAAATAATGTCAGTGTCAAACAGGGGATGCTGCACTGACATGATTTTTATAATCTGTAAGCATGTCACTTCAATTATTCATATTTTTACTGCATCCATAATTGCCTTACATATGCAATCAAAAAACCCCATACAATCAATAAGGAACAAAACACTACATCTGAGTGAAACCTTAATGAATATCAATAACTATCATATTATATATTTCATAACATAATTTTGTTTATTCAATTTTATTTATTTATTTATTTATTATATGATATATGAAATAGCATGCATTATAAATGAGTTTACTGTTCCATCAGGAAAATAAATGTATATTTTAAGAAGCAGATAAATTACTTTCTACTTTAGGAACTTGTACAATACAAATGTTAGGATGCAACAGTGGTTGCAGGTGCTGCAACAGTCAGAAGTGTGAAAAACAGTCATAAGTCATTTTTTTCAGTGCTGTTATAACTTTGGTCACTAGACAAACAGTTGTAAGTTGAGGACACCTGTAGTTGGATAAAAATGCCAAACCCAGTCTAAATATCTGATTAGTTACCTAATAATAATAATAACAACAACAACAACAACAACAACAGTAGCACCAACAATAATAATGGAAAAGTGGATTGATTTTGTCTGATATCAGACAAAAAAAGGAATATATTAACTGTTAAGTTCAGCATTGCCAGACTTTCTCTTAAGTCTTTTAGTTGAAATCTTCTCTTCTGATGAAAACCAACTTCAAAATACATAAAACTTTTTGTGTAAACCTCCCCCCCCCCCCCCCCCCCCAAAAAAAAAAAAAAAAGATCAGGATCATTAAATCAAAGCAAATCATTTTTATCACTGGATTGTTTTCACACAAGTTAAACGGCTCCGCTCTGAATGAAGAAAATATTTAGAGCACAGCTATTTAACCTGTGATAACCACACATTTCTATAATCATCTGTTGTGACTAGTGTGTCCTAATGAACAAGAAGAGGCACAAGAAGGAACTGAAAGCACATAAAAGATGCAGACATCTTCAAATATAATTCCTGATGACTTCATCATGCAGTTTTCTTGACACCACTATATAAGCGGTTCACCCCTCTTTTCTCTTGGGACTTTTCCCAACTTCATAGTCTAGTTCACAGCACATAATCAGGAGGAGAATCACACAAAGGAGAATAGAAAATCAACTGTTTTGTTTCTTTCCTTTTATGGAGAAACCCATTATATCATTTCTCTCAGAACACCTTGAGGCCTATGAATCCACTTATATAGTGGTGTCAAGAAAACTGCATGATCATGTGGACTGGGGTTTGTTGTCTCTTTTTCAGACTCATAAAAGGAGTAATTTTAATGAAGAATGAGAGAAGATGTACTGGTACTGATGTTATAGCAGCTCACTAAACGTTTCTCCAGGATTTATTCTGAGAATACAAACTCACTAAATTAAATGAAAATGAGACTTGTTTACTCCTATGGACAAGCTAATATTACACTGGTACAAATATTCTAGGAATATAACAAGAAATAATAATAAAGAAGCTAAAGTATTGTATATAAATGTCCTTGCACACTGTCTTATTATGGATGGATATATCTTTTAAAGCCATATAAGAGTCTTGGTGAATCAGTTCTATCTACAAATAAAGGAAATACATATGGAATGTCCAGAACCTAAACATTTACTAAGATAATTTAGATCTAATCATTATTTTTCCATTTTCTCTTTCTGTAATACCTAGAATAGTAATGGGAAAAATGTTTTAATTTTGCCAATATTGCAACAGCTGCAGGAAGGAAATACCTGTCTTTTTCTGGAAGACAGAACACTAAAAATTAAATTCTCAAATCATTTTATAAAAGTATACTTTGAGACATAGCTACTAGCATTGTAATTATATTGGAAATTTAAACACCAATCAAACAGGTTCCCTTTTCCATGCTATTCCTCAGATTCACCACTTGGAAACTTTTCAAATATGTAGACTTCTGTGAGAAGAACCATTGCTGAATTCCTGAACTTTGTCTACATATCTGGAGGATGCCCATATTGGGAGGGTTGATATAGCTGCTGAAATGATCTTACAAGAAAGAAATAATCTTTTTTAATCTCTTCTTCTCTATCTCTCTGTTATTCCTGAATTGCTCTCAGGCATATTTATGGTAAGAGAGCTCATGAGGCAGCTTGCAAAGCAGTTAGAAGACTATAAATAGGAAAACTGGTGCAAATATTAAGGTTGAGAAACAGTACATTAGGCTAGCTGTTCCCAAGACCAGAACTCATTTGGGAGAAAATTAATCCCCTATTCATTTTGACTTTAAACAGCCTAATGCTCCCCATATTTCAAATTGTGAAATTAAGAAGTATTTAAAAAGAGGCTATTTCAGCTTAAATGAAAGATAGTGAAAAAAATAATTAATGGGTGTGGCATTCTAGAGATAATCTTTTCATGTATTGATAAAACCGTTCTAGCTCACAAACTAGTAACCTGTGGTTCCTGGATTAATTTCATACAATTTTTGGATTAATGTCAAAAGGCTTCTCAAATAAAGTATTTATACTGTTTGCAAGGTATTTCTGACTTTTATATGGAGAAAAAAATAAATGGGGATTATTATCTACTGCTTGGTTAAATTACATCATTTCTGACTCTAATATATTACTTTCAAGGGAACATAATCTTCCTTACTTTATAATGCACAATCTTTAAAAACAAAGAAGGCCAACCCTGTTCTAGTTGCACAATGGAATCATTAAAAAAAAACTTCTTTGTTTAGTTTTGCCATAAACTCTGAACAGCAAAGAGCAATTGTTAATAAAATCTTCAGACTTGCAGAAGCATTTTATCACAAAATACTTTGAGGAATCAATTAAGGCCAAAATTCTATATAGAACCAAACATGGAAATTGCATTTAAGACATGGATAATTTATGAGTCTTGGCTTTAAAAAAATGAGAAGAGTTTGATATCTAAAAGCAGATATGGCTTCTTTATGTATATACTTTAAATGGGACAATCATGGGAACGTGCCGTTGATTTCTATATTAGCATGGGACAGGCAAATACTCAGTTGGAGACAGCAATTGGAAAGTGGCAAGCTCATAATCATAATCAGGACTGTAAGGCTATTCCTAAAAAGTTCTTGTTTAAACCAAGTGCTCTTGATGCCCAAATTAGCATGCATGCATGCATGCATGCATATGTGTGTGTGTGTGTGTGTGTGTGTGTATAACAACAGCAATGAACTGAAGTCAAATCAACTACCTCTGCATTGTTGTAAAAAGCGGTGCTGTTCTTTTCTTGCACATCTTCTCCTCGTGCTGTGAAGAATGTCAGAGGATAAAAATCTTTGTGTGCAGGCTGTTTTCCACTGGCCATCAATTTGCCCTCATAGAAAAGCTCAGAAGTATAACTGCAATGGAGAGAAACAAAACAAAAAAACAAAAAAAGGAATGTAGACATATTATATAAGGGCTGAAGTTGGATAGGCAGGAATCAGCAATATTCAGGCCAAAGAGAACCGTTATGTAAACATTCTGCTTGTTATTGCTTTGACCTGTGAATCAGACATAGTTTTACAACTTCAGTATGTTTTATGTAAATACACAGCAAGGCACAGAAGCTGTGAATGAATGCCTCAGTGCATATGCTGATTTTAGCATCATTCTGAAATTTAATTCTGTTTAGATTAATTCTATCTTTTTCAATCTGATACTCTACAGAGGCATTGAGATCACCACTCCTAGATTTCGCCATCATCGTGCTCAGTAGCTAGGAAGTGAGTCTAACATTTCCAGAGAACACCAAGATGAGAATAGGAAAGAGTAACATTTTATAAGCAAGTATTTGGGACTATTTGTTACAATGCAAATGATAGTTTACATATGGTAAAAAAATCTCACAGAAAATAATCTATATGCATTTTTTTCACATGCTTTGTGCTTGCTCAAATAATGAATCCTTAAAACCCGAGTGTTCATTTTTAAAATCACTTTTAGGGGGGAAAAACTTATTTATTCAGGGTAGTATAATATACTATATGCCTAGTTATATTTCTCAGACCAGTTAGGAAATTTTATGTTAATAGAGCTATTCCTAAAAACCTTTCAGAACGGAAGTACAAGGTGAAACATGAAATTCTCCTTTCCTATGAATGGGAGGGGAGATCCTCCTCTAATGTAGCCATCAAGATATAATTCTTATTTACATGCTGTTATTTAATAATAATAATGGTGGTGCGACATCAGCAGTAGTGATTCTCTGAAGTTGCATGTGAAAACCTGCATAGACTCAAAGTTCCTGTCTTTAAAATGTATCCATTGATGTCTCTTGATGCAATTTATCATTTAACATTTTTCTGCCAGTTTTACACAGAAAAGTTAACCAACAAATGTTGCCATTTTATTTGAGCGTCTGTATTTTGAGGTTGAAGGTTCGTTCTCCAAGCGTGTGGGTTGGTTTCTGAACATTTCATCACCAGTGGACTTTAGGAGATGTCAGTGGTCCTTTGTTTATAAGGGCTTCAGGTGCGGGGGTGTCAAGTGAGGGTCTAGAGATGGGTCAGCTGTGAGTCATCAGTGAGCCTTGTGAGGGTCTTGTGATAATGAGACTGCATCAGGTCAGGGTTGTTGGGAGGTGAACTGCTGGTGGGGGGGGTTTGCATGGGTTGGTTGAGGGTCGGTGCTGTTTCTGGTTGGCTGGGGGTTGATTTGGATTCTGAGGAGTTTGTAGGCTGGTTGTAGGTCGATGTATCTGTTGATGGAATTGCTTATGGTGTGCCAGGCTTTGCTGAACTCATGAGTGTGGCAGGTGGTAACGTGGCCGATGATTTTTGTGTTGCTGCTATTGAAGTAATGCTGTTTGGTGTTGGAGTGGGTAGAGATTAAACTCTGCTGAAGACATTACCTAGCCTGGTAATGAAATGTTCGGAAACCAACCCACAAGCTCGGAGAATAAACCTTCACCCTCATCCTACACCTGAGCTAAGATATTCACCACCATCTTTATTTTCTCTCATTTGCCTATTTCCTGCGTCAATGTTTCTATTCCTAGACCATGAGCATATTTTCAAACGTCAGTTTAGATTCAAAACCCTAAGAACTGACTTGTTAGATAACTGCTTTCACATTGCCTTGTTTTATCAGTTTATGCAAAGCACACAGTCAAGATCTTGCTTCTCAATCGAACCACATCAAACTGAACAAGTACTGAGGTCAGCATGCAATAGCAGCCTTCAATCTAGCAAACAAGTCCACATACTTGAAAATTATCTAACCAATTTGGCTATTCTGCTGTTACACGTAATCAGGTGGTTCTACTGTAAAGAATTAACATTTTTACATTGCAAAAGAACTTGAAATACAAGTGGAAGTACAAATTTTATGCATTTCCAGCTTACATACTGCAAAATATTGTCTTGCATTTTGGTCCATGCAATGTCATACAAACTCTATTCAATATTTTTAGTGTAAGGACAACATAGGCAAGTTTCACTGTAAAAATAAAGGTCTGCTTGTGTAATATTGGAGAAAGATCAGCTTTAGTATTACAACAAATTACAGGCTATGGTGGCATAAACCAAAATTAAAAAGCCCAAGTAGGCCATTCTACTAAATCTCAAAATAATGCAGTATTCTTACTTATTTCCTGTATTTAAAAAAAAACAGTAACCTTATTATGCTAATCTCTTTTCAACTAATTTGGAGTGTAATGTCAAAAGCTTCTGTTAGACACTTGCACCAGCCAAGCAGAGTGTGATACAGTGAAAAAGTTCACACCTACTTGATGATAGCTTCATGGGAGCGATAGTTCTCACACAGCAAGATCCTGCATGGAAATTCTGCAGGGCAATGTTCATAAAGACGATCAAGTAATGAAACATGAAGATTTCTCTCTCTGGCAAACTCACTGTACACAAAAGGACTAAGCTGTAACCGAGAAAAAAAATCAAAAGAAAGATATTATTTTATAACTGAATATTTATGTAGAATGTTATCTCAACAGGAAACTAAAGACCAACCTGCCAAAATGGTATTAAATTTATATACAATGAGGAAGAAAAATGATAACACTATATTAAGTCATCTCCATTTAATTGTGTGTGTTCAGCAGTTTTCATACACACACACACACACACACACACACAGAGGAAAACTCTGTTGAAGCCAAGCAGTATGTTTCTGAAGCCTACATTTGCTAAAAAAAAAAAAACACCAAATCAAAGAATTTTATAGTGCCTATGGGGGAAGGATGTTATAAACTTTCATAAACTTGAGTGTACTTATTTCTTTATTCATCAAAATGACAACAAAGCTTTTTTCAGGTGCTCAAGGTAGCAAACACAGTCTTTACTCCTCCCATAACAACCTCATTAAGTAAGTTGGACTGAGAGGAAGTAACTGGTTGAAATTAATCAAGTAAGCTTTCATGGTTGATGGTGGCAAGAACCTGCTCCGAGACCAACATCTTAATTATTGTACAAATTTCACCACATGCACAAACTGGTAATCAAATGAATGTAGTAAAGAATTTCTAGTCAATTTAAATGTCATTGATTAGATATACAGATAATCATGCCAAGTACATCTATTTTGAGATATAATTGCCTCCTCTTCATCTAGAACAGTTTTTCCCCGCACAGACACTTAGGATTTTCGTTCTGCCTTTTTCTTTTTCTTCTCCTCTAGTACTGATCTGTATGCTTTTTAGCTCAAAGTATTTCTCTGAACTTTTCCCAGTCTAAAATAAATGCTTTAACAGCTCTAAAAGCCTTTTGTTTTTAAATGTTCTACTGTGTTTTACTGTCACTGTAAATGTGATAAAGGTCTTATCCCCAGTACTTTCCCTCTAACTTTCACCGAAATAATTATGATCTATTCTTCTGTGACACTTCTTTTTTCATGGTAGCTAAACTGTTTCTTGCTCCATTCAAGATCACAAAAAGGGATCTGCTGTTGTTTACATATACTGCTTTTTCTGTTTTTAAAGATTTTAAAAAATTATTATCCATATTTTCTCTTCTGCTACTTTTTGTAGATCAGGTCTTTGATATCAAATCCTCTTTTCTTTTAGGTAATAATTTCAGTTTTGACTATCACTTTTTAGCTTAATAACCATATTACAGTATGTGATTCTGAGACCAAATCAGTTAACATATTTTATTTCTTGCATAATATGGAGAGATTTTCCTATGGGCCAAGATCACACTACTGTCCATAAAAATTTCAACTTGCAGATCTCAAGGATACTGATTTTATCAGCCAGGAAGGATGAGCATGTAGTAAGCAGGGTTAATGACATTGCTGCATGTAGGACTGTTCCATTGGGAGATAAATCAATGCCATATTATTTATTTATTTATTTATTTATTTTTCGTATTTCTATACCGCTCCCTCTCCTAAAGGGACTCGGGGCGGTGTACAGACTAAACATATAAAAATAGATACAGTGAAACAGAATTTAAGATTGAGTCCCATCAGATAAAAATTAAACCCTTATTAAAATTTAAAATTTAAAAACCCCAAAGACCCTTAATTGGCCAGGCCGGCCTGTTTAAAAAGTAAGGTCTTAACTGCACGCCGAAAGGTTAGGATGTCTGACATGGCTCGTATCTCCGGGGGGAGATAATTCCAAAGGGAGGGGGCTCCCACAGAGAAAGCGCGTAACCTCGGGGCCGCCAGCCGACAACGATCAGGTGGCGGTACTCCAAGTAGGGCGACCCTGTGGGAGCGTACTGGGCGGCAGGAGGTTGTTGGTGGCAGCAGGCGGTCCCGTAAGTATCCAGGTCCCGAGCCATGGAGCACTTTAAATATTATCAGTACCACCTTGAATCGAATCCGGAAGGCTACAGGAAGCCAGTGCAGTCCGCGGAGAAGTAGTGTTACGTGGGCGTCCCGAGGGGCGCCCACGATCATCCGCGCGGCCGCATTCTGGACTAATTGCAACCTCCGGAGACTCTTCAAGGGGAGCCCCATGTAGAGAGCATTGCAATAATCCAAGCAGGAGATGACGAGGGCGGAAGTGACTGTGCGAAGTGCGTCCAGATCCAGGAAGGGCAGATCAAACGAATCTTATAAAAGATTAGATCAAACGAATCTTATAAAAAGCTTTCCTGGCGACGGCTGCAATATGTTCTTCCAAAGACAGCCGCACATCCAGGAGGACACCCAAATTGCGTGCCCTTTCCACAGGGGTCAATACCTCTCCCCCCACGGTCAGCGAAGGAACAAGCTGACTGTATCTGGGAGCAGGAAACCACAGCCACTCGGTTTTGGTTGGGTTGAGACGAAGCCTATTACGACCCATCCAACCCCGTACGGCCTCCAGGCACCGGGTCATCACTTTGACGGCTTCGTTGGGGTGGCCTGGGGTGGAGATGTACAGCTGAGTATCATCAGCGTACTGATGGAACTCCACCCCAAAGCCACGGATGATCTCACCCAGCGGCTTCACATAAATGTTGAACAACAGGGGCGAGAGTACCGACCCCTGAGGCACCCCACAAAGCAGGGGCCTTGGGGTCGATCTCTGTCCCCGTCAACACAAATTGCGAACGGTCGGAGAGGAAGGAGGAGAACCACCGCAACACGGTGCCTCCAACCCCCAACCCCTCCAATCGCTGCAACAAGATACTGTGGTCGACAGTATCAAAAGCCGCTGATAGATCTAACAGGACCAGGACAGAGGAACAACCTCTGTCTCGCGCCCTCCAGAGATCATCCATCAACGCGACCAACGCCGTCTCCGTGCTGTGCCCGGCCCTGAAGCCCGATTGGAGGGGGTCGAGATAACTCGCTTCATCCAGGTACTGCGGGAACTGACGAGCCACCACAGTCTCTACAACCTTCGCAACAAAGCGAAGGTTGGAGACAGGACGATAATTTGATAACAATGCTGGGTCCAGGGACGGTTTCTTGAGGAGAGGTCGTACCACTGCCTCCTTCAAGGAGGCAGGTAAAAGCCCCTCTCTCAAGGAAGCGTTTATAATGCCCTGGAACCAGCCAGGTTCTTATGTATGTTCTTATGTATGTTATGTTATTATGTATGTATTTTCCCATGCTAAAGAAGGATTGGTGTCGGGGAGTGGTGTTTAATTCACAACCGTCACTAATTCACAGTTGGTAAATTGGTAGAATGCCTGCCTTTTTCACAATTTTATCTAGTGTGTCAGCTATGCCTCTTCCTAAACTGACTGGACTCAGGATGATTAACCACATTAATTACATGTGGGGTCATCCTTGAAATGTTTCTGGAATTTGCAGTTGATGCAAAATATTCATGGGATTACTAACCTATGCAATAAAAAGGATTACATAATGCTATACTGAAAGACCTGAACTGGTTGTCACTTGCCACAATAGCAGTGGGATAACAGAAGCTGTGGGTAAACAAGCATGATTCAGATTGTGAGTAGAGTTAAGGAAGAAAATAGTTTATATGGAAAGTCAGAAAACGCCTGTACTTAAAATGGAATCTGCCCATTTCCCACCAGACCACTGCCTACCCCTAAACCTACTATTAAGTAATTAATTAACAAAGAGAACATAAAATGCTGAATTCACATTTAAATTTATATCTTTTAAACCTTTTTTTTCTTTTATATAATCTCCTTCATTGGGCTAGCCTTCCTTCGGGTGAAAGAGTAATTTTGTTCCTTTTTTTTTAAGGTAAATACAGGTTATTTACATATTTACATCAATTGATCAATCGATCGATCTATCTTTTTATCAATCAATCAATCAATCATCTATCTATCTCCAGCCTTTATTATTAATATTAAGCAACAAATATTTTATTTTAAAAAGATTTTTTTCTATGGGACTGATTAGGATGAAAAAAAGACAGTCTCACAAATGAAGGCAAATATATGGATCCCAGTATAATGTTACAGGATCCAATCTGAATCGGTCACTGGGATCAGAGGTTTAGTCTTCCAAGCTTTTGGACATGTGCTGGAGCCCTTGGGGGACTAAGAAGACTAAACCTCAGGCCCCAGTGACCAACCCAGTTTGGATCCAGCAACTCTTACAATCTGGATAAGATATTAACCACCATGTAAGTCATCCCAAAGGTGTTTTTTCCCCAAAAAAGGCAACTTGACTTTGTTTTTCCTTTAAGATGTTCACTTCTCATTCAAGAAGCTTTCGAAGAACTGAAGAAGCTTCCTGGATGAGAAGCGAAACATTTTCAAAGAAAAACAAAGTCCAATTGCCGTTTGAAAAAAAGCATCTCTGGGCAACCATTATCTGGATGATTGAGAATGTCCATACAGAATCACAAATATGGATTCCACACTTGGATCCAGATTTTAATGTTTAGGTTTCAATCTTCTGTTAAAATATATATCAACACTGTATTCCTTTTGACACTTATAGAATATTATCCTACCTTACCTAAATATAGAGGCAGGTTTTAGTGAGTCTAACAAGTCACTATATTCCTGTCCATTACTTTTAGTAGAGTTTTGAACTAAAAACTTATGGCAGGATTTTAAGCTAAGCGCTTCTTGGTTTATGTTTCATTCTCTTAAATCCTACACCAAAATAATTCTTGAAGTAATCATTCTTCTACACTTTATAACTTGCAAACAGAGCTAGATGTTCTTTAAAAAAATTGGGATAAGTTCAGAAATAGACATCATTACCTGCATATGGTCTCCAGCCAAGACAATTCTTGTATTTTTATTTGCTAGTGCTAAAGGCATAATAGTCTCACACTCCATTGCCTGTGCAGCTTCATCCAACAGAATATGTGTAAAAAACCCTACAAAGCAGACATGGATAAAATATTAAATAGCAAGCAATGAAAGCTGTGATAATCTTATTTAGTTTTGGCCCCGTGAATGAGATTCAGTCTTGGCTGTAATCAATACAAAATCTCTGATAAAATAATTTTGATAAATTATTTCAATTATTCTTGTTATTTTATCAAAGGTGGGGCAATGACAAGTTAAAAATTTAAAATCTTTAGACAAGCAAAAGGTATCCCCTGGAAACTCCTTTTTCTCATCCATACACAAGTCTCAAAAAAATAAGGCAAGATGTACGAAACACATTATTAAGAGAACTGGTTTCTGCGTTCCCTGATTTTGATGTATTAGAGAGATAGAAGATGATATTGAATATGGGAATAATGTCTGTCATGTCTATCTGAACTCTTTTATCATCTGCTTTCTTTTCTAATGTTTTCAGTTGGAGATCTTGACTTGTTATTCTGGGAAGGAAGTGACTGTCCTTTTTAGTACACCAGGAGAGGGGAGAGTATAGCATTAGAAATTAAAAGACCATCTTAGGAAAAAGACAAATATTTATTTAAAAGTATCTTTCCACAATTAGATGGTCCTCTATCCCAACTATGCCCCTTTAAACATTTGGTGTGCGTTAATATTGAAAGTAGAGGATAAAGAGTTGCAGTGATCAATAGAGATTCCACATGTATAGAGATCTATAGAGATTCCACATTTAACTCTAGGCTTTCAGATTATTTGGCTGCTGAAGGGTTTGCAATTACTGCTGGGTGTACTGGAATATTTTTGGAATGTTGCCTTTTAATCTCTCAGTCCTGATGAGGTCCAGCAGATATTTTTCCAGATTTTGTAATCTGATGCTACCTGTCTTAAAATGAAATATATAGCATGTTGCCTTTTTAATGTTTAATTGTTAACTCGTGTCTAATTTTTTTGATCAACAGAATACTTGTAGAAATAATCTAGGCCAAAGCAGAATGCAAAGTATGAGTTTGAAAAAGGTCAGCTTAATTTATGTACAGATAAATAATAAAACCCAATTAGGGAAAAATAACACTTTTCAAATTTAAAAATTTGAAGATTTTTGAAAAGCAAGAAAAAATACAAAAGATTCATTCAGAAAATGGATAATCTCAGTTTGGAAGAGACTGCCTCTCCTCACAAACAAAAAATAGCTTAAGAAATACTATAATTAAAATTTCAACTGCTTATTGCACTTCAACTATTATTATGAATAAGGTACTTTTGAATAGCTAATTACACCTGAATGAATTATTTCTTTTAGTGAAAAATAGTATTACTCATGTAATGGAAAATGCAAAAATATTAGAGCAAATCAGACAACACTGAAGTACTTTCTTGATCAAATGGGAATATATGAAAGCCATTTTTAAATTCATAATATATGGCAAGAAATATATAAGATTGAATATATTAGAGATATGTGTTGATATTACAACAAAGATGTCAGGCCTGAAACCAACCTGGCTATGGCTATTTAGTTTCTGTGAAGTTCAAAGATTGAACAGAACTTGAACAAACTGCTATACAAATATTTTACAGCTGTGGATTATTTCCCATAAACATATTCATTATTTTATTATTTATTACAACTGCTTTTATGTTCCTTCAAACAACTAAGTTTGAGCAGTTGACATGTAGAATAGCATTAGCACTTAAGACAGCTTCACAGTGCTTTACATAGCACTTAGTCAACATATTGCCTCCAACAATCTGGGTCCTCATTTTACCAATCTCGGAAGGATGAAAGGCTGAGTCAACCTTGAATAATTCTAATTAGTTAATATTTGGGTCTCTTCAGACAAGAACTAATTAAAATAAAATTGATTCGTTTAATAAAATTCTATAGAAAACTGATAAAAATCCAGAACAAATCTGTTCATTTTCTTCACAATGCTCACAGATTAAATATATAATAAATGATCTAAAATTTAAATGAAGTTCATAAGGAGATGGTACCAACTCCTCTTTATTGCCTGCAAATTCATTTAAAGAAGCCATTGTGTTTCTCGCCACACATGGTTCACTTAAAGAAAATCCTTAAGCCAGATCAATATAGAAAGCCAGATTTACAGTTAATTCCACTTATGATGGAAGTTCTGATGTCAAATGTTCTGAAGAATCAAAACTGTGCCAAGTTCATGCAAACTAACTGAAAATAAAGATTAGGAGCCACACTTATTTTTCTCTCCCATGTTGTTAATTAACTCTCCTTTCCCACAACTGCAAACTTTCTGAGAAATTAATGCCATATCAATGTCAGGCCCCTTTAAATCTTAAAATATTATTTCATTTACAGGGGAAGGAGACAGGATCTGGGTGATTTTCAAATTGCTAACAGTATTCCTTTTTTTTTTACTGTATATAGAAAAGTAAGATCCACAATAAACATATGCATGAATATGAATTAATATGTATATATCTTTATGTAGATAAAAAAATAAGCTAATATATCTCTGCTTTCTCACTGCTTTCAATTCACACAGAATGTCACACAAAATAAAGCTGTTTTAGCTTTCACTTCTTGTAGAAAAGGATCACGAGAACTACGTATTGAAAAGGAAGGAGCAGTAATCATTTCTTATAAAACATTATCTCACCAGGCTCAAGATCTAGCTGACACAGATATTGTGAAGTATTCAAAGTAACCACTACTACTCGTTGTTTAAGAATGTCTTCTTTCTGAGGCATCTGAAAGGTGGAATGTGTGCTTGAAATCAAACAGTACTGATGCACAACTGGGTGGACAGTTTTTACCCAGCGATTTCTGAAATAAACCCTGGAAAAGAGGAAAAGATCTTATTTTTGAACAAAATGTTGCAGCAGTGAACTCTTAACTTTTCCCCTGCTTTTTGAACACTATTTATTAAGCAAGGTAAACTATAAAGGAATGTAATATAAAAAATGAATTCCTTAACGTTATATGCATTATTTTGCAGTGTAAACCTAGTTAGCCCTCTTCCCGATACGACTGCATCACAGGTCATGAGAGTCCAACAGAATACATTTATGCAAGCATATAATTACCTAGCCTTAATTGGCTTCAATAAGAATACATTTGATTTCCACCATAAGGTTACTGGACTCAAGTTATTAGTGCAGGAAGTAATGGCTAGGATTGTGCAAAGGCTCAGATTCCATGTCGAAAGAGGGTTTCAGAGCACAGAACGTAGCACCTATCTGAAACACCACCTTTTTTTGAGAGACAAAAAGCACTCTCAAGCAATTTTTAGAGATAGAATCTAAAGCACTATACAGACCTAATAATTGATAAAAGCAGTTGATGATTATTTGTGTTAATCATCATCATCTTCATTATCATTTTTGAAAAGACTGACACTTATAAACTACATTCAATTTTATCTGGAAAATTCCACAGTGTTATTATCACTGTCCATGAGCGGATCTGAACTTTCAGTCTTCAAGGAACTGCTCTAAATTCTGCTCCTTGAGCTGCTATATTTCCAGGTAAAACAGAATTCCTGCAAACTAAGTCATACTAAATACTAAATATATTAAAGTAGTAATACTAAAGTAAAATACTAAAATACTATTCCTGCGAACCAAGTAATACAGATACTAATCATTGTGATACCTTACGAAAACCCTTTCCTTAGTGGTTCAGCTCTTCTTACTCACTGAAATTGCCTTAGCCATCTATATGCTTTTTTACAAATTACCTCAAGCTTGCAAAATATTTATATTTTCCTCTTTTGCTTCACCCGATTATGTCAGTGGGAAAATCCAACCCTGCTCTAAACCAACCCTTCTACTTTACTTCCTGTGCAAGACAGGATTAAAACCAGTATTTCTATTATTTTATGTCAGAAATAAGGTTCCTGGATTTAAGAGGATGTCAGCCAAGCTAAGCAAATCTTATTTTACAGGGTAATAATGGTAATTGGGATTGGAATTTCTATCAGTAAGCAAGGTGGTCGTAAAATGCTATTGTGTTTCTCCAGCAATACACCCACCCAATAGGAAGACCCAGCATGTTTTCTAGGCATGAAATGAAATTAAATTAAGCCCCTCCCCCAAAATTTAGGCCTAGTTTAAAACATGCGAAATTGGGGGGAGGGGGAGGAAACTTGTCTTTAACAGTGCCCCGCGGGCAGCCACACCTCATCACCAGCCGTTCCTAACGGCCGATTATGGCTGAGCGCGGAGTGCTTCCTGCCCCTGCCAAGCGCCTTTGCTGCAGACCCAGATATGGTGCTGGTTGCAGGCCGGGTCAGCAGGTGGGTGGCGGCGCGTGGATGTCGGCCTCGGCAGGGCACTTTAAATCGCGAGATCTTGGGCGCCTGCCGTTGCTGCTTCCTCCGCCACTCTTGCTTTCCCTTCGCATTCCTCCACCGGCAGCATTTCAACCACTTCTCAGGCGGGGGAGCTGCCTCCATAGCTTCCACAGTTCCCGCCGACACTGGCGAAAGAACAGCGGCAGTGCTGGCAGGAACGTGGAAGCATTTCTGCTGCTTCTCGTGCGTGCGGGGAAGCCGCCTGTGTGGCTTCCAGAGTTCCCGCCGGTGCTGCTACTGTTCTCACGCTGGCAGGAACTATGGAAGCCACAGAGGCGGCTCCCCTGCCCAAGAAGCAGCAGAAACGCTTCCACACTTCCTGCTGGTGCGAGAACAGCGGCAGCGCCGGTGGAAACGTGGAAGCGTTTCTGCTGCTTCTCGGGTACAGGAGCCGCCTCTGTGGCTTCCACACTTCCTGCCGGTGCGAGAACAGCAGCAGCGCTGGTGGGAACTGTGGAAGCCACACAGACGGCTTCCCCGCACGCACAAAAAAAAGCAGAAATGCTTCCATGTTTCCACCGGTGCTGCCGCTGTTCTCTTGCCAGCGCCGGTGGGAACTGTGGAAGCTATGGAGGCAGCTCCCCCGCCCGAGAAGCAGCAGAAACACTTCCACGGTTCCACCGGCGCTGCTGTTCTCGCGCCAGCGCCGGCGGAACTGTGGAAGCTATGGAGGCAGCTGTGGAGGAATGCGAAGGAAAAGCAAAAGCAATGGAGGAAGCAGCAGTGGCAGGCGCCGAAGGTCTTGTGATTTAAAGTGCCCTGCCAAAGCCGACATTCACATCGCTGCCGCCCACCCGCTGACCCGGCCAGGGGGTGTGTGTATGGAAAAATTAATTCACCCCTGAAAAGACGGCCTAGCCATTTTTTCGGGGATCGAAAAAAAATAAGGCCCGGCCTTATTTTATGAGAAACACGGTATATCATATGATGGCATCGCTTAACAAGAGCAATCCCTATTGCCATCGTTAGGTAAGGTTTGTGGTCATTAAGTGAGAAATTTCCTTGCAACTTCCTTCTGGCTTCCAATAATCAAAATCAGTGGGGAAGCCAGCAGGAAGTCACAAGTCCCAGGACTGCTGTCTTTTGGGGTGGGAAGTATACATATGACCAGGGAAGTGAAGTACAGCATGTGAGGTGTACAAAAAGTGGTGGTGCAAGGTGAGGACTGTGAGGCTTGAGTGGTTGTTGCTAGGCACAGGACACTTAAGTATTACTCCTTCAGCACCACTGTAACTTGGAACTCGGTCATCGAATGAGTGGTCATTAACAGAGGCCTACCTATATTTGCATAACCAATCCTAACAACGACTTTCAGTTCCTTATCCAATGAAAAAACAAGAACAAGGCATTTTATATGATTACAAGTATCTACTAAATTTCACATTATGCTGCTGTTTCTTCTTTTATCCATGCTGGACTCAATTATTAACATAAAGCATTTGCATCACAAAGTAACATTTCTGCTACTGATGTTAACCTCCCATGTTTTGCAACTAAGTACCCACAGATCACAAAATTTGGACCGAGTAGATATTTGGGTAAACAAGTATAGATTCCCCAGAAGGTATTTTGTTCATCTACTAGAAGATTAGGTAGCTCACATTCCCAGGCCAGCCCGAAGTTGTTTTGTTATACAGCCCCTGGAGCCCGTCCAACCTCAGCTGCTGAAAATTACTGTCCCAATTTTCTGACAATTATATTTAAATTCAAATATACAAAACCTGTATCTTAATATAATTTATTTAAAAAATAAATAAATCTCTGTTCCCCAGATCCATGAAAAAACAGAAAGCCCCAATATGCCTGTTTTTTATTATTGTTTCATCACTTGAAACTGCATCCAGCTACCAAAGGTTTGTTAAATTTTTATCTACTACCAGGATAAGCAACCTTTCAGCCTATGGACCACCACCCAGATAGGTACTAAGAAGTGTCTTCCAAGTTATGAATGCATCCAAGTGGAGAAGGCTGATGGCCTGCACATAACAATTGCATTGTTTAAAAGTTCCTTGCTGCCGAGTAATATCACACGTCATATCAGATGACTACAGGTCAGTTCATCATAATCCTGATTGTTGCTGTAAATTCATATAGAACAAAAGCTTACAAATGAAGAATAACCACAGTGTATACTAGGGATGTCAAACTCAATTTCATTGAGGGCTGCATAAGGGTTGTTTTTTTACCTTGGGGGGGAGGGGGGGTGGGGTAGGTGTGGCTGGAATGAGCATGGTCAACTTAACGTCACTTGTGTCAGGGCGCCTGTGGTGGCCCGAGCACTCTGCCAGCAAAAACAGAACAGGCGGCCCTCCCGAGCTCTGTTTTTGCTGACTGAGGCATCATGGGCTAGTCCTTTGCTGTTTCCAGGACAGTCCTGCAGGTCAGATCTAAGCACCCCACTGGTGCGGGCCTTGAGTTTGACACTCCTGGTGTATACAATCACAAATACACCACATACACATGTAGAACTATTTTACATAAATGAAGCATTCAGGGGGGGAAATGCTTATTTATTGTTTTGGGGATTATTCTCATTCTGTATTTTTTACTCATAGAAAAAAATGCATCTGAGTAAGGAATACAGAGCGAGAATAGCCCCCAAAACAATAAATAAATCCACAGCAGAGAACACGCAACCCAAACTAAACAAAGAAATAAATGTGGTGAAATCAAGCTGAGGGCTATAACTACAGTTTCAAGGATCAGTACTACATATGTACATGCCATGCAAAATGTGCTTCGAAAAAAGGAGATAATAATTAGAAAATAAAGTAGAGGGTCCATGTAGGAGAGACATACAGCTTGCAGGACGATGAACAGAAGTTCTCATTATCCAGAGATATATAGAACAAGAAGGAAGGAACAGATATACGAAGTGCAAGACGCAAAATGGAAAGCAAAAGGCAAATACGCAGAAAAACCCATCAGCACACTTTAAATTTGCTTCCTTCTGTTTCAGCAACTTAAGACAGGCTTGCTTGTTAAAGATATTGCTACCTGTCTTTAAATTTGGATGTCTTTGCTCCTATACAGGTAGTTCTCAATTTACAACCATAACTGAGTGCAAAATTTCTGTCGGTTGATGAGACAACTGTTAAGTGAATTTTGCCCCATTTTACAACCATTCTTGCCACAGTTATTAAATGAATCACTGTAGTTGTTAAGTTAATAACATGGTTGTTAAATGCATCTGGCTTCCCCATTGACTTTGCTTGTCAGAAGGTCACAAAAGTTGGTCACATGACTTTGGGATTCTGCAACGGTCATAAATATGAGCCAGTTGCCAAGCATCCAAATTTTGATCACATTACCATGGGATGCTGCAAAGGTCGTGTAAGTCAAGGACTATCTGTAATACTCAGATCGCCACACTCCAAGGAAACACCAGTAACACAGGTTAGCACATTCATATACGAAAGTAAGCAACAAATATGTCCACAAAACATTTAACAGCTATATATGATATGACCCAATTTCCAAAAAAAAGTATTACAAAACATTCCTATTAATTGCTTTATAATTTGACTGTGGATGGTTGCAATCTTATTCAGAAATTACAAGTATCAACTACATTTTATGGATATTTAATATCTATTGTTATCTGTATGTCAACAGACCAGACATTGTTAATATAGCAACAGTATTCTCCTAAACTGATGCAGAATGGCAGGATGGGAGTCCTGAACAAATTTCATGAAGGGGGGGACGGGGACTGTGTAAGTTCAGACATGTATGTGTGCTTAATATTTATGTTTGATTAAGTAAAAGGAATGTTCTGAGCTTAGAACCATGCATCAATAATATAATATCAAACGCAGTGAAAGTGCCCAGCCATATAATATCCTTGATTTATTCACAAACTTTCCATAAAATATTATTTTCCTCAGACTATAATTTTAGAGAAAACTTTATTTTAAAATAGTGACTGATCACAGGACTATTATAATTTAGATTTTAAGAAAATAAGAAAACTTTTCAAACGGGTTTTCTTTTAATTTAGTTGAATTGGGTCTATAGTGAAGAAAAATCAAATCCTTTGGTGAGACAACAATGATTTAAGCGAGGTGATTTTATACTTCAGGTCTAGCATAACAAATGTCTTGCAACTAGCAGTTAGTTATGTAACACTTCTCACTGTATTGCCTTGCTATTTCTCAAAGCTATTTTGAAAGCATTTGCAAAAATTTCAAAACTTAGAAATAAATATACTTTAAATAAATTAGGGCTTTGATTTAAAATGTCTTATACACATACAACTAGATACAAGTGAAAAACATACCAAAAATAAAAACTATCCCATATGTATGTAACTCAGAAATTTTCTGACAGTGAGAACACTCGACCAATGGAACAGCTTGCCCTCAGAAGTTGTAGGAGCTTCATCACTGGAGGCTTTCAAGAAGAGACTGGTCTGCCATTTGACAGAAATGGGTAGGGTCCCCTGCTTGGGTGGGGAGTTGGACTAGATGACCTCCAAGATCCCTTCCAACTCTGTTAATCTGTTAAATCAAGGCAATTCCTTAAAAATAGGGGGAAGAATTATGCTAATTCCAGATCAATATGTTCTTGAAGTTTCACTCATCTACACTTGTTTTAAACTATTTTATAATCTTTAATCATGATTAAAGTTGGTTAGCTGCTTGTGGAAGATAAAATAATAAAAAATAGGATAGACTGGATTAGGGGGCTTATTTTTTTGAAGTCCTGAGCAATCAACCTTCCAAAACTTAAAATATATTTGCTGCAAAAATGCTAAAAGATGGAATTTCACTCATGAAAAATATTACATTTATTTTATAAATGCCTCACTTTGAGTTCCCAGTTTCTAGCACAAACATTAAAGCCCTTTATGAAAAGATGCCTCTGTTATCTGACAAGATAGCAGGCATGAGAAGGCAGCGGAAGATGAACTGTGTCCTATACAGTATGGAATAAAATCTCTGGATGATATGTACTGTATATATGGGTTTCCACTTAAAGCATGTTTCATAATAAGCATAGTCTAGTCCAGGGGTTCCCAAACATGGCAACTTTAAGACTGGAGAATTCTGGGAGCTGAAGTCCATAAGTTTTAAAGTTGCCAAGTTTGGAGACCTCTGGTCTAGTCACTGGTATGAAAATAAAAATGAAGGAGATGATTAGATCTATTAGCTTCCTTGTTCTCTTGAAGATGAAAAAAGAAAACAATTACATTGTGTTTCATTCCTAAAACTATTAATTCTAATTCTGTTTGGCAAATTATCTGGAAAAGGAGAAAATGAGGAATATACATTTCATTTCCTTATTTGGAATCAAAATGATAAGGTAGAATTATATACAGTGAAATAAAATCTTGAACATTTCTGAATGCCAGTGAATTTCTGACCATGGTAAGTGTAAAAATTAACATTTAAGCAATCGTAATATCTCTAAAAATAGAAATACTACCTCATTTGCTATTGCTTTACCAAACAGAGACCATTTTTCTGTTAAACAGGAAGCCTAAACAGTTTCTCATTGAATGTGTTAAAATAGATTTCTGAATTAAATTTCAAAGGACTAAAGTGGAAGATTTTTCAGTACTTAATCTGAAACAATTCCTAACTGCATGGCTTTTAAACGACCACCCATGTTGTATCTGAAATGATTAAATGGCAGCTTGGGTTTCAGTGGACTATATCAAATTGTTATGTACTCCTCAGTAAGTCCTCCACACTTAAATTAAAATAAATTCTGTAAATGATTTCTCAACTTCACGATGAATTTAGTCTTCCCCATTTGCAACAGTTGAGATATCTTAAAATGCAAGCATGTCCTAAGACAGGGGTGTCAAACTCAAGGTCCATGGGCCGGATCGGCCCACAGGATGCTTAGATCTGGCCCACGGGGCTGGTCTGGAAATAGCAAAGGACCGGCCCACAGTACCTCTGCTAGCAAAAATGGGGCATGGGCAGGGCGCACATATGCGCCCCCCCACAACCGCTTTTGCCTCCAGAGTCACCCGGGAGGCCTTCCAGGCCCAAAACGGGGCCTCCAAAGTACTGCAGGAGGCCATCCTTGACTCAGAAGGTTATAAAAGGGAGGAAAAGTAAAATATTTTACCTTTCAGGCTTGAAGATTCTGCTATTGTAGCCTATGTCAATAATTTTGTAGTTTTAGTCTTCCTATGGAGTCAGTTTCTTGATATGGTCATCAAGTAGATCAAGTAAGTGTTAAAAAAAATCACAGAAATGTACACCTCTCTATTTTTATAAGTGTATAAAACCATGTGTGTGGAGGTGCCATGTCACACTCAACATGGCCATGCCCCCATCCAGCCCTCCACCCAATCCTGATGTGGCCCTCAATGAAATTGAGTTTGACACCCTTGTTCTAAGAGATCAATATGAACCAGATATTTTGGCGTACCTGAAGGCATTTCTGTTGCTTCCTTGCCTTTGCAAGGAATAGAATCCCTTACAGAAATAAAATCTATAAAATCTCTATCAAAATCAAAAATGTTTTTTTTAAATGGCAACTCTTCAACATGGCTAGGGGTTGGCTAGGGAATTCTGGGAGTTGAAGTCCACAGGTCTTAAAAGTTGCCAAAGTTGGATACCCCTGATCTAGATCAACTGACTATTTGTATTAGCAGAAACTTAGTTTTCCAGTCCACTTTGTGATTTCCTTTTCAACTAAAATTGTCAGAAACTGAATTTATGATCCACTGCGTGCAAAGCTGTAATATTGAGTTTTTGCCACCAAAGGCTAAATGTTCATCAAACAGAAACAAATAACTAATTTCAGTAAGCCAACCCAATGTTGCAGAAGAATTAAAAGATTATAGGAATATGTACTCAATGTGATTTTCATGGAAGACTTCTTCTAAATCCCTTTTTATTTCAGTCTTTGCATTTATTTTCCATCTTCATGTTGAGTTCAAACTTCTATAGAAATCTTCCTGACTTTATCCGCACAATAATGACCATGGCAGAGTTAGTAGGACTGGGCAAGAAAGAGAATACCTATGTTTCCTCAAAAATAAGACCGGGTCTTATATTAATTTTTGTTCCAAAAGACACATTAGAGCTTATTTTCCAATTAGGCCTTATTTTCGGGAAAATACAGGTAGTAAATGTGTCTGTCTGTCTGACGATCCTAACTGGAGCTTATTTTACGAACATCGTGTAAATAAGCTAGGGCTTATTTTCTGATTGGGTCTTATTTTTGGGGAAACATGGTGCCTGATCCAGAATCACCCAGAGGTTGAGTGAAGGGGGATGCACTTGAATCTACTTCATTCCAGCCAATAGCTTAATCTTTGTATTACACTGAAGAGTAATAAATCCTATTCCCAAATACGATTGTATCCAAATATTATCAGCAATGAATAGAATCAATTTCCCAAGTGATACCTATTCATACAACCCAATATCTTCTTTGCAAATGAAGGTGAAAATAATGAGATATGTTCTTTTGTACTCAAACATTCCCTGTTCTGAACATGAAGTCTCTTAAAAGTCACTTGATTCCATTTATCCAATCTTCTGAAAACAAACACTCTTGCAGGATTTTTCCTTGCAGAAAAATATCTTTGACACCTGTGATCCTTTTCTATTTTTATGGGTAGAAGATAGAAATTCTAATTCTAAGCTAAGAATATTTTCTTTCTAAGCTAGAAAGGAAATATTCTAGGAGAAATCAGGACTACTCATGGTGATATGCAAAATGTTTTAAATTCAAAATATCTCACATTTGAAATGGAGTGTTTTGAATTTGAGACAGTTCAAAATTGAATTATTTTATAGATTGCAGGTTGCTATGGATGGTGTAATCTTTGTTACAGGTGACAGAAGAGCAAAGCTGCCACTTCACATGCTCATTAATATTTAAATATTAAACATTTTATTTGCTGAAATATTCCATCCATGCTCGACTACTGTCCTGACATCAGGACAATAAAATGCAGTGAAGTGATGAAATTTTCATAGCATGTTTAGGACTTAAATGAACTCTTAAATTATACACATATCTATTTTAAGAAAAAAATACATATTCCAGATATAAATATACACACATTTCTCACAAAAACCACATACATTTTATTTCCCAATTAATTTTCTTTTGCTAACTCTATAGAAAGAATACATGAAGTTCATTTAAATACCCAAAGAGTTTGATACTGAACTATTTTTTAATGATTTCCCAGATATGTAGCTTTTTAAACAATTGTTCATTCTAAATTGGCTCTGAATTAAAGAAGCATTATTTACCCACAATGAAATTCAACCAGTATTTTGTTAAAATATTTTACCAGCTTTTTAGAGGACCATATCAAAATTTGTTCAGTTAGGAAAACACAAATAAACATATAAGAACAACTTAAAAAAGGATGTCTTTATCTTTAATGCATGAAATGAGCTCACAAATGACATTCTTTCATTATGCATGTTAGAGTGTCTAGGTTATGCAAAAGCATCATTTTAAAATGCCAATAAACGTGAAAGCTCTATGGTTTTTTTCAAAACTGTTTGGAACAGACACCTTTTCTTAAGATATTGTACAGATATGTAATAAACCTTAAAAAATACCTGAGAGGTCTCGCCTGGGGATTGCCTGCTTCTACATATGGATGTAAATAATCCTTTATGTAGAGATCAGCAGCACTATTAGAATGGGTGCAAATGAGAATCCTGCTGGAATAAATGGTGCAAATAAAAAAGCAATGAAGAAACAGAAAATCATTCAAAGCAGTAAAATTACAAAAAAATAGTGATCATCTTTTCTGCATATTTCTTTCAATGGAATTAATCTGCAAATTTTATGATTTAATGATGTTCCTAACTTCTGTGGGAATGTTCATCCTTTCAACAATTGCTTTCCACTACTTCAGGGCCATCTTCTCCAGATAGAATCCACCTGCCTGCCTCCATCATGGCCTAGCAGGAAGGCATTCTCAGGCACTGCCTCCTATGCCTGGAACAGTATGGCCCCCAAGATCCTATGTTCCCCTACCTTCATGTCCTTCAGAGTATTTAAGTTTTATTTATGATTAATTGCTTGTATTCTATTTTATCCATATTTTTAGTTTTATATATTTTAAACCACCTAGAACCACAGGAATTAGTGGCGTACAAATGTGGATTAAAAAAAAGTAACAGTTTATAAACAAAGATTACTAACACAATGCTATACAAATCACTGATATCTAAATGGAATGCTGCACTTTTCTTCACAGGGCACCACTTTTAATTCAAAGGGAGAGATTAGACTCACAAATGCTCTCCTAAATATTTATATAAGACAATGAGGGATGGTGGGAAAGGGGGGGAGGGGTAAAGCCAGATGAAAATTCTACACTGCTAACCTTTATTTAAAGAGAGATATTTGCCTCCTAATTAAAAATCTGCAGATCATCCCATCTCACCTAGTGTCCTGCTGTTGGAGAATTTGTTTGACTGCCTGAGCCAAAGTGAAAGTTTTGCCCGTCCCGTAAGGACCGATAATAAGGACTGGAGGCAGTTGAATTGACAGTGGAGTTGTGATGGCCAGAACAGCCTCCTTCTGCTTTGCATTGAGCCTAGGATCCAACTGCTCATCCCACTGCCTGCACAACAAAAAGCAGGATATAATCAAAGACACATCGGAAAAAAATATTGTATTAATAAATTCTTATTTGATATTCTTATATCAAAGATTCTTATTAATAAATTCTTACCATTTTTATAATCTCAACTAATTCTCAGGAAAAAAATATCCCTTTTTTTAAAAAAATAAAACTTTAGTATTTGATCATACCATCTGACTGATTAACTATGAGAATGGCTGGCTCAGGAAAAAGTCCACAGGTCATAAAGTTGCCATAGTTGCCCACCCCTGCTCTAGAGGTTCTGTTGAACCATTTCAGATTGGTCAAAACCAAAATCCAGAACACCTTGTTTCACATGAAACAAAATCTGGATGGGCTGAGTAGGTCAAAGCTGTTGCACTTTGTCATTTCCCTTCTTTCTTTCAGAATTCCCAGTGGGACATATCCTACTAACCTGCCTATTCCCAATCTTATCACCTCCTCTTCCTTCATTTAATTCTCACCAACATCTCATATCCCATTGGTCCATCTACCCTCAATTTTCCCTGCAACTTTCCCTTCCTCTCAGTTATTGCCATTGATGGCCCAGCGCAGCATGTCTCACTAGCCAGCGGGCCAAGAAATAGGTATAAATTCAAACTCAAAAGGCTTTGTATGTAGCATTGTTTCCTCAAATGATAAAATACCTTTTGATTATTTTATACTTTTTTGCTATTTTTTTGTAAAATGTACTGTTTATATTATGGTACGTTCGTATTTCAGAAACATTTACCTTTATTGATCTTCAAGAAATATATGCATGAGCAATATACAAATGTAACAAAAACACAGCAGCTTAATTAATTTGCCACCTGTAATCTGCTAGTGTAATAGTCAGATTATAAAACTAGTTAATATGCTACAAATACTACAAACCAGATGTTAGAAATGTTATTGATTCTCACCATACCCCTAACCAAAAGATGCAACATCATATCATCAAGGCAGATCAAAATACACTCATACCCAATTATTTTAGATTGCTCCATACAGGTCCAGCTTTTCTCCATAGCTTGTTATATAAAGCAATACAAATGCTTCTAACTGAGCTTTAATCTGCATTAAGTAGATCACATTTGAAAGAACAGTTCATTTTTAAAGCAGTTTCTTCCGTAAAAGATGTGATTGATTAAAACTGGCCTTTGATATAAAGAATAAAAATAGTCAGTTGCCTAATCCTGACATTCATAGGAAAAATTAGTCGTTTGTTTCTCATCACTTTACCTAAAACATTCTAGTGGACAAGGTTATATGAATCATCTAAATACAAGGAATGCAAATTCTGTAATTTTAATATATTAGTTCCCTGTATCAAAGTATTAATGTTTTTGTACCTATTGGGACTCCAAGGTATTGTGGGGGTCATGCTGACATCTGGAAACAGGATACCATTGTCCTTGATCCTATCCAAGGCATAATGCATTTCACAGAGGGGTAAGCGGTTTAATTGAAACTGAAGCTCAACCTAAGCGCATACAAAATGAACATAAGAATAAAGGAATGAATAAACAAATAACATGCCAGAAAATAGGAAATTAAAAGGACTAGTTACACTCGTGCAAATAATGAATCCCCTATATTGTCACCATAAAACTATGTAATTTGTGAATAAACTTTTTGAAACTTGAATGATAATTAATAATGAACACATTCCTACTTGACCACGTTAATATTGCAAACTGATATAATGCAAACACATCATCTCTTTTTAATTAAGGCAAAAACAAACTATTTTGAAAGACCAAGGTGTTAAAATCTTTATTTTATTAACCTGTTAAAAAAAATAAGAATTATTTTTAAAATCAATAAAATCCATTTATTTGACTGTTTTAAAACCAGCCACTATAAAGCAGTGTTATTTCATTTACTCTATCATGGTTTTGACTGCTCAAACAATTCTATAATATTGGGATAAGTTTATTTATACATACATACACATATATTCAAAAAGAGAAAATGTAAAAATTTCAAACAACACAATAGGAGCCAAACAGAGTATGTTATCCATCACAATTCCCACTAGAAATATAACCAAAGCACTACATTAAAAATATATCAAAAAGTTATGTTGTCAAAGCAATTTTCCTAAATAACCCAAAAGTTATTTCTTATAACAAAAAGGACCTGTTTTGAGTATAAATGGGGAGTGGGAACCTCAATATCCTAAGATATTCAAAGTAGAATTCAAATTTTTGAAATTCTGATAATTCTTCATTGGACAAAAAGGGAAGGGTAGACCAACATAGATGGTGTTCTGGAATACCCTACAGACATGCAAGTTATATTCTATCATGTAAAGAAATAGGATTACATTGTTCTAAAACTTGCAGGAAAAAAGAAACCCTATAAAAATCCCAGCTTTTAAAGTCAAACTTGTTTCCAGCTTTAGGACACAGAAAACAAAAGAGAATCAACCACATTCATTGGACCACTAATGAAACAAAATTGCAGTGCTTGTAACATGGTCACATACATAATGAGGACATTCTTAAAAACAGAGCCATGAGCGGTCCAACGACTGTGGCTGCTTTAATACTTCCAGAAGTGGTGTTTCATTTGTGGTGCCCTACCTGTGACATTCTCTCAAATACTTTGCACTTGTCTTAGGCAAAACCTAAGTAGTAAACTAGTAGAAACATGAGAAAGAAAGCAAATCTGACAGTATCAGTTTCACATGGCTCTCATAATACTTCATTAATCTCCCCAAGGCCTATTTGATCAACAAGAAGTGCAATGATTGGGGAGGGGGGAGGACATGATTTACAGAAAGGTTAAATAAACACCATAACCTTCCACCTTCCCTCTTACCAAGGCATTCTCCAGTTAATCCTACAGTGGGAGCCTTTGTCACTAAACATGAGCATTTGCCATACATGGCCCACAGTCACACTGCTTGAGTTGTGTACATATGTGAATGGGATCAGAAGGAAATTTGGAGGATTTAACTGATTTCTGAACTAGGAAATATTGAGGACATATTGTAGCTTCCATATATTTCCCATCCCAAAATGAGAACAAAGTGTCTTGGTTTTCCCTGATCATGATCTGAAGGGATTTCGGAGCCACATGAACTTGAGGTCACAAATCTCCTACTTTCTCTCTAAAATACAGAAACCTATTAATGGAGTGATTGAATAATAATCTTTTATTATTATGTAAAGCTAAATGCACTCCATAATACATCAATGCTATTTAACAAAATGCAGGAATGACACTAACAAGTTCAACTTCAAGTAACCTTTGAAAGTAATCTAGTCGCCACCTCTAATGAACCATTTTATTCTGTACTGAAGTGCTATTTCCAGATACAGCCAATTAGCCTTTTGATTATTGTTTGTTAGAAAATATACACAGCTTGAGTACCACTGATGTAAGCAGCATGTCAACCAATTATGCATGTTAAATGAATACATTAAGATTCTCACATAATTTTTCAATTGATTAGAAAGTGACATTGTCAGTTTCCATCAATGAAAATTCATTTATTATAATTTGTACATGAAAATTGTATTCAACTCGATAGCCAATCAGCCACTACATACTCACAGAAAGGAGATAGAGAAATCATTTCATGGTGTATAAAAGAATATATTAAATGTGTTTAATGGAAGTAAAATTTGTTCAGAAAATATGACACAAAGACAAGTCTTCCATTACATCCTCCGATGTCAGATGACAATAAAATGTCTCCTAATAATGATGTAAATCAACACTCCATATTATCATATCCTGGAATTCATTCATAGCTCTCTATCTTTTATATAAAATTTCTAAATAAATGGTTTTAAAATGCTATATTTAATATTACAAGAAATGGGCTTTCTAATTTGACAGTTGATGGATTTTTTAGAAAACAAACCTCTGGTGGACAAGTAAAACTGAGTGATGTACAGAAGGAAATAAGGACAATTTGTAAGAAACAGCAGAAATCACGTGTTTAAAAATCGCTCATTTATTCATAGGTTGATACAACTTTAAAATATTAAGAACTGTTACACATTCAAAATAAATAATTACAGCTGTGAAACAACATATCCACAAACACAAATAATGAAAATCATTTTCCCTTGCAAGAATGAAATAATTCTAAATGATCCCAATTCTATCGGATATATATATATATATATATATATATATATTTTAAAGGAGTGTTCCAAAGAGGAATGCTAAAACTGAAAAAGTGTTGATTGCCATTAATCCAGCAAACTCAAACAGATACAGTGAAGTAAGTTATCTTCTATTTCTTATAGTTTACAAAAAAGCTAAGAAAATATACAATCTTATGGGAACTGTGCCATGGCTGTTAAAGGCTTTAAACATAATTTACATCTTTTGTACAGATGGAGAAGTAGTCAAGGCAGTTGCTCTATGATTCCTTCAAGTAATATAATTTAATTGATGAAATAATTTTGAATTGGTTAATGTATCTAGGCATACATTAAAGGTGGCCTCATACGTATGATTCACAGTAAGGAAAAAAAAACCTAGATATTCCATGGAAGGCAAAAATAAATACAGCATATAAGATTTTCTAATATATACAGAATAAGTGAAGAACTATTTTTATGTAATGTGTTTCACTACCAACCTAAACATGGACTAGGGGTGACATGAGAGCAGTGTTCCAATATCTCAGGGGTTGCCACAAAGAGGGAGTCAAGCAATTCTCCAAAGTACCTGAGGGCAGGGCAAGAAGCAATGGGTGGAAATTAATCAAGGAGAGAAGCAACGTACTAAGGAGAAATTTCCTGACAGTTAGAACAATTAATCAGTGGAACAACTTGCCTCCAGAAGTTGTGAATGCTCCAACAAGTTTTTAAGAAGAGGTTGGACAACCATTTGGTATAGGGTTTCCTGACTGAGCAGGGAGTTGGACTAGAAGACCTCCAAGGTCCTTTCCAACTCTGTTATTCTATTCTATTTTTTTAAAAAAATCAAAACCTCATACTCACGGCACTGGAAAGATCATGAAGAATCAACAAGGCCATTTTTCTCATTCATCTCGTGTATCAAAAATGGGCCTATGGTTCTTAATACTCAAAAACTACCTTTTCAAACATTTCCAAACATCATTATCATGATCATCATGATTTTATCAGTTATGAAATTATTAGGCTTGATCTTGATCATTTATTATGTATTTTAGGATACCTAGGATTTATTTTTAATAAAGGTCTGGTAAACACACTATTGAGTCTGAGATCAAGAACGGGACTGATCTCATATAGGATCAAATCAAGGCTATTTTGATCAACTGCTTTTAGGCACTTATTTACCTCCTCTAATGAAATAAGTTGAAATGTGCCCTGTAAATGAAGATGGCTGCAGCTATCTCCTCCATCAGAATTACATTTAATTGTAGTCAAATTGAAGCTGCCCAATGTTTAATTTGATTATCATAGGATGCAACAGTTTTATTGAACTGAGAACTAAAGAGAGGACAGAGCTGCTTCAATCATGATAATGAAATAAGATGTAGTTGCCATTATTGTCTAGACAGATTTTTTCCACAGTATTTTCAGTTTTCTGCAAAACAACCTATTTCTGCCATAGTGCTCCATCACTTGCCCCAAAATGCAATTAGTGTTTTGCAAACTGGACACTTACTGAGTACATTGTCTATCTGTTTTTTTCTCTTTTATTATACAATAAAACCATTATTATGTATTAGTTTAGATATTATAATTAGGCATTTATAAAAAAACTCCTCCAGAAGATGCCTGCATTTTTGAATTTTCTATTCTTTAAAAGTTATGTTGTAGGGCAAAATATATGATACAGCACAAATGAACCAGAGGGCCATAATTAATCATCCCCTGGTGCTCTTGCAAAGGAAATCTTATAAAAAGCATCTTCCATGGCTGTACTTCAATTGTGAATCCTCTTCCCACAGAAGGTATTATGCCATGGATGAAGACATTTTAATTTTCCTAAATGTCCAAGTTGAAGCTCTTTGCCTTTTCTCATACTAGTTTTATTTTGATTCTCACAGTAGTTTTATTTTGATGCTCTTTCAACAATTTTAGTTTTTTTGTGCTTATTTTTATAGCTTATGGTTTTATTTCCTTTTATTTAAGAAGAGTATCAAATAATTTTTGTTGAAAGAAAGCATGGAAAATGCAAAGTAAAAATATTTTACCTTTGATCACCAAAACAAAATAAGCTTTTACAATTCTTCAGCAAGTGGAGTAAAAGATTTGAAGTCATAACAATAGAGCCATTAATAGCATACATACACACACACAAGCATACCGTGAGGGGTCTGTCTAGAGATGACTGCAATTTGTCACACTCCCACTTTGATAATACACAATAATATCTACCTTTTCAAAGAGGGTGGAAGTTGTTCACTTTTAAGTACAGTGAAGAGGTTGATAAGCACACCATTTAAAGCAATTTCAATGACTTGTGCTAGACATGTGAAGCAAAAAGTATTGGTGAGCATAGATGTCAGTCAAAGGAACAAACAGCAAGGTTACACACAGAATTATTTTCAAAAATTTGGATTTTCAGGCAAAAAAAAATGAAATCATGGATGGTCCTGTAATCAATAACCTGCACATGCTAATTTTGAGCCTTAAGGGTAAGAGAATACTTGAATCAACTCTGGGGTTTTTCTATATCAGAGCAGATTTTTAACTCGGAAATAAAAGGCTTTCATTTTTAAATGCCAATGATTTTAAATGCCATTAAATTTTATTACCTATAAAAACAAACATAAAAAATTAAACTAGATACTTATTTATGTCTAATGTGATGAGATAATTTCAAAACTCCATATATTTTTTACAATCCACTTAGAAAAAACTAAAGAAGATGAAGTGCTTTTGATGACATTTGCTAATTTAAGTTAATAAGACAAATTTTGTCGAATGGTTAAGATAATTAGGCTAGGAGTGGAGAGATCCAGATTTTAGTCCATCCTCACTCATGGAAGCTCACTGGGACTTTGGGTCTGTTATTTTCTCCCAGAATGACACATCATCATAGGTTCCAACAGAAGAGAATACTCAGGCTTGAATTATGGAATCTTTGATATTCTCTGAGCTTAGCTCACCTTGTTGAATAATGAAACTTTTACAAGCAAACAACCAAGCTCAGAGAACACCAAGGCCTCCACAATTTCAGAATAACAGAATTGGAAATCCAACTTCTTGTTCAAGCAGGAAACCCTATAACATTTTAGACAAAATCTCTTCTTAAAAACCTCCAGTGTTGGAGCACTCACTGGAGGCAAGTCATTCCACTGATTCTAACTGTCAGGAAATTTCTATTTAGTTCTAGATTGCTTCTCTCCTTGATTGGTTTTCATCCACTGCTTCTTGCCCTGCCTTCAGGTACTTTGAAGAATAGGTTGACCCCTCTTCATAGGGTTGTTGTTCTGGGGAAATATATCTCATGCTACATTTAATAATAAGTATACATTAAATAAAAATGCTAAATAAGAAGACCACATTGGTGCTGGTCCATGACCCTAATTAAAAAAAATGATGAAGATTGAAGATGACACCATGCAGATATGCTCACAACTAGACACTTTCATTTAAAGCTAAAAAAAATGTGATGCTTTCCTTGAATCCCACATTGGCAATTCTGCCCTGCTATTTACTTCTGATTGCAACAACTATCAAAGTTTTTACCGATGATACTTCTGTCCCTGTTTCATAATACCAAGCTTGAACCACAGCAATAGTTCTGATAAGGTATTCTATACATATCTTTTGAACCAGAAAAGTCGTGATTCTACCAATTGTCAACCTAACACAACCACAAAAATAAACTTCCTTTACTCTTTCTCAATTGATTTTACAGCAGTACACATAAGCTCTTCCTTGTCTTCAAATCTCCCTTTAAAATGCTGTATTGGTTTCAGATATACCATGCAGGTATCTGTATTGGGACTGAAGTCACCAGGACTCCAAGTATAGAAAGAGTCAAAAGCAGCTAAAAAAGATTTCACCCTAAAACATAATATACATACGCATATACATATACAGAGGGGGGGCGAGGGAAGGGGGAGCGAGAAAAAAAGATTTCACCCCAACATACCTGCATTTCACAATCTGCTCGAAGGTTAAGCTCTTCACAGCAGTCCCTGGATATTCTCAGAAAGATATATTCCTTTGTTTTTTCTTCAATAATTGCTTCGTATACTTTCTCTTTGGTTCCTTGGGTCAGCCCTGACTTCTCTTTAGTGATCGGTAATAAATAAACAGCATTGACTTTGGTCATCACCAGTCGCCCTGCCAAAGTGTCTTCAGAAAGCGTTTCAGTGAGTTTAAACCGCCCAAAAAGTTGTCCATTTTGGGCATACTTTGCACCCCCAGAAACACCAGTCAGCATGAAGCTTGCTACAATCTGCAACTGCACTTTGATGTTAAACCTAAATAGAAAACACACGGTTAATTCCAAAAAAATGCTCCTTGTAACAAACAAGATAAAAATAAAAAATAAAAACAGAGTTTTGAAAAATCTATATTCAGAATCTTTTTCAACTGAATGCTCAGCATCTCCTGTTATTTTTCAGTGGTCTAAACAACCAGAATAAATTGTGGGTTGTTGTGGTGACTTAGGAAATAGGATAGGTATGATAGGTATCTTCCCCCCAATAACTATTTGCTTCACTGACATGACTTGTTACAATTATTTTTCCATAAAATGGGAGATGTATACAGATAAAGACACTTGTGTTTTTCATAGGCAAAATATAAATGTTAATATGTTATAAACTTTTCTTTTTAAAATTTTGTAAGACTTGTATTGTCTTCATTCCAGCTCTGCTATTGTAAGCCCAGGAGATCTCCGAGACATGGAATCCCAAATCCAAAGGTACAAAAGCCATGACTGTTTTTAGACAGGGACAGGTCAGCTTTTGTGGCTCCTTTTCTTGTTACTTTTTGTTTGGATTATTCTTATATGCTTTACATAAGGATGCCCATAATGATCCAGGGAGGGCAAACAATACAAAACATGACTCTTAGAGCCTGAAGGGACAAGCTGAAAGGAATCATGCAATCATGCCTGAAATAAGTGCATTGATTGTCTATTTGTTTCCAGATACAATCAAGGAAAGCCTTTTCCTGCATATATCAGGGGCGGCTCGCAGGGCACTTAGATCTGACCTGTGGGGCCAGCCTGCAAATAGCAAAGAATCAGCCCGCTATGCCTTTGCTAGCGAAAACGGGGCATGGGGGGGCACAGGCAGCCCTCATGCTCCGTTTTCAGCCTGGATGACCTCCTGCACTACCCTGCCAAACAAAACGGGGCATGGGGGGGATCTGCCTATAGCCCCTGACCCATTTTGGCTGGCAGGATGCTGCAGGAAGCCTCCATCACATCTCACCACCACTACCGGCCTGCAGAGGACAACTACAATGCTGATCCGGTCCTCCAAGAAATCCAGTTTGACTCCCTTGGTCTATATCCTTAGGAGCAGGAAATGGAGAGTAGGTTCATTCCACCTTCAGTGGAGGAATATGAAGTCATGACATAAGATAAAGTTTTCTCTGTGTGGGGTCTTATTAATAGGGCCACTTAAAAGGCAACTAACACCAACTCTATCATATTTACATGTTAGCTCCCTTTTACCAGATATTGTCCAGTGCAAAGAATCAGGATCCTTTAAAAGGGTGAAGCTTAAATGATTTATTGAAGCCTATACACAAGAATCTGGTCAACTAAAGATCAGCACTAAATTAGCGCTGGATAAGAGCCAACAGAATTCAAGGGGGCGGATGAACTTTTATGGCAACATAAAAACTTTAAACTGATAATTCATTTAACTACGCCCTCCAGCTCTCCTTGTTCTTCTTCTACGGATATTGATGTACTGTATGCTTATAGGCACTGTAATGGGTGAAGTTGTTTCTATATTTTATTAATTTTTATTGGAGAGAGACTGACTGAGCTGGGGGAGGACTCAAATGGGGAATTTGTTTGGAATCCCCACAGGGGCATAAGAGGGTGAATTGAATACTGTTAAGCCTTATCTAGTCTGACCCAGGCACAAACCATCAATCTGAGAAGATTCTTGTGTTATAGGTTTGAGCAATTAAACAGCTATTTGAGATCTTCACACGTGGATCTGATGGTTCATTCCTGACAGTTTCATTGATTTTATTAAAGATATTTGTATTTCCTTTAGCTTGTTATTTCCTTTAACCTTCGTTATTGTTATTGTTATTTCCTTTAGCCTTCGTTATTGAAATCCTGGAATACAACATTAAGTTATAAAATTAATTAAATTATAAATTAAAATAAGGCCATGAGAGCAACTACTAAAAACAATTCCATGGAGCTAAAGCAATGTGCCCTCAGTATGTTAGATTCAAAACATTATGCTCTGTAATAATTTATGTGTTATGTCAATTAGTTATAACAAGAAAACAGTATGCATTATCTGTAACTCAGTAAAATATTTAATGCTTTAGATGAAGCAGATAGTGGTCCACAAAAGCTTAAGACACAGTAAATATGTTAGTCTTTAGCTGTTACAAGACATTGAGGTTTTTTGTTTCAACATGTGATTAGATTTATAAATTGTTAATGCAAATCTCTTTTAATTGTCTAAGATCCAAAGTATGCTTAGTACAGTGAACTGTATTTTAATATATTTCCTAAACAGCTATTCTTCTTCTTAATCAATTATTATAATCCATTTACTTGCTGTCAATTGAGCAAACTGCTGACTACAACAACTTTCTTGGGTTTAAATACACAAAAACCAAGCATATATTTTTATGCTGTTTACGCCTTCCTTTCAAAATTATAATTGATGAATATAATTCATACCTAAAATTAAAAGGATAAGAAAATTAAAAAGCCTAATTTGTCAAATAAAGAATATTTTTGAAAGAAATATGGGCAGCTAAATTTCGATATAACAGACCACTCTTCTATTATTTGTTTCATGCAAAAAAAAGCTTATGAAAATGTACTGTTTAAAGTTAAGGTGAAGACTTTTAAAACTGTTTTTAGGTACTACAGATTTGTCTTAATAAAACAGTATATAAAAACTTTCATTTTAGATTTAATATCTTAATCTCTCTGTTCAACTGAAAGGCATAACTTTTAAATATGAGGTTCCACTAATGTCCATTAACTTGATCATTTCTGTCATCAGCTATAATAATTTATATACTGAAAGAAACTATTCTTGAAGCTTACTTTTTTAAGGTCTTGTAGTAAGTCTATTGCCATAAATCAATAGATTCACAAGCCTTTCCCCCCTTCCCCTAAATCTCAACTCAATATCATGCTTACTGCAAAAGTTAATTTTAGAAGCTAGCTCTTTTAAATGACAGATACTGTAATATCGCTCAAAATAAGGGGGGTGCCAATCTACAGGAACTTCAAAATGTATAATTAGAACTCTAAAATATGCATTGCTGTTATTTAGAATAATTACACTATACAGAACAATTGGTTTCAATCTAATATGTAAGAATCTGCTGCCAACACTTACAATCAGAATCAAAATTAGAATCTTTATCATACCTCATTAATCATATTATAAAAAGCTATCATTTATTTTGACAATGTACATTTAAAAGCTGAAGATTTATTCCTGGAAGGGCTGAGTAGCTATAGACCTTTACATACATACCATCACTTATTATTATCCATGTGGCTGTTAGAAAGTGAAATACAATTGTTTTCCTAGCCATTACAAATAACATGAGGTGAAGTCAATTAGAGGCAAGTTAGAGGCAATTCAGTGAAATAAATGGGAGGTTGAGTTTAGATACATCACATTGGAGTGATCCATAGTTTACATGTTTAACCAGGGGTGGGATTCTACAGTTCTCACCTATTTGCTAGAACCGGTTGTTAACATTCTAAGCAGTTTGGAGAACCTGTTGTTAGAACAAATTACTGGCCGAATCCTGTAAGGAAGGCAGGAAGGAAATATTCTGGTGCTGCTTACAGAAACTGCCTCTCCGTTAACCCTTATTACATTCTTGGCAGGACTAGACTTCCTGTCTCAGGAACTTCTCTGGAGATTTTTTTTCCTCCTTTGCTGGTACTTTGCTTGTGTGGAGTGACCATTCAAAGTTACAATGGCACTGAAAAAAGTGACTTATGACCTTTTTCACACTTACGACTGTTGCAGCATCCCCACAGTCATGAGAGGCCAGGCGAGGAGATGCGTGCCTCGATGTGAGTGATACTGAATTGGCCACACCCAGCCAATAACATGACCACCAAGCCATGTCCACCCAGTCACATGACCACCAAGCCACCTAAGCCACGCCCACAGAACCGGTTGTTAAAAATTTGAATCCCACCCCTGTGTTTAACCGTATATGTTTAACTATATGTTGCTTTCTCCAAAAGTATCTCGCACCCCTCTCTCTCACAGACCCATGTTAAAAAAAAACATGCTAAAATGAAGTAAGCTGATGTATTCAAAGATTTACCTAGTGGTGTGTTGGCAAAGAATGGCAGCTGCCAGATCCATTGTTTTCACTACATTGAGCTGCTACCATAGAATGGCTGGGTAGCACATCAGTTGTAGTGACTCAGTTGTACTCTCAACTGGCTCGCAAAATTCCAGAAATTTTAGCAATCTGCTGTTGCCAGCTGATGATGCCAAAATACCAGTGGATTTACCATAAATGAATGAGAATTATACTTCTCCTTATACAATCACTGCAAGAATGCAAGATGTCAAGAAATGTTACCAATTCCAGAAACAGATGTACTTTCAAATTACTAGGTTGCTGGTTCAAAGTATGTCATGCACAAATTCACAAACTTTAGTGAATCTAAATCTGGCTTGAATCTAAAACCCTCATTTTTAGGATAGTAGGCTTCAGAACAACAAAATGTTAGCAGCTTTGTTTCAAAATAACAAATATGCACTGTAAGGCTAAAGGCCTATCTAGTCTGCATCCTATTTTCAAAAATGAGCAACTAGATGTCTCATGGAAACCCACAAACCAAAAGATGAAGGTTTTTTTTTGTCATTGCTCCTGAGTAAATGAAATTCCTGGGTGTTCTGTATTTCCTGATGTATAATGCCTTAGGGCAGCAAAGCTGCAGATAAAATCAAGGAACTTTCCATAGGTTATGTTGTGCTGGCAGTAAAATGTCACTAATAAAGAAGAATATTTATAACTCAGGGTTAACATGGGGGGTCCTTGCTGCTCTCTGAGTTTGCTCATTTCACTACCCAAACTAGATAACATCAGCAGCACTGATGATGTTACCTAATTTGGGTAATGAAACGTCTGCAAAAAAAAACAATCAAGTTTAGAGAGCACCAAGGATCCCTCAAGTAAAATGTCAATCAAGAGTTTTAAAAAGTAGAGGCAGAACCAGGACACAGTCTAAACAGAGGATGGAGCTATAAGATTACTAAATCCTAACTATAAACACTGATTTCACAAACAGAAAAAAATGTTAAAATACTCAATGGCCGAAAAGTATATTGAAATAAAACAAAAAAAAATATTCTTATACATTTTCAAGTGCATAAAATTCTTTGCAATGCTGATTGGGACAAAAGAATAATCTTAGTAAGTGTATCCAAGCTCCAATAACAATAAAGGAGAAGAGGAACTATCTTGTACTGAATAAAGCTTTCCAATTCTTTTTTCTCACTGTGGCTTCCCCAATCATCTTTTTAAATTTTTATTTAATTTGATTTGTCAATCGCTTACAAGATAATAGGTATAAGAATAAACATAGTTATGAATACATGAAATGGATACATATAAGAAAAATAAAAGAAACAATAGGACAGAGGCGGTAGGCACATTGGTGCGCTTATGCACACCCCCTACAGACCTCTAAGAAAGGGGTGAAGTCAATAGTAGACAGTCTAAGGTTAAAGTTTTTGGGGTTTGGGGAAGAAACCACAGAGTCAGGTAGAGTATTCCAGACATTGACCACTCTGTTGCTGAAGTCGTATTTCCTGCAATCAAGTTTGGTGCGGTTAACCTTGAGTTTGTATCTATTGTGTGCTCTTGTATTGTTATGGCTGAAGCTGAAGTATTCATTGACAAGTAGGACATTGCAATGTATGATTTTATATACTATATTTAGATCGAACTGAAGACGGCATAGTTCTAGGTTTTCTAGGTTTAGAATTTCAAGTCTGATGGCATAAGATATTCTGCAACGAGTAGAGGAATGGAGAACTCTTCTTGTGAAATATTTCTGGACTTTCTCAACTGTGTTAATATCAGATACGTAATGTGGGTTCCAGCTGATGAGTTGTATTCGAGTATTGGTCTAGCAAATGTTTTGTATGCTCTAGTTAGTAGTGTGATATTACCAGAGAAAAAGCTACGTATCTTTTGGAATGGTAAAGAGTGTAATACTGGGATAAATAGCAATAGCAACAGTACTTAGACTTATATACGGTCCAAAGTACGTTACAGTACTCTCTGGATGGTTTATAAGGTTAGCATATTGCCTCCAATAATCTGGGTCCTCATTTTACCGACCTCGGAAGAGTGGAAGGCTGAGTTAACCTTGAGTCCATTAGGATCGAACTCCAGACTGAGGGCAGAGTTAGCCTGCAATACTGTGTTCTAGCCACTGTATCATCAGGACTCTAAAAAATAAAATAATATTTTATTTATCCTAAGCAGCAATGACTGAAGGGCTCAGGGAGACCAAGGAACTACAGGTAATCCTCAACTTACAACTATACATTCAGTGACCCTTTGAAGTTACAATGGCCTTGAAAAAAGTGATTTATGACCATTTCTCACATTTACGACTGTTGTAGCATCCCCATGGTCACATGATTACATTTCAGATGCTTGGCAATTGGTTCATATTTATAACAGCTGCAGTGTCCCGGGATCATCCTTTTGCGACTTTCTGACAAGCAAAATCAATGGGGAAGCCAGATTCACTTAACCACCATTTTACTAACTTAAGCACTGCAGTGATTCACTTGACAATGGTGGCAAGAAAGGTCATAAAATGGGGCAAAATTCACTTAATGACTATCTTTTGGGCTCAATTGTGATCATAAATCAAGGATTACCTGTAAACTGCAGCAAAGGAAACAGAGTAACCCAACTGTGAAAGTCACTCCTACTCATACAGCTTTGAGGCTAGTTCAAGAACTCCTAAAACCAAACTGTATGCTCTTTGCTAAGTAAACTTCTCATCTTTTCAAAAACTGGAATAGAACAATTAAGCATCAGTCGTAACGCATGCCTTGGTAAGCATAGAACTGGATTACTATAATATATTCTACAAATGGCTGCAATTGGTGCAAAATGCAATTGTCTATCCATTAATAATGGGTGAAAGCTATTATAACCATGTTCCGTATCTACCTCAAGAACAACATTGACTATCATTTTGCTTTTGAGTCTAAATTCAAAACTGCTGATCATTACTTAAAAACTCTACACTAGGAAGATATTGCTGGAAGTCCTTGGTTTTTTTTAGAAATTACAGCAATGGAGGCTTGGCAACATAGATTCAAATAAACTTTTAAGAATGCTGTTAAAATTTTGCTTTTTAGGAGAATTCCTGAGGAGTGAATTTTGTTCATAGAAAGGCAGAAGGTAGGATATGCTAATTTGTACATTATGATTCTTGATTCTTAACAAATGTTCCTTCTTTATGTATACTGAGAGTATTTACACCAAGACAAATTCCTTGCGTGTCCAATCACACTTGGCCAATAAAGTATTCTATTCTATTTTATTTATTTGCAACAGTCACATCAATTGGCTAAACAGACATTAAGCAAAACTATCACTTACTTGCTGACTTCTTTATACTGTGCTATTTCCTCAATATAAAGGAGATCATGTAGCCGTGACTGATAATTACTCTTGGTCAATGATTTATCCAAGACAGACTGTGTAAATAGCTGGTCAGCAGACAGAGGGATCTGATATCTGATCAGAAGGCTCTTATCCAATTCAGTAGTCTCGTTTGGCTCAAATTCTACAATTGTCTTGGAAGTGGAATCCCAACGCTTGGCTGTGGTTAACAGTTGCTGCCGTGCATTCATCCGGTATTCAAGATCTATTTGCAGCAGATAAAGAAAATAAACAGACATGCTTACTAAGTTATATTTAAATAATCAAACTGCATATGGCAATATATTTTTTTAAAAAAAACCTCAGCAATTAACACCATCTTATAGGTGGATTAACAGTCAAATTAAAATAATTTTAAAACGTTAGGGAATAGAACTTTGGATATCAAAAAGCAATTTTATTACTGGTATGCATTAAATTATTTCATAGTGTCTGAAGCCTATGGAAAAAAACATTTTTGTTATTAAATTATTAAGAGTTGAGTTTAACGCTTATTATTTCATTGTATTCTTATTTAATCCAGTAAAGTTGTAAATATTAAATGCCTGCATGTTTTTTTCTGAGTCTAAAAGCATATTAGCATAATGATATATGAATTGTTTTTATATTATGCTGAAGAATCAACATACTGAATCTTCGCAACCCTATAACTGCTCACATTAAAACTTACAACAGACTTCATCCTTACTTCTTTGATAATGGTAACTAAAAGAATTGGCAGATTAACAGGAATTTTTAGCCCCAAAAGATATACTTAGAATGTCTTACAGTATTCATTCTGCAGCTTAATTCCACTAGAATCACAAACATGGCATTGCCATATCAGAAACCAAATCTGAAAACAACTGTGCATCATATGCTTAACAGAGTTTTATTTTTAGTTTCCAACTGACCACCAGTATATATACAGGTACCCTGCAACTTATGATCACAATCAAACCCAAAAGTTCTGTTGTTAAGTAGCTCTTAAGTGAGCTTTCCCCCATTTGATGATCTTTCTTGCCATGGTTTTAAGTGAATCACTGCAATTGTTAAATTAGTAACATGGTTGTTACTTAAATCTGGCTTCCCCATTGATTTTGCTTGTCAGAAGATTGCAAAAGATGGTCACATGACCTCAGGACTCTGCCACAGTCATAAATATGGGAAAGTTGCCAAGCAGCCAAGTTTTGATCATGTGACCATGGGATGCTGCAACTGTTGTAAATTATGAAAAATGGTCATGTCACTTTTTACTTTGGCATTGTGACTTTGAAAGGTCACTAAACGAATGGTTGTAAGTTGAGGACCGTCTGAATTTGCATGAAATTTTGGAATCCCTTTTAGGTAAGTGGTGAGCAAAATTGTGAAAATGCTAGTGACAATATCTAGATAAATTGGTTGATAAATAAAATGAATCTCGCCCTTCCATTCTGAATGCTGAAAGAGACAAGGCCAACTCTACATATATAATTTAGAAGCAAGTTAGCCACACAAAGCAGCAATCAAAAATCAAGATTGCCAATTTCTTAGTAATTTCTTTTTCAATAAATGCACTGGTACTATGCATTTATTGGAATGATATCCAACTTTACCAGACAAGATAAAATTAGTTGTAAATTATTTTCCAATAAAGAAAACTCTGTGGCAAAATGCAAACTTTATCTATTTTAAAGTCAGCCCATTTAGCGTTCTTCTTCCTCACCATCCAATTCCCTTTCCATTTGTAAAGCATGATGTGACTATATAAATCACTTGCTTTATCTACAGAAGTACAGAAGTTGGTACAATCTGTTGGTATAATTTTGAACTTCTTTATTCTAAAGATTCAGCCAGATGTCAATTACAGAGATATAACCCAAAACATCTAGAAAGTACTAAATTTATCTTATGCTTGAGAGACAGATTACAATGAACCTAGGTATCTGGTATGAATGTATGTATATATGTATGTATGTATTATGTTCTGTTTTTATTATTTTTATTTTAAAAAATCTCTAGCCAGCAAATATATCTACTATTCCTTCCTCCTCCTATTTTATCCTATGATATGAGTTGGGCTGAGACTGATTGACCCAGCTGGTTTTCATGGCTAACGTGAAACTAAAACTCACAGTCTCCTGGTTTCTAGCCTGTTGCCTTACTATATAACTAACCTACATATCTGAGTTATTATAGACATTGTACATGACACAATACTTTATTATTATACTTATTTGTAAGTATACTTGCCTCTGCATACACAGAATGGCAGAACCTGGAGGCGGAGTTAAAAGAGGGATCAGTTTAGAATCCCTGTGTAGCCACAAACAGACTAAGTCCAGCCTTCCTTGAATTAAATAGACCCTTATCTAACTCCAAGCAGTTACTAATTGCGAGTTGAGAGGATTCTTGTGCATAGGCGATTCAACAATAAATCAGTTTAACTGGACCTTCACCTGCGGACCTGGTCTTTTGTGCCTGACAGTTTAATATGTAACTCAAATGCCACTGACAAAGGGAAGCTTCACATACACAATTTAACAATGATTCAGAATGCTTTTAATATGAGATTTAAAAGAATCTTCCTTTATTCAAATGATATTTAAGATTATATATATTACTTCCTCTGACTAATGCACTTTGCATCTAGTACCTCAAATAATAGTTTATATGCAACTTGTCCAAATACTTACCATTCTTGTAGGCAGCCTTCCCAAAGCTATACATTATATAAGTAAATTTGGGACTGAGAAAGATTCATAAATGTACACATTTGTTTGTTAATGAAACTGCAAATCATACCTTCTGTTGAGGCAGCATCAATCATCACTCGTTGCATCAAAACTGGTTCAGTCCCAAAGTCAAATACCACAGTTTGACGAAAGGTCCCAAAGATTTCTGTACCAAAAGCTACACTGATTTTGTACACTGAATGATCTGTTCCGTTCTGGGCCATCTTTCCTCCAACCCATTCCTGGCAGGTTTCTGGGACTTCTTGTTTTATTTGGGTGGTGCTATCTCCAGCCGATATTGCCATGATACTAAAATGAGGACGATGCGCATCATAAAGGAGTGCCACTCGATACAGCATTCTTGCAGGCTGCGAAGGAAAAAAACTTCTAAATAATTGTGGTGCATGTTTCCTCATTTAGATATACACTATATTCCTCTCTTCCCTTCCCTCCTTCCTTTCCTTCCTTCTTCACATTTATGCAGCCGCCCATCTCACAAAGTGTGACTCAGGGCAGCATACAATTTTAAAAATGAACCATATATACCTATCTATATATCCATCTCTATCTCTATCCATCTATCTACCTACCTACGTACCTAATTTAAAAGACTAAAAGACATTATCTCTGGTTTTATGGACCATATATTATATCAACAATTCTCAATTTTCTTTAACTTCCCAAGCATTTTGACATAGCCACGTTTGAGGGACTTCCATAAGGCTACCAATACATATTGCAATGCAGTGGTGATTGTCTCTATATGTTTAGATAGAATACAACCATTTCCTGCAACTTTAAAAACACTTTACTTGTAAAACTGCAAGTTTTCTTATTTTAATCAAGAAAAAAATAGAATGTTATATTATAAATGGTTTTGGAAAGGGGGAAGTGAGAAAACTCTCTTAATAATAATTTGCATTCAAGTAATAAGTTAGAGTTCAAAGTGCTTCACATAAATGATTGAAGGAATTTTATACTGATCTGTAAAATGGCCCACATTAGAAACATGGAGAAGTTAACTTTTCCCCAAACCATCTTCAAAATGACTGTCTTCAGTGCTATACTGCATTAGTTCATGATTCTTGTCTCCGCTGATGTCTCCCTGGCCTAATGAAATCTATCTTAGCATTCAGCTGAATTCTATACCATTTAACAAGATTCTGCTTTATAAATAGGAGGCCAAGGCGAGGCCAGTAAAGCAAGCCCAAATTACAAAAATAATATCTATGAAAGTATATTTAGATATTTTTCTTAAATCACAGCAATACCTGAATGTAGATATTCAGGTAAATGTTATATGTAACATTTATCCTGTGGGTTAAGTTTTTTCCATTGCAAGTTTTTATCTTAGAAACTAAATTTGGCATATTGTAGTCCTAAGAACATGTACATTCCAAGAGAAGTTGTTTAAAATCGTAGGGTTAAGTATCTATATTTATGTTCCAGCAATAAACTATATTTATTTTTTTTAAAAGACAGAATCCTACCTTACATGTAAGAGCAAAAGTCCACATCTGATGTGATTTTTTGGTGGTGACAGTAAGTGATAGTTCAGGATTATGTTCAACTCTCACTCCATCAAGACATTCACTGAGCTAGAGAAAATGCAGTGTTAGAAATTTTATAGGATAATAATAGTGCTGGGAAAATAATTCTGGGTTTAACTGAAGACATATGTGTTAATAAGATCAATATGAGTGAATGGTCAGTTTATCAACTAACATTTTATTATAATTATACTGTATCATAATCTGTTCTTAGTGCAAAAAAATTTTTTCAAACATTTCTGGATGAATTTTCAACTTGAAACAGTCTGTTTTGCACTTCAAATAACTTTCAAACTTGGAATGGGACATTTTGCAAAAAAATTCTGTCCTTGAAACACATCAAGATGAAATCTTTTATGCAAACTTCTGTTAATGCAAGTCTCAATGCATGATTCATACATATATATATATACATATATATATATATATATATATATATACATATGTGTAAGGTTTTTAAGCTGATAATTTTAAAAACCTTACACACATGTAAACAAAAGGCAACGAAACAAATAGCTTTCTGTCGGTATGGTCTCTGGTGATGAGCCGAAAGACAGAAAAGAAAGCAGTATGCTTTCTCCCTTAATTGGGGCTTAACAGGGTGTTGTAACACAAAGTGTATATATATATATATATATATATATATATATATATATATATATATATATATATATATATATATATATATATATCTATATCTATATCTATATCTATATCTATATCTATATCTATATCTATATCTATATCTATCTATCTATCTATCTATCTATCTATCTATCTATCTATCTATCTATATATATATATATATATATATATTGGGGGGTTTTAAGCCAGACCTGACTCCTGATGATAAGTTCCTGTAGTTTTCTTAGCAAGATTTTAGAAGTGGTTTGCTTTATCTCCTTTCTAGGGTTTAGAGACAGTGACTGGCCCAGGATTATATATGTACATCTTAAGTTTCTGAACAATTCAGAGAAGACTCGATGTTTCATAATGGGCATTTGAAATAAACTAAAAGAAAGGGCTGCATCACTCTAATATACTGCTTTAACTTCAATGGAAGACACGCACAAGAGTCACAGTTGTTTCAATCACGTAATTTTTAAGCTGCATGCTAAAAACCCTACAATTAATTTCTGTAGCGACATACTCTGTAGGTCTTTATTTAAGACACAATACAAAAGACATACAGCTCAAGAAGTACAGTATTCACATTTATAATGAATAACAAAAAGACTGCTGGAGTAATAGAGATTATATATGTACTTGAGGAAATGAAGCTGCCCATAGAGTAGCACAAAAATTACTATATTTCAGTGGGCCTCTGCATGATTAACATTTCCAACTCATCATCAGAATCAGAAATATATTTAACTCAGAATCTACAATTTTTATTGTGAGCTGTAGTGGCATAAAGTTAAAATACAGTATTGCAGGCTACTTCTGCTGACTGCCAGCTGACTGCAATTTGGCAGTTCGAATTTCACCAAGCTCAAGGTTGACTCAGGCTTCCATGCTTCTGAGGTGGGTAAAATGAGGACCCAGATTGTTTGGGGCAATATGCTGACATTATAAACCGCTTAGAGAAGGCTGTAAAGCATTGTGAAGTGGTATATAAGTCTAAATGTTATTACTATGCTATTCCATCAGAGATTTCAGAAATACAGGGCAGAAAACTCCTTTGTGTCAGAGAGAAGTCAAAATGGATTTAATGGTATGGATGTACAGTAAATCCTATTTATATCTATAGGACTGGTTCATGTCCATCCTATCTATCATTCTGTATTTATGTACAATCAGATATGTTACTAGATATGGATATGCAAATTAACTCTGATGGAGATCATCAATAAAATCATGGTAGCAAAAATTATACACCATTTTCTCCATGTTTTTTTTAGATACATTCTTGACCTAGTCTAGAAGCAGGTTAATATTGTATAATTCACTGAATCTTTACACTTTTGACAGGAGTCTATGTTTCTAGATGTAAGGCTCCTAGCACTCTTAAAATCCATAATGGATTTTTCTGTGGTAAGAAAAAATACAGAAGCAGCAATGTTGAGATAAGAATGGTTACAAATGGAAGATAACATCATATAGACTCATTCTGTCGCCCTATATCAATATTTTTTTTTAAAAGTCACCTGGAAACATCTGCAAGAATCAGAATTGATTTGTGATTTTTTTATTAACAGAAATAGGCAACTGCATAATATAAATAATATTTTGAGGGTGTTAAAAATCTAGCAGACAGTGTCAAAATCAAGCTTCTAATTTTAAGTATGAACACTGAGAATTGCATTTATTCTTACCACTCTTTCAGGAGATAATGAATTCATCCATTTTTCAATTAAGGATTCCATGTAACTTCCCAAACATTGCTTGTTTTCTTTCTGTTGTTTTAACTTTATCAAGCGGGAAGCATATCGTTTCTGCCATTCGGTCAGCTCGTCCTGGGAATGTGCTGAAGTACACTGTGCACCGTATCTGCAAATTCCTTGCTCTAAAAATCTGCATAAAATGGGGAAGAAAAACATTCCTTAAATTCCCATTTGAAATAGCCTTCAAACACATATTTTTTTTGAGTCTTGAGTTCTGAATTTCCCAACCACACCTAACTAAAACTGTTAACCATAACCCGATTTGCAGAAGATGTAGCTCAATCGATCTGCTTACCTGTTGCAAAACTGTTGCAAAGTAAGAGTTTGGCAGACATAATCTGGATATGCCAGTTAAACTAAACATTTAGATCCTGGCTATAGTATAATTTATCCCAGAATATTTAAGGAAAAGCCTAAGCTGACAAATGTTAGTTTGCAATGATGGCAAATATTCCCTAAACTCCACTGAAGAACTTACCTAATCTGGTAATGAAACATTTGGAAACCAACCCACAAGCTCAGAGAACAAACCTCTCCACCCTCAAATGTTGGTTTATTCAGGAAATAGTGTATCTCTTTTATTATAATAAAAAAATATACAGAATTGTCCAAAAGCACATTTTAGCATCAAAAGCATACATACTAAAAACTCACAGGAGTAGTACAAGGGAAGTGTTTTTCAAATGGATATGGGGGGGGAGGAAGACAGACAAAAAAAATCAGTATATGATCTCCCCAGTTTTCTAGATTCTTAGTGACACCTTGTGGCCTTTTCTGCTTATTTCAGATTCATATTGGTACAGTCAGCAAATAATTCAAATGGCTGCAATTTTCCCCCCCAGTACTTTATGCACCCAAGGCTACATTTGGATTTGTGTAATTAAACTAATTTTCCCACCAATTCTGTTACCAGTATAAGAACTGCTTCATAAAAGCTTACCACCTGGAAGCATAATTTATAAACTATTTACACTCTGCAATACATTTTGTTTTGGCACAGACAGCAATAAGAACGGTTCAGCAGTGGAAACAATCACCAAGGTGGGCACATGCTCTCCTACACAGGCACCTGTCCTTGGGATTCCTGTACTGAAAAGGAGTTTAGGGTCCTTGGGATTCTAAGAACCGAGGAGTTAATTGCTAGGTCTTCAGGTACTGCTATATTGCCATTTCTTTATGCCTTATATGGGAGTTGTAATACATTTGTCACCGAGTAAAAGTGATTCATTTAATTTGGATAATTTATAAAGAATATTGTTGTCCTTTTCATGTATTTATATGTTTTAATTATAATTCTAAATGATATAATTAGGCAGTTTTAGTGAAAAGGCAAGATAAGATTGTAACAATGAGAAAATGCAGATTTGTTTTAAAATGATTAAATAACACTTTTAATATACATTTTAAAAAGCTCAAATATGTGTTCGTTTTCAAGTCAATTTAAATATACCATCTGAATTTGGGGGGAGAATTTCTCTAAAATCATCACAAAACAACTTCATACAGACTTCTAAACTCAAGCCACAATAACATTTTAAAACTTCAGGATACTTATGCAAATCTATCATCTATCAAATAGATTTATCAATCGGATAGTTACAAATTAAATGGACACTACAAAGTCTGTTGATCTTACAAACAAAGCAATTACAGGGAAGAATTCAGATTGTGTTAAACTGCAAATGAATATGCATGGTTAAATGAAGATTTGTGGATAATTGTGGATGCTACAGTTGAAAACTCTCAAAATGTAAGACAAAAATGATCAGTAAACTGGAAGCAAGCTTAAACATTAGTTTGAAATATAAAAATGGGGAAGCAATAGTTATACTTTAATTAACACCAGGTAGCAATATTTAGCATTTCATTAACAACTTTATAAGGTTACAATCCAGCCTTTTAGAATCACTTATTACAGGAAAAGGGGCAAACTGTCACTAGCTGGAGCACTTTGAGATGGGGGGGAGGGATGGACCATCATTCAATTCCTTGTTGAGGAATGCAAACTATGACATAAAAACACTAAACAAGAGATTATCCTGGCATTTTATTACCATGCAAGGAAACGATTCCTCTGTTTAGTTTTTGCATACCGGGCTGCTATTAAAGGTGCAGGAGTGTCTTTAAAAAGAAATCCAGCAACCCTCAAAGGCTAACAATCAGAGTGAGATATCATGTGTGGTGTCCATAATTGCACATGCGTGCCTCTGAGCTACATTCTTCACTAAAGCATTTCTTGATGGCTGCAGCTTATTCTAGGAGAAAGATACCATCTACAGGGAAACCAAATCAATGTGGTACAAGCATAAAAAATATGAATTACCACACACAAAGCCACTAGGCACTAATTGAAGGGCCAAATACCATCACCATCCAATATGCCTCTAAGCTTACTAGTTAAGAGGATAAAAGAAAATCCTTTTATTATCTCAAACACAGGTTAAAAGAAACTTCACTCAGAAGGCCCCCGAAAAAGGGAGCTATTTCAACTAATTCCTTGCTGCCTTTCATCCTTTTGGCAGCAGCACATATTTGACTTTGTAGCTCCTTAACATTAAAAAAGAAAACTGATCTGATAAACAGTGTCATGACTCATGAGATCAGCCGAAGGTCTTTTATGTCACATTGGTTTCAAAAGAAGAGTTTAAAACATATTTACACATTGATTGTTGAAATCAATGGCTGGTTCATAGCCATAACATTTGCCAAAATACCAAAAGATAGTGGACAGACTCCAACACAAGGCCAGTGAAAAATATTAAACAATTCCCCCATTATGTCTAGTTAAAACTTTCCCTCAAGGATGAGGAATAGTAAATTTAAAAAAAAAGTATGGATAGTCGGTGCCTGCAATTCTAGGAAGTCACTTCTAGAGACCTGGCCCAGAAGAGAAACAGGGTATTCCAGAAAATTTCATCTTGGAAGTTCTCTAACCCTAGAACAGTAGATTTTACGTGTGCTTAAGATGTATGAGTAGAAATGGGTCTTACAAGTTATCTATTCCACTTTCCTCCATAAAGAAATCTACTAACCTAACCTTGCCATGTGGCTTTTTAGTGCCTTTGAAAATCTTCAGTGGGAAATGATCGGTGTTCTAGGCCAGGAGTTGCCAACCTTTTGGACCTCAGGGACCACCAATCTCATAATTTTAGATCCCAAGGACCATTAACTGGTTCTGTGGGTGTAGCATAATTTGTGGGTGTGGCTTGGTGGTCATGTGACTGGCTGGGCATGGCTTGAATATAAATATTATAAATATTTATATAAATATTGAATTTTGTATTTAAAAAGAGCAACTTTTACCCAAAATCAGGCAAAGCAGGCAGGCAGATTGAGTTGGTCACAGAATCACAGATTCATTCAGAAATCTATCTATCTGCCATTGGCTTGCTCAGTCTGTCACATAAAATTTGCTAGCAAGTAAACTCACAAAATTAACTCACAACACATCATGTATGTAAATATTGATTTTTTTTAAAAAAATGCAACTTTTATCCAAAATCAGGCAAAGCAAGCAGAGTTGCTCACAGAATCATTCAGTAATCTATCTATCTGCCACCGGCTAGTTCAGTCTCTCAAATTTGCTTGCCGTGAGTCTGCACTGAATTTGCTTGCAAGCAAACCTTCAGTCCTAAGGGAGGTTTGGCTGTGCTTAGCTAGAAAGCAAGAAATCCAACCATTTCCTGCTTCCTAGATAATCTAAATCTCCCAGCACAGTAGAACAGATGGTCAGAAAAAGAAAAAATAGCAACTTAGCAGACAAGTTTGCCGGGTAAGGAGTGAGTGGTGGGGAGGGTTCCCATGGGCCATGTGGGCTAAGCAGCCTTGTGTTTTTGTGCAGCCTGGATTAATTGCTTTTGGGGGGGGGGTGCTCTGGGGGTGAGATTACTCTGCGGCCCACCAAAATTTTCTCATGGCCCACCGGTTGGCGACCACTGTTCTAGGCAGACTATTTTAGTGCTTCATGGTTTTTATTATATGAAAATTCCTTCTAATTTTCAGAGGAAATCCTTTTTTTAGATTTCAACCTGTTGATCATTGTCCTCCCCTCAGATTTAACAGGTGCATCCCCCTTGGACATAACAGTATTTAATATATTTATAGACCATCAGAATTCCCATTGGTCTCTTTTTCTGTCAAGGATATGTGCCCAGCTCTTTTAATCATCCTTGATAGGGCTTGCTTTTCAAGCCTCTCAACCTGGTGGGTCTTCTCTGAACCTGCTCCAACTTTTCATGGCATTTTTAAAATGTAGGCCAAAGACAATGTAGAGAGTCACCCAATCAGTGCAGAGTAAATGGAAGTATTTCCTCCTATAACCCACTCAGTTGTGCCTGTTCAGGTAGCCCACATTATGCTCCCATTGTGCACACAGCACATAGACCCTAAATATTTCCCAAGTGTTCTGCTACCAAATCATGCCTCCCCTTCCTATACAGTACATTTCATTTTTACTATCCTATTGTGGGATCCTCACATAATCCTACTGGATTTTACCCAACGTTCAAGTCATTTTGGTTCATGATCTTGTCTTCCAAGATGTTAACCAATTGTCTCAACTTGCTATAATCTTCAAATTAAGTAAGATTATTTTCCCTTTTATCCTACTGATCTAATAATTCATAAGAATCCTGGAATGCAGAAATATTGGGAAAACTGAACATATTTTAAAAGATTGCATGCATAAAGAAACTGAAAAACCATCTGAAATTATTGAATAATGTAAATATTTAATAAGTTCCATACAATAATTTCTATTTATGTTGTACTCATTTAGGTACCCAAAACCTATGTCTAAGAATACTATCTGGAATAGAATGGAATGGAATAACAGAGTTGGAAGCGATCTTGGTGGTCTTCTATCCAATTCCCTGCCTAGGCAGGAAACCTAATATATCTAGTTTTCTCATTAAAAAAAATATGGGTAACTTAGGTATAGGGCTGCAGAAGGGAATGTCTTTAGCTAATTCTGTACTTATATACAATACGCATTGTCAATAAACTACAATTCCAGTAACACCCAGTTTTCAACTTCTACAAATAGAAGACTAGGATTCTCCAATTTCTGGTACCACTCTTCTATATTACCTTCAAAGAACCAGGCCCTATGTTATGTAGGCTTTTATTTTTAACCAGCATCTTGAATCACACCAGAAACAAACTGGCAACCAGTACAGTTCATAAAACAGGAGTATCATATGGGCATACGGAGGAATGCCCATCATTGTCTATGCCACTGTATTCTTCACCAATCAAAGCTTCTGTGTGTCCTTCAAGAGTAGCCCCATGTAAAATATATAGCAGTAATCGGGCTGTGAGATGACATGGGCAAAATTGACTGTCTGAATGGTCTCTAAGTAGAAAAAGGTTCAACAGGCACATTAGATGTAGCTGTGCAAAGGCCTTCCTGAAATGGCTGCTACCATTTTATCAAGCAGGAGCTATGAGACCAGAATTTCATTGTACATGAAATTTGAATGAGAAAGTGCTAACCTATCCAAATGTAAAGATGGAAAATCCCCAGATCAAAGTAGCCCCAAAGTAGTAATATCTACAGTAGGGTCTTTTTAGGATTGAGTCAGAAATGGTTCTTCTCCATCTAAATCCTCAAAACATTTGGGCATTGGGGCAGAACTCTGATAATAACCATTTACTCCCAGATCTCTGCTAAATAGATTTTCCAGATGTAGAAGGAGAAGAATCATCATCAATTCTTTCTCCCTTCCTTTTCTAGGAAGTATCTCATAAATATACTGCCATCCACAAAAAAATCTGGTCTGACTACAAAGTACAGATGCAGTCAAAAGAATCAGTTCCCCTTCACTTTTCCACAAAGAATCCCAATTTGCTGTGAAATAGGTTGAAACTGACATAAATGGCATCCATCATTCTTTATTCCCTAACCTGCAGACGAGACATTTTTTTTATTTATATTAACAATACACTAAGTTCATCCAAAACTATATCCTATACTTGAATGGAAATATCCCTCTCTGACTTTGTTCTTTTTTATTCATTCACAAATATCTTTTTTACTTCCTGAATGATGCTTACATATCAGAAAATGAATACAAGATCAAAGAATATCTGATATTTTTTTAAAAAGATTCCCAAATATCAAACCACCTCTCTCCATTACTAATACTTTTAAACTGAGAAATATGGAAAAATGCATTATTTTACCTTTTGCATAATGTGTATTCTTCACTACTTGTGACTCCCCGGGGTGGGGGGCGAAATTGCCAGCCATCATGACATCCTGCCACATGATGATATAATGCAAGTTATTTTGTTGGTTAGGGTTAGGGCACAATTTCCACAAATTTTACAATATACGGAACCCAATTCCAAAAATAGAGAAGATTACCGCTTAATTGCTCTGGATTGGAAACCATATTAAAAACCATTTATTTTTCTATCTTGCTTTTATTTCCTATCTACACTAGAGAGATTGTTTTGGCTTTGTATATTCTGAATATCCATTAAACATTGAAACATTATGCATTTTATTAGTTTTTAAATAAACATATTTGAACTCATTTCATAAAAAAAAGAGAAACATTGTTTTAAATACAGTTAGTCCTCAACTTATGACTGTAATTGAGTCCAATGTTTCTGTTGCTAAGTGAGACAGTTGTTAAATGAGTTTTGTCCCATGTGTTGACCTTTCTTGCCACGGTTGAAAAGTGAACCCCTGCAGCTAAGTTATTAAAATGGTTGTAAATTGAATCTGGCTTCCCAAGTTAACTTTGCTTGTCAAAAGATTGCAAAAGGTGATCACTTGACTCCAGCATACTGCAACCATCATAAATATAAACCAGTTGCCAAGCTTTCAAACTTTGATCGTGTGACCGTGGAGATTTTGTAATGGTCGTTAAGTGTGAAAAACAGTCAGAAGTCACTTTTGTCAGTGCCACTGTAACTTTGAAAGGTCACTAAACAAATGGTTGTATGTCAAGGACTACCTGTAAATATAAATACACCAACAAATTAAGGAAACGTTCTGATTATTTCTCACATATGCAAAATCATCTAATGGTAACATTTCAAACCTTACTTTTAAGATTCGAAGAAGCTCCAGTGAGAAATCAGCTTTTCTGATGACTTTAGGTAAAAACCCTGCAAAGCCCTACCTCAGAATCAGAGGATTCCCCCATCCATGAGTGCGATTCAGAACTGAGTCAATTTTAATTTTGTTCCTAACCTGCTTAATCTTTTTTTTTATTTGTCTGATACAGAATGGCAAGACAAACATGCTTTTTCTATCAACTAATTAGCAATTCCAATGTTTACTTAAATTAAGGCATTAATATTTTGATGTGTACCTTCTTCCACCTCTTCCACATGATGTACCAAGGGTATTTTACAAGCTGCTGCCTGCAATCATAAAGATCAAAATCAATTTCAAATATGCTTCTATTTACTATGTGTATAAAAATAAATAAAATATCCAACTTCTATGGTGGACTAGATGTCCACGAAGTAACACTAAACTAGATTACTCTGAAGAATTAACCTGGTGTTTTATAATAACATTGTTTTAGTTATTACCTATTTAATCACAGAAGGCAGATATTAGAATAAAATTATCCAGAGAAAATCATAAGTAGGGGATGTGCCTTTAGAAATTGTAAGCAATATTTTCCACTATGGGCTATCTTATAACCCTCTTTTAATTTCAACTATGGTGACTTCCAACAAGCATTATTTGGATCATATTTTATGATGCCAGCTTATTTATTAACACTTTAAATCCTTCATTAAGCATTACAGGCAGCTCTTATTTGCACATATCACATGTTTCTGATATCCTTATTCCTATAAAGGCAGAAAAGAAGTGGGCAGATGAGACTAAGGCCAATGTAGGTTTGTTTCGGCAATATTTAAACATTAAAAATGTAAACCCAAATCAACAATACCGTTACTCAATTGCACTATAAAATGTAAAGTAGGCCACAGAGAATAATGGCTATAAAACAACAGATAAAAGAGGATGTTAAAAATGCTCCTTAAATTATGGCAGTCACCTTCAAATTGGGAAAACAAAAACTGTATCTGATACAAAAACAAATCCCTTTATTTCAGGATGAGAGATATTCTTACCTCTGTTTCAACAAGAAGGTTTTTCAGCCTCCTCAGATCTTTAGTTACCATCCCATTCTGCTAAGAAAGAATATTGTCACATTCTGCTTATTTGTTATCTATTACAAAAATAAAAACTGAAACATTTTTCCTATCAGATTTTTTTCATGGTCACATGTAAGAAGTTTAGTTTTAAGAGATGCAGACAATTTTTTAGTGTTTTTTTCTACAACACCATTTGGCAGAATGCTTTGGAATGACTATAGACCAGTTTGAAATATAACCTATCAATTTAATTAAAGAGGTTAGTTTTTCTACTTTGCAGAAAATACTTCTTCCTTTTGTTCCATAAAATGCACCTTTCAAACATGAAATGGCAGTCGCAAATCTAAAAAAAACTAGCAATAACTTTATGATACATGAATATTTCAAATCAAAAGTCTGCATGGGCCATCTCAGTGGATAAGATTGCAAGGATAAATTATGCAAGTTAATTTTGCTTTCTGTAGTCTTTTTTCGCTTATTGTGCAATGATTTCACTTCAATGCCCACTGGGAAGGAAGCAAAGGCTTACAAATCACTGCCAACTGTGATTTGCCATACACAGTTTGCACTATGGTTAGGCCTTCTGCAATTCTTCACAATTTCCAGTACAAATAAATATCAATCCAAATATTTACTGCTGAAGAAAGCCTAAGCTGTGGCCAGGTACAAATATGAACCACAAATAAAATTTGGGTAAAGGTAGAAAACCTTTGCTAAAATTTGAACCAGAAGCTTCCATTAATCTGTTTCGGCCATGGTTCTGTACTATTAAAAAAGAAACAAAACAGGTAAACAGAAAATTCTCCTGGTAGCCCTTTTGACCTAAATTACTCCCCTAATAGTAGAATCATGTTGTAGCAACCTGTGTATTACTCCAAATTTTACCCCATATAGAAAATTTGTCTCCATAATTAAGAAATTGGTCATTAAATAGGTATTTCCCATTCTAAGCATGACGGTACTAACTGAAATTGAGCCATTATCCACTTTTTTTAAAAAAATCTATTGCTTGAGAACTGATTTCTGAGGTATATTAAAGATATTAGGGATTAATGACTTGCAAACAGCTTACGGCAAAAGTTTTGACATATCATATGGAGCATTTATCATAAATACATTTTCTGTTTTGCATCTGCTTCCAATATCTAAGAGATGACCTTAGAGAAACTATGCAGAGATAGTTTCAGCAACATGTACAACTCAGACTGGTTCCATCAGAACCCTCTGTGGTATGTAAGGGATACTATAGGCCAGGGGTGTCAAACTCGCAGCCCACGGACCGGATGTGTCACGTGCTGGCCCCGCCCCCACCCAGTTTGGCGAAGAGGAAAAAAGTGCCGATACATCACGTGATGTTGCCGTGATAGCGAGAGTTTGACACCCTTGCTATAGGCTGTCAGGTTTCCAATATTCTGTTATTGTAGCCTGTATCAGTACAATACTATCCCATAATCTGATTTTACTGAATCTGTTGCGAAAGCTGGCCAAAACCACACACACACAAAGTTGACAAATTGGAGTCAGTGAATTTATATATATTAAATCAGGAATAAGCATGTTCTCATTATGACAATAAAATAAGATCAACTATCTATGGCTAATTCAATACAAAGTAATTTTATTACATCCTTAAACAACATTACAAACAGCAAAAACACAGTACCAATAATAAGTTTAGTAAATATCAGTTCCTATATCCCAGGTAATATAATTAGCAATCTGCTTCTCTGAGAGACACTGAAAAATACAATGTTCTAGAGGCAAAAATGGCAAAATTTTGTAATTGAGTTGCTCTCTAGTTCTTACCAAACAATTCATAGAAAAATCATCTGTTATCACCTGGAAAACTAGTTAATAAAGGCTGGATAAGCCTTAACTGAGAAGCAGCAAAAAAATCTGTAGCATTAAAGGATATGTTTATTTGTGTCTTAGTTTCAGGGACATAATCTCTGGGATACTGGGATATATTTTATTTACTCTCTAAAAATATCAAAGGGGAGGACATTAATGTAAGTTCCCAGAAAGTGCCCATAGGTATTTCAAGTAGATAACTGAAGACAAGTAATTTGCAAGGAAAATTCTGTTTCCTTAAGAGATCAATAAATCCCCATAGTTTGTCTTAAGTTATTTTATACTTTATGTGTTAAGTTCACAGCTTGATGACCTTTCCAACATTATCTAACCCTGAAAATAATTGATATTCAGGGAGAAACCACACAATTATAAATTTACTCTTCTATGAAACCTATGATTATCAGTTATTAAAAATGAATGCAGTCCAATTGAAACTAGATGGATCTCCAACCATACTAATAATATCACTTGCCAAATTTGGCCTTCAATTTTAATCAGCACAGCCAATGTAACATGATTAATGTAGCATGGGGATTTTATTAAAGAGTAATATGACTGAATCATACATCTAAATCAACTTGGAGATTCACCATTTGCGGAATATACATGTTTTTCCAAATCGAATCCATTTGACTTACTGTATTAACAATTCAAATGAAATCAACTTTTTGAATCAAATCAATGACTTGATTTGGAGACTGGATTATTTATGGTCCTAGTGCTTTACAAAACAGATAAATACAAACATGGTCTGCTAGTGCCCGTGCATTTGTACTGATTTCTGTCAGGAATAATCAAAGTGTCTTCTATGTATGAAAGTGACTACTGTCAGGTAATATCAGGTAATTTATTAAATGGAAAAACAAAATAAAACAGTGATACAAGCAATAAACTTTCCAATCAATCCAACATACAACCATTCAGCTGGCATTTTAACACTCTCTCAGGCTAATATCTTTGTAATGTATTATATTGCAGCACAATTCTGCATTATTTGTTGATATTAATACATTCTATACAACTAAGTTCAATTATAATAAGATAAGTGTGATTCTTATTATATAAAATTCATTTTTACCAAGTTTTTTCTGTTAGCAAATGTTTCCTTAAGCCTAATGTACAAACAGATATAATCTATTCAAATTTAAGATTCTGATTATATCAACAGAAATTCAAACATGTTTATTATCACCTTTGGATATACAGTACTTCCTTATGTTTTTAACATAAATGGGCCCAATTGAGTCAGATAAAATGCATAAATGTTATTTAAATCCTAAATTGCAGTTAGAATCTAGAGAAAGTAAAATAGCACATCACTCAGCTATCTGATATCTTCTCTTCCATTTTGAGATATTTTACCTCTTTCACATAAAAATTTATTTTGGAAGATTGAGGAACTCTTTGGAATTGATTAAAAGAAACTTGGAACAAATTAAGAGAAATCAACTATACTGCACATGAGAAAGTATATTTCTGCTTGCCTTCAGAGATGCAAATTAAAAAGAATGTGGCCAAGAAACTGCACACAAGAATATGTATGCAATTTCACAAAAAGTAAATTAATGCTTTTCAGGAGTTTCATGGAGAGAAAAGCCAATAGCAAACCAAAAAAGAGAACTCAGATATAAACTATACACATCAAAAGAATGGAGGCTTACACTCTAAAAGAGTCAACAGCCCCCTCATTGCCTCATCCCACTCCAAAATATTTCGTACCATTGCCCTACTTTGTTCCCCTCCTTCGGAACAAAGTGGTAGCTTCAACTACCGATCAGTCTTATTTTATAAGAAGATTCTGAAATCTACAAGGGTTTAAAAACTGCTTTTCAAAATATGTTGAATTTTAGCACTTCAAATTGCAGCAAGCCAGACTTCCAAAGTTTTTATAGGGAAGGGTAGGTAGGGATAGGGTGATATCAGGTAGGGATTGATGCTATAAATCAAACTCAATCGCGTCACGTGGCATATTGCAACATTTGTTGCCTTTGCGGAGCAGGAATAGGTGTGGCCTGCGGGTGATGCATCTGGCCTGCAGACCGCCAGTTTGACATCCCTACTATAAATATTTTAGCCTACATCTGTTTTGTCTGGGCTGCAAAACTCTGGCCAACCATGAGATGCCAGCAAAGATCTACATACACTATAAGCAGTGCTGGGATTCAAAAAATTTAACAACTAGTTTGCCTGGGCTCAGGTTGGCTGTCGTGGGAAGTATGGCCCATCCTTGTCCTCCAACTCTGCCACATATGTGAGATGAGCCTCCCACGATGGCCAACCAGACCCTGGGTGAACTAGCTGTTAAATCACCACCACCACCCGCTATCAAAGTGGATCCTGGACACTGCGCTGCAATGGAGAAACAGGCTACAGAGTGGCCGGCAAAGAGAAGGAGGGGAGCAGGGAGAAGAGGGAAAGCAGCCTTGTCCTTCCCTCATGCCGGCTGCTCTGTTGTTCATTTCTCCATTGCAGTGCAGTGCAGCAGACAGGATCCACTTTGATAGCAGGGGAGGGGTAATTTAACAACTGTCTCATGTGAACCGGTGCAAACCAGCTGAATCCCACTAGTAACTATGTGTCTTTGCTGGCATCTATCAATCAGTCAGCTTTATCAGTCTAATTATGGCTGCCCTACTATAGTGGTCACAATAAAAGCAAGCTGATGGTTAAGTCATCTGTTTCTTTCTGAAAATAAACTCAAGAAAAAAACTTGCAACGTATTTCCACCCAACTCTCAAAAGACAAAAATACAGCAATAAAAATGGAAAAGCATATGTCTCTGTTCTACTAATTAGCATACTGGGAAAATTACTTGAGAGCATTTAAAATCCATGCCTGTGTCAAATGAAACAACTGCTAGTCTGCTAGCACAAACTCATGGACAAAACTAGGGTTCCTGCTTCTTCATATATAAAGATGAAAATATGTTAATATTTTAATACAAGACAGTAGCAGGTTGACACAAGTCTTCTTGCTATGACTCTAAAGTCTAGTATTTTGAAAACTGTAATGAGATTCAATTGCCACTTACCAGTGATTCACCCATCAGTGAGTTAGAAAGAGCGTTAGAAACAGCCTGTAGCTTCCCTTTAAGATGCACGCAGCCAAGCACTGCACGGAAAGTATCCCCTTCCCTGTCCAGTCCTTCTCCCAATACTGCAATCAAAAGCAGGTACCATATTATTTGCCGTACTATATAGAAACATAACATTCCACTGCCACATCAGCCAACCAAAGTCACAATACGAAGTGCAATATCACCCTTTTAATAATGTAAAATTTATTTTTCCTGATAGGCAGCTCTCTTTATATTTTAGGAATATACGAGGCAGTTGACTTCATCTGTCTCTTATGAATTTACCCATCTCCAAATAAGTATCTAGGTGGCCACAAATATTATGGTGCATCTGAGGCCACTATTGACTACTAAGTGTAGGGAGACTACTGAGTTGTTCCCAGTTACACATTTTGGAAAAATAAGAAAGTGATTCAGGTATTTACTCACGTCTTTTCGTAACTAATCTAATCATATGTATGAAGAATTACTAAACATGAAAGCCCAATGTTTGCAATGTTTGAAAATATGAATCCTGGATTATATTAATTGGATCACCTTTTGAGGCCATGACAGTTCACGTAATTCACTATCCATTATTCATTCAAATTAAAGAAGATAACCAATTTAAAATAAAAATACTCTTACATAAATATACATTTTAGAACAAGTGATATCCACAAATATAAGCAATTAAATCTAACACAGCACTTAATATGGCCTGTGGCCTCTACATGCACAGACTTGACTGTTAGTGTTCATTTATAAGAATAAAGAAAGTCTGAACCTGGAAGGGGAATATTATGAGCATTACCTTTGAAGTGGACTGGCTTAGACCTCTTTTTCCCACTACAATCAAGTTTTGGAGAGAGAACTTGTAATGAAACTAATAGAAGACTTTTTCCTAGTCTAATTGAGGTGCTTTTACAAGTAATGGCATAAGATAGAGAGAATTAGTAATGTTAATAACCTTTAAATGAATGTAAAGAATATGCTGAAATACATGTACTAACCACAGATGTGTACAGGTAGTCCTCAACTTACAATCATTTGTTTAGTGACTGTTCAAAGATACAATGGCACTGAAAGAAGTGACTATGACCATTTTTCACACTTACAATGGTTGCAGCATTCCCATGGTCATATGATCAAAATTCAGACAATTGGCATGTATTTATGATCATTGCTGTGTCCCAGAGTCATGTAATCACCTTCTGCGACCTTTTGATGAGCAAAGTCAATGGGAAAACCAGACTCACTTAACAACAGTGTTACTAATTTATCAATCCAATGATTCACTTAACAACTGTGGCTAGAAAGATTCATAAAATGGGGCAAAACTCACTCAACAACTGACTTGCTTAGGAATGGAAATTTTGGGCTCAACTGTGATCGTAAGTCAAGGACTACCTGTATATGCACTCCTTCTTCTGCCTACAGACATCTAAGTTAAAACCATGGCCTGGTTCTCTCCTGAGCCTTGTGTCTCCAATGGCTCCACAGACTTCCTTCCATCATCCATCAACATTCTTCTTCTCAAAAACAGTTCATCTGGTCATCTATTGTTCAATCTGACTTTTCCCAATTCTTATTTCCAGAAACAGAGCCCTTGTCCCTTATTCACCCACTTCTTGGTAAGAGAGTGGCTTCATATACACTATTATTCAAAGACAAATTGCAGACCTTAGTTCAGAAAAAATGTATCCCTTTAGTAGAGAAAAAACTATACAAATTTTAATTTAGATAAAATGCATCCGTGTATCTCTAGTTTAGAAAAACTATCCATAATTTTTAAAGAACAAGCAATTATAGGTGCTACAGGTATCAATTACATCTAAGATTAAATGAAATAAGAAATGAAGACTAATTTCCCGTCTAAAAATGCAGAGATTTGAACACAAATAATAGATTGTATCTCATATTTGTCTCCTTTCTAGTAGCAAATAACAAAAATTAATTTAAACTGCACATTTTATAAATCTCAGAAGAGACAATCTTGCATAGTAACACCTATTAATTATTATTTTACAATAATATTTTGGGGGGATTAATGGTAGGAAATAGCACATTAAAGCAAGAATGGTCTTTAATAACCAGGCTTAGTCTTGTATTTAACATCTATTTTTATTTCGTTCTGTTAACAATATTATTTCTAACAGATTACCTCCATCTGTGCAAGTGTCAATTATTGTAATGAGTAGAAAGAATAAGTTAGAGGAACAGGAGGAAGAACTACTATGAAAACAATGGTCAGATAAAAGAAATCTGAGCCCGGGGCAGAAGTGCAATCCAAGCAAGCATTTCAGACAAGACCTATAATTCTATTTCAGTTGCAGATTAAATGCAGAATCATTTCTTAATGTTTAGAAATTTGAAGAAACAATTTATTGTTCATACCATGCCTACAGTCTTCATCTGCCTTTCCATAGTTTTTCTGTAAAAAAAGGAAAAAGAATGGTTAGTCATTAATTTATAACCAGTAGGTCTGTTTTTTTAAATGATTAAAATTATTTTCATGAGAAATTTTGATTTATTCAGAATTTCACAGCCTATAAACATAATCAGGAACCCAAGTGGCGACAGCTCCTATAGCAACCAAAATTCACTCAGTGAGAAAATAATCCAAGCAGATTCTTTTTTTACAGATGTAAAGAGAAAATTAAAAATTAACTATATCTTGTCAGTTTGCCACCTCATTTTCTCTTGGTTGCCAAAAAGAAGTTATGAGGTCAGCATTTTCTTTACAAGCCTTTTTGGGTGACTGTAACTCAGAGTTTAATGCATTAAAGTGAGGAAGAATAAGACCAAACAGTTCCCCTTAATGAAAAAATGACACAATTCTTCAGGTCTCCAGCTGAAGATGAGCTTCAGAGCAGGCCCATTGAAATTGCAGGTGAACCAAAAATAAGACAATTCAGCTACCAAAAGGATCCCAATGAGGAAACACTGGAAGGCAAAGAGAACTGGGAGTGACGCAAAGACATCACATGAAAGTACTTAGGTATAGCCAGATATCTGGCATCAAAATTGATACGTAAAATTTGTATGAGGAATTTTACATTTTAAATGCATTTTCCTAAGGACGTATTTTTCTAAACTCTTTTCATCTTTTCAATTTAAATACTTATAGATACCCACCAATAAAAATAAGTAGCGAGAAAGTCACAAAATCAAAGGTCCAGTTTATTTGATCTATAGTTTGTATCTTTCTACTTAGAAGCCACACAAGGCAGATAAACACTGGGTCAGATAAAACCTATACAATTTGTATTTGAAAGCTATTTTATATTCATATTGATCAGCAGCTAATTTATAAAATGTCTCTTATTTTAAATAACGATTTATTTAACAATTTAAATAACAATTTAAATAGCTGTCGAGTAACTTTCATACTCTTAAAATCTTTCCACACTTTCCTGAAGTATATTACCCCATTGCTTTAATCTAAGGCAGACCAAATCTCAAAAACTTTTCAGGGCAAACCACATTTAAATATTCACTCTGTATCAGATCTATTACTCCAATCCAGTAATTTCCAAGGCTTCCATTGGATACCCCTGCTGTTTGGTTTCCCCATCATCTCGCCTTAAAGAATTATCCTATGGTGACTGAATGATTCATTTATTTGCTCATATACCAACTTTCTCCATCAATGTCATTTTTCTATCTTTAGAAATTCACATATTACATTTTATCTCATATGGAAGAAAGCAATATATAAGGGAGGAACACTTATGAAACCTACAGACACAGGAAACAAGACTGGCAACCACTACAGTTATACAGCCAAGCAGATCAAACACATGAATCCACAAAGAAATGTTTGCTGCAAGCAGCTTAATAGTGTGGTGTCAAGCAACGCTTTGATTGCAATTCCTGCTTGAACAATCACACCAAACTACTCCACTTGATTCTGTTGGAAGCATCGCACTCACGACTTGTAAAGAAGAAGCAGTTCTACGGAGAAGACTTTCAATTTTGATGCAGTCGATTTCAGCCTGACATGCTTCTGAGGAGTGAGTGGGAGGATACTGGCAGAGAGAAACACGGGTTTCTGTACAGTGCTTCACTGCCACTTTGTATTCCTGCTGTTTGGGTGATTCACATGCTTCGTCACATGACTTCTCTGGTCTTCTGTCTGCCATGACTCAGCCACAGAAATCGTAATATGAATCAGGAGCACTTCAAATGCAGGATAGCTTTAACACCCACACTCCTCCATACACACATCCCTCACCCTACAGTTTTGCATGTTAAGTAATTCTTAGTTTTCATCTTCAACAAAATCCTCTTCCAACATTTCCTCAATCCACTGCAGGGATACTCATTTTAAGGAAAATAAATTACCTTCTTCTCTTTTTTGTTTTGTACTCCAACAGAAGAAGCTGTTAGAATCCGCAATCGATGTAGTAATTGAAAATCACAATTGCTTTTACGCAACTGTTTTCTCCATCCTCCTCACACCATTGTGAAATGTGACTGGGCACATTGTAATACATCACTTTACAATGATCTGATTGCAAAATCTATTGAGATTGTTGTTAAAGACAGTCTTCAAGTTCTCTTATTAAATATATGGTTAATGGCCTAATATGTTATATGCCAGCTTTGATTCAGTGAAATCCTACATATTGCTCACCAAGGAGAGCTGAAAACTGTTGCTAGGAGCATTCATGTCACTAACACCTTCATTACTAATTAGGGCCTCTGGGAATTTTGAAACAGATAACCTGCAGTGATAGCTGATAGTAAAAGTAGGGGAAAAGTCATCTGGACAAGAACTGAAAAGAATTGGGGCACAGAAATGAATTAATACATCTGAGAAACTGCTTGATATTATTATGTAATTTCAATAAAGCCAGGGAGTTTCACACCTCTTAAGCATATTATCCTTTTTTGAACAAGCAAAATCATATTGTTTCAAAATGCATTGTTGGTGAAGTTAAATATTTCTGTTGATGTGATATTATTAAACAATTGAATATAACCCCTTTTGTCTATTCTGAAAATGTAGTGCAATAAATATAAATATCATCAGAAATATTTTATCCTCTATTGTAGTAATGCATCAGAAACTGAAATAGGCACACAACGAAGAAACAATATGCTTTTCATTCAGTCATCTTTAAAAGCTGATTTTGAATTATTATTATTAATTTTAAAAAATTAATCTAGCGATTCAACTTGCGTAAGAGCAGAAGTACTTTCAAGAATAGCAATAGTAATAGCATTTAGACTTATATATCGCTTTACAGTGCTTTTACAGCCCTCTTCTCTAAGCGATTTAGAGTCAGCATATTGCCCCCAATAATCTGGGTCCACATTTTATCGAGTCAACCTTGAGCCTTTGTTTACCAGTCTTAAGGGCTTCAGATGGAGTTAAACCCTTGTTATTTTAGTAGCCAGGTCATATCAATCTCCATTTCTTTCTGTAGTTCCATCATCTTCTGACTAACTTCTGAGTCATCTTGATCTTAGCCTTCAACTTTATTTTCCATGGATGGGTGTGGGTGGGTGGTGATATGTACTGATATTTTTCTTGATTGTGCACCCAAGAATCTTCAGGATTACAAAGACTGTAGTATATACTACCGTATTTTCTGGCGTATAAGATGACCGGGCGTATAAGACGACCCCCTAATTTTATAGTTAAAACATAGGTTTAGGCCTATATTCGCTGTATAAGACTACCCCCCCACTTCCGAGGCAACACCAGTTCTTTTTTAATTAAGTTTTTAATGAACATACCGTAACATACCATACATTGATACGATAAATGGAAGGTCTCTTCACAAATGGCAATGCCATGAACATTGTATAATTTGCATGTATAAAAAGCCTGCTTGGATTGGCTGAGTTAGAGAGGCGGTCCGAGCAGCCTTGCAGTGATTGGTGCAGGATCGAGTTGGAAAATTCGTTTCGTGGCAATATCCAGACGATTTTCGTTTAGCGGCATATCGAAACGTTTTCCGGAATATACTCGGCGTATAAGACGACCCCCGATTTTCGGTTGACTTTTTTTCGTTTCAAAAGTCATCTTATACCCCGGAAAATACAGTAGTTCATTGGTTTGAGTTATTGTGGTAGTAGGGATTGTCCTGAGGGCTCCATTGACATCTCCTAGCATGCTATTGATAGTATTCCCATTAAACTTTGGTAACTGGTCTCAAGGATTTATTTATTTATTTATTTATTAAATAATTTTATATACCGCCCTTCTCCCGAAGGACTCAGAGCAGTGAACAGCCAACTAAAATATATATAAATTACAAATATAAATACAATTAAAAAAGAATTAAATTATGGGCTGCCAATTAAAAATTTAAAACCCCCGATTAAAATAAGCTAAAACTTTCATACCCCAACCAATCAAATCTAAAACCCCTTATTTAAAATCCCATTTGAAGTCAACTCAGGCCGGCCTGCTCAAAGAGTCAGATTTTTAAGTCACGTCTGAACGCCCTCAGGTCAGTGGTTGTTCGTAGCCCCGGGGGCAGCCCGTTCCATATGGCGGGTGCCCCCACAGAGAAGGCCCTATTCCTTGGGGTCACCAGGCGGCACTTAGCTGCCGTCGGGACCCGAAGGAGACCCTCTCTGTGGGAGCGCACCGGTTGGTGGGAGACTACTGGCAGAATGCGGTCTTGTAAGTATCCTGATCCGATGCTATGGAGCGCTTTAAAGGCCAAAACCAATATTTTAAAGCGAACCCGGAAGGCCACCGGCAACCAATGCAGCTCGCGCAGGAGAGGCGTCACATGGGAGTATCTCGATGCCCCCATAACCACCCGCGCAGCCACATTTTGTACCAGTTGGAGCCTCCGGGTGCTCCCCGCAGGGAGCCCCATGTAGAGGGCATTACAGTAGTCCAGGCGGGAGGTGACCAGGGCATAGGTGACTGTGCGTAAGGCGTCCCGATCAAGAAAGGGCCGCATATGGCATATCAGGCGAACCTGATAAAAAGCCCCCCTGGAGACGGCTGTAATATGCTCTTCTAATGACAGCCGTACATCCAGGAGGACACCAAGATTGTGAGCCCTTTCTGTGGGGGTCAAGATCTCATCCCCAATAGCCAGCGACCGAGTCAGCTGACTATATCGGGCCTCCGGAAACCACAGCCACTCAGTCTTGGAAGGGTTGAGTCGAAGCCTGTTCTCGCCCATCCAGTTCCGCACAGCCTCCAGGCAACAGGCCATGATTTCCACAGCATCGTTGGGGTGGATTGGGGTGGAGATGTAAAGCTGAGTGTCATCAGCAAAGAGATGACATTTCACCCCAGAACCACGGATGATCTCTCCCAGCGGCTTCACATAAATGTTGAACAGAAGAGGGGAGAGGACCGACCCCTGAGGCACCCCACAAATGAGGGGCCTAGGGGTGGACCTCTCCCCCCCGCCAACACAAATTGCGAGCGGTCCGAGAGGAAGGAGGAGAACCACCGCAAAACGATGCCCCCAATTCCCAACCCCTCCAACCGCCGCAATAGGATACTATGGTCGATAGTATCAAAAGCCGCTGATAGATCTAATAGGCCCAGGACAGAGGAATAACCCGTGTCACGGGCCCTCCAGAGATCATCGACCAACGTGACCCATGCTGTTTCGGTACTGTACCCGGGCCTGAAGCCCGATTGGAACGGATCTAACTAGAATGCTTCCTCCAGGTACTGAGGGAGCTGACACGCCACCACACTCTCAACAACCTTCGCCAGAAAGGGAAGGTTGGAGACAGGACGATAGTTATTTAAAAGAGCCGGATCCAGGGAAGGCTTCTTGAGTAGGGGTAACACCACCGCCGTTTTCAGGGGGGTAGGAAGAGCCCCCTCCGTTGACAATCCCCTGGAGCCAGCCTCGTGTCACCTCCCTGGAGGTAGAAACCAACCAGGAAGGGCACGGGTCCAGTAAACATGTGGTGGCATTCAGCCTCCCCAGTAATCTGTCCACACCCTCGGTGGTCATAGGATCGAACTCCTCCAAGATAACCATCTCAAGACTTGCCTCAGACACCTCCTCCGGGACCACCCAACTGGAGTCCAGCCCATCCCGAATCTGAGCGATTTTATCGTGCAGAAATCGGGAAAACTCTTCTGCCCTACCCTGCAAGTGGTCCTCCCGCGCTCTCGGCAGAGAGCGGGTTACTCTAAACAGAGTGGCAGGCCGATTTTCTGCCGATGCAATAAGGGCAGAGAAATGCAAATGTTTCGCCGCCTCTATCATCACTAGGTAGGTCCTAATATAGGACCTCACCTGTGTCCGGTCAGACTCGGCACGACTGGTCCTCCAGATGCCCTCCAGACATCTTTTCCAGCACTTCATCCCCCTCAGCTCCTCCGTGAACCACGGAGCCAAATGGGATCTGTGCCGGGTCAAAGGTCGCAAAGGCACAACTCGGTCCAGAGCCTCAGCGGCCAACCTATCCCAGGTGGCCACCAAGTCTGTGGCCAAGTTATGAGCCAGAGTTTCAGGGAATGGCCCAAGCTCCATCTGGAACTGTTCAGGATCCATCAGGCGCCTGGGGCGGAACCATCTCCTCGGTTCCGCCTCCCTGCGATGGGGGGTGGCGGCACAGAAGTCAAGTCTAAGAAGAGAATGATTGGACCATGACAAGGCCTTTATAACTAGATCCCCAGAACGATCATTCAACCACTGACCAGAGGCAAAAATCAGGTCCAGTGTGTGTCCCCCCGTGTGAGTGGGGCCAGAAACTAATTGGGTCAGATCCATGGCCGTCTTGGAAGCCAGGAACTCCCGAGCCACCCCAGAGGTTTCCCCGAGCGAAGGTAGGTTGAAATCACCCATGACTAAAAGCCTGGGGATCTCAACCGCCAGCCCGGCTATCACCTCGAGGAGCCCGGGCAGGGCCGATGACACGTGGCAGGGAGCCAGGTACGTTATCAAAAGGCCCATCTGAACCCCCTGCCCCCACTTCACAAAGAGAGACTCACAACCAGCCATCTGAGGAACAGTGGCCTCCCTAGGACAAAGAACTTCTCTAATAATCGCCGCCACCCACCACCCCTTCCCTGAGACCTTGGTCAATGGAATGCTTGGAAACCTGGTGGGTACATCTCCACCAGAGGAACACCACCCTCTGGGCCCAACCAGGTTTCGGTGACGCCAGCCAGGTCCACGCCCTCCTGAATAAGGTCGTAAATCAGGGGGGCCTTATTAATAACGGACTTGGCATTGCACAACATCAACCGGGTACTCAGGGCCTGAGACTCTGCACAACCTGGCCTGCCAGACGGGTCGGGAGGGTCGGAGCGCGCTACCGCTTGGAGACAGGGTTGACTGTAGCTAATTTACCTATAATCTTATGCCTCATATCAGCTGCTGTGCTCTATAACTAAGGGGTTGGCAGTGACCTTCCAGCTTCAGGTATTGGCTGAATTTCTAGTTGTTCCTTCAGATATTGGGTCTAGAATGCAATGTGTAGTTGGTCTATCTCCGGTTGTGAAAACAGCTTCTTTCCTATGTTAAAGGATTAGCTTTCTCAGCATGGAAGTAGGTCTTCTGTCTATCCATACTTCCCTCATACATTTCATATATTTCTCTCATTAAGCCTACCATTGTAGTAATGTTCAATTTATTTCAGGTTATCCTGTCTCACATGCATGATTTCTTCCAGTAGCCTACTTACCCATGCTTATTTCGCACGACTTTGTTAATCTGGAGACATCAAAACAGTATGACACTCTTAGTTTGTGTCACTTTTTAGACATGTGAAGCATTATAGGTACCAACCCGGATTCAAACCCCAGCTTTCACATCAAAGGGTAGTGCTCTAAGCATTATACTCTAGCCATTCATATATACATAGAATTAATGTAGAGTATTATAGGTTTCTCTTTATGAAGAAACTAGCTCTATACCTGTGCTTTGCTATAAAAATACGTGATCGGGCTTAGTTTTTGGGATGGAAAAAAAAGGGGGGGGGGAATTGTGCCTCTACCTACCAGTATCCATCGGTATTCATTTGGCTAGCGTCCTGTCAGTGTGTGAGAGTGTTGAGAGCTGTTTAGAAACTGAAACATGGAAACTGAAACAGTATTTGCTGTGTGAGCAAGAAGGATCCTGGGCATGGTTTAGCTCAACTGTTCTGTATTAAAGCTGCTTGGTGCTGTGAAACTGAAACTGAAATTCCTCTCCTCTGCTTGTGTTTTCCATTTGGAACAGATTTCTTTTCAGGTGGGGAGGGGGAGTAGAACTCCTTAGCATCAGAGTATGTTAATAATATACAAAATACTAATGCTCTGATGGTCATTTCGAAAAATCCTTTCTTAGTGAGCATCTAGAAGCCAAAAGGAACATACATGCCGTAGGCTTTATGATTCTGGAGATTTTGTGATGATGCATGAGTGGTATTTCACTTTTATATATATAGATATGAAAGAATTATTAAAAGAAATAAAGGTGGTATGAAGTTCCAAATGTGGGAAATACAATTTTTGGATAATATGAAGACAAGACCTAAATATGGACCTAGCAGAAAGCAATGCTAGAAACTAGATTTAAAATAGTACAACTTCAGGAAGAAATGTTGTGAATTTTTTAGTTTAAAAAATATTTTAAGACAGATACGCTGTCAGCAGAATGAATGGAAAGTGGATATAAGAAAAGAGGAAACTGGAACAGAACAAAAATAGTTATTATGATCGAATGTCTCAGAAATATGTAAAATATCACAAATTGAAAGTGTAGGAGAAGAGGCAAAGTTGGGGGCAGAGTCAAGAGAACTCAGTCTCGGAGTTGTACGTTCCCACAAGCAATCCAAGTCTAGCCCTCCCTTAAGTTACATTAATTCTTATCTAGAACTATTGTTAATTGACTAGATTCTTGTGTATAGGCATGAGCAATAAATCAGCTTAACTAGAACTTAACATGGGATCCTGATTCTTTGTACCTGTCAAAAATATGAAAAAGGATGCTTGGTGAAATGAAAAAGTGAAAAGGGCTACGAATGAGAAGAATGCACATAAGAGAATGGTGAAAACATGAGAATGAAAGAAACATATTTTATAATTTGCATAAAGCATTGTTGCAAATAATTTAATTAAAGGAATCAAGGCATAATGAAATCATAGGATTAAACAAGGATCCTTCAACCAAGTGAATATAATTAAAATTCTAGTGATGAAATAATTTGGGATGAAACCACAGTAAAGGAATGCTAGGAGTATCTTAGAAATCTATATGGGGATGATAGTGATGTACCAAAGTGTGAAACTGAAACTATCTATAAATGTTACTATGCAAAAACATCATAAATGCTACAAAGATGCTGAAGAAATACATGATGTAATGGAACTAATGTTAGAACTGGGTCTTATTTATGGAATAAATGTGCAGCTTATTTAGTATATATATAAGAAAGCAGTATCTGAGTATGATTGGATGAATCCCATTACTGTTCTCCTATCTATACAAAGAAAAAAGTACTAACTGCAAAAACTAACATTAAGTTTTTTCTGGGAATGTCAGCAGAGTCCTGATTGAAATGGAACACAATGTGAAAATCAACAATATTTTGAAAGAGCAGTTTGAATTTATGCCAGGCACTGAGCGTGCAACAAAAATGTTCTTCAGCAAGTCATTAAAAATGTATGAATGTAAGAAAGGAAGCATGGTATATTGTACATTTATTAGGTTAGATAAAGTTTATGATAAAATGAACTTGCTAGAATTATGGAATATTTTATACTAATCAGAAGTTAAAATTTGATTACTGGATGTGATAAAAGGAGCATGCATGTGGATAATTGGAAGTTTTAGTGAATTGTTCAATATTCAGCAAGAAGTTAAGGTTGTATATTATTATAATGTTTTTATAGATAAATTTATAAAGAATCCTTGTAGTGATGTCAGAGGTGGGTTGATTGGGGATCTGGATGATCTTTTGTATACTAATGATGCTATATTGTTCTTTGAGAATAAATGATCTGCAGCATATGCTAGACAAATTATATGAAGGAACAAAAGAAAGGGAAAGACTGAAAATATTGTAGTTCAGTAGAGGTAATGAGATCCTGAAAAATACAGAGGTGATATAATTTAAGCCACATAAGCCAATATAGGAAGCCCTGTAATAGAAGCTAAGACAATTTTTAAGGACAGAAAAGTAATGACAGATATAATGAAAGGTGTTGTATAAACTATTTTTATTTTTTATCTCACACTCTTAATTTTTTTTGGCTTATTACTAATTTCTCTGCATAACAATGATTGCCTATTCAATATTCATTAATATCTGCCAATGTATTGCCTCTTTGACTGATCCATAATTCATGAAGGAGGGTATGGTGAAAAAAGCATGACTTTCACTGAAATGTTTGGTCCATTCAAATAGTGCCCCTGAATAATTTTAACTATACACTTAAAAGCAATGCCAGTGTTTCCACAGTAAATTAGAAATGTCTTTGAAAGAACCACAATGAGATTGGCAATTAATGTTCTGAAGGATTCCCATTTAAATGCCATATGTTAAGCCACTCTTGAACTAAAAGAAAAACATTCACATCTGCTCATTATTTTGTAGTTCCAAACACTCTTCCTCTCCTTTGATCACTTTCTCTAAAGCTCTTGACTCTTTGATGTATTTGTTCCTAATAGGGGACAGAACTCTGCAATCTGATACTGGATGCCCATTGTGCCAATGGATAGACCTTTGGTGTCTGCTGGACTCCATAATCTTTTGGTTATTTTTCTTCCAAAATTAAACACAACCATACTTGAAAACAAAGTACCATTTCTAATGTCACCTTCATTTAAAAATAGAGGCTTCACAGTACTCTTACAAAATAAAAATGAAAAAGGCCTACTGCTTTATTTTAAAGTATGCTAGATTATGCTGAGACAAAACAATGGTCAGCTAAAGAGTACAGAGCATGATAGTAGTACTGGGGGTGGGGGGGAAGCAGTCTCACCATTTTCCTTCTGGCAAGTAAGTATTGTGAATGGTAGCAACCTTTTTGCCAGAGCTCCATGGAATATTTTCTCAAAAGTAGAAACTTCAGTTATAGATCTTGGTGTCCAATTGTTTAATGAACTCATTATTCACTCTGCTTGTCTGTTTCAAATGAACAGGCCAGAAGAATGTTGTACAAATTATAAACAGATATATAGCACAATGAGAAAAAATGTGCAGTGCTTTTTTATAGTTCCAACATGTTTGGAGTTAAAAATGTGAGCTGTCTTATGCATTTATAGTGGTCTTTTAAGTAGCAAAATGACCTTTTTATTGGTGGATTTTTAACTTTGAAAACTCTGGAACTCCTATTTCAAAATGGACTTTGGCCACACTTAGATTGGAAGTGTCACAGCCAACATGTCATACATAAAAACAGATATGACCCTTCAACTGAAGTTGTATACTTGTCACGATAGATAAGGAATAAAAATACCCCCAAGGTCCACTGTAATCTGTACAACTATATGTCATGTCAGAAAAAAACCCCACTGTAAATTAAACTCAGCAGATTTTAACGGCTCATGTTTTAAGCTGGCATTATATATAATATTTATATATCTATTTCAAATGTCAAAAGAAAGAAGTGTATATGGGGGAATTAGATTTTTTTGTCCTTTATGGTCTTATGTTATACTGAATATAATAAAGTTTATCTAATACTAAGCTATGTTTGAGTAACGATGAGACACAGCTATTGAGATGGAGTTTACTATGAGAAGGCATTTTATTGGGAAGAAAAAAATGAGACTACAGTGGATTCACATACAGGTAATTGCTTTTCTATGATTGTACAATTTGATTCATTTCTGTAGGATAACTGGAGGGAAACAGAGAACCGCTGCAGAAGCTACAAACCACCAGGCTAAACAAACTATCAAATCAGAAGTGGCCATCTACTGGGAGCATAACAGCATCTTAAGAAGTGACATGCACTAAACAGGCAACAATTTGTAACAAGCTGCATATGCTTCTATTATTCCTTGGTTTTTTAATTTTTGCTGCAGGTCTCCACTAGGAAAGTACAAAAACAGAAAAGAGAAGGCGGGCTACGAAAGTTAGACACTGAATATGATCTGTAGTCATCACTGCTAGAAAATTAAACTGCCTGCCTACCAAGGTTGGAAGATCAAGAGTCAACAATGGTCAAATGTGTCTATCCCAATGGACCAGATTTCTGCAATAGCAAAAGACAGACTAGGCAACATCTCCTGCTTTATTCTTTTTCTTCAAAACAGGCTTTTTCTAAGCCCAACCTGTAAGCACTGGGATGTGTTCAGTGGTTACTGGATATGAGATTATTAACTGAAAATAGTGGGGAAAGCACTTAAAAGAACTGATAAAAAACAAAACAAAAGCAAACCCAGAAAATAGTTTCTATTATTCCACAGGAGTCACAGTGTGTCCTGGGAATGGAAGGTATTATTGCCTGAAGATGAACAGGTGCATAAACAAAGAAGCATCTAGCTCACTGACACTAATATGAATATTACGTGTTCTTCCCATATAAGAAGCTGTGAAAGAATAGTTTATCAGTGGGTAAATGGCTCAGAAATAATCCAAATTTAGTTCTGTATAAGGAAGTATGTATAGTGCCATGTGTACAATTTGGGAAGCAGATGACCTGCTATGACATATCAGACTAATAGGTAAATCAGTTCAAAAACTCAATTTAAAACCATGGCAAGTAAAAAAGCAAAGCCACTGAAGTCATCTGTACTTTTCCAATTCTTAATAACAAATCAAGCTAACATGGTCACTAAATGAATGGTTGTAAATTGAGGATTGCCTATGCTTCATGGCTAAAATGACAGAATCTTTCAAATCTGATTGTGCTTTTATCTGGGGCTTTTCTCTCTTATTCCTCAGTGAGGAGAGAGGATCCCCCGATTCTCTTTGTAATAATGTTTTCCTTTCCTGAACTGAAAGAATGCTTCTGTCCTTCTTGTTTATGAAATGCTTTCTGAATATTTACTTCAAGGCCAGTGCCCTGGCTCTCTGTATTTATATCCTGATAGCACAATTTGTCAGAGACAACTGCAGTCCCACAAGTATTTTGATGGCAGTCTTCACTACCTCTCTCTTTCTAGAGTCCTGAGCAGGGAAAATCAACTTGACTGGGGAGAATAAGCCTGGCAAAACAACCATCGTCCCACCTTCTGCCTCTCTACCTTTCTTCCCCTACTCAGAAATAAAGTCACGATTTCCAGTCCAGCCTCTTTATGTCTGGGAAGAAGAGTGGGGAGTAGTCATTGAAGTGCTACCTGCTCTTTTTATATCCCAGACACAGAGTTATTGAACTACAGGTAGTCCTCAACTTACGACCACAATTGAGTCCAAAATTTTTCTTGCTAAGTAAGAAATTTTTAAGTGAGTTTTGCCCCATTTTATGACTTTTCTTGCCACATTTGTTAAGTGAATCATTAGTTGTTAAATTAGTAACACAGTTATTAAGTGAATCTGACTTCCCCATTGACTTTGCTTGTCAGAAGGTTGCAAAACATGACCCCGGGATACTGCAGCTATTGTAAATAAGAACCACTTGCCAAGCATCGAAATGTAAATCACTTGACCACTGTGATGGTCATAAGCGTGAAAAATGGTCATAAGTCACTTGTAATCAGTGCCATTGTAACTTTGAATGGTCATTAAGAGAATTGTTGTATGTCAAGGACTACCTGTATTATTTTCATAGATGCATGAGTGCTGAAGGTATTTGCCTTAGAAAGAAAAGTAATTTCTTCATGAAAATGAAAAACAATGTGTGCTTTAGCCACCACGTTGTCCGTTAGGATCAGTATGTGTTGGCTGGTCACTGTGCTTTGGAAGTATTTGAGAACTAAGTGAATTTTTATCATTGCCCCACGGAGTGGGGAAGGATCCAGGCTGTGCCCATTGTCTCTGAACTACATCCAAAAATAACTTGGGACAAGGAATCTCCTGTTGGAGAATTGTAGGTTCAGAAAAACCCTGCTGTTGGGTCCCTGAGTATCAGGCGAAGCAGTTGGTATAGTGAGCTGAGGATCGATTTGGGCAGTGATCCTAGCTTTGTGGAGGAGGGATTCAAACAGTCCTGGGCTAAACAGACCTGTGAATGGGGGTGGATCAGGTGACAGGTGCTCATCTGATGAGAACCCCTGCTCCTCCTGAATTTCTTTCTCCCTTCCAGATGCCCTGCTTCTGATGGAGTGGGCTGGAGAAGCCTCCCTCTGCTGCCTGGAAAACCCCATGGAGGCCTGGTATTGCATTGGTTGCAATGGTTGAAGATCAGATCTTGGGGAAGAAGACTGGTTCCTCCCGCTCAGGGAGGAGGCTACCCCATGAGAAATGGCCTGAGCAATAAGATCCTCTGATAATTCTGGGGCCACCCTATCTGCTGAGCGCATCCCCACTGCAGTTGGAGTAAAAGTAGCCTCAGGTGTTCCAATCCTGTCTCTGATCTGCAGGACTAGGAAGCATGCAATCAAAAGAAAATCTCTTGAGTTTGGATTTCCTCATCAGGAGGGATAAATTCCTGCTCCCTATCTCCCTCTGGTGACTAATCCCCTGGACCTGCAGGCAACTCCTGTGCTAAAGGCTGCTGGGGGAGGGGGCTAACAGGCCCTGGCTGGGGGAAGTGTGTATACCTCTCCTGGTCTGCTTGTTTCTGAGCTCTGGAGAATTTTAAGTTCAATGCATTCAAGTGATAAGATATATCTACTAGAAAAGCATAGAAGTAGTTATGGATGGTTGCATAATCAGCCAGATGTTTAGACTGGATTTGGCATTTTTGTCTACCTATCATGTCCATTGTTGTTTAATTAAATACTAAAGGTATTGTCACTGGATGTAAGCTATTCAAAGTAAAGCTACCTTTTGCAGTTGACTTATGGTGATTTTGTTAATGCTGATGGTTTTCAAGAGATGCTCCAGATGTATCTTTGCTTTCTTCTGACATAGTCATTCTCCAGCATGCCTTTGGGATAATCCACACATATGGGTTGAATCTGCCTTTCTGCCCAGAGCGTTACTCATCAATCTTTGCCAAACCTCTTCCTGTTGGGGCAGGAAGCCCCCTAGCCCCGGTCACGACTCAGTCTTGGCCCTATAGAGATGTGGCAAAGTTTGGCTCCAACAATTTCAGCAGAAAGCAGCAGTTTAAAGTGTGGATTCTCCCAAAGTTTTTTGCAAAAACTCCCTCAAAGTATCCAAATCATCGTAAACAGGCAACAAGTGGAACTTCTGCCTGCTGTTTTTCGCAGCCCCCCTGAACTACCAATTGAAGGCCTAACAGCCCAGGCAGTAAAGGGCGAGCCCCCAAATGATCCCCCACCCCAGGGGGAGGCGCTGAAGCTGCAATTGCCCCCAGTGCGTCATGGAGCTCCCAGGCTTAACCGGGTAGCTCCAGAGCAGCCACTTTCGTTTTCAAGGTCTCCAGCTGATTTTCGGGGCAGGCGGCAGCCATTTTGGCCGCATGACAAGTTGTGCAGGCTATCCAGGAGACTGGTAGGGCCACCACTGCCACAGCCTAGGGAAGGCTTCCAGGCCTGGAATTCCCCTTGGAGCAGCAGGATTGGAGGATTGAGAGAGCTCTCCTCCCTGCAATCTGGGCATTAGCAGCATGGCTGCCCAAGGCAGCATGGAGCCCACGAGTGCAAAACGATCCAAGCAGAGTCCCAGGAAGGCCAGATCTGCAAATAAGGAGGCTGCTAACAAGATAAAGGCAAAGGCAATTTATTCCAGAAAGCCCACAAGAGCAGAAGAAAGGAGGCAAAGAACATTGGAAAAGCAGTTTTAGAAGTGAATTGCATAGATGTATTAAGAGTTAACAAATGGGAGGGGGGAATAGCCAGCAATTTGATCCATCTCCTAACTTTGTTATGTCTTTCTCAGAGCCAAAGTAAACAGATAACAATTTGCAAATCATTACTTCACAGAAGGCCTTCCTATTGCTCCATTATCAGGAAAAAGGTAGGTCACTTCCCCATCCATGAAACACTTTACAAACGAGAAATTGGAAAGGCCTTGCCATAGCAAATATAGCATTAAAATGGAAATATCTAATTACCAAGATTTCTATAAGTTATTGCATTTTGCTTTTCAATAAATCAAATTAAAGTTTTATGAGTCTTGTTTTTTGTTGTCCAAGACCTTGACACTTGGACTTCCTTAATTAAAGCTAAATCCTAATATTTAAAAAAGAGTTTTCAGATATAATTCTTAAGTTAGTAAAACACTTTTGTTCATAGCTTAATGCTTTTATAGCACTTAAACCACAAATTCAACTTCCTTGTACCTCTTTGCTGTAGAAATTCACAATATTGCCGAGGAAACACAAAAGGAGTTAATTCAGCTTCAGCATCTGAAGAATAAAAATGCTGGAGTTTGATATTTTCACACATTTCTTTGTGGATACATACGTACGTATGTACATACGTACATACATACATACATTTTTTCTTTTTCATAAATGTTAACAAATCTGTACTGAGGAACATTTGCAAGCAACGAGTCTCTTTGTCTCGAACTAAATACTGGAGACCTAATACATGAAAAACAATGACAACTAAGTGACACTATGACATTTCAGAGTCACTTAAATGAGATAGACAGCCATAAAAATCAAATTAAATCAATAAGTAATGAAAAATAATCCTTTTGCAGTAGTTTACTTAAATATTTATGTTTAACAGAATACCATTATATTCTTCATTACTGATTCATTACAGACTTTTGCATCAATGCATTAAAACATTCATTGCAATTCTTAAGCTCATACAATACTTGTAACTATTTATGATGGAAATGTCAAACAGACCCTGGGAAAGTGAATCAGGAAATAGGACAACTGCAAAAGAATGCCTCAGCAGAAGGGAGGAATGAGCGAACATGAGATATTCAGAACAATTCCACCCTAATTACTCCAGGTATAACTTGAGCAGAATTGCTTTGGCAGGCCCTCAAGATTCTGTTACATTTCCCTATCAGAAATAAAAATCTTTCCAGAAATCTAAGTGATTCGTATTCGAAACTCTGCCAGCCCACAGGGCTTGGCATTATTTGAGTTTTCAATCTCTGCCCTAAGTGTATATTAGAATGATGATATCGATAGAATATTAACTAGTATTGTTTATATAATTTATACCCAAACTTGAGGTGCTTAACTAAATTTAAAATTGAGCAAAATCAAAGGAAAGTCATAAAACCATCAGAAACTTTACCTTTTTGTAGATTATTTAAATTTATGGTATTGACTGTGCAGTGCAATCTACCATGCTACAGAAATAATAAATATCATTTAATATTTATATACGCTGCAATCTGTTTGGCCTCCTGCTATGCCCTGCAGTTAATTAAGATTTATCAGGACATATTTCATCTCTTAGTATTTCCTATTTTTTATGCCTCTAAAGCAATATTTAATTGGAAACATATTTTCTCTTTTTTTAATAATGACGCAATGAATCGTTGAAGAAAGTTTGTACGTCTTCAGAATTATGTTTACTTATGTACAACACACTTGCAAACATATAACTTTAAAATATATACAGGTAATCCTTGCCGTACAACTATTCATTTCAGGACTGTTCAGAATTACAATGGCACTGAAAAAAGTGACTCATGACCAGTTTTCATACTTACGACCACTGCAGCTTCAGTCACACAATCAAACTTTATGTGGTTGGTAACCGGCATGTATTTATTTATGATGGTTGCAACATCCTGGGATAGTCATTTGCAAACTTCTTAGGGAGCTTCTGACAAGTAAAGTCAATGGGGAAGCCAGATTTTCTTAACTATCACATGATTCACTTAATAACTGTAGTGATTTGCTTAACAACCATGGCAAAAGGGTCATAAAACTGTCTTGCTTAGCAATGAGAATTTGGCTCAATTGTGGTCATAAGTGAAGACTACTTGTATACTCAGCTTGTTTTCTATGTCAGAGTCTTGATACAAGAAATGAAGATCGCTGAGGAGGGGAGGGTTTGAACAACTGTGGCCATCACAGTGTAAGAAGTTAGCACCCATCTCTCTCCTAGAAAAATATCCTGGGAAATATTAAAAAGGCAGAATATTTCTCCTAAAAAGAGTAGAAACTCAAGAGCAGAAACTTACCTCAGAAGCAGAAACTCACCCCCACCTTTGTTAATGGGTGGGCCATTAAGGCCTGGGCCAGAATACTTTACATAACAAAGATCTCCAGGTAAAACTATAGCAATTGCTCAAAAGCCCTTTCAGTGCATCATCATCCAGCAAGGCTCAATCAAGTCTGGAACTCAGGACAGCCTACAGAGTTGCCCCTGCATGGCCCCATGGGAGTCTGACAACCAATCAGAATACAAGCTCCAATTCAAATCCCAACTAAGGTTATAAAACCCAGGCACTCTCAGTATAACAGCCCTTTTTGATCTTCTCTTTTCACCTTGGAGCATGTGATCATCCTTTTCACTTTGGAACTCCAGGCCATGTGGTCCTGTCCACCATTAAACCTTCCAAACAGCTTCCATGTTTCCAGTGTCTTTTTCCCCACTTGGAACTGAACCCAGAACGATATTTCTTCCAACAACAGAATAAATGGCGGGCTTCCGTTCAAGTTGCACCTACATATATCATTTGTAATCAGGGTTTAGATCCAAACTTGGTACAAAGATAGCCATGAGTACAGTTACTGGTAGATGGATGATCTCAGAGGGGGAGAGAGCAATTATGTTAATATTCCTAGATTTCTTGACTGGGAGATATCTGCTTGACCCCTTGGGATTTGACTGATTTATTTATTGGATTTACATCTGCCACAATCAAAAAGATCCACAGGGGCCCCACAAGTTTTTATTCCTTAATACCAATATGGAACCGCTGAGAAGGATCACATTGTTTTGGAGCCAGTTGCCTAAATGCTGATGATATTCAGCTACACTTTTCCTTTCTTGCAACTCAAATTATGTTATGAAATCAGAATTATAGCCTGAGGAATGGGCCCAGACTCTCCGTTAAGTAACTGATTTGCAGTCTGAGGGTCCTGCTAGGACTAGCTTTAATACTAAGACCTGTTGCAGGGAAAGGTTTTTTTAAATCACCTTCAACATCTAAAACAGCTGAGTCTATCCACAAAGGACCTGGTAGTAGTGATTGATGAACTGATAATCACAAGGCTGAGTTTTTGCAAGGTGTTCCTTGTGAGACAGTCATGAATAACATACTGGAAACTGCAACTAGCCCACAATATGGCAGCCTAGCTGGTGCGGTGAGCCATGATGGTGCAGTGGTTAGAATGCAGTATTACAGGCTAATTCTGCTGACTGCCAGCAGTTCGATTCCCAGCAGCTCAAGATTGACTCAGCCTTCCATCCTTCCAATGGAAGATCGGTAAAATGTAGACCTAGATTGTTGGCGGCAACAGGCTGACTGTAAACCGCTTAGAGAAGGCAGTAAGCACTGTGAAGCGTACATAAGTCTGTACTTATGTACTGTATCTATCTTGTACTAAAGCCAGTCTACTAGTTGCTATTGTTTTTTGAATCCAAAATATACTCACCTTGATATGCAAAGTTTTACAGAGCTTAGGCCAAAGTCACTTGCAGAACTGCTTACTCTCACACCTATAGTTCCCTGTAAAGACCTGCAAAGTCTTTTCCAACTATTTTGTTTTATATGGTATGGTTTCTGGCTATTCTATAGAAAAATTATTTCTCCTTCTAGGCAATTTTAGGCATACTATCAAGAACATTTAAAAAATAATTCAAGAATCGCCTCTTTAGTCTCTTTGATGCAAATTAATTAACTGAAACTCCAGAATTTATATTAGGATGCTTCTGGAAAATTGACAGCAATGGTCTATTAACATTCCTCACCTTGTTTTAATGCACAAGCATTCTAAAAGGGGGGGGAGTGACAGAGACTGTTTCAAAGTACACTTTAACATCTAAATTATATCACTAGAACGCATACAGTGCAGAACAGAAATAAAAATAAACCTGTAGTTTAATTGTGGGCCAGATAGCAGCATATTACATGCAAAGTGTGATAATTAACATTTTTATCCCTTTCTTTGAAAGGAGTTGGGCGTTAGGGCGTTTATGCAGACTCAAGCAATAAAATTAATAAATCAAATAACTAATAAATAAAAAGTGAGTTTCCAATACTATATTTCTTTCAAGAGTAAAATATTTATTCTACAAAAAATTCTTAGAAGGAGAACAACCCAGTGATTTTGTTAGTTATTTTACAAATCTCAGTATTTCATAGTTGAAGGCTTTATGGTTTTGAAACATAACCCACACAACTAATTCATAGTGATACAATTGTAAAAACTAGGGGAAGGGGGGTTAGGAATTAAATACAGGAAATTTAAATACTTATTATGTCATACAACACACACACACTTGATATTTCAGACAAAAAAAAGCATTAATGTAAACACTGGCATGGACCTTAATAAAGTACTACAATATTTTAAGATAACACAATATTAAGAATTTAGTCTTATTCAGACATATATTGTCTAAATAAGACATGTATTGTCATATATTTCCCATGTAAAAAGACAGGAAGCATGACCAGATGGGCTAATTCTCCTTTATTGTAAAGCTACAGTATATGAACAGAATCTTACAAGTTTGAAAGTACAATTCTCCCAGGACCTCCAAAACAGACTGAGAAGCTACAGAGGGTCTGTTCTGGGTCTCTTCCTCTGCCCATTATGCAGCTGTGAGCTATATCCTCTTTTATCTGACCTAGGCAGCATTTTCTTGTCCTGATTCTCAAAATCTTTTTCACATGCCACTGCATATATACTGTCATATAAACTGCACAGTATTTGTCATATATATTATATGATTTTAAGGCACCAGATTAGAAATCAGGAAACCATGAGTTTTAATCCCACTTTAGCCATGAAAGCCAGCTGGGTGAGTCTCTTCTAGTCACTGTCAGCCCAACCCACCTCACAGGGCTGTTGTGAGGAAAATAGGAGGAAGATACGTATTTGAGTTGTTCATAAAAATAATAAAGGTGGATCTGCACTAATTATTAAATTAATTACTCCCCAAACCAATCTGTTTAAGCATGTAATAAAAATGAAAATTTGCATTTATAGGGCACAAATTATAATGTACTGGAAGAATACAAGAAATAAGCAGACTAACCAGCTATTTATGCACAACCAGGGAACCAAAAAGTAAATTTAGTCATTATTTCTCAGCCTTCAAGCACTTGTTTTCATTAGCGTAACAAACAATAATGCTTCTCTGGATAACAGAGTAATGTAACTTGATTTAGGATTGCTATATACTCCAGGCTTCGACTGGATTCTACAAATATCTCCCCAAAATTCATTGAAAAAATTAGCCCATCTTCCCTGCTTTCACAATTTCATTTCAGTTTTTGCTGCACTGTTTAGATGAAACGGGAATTGTGCTGGAAGTCTTCTGATTTTCACCTTCCAGCAGTCCAATCAACTAGTAAACAAGTATGTTATCACTGACATAAAAGAAGGACAGATATTACATTTCTCTCTCTATTGCATAATCTCTCCCATGAAGACACAATATTTGCTGGCAAAGATATTGCTTGCTTTTTTTTTTTTTAAACCTATCAAGGTTCTTGCACCAGAAAAGTCTGATATGAAAAACTTTATCCTAGTATATTCAACACTCCTGTCCAATGTTTATACTGTGATGGAGTTTCTCCTCCACTACATTCCCCATCTCCTCCCATAACTTGCTTTAAGAAATCCCCTCAACTCTCTAGCAAAGTGGAGGGGGTGTGTGTGGAAGCAATTCTACTACTAATAGCCAGCTACATTTCATACAAGATGGCAGATGGAAGGACCTATAGGCTTTGTTTAAAGAAGGCACAACACAGATGCAAAGATTCGTAAAAGACTTTATAGTCATTTAATACACCCACCCATCCCATTCACAGAATGGGACTCTAACATGCCACAAAGCATTAACCTCAAGCATAACTTGCATTTCCATCAGTTTCTCTGACACAGCTTAAAAATACATGGAGGGTGTTTGTTTATTATACAGAAATGTTGGTATTTTGCTTTTCCATAAAATTCTTGCAAAATTTCAAATAATTCCATTGCCCCAAAGACATTGGGAACTCTAGTCAAAATATTAAAGCAAACAGTTGCCAACACACTATAGAATTTCTGCCTAATCTCTAAACTTTTTGAAGCTCTTTAGCTCTCAGTTGCTCTGACTTTTTTTCATTTCAAACCAGCATTAAAAGATCAAGACAGCTTTGATTAATTTATGACCTCTAGAACATGAATACAGGACACAGTACAGGATGCACTGGGCAGACTGGTTTTTAAAAGTAAAAAATGGTGCAGTGATTAGAGTGCAGTACTGCAGGCTACTTCTGCTGACTACCGGTTGCCTGCAATTTGGCAATTCAAATCTCACCAGGATTAAGTTTGACTCAGCCTTCCATCCTTTCAAGGTGAATAAAATGAGGACCCAAATTGTTGGGGGCAATATACTGACTGTGTAAACTGCTTAGAGAGGGCTGTAAAGCACTGTGAAGCAGTATATAAGTCTAACTGCTATTGCTATTTTATTCTTGAAACAATTATAAGTTTCCAATTTGCTGTTGGGCACAAATAAGTCCTGCTGAAAATATAGAAAGCCTTAAAATATGGAAAGCCTTAAACACTCTGCAGGGAAAGCTAAAAGAAACAGATTAGATGACATTTGTATATGTGTTGATATTGATACATATATCAAAAGGGAGGGGCCTAGATTATGCTATGACCTCCAATTTCCTGTTTCTTTTCTCTCTGCAGATGCCCCTGAAATCAAGATATTTGAGGAATTGCAGCTTTCTGTATCAAGCCTAGTGTTTGATATCAATTCTTTTCATAGGACTATTTAGGTAACCAAACATGGTTACTAATATGAAATTGGCCAGCCCTTATTGCTTCTCACCAGGCGGCATCGCTTCGGCATAGACTGTATAAGCCTTTGCATGTGATCTTTGGTGACAATGAGGTGCCAGGCTACAATAATGAATTCAATCAGCTCCTGCTTGGTCTTTGGATGCTTCTTGCTTATTTCATAACCAATCTTGGCTCACAAGTTCTCAACTGGGTTCAAATCCGGGCTCTGAGCTGGCCAATCCAGGCGTCGAACACCATGCTTCTTCATCACTGCTGGACAGACTTGGCTCGATGACAAGGAGCGTTGTCATCCTGGAAGTAAAAGTCCTTCCCTACAAGTTGCTGAGCTGAAGGAAGCATGGTCTTTTCCAGGACTTCAACATACTGCTTGGAATTCCCTGCAAGATTTGTATCCAACCAATACCAGAAGCAGCGATACAGCCCCAGATCATCACGTGCAATGGATGCTTCACAGACAGATTCAGGCAGTACGGCCTAAATTCTTCAGCTGGAAATCTTCTGACATACGTATTGCACTGATTCCCAGTCAAGTAGAAATTGCTCTTGTCACTGAAGATGACCTTGGCCCACTGCTCGTTGGTCCACTTGGCATACTGTACAGTCTATGCCAAAGCGATGCGCCTGAAGATAAGCAATAAGGGCTGGCCAATTTCATATTAGTAACCATGTTTGGTTACCTAAACGGTCCTTTTCAGGGCCACAAACAATAAAAATGTTAACAAAACACTAGCATCGGCCTTAGTAACACATATGCCACTGGGTATGCATCAGTTAATCTGTTTTCATAGTCATTGTAAGAATGCATTGTAAGCATGCAAGAAAATTCACAATCCCCATCCAAACTGTTTTTCACTTAAAAACCACCAGTATTTATTTAAATATAACAATATTTACATAGCAGTTAGCATAAAATATCATAAAATCAATGGCCTAGCCAAAAAATGTCATAAACCCTAAACCATGCAGGACTTTTCCACACAGCTATAAATATTAAATTGTAAAACTGTGAAATGGGCAGTGCCACTTCATTCATTAACCAGATAATATAAAAACCAAAGAAATGCTTAAACAAATTATTATGTTATAAAATTACTGTATTCAATCAACTTTAAAATTACAAGAAAACATAACATTTTTAATGAATTCTACCTTCATGGAACCTTTCCAATTAGCTTGCCTCCAGAGGAACTTTTAAATATTGAAGAATATTCTCAAATATGTCCTCCACTGCAAAATTAATACATGGTAAAAGCAAGTCATTCTGATGGGATTACCTTAGATTCTTACACTACACCAACATGGCTTAAAGAGCTGTGGAAGATCATTACCAGTAAGCAGTAGGCTGGGAAAAATGTTTGACAGTTGTATTGTCTTCTATTGTATGGAATAATTTATATTTTCTCAAGGATCAACTGGTTCATTTTGGATTACCAACACAGGAAGAGCCATCTGGAGCATCTGACTCTTCGGCAAAAGCTGTCCAGAAATGAAAAAATCCTGGAATATCCTTCAGCAATCCCATTTGAAACACTTCCATAAATACTCTGACTGATCTCCCAACTCAGTAACTTCTAGCAATGCTGATTTTTGAAGAGGACAGGTTTATAGAGGGAAAAGTTCACATTACAATATCAACCCCAGAAGGAATAGAGAGGAAGAATTTTCAACAAAAAGATAGAAGAGATCATACAAGGGAAATAATTTCCAACTTCAAAAAATAAATGGATACTGCCTATTGAACTGTACAGTCAAGAGGAAAGAGTTGAAAATGGCAAAAGATGAAATTCTTTACAATTCCAACTGAAGAAAGAAATGAAAATTCACACACATATGCCCTCCAGATCCTCAGAAGGAAAAGACTGAAAAGGCTGAAGGGATAGCACCAACTGATGAAACAATGGAAATGGAAGAAAGAGCACAACATGTCCCATTGTGCCAGTCTTCAATGATGTGAAGGAGTAAGATAAGGAGGCAGATGTTCCACTGAAGGACGTGGTAAAGATTGTTATGATCTGCTCCTGTTCTTCTGAAACAGAGGCTGAATGGTCTGATCTGACAAGTTGTCAGGGTCAAACATCAGGAAGCAATCAATTATCTTTGAAGCCAATCACAGAGGCAATGAGCAGGAGCAGATGATGGCAGATTCAAATAATATGGAGCCAGATTCTGGCAGGTCACCCAGAAAAAGGCATGAAGGACAAAGCAAAGGCAATCTGCTTGGCAAGGATGACAAAGATCTAACTGAACAGTGCCCGTAGCTGGAGCTACATAGCAGTAGTACCAGAACCTCGGTGTCCACTGTAAGCAAGTCCCCAAAATCAGGCCTACATTCTTGTACTTTACTGTTTTGTCAGGGTTTATGACTCAAACTGGCTTGTGGAATTCCTTTGTGTTTGAATCTTAGGCTGATACAGAACATTCTTGTTTCTCTGCCCCACCTCACACCTTTTATCTGGACCTGCTTCCCATTAACTGCCAATCTTTTAGCCCTGCCTCTTGTTTGTTGTGACTACAATTCTGGACTGTAAATCTCTAGGATTTTTTTCCGCTGGACTCTCTGCTTCAAGCTGCATTGGCGTTGCTGGTACAGTACCCTGGCTACCAGACAAGATCTCACCTTCCCTGGAGTTTGTGCCTGAGTGTTTAAGCTGAGTATTCTACTGTCATCTTTGTTTTCTGAATTACAATCCCATTATTAAACTAGTTGCAACTTGTTACTATATGATTGCTCAGTCAAGAAAAGGATAAAGAGAAAGGGAGATATGGTGTAAGAATTGAAGTCAGTGAGGCTGGAATCTCTGATTCTCATGCTTGAGACAGCCATATTGTAAACAAGAGACAGAAGACACAAACCCTTAAAACTGAGCAGTTACACAACAAACAGTTGGTTCAAAAGGAAAGAAGAGCTCTAGAATGAATGAATGAAACCTGGAGACTAGCATACATAGACAGCATGATTCTACTATGTTGTTAGATAGAATATTCCTTGATATATATGGTTTCTTAATTCCCTTCAGGAAAGCTATACATACAAATTTCTTGTGTCTGCTTGAGGCCACAAAACAGAGAAAGTGTTTAATTGCTTTACTGACTCTGAAAGCCATCTTTGCCCCCAAAGCCTCCAAAACATTCAAAGATTCCTAGGAATACAGGTTTAAAAACAGTGCTGTAACAAAACCCAAACAACATTAAACCTACGTAATCCACTTCTGATTCATCAGGATTGCTGGCCAAAAGTATAATCCTAAAAAACAATTCAAAATGCTGTAGAGGTATCTGGAAGATATTTTCTCTGGCTGGTGAAAAATTTCAAGTAAAGTATTTTGTCATGGAATGCTCTATAACTGAATTACAAGCTTTAATTTTTATAACACAGTCTGAGCTAATAAAACATTGGGAAGATTTTTATTCCCAGAAAAGCAATTCAATCTGTCACGGCACAAACAAAAATAAAATGCAATCCAGCATATGTCACCAATATTTTTGTTGTGATCCTGAGACATCTGAAAGTGTACTCCTGTAGAGAGCTATAATCATAGAAATCTTCTATTTCCATAATAAAACTTTCTATGGAATGGGGAAGGGCTATCCATTGTCCTAAAGAAATCAATAGAAATATTATTTCCATATAAATTCAGTCCAAATGAGTACATACCTTCCACAATTAGTTTCCCACATAAGATTTAATGGGCCTTTATATATAAACACATGCATCAATACGCTATACTATTTTAGAGGAGGTGCTAAGACTGCAAAGGAGAAGCAGCTATTTCCTGAGTTCCTCTTAAATTTTTCTATTTAATTAAACAGTTATTGTGCACTATTTCATTTTTATCCATTTTTAAAAAATTGAATAAGCATACCATGGAGGAGGAGGGTTAAAATCTCAAGATCCTGCTAAGGTGGAAGAGCCTCTTATTACTTTGGAAGCAAATTGAATGGGAAGCAAAATCAGCAACAAAAAGATTGGTAAGCACAATATAAAAGAGGCCAAACACAGGTCTTCCATCAAAAAACATAGAACGGGGGTGTCAAACTCAAGGCCTGTGGGCTGGGTTCGATATGCTGGGTGCTTAAATCTGGCCCGTGGGACCAGCTTGGAAATAGCAAAGAATTGGCCCACTACACCTCTAGCAGCTGAAATGGGGCATGGGGGGGCATGTGTGCTCCCCGTGCCCCATTTTGACTGGCAGGGTGCTGCAGGTGTCCATTCTATCTCCCCCCCCCCCCCAGCCTGGCCCCGCATGCAGAGGACAATTACAATGCTGATCCTGCCCTTGAAGAAATCCAATTTTACACTCCTGACATAGGACCATCAAATCTCAGAAAACAGTGATTGACAAGCAACCACAAACCCAAGAATTAATGGATATGCAGGATGAAACATATAAACCTCTTTCATTCCTGGTATCCATGATTATACGTTTACCTGGAAGATTGCAAACTATTATCATAAAGTACCAGTACCTAAAACAGGGGTCGCCAACTTTTTGGACCTCAGGGACCACCAAACTCATAATTTTAGATCCCAGGGACCACTAACTGGTTCTGTGGGCATGGCCTAATTTGTGGGTGTGGCTTGGTGGTCATGTGATTGGCTGGGCATGGCTTGTATGTAAATATTATAAATATTTATATAAATATTAAATTTTTTATAAAAAAGAGCAACTTTTACCCAAAAGCAGGCAAAGCAGGCAGGCAGATTGAGTTGCTCACAGAATCACAGATTCATTCAGAAATTCATCTATCAGCCATTGGCTAGCTCAGTCTGTCACATAAAATTTGCTTGCAAGCAAACTCACAAAATTAACTCACAACACACCATGCATGTGAATATTGAATTTTTTATTTAAAAAAAGAGCAACTTTTACCCAAAATCAGACAAAGCAGGCAGGCAGATTGAGTTGCTCACAGAATCACAGATTCATTTAGAAATCTATCTGCCATTGGCTAGCTCAGTCTGTCACATAAAATTTCCTTGCAAGCAAACTCATAAAATTTGCTAGCAAGCAAACTCACAAAATTAACTCACAATACACCATGTATGTAAATATTGAATTTTTTATAAAAAAGAGCAACTTTTACCCAAAATCAGGCAAAGCAGGCAGATTGAGTTGCTCACAAAATCATTCAGTGATCTATCAGCCATTGGCTAGTTCAGTCTCTCAAATTTTCTTGCCGTGAGTCTGCAGTGAATTTGCTTGCAAGCAAACCTTCAGTCCTAAGACTGTGCTTAAAAGCAGAGCCGAAGATCTAAAGACTAGCTAGAAAGCAAGAAATGCAACCATTTTTTGCTTCCTAGCTAATCTAAACCTCCCGGCACAGCAGAACAGATGATGGTCAGAAAAAGGAAAAATAGAAATTTGGCAGGCAAGTTTGCCGGGTAAGGAATGAGTGGGCAGGGAGGGTTCCTGCGGGCCACGTGGGCGGTGCAGCCTTGTGTTTCTGCACAGCCTGGATTAATTGCTTTGGAGGGGTGCTCTTGGGGTGAGATTTCTCTGCGGCACACCAAAATTTTCTCACGGCCCACCAGTGGGCTGCGGCCCACCAGTTGGCGACTGCTGACCTAAAAGACTTGGAATTATGCTATTTCATCTCAACAGCACACAAAATGTGGTAGGCACACCGATTACTGAGTAATACCTATTTTCATATATCTGGAGCAAATTTCTGGCTTACTATCTTTGGACATGCAAACATCTGTAATTATTTCTTTCAGTTAAACTATCTGCTAGAAATCATTATTGTTACATAAACAGGCAAGGCCACATAAAATCAATATTACATAACAGCCAGTTCAATTTATTTTTAATATAAGAATATTTTTAATATGAGAATTCTGACAACGGCATTGGAAACATTCGTAGCAGGATTTGATTTTGATTGCTTTAGAATATATTTGTTAGACGACTAATCTAGGGGCTTCTGTATTAAAACGGAAAAGATTACTCTTGGAGCTAATAAGACTTACAAAACAAACACTCTGCAGTACATGAGCCCCCAAGTAATCCGTTGAAAATCTCTCTGCAAGGCTGGAGGCCCTCTGAGCAGAGCAAAGGTGATGCTGAAAAATTTGAGTCACCTTCAAGAAGCCTCTGCTAAATCAAAGACTCTTCTGCAACCAGAAGACACTCTTATATTAGTGAAAGAGCAAAGATTAATCCAGAAAGTTACCTCCATTTAGTATTAGTCAATACATAACATTTCATTGATAGAAGAGAATATTTGTAGCTCAGGATTGAGCTATGGGGATGGTCTATCAGCTTGGTGGTTTTCTTGCATATGCTTCATTACCAAAATAGGTAACATACATCAGTTGTGAGTTTGGTAATAAAACATCTGCAAAAAAAAAAAAAAAACAGTTCAGAGAGCATCCGATGTGTAGAACTGGAATTATGCAGATAAAATCAAAGATTTATCAATATGGTTGCCTGCCCAAGTTTTACACAAACTGTTGTTCATTAATTCTGAAATCAAAATATTTTTATTAAGCTACTGTATCTCATTGACTTAATTGAATCCCATTTAATTAATTGTATTAAGAACTGTTTAAACAAGTCTTCAGGAATATAGATGCTTTATAAAGTTTACAGTGCAATCTGAAATTCCAAGAGAAACAAAAAGATTCCATTGTGGAAAGTAATATCTGCTTTCTATCATTTTTGCTGCATGCTACTGGCTGTCAAATTGGTTTTTGTTGTCTGTTACTTTGATTATTTTTCACATAAAATGTAAGTTCTGGACTCTGAAAGAAGGAGAGTGAAGAAAGGAGCATCCCCATTTTTTCCCAAGAAAAAAATTTCCAGGAACAAAAGAGTACAAACTCCCAATAGTGATTTCAGATATTGTCCATTCGCAGTTAAAATACTATCTACATATCTTGTGAATAAATATTCCATTATAGTCATCATAAATTCTGAAAAACTCTACCGCAGGGGGTAGTAACTTCCATTTACTTAAAAGCTGCACCAATTTTTTTCCCGGGAGGAGAGAGGGGAGAAAGAGAAAACTCAGACTAAGATGCACCAGATTTGAGTGATATGAACCAATCACATAAACAGTGTGATAACTATTTTTTTACTTGTTTTACTTAGGGAAATTTTGAGGTAAGCCTCTCTCCCTTATGTGTGAAATGAAATAATGCATTTGTTTTTTAATCAACCAAATGCCATTAAAGCGTAAGTGTTCAATTGTAATTTTTTTTGTTACCTGTAAATGTATTTATTTACTAAATATACAGCTTTTCTTTCTAACCCAGTAGGTTTTAACCTATTGTAGTGCATCCACATACAAATTCCACTTAAATAATTACTGGTTTCTGTGTAGGCTTTCTCCCTGTTCTGTAGAATGAGGCACAATGGCTCAATGGTTAAAGATGCAAAGCTTGTCAGCTGGAGAACTGACAGCTCAGGTTTGAGAGCTGAGCTGCGTGCAACTGGGTGAGCTCCCGTTACTTGCCCCAGCTCCTACCCACCTAGCAGTTTGAAAGCATGCAAATGTAAGTAGATTAATGGATACCACTTTGGTGGGAAGGTAACAGCGTTTCCTATACCTGTGGCATATAGCTATGCCATATGACCACGGAAGCATCTTCAGACAATGCTGGTTCCCTTGACTAGGAAACAAGAGATGAGCCCTGTGCTCTAGAGATGGACACAACTGACAGGGAAACCTTTTATTCTGTAGGACCTTCTATTATCTGCTTACTTTGGCCAACAGAATCATATTAATTTCACCAATGCTAAAAAAAATGTAATGCACTCTTTTCCTTGCTATCTTTACTGTTACTGATTTAAGGTAACAGGAGAAAATAATAGTATCCACCGTAGTCAATGCATACAATAATCATTAAAACAGAGATACCCACAAAATGTATTAGAGATGCATTAAGCATATATAGCTGCACTACCTGAAAAGTAGAAGTGTGACTTTTCAAACAGAAAAGATGTAATTTGTGATCATACATATTTACTGAAGTAAGACATTTCTCGGTGATAATTGAAGCTAGTCTTGATACCTCCTTGATCAAAGGCCTCATACCTTAAATACTGTTGGGAACAACAATGGAAGAGGAATTCATCATAGTTAGTCGTAAGACAGAAACGGCTGGATAAAATAGGTTTTTGGCTTGATTCAGGATTTTTCTTATATTCATTATTTCCAGAACAAAGCAGCAACTATGTTAGAATATATCCATGAGGCCATCCATTTGTTCACAAAGATTTTTCTACTCCAATAGTACTTAAAAACCTGATTTTTTTTTTTGGCGGATATTAATTCTCAGAGAAAATACTATAATTCATGCTCTTCCATGATCAGCAAGAAACTTCAGCCTTGAATAACCAAACAATTATCGGCAGAGACCAGACATTAATTTTTAGTCTAAACACTAGGCTAAAAACCTTTCCACAACTCCAGAATGTCTGCCAGTGGGACCTGGTCAAAAGTAAATGCTTATCGTGGTTTTTATATATGTATGGGGGAGTAAATATAATAACATTATTCTAAAACTAAGTGCATTATTAGTTTTGAAATGGAAAATGTTATTTGAAATTTTTTATTGACCGGTACCTAAGAAGTTATATGATTTTTCCCATTTTTAAAAGGAAAAAAGTTATTAGGTATATAAGAAACTCAGAACATACTGTCATGTCTTGATTAGTAAAGTTCATATTCCTACCATCCTAAGACCACTTTTACATGATTTTGCATTAACCATGGTTAAGGGAGTAAATGAACAAACATGACTCATATAACAGCAATCAAGGCTGGCTTTGGCTTTTCAGCCTCTAACACCTTCTGTTCAGTATCCAATTGATGAGCAATTCCTGGATTTTTAGAATTATTTTTTTAATGACCAGGTAGAACCAGTTGTTAAAAAATGTCCAGGTAGAAAATACAACTGTTATGAAATGCCACTATTCTCAGACAAGGATTTCAAAATAATGTCTCAAGTTGCTCAGTTCTATTCTACCATTTGTACAATACAGATAGTCCTTGACTTATAGCCATTCATTTAGTGACCATTTGAAATAACAACATTGAAAAAAGTGACTTATGACCGTTTTTCACACTCACAACCATTGTTGGCATCCCCATGATTACATGATGAAAATCTAGATGCGTAGCAACTGGCATGTGTTTGTGATGGTTGCAGTGTCCCAGGGTCAAGTGGTTACCTTTTGCGGGGAGTCCAGATTCACTTAACAACCATGTTACTATTTTAACAACTGCAATGATTCACTTAACAGCTGTGGCAAGAAAGATTATAAAATAGGGCAAAACTCACTTAACAACTGTCTCGCTTAGCATCAGAAATTTTGGGCTCATTTGTGTTTGAAAGTTGAGGACTATCTGAATGCCATATCATTAATTGGGATTGAAACTTACTATAATAGTATTTCCTTAAAAAAACAGCAAGTAATAACATCCTAGGAGAAAACATTAAAATTGGAATAGCACTTCTGAGGCTTTCCTTAAAAGATTATTTCAAGTGCAGACATACCATGACTCACTAGTCAAATGTAGGTGAAATGAATTACTGACTCTTAATTTTACAAAAGAACTTCCTATGTGTTACTCTGGGAATATACAAAAGTGAACAACTGTAAAAAAAAATTTAATGCTGTATTTTCTCCTTCTTATTGTGGTCACTGAACTGATATGGGAGAAAAGAAATACATTGATGATAAGACAGCTATATTTCCCAACTAATAGTTAGATGACTTTCAGTTATTTTGATTATAGTTTGGCTACTTTTGGCAAGGGTCTCCAATCCTTCTGGTTTGGTGGTGGCCACAATTGGGGGTGGGGGGTGGAAAGAGAGAATGGTTGCACATGAAAGCCGCTTTCATAAATGGCACTCTGTGCGCACACACATGCTCACCTACTACTTCCAGAGTCTGGCTTCTAACAAGCTGCAACCCAACACTAGGCCGCAGACCAGGAGTTGGGAACCCTGATTTATGGCACACAATCAGATTCCTCCATAGGAGATTTACAATAAGACATGGCAAAAGTATGTAACTACAATTCTTCAAAATTTCCAGCAGTGAAATACTGGCTGAAAGATTCTACAGGATGGGCAAACCTGTAAGTAGAAGTGAGCGCATATATTAACAGCTTGCAATTTTTTATGTCAAAAGAAACATAAGTGTTAAAATGATATAAAATGTGTGAGTTTGACAACACTCCGCTCTATGCATTTTTCACTGAAGACTCATAAAAGTAATAACCCAATTGACTCTGATTGGTTAAGTAAAATCACTTGTACACTAATAACATTTCAGGATAAAATATTTGCCATGGATCAATGTGTTTGTGATTCTACCACAATTACTTGAATTATGTAGATACTATATGTAATCTTTAAAACAGATTCATTACTCCCATGACTGACGCATATGTTTTTAACAAAATAGTTCTAATTAGATTCCATTTTAACATTTCTACAACTAGAAAAATATGAACTTTAAAATTATACATTAAAAATGCTTTATCTTTCATATTATATATTAATTACTAAATCTCAAACAGGGATTTGATAGATAGGTTTTATTAGATAGGACCATCATATATGCTTGCTTTTAATTGGAAATCTTCCTCAGTCATATTAGATACTCCTTTAAAAAGAGGATTCCTAGAAACACTTAAATAGAAGTAGTCCTTGCTATATATACTAGGGTTTATTTCTTACCAGTGAGGATCTCAGATATGACTTGATTTTGGCCTAGTATCCTGTTTTTACCTAGATACTATGGTTTCTCAGCTGTGATATATTACTTAGGATGATGTATGAGCATAGCAGTAAGTTCATTTAAAACTATAGCTTTAGTTTACTCAGAAATCCCATGAAATTACTAACCAAAGGATAACAACTTAAAAAATATTATTCTTTATAAACTGTGCTTTGTAATAAACAGAACACATTGTCTCTGTGGGAATTCACAAGTTAAAAGAAGCTGGGCATTTGGTACTTTTTATTTCTTTCAAAGTAAACGTAATTGAGCCATTAAATGTTTGGGCCTCTTTTTTTTCTTCTGAGATGCATTCAGAACTTGTTATCACAAAGCAAACAAGAGATCTTTCTGGTAAGTTTATTGAATAACTGTCAGGTTACTCTTAGCCGAACTCTCTCACATTCTTACTGCAATGACAGAGGTGGATGAATGCGAAGGAAGTGTTGTGGTTTGCCGGCAGCCGGTGTGGACGGCAGAGGTATCAGACAGTGAGGACAAAAGGGAACCAGTCAGGGAGTCTGGAGAGACTTGGACGAGGGTCCTGCATCCGATGCTGGGATGGGGCCAGGACCATCAGAGAGTGGGGTGCTGCCTTCAGAGTTTTCAGAGTCTGTCAGCAGCGAAACAGAGGACCCCAGGGAGCCTGTTCCCAGTGTGTGTGTGCACAGAGCTGCTAGAAGGCGAGAGCAGCTGAAGCAGCAGGGGCAACTCGGGAGTAAGGCTGGGAGGTGATTGCTCCTCCCATCAGGGATAAAAGTCAGCCCTCGGTGACGTGCTCTTTGCAGGAAGCAAAGATGTTCATTAGATTCTGATTCCTCATTGAAGCCCTGGTTCAACTCTGGTTTGTCTTTGCTGCAATTTCTGTCAGTTTATATTCTAAGTAATTGGACTTCTGTTTCTTGGCAGCCTTCTACAACCCTGAAAGAGCTTATCTCAGAGAATAGTGTCCAATGAGTTTTGGCTGGGAATGCAAGAAACTCCCAGTGTTGCATTAAAATAGGTTTGATTTTACACTCGGTTTCCTTAATTTGGACAAAGCCTGGGTCAGAACAGGAAGAGCCTGAGGTCCTAAAGCAGGATATAAATCTCTAAATAAATAAATAGCAGAAGTGACATCTCTTAAAATGATCCTGTATTTTCTTATGCTGAAGAAAAGAACAGGTAATAAAATATTTAGCACTTGCAAAGTACTTCTGTGTATGTTCAAAAACCTCATGAATGAATGAACAAACGAATGAATGAATATTATATATTCTCTCAAAATCCTTACACCAATCATCTGAATTAGATCAACATTAATATATTCAGCCACAATCTGATGCCATCTTTCACAATTCTGAGTTCCACAACTACATGACAGTAATTATCTTTTACTAAATATGAATTTGTTGCATTATTGCATGTTTTCTCCGTAAATTTAACAATTTGCGTCTAGAAAAATGCAAAGTAAGATTCGTTTATACAACCAGATTTGCAAATGTTAAGGGCTTTATATTTATAAAATGTGTTAGCAGTAGTACAATCATTATCAAACATTAGATCATGAAAGATATTTGGTTTGGTCACCATATATAAATATCAGAGAAAAAAAGCTGTATTGCACTAAATGACTTGAAAACCATAATTCACCACAAAAAAAATAAACTCTCCTCAGTTTTAAATTTGGAATTTTTTCAAGCTTTTTAAAGCCTACATCTTCTTAAAATTCTATACCTATTAGGAGAAAATTCAAAATAACCAAAGTTTTAAGCCTTTTCTCTCCTTTAATACAAGATATTTACTTTAAGAATTACACACACACACACACAAATGTTCCCCATAGATTTCTTATAATTTAAAGTTATACTAATGGAATAATGTAACATATACTTTTTGCTACATCTTTACATTTCCTTTTAATTAAAAAAGTGATCATTTCCAAAACAATAATTACACTATACTAAACATTTACTCAAAAGATTAAATCGTTACCATATATATTCTCAGTTAAGTGTGAACGGCAGCCGTAATAAAACTGTATTTTTTATTTTATTTAACTGTAAAAAAAGTCTGTAAAAATCTTCTGATTTAAATCATATTTGAACCAGTTGAAAAGATAATGCTTAAATCCTTAGTTTCTGTAGTGCAGATTTCAATCAATCAATGAATCTGATGACTTAGGTTAAGATCCATGAAATCTTACACAATAATATATATGTTGGTCTTTAAGTACCACTGTGTATTTGCTGTGAAAAATTAAATGATATCAACCATATCACTGAAAATGTTGAGTTTCAAATATTAAGGTCATTTCCTCTTATTTGATTGAAATATGGATGCCTATTCTTTCAAGCTTTGGTTCTACAAGTTATAATATCATCTTAATGAAACTTAATTACTACTTATAAATTGCTTTGCACAAAAAGTTAAACTTGTACAAAAAAAAATCCCTCTACATGTTGTGAAACTATGATTTTAAAACCATGTCCAAAAGACAAATTCCAATAAGAAAACTGATTTTAAGACATTTTCTTTGCATATGTATTTTCATCAACGTATTTAATATATTGATATACAAGTACATACTTGTATAAATATTCACACTGATATTTCAATTAAAACACTGGTATAAAAGTATATTAAAAGTTGTGGTTTTAATATTTATCATATACACTAAATATCAAAACAGTAACTTTAATGTATGGACGGATATATTCTTTTCTTATTCCCTCTGCAATTAACTATAGTACAGTGCTCTGTTTTTGCAACTGCTTTTAAACATTAACTTTTCCAGATTATCTTGCTTAGGACCCTAAAAAGGAATTCCTTCTAAAGCTGTGGTCACCAATCTGAACATTTCCTTCCCAATTCAACTCCAATTCCAAAATGTTCCACCCCCACCAAAAAAAACAATAATTAAGAAAAAACCCTACTCATCATTTAATTCCAACTTCAGGAACCCAGAAGTTGCTGCTCATCCTAGAATTGGGGTGGGTGGGGGTGGATAATAAATACCTATGTGACCACTTCTTGGTGGTGAGAGGGGTGGGGATTTTTCCATTTATAAACGTTAAAAGAGTTGTTTGTTGCTAAGCCTCACAAAAGCCCAGAGACGATTCTCGAGGAATTCGCTTTTCCTATTGCCCGCCCTGTAAAAAGCTTCCTCCTTCGCCCGCCTCACAAGAGACAAGTCTCAGACTTGGCTTCAAAAAAGAGGGGGGGGGGAGGGAGGGAGAAAGGGGGGGATCAGAAATATACACACACACACAAGGGTGGGTTTTTGCGCCTCTTGCCTCCAAAAGCCTTGAAGGTACCGCTCGTCTGCTTTAGCAGTGAAGAACCCGAATATCCGCCTTCCGTCGTAACCGACCGACCCCGCTCTACACACACACACAAACACACACCCCGAAACAGTTTCGTGCTCAGGACCCCGGCGGAGCCTCCGTGTAAACAGCCCAGCCCGCCCACCCCCCCCCCACCCTCCGCTTCTCCTCGGGCTGCGACTTCTGCAGGCCCCTCCGCAACCACAGGGCCCGCTCCGGCCAGCCCCGGTCCGCGCTCCGCCGGGGACTGAGAAGCCTTCCCCTAATCCCGAGGGACCGCCACCCCACCACCCTACCCCCACCCCCGGCTCTTCTCAGGCGGCTTCGGAAGGCTTCTCCCCCGGTCCCAGCCCCGGCGGAGCTTTCCCCTTTCCTCCCTTCGTTTTTCCCAGCCAGCAAATAGGGAAGTCCTGACTTACCTGTCATTACTTTCTACGCCATCTTGGATCCACTTGTCAACGTCCTCCCAAAGCATTGTGGGTAAAAAAAGTGTCTTCTTTTCCTCCCCTTCTTCCCCCCACCCTCCTCCCTCCCACCGCGCTTCACCGCCCCTTTCTTCGTCCCACCCACCCCCTCCCTCCTCCCCACCTCGCGCGCCCCGATCGGAGCGAAGGGAAAACTTAGAGGGAGGAAAGTGGTTCCCGGATGGGTCCATGTGTGGCGAAAGAGCGAAAGGCGGCGGGAGATCGGGTGGTTTGCGCCCCGAGCAGCGGTGGGAGGGGAAAAAAAAAGGAAGGATGGAAAGCAAGATGGTTGGTAGGCTGGGGAATCGGCGCTTTCTACCCGTTTTTTTAAATCATCAATTGGCGTTTTGCTGTCTTTTGGGCGGAAAGGGTTATTGGGTTCCGATCGACTCCCTGAGCTGCCTCGCGAACAAAAAGGGGCTCAAAATCGATCTTGACCTCTCTTGCCAAATAGGGAGAGAGGTGCGCGTCTGCACGATTATTAATGCATACAATTATTTTTCCACACTGCAATCGATTCTGAGAAATTTCGGCTGAGTAGAAATTACAACCATCTTGGCGATGGATTGATATACATTGGGAAACAGCAGCGTTCTGCCATCCGGAGGCTGACTGAGAAGTGGGATTTCCCCCCTCCTATTTATACATTTTTATTGCACTGTGCTGCACCTGGGAGTTAAAGGTAGTTCTTCTAGTCGATGATACTAAAACGAGTTTTCATCGAGTGGTATATCAAATAATTCAGCTAAGTAGCAAATACAGGTAGTCCTCAACTTACAACTGTTCATTTAGAAGAGCCCTGAAAAAAAGTGACTTGTGACCATTATTCACAGTAAACGACCTTTGCACATGATCAATATTTGGACCCTTGGCAGAGCTGGTTCATATTTATGACATTGCCGTGTCCCAAGGTCATGTGATTGTTTTGTGGGACTTTCTGGCAAGCAAAGTAAACTGGGAAGCCAGATTCACTTAACGACCGGGTGACTAACTTACCAGTTGCAGTCATTCACTTAACAATTGAGGCAAGAAACGTTGTAAAATAGGGCAGAACTCACTTAACAAATGTCTCATTTAACAACAGAAATTTTGGGCTCAATTGTGGTCATAAGTTGAGGACCAGCTGTATTTGGGTAGAAAGGGTTAATGGGTTCCGATTGACTCCTGAGCAGCCTACCTAGCATAAAGTTGTTTGCAGAGCTGCTCAAAATCAGTCTTGACCTCCGTTATCTAATAGGAACAAATAGAGATGTACACATTCATACAATTATTAATACATAAAATTATTTTTCCAAAATTAATCAATTCTGAGAAATTTGGACTGATTAGAAATTGCAACCATTTTGCAATTGATTCATATAAATTGGAAATAATAAAGTCGTTCTGCCATTCGGAGCATGACTTAGATGTGAGGGTTTGGGGTTTTTTTCTATTTATAAATTTGTATTGCACTGTGCTGCATCTAAAGTTAAAAATAGTTCTAGTTGATAGTATTAAAATGAATTTTCATCGAGTGATATATCAAATAATACATCTTAGTAACAAATACCTGCCTCTCTGAAAGACTAACCTTCAGCTATTTTTCCTTCAGCTTTCCAAGGATAACAAATTCTTTAAAGGCAAACATCATGTCAGACTTATCACTTAATGTCTTTGATGTTGTGCAGTTTCCTGCAAGTAAAAGAGCTGATGCATTTGTTTACTGATACTTTTGCACAAATGTATAGCTTATTTTTTTACATTTATGATGTTGCAGATCTAAAACCAAGAATAGTATCTGCGGTCATTTCTTTTTATTTTCTCTCATGATAAGCACTTTCCGAGGTTTCTGAATAGGTTTACATTTCTTCTCATTTTCACCAAATTCTAAAACTGGTAGTGCAGTCGTTACTAAGAAGCCCTCAGTATCTGGAACAAATACAGGTAGTCCTCAACTTACAACTACAATTCAGCCCACAATTTCTGTTGCTAAGCAAGATAGTTAAGTGAGTTTTGCCCCATTTTACGACCTTTCTTGGCACAGATGTTAAGTGAACCACTACAGTTTTTAAAACAACAATTGTTAAGTGAATCTGGCTTCCCCATTGACTTTGCTTGTCAGAAGGCTGCAAAAGGTGATCACGTGACTCCAGGACACTGCAACCGTCATAAATACAAGCCAGTTGCCAAGCATCCAAATTTTGATCATGTGACATGAGGATGCTGCAATGATCATCAGTCTGAAAAATGATCAGAGGTCAGTTTTTTTCACTGTAGGTATCGGGTCTAAGTCATTAAGATGGCAAATATGTCATGACATCATTGTACAAATTACTTCAAATTAAATCAATATTTGATCCTAGACCAGCATGTAAAACCCAAAAATCACAATTAATTAAGATAAAAGGAAAAAATCAATTATTTGAAAATATCTAAAAAAGATTAGAGTTAATACATCATATTGTGCAGTCTATAGAACAGTACTTGGCTGTGGTCAAGAAAATAAAATCAGATTGATCTAATCATAACTTCTTGAGATAAAACCGTGGAACAAGCCGGATATTTAGTAAAAAATGGGAATAATAATTTCTGGTGAGCAAATACAGAATAATATATTTAGTGCAGTTGATTTATGATATTTGCATCAATTGCCCTGTCATGACAACCCTTGTAGTAACTACTCTTGATTCTGGGTGTTGTTCAGTAATTCCAGTTGTGTAAACATGTCTCAACATAGCTAATAAGGTCTGTGCTCCAGCTTGCCTGCCTGGGCTCTTGAGGACCTGCAGTTTACTACTGTCAAGATGAAAGGGTCCGTCCGTAAGCAATTAGAAATTCCAAGGTTTCAGTAGTATAAACTTAACAAACATTTAATCTAGAGGCACTGGTTAATGATATTGTCCTTGGATTCAAGGGAGATAAAGATGATTAGTTGACTGCTTTGTGTTTCAGTAGATGGTGCAAACCTAAACAATTGCATTAATTCACTAATACCATGTTTAGTTAAACATGGGTTAATGCATAATGCAAAGACAAACCCCAAAGTAAGTGCCTCTTTGGAGGACAAATGTACCTCGTTTGATTTAATCATGGAGTCATGCATCTTGTTAAGTCACAATAAGATCTGACAGGTTTGGGCTTAAGTGTTGTGTGAATCCAGCCATTGTGGCTTCTTAACAAAATCATGGCTTGGGCGCATGAACCTACTCCTTTATTTGAAGAGAAAGAGAGAAAGAAACAGCATGAGGAGAAAAAGGGGGCAATTTAATTTATTCACCCTCTCTTGGGAGGGGCTTTAAAGTTCACAGAAAGGATGCTGGGAACTCAGGCAACTCCTACACTTTTGGTCTAGCACGGGGGTGTCAAACTGGATTTCTTCACAGGCCGGATCAGCATTATAGTTCTCTACAGGCCGGCCAGGGGGTGGGGAGACAGGACAGACACCTCCCGCAGCACTCTGCAGGCCAATATGAGGCACCATGGGCCAGTCCTTTGCTATTTCCAGTCCGGCCCTGCGGGCCAGATTTAAGCACCCCATGGGCCGAATCTGGCCTGTGGGCCTTTAATTTGACACCCCTGGTCTAGCAGTTAAGGCACCAGGCTAGAAACTGGGGGACGGTGAATTTTAGTCCCATTTTAGGCATGAAAATGCCATTTTAGTCCCATTTTAGGCTGGGTAACTTTGGACCAGTCATTCTCGCTCAGCCCAGTTATTTCATAGGGTTGTTTTTGTGGGAAAAATAGGAGGAGGAGGTACCAAGGGTACAAATACAGTTTAGGTGAAACCTGGCTCAAGAACAGTAATTGAGAGGAATCTTGGAGTCCTCCTAGATGATCACTTAAACATGAGCCAGCAGTGTGTGGCAGGAGCCAAAAAAGCTAATACAATCCTAGGGTGTGTAAACAGAAGCATAGAATCAAAATCACATGAAATTGTTTCCCTCCAGCAGCCGAATCAGAGGAGGAGGATGGGTAAGAGCTGTACCCCTACCTCTCAGGAAAAATATGACGGCAAAGGTGAGGGATGTGACTAGCCCGGCCCCATTCCATTGGAGAGCAATAAAGCAGCTGTCAAGAACTTGCTTTTCCCTCTCTCCTACTGTCTGACTTGAGCTGACTGCTTTACCAAAAGCCTGATAGGCTGTAGGAACAAAAGCCAGAAATTGTGATTCAAGAAAGTCCACCACCAAGAGAAGGTCAGCCAGACTGAATAGTTTTCAACTTACAATTTTTCAATATAGTGACCATTCAAAGTTACAATAGTGTTGAAAAAAGTGACTTAATACCTGTTCTGACCCAAGCCTCATTCAAATCAAATAAACACAAAGTATATATAAAGCAAACCTTTTTAATGTGTCTCTGTGAATTCTGTTCATTCACAGCAAAAAGTCATTAAAACTAATTGTCCCAGATAAGAGCAAGCCCTTTCAAGGTTGTGAAAGGCTGCCAAGAACACAAGATTAATTGTAGGGAAATATCCAAAACCAAAAGTCTCCAAAAACAAACCAGAATAGACAAGACTTCAACAAGAACTTGGAGTTGAAAGAACTTCTTTGCTTCCTGCAAAGAAGCCAACCCTTAAGGCTGGCTTTTATCTCTTATGGGAGGGGCCATCACCTTCCAGCCTTACTCCAGAGTCGCCCATGCTGCTTCAGCAACTCTTTCCTTTGAGTAACCCTCTGCGCACATACACACTGAGCACAGGCTCCCCAGGGTCCTCTTAGTCACTGCTGTCAGACTCCACGATCTCTGAAGGCAGCACCCCACTCTCCGATAGTTCTGGCCCCGTCCCTGCATCACACAAGGCCCCTCATCCAAGTCCTCACTCTCAGAGACTGCTGCCATCCACAACTGTTGCCAACGAACCACAACAATATGATTCTTCCCACGGCCATTGCAGCATTCCCATGGTCATATGATCAAAATGTGGACGCTTGGCAACTGGTTCATATTTATGACAGTTGCAATGTCCCAGGGTCATGTGTTCATCTTTTGCATCCTTCTGACAAGCAAAGTCAATGGGGAAGCCACATTCACATTACAACCATGTTAGTAATTTAACAATTGCAGTGATTCATTTAAAGTGGCAAAAAAGATCATAAAATGGTCTTAACTGTCTCGCTTAGCAACAGAAGTTTTGGTCATAAGTTGAGGACTACCTGTAAACAGAAATATCAATACATTTCTAACCACTTCTTTGTAGTTTGGGAGAACTGATTTACTCCTTTCCTGTTCACTGTGTCTTTCTTTGCAGTTTTTAAGCAGGTCCCATCTTTCTGATTTTAATGACAGTAAGCTACTTTGAGTGACAATAACGATCTAGAAAAAGTGTGTTAAAATTGCATTGGATCCCATCAATCAATAAATAATAATGATCAGAATGGTGTGGAAATCCAATTATTATACATTTCTACCCCAGGCCACCCCAACGAAGCCGTTGAAGTGATGACCCGGTGCCTGGAGGCCGTGCGGAGTTGGATGGGTCTGAACAGACTTCGGCTCAACCTGACCAAAACCGAGTGGCTGTGGTTTCCTGCTCCCAGATACAGCCAGCTTACTCCATCGCTGGTCATGGGGGGAGAAATTTTGACCCCCACAGAGAGGGCGCGCAATCTGGGCATCCTCCTGGATGTACAGCTGTCGTTAGACCATATAGCAGCCGTTGCCAGGGGGGCCTTTTGTCAGGTCCATCGGATCTACCAGTTGCGGCCCTTTCTGGATTGGGGTGCATTGCACACGGTCACTTCTGCCCTTGTCATCTCCCGTCTAGACTATTGCAATGCTCTCTACATGGGGCTCCCCTTGAAGAGCATCCGGAGGCTTCAGCTGGTGCAGAATGCGGCCGCGTGGGTGATCTTGGGGGCTTCTCGGAGCTTCTTTGTTACACTACTCCTGCGCGAGCTGCATTGGCTTCCGGTGGCCTTCCGGGTGCGATTCAAGGTGTTGGTGATCATCTTTAAAGAGCTCCATGGCTTGGGACCCAGGTACTTATGGGACCGCCTACTGCCAACATCGGCCTCCCCCGGCCAGTGCACTCCCACACGGTGGGCCTCCTCGGGGTACCGCCAGCTGGGCGATGCCTGCTGGCAGCTCCGAGGGTACAGGCCTTCTCTGCGGGAGCACCCTCCCTCTGGAATGAGCTTCCTACAGAGATACGGGCCATCACTGACCTATGGGCTTCTGGCGCGCGCTGAAGACCCACCTTTTTCAGCAGGCTGGTCTGGCCTAGTCCCATTAGTAGGGTTTTAATTAATTTTTTAAATTTTCATTTTTAACAGGGTTTTATTGGTCTTACTTTTTAATTACAGCCGTTTATTTAATTCTCTTTTAACTCATTTTAAAATTTATATCGACTGTATTTTATTATGGCTCTTCACTGCCCCGAGTCCCTATTTGGGAGAGGAGGTGGTATAAAAGTTTTAATAATAAATAATAATAAATAAATGTTGAGGGGAAAAAATCCACCTTCAAAACTTTGGCTTTGGCTAAACTTTTTTTAAATTATTTCAGTGGTTAACATTTGAATCTAAAACAGAAAGAATCCAAATTGTGACAGATGCCAATCAGCTGCTACTGCAAATACCTTTTCTTCCTCTGCCGACTTCTTAGGTTGAAATGGTCTTCAAACAGACCTATACTGAAACCCTGAAAATTGACATACTGTATTGTACTTTTATGGTACAAAAGTTTTTATTCTGAAGAATGTATTAATTTACTTATGAAGCTTGACCGCAGGAGAGAGATCTGAAAGTTAAATTTATTTTATGTCGAGTTTCTCTATGTATTTTGCAAGGAAACTAATCAGATAAAATAAATCATAATTTCCATCATAAAAACTGTAGGTAATTAAATAACACTGCATAGGCACTGAGGTGCCTGCATGCAACACATTTCATTCCTGGCACAATTTCCATGTTTGCTGGATGCCCTAGTTTCCCATCTCTAGGTCAGAGGGAAGAAATGGCTAAGTCATACATCAAGTTGGGGTCAAGATAAGTAAACTAATAACAAACCTTGGATATGGTAGGGGCAGGATGAACTCTGTCCTACTTTGCAGAAGTTTTGAGTTTCAAAAGATGAATAATGCAGTTTGAGCCAACTGACCTGAAGAGCTATGTCACAGAGATGTAGCCTATAAAAGACTATGGAACTGATCCAGGCTAAAATATTGGGAGAATAACATATTTCGCATTTGATACAAATTGAAAATCAGCATAGCTCTGCAATTATTTTCTACAGTGACTCACAACTATGCAAATTGCTCTTACACTACTGTATTCTACAAGTGTAATTTGTAATTCTCAGAGCCAAAGGAAATATACTGTATACCGGACATATGAAAATTAGAGCTTTTTACAATCCATCTGAAAGATCAAGTATGCCATTTCCTGTGAGCGGCATGGAGAACTGATAGTCTGGGGGGAGCAGGACTGCATTTGCAGGGAGAATCATGGCTGGATATCAAAATCTGGAGGAAGGAGAGATCATTGAGATTATGCCTCTGGACAGATGCTCCTCCTGAGTAGACCACAGAAACTGCCATTTTGCAGTTGGTTAATGAGTTGAGTTGGCTAGGAATCAGGATTTCATCAAGCTAACACATGAAGCAGCCTTTAAGGACATTAAGCTTGACTTAACCTTATTTTTTATTCACTTTTTATTATATTTTTTTCTATTGTAGTGGAGAGATTAATACCCTTTAGACCAGGGCTGTCAAACTCCCAGCCCACAGGCTGGATGCGTCATGTGCTGGCCACATCCACACCCGGTTTAGCAAAGGGAAAAAAGTCCCGATATGGCACATGACACCACCGTGACATAAGTTTGACACCCCTGCTTTAGACTGATAAAGATCATTTATTTGTATCCTGTCTTCGGTCGGTACAATGGCTCAGTGGTTAAGACGCTGGGCTTGTCAGCTGGAAAGCTGACAGACTAGGTTTGAGATCTGAGCACTTGGGACAGGGTGAGCTCTCATTTCTTGCCCTAGCTCAGTGGTGACTAACCTTTTTGGGTTCCTGTGCCAAAAATTGTGCGCACATGCGCTTGTGTGCCAGCACTCAGAAGGCAATGCGTGTGTTCCCCCATGCCCCCTGTGCATGCGCAAGCAATCCCTTGCCCCCTTACCTGCACTGCACTTCCCAGCTGATTTTTGGCCTGTTTGAGGCCTTTTTCAGCCTCCCAGAGACTTGAGGAAAGCCTTTGCAGGCTGAAATATAGGACTGTTTCGTCACTTCTGGTGTTTCCGGAAATACAGGAAGTGATAAAACAGCCCTATTTTTCAGCCTGCAAAGGCTTTCCTCAAGTCTCTGGGAGGCTGAAAAAGGCCTCAAACCGGCCGAAAATCAGCTGGGAGGCACGTGCATGTGCTGTGAGGTAAGTTTGTCTGCGGCTCATGTGCCGGCACAAATGGCTCCGTGTGCCACCTCTGGCACATGAGATTCGCCATCACAGTAGTTTGAAAGCACGCATATGCGAGTGGATAAATAGGTCCTACTTCAGCAGGAAATGTTTACTGTGTTTTGTACTTTCATGCTGGCTATGTAACGGAAGTATCTCAGACAATGCAGGCTCTCTCAGCTGAGAATCGGAGATGAACATTGCCCCAAGTCAGTAACAACTGGAAAGGAAAACCTTTAAACCTTAAATCCTGCCTTTATTATTTTTACAAATAACTCAAGGTGGTAATCATATCCAACACACCTTCCTCCCTATTTTCTCCCACAATCACTCTATAAGGGAGGTTGGGTTGAGAGTGACTGGCTCAAAATCTCCCAACTGGCTAAAGCAGAACTTGAATTCGCTGTTTCCTGCTTCCTGGTGCCTTAGTGACTAGACCAAATTTACTATATTCATCAGTGAGTCTCCTTATCCTTAAGAGGAAGATGGTATAAATTTGATTTTAAAACTTTTGGAAACATGTAATTTTTGGATGATGCATATGGATTTTTACAATGGATTAATGGTCCAGATTTAGAATTATAGCTTTGAATTAATTAGAAGAAATGTTCCCTTAGGAAATAGTGATTGTTTTGGATCTTCTCATAAGGGGACCTTGAAAATTAGATGCTAGGGAGCTAGAGGTTAAAGAAAATACTGGAGTAGAAATGAGTATTTGTCTACCCAACTCTGTGGTAAGATATATGGACAGAGTTACAGAACAAGTTGCAGTGAATAACTGTGAAATTATTTTGAAGGGGAATTTAAATGCATTAATCAATGAGGATAGGGGAAAAGATATGGAAATACAAATTGAGCCAATCGATAATTTATTTCCTAAAAAAGAGATGTATAAACATTGAACCAGGAAATCATTTTTTTTAAAACTGGATATACAAGAGTTCAGTGAAGTCTTGAAGGATTTTATTAGAAGTGACAAACAAAGGTATAAACTTTACTTATTAAGTTTATATACATAAATTTGTAAAAAAAAAAAAAACATAGGAAAGGAATACAAGGTTGCCTCCTTCTGTCACAGGGCTAAATAAAAAATATTTATAACTGGTTGCCCTTATTGGATTTTTGTTGATAAAAGGACAACTGACATTTAGATTGTATTGCTTAAGAGATGAACTACTGAGTGAAGAAAGATTATGTTGAATTTAAGAGATGGTGATAAACCATTAAAATTATCTTGCTAGGATGAAGGGAGAAGTTTTTTCACTTTTTTGAATTTGTTTTTATTTTTGTAGGATTTTTTTTTTGTAATTCAGGTTTGTTTCTATTCTTTTCATTAATAATTCTTAATAAAATCATTAAAAAAATAAATTAAGTATGGACTTGTGAACTTGCCAAATTTCAGTTTGATCTATGGCTACTATTTATTGTTCCTTAAACACAAGTCAGGAGTTCAGAAGGATCTCCGGATCATGCACTGATTGTCCTCTTTCCTACACCCTTTCCCAGCATTATGGCTTGTTCAAGAGATCTAGGTCTTTGTATAATATCTCCAGATTTTAATTTGAACCCAGTTGGTCAGAACAGAAACAAACTTAAGGCTAATGTGAGAGCCGTGGTGGCGCAGTGGTGAGAATGCAATACTGCAGGCTGCTTCTGTTGACTTCCAGCTGCCTGCAATTTGGCAGTTCAAATCTCACCAGGCTCAAGGCCTTCCATCCTTCTGAAGTCAGTAAAACAAGAACCCAGATTGTTGGGGGCAATATGCTGCCTCTATAAACTGCTTAGAGAGGGCTGTAAAGCACTGTGAAGCGGTATATAACTCTAAGTGCTATTGCTATTGCTAATTCAGTCTCCTGTCTCAGGCCTTGGCTCAATTGCCGATTTACTCACAGCGTGAGAATACATATTTTGTTTAATGATAGTGTGGATAACTAGTTCAAGCTAAAGAAATTTTGGAAATTCAAGAAAGGAGTTTGCAGTGAACTGCTGTTGCCAAGGACAGTATATTAAGTGTTAATTTCATCATGCTTATTCCTTGAATAAAAACTAGAAAGTTTTACATTAGAATGCACAGCAGCTTTCTCCATCTCTTAATTACAAATCACATTTTGATTGGAGAATAAATTAGTTTCTTTTTGCAGAGAAAGATTGCTCCTTGTTTGATATTAAAGTTCATATATTTCATGGTGGGCAATTGCTCCAGTTATCTGTTTTGATAAGGGGAAAGCAGACAACAAATTGCCTAGTTTCCTTTGATGCCATAAAATGAGTCCTGTAATATTGATTTATTATCGGGATGCAAGCTATTCAGGTTGGACCAGTGGTTAATGGATGCTCAGTACTTTAGTTTTGTTAATGTCAGGAAAATAATTACTCAGTTGAGAATGGGCATTGGTAAATTTACCTGTGAACACCCTTTCTATCTATGCTGCGAGAGAGCCCAGGATTGGGTAGACTGCTTCCTATGACATCATTAAGCTGGGTCTGTACCATTATTTCCCTTAGGGCTGAAGGGATCTTGGGAAAGTAGTTCATCATCACTCCTAATTATATTATTTGACCTATAGCAGGGAATAAGACACCTGTGAGCTATGAGCCAATTGCAATCCTCAAGCCTCCCCCACCTCCTTTAAGCATTCTGAATTTTGAAAGCAAACTAACAAGAGCTTCCCAACTTATCATGGAAGAAATTTTTTTTAAAGTAGAATTTATGGTCTTACCATTAATTTGATAACATATGTAGTCTTTGGAGCTAAAAGAACATTGCCTTTCATACTACAGAATTATTCTTACTCTTGCTTTTGGTTTTTGTTACAAATTATGTGGATCTTCTCAGTGGGTTCAGAATAGCTAGAACAGGTTCAGGCAAAGGCAGCTAAAATACCATTGAGAAATTGAATGAATTGTGAATGTTTAGCCTTGAGAAAACAGAGGGCTATGAGCGCATTTTCCAAATGTTAAAAAAATAAGGGATTTAAATAATAAAACAAGTATCAGTTAAACGTTTGACAACTCTGGCTAATAGCAACAGTCTTGGCACTGGAATCAGTTGCCCGGGGTTGAAGCTGAGACTATCCTAGTACAATGATTTGGACAGAGATTTAGACTTGCAGGATCAAATCACCCTTCCACCTGATGCTAGTATTTAGATATAGTTAAAGATAGAGTTTTGATGTATCAGAGATATAAATTAAGATAAATATAGGGGAAGTATAGGGGAACATATTACAGGTTTAGGGAGGTTGGAATGTGTAAGTTTTATTTGCCTCATACTCTTTTTACCATTTAGAAACTACAGAATGCATAAAGTTCTCCAGATCACTTCAGGAAATGTCCTTTGATAATACATAAACATGTATACACTTCCCTTAGACATCGTTCTATTAAAAGTGACATGATACTCTAGAAAGTATACATACCCAAACCTCGAATATGTTTCAAAATCAGTACTCGGAATTGCTAACACTATCCATTAAAGTAAAAAACCGCCAACATTGTGCCCATCAAATGTTTTGAAAGACAAACTAGCACAACTCTCCCACAACACAACTTGACTCAGAATGGTGAGAGGTGGTCTAAAACATTAAGTGGGCACCAGATTATTTTTTTAAACATTTATAATGAATGCTATATTAATGCTGTTATTTAAGCAAAATTTGTGGTTTTCGTATGTACACCTAATAAATCATCCTAATAGATGTTATGATTTATTTCTCACAACATATTAAGCCATAATGCAGTTTATTTAATTTTGGCTCAAGTTACATGAATCCAGCCATTTTATTTTACAAACCATTGTTTATGGTTTAGTATGTTCTGCAAATCCAACCATTTGTTATTTACCAAATCTCAATTAACCAAACCATGGTTTAGGTCATCAGGTGACCTAATCTGACCAAAGTACTATGTAAAGAAGTAGCAATTGTCTAGAAGCATTAAGTGGCAGTCAGTAGTAAATCTAATATTTTTTTAAATTCAAGCACAACAGAATTGCATGGAATTACCACAACATAAGACTCCTATTCCTTATTAAAATTATATCTCAAGTAGACCTAAAAATTTACACTCTTGCTCAGACAAATCAGTGCATGCATTCTGATTTATCTCATTCTAGATTAATAAACATTCAACCCATTATCTGATACCGTAATCCCAATTACTCCAAAAGGTTTGTAGTGGTATACACTTGAGAATGATATTCTGCTGGTGGATCAGAAGGTAAAATATTTATTAACTGTATCTATTTGAAAAAATATCGTGTGGGGTAGTTGCAATTGCTGAACATTTTGGAGCACAAAATTAGCTATTTTTGTTTTTTTTTAAAGCGTATAACCTTGCTTTTCAAAAAAAAAATTGTCTCCTTTTTTCATCAAAATTATACTTAATACACCATTCCTCTCTTCTGAATTTTATTCCAGTGCATTGGAAATGGAAATGAGTTTGAATCTTATTAAAGATGGAACTTCAATGGGATTTCATCAGCTCTTGAAGAAAAAGGATTTGCATGTTAATACACCATTCCAGTCTGACTCATGCAGATTTAAGTTGTCATAATGCACATATGTTAGCTGCTTTCCATAGGAAAACGTGAAGGCAAGAATCATTATTCTTTTTACTAAGGCTACCTATAAAGTGATATTTGTCTGGTTTGCAATCAACAGCAATTGATTGTATCCTTCTTTTTGGATACAATTTCCATTAAACAATCTTTAAACCAGCTTTATGTATTATAGAAAATATACAGCCCATGCAAGACATCATTAATGACTTGCCATTTAGACCAGTTTCATTTACAATTAAATCAGTTCTAATTCAAGGCTTATTAGGGAAAGAGATAAAAATGAAATACTATACCTACCAGCTTATTTCAGTAAGTTGTTACTTTCCCACCATGGTTTCAAATATATTATATCCAGGAATCATACAAATGGGGGCTTCAAAACAAGAGTTTTTTCAGTTTGTTAAAAGTTTGTAATTAGGAAAGTATCTTGCTGGAGTGGATGCTAACTTTCACCTAGATCACAGAGCACATAGATAATGCAGTTGGTTTAATTGATATGTTCTGGGATCCCAGCCACAAGAATTTTAAAATTACAGTGCAGACATGGCCAATTTTGGTTTATTCAGCAAACTCTGATTAAGCAATGATATAATGTCTCTGACGACTATTTAAAATGGTCTCTAGAACAGAATGGGACAATTTGGCACGGCCAGCTCATCACAGCCAACACTGAGGGACAACTTGCTGTGGAACAATTCAACAATTTAAAATAATTTTGTCATTCACATTTCATTTTGTCCCTTCTTTTGCATCTTTTCTTTAATGTTTCACCATTTCTTTGATATTAATGTAACTCTTGTCCCATGGCCAGTTAGCCGTGGCGAGTTGTCCCGCAAGTTGGTCCCAGTGAGTTAGATACAGCAAGTTGGCTGCATCGAGTTGTCTTAGTTGCCCTCTAGAAAAGGTAAAAAGAATCACAGGGAAATTAAAATATCCTGTAAGTTGAATGTCATATAGAGCACAGGAAGACCATTGTTATGGTAGATAGGAGCTCAGAATTTAGGACTGTGTTATAGAAAAAGAGGGCAATTGGCATTTGTTCAAGTTCACAGAACTAATTGAAGAGTGGGCAGTTTTTTTTTTGCCATTGAATTTTTTTTTTCAAAGTGTTGCAAATAATCCTGTATAAACTGAACAATGGCACAAGAATCTAGGGGAGGGGTGTCAAACTGGATTTCTTTGAGAGCCAGATCAGCATTGTAGTTCTCCTCTGTGGGACGGGGAGCGGGGGGGGGAGGTGGGAAAGACACCTACAGGAATTTGCTGGCGGAGTTGAGGGAGGCTCATTTTCAGCCTCCTGCAGCACTTTGCCGTCCAAAACTGGGCCACACGGAGACCCCGTGAGGTCCCCGCACAGCCCATTTTCAGCCTCCCCAGCCTCCAGCAGCACTTTGCCAACCAAAAATGGGCTAAACAGAGGCACCGCCACACTGCCCGGTTTTTGCCGGCAGAGTGCTGCTGGAGATCAGGGAGGCCGAAAATGGGCCACGGCCAGTCCTTTGATATTTCTAGGCCAGCCTGCGGGTCTTGAGTTTGACACCCCTCATCTAGGGGAAGTTATCTAAAAATCAGGTAGTGGGGACCTTCTATAATCTTTGTAGGCAGTGAACAAAATTTTGCAATGTAGCAAAGGCAATAGAATTCAATTGACATTGATCTTCTAACACGGATAAGAAATGAATCTCTCAATGTTGCACACCTTAATACGTAATGAGAATCAAGCATGGTTTTAGATACTCACTGGGCTCGTATCATGACATGAGGTAGCACAATATAGCCACACATAATATGCTAGACAAGCACTTTATGGTCAAGTATTGCATCTTCTGGTCCTTCGTTACATTAATAAGACATCACATGCAATACATAGCACTTAAAGGTTAAATTTTACATGGCCAAGATTGGGATGGCTGCCTTCTTCTAGGAAACTATCCACTGCCTTTTGCTAACCTACTCAAAGACATTCCCTATATCAAAGAGACTGAGGGGAGCTGGAGAATATTCAGAAATATCACTTTCCATCCTCCTCTTCTACAGGCATTTCTCTCTAAACCAAACCATTAACTGAGGTCCAGGGTTTAAAACTCTTGATCACGAGAAAGCTCTGTGTGAACTCACTTCAAATTTCTGATAGAAAATCATCACATACAACAGCAACAGATGAAGATCAACTATCAACAATTCTTATATGGAATACTGAATCTCCAAATGAACCTGAACAAAATTTGCCTGTACAAGCAACTGTTCTATTTACATACCATGCAGAATGGAACAAAACATGTAACATAAACATCTATTTTTGTTTGTTTATATAGGCTATGATCCAATGTTGGATCAATTTGTTCTTTAGAATAGCAGAGCCCACCCCTTACTTCATGCCACATCACAATCTCTCAATGAAAATTTGCGAATATAAAGGAATACAGTTTTTATAAATGCAAGCTCAAAGCATTAACCTCAATGTACCCAAGGCACTTACCTATGCACGCTTTGTATTGTTTTAAGTGCCATTTTAAAAACATATTTATTTGGAAACAACCTGTGTCAGTATCTCAACATGGCTCATAATTAATCAATCAATCAATAGCAGCATATAGCATTCTGCAGGCCTGTACATTTAAAATTTGATCTTCAAGTTTATGAGCCAAAACTTAAATAGCTATTTACCAGTTGAATGCAAGGTTAGAAAACCAGTTTGACTTATTTACATTTTGCTTTCAGTTTAGATCTTAAGGTTACTTGAAACAGTGTAGATAACTTTCTTCATCAGTATCAGCAATGCTTTAGATTTTTTTTTTGGAAACTGTTTGTGTTAACGTACCTAGCTAAATGTAAGTGAAAAGCATTGATGTATAAAAACATACAAAACAGCTACAACTTAATTCCATGCTATTCTTGATCTGCTATAAACCTACCATACTTTAACATAGGAGAGAAATTATACTTGTTTCATGCTTGAACTTTCAGTCTAGCAGAATCAACATTAAATAAACACTTTGTCACATTTCTTTATAAAAAAATGTATTACAACATATATCTAACAGTGTAAAAAGATATGCAAATCAGACAAATCCAGGATGAATTGGGATAAATCAAAGGCCATTTCCATTACACAAGCAGTACAATTTTATTTTTCCCCATCAATTGCAGCAAAAAAAATTGTTATAAACCAAATCAATAATCAAAGGAACTTAATTGTCAACAATTCTTCAAGAGTGATTATGTTCTAAGTTTCATCTGGAAGGGAGAGATGAAAAAATATACAGTGGGATAAAGTCTCTATGGCCAATTCAATGCCTCTCTAAAGCATTAAGGCTACTGAGGCACCTTATTGCAAGTTATGTATCATCTCCTCTTTGGCAATGAGGTGTGTAGTTTTGTTAACTAGAGCCATCAGTGAATTGAGCTTGTGAGACCAGTCATTGAGTAAGTTATTTGGGTCCTTAGGTCTCTGAAAGTTGATAATTCCTGCCAGCCTATCAACTTTTGCAAAGATGGTCTTATTCACCACTAAGTTGGACAAAAATTCTTCAGATTCCTGTAAAGCAAATAAATGAGACAATCAGGTAGTCAAACTAACAAACCATTTTAAATGAAATTTCATTGTTTACAGTATTACGTACAGTTATCCATACTCTGAAGAAATGAATATAGAGTTAGTCGACTTACAATTGAGCCCAAAATTTCCGTTGTTAAGTGAAGCATTTGCTAAGTGAGTTTTGCCCCATTTTACAACTTTTCTTCCCACAGTGGTTAAGTGAATCACTGAAGTTGATAAATCAGTTACCCGACTGTTAAGGAATCTGGCTTTGCTTAGCAGAAGGTCTCAAAATGTAATCACATGACCTTGGGACACAGCAACGGTCATAAGTATGAACCAGTTGCCAAGCATCTGAATTTTTGATCACATGATCATGGAGATGCTACTTAGGTCGTAACTGTGAAAAATGGTCATAAGTCATTTTTTTCAGTGCTATTGCAACTTTGAACGTTCGCTAAATGAACTGTTGTAAGTGAAGGTCTACCTGTAAATGCACACACATACTTCCAAGGAAATGTACTTAAGAAACATTTATATTTGGCTGGCATAAGTGGTTCAGCACTGAAACTTTGACTGCACAGGTAGTCCTTCACTTATGATCACAATTGGCTCCCGAATCTCAATTGAGTGAAGCAGTTGCTAAGCGAGATGCCACATCACCACTTTGCTCATTAGCTGCAATCCTGAATCTCCTAGCTCCGTTTAAGTGACTTGGGGAGGAAACGCCACAATTATAAATCTAAGTGCTATTGCTATAATTCTCATGATAGTTCTCCCTGGTGGGGTGCGGAGAAGGCCCAGGCCCCTTGGATGTGTATGTGGAGTGGCCCTTTCCCCAGAAAGGAAAATGATAGCAAATGCCATTATTCTGGAAGGTTCAGAGAACTGGCTTTCACTTAAATGTTTTCCACTACGGAAGGTGGTAACAATGGCATTCACTAAAATGTTACTGAATGCCAGTGTTCTGACTCAGGTTCCCCTCCAGCAGAGTAGAGATGATATTTACTAAAAGATGCACGTTCTGAAAGGCTTGCTAGCATTTTTGTTAGATTTGAGGTCTATTCCCCTACACCTGGGAGAATTTCCCCTCCCTACATGGGGAGGTGAGGGGAAATCTCTCAGCATTGTGGGGAAACAAACCTCAAATACAATTTCCCTTCTGCTTGCAACATTTCCTGCTGGCTTCTCCAATGATTTTCTGGGAAAGCTGGCAGAGATGATTTCAAATGCAATCACATGATTGCAGGGCACTTGGAAACAAGGCAGAAATGTCAACAGGTTGCCAAGGATCTGAAATGAAATCATGTGACCAGTAAAGGCTGGCATGACATTTTATAAGCTAGAAAGCACCGGTTCTGAGGTTGTTGTGACTGCCAACCATTGTTAAAATAACTAGCCATATGTAGAGGATTACCTGTATTCAACCACATTCAACCAATCTTAATATATAAATTAGCTGATCAACATACCAAATTAATCTTGCATGAGGCAACACAAATCTGTAACTAATAAACTGTATGTGTAGCAGAGTCCTGGTGAGTGTAGTGGCTGGAATGCAGTATTGCAGGCTGACTCTGCCCACTTGCCAGTTCAATTCTGAGCAGCTAAAAGTTGACTCAGCCTTCCATCCTTCTAAGGTCATAAAATGAGACTCAGATTGTTGGGGGCAATATGCTGATTTTGAAAACCACTCAGAGAGGGCTGTAAAGAACTATGAAGCGGTATATAAGTCTAAATGCTATTGCTATTCTGGAAGTGTCTTCCAGAATTCCTATGATGGCTACATCAATAACTATGATGGCTACAAAAGGAACACAAAAATTATCTACAATCCTATCCTTCCATCTGAACACCTCAGGTAGCAAAAGCACAGCTCAGCAGAAGCCAATTCATTTGGGTGAAGATTTAAATGTATGGACCCCATTAAAAAAATCTAGCCTTCAACAGTTCAGATACCCACAACTGTTTTGACTAACCTAGAAGCTACAACTTGAACAATGACCATTCTCAAAATTGCACTTCAACTCCAAAATCTTTCCCAGGTCCAAAATTGGGAATGCTAAGTGCTGTTTGGTTGCAGCAAGACCAAAATATTTGAATAACGGCACCATGGGGAGGCAGGTGGGAACGAATTGGATACTGCTGCATAAAAACATCTGAAGCAGTCTAAAAGAAGCTCTACCTGACTGGACACTCTTCCTACAGCCCCCTTTTTTAAAGAAGGTATGTGTTGGATGCGCCTACTTTAAGGTACTGACAACATCCCCAGATGAAGGGGGGTAACAGGATTAGCAATTACAATTAGTTTTTTAGTTGGCCTATCATTGGTAATGCTAAGAAATTACATTTTAAAAAATGTTTCTTTCTATTCTGCATACTTTTTACAATATTATATTTACACAGGAAGTATAAAAAGTATATTTCATCAATTGGCAATCCACTTTTAAAAGATCTCCCTCCCAAAACTGCAGAGACTCGTCACAGCAATTGTCAGGAGCCAACTCTAATTCAAACACTAACCCAGCCCCCTCTCTCCAGGATTTAAAACAAATTTATGTAAATTTTGTCAGATATAAGTTCACCTATAAATAAGTCCAGAGAAGTATGTACAGGAGCAGAATCTCAATGAGATTTACTGATTCTACTACTAAATTAAATGTACATCACCATGGAAATCGGTTTCTAAAAGCTCCAAAAATACTACTCGTGCTCTTTTTTTCAACTGTGTCGTACATTTTCTCTCATGTGAAAGCCATAAGCAATCTCAAGCATCACTTACATCAACTGATAAATCCAAAAGTTGTGCCATTCTCTTCATAGTAATTCTGGTATAATATTTCGCCATTATTCTAATATTCTAAAGAAAAAAAAATCAGAATAGACCCTTGTTAGGTATTGAAATAATTTCCCAAAATATAAAAGGAAATCTTGCAATGGATTCAAGCATTTGCTTGTGTTTCAAATACTTATTAAGAAAGAGTTAAATAATTTATGCAGTTTATTATGTAGGAAACGTAAGATATTCTCAGATACAATTCTAATGTATAGCAAACAAGTTGCTGGAAGGAATTAGCAGTGAATTACATTTTAAAGACAACATTTTTTCCATATTCCTCTCTTTATCAAAGTTTATTTATATGGAACAGCTCTGCCACACTATTCAATTTATATTCCTATATTCCAACTAAAACAAAGATATGTATCTGTCAAAAATAACTTCTCAAATAGTTTGGCTATAAGCATTGTCAGTCCCACTGACAAAAGTTTGAATTAAAAGGACCGGTATTAATGACGAAGGGCTAAAAAACAGAATTGACTTACATGTTCCACTACTCTGTTTTTTAAATCTTTCCATCTTTTTTCACCTTCTTCTGTGTAGCCAAATACATCTGTTGCAGGACTTTCGAGGGATCCTTCCCTCAATTCTTTCCCATAATCCTCCACAAGAGTAGTCCAGCGCATCAATTCCATAGTAGTAAACAGTTTTAAAAGATCTCTGTTTAAAAAAAGAAAGTGTCTCTGTAAATGGCCAAATCATCTTCATGTCCATCAGAACACTGCATCTTCTAACAGAATTCTGCCAGTGCTACGAGTGCATTAATCTACCTTACTTGCTTTATTGGATATGTGTAATTGCATGAATATGTTAGAAACAAAACTATTAATTTAAAAAAGTACACCAGCATCACTATACATATCAGCATGCACATAACTATTTACCAAAAGTTCTTTACAAATATGCATCAAGGATACTAATAGAGTTTCAGTTTAACATATATACATATACAAACTTGGGAGCAGAAATCAATAACTTACATGCACACCAACATCACAACTATCATTTTACGTTCTATAAACAGAGTAATTCAGATATGTTCAATACATATCTTAGCCATCTCCCTACCAACGACACGTTATGATCATTATATGAAATTCTACAAGAAACATATTCTGCAAATTAGCATTTGCGGCGATGTCATTCCCAAATGTATTCTTAAATTTTGAAAAAAATAGAAGCCACATACTTATATTTGGGGATGTCTTCTAGTTTTTTATCACTGCTTATTCTGTGCACCAAGTCAGATTGTTCATTATCATAAGGGGATAGGATGACATACAACACAACACTCTTCAATGCCTGTTTCAGAGAAAGAGAAAGAAACCGATCATATCAAAATAAACAACTTTATTGGGAATAAGAAGCTGATTTTTTTAATGTACTAGTTTGTAATCAAATTTGGAATTGCAAGTTTGGAGAGCTGAAAGGAACCAAACTAATCATCAATTTTATATACAAAATGAGGAAATTCATTGAAAACAATTTAAAGCTTTCTTGTTAAAAATTCTTAATTTTAAAGAAGATATAAGTGGAATTAGTGGGATTCCCATATAGCATTTTCAAAACCTTGGAACATTGTTCCATAAATTTGTGTGGAGTTTTCAATTCCTAAGATACCTTTGACAAGCAAGGTAATAGGAGCTCTGGTTTCCTGCATCTTAAATAATGTGTGTGTATTTTTATCAGTAGCAAATTTTCGATAACATCACTTCAAATTTTTTCTTCCTGGGCCCTTTCAGAATTTTCACACATATTTTTAATTATTTGAGGGGTTTGGTTTTAAAATCTAACTTCTTTCCTATCAGTATTTCACTATCATATATACCTCCCTACTAACTTTTCATGCCCCTACATCAGGGGTGTGAAACTCAAGACCTGTGGGCTGGATCCGACCCACAGGGTGCTTAAATCTGGCACGCGGGGCTGGTCTGGAAATATCAAAGGACCAGCCCACGGTGCCTCTACCAGCCAAAAAACGGTGCCTCCCTGGCCTCCAGCAGCACTCTGCCAGCCAAAAACGGGCTGCGCGGGGCATTCACACAGCCCATTTTTGACCGGCAGGAGGCTGCTGGAGGCTGAAAACGGGCTTTGTGGGGCCTCCATGTGGCCCTTTTTGGCCGGCAGGATGGTGCAGGAGGCGTCTGTCCCATCCCTCTCCCCCCACTCCTGCCGTCCCATGGAGGAGAATTACAATGCTGATCTGGCCCTCAAAGAAATCCAGTTTGACATCCCTGCCTTACATGCATGAGAATCAAGATTGTTTTAGATTCCTACTACAGTAGTTTGATTACACGGCCAGAGCAAATGTATACAAGGTGGAATGAAAGATGAGCATCCATGGAGAATCCTGCACTTACGAAGGTCACTCTTCGAAGGTTCTGCCCAATTCTAATTATCATAAACAGAATGTTGAAAAATCTGCATTGTTTAAGTTATTTTAGCACGGTCAGGTTAGAATGAGCTCTCTGCTCAGTGTTTCCTCTGGCAATGCAATAGAGGCCTGTATTTCTGGACCTCCAGTATACCCATATAATTCAATTAAAAAGATGTTGCAAAACAAAGTACCAGCCTCCAGCACTTCCTGCACGTCCAACAATGCTGATTTTTCATTCTCCCTGCAGTTTTTCAATCTTAACTCAGAGAAAAACTCTTTGAGCAATATGTGAAACAACTTTACAGAGACACATGAAAAATTACTCTTTTCTACTTCAAAAGCCTTGACTGAATTAAAGTAACTTTCAAGAGATAAAGAAGCATTCCCCATTTGCCAAACAGTATCTATTTTGAAAATACGGTACTTTCCATATGAGTTGATAAAATTCTGTTCCAGTGGTCCTAAACCTTTGCAGCTTGATGGCTGGCTGGGAGGGGGGGAGAGGAGAACTGAGCCACATGAGCGGTGGGTGTGCGTATACACGCATGCAGCCCTTGCACAAGTGGTCGGCTAGCACGTGCACATGTAGCCCTTGGTCAAGAAGTGGTCCAGCGCCTGAATACCCACCAGCCACTCATGCAGCCCAATTCTGCATAGGCCATGGCCCGATAGTGAGCTGTGGCTCGGAGATTGGGGGGCCCGTTCTATTTTATGATATAGAACTCTAACTACATTTTCTTTAATAAAAAAGGAAGTAACTTTGAAGCTGTTATAGAAACAACAAAATGCTATTTCAAGAAAAGTACATGGAATATAAACCACTTTTTCCTTCTAAAATATTGATAATGGGAAAATGATAACTTTGAATTTCATTGCCCTAAAAATTAAATGAGTACCTTCATAAAGGGAGCATTTGCTTACACAGACAGTAACAGCTTATAATCCATTTTCATCTTGCTTTTACCTGTTGCCATTTTTCACCTTCAGCCTGGATGCAGGGTGTATCATAAATAGCTCTGTAGTGTTTACAAATGGAAAGATAAGAACCTTCATGCTGATCCAACTGAATCATTAAATTGTAGTATTTCAATTTTAGTTTCTGAAACGTCAAATAACATTGGGTTAGGAGAGACACATTAAGCATACACATCTATCACTTCTCCAGAAGAGGACTATTTAAGATGTGTGAATTACACCCCCATAAACCAGCAAATCAAAAGTTTTCTACCACCAGACGTACTTCGGTATTTTCTTCCTGGAAAAATTTGGTGTTAATTTTTTTGCTTATAATTTGAGTTCGAATGTAGTCTTTTACAGCCAGACAAAGCCTCATCTGTTCCAAGATGAACTCCACACGTTCCTTCTTTTCCATCGATCCATAGGTCTCCACCTAAAGTTCAGAGCATTAAAATATTATAGACTGAGACATGTGAAATTCTAAGAACTGCACACAAAGCTAACAAAAAACATTAATTTGTAACTTACGTAAAACTTCACTTGGTAGTTACAAGTCTACAGCAAATCAAAACAGTTACAGTATGACAAGATTCTGTAGACAAAGCCTGCTCAATTCCCAGCTGAATAAGCTTCATTTATTTTGAATTTTGGTAAAATTCAAAATGAAATTTAAGCTTTTTGACAAATGACAGATTGAGTCCTCAAAAATCTATTCTTTTTTTTAATCAATTTTTTTATTTTATTCTACATATATATACATCAATGCATAGACAATGTGGCACCTAAGCATCATACATTTTGTTGCAAACAAAAATAACAACATTAATCATATCTCTTACATTCATCAAACTTATATAATTCTAATGTTAATACACATATTTGTATTAAATTATAATCCTTCATTATTTATTTATTCATTTTTCCAGTACATTCTTCTAATGCCAATCACCATATTGTTTAAACATACATGATATCATTATTCAATTTCTTATTTTGTTTTTATATATATATATTTTTTAAAAAACATCTCTTTTGGCGAGCAGTGTGGTTCCAGGTTTTTACATTTCAATACAAACATGACCACAATTACATATTCATCTTTCTTATTCAATTTCATATCACATATTGCTTATTCAATTTTCTTTTAAATATTCTCAAACATTAAATTCATTAAACTTATTTTATCCAATTTCAGTTCATATCTTATTTCATTTTTAAAAAAATATTATCATATCTTACAATATTATCTAAGATTCTTATTTCATTTCTATATTCATTATGCATATTACTTTTACCTGTCACATTTGCAATTTTATCACATATTGTTATTCCATTTATTATTCAATAATTCCGTCCCTCAAAAATCTATTCTTAAAGGCTGAAGGCAGGGAGAGAAAAACAAAAACTCCCATCGCAAAAGATGTGCATCACACTGGATTTCAGACCCCACCTAGTACATCTTCTTAGAAAATTTTCATTGTTTTCTTGGGGGATTGCCTACAAAGATGGTTATCTTCTAGCTGGAAAAGGTAAGCTTCGCAACCCTTATTGGCAAGTAAACAATACTGTGTGGGCAATGTATTTCACCGCTTTATTTAATTTGAAAGGTTTCTAAAACACAAGAGATAAAATACCCCAAAACCTCTGCACTATTTAATGTTCTTATATGACTAGTAGAGAACTGATCAAAACAACTTTTAAAAATTGAAAAATTGTATTTGAAACACAGGCACTGATCTCAAACTAAGCTATTATTTTTTATTACCTGAAGTTCCTGCAAAATTGAGGCTGCTTCTTTTACGTCACCATTTTGCTCTTTTATTTTTGCCAGTGTATTTGTCAGCCGAGCCCTTTCAATTTCAACATATATCTAAAAACAGCAAGGCAGAATTAAGAATCAATCACTGCATAAGCCTAGTATTGTATATGTGGAAGAAGCCTTATTATTTTTACAAATATAAAATATATTTATCAATGTCATACTTCGAATCAACTATACAAGCAATCTGTTTATTAATGTCTTAAAATAACTGATAAAAACCTTTTTCTCAGTTAAGATTTAATTTGTCTAAATCTTATAATCTATATTCTATAGCATCATATTCATATTTTATAATGTAAATAAACAATAAAAAATGAATTGGAAAAAAATAAAAGCCAAAGTAAAATAAAATACAGTAAAAGATTAATGTGCTAATGAGTTAATGTGTATATATGTGCTAATGAATCATAAGACCAAGTTATTACAATGAATAGATCTTTCAGATATACCATGACTGAGGAGAGATTTGGAAGGCATATAGTTACCAAAGTATCCTGGAATTGTGACAGAGGAGGAAAAGCCAGAGCTCCTGTCACATCTTCATCTGTATACTGATTCTGTGCTCTGCTGTCTATTCAATAATACTTTCCAAGCTAATGTGGAGCCAATTATCAGTATTTCAATAAATGCTGAGAATCAATTACAAATCCATCTTACAGTTTACCTCACCCGCATTTTGCCATTTCTTTAATGAAGATATTATGAGAGACTTTGTTGAATGCCTTGCTGAGAAGACACAGTGTCCCTTATGTACTAAGCTAGTAATACTGTTAAAAAGAGACATCAGTATTTCTGCCATTTGGGCTAGATATGTCAAAAGAAACAGAAAAGTACTCTGAATGAAAACAAGAGTAAGTTTCTTAAGAACCTCAAGTGATAAAACAAAGACAGGGACAAGAATGAATGTGTAAATGAATATACGCAGATTGAATACAAATGTGAGTGACCAATATAAAATAGATGGCTTTTATAGAGAGAGAATGAGGACTGAATCACAAGGCAAATAGAATAATAAATGGATCAAGATTGATTATATGCTATCAAGTTGTTGTCAATCTTAGTAACCCCATAGATTTTCTCCTTGACAGGTCTTCTAATGGTGCACTCACCACCACTATAACTGAGTCTACCTACCTTGCTGGTGGTCACCCTCTTCTTGCCATCTTTCCCAGCCTTTGGAGAGCTAGGCCTTCCAATAATAGATCTAATTAGAGCCTCATCATTTGTACCTCAAATGAGAACTCTGGGCGCGTTCAATGATCTATTGGTTTGTTTTCTACGGTAGTTATCTACATTCTTGTCACAAATTTTCTCCAACATCAAAGTTCAAATGCATCAATGGGTCTTTCTACCTTGCTTTCTCCAAGTCCAACATTCACTTTTCATAGTGTCACAGGTAATGTTATGGTTTGTATGATTCTGATCTTTGTAGATACAAACACATCTTGGTATTTGAATATCTTTCCCAAGGCCTTCGAGGATGTTCTTTCAAATCCTAGTCACAGATGTATTTCTTGACTTCTTGGAGTGTCTGGTTATACACTGTTTTATACCTTCCCATTTGCAAATATTAAAGCTGGAATTTATCAACTTGTTTCATGATAACTATATTTAGTTTGCAAGGCACCAAGAAAACATAAGTATTGCAAAAAAAAAAAATTAAGAAACCACAGATGGTGGAAAGCAAAATAACTTACCTTTCCTTCTGTCACTGTACGTAATGTGTCAATCAATTGCAATTTGGTTGGCAAATCTGTAATCTCTTCAACGTACGTACAGCACTGCTGGACCATTTTAGCAACTGCCTAGCATAAATAATGAGGAAGATTACACTTATTGAATATAAACTTGAATAGACAGCATTTGTGTTCATTTGTTTCAGTAATATTGCCTGTTATGGAATTTTATTTCAAAATATCAAAGGAAACTGAAAATGTTTGCAATCCAAAGAGACAGCACAAAACAAATAGGAAATTGTCAGTGATTGTTTTCCTTCATCTTCACATATGTATCTCATGGAGCAGAAACAAACAAACTTCCTGCAAGAGGATATAGTGGAGTTATTTTTGTCTAATATTTCCTATTTTTAGTAAGGTAAAACTGCTAAGAAAAAACTTATCCAGTACTATGGGGAAAAGAACAAGTCATTTGCCTACTTTAGGATTTCAAAAGAATTGTTTCTTTACTTAGCGTGACTTCTACAACTTAAAATTAAAACCAACACTAATTTTTCCTTGCATAATATACTAGCATTATGTACAACTTTACTAAAAAGAAAAATAGCACAATTTAATTTTGCCTGAGACTTTGAACTATTTGTACTCTATATACCTGGTACTATTTGCTTCATATGCATTTTTTGTTTTGTTTTTTAAAGCAATCAAGCAATAGTTGAAAGGGAGTAAAAGACTTTAAACAACATAAATAAACTAAGTCTCCCACCCAGACAGCTTGTCAATTTGTTGAGCATCACATTTCAGTCAAAGCAATGTTACCATTCATGGTCACTACTGCAGTAAATCCAAGTTGCAGTCATTTTTATAAAACAATAAAAATAGAGGCTTGGATATAAATCTATACTATTTGAATTATTTATGATCAAGATAAAAACTTCTTTATTATGTACCTTCAAGTTATCCAGCGACCAATCAAAATTAGCTAGAAATTCAAATAATTTAATTTAGTTATCTCTGAATCAATTATTGTCTCTGTGTCTCAACCCAGCCTACTTCACAAAACTAAGAGGAATTCAGTTGGGATGCTACACAAAGCACACTTATGTCACTATGCGTAAACCGCAACAGATAGGAAGTGAAAAGTGGACTTTTGCATCAGATCTAATCGTTAAGTAAAATCTACTATTAAGTTTAAGCAATAAAATCTGATCTGTACAAGATGGTAAAAAGTCATCAGGCTTTATTCCCTTACAGAAATCTTAAAATAACAGGAGCAAATAATTTTAAATTGCCAGAAAACCATCTTCAAAACACAGAAACACTTTTCATTTGACCTAATATGATTCAGGAAACAATTAAATCCAATTCTCTTTTACACATATGAAATCTTGATCTGTCTATATACAACATATACTAATAGTTACCGAGCTGTACTGTAGGAGACCACATCAAAGAAATACAGATAGTCCTCAATTTATAACCGCAACTGAGACTGGATTTCCAACCAAAGTTATTACAGTCATAAGTTGAGGCACCCACATGACCAAACCCAATTGCACAGCATTTTTGTGGTGGTGGTTAAGCAAATCACTGCTGTCATTAAGTGAACACCACAGTCATAAATAAGAACTCATTCTTCTAGATGGGCATTTTTTTTTTTGCCAGAAATCAGCAAAAAAAATTATCACAAATTGCAGTCATGTGAATGTGGGATGCTGCAACCGATTATAAAGTTGAGCCAGTTACCAAACATCCTAAATGTAGTCATGTAACTTTTTTGGGGATGGGGATGGGGGGCAGGAACAGATGGACAATATCTTACAACAAGAATGGAAAAGCAGGAGAAACCCTTTTAAACTTCCCCCTTTTCCCTCAGTAAACTCACCTGTTTTAACTGACTCCTCCTTTTCGAAAGAAGGAAAATGTTTTCATTAAGAGCATTCCAGTCTTTAGCATCATAACACATTTTTACTACAGCAACCAAGATGCGAGATGTGGAAACCATATCAGAAGCCTAAAAAAAGAATGGGAGATAAAATATATCATTTTTAGTGTAAAATATTTGCAAGAGTTCCTCTAGAAAATTTAAAAACTTCACTATTTATGAAAATAAATATATTTCTGATCACAAGAGGAAAAGTAACTCAGAATTCACAAATGAACAATTCATTATTCTAGTACTCACATCACAGTTTTTCCATATCTTATTCTTACTTATAAATGGAGATTTTACTTTATCAGAAAATGTACTATTATTTAAGCATTAACTCCCATATTTGTATACTGTAAACTAATTCTCTCTCACTGTTTTCTAAAATCAATGAGAATCTCATTATCTGTAAGAACATATAAAAAGCTGGAAAAAAGACATCAATTGCTATTTTGATATCTGCAGAAGAGTCACATGCAATTTATAAGAAAAAACGAATGACTAATTTTAAAAATTGAAGAAATGACTAGTACATTTTAAAAATGCTTACAGTTCGAGTCTGTTTTTCCAGTGACAGCAATGTTTCAATAGCTTCCTGAAGCCTTCCATCCTAAAACAGAAATATGGTGCTTAAAACAAAATGAAAAAAGTAAAGTACGTCTAAATTAACTAAATTGCCAAGTTATATATCAGTAAATACAATATATCACAAAGGTGGATGAAAATGTGTTATTTAACAATGTTTAAGTACCGCCCATCTCGCTGTCAGAGTGACGCTGAGTTAGGAGTGATTATAAGTTAGAAAACTATAGTTGCAAAGTCAAAATATATCTTGCTTGTTTATGGGAATCCAGCAAGACTACTTTGTAAACCATGACTGATTAGACCACATAACCTAGGAGATGGTGGTTTCTTCAGTAAAACAATACTGCTTGCTGGAAGATGTTACTTGTTTAATTTAAAATAGGAAAGCTTGTATTAAATGTAACCAAACTGCATGGAACGCAATTAAATTTAAGAGAGAAATACAGAATCACTTATCATGTTGATTTCAACTACACTTATGTCAATATTAACTACACCAGGAATAAGACAATGAATCAATCTATCAACCTATCAATCTGCAGTCTAGCTTCCTGTGCTTCTTTTGCAGAAGGATTGAAAAGCAAAGTTTCACTCTTTAAATTACAAACACTTTGTAACGGTAGACCTTGACTTATGAAACATAATTGAGCCCAAAATTTCTATGGCTAAGGCATTTGTTAAGTGAGTTTGCCCCACTTTATGACCTTTCTTCCCACAGTTGTTAAGTGAATCACTGCAGTTGTTAAGCTAGTAATCGTTATTAAGTGAATCTGTCTTCCCCATTGACTTTGTTTGTCAGCAGGTCACAAAAGGTGATCACATGATCCAATCCACCACTCCCCACAATTCAAGCTCTGCAAGTATATGTGGGCTGGCCCACCACACGCACAAGTTGAGCTGTGCGCATACACCAACCGGCCTCTCATGCAGCCCTGTTCCAAACAGGCCAGAGTCTGGCAGTAGGTCGTGGCCCGGGGGTTGAGGACTCCTGAAATAAGCTACCCAGTATTACCAAGAAAATATATAGCCATTTTAAAAAGTGAGAGTTAAACTATACCTGTAAGTTTCCTGAATTTAGAATGTGTTTCCTTAATTTTATACTCAATTTCAAGAGGAAGAGGATGCTCTGAAAGCTGCCTTCAAATATTATTTGTCTAATATTTATCAAGATCAAATCTATAAGGTATTCATTCAGATGCCGAAAGGGAAATTACAGCATGCACCTTATTTTGCCAGATGCAAGTTGCTTCTTCTCTCAAGTAAACAGCAAACATATTTCTGTTCTGCTAAACGTAATACTCTATATTAGCTATTCTCTTCCAATTCAATTATTGAATCTAATTATATGTACTTATATTGCCAAAGTAAAAAATTCCTTGCTATTGCCAAAAAAAACCCAACAACCCCAAGTTGGGGAAAATGTTTAAATAAAGAAACAAATTCAAAAATTCAACCCCTTCATGACAAAAGACAGCAGGGTTAAAGGACAGCATTCTTGCATAGTTCTTTCCAAATCAGGAGAAATAGATCTTCCTCCAATAATTTAATCATAGCAACAATACAGAGTCACTTCACTGGTGAATTAGACAGCTATATAAATGGATGGATGGGTGGAAGTTAGTTAGTTCCATCTGTGTGCAATAACTTCTTTAACCAGATCATTTTTACCCTTCTCTTTTCAATGTTTTAGATTGTATTTAACATTACATGTTTTCCATGCACAATTTAATTCTGGTTTACTCCAATATAAAGCAGGTGACTGCACTTAGTCAACCTCAGCTGACCAGATGTAAACCAGGTTACTATTCAAGAAAATTCCAGAAGGTATATTTTAAAGAAAGAAATGGGCAAAACCTAACTATTTCAGTATTATTGCCAAGAAACTGATATGGATGCATTCTTGAAATAATCAGAAATTAAGATCAATACTTTAGTAGGGAGACTGTACCACTTAATTTAAATTCATACAGTATGCTTAACCATAAATGCATTACAACACTGAGTTAGTCCAACAAACTAAATTAAAATCCAGTTTGATAATTTGGGGTTCAACAAGTCATGTGTGCACAGCCTTAACAGGACAACATGTAATCAATAAATCAGAGAGCAACAGTTCCTCACCATCACCACTTGGTCTGGATAGTGATGGGCACTTTTGTATTATTTTCTAAATTCAAGATAATTAGCACCCTGGATAGATTTCCCCCCCCCCCATGGACTTACATCTTTTTAATAAGCTATTACTTCTCTAGGAAGTAATCCTAGGTTAGCATCAGAACCCAATTCTAAAAACAATGTGAAAAAAATCATACTTAAATATCTAATCCACCTTTTGGAGGGGGGGGGTATGTGCATTAATAACACACAGCAAATGAAAGAAAATGCAACTATGCTAAGCAGCGATGCCATGTACACAAGAAACAAATAAAACCGTACAATTCATAGGATATCTAAGATTTGCAGTATAGTACAATATCCATGCAAATCTTTTACTATTACTTCAACATACACAACCAATGTTCTTGTAAATCCGACAGGAGTTCAAAGGAAGCCAAAGGGTTCCCCTGTGAGAGATGGGCGGTTTCTAAATAAGATTAATCAATAAAACTAAAAGTCCCGAAGCAGCAGCAGCAACACCGATTTACACTGAGGAAGAAACCCACTAAATTTAAAGCTCCAGTTAAACGCAGGGGAAAATGTCAACCTTACACTTCTACAAACCTAATAAAAAAAAAACATAATTGCCTCTTTTCTTCCAATGCAAGCAAGACACTTTCTTACCTCTCGGGACAAGCTGCCGTCATATATTACAATAAAGAAAAGGTCTTGTTTAATTTCTTTTCCTATTTAATATTTAAATTTTTATTCAATTCCGGAGGCCTCGTTCCTTCGAAAAACAATGCACAGGGGGGAAAGGTCCGTCCCGATTTCTACCCCTCCTTAATTAAAGAAACACGGGAGCGACCCGCGCTTTGCCTACCCCACGCACGATCGGCCCTTCCCGGGAGGAAAGGAGGGAACAGCAGCAGCAGCAGCATCTCGCCCCGTTTCTCCCATCTCGGCCACCCAGATGCCCATCTGCGGCATCTCCTTGGCTTTCCCACGCCGGGCAACGCGGCTTGTGGAGCCGAAAGGGCCCCCCTTCTCCGCTCTTCTCCCCCCCTCCGTCACCTGCCTTGCCAGAGTCCCCCGGCCAGGGTCAGTCCGGAGAGGCGATCCTTCCCCCCCACGTCCCCCCAATCCCACCGGGGGAGCAGGGGCTCCGAAGCGAAGGGCCGATGCGGCCTAAAGTCGGGCCGCGCCATGACTCAGCCCTCGGCGGGGCCTTTGCTCGCTTACCCGGGCCATCTGCTCGCACTCGGGTAGGCGCTGGTCTACCGTGGCGCTGTAATCCACCTCCATTTTTACGATGCGGCCATCGGCCCGCTCCGCGCCCCCGTCCGCCATGGCCCGGTCTCGCCCAGCCCGGAATCGCTCTCAGGGATCTCAAGTCAAACACTCAAGTCACGCACTGACTCACCGGAACCGGAAGCCGCTGGCTAGAATGGCAGAGGCAACCACGAGGACAGCCTACTCGCCGAGGACCCCCCTCGCATCTCACGCCCGGCGACAGGCACTGGGTTAGTCACCTTGGAGGAGGGAGGGAAGGAGGAGGGGGAAGAGGAGGAGGGGCGGTTTTAAAATCACAGCCGCCTCTGTGTCTCTTTATTTCTGTCCTCTGGTGGGCATCCGGATTTTTGCAGCCCGGATCTGGAAGTGGAGTGTGAAGGATGTGTGTTTGTGTTTATTTTCATGGTCATGATGGGCACTGAAGATGGTGTTTGATTTCGTTGTACGAGGTGCAATGACAATAATCTAAACTAAACTATTAGCTTGGGACGTTAAGAGAAAGAGAAGGGAATCAAGAAAGGTTGTTGAGGGAACTGACAATAGAAGAGAACATATGTAACTCAGGGCTGAACTTAGCGCTCTCTGAGCTTGGTTGTTTTCTTATAGACATTTCATTACCAAACTAGGTAACTTCATCAGTGTTTAAAGGTAGTGGGATTTTCTCTTTTTATCTACAAAGGTAAGTTTTGGTGGGAGATGGTCTTGGTGATTTGGTTCCTTGATTAGGATGTTATTTGATTGTATATCTGAGTCAATAGTTCCTTGATTGGGCTGTTGTTTACTGATGGCTGTTACCTAGTTGGGTAAGGAGATATCTGCAAGATATCAAAGCAAGGCTAGGGAGCACCAAAGTCCTCAAAGAAAGGAGTGTATTAAATGGGAAATTATAAACCTACATCCCCCAACTTGGTACCCTGGCAGTATATGTGACTACACTTTTTCAAAAGTCCATTTCAGGAGGAGCTAAAGCATATCAGATGGAGGAAAGCTGCTTGACCCTCACTCTGTTCAGGAAAGAGTTGGGAAAGAAGGAAAACCCAAGTTGGAGAGAAGCTCCATTTCATTGAGGTTTATGTTATGAATCATTTTACCTATTCTTATGAAAGCAAGAAATGTCAGAGTCAAGTCACTTTGTCCTGAAATTATGAAGTGGAAGAACCATTGAGTTCAGTTCTGGTTCTGAAAATAAATGCCTGTGCTCAAATGCACTCTTTTCCCTAATTCTCAATGTAAATTTGACCCAAATTATTTTCAATTGGTGTCTAGTTAATAGGACCTGGGTTGCAGCAAAAACCAGGCTAGATCCAAGGCCAAGGAAATAGACTAATTAACACTTATATAAAAATACACCATTGGTCTCTGTATAAAATACACCTTAATACATAGCTCTGGGAATGGATGGGGGCAGGAAGCACTCTAAGCAGATAACAGATAATCAACAGTTGGAAGGAACCTTGTAGGTCATTTAGTCCAACTCCCTGCCCAAGCAAGAGACCCTACACCATTTCTGAAAGATGGCAGTCCAATCTCTTCTTGAAAGTCTCAAATGATGGCATTCCCACAACTTCCGAAGGCAAAGTTGTTCCATGAGTTAATTGTTCTCACTGTCAGAAAGTTTCTCCTTATTTCCAGGTTAAATCTCTCCTTGTTCAGTTTCCATCCATTATTCCTTGTCTGGCCTTCGGGTGCTTTAGAAAATAGTCTGACCCCTTCCTCTCTATGGCAGCCCCTCAAATATTGGAAGACTGCTATCATGTCTCCCCTGGTCCTTCTCTTCACTATACTAGCCATGCCCAGTTCAGTGGTGGGATTCAAGAAATTTTACTACCAGTTCTGTGGCCATGGCTTGGTGAATGTTGCAGGGGAAGGATACTGTAAAAACTCCAGTTAGAGGTGGTATTGGTCGGTTCTCCGAACTACTCAAAATTTCTGCTACCGGTTCTCCGGTCAGAACCTGCTAAATACCACCTCTTGCCCAGTTTCTGTAACTGTTCTTCACATGTTTTAATCTCCAGTCCCCTAGTTGCTGTTCTTTGTACTTTTTCTAGAGTCTCAACATCTTTTAAATAGTGTGGTGTCCAAAATTGGATGCAGTACTCTGGGTGTGGTCTTACTAAGGCTTTGTAGAGTGGTATTAGTACTCCCCTTGATCTTGATTGTATCCCTCTTGTTAATGCAACTTAGGATTGCATTAGCTTTTTTGGCTGCTGTTCCACACTGCTGGTTCATATTTAGCTGGTTGTCCACTAAAACTCCAAGATCCCTCTCACAGTTACTGCTATTGAGCCTGGTTAGGACTTTACTTTTCTCTACATTGAATTTTATTTTGTTAGATACGGCCCAGTGTTCTAGTCTGTCAAGATCCATCTGGATCTTGAGCCTTTCTTCTTGGGTGTTAGCTATTCCTGCCAGCTTAGTATCATAAGCTTTCTTTATACAGGTAGTGCTTGACTTACAACCACAACGGAGCCCCAAACTTCTGTTGCTGAGTGAGATATTTGTTAAGCAAATTTTGCTCCATTTCATGACCACAGTTATTAAGTGAATCACTGCAGTTATTAAGTTAGTGACACAGTTGTTAGATGAATCTGGTTTTCCCATTGACTTTGGTTGTCAGAAGGTTGCAAAAGGTGATCCCATGACCCCAGAACACTGCAAGTGTCATAAATATGAGTCAATTGCCAAGCGGCTGAATTTTGATCACGTGACCATGGGGATGCTGCAACAGTTGTAAGTTTGAAAAAATGGTCATAAGTCATTTTTTTTCAGTGCCATTGTAACTTCAAATGGTCACTAAATGAACTGCTGTAAGTCAAGGAATACCTCTATTACCATCAGGTTACTAACGTTTGGGGGCAAACTTCAAAAATTTATTTTTCTACTTTTTAGTTAAATTGGGGAGGGGTTTTTTTTTAGCTACTGACACATTCATTCTCACATTTTCCTTTCACGGAGGAAGAATAATAATATCTCACTGCCATCATTATCGCAACTTTCCTCCCATGTAAACAAGAAGATTAAGTAAGTTAAAGAAACTCAGTTACATATTACATGGATGCTATCCAAGACAATTAAGAAAAAGTTTTTTTGGTTTCACTTCGGCTGATTTCCTCCACTTTGAAAAATATTGAAGTTCTCCATTATTCTTTTTTTTTTTTTTTTGGGGGGGGGGGGGGTTTGCCTCCCTTCAGAAAACTTTTTTTAATATTAGGCTCTATTTTTGTCATCTATTTTATATTAAACTCCTGATTTTCTTACACAACTCCAAGGTCAAGCCTGATAACAAAACTATTTGGCTTGAAACTGTTAATCCATTGTCACATAAACCTGTATAACTTGTCTGGGGAAGTCACAGGAAGGTTAGCATCTGATCTCTGGAGTGATAACTGGGCCTACAGCTATTAATTGCTATATAGGATCAGGCAGAAATTATGCTTCTCTCCATAACCTCTCTGTGCCACTGTGGATAAAAGAATATGGGTATTTTTTTTTCAAAAGTAATAAACCACGTTTTGTTAAAGCAATAATAGATTACTTTTTCTTAAAAAAAAACTGGTTTAAAAATGAAGCCATGATGAATACAAACATTTAAAACTTACTCAAGCATATGAGCTTTTAAAACATAAGGCATGATCAATACTTTGAACAAACAACAACAAAGTACAATGATTGGCCTAATTTAGTGACCTGGACCTTCCCAGACATTCCCTCCATTCAGGGTCAGGGACTATGTCAAATAACATAGCCTTGAAATGGTTTGCTGAGAGCAAACATATATTTGCTAGGTCCCAACTAATAGTCATTTGTGAAGTCTCTGGGTCAGAAAAGAAATCTTGTGTATGTGGCCTGGAATCGAAACCAAAGTTGTTTAATAAAAGTATCACAAAGAAGCCCCCCTTAAGAATACTGCCAGGAAAAAAAATCTTGTAGCATTCTTAGATATCAATTTTAACTAAGTGGAAAAATATAATCCTAAAATCCCCATCCTACAATTAGTTATCCTACACTTCCACCCACACTATTAAAATAAATGGATTCTCCTCCCTTTTAAATAATCTATGCCCTCTTTCCCTAACCCATAGATTCAGGCAATGTTTTAAAAATGTCCAGGAAACAAAATTACAAGAAACAGTGAAAATAGGAAGGACGGCTGCCTGGGAAACAGAGGAAAGAATAAAAAAGGTGTACTCTGAAGTTGGACTTTAAAAAAAGATAGGTATCAGAGTAAGAAATGTGACATAATCTGTTTTTTTTTTAAAGGGAGTCTCTGCAGATTTTACTCCGCTAGTCATAGCCATTTCAAAGCTATGGAGCCAGGACTTTCAGAAGACATTTCCATGGTCCTGTGGCCAGCATGATGTCATGGAGCATTGTTACCTTCTCACTGAAGTAGTACCTATTTATCTACTTGCATTTTCATGCTTTCAAACTACTAGATTGGCAGGAGCTGGGGCGAGGACAGGAGCTCACCCTGTCGCATGACACTTGAACCTGGGCTCTCAGCTTTCCAGCCAACAAGCCCAGCGTCTTAACAGCTGAGCCACCCTGTTGCCCCAGTCTGTTAAAAGCCATCCTTATAAATCTGATCCATCATCTCCAGAGATCTATTTGGCTCTTTTCCCTCATCAAGAGGTCTAAAGTGCAGAACCAGAACTCCTTCTTTGGTGTCTTCCTAGGAGCATCTTCAGGCAATGTCCTTACTTGCAGCAGCAATCACAATTTACCTAGAGTAAGATCATGAGATGTGAGATGTGTCCCCAGGGTTTCTCAAGGCAGAGAATACATCAACAACCAAACAAGTTTCAAAGCCATAAAGCTCAAGGCAAAGAGTTCTTTGAGATGTGGAAGCAGAAAGAAACAGCAAACTGTCCATAAGAGAAAGTCTATATCTTTACCCTGACAGAAAGCAATCAACTACTGTATTCACTGTGGCTTCAATCTAGTTTCCAGTAAAGATTCTTACCTAGCTGTGCTGTTGAATGTCAGAGAGATTTCAGCCAGGTTTGTGCCTCATTCAACCGCATTGACTTGGCAATTAGAAATTTAAGTCAAGATCCAGTCCAAGGAACCAAACTGGAGGCAAAGCATGCAAAGCAAACATTCCCAAAGCAAACATTCATGCCTTGACTCTAAATGTGAGTACAGGTACATTGAAAAAGGTGAGTTACGACCATTTTTCACAGGATCAAAATTCAGATGCTTGGCAAGTGGTTCATGTTTATGATGATTGCAGTGTCCTGGGGTCATGGGATCCCCTTTTCCAACCTTCTAACAAGCAAAGTCAATGGGGAATCCAGATTCACTTAACAACCAAGTAACTGATTTATCAACTTCAGAGATTCACTTAACAACTGTGGCAAGAAAAGTCATAAAATGGGGCAAAATTCGCTTAACAAATGTTTCACTTAGCTACATAAAGCTTGGGCTCAATTATGGTCATAACTCGAGGACTACCTGTACATGTAGTCCTTGACTTACAGCCATTCGTTTAGTGACCATTTGAAGTTACAACGGCACTGAAAAAGCGATTTATGACCATTTTTCACACATAGGGCCAATGCAGCATCCCCGTGGTCACATGATCAAAATTCAGATGCTTGGTAACTGGCTCATAATTGCCTTCACCTCAGTAAAAGCAAAAATGGGGAAGTTCCTTTATAATCCCAAAATGTCTTTTCCTTAATGGAGTAACAGACTTGGAAGATCTGCTAGTCCAATCCCTTTGCTCAAGCAGGAGACTCTATACCCATGATGGCGAACCTATGGCAAGCATACCACAGGTGGTACGCATAGCCATTTGTGCTGGCACGCAAGGTGCAGGCAAATTTACCTCACTGCGCGTGCGGGGGCCTCACAGCTGATTTTTTTGGCTGGTTTGAGGCCCTTTTTAGTCTCCCAGAGGCTGTAATACCGGAAATGACGAAACGGGCCTATTATTCGGCCTGCAAAGCCTGCAGAGGCTTTTCTCAAGCTCCTGGGAGGCTGAAAAAGGCCTCAAACCAGACGAAAAATCAGCTGTAAGGCGCAGTGCAGGTAAGGGGGCGGGGGGCACATTGCCTTCTGGATGCTGCCACGCAAGCGAGTGCAAGCGAGTGCACAATTTTTGACACAGGAGGCCAAAAAGGTTAGCCACCACAGCTCTGTACCATTTGAGAAAAAGCGCTGTCCAATCTCTTCTTAAAAACTTCCAGTGTTGAAGCATCCACAACTTCTGGAGGCAAGTCGTTCCCACCTTGTTCTGAGCTCAAAAAGAGAAATGTTGAGTCCACTGAATCCTTGCTAAAGAAATACTTCTCAGAAATTACTTTTGATCTAGAATGTTACTTTACCTGACCAATTCTTTAGTCAATTTGATTTTTAACTGGATTCAAGCATACATGAGAACATGACCATTGTGTTTATTATTTAAAATGGTTTATAACTGCCCTTTCCAGTAGACTAGGACAGACTATTGAGAGCTGGCTTAGTATTTGTTTGTTTGTTTGTATCCCCGTCTTTATTATTATTTTATAAATAACTCAAGGCAGCAAACCTATCTAATATTCCTTCCTCCTCCCTGTTTCCCCCAAACAACCCTGTGAGGTGGGTTGGGCTGAGAAAAAGTGACTGGCTCAAAGTCACCCAATCGGCTTTCATGGCTAAGGCGGGACTTGAACTCATGACCTCCTGCTTTCTAAGCTTAACCACCAGACCAAAATATTCATGGTTAAGCATTTGCAAGTCCTTAATCATCTTTTTAATAAAGCTTTGTAGTACGCACAGTTTACAATCAAAATGGGCTGGTTTCATAAATGATAAATTACAAACTCATGTTTTGTATTTGTTTATTGTGAGAGCTTAGCTCAACTTGAGCTAAGTGAGCCCAACCGTATCTTTGCCCTTGACATATGCTTCCTAGCCAGCCCTGGACTTGTCGGCTTCATTCCTGTCCTATCACCTTGTCAAAACAATATACCTTGTTCTCTTGTGGAACAACAGCTGGTCAGCTATTTTGAGAAAGAACATCTCTTTTCCACTTATACAGCAGAGCAGTAAAAGAAAGCACTGATGTCTTCATGCTGTGAGGGAGGGAGGGATTAAAACATCTGTTAAGCTTCAGATAGAAAATGGGGAGAGAGAGGACAAAGGTTTCTGCAGGCGTCATAGATACATCTTGAAAAGCCCAGGCCTATGCAGAGGAAACCACAGTACATATAACATGCAATAGATTCCACTACAATAACCATGTATTCTGTTTCCGTTTGCCTTCATTTCCCCTTTGGTTAAATATGTTTTTTTAAAAGTCCAGGAACTCATCAATCTTACTTTTTAAAAAATCTTTTTCAGGTATCTTCAAACTTTAGGGCCATTAAGTGGTTGGCATGATGGGTTTTGTGATTATAAAATACCTAAAATATTGTTAGAGAATAATAGTTGATTATATAATCAAATGTTATATGTTTGGTTATATAGTTATAATTGTATAAATAATGATTTTACATATACAATGAAATCATTTTTATATTCATCGGAAGGGTGAAATACAAAAGAATAATTTTAAATGTTAAAAACTTTTTAAAAATTAAAGGACTACCAAATACACAAACACACACACACAACAGGATATCTGATAACAGGGCAGTCAAAATGTTGCAATAAGTAAAAATATTATTTTAAAAAATGTTAATATGTATGTACAGGATATAATAGAATTGTAATATTATTATGGTTGGTCACACAATCAACCGTAGATGTTTAGTCTGGATTTGGTATTTTTATCCACTTATCAAATCACAAGGACCTGGGATAGAAAGAATTTGTGGTCTGATGGGGTTAAAAGGTATCATTGCAGCATGTAAGCTACTCCAACTAAAGCTGCCTTTTGCAATTGATGGATGGTGATTTTGTCAATGCCAATGGTATTCAAATGCTGATCCAGGTGTGTTTTGAGACTGCACCCAAAATGCCTTTAAGATCTTCTTCACTGATGTTTTTAATCTTCTTGACTTTGGTGTGCTTGATGTTGTCAACTTAAAGGATGCCCAGATATTTGTAGTGTCTTCCTCCACACTCCTGAAGTTGTTTCCCTAGCCATCTTGATTTCTTCAGTTTTCATTACTTTTTCCAGTGACGGTAAGGGTGGCACATTTGTCCGATCCAAATTCCATTGCAGTCAGTATCTTAGCTGTGTATGTGGACAGAGTTGAGCATGACTCTATATCAGGTGGTGTTTTCCCATATAGCTTCAGATCATCCATGTAAAGGAGGTGGGATAGCTGGGTAGATTGTTTGATGTTTGATAGCCATGATCTGACTTGTTCAGTATTGTTGACAGAAGAATCACTGCAATGGCAGGCAGCTGATCTTTTGTTCCTCTGCTGTTTGGGTAGTTTCCTTTCTGTTCAAATAGAAAAGAGCATGTTTTCTACTAGATACTATTGCATCGCCTCAGCTACTGCACAAGTTTAAAAAAATTAAATTGTTGGTAAGCAAGACTTGTTGCGTGGTTCTGTCCTTCTGTTAGATCTTTCATTATCAGGTAGGTTTTGCCAGGTGTTAGGTGTTCTTCAATTTTGCTCCTTGCAGTAAGTTGTTAACTACTTGGCAACAAATGGAGGGTGGGGTATAAAATATTTCAACCGAAAATCATACAGTTTATCTTCACCTGGTGATGACCAATTCTTGGTCTTCCTTGCCGTTTTTTCCATCCTTTCTGCTGTTATACAAATTCTTTCATTTCAGCTTCTTTTTATTCTCATCCACCTCCGTTATTCAAGTTGTATGCCATATGCTAAATAAATAAATAAATCCAAGCTGCATTCTTGTTGCATTTGTTTGGGTTATTCCTTAGCTGCACCAAGAACTGCATTGTTTCTTCTTTGTCAGGTATTGGCTATTTTACTGCAGTCTCTCTCCATGGATGGATTTGGTAGGAACATTTTTGATTTGACTGAAATTGGAGATTTTGACTATTGTATGCAATTTGAGCTTCGTATCTACTGATCTTCTTACTAATTATTATTTGCTACTTTATTATTTCCAGTGCTTAATTTTCTTTGATTCTAGGTGTTATTTCTTGGTCAGATATTCTTTGGTCTTCCTGTTCTTCAGCTTCTTTTCTTTCATCTGTTCTAGTTTGTTTGCATCTGATCTTAGAATGTTGATTTTATTTTCCAAGCTTGTCTTCCACTTCCTGATCCATTGTTTGACTTTCTTTCATATGTGTTGATTTTGCATCCCAGGTATTCGGTTACAGCTGCAGCTGTATTCTCCAATAGTTGGTTTGTTTCTTGCAGTGAGCTGATGCTTGTAGTTGGTATTACAGTATTGACATCTTTTAATACTTGTGCTGTTTCTTTGTAATGAGCTTCAATGCAGAAAATCTTATTATGTTGTTTTTGTGCTGCTCTAGATGTTAAGTTATTCTTTGTTTCAATTCTTCTTTTTCAATTAGGGCTTTGTTCTTCTAAGAAGGCAGAGAAGAGGGTGCCTGGTTTGGGAATGAAAATGATTCAATAGTTATGCTGACTTCTACTTCTGCTGACTCCCCCTGGTTTGCCTTTATAGTCCGAGTTACTTCTGGAAAGGCTTTTGATTTCTTTGCCCTGAATAGACTTTTGTAGTTCTTCCAATTCTTTTTCTATGAATAGTTTATTTCATATTATAAATCAACATTGTGTTCTGTTATTTTTTATTCTGGATATTGTTTTTTCCCAGAACTAGTGTATTTTTTTAGACATCCTCTTCTTATTGGACTTAATTTGTAATAACAGTTTATTATTTCTTTGTTTTTAATCTTTGTATATCTGCAACCGGGTAAACAACTTTTCTTCTAGTAATCCTGCAATCTTTGATCCTATTTGATCAACCAACAGTCCTGAGTCCTACAGCCCATTTGTTACCATATGTACACCTACTGCTCTCCTTGACAACCCAGCTGATTGTTTTATAATCAGCATGTGCAGTGTTGGGAAAGTTGAGTGTATGACCTACTGTTTTTCTATCTTTTTGCACAATCTGCACTTTGAATTTGATGATTTTTTCCCCCAATTTTGGCCTTGATTGTATTAGTCCAAATAGCTTTCTCCTGAGCAGCTAAAATCAAGCCTTCAGTTTCTTTTTTTAATATTACAGTTCTAAGCCATTGCCAGGTTTTATCTTTATCCACTTTCCCTTTGATATTTTGTAGAAATTGATCATGTGATGCTTCTCCTTGCCAGCATTGTGTTCATGTTTTTATTACAGTATTTCAATACTCCTGTTTTGATTCCTGAACATTCAGTAAGTTCCAATTTTTAACTTGCACCAATGATTGTTCTTGGCTGTCTTTCATGTATAATGTATACATTATAAGGTATAATTTCATGTATAATGTATAATAACTTATGCATAATTTTCTTCTCAGCATTTATTGGTGACTGATCCTTATTTCTGAGATACCTTGTATAAGCTGCCAGAAGCATTATTAAAAATAAAGATGATTTTCAAGATGTCAGTTCCTATATTATGTTAAAATTAATAATCTAATTTCTATGTTGCCTATGAAGCTTTGTACCCTACTATGACATTAGTTGTCTGCCATATTGGACTCAATCTTTCCTCACTCTACCCCATCTGAACTTTCATTGGAAGTTCAAACAAGGGAAGGAAAATTCTCCCTCCGACATGTTGGCTGTGTTAGCAAAGTTCTGTGTGACAATTGCAACAATATTATAACCGGTAAATTTTGCAGTAACTGTTGTGCTTAACTCTTAAAGCAAACTCTTGACTAAAAAGGAAAACATTTCTGAATGTGTTTTCAACATTCTAGCATGACACATAGAACTATCATTCCATTAGAAGATGGTTACTTCATTGCAGTGCTTCCACATAGTCAGCCTTTACAATAATTTGAGAATTGATTATACATAAATTCTATGGCTATGTTGTAATAAGAAATAATTTCCTAAATAAAATTGTAATAAAAGAGAGATTTAAGAAACCATATTGTTTTTCTTCCATAACTCCTTAGAGACACCTACTATAGATCAATTCAGATCCTGAAGAACTTTCTTTCCTTCCAATACTTATCAATGGAGACCGAGTGGAGCAAGTGGCCAGTTTTAAGTTTCTGGGTGTTACCCTAAAAGAGGACCTGACCTGGGGTGCCCACATTGCAGCCCTGGTCAAAAGGGCCCAGCAGAGATTATACTACCTGTGACTTCTCAGAAAACAACAACTGAATGAAAAACTGCTGGTGACCGTCTACCGCTGCACCATAGAGAGCATTTTAACTTACTGCACCTCTGTATGGCTTGCCAATTGCACAGTGGCAGATAGGAAAGCACTCCAGAGGGTTAACCACATTGCCCAAAAGATCATTGGTTGCCCTCTCCCCTCTTTCGAAGAGCTTTATAGCTCCTGCTGCCTTCAAAACATTATCAAAAGATCCAGCTCATCCTGGGCACCCTGTTTTTGAACTATTACCATCTGGCAAATGGTACAGAATAATAAAAACAAGGACAAATAGGCTGAAAAACAGCTTCTATCCTAGGGCAGTAGCTCTTTTGAATTCTGCTGTATAGTGCAGTATTGGTGTGGTGTCGGGGTTTTTTGGGTCAATGTGTGAAGGGTGAAGGATGTATGTTTGTGTTTATTTTCACGGTCATGAAGTGCACTGAAGATGGTGTTTGATTTCATTGTACAGGGTGCAATGACAATAAAATAAAGTAAACTAATACAATTCTATACGATGGAGTCCAATCAGTCAGTAAGAATTATTGTAATTTCAGAATAATCCTCTTTTTGCAATAGAAAGTACCAATGCATCAAACTGAAACTTAGTGCTCTATAAATAGAAACGATCAGTGGACATATAAGAGCAGGATATAACCTCAACCATTTCCCGTTAGGTCACCATTTCATTAAAAGTTTTGCAAGCTAATTTCCCACATTGGCTAGAAATATAGATAAAAGTTTGTAAATATGACTACCCTGCTATTTTTGAGGTGAAGATTATGCAACTGATAAAGAATGCTACTGTGTGTACATTTGACATTCATTAGTTAAGGCGATATTCATTTTTACTCTGACTAAATGCTCCGAATGTTTCTCCACTTTTATAAATACGTTTACAACTCTGAAATCTGAAAAGTATCACAAAAAAAACCATCATCACCAACATAATCCCTTGTGGGGTAGAGTCTGGGGAACTGAATAGAGCTAACAGAGTGTTTAATGGCCGAATGCTCTTCCTGTCACCAATGCAGGAAAAAAAATCAGAATATTAGGTAACAATAAAAACAGCATTGGAAGATGCTTTTTCACTCTTTTGCGATCTCCATAAACCCTTGAATCATCCAATTAAAAAAAGATCTCAGTTTGCCTCCAGGTCTAGTTAAATAAACTGATGCTGCAGTCATTACCAAGGTTGTGCAACGTTTGGGATTCAAGGGCAAAAAGTTTTGGATTTGGATCACCTGAAGTGCAAACTCCTTAATCCAAATCCAAAGAACTGCACATCACTACTCATTCCTACGGATGTTTATTCAAGGCAATGCAGCGGCTAGCTGACAATTTTTAGAACATATTTGCATATCACACCTAGCCTAGTCCATATTGCCCCATATGGGACTGGTGATAGAAGAATTGGAGAATCATAGACGACTCCATTTGTCTTGGAGTGGAATTTTGGAGAGAATTCCAGACATTTTCATAGTGATACATAAAAATACATGATACATAAAAAGATGCTGAGGTCCAAGAAAGAGTGCAAGGAAGAGCAACAACGATGATGAGGGGATTGGATGAGGGGCCTGGAGGCTAAATCATATGATGAATGGAATTAGATATGTTTAGCCTACGAAGAGAAGGCTTAAGGGCAGTTGTATGATTCAACCGGTGTAACAACCAGTTCGGTGAGCGTGCACTTCGTGTTTAAAAAGAAAACATTTTCAGCTCTAATACTTACCTTCTACTGTAGCCTCTGTGAAAAAAACAGCTGAGGCACAGCAAATTGCTCTGCCGCATGAATCAGCTGTGCTCTAAAACAACAAAATAAAACACAGGAAAGAGCAGGGGTGGGTGGCCAGGGCCAAATGCTCACCGGAACTACTGGTTCTCCTAAACCAGTCCAAACTGGTAGAACCCTACCCCTGCTTAAGGAAGACATGATAGAAGTTCTCCAATACTTGAAGGGCTGTCACAGGGAAGAGAATATTGATTTGCTCTCCGCAGCACCTGAGGGCAGGACAAGAAGCAATGGGGGCAGGGCAGGGGTATGATGCTACCGGTTCGGCCTGGTTCTATAGGACCTGTAGCTGCGAAGAGCAGCTGACACCGAACTAGTTCGGTCTTTGGCCTACTTGCCTACCCGGGCTCTAGGCTATCCTTTATTCCCTGCTTTTCCCTCCTCAGCTGCTTTGCACGGCACAGCTGAAGTTGAAAAAGCAGGAAACAAGAGGATTTTCTTGCAAACGCTGCACACATGATTGTCCCCAGTTTGAAGAACCGGCAAATCACTTCCCTGGCTGGCCCCTCCCCTCCCTGCCTACTCATGCCTTACCTGGCATGCGACCCACCCAACTTGCCTGGTTTGGTAACTTGCTATTTTTCCTTTTTTTTTTCCAGACCATCAGCTGTTCTGCTCTGCTAGGAGATTTAGATTAGCTAGAAAGCAGGAAATCCAAGGATTTCTTGCTTTCCAGCTAATCTAAAAGCAGAGACTGAAGCTTTTCAGTGCAGACTCAGGTAGCCAATTGCAGATAGATCCCTAAGTTAATCTGTGATTCTGTGAGCAACTCAATCTGCCTGCCTGCTTTGGGGTAAAAGTTGCTATTTTTTAAAATAAAAAAAAATCAATATTTACATACACGGTGTGTTGTGAATTAATTTTGAGTTTGCTTCCAAGCAAATTTTATGTGACAGACTCAGATAGCCAATTGCAGATAGATAGATCTCTAAGTGAATCTGTGATTCTGTGAACAACTCAATCTGCCTGCCTGCTTTGGGGTAAAAGTTGCTTTTTTAAAAAAATAAAAAGTTAATATTTACATAAATATTTATAATATTTACATACAAGCCATGCCCAGCCAGTCACATGACCACCAAGCTACACCCACAAATTAGGCCACATCCACAGAACTGGTTAAGAAATTTGAATCCATTCCTGGGGCAGGGGCAGACCTGGACATAAGGAGGAATACCCCACCAGTGAGAATGATTACTCAATGGAACAGCTTACTTCCTAGAGTTGTGCTCCATTGCTGAAAGTTTTCAAAAAATGACTGGACAATCATTTGTCTGAGATGGTATAAGGAGATTGTTAAGGGGTTGGACTTAGAAGACCTCCAAAGTGCCTTCCAGCCCTATTATTCTGACTAGCTGGCCCTGGGTGTTACTTTTGAGTGTTGAGATAAGATAATTCAAATCCATGGAGGCCAGGGGTGGGCTGCTGGGGGTTCACAGCCCCTAGCTAAGATTCTGCGCAGTTCGGAGAACCCCAAATCCCACTCCTGGCTGGCCCCTCCCACCCTGTCCCTCCCCAAAGTCCCCATGCGGCCCGTCAGGTAAGTGCAGGGCGTGATCGGAAGCTTGGGGAGGGTGAAAAACAGGCCTCCTGGAAGTTTGTGAAGGCCGGAAGTGGGCCTGTTTCCAGCTTCCAGAGAGCCTCCGAAGCCCGGGGAGACCATTTTCTCCCTCCGTGAGATTAGAGAAAAGTCTCCGCAGCCTGGGGAGGGCAAAAACACCCCGCCTGCCGCCATGGTGCAAGAGGCTGACTAGGCCACGTCCAGCAACCGGGCAGAGAATCCTTTGCTAAAATTTTTGAAGCCCACCCCTGATGAAGGCTCACTGCAGACTGGAGAGGAGAAGGGGCCTTTAACATCCTTGTCATTCCTTTGGGGATAGGCCAGATCAAAAGACACTGGGGCATGGTGAAAGACACAGGTACGGCAGAGATCCTGGGAAGGTACTGCAACAGAATTGTGACAACCTTTTTACTCTATATAATACAAAATCAAGCTGGGATTGGATTTCTTTCTAACGCTTCCTTCTTTATCTGGGACTGTGATCTTTTCTGCCAGACAATCTCCCCAGCCCTCTTTTTTTAAAAAAATGGCTTCCTCCACTCTCCCTTACTGAATCTTTCCTATCTTCCCCAAGGTATTTTGGGCAGGGGGTTGGACTAGATGACCTACATGGTCCCTTCCAACTGTGTTAACATATTAAGGTCAGCTCTAAATTCCTCTATACCCCCTTTCTTGCATTTCTGTTGCACCTTCCCTCCATAATCTTGAAGACAGGAAAAAAAAGGGTGAGTAAATATGTGGCTATAACTGTAGTCCTTGACTTACAATCATAATTGAGCCCAAAATTTCTGTTGCTCAGTGAGACATGTGTTAAATTAGTTTTGCCCCACTTTATAACCTTCCCTGCTACAGTTGTTAAGTTAGTAATACGGTTGTTAAGTGAATCTGCCTTTCCCCATTGACTTTGTCATAAGATCGCAAAAGGTGATCACATGATCTAGCACACTGCAATTGTCATAAATACGAGTCCATTGCTAAGCATCTGAATTTTGAACATGTGACCATGGGAATTCTACAATGGTCATAAGTGTGAAAAACAATCCCTAATCACTTTTTTTCAGTGCCATTGCAACTTTGAACTGTCACTAAATTAATGGTTGTAAGTCAAGGACTACCTGTATCTCATTTTGCAGATGCTTTAAGCTTGGAAGTCAGGAAAGGTTAACTTCAAAGTAACTCTCCTTTCACCATCTTTGCAATATTAAGAGCCCAGGCGGCGGTAAATCGTTTACAACAGAATTTCATTCAGATTTCATTCATTCATTCAAATCCATAACTTGATCCAAAGTCAAGGTTTGGATCTTTAAAAAAACCTACTTTTGTATACTATGCATATCTTAATATTTAGATTATACACCATAATCTGGTGTATGAGTCCTTAAGAAAAGCAGAATTAGTAAATTACACAGTCACTTTTGTAATGCTCTGATTCATGCATGAAGCATCTGTTCCACTGGAATGCTGCAAGGTGTCGAAACCATAAAGTAGTAACATTTGTCATTTGTTGTGAGTCTATGTGCTAAAATATTCTTAGTTCGCCCAAGTTTATAGTAGCACTATTCTCTGTGGATTACTACTGAATTCAATTAACTTGTTGAATTCAATTAATAATGCCAGGGTATCTTGTATTATCACCTTCCTTGTGTTTTTGTGAATAGTCATTAGAATAGTCATTAGAATTGTCATAGTCACTATACTTTGTGCAGTTCATTTCGCTGATCTTACTCTTTACAATTCTCTCTTCTGGTCAGATGTATATATACAGGTAACGAGGACAGCACCACACATCTGTTGAAGTGGTCTACAGTCCATAAACATTTATGCTGTTCAGTAAAACGTTGTGGTTTTCACTTCCAAGTAAATTGTGGCTTGTAGACTACGGGTAGCCTTTGACTTACAATCAAAATTGAGTCCAAACTTTCTGTTGTTAAGTGAGACAGTGGTTAAGTGAGTTTTGCCCCTTTTTACGACCTTTCTTGCTACAGTTGTTAACTGAATCACTGCAGCCGTTAGGTTACTAACACTGTTGTTAAGTGAATCTGCCTTGATTTTGCTTGTCAGAAGGTTGCAGCTGGTGATCATATGACCTTGGGATACTGCAACTGTCATAAATATGAGTCAATTGCCAAAAATCTGAATTTTGATCATGTGACTATGGGATTGCTGCAACAGTCATAAGTGTGTGAAAACCGGTAATAAGTCACTTTTTTCCAGTGCCGTTGTAACTTTGAACGGTCACTAAATAAACTGCTGTAAGTTGAAGACTACCTGTAATTTCATACAATGTTAAATTAATAGATTCAAAACTCTGGCAGGAGAAATTCCATGTGAATTACTTAATAAAAATATTTTAAAACAATCAGCTACAGACAACTGAAATAACTATTCATATTTTCCAAAAGTATAGATACAAAACAGTTTTTCTAACAGTTAAACCATTTAAACCAAAAGAGCTTAGAAATTGGCTTGTGCTTTTATTATACGTTTTAGAGTCACAATAAATACATTCCCCATTTAGATGTCTCAGGTTTCATTCTTTATACCGTACTAAAACAGGTTTTATGGCTACTCTCCCTAAAAATTAAAAGGAGCCTGTTTGCAATCAAGTATTCTCAACAGACACAAAACCAAATCCACATAATCTGCTGATAAAATCATCCCATTTTAAAAAGAAGAATCCAATCAAACAAGAGTGGGGAAGGATAACTTAAGCAGAGCTCTAAACTAAGAAAGGATATAATTTAATACTGTATGCCGCAGTTATCATTTGCCCAAGGAACAATTATGAAATGTAAGAGGTTTTTTAAAAAAAACTTCAATTTTTTTTTTACCCATGCAAGGATTACGGATAATGCTTATGTATACTCAGATGGTTTGGAAGGAGCAAGAAAAGGGGCCTGGCCTCTTAAAATGGAGTTCTCCTTAATTCTCTGCTTCAGTTCCCTTGTGAAGCATGTAAGGCTAAGATCACATGCTCAGCAAAAACACCGTTAGTGTTTCTCTAGCTCAGCCCGCAGGGCTTTGCACAATAAAATCTGTCAAGGGAAGGAAACCAGATGGAATGTGTAGTCGGGGCCCTGCTGTATGTGCTCCAACTCAACACAGATGGGCTTTGCAGAAATCAAAGCTCAGCTGCCTGTATACACACAACACCTACACCCTTCCACCACCCCCACATACAAACATACGTCTCCCCCCCTTTTTCTTTGTCTTGTCGGAATGAAGTCCCTACAAAAGGCTCTAATAAGAGTCTTAGGATGTGTACACACACACACAGAGGCTACCTTTTCTTTCTCTGCGCTGGTGAAAGACAGGCGTCTCGGCTTGCCTACATTTCACCTCGAAGTCCACGTCTGGACGGGTGTCTCGCCCTTCAGACTGTCTGATGAAGAGAACAGAACAAGGGGTGGAAGGGACCTTGGAGGTCTTCTAGTCCACCCCCCCTCCCTGCTCAAGTAGGATACCCTATATCCCATTTCAGACAAATGGCTGTCCATCCTTCCCAAAGACCCTCATTGCTTCTCCCCTCGCCCCCCACTTCCCGGACCCTGGAGATTTGTAAATTTGCCACTTGCCCTCCACTACTCCTCAGAGCATACACAGTCACACGCACACCCGTTTTAAAGGGAAAAAAATCCCGAGCTGATTTTGCCCCCCCAAGCAGGCCCTCCCCCTCCCCCCCCCCCCCCCCCCCCGCTGCTGCCGCCTGGCGTGCAAGCGGCTTTCCCGTCCTGTCCTTTCCCCGCCGCCGCTTCAACCGAGGCAGGCTCTGCTGTTTCAAAGGGTCGCCTGCCTGGCTCTGCCTCGTCCCCATTGGCCGGATGGGGCCCTCCTTCCTGCCGGGGCTGCTGATGTCAGCCACGCTCTCACACCCTTCCTAAGCTTGCCGCCGCCGCCGCCGCCGCCACCGCTCCTGCTGCTGCGGCAGAACCTCCTCGGCGCGATCAGCCACGACCCGGAGCGGCAGGCTCTCCGCCGGGGCGAGGTTAGCCCCGCAGCCAATCCAGGGACCGGACAGACGCCGCTCCTTTCTTCTTTCCCTCCAGCGCTCGGCCGAGAAGACGGAGGGCGCTTGTTTACCGGGCGGAGAAGGAAACGGTAGTGAGCCGTCTTTTGTCTTGGAACGCAGCATCTCCTTTGGCGGCGGCCGATTTTCCCGGGGTCCGGGAGGCGCTCTTTGCTCGCTCCCGCCTCTTTCGCCCGGACTTCGGCTTCGGGTAACATGTCTTGAGGTTGCGGCGGCTAAGAAATGCCTCTGGCTGTAGCGGTCCCGGCGGATGCCTTTGTATGATCGCCGCCGCCGCCTTTGGCTCCCGACCCTCCTTCGGCGTGTGCATGTTGTGAAAGGCAGCAGCGCCTGACCGCGGTTTGAAGCTGCCAACCTGGAAGATCGGAGCGGAGCATCGCGAGGTGTTTTCGCCGTCCTTCTCCCCGGGGGCTGGCTCAGCCTGCTGGATGGTGGCAGCAGCAGCAGCAGCGGCGACGTCTACGGCCCAGATTGCCAAGGGGGCGACCTCCGGGGCGCTGTAGACCAGCGGCGGCGGCTTTGCCTTTGCAGGATCGGGGGGGTGCCCCGTGGTTCGCGTTTCTCCTGAACTGCTGGTTTGCCTTGAATGTGTCGGAATATGCTCATGAAGGAGTATCGGATCTGTATGCCTTTGACAGTTGAGGAGGTGAGCGCGCGTTGCCTAATACGGGCTGAGGGGGGATCGCTTAAGGAGGGTGCCTTATGCGGGGGAGAAGGGGATCGTCGGCGGTCCAGTGGCGGCATTTCCACGGCTTTTTCTTTTTATTCCTTGCAAATGCACGAAGGGGAGCCTCGTTCTGCAAGAAGGTGGGTGTCAGGCACAGTTGCATCAGAATCTCCATTGGCCACCCAGCTTTGCTATGGGGAAAAAAACAAAAAGAAATACCTTTTCACACACATACCTTGGGTGGCCCTGATGTGGGCTGCAATTAATGTAAGAGGAATGCATTTGGTGAAAAAAAATAAAATCAAGTTAACAAAACATTCGCGCGTTCTCTCCCTCTTCTCTCCTCCCCCCCCCCCCCCCCCCCCCCGTTATTTTCATTTCCCAAGTTTATTTAGCTAACGATGCTTGGCCGTTTCTATGACTTAAACTTGCCTTCTTTAAAGAGGGCTTTGCCACTTTCTAATTACCTGGAATCAAGCCTTTCTTCGGGGGATTCGGCTTAAAAAGCAATGCGTATCATAACATGTGCGCGCTGCGCTAAGGTGCCTAAATTAAAGCGGGTGGCAAACAAGCATGACGGCGTACGTAAGTCTACTTACAAGGGGCTGTTCGTGTGCAGAATGCAACAGGTTTCGGGGGTGCCATACCAGCTATAGTTTTAATCAAACTGATACGGTATAATAATAATAGTTTACTGACATAAAGTTTGAATGTTGTTTATATCGTAAAAACTTCAAATTATCTTTCTTTTTTCTTCCCCCTTTCTGTTAGTCTTCTCAGTTTTGGCTGTGAAACTGAAAGGCTGTAATCTGAGTCGGAGAACCGTTTAAATTACAGTTGCTGCCTTAATGGCAAACCAGACAATACATTCAAGTTTCTTTTTCGCCTTTATTTTGGCGCTGCCAAAATGTATTCGGTCTCTTCCTCTCGTTCTTTCTTCCAAAAGCTGCTGTTCGCCACAAGGGGGCACGTTTTGGATAGAATTCTCTCGTCTAAAGCGGTGTTCTTTTCCTTTCTGTTTAATGCAGATACTGCAAGTACGTTGGAAGAATCCTATTTGTAGATTTAGGAGTGGGGGGGTAGGTAGGTAGGTAGGTAGATATGTTTTTCTATAATAATGTTTTATTCTTGCATTCCTACATTTTTCGCTTCCTTGCTAGGATTCAGAATGAGTTTTGCAGTTGCAGAAAAACTAGTTTAAGTGTTCTGGGGTGCCATGATCTTTTGCAATTTGTGTCATGAGAAAATAAAAATGCAGATGTCAATCATATAATTCACTTTATTCCGCCTCTATATTATTTGAGCCTGCCAGAAAAACAGTGCCTATGGTCTATTTTGTATTTTTAATACTGGGGGCTGCCTGGATATTGTATGAACTTTTCCTCCAATAGCTTCATGGCTTAATTTTTTTTTCAGGCTCTTCCGTTGGAAACCAGCATTCTGGTAGTTAAGGAGAGTTTTGCCAAGAACTCAGCAGAAGTTGCTATTCCTTAAAAACAAATGCATCTAACCCTGTGTTGTTAATGTTCCTCTTTAATTTCTTAGTAGTTAAATTTTAACGCTACCTCTTCCTCCCTTTCCATTTCAAGCCTGGTTGCCTGGAGCTTGTCACAACCAAATGAGACAAATGGCTGTTTACAAGCCTGACTTAAAATGCACTTTACAGTTCAATACAGAGGAGCAGTTTGGTGTAATGGTTAAGGCAGAGGGCTAAAAACCAGGAGACTGTGAGTTCTAATCCTGCCTGGGGCATGAAGTCAGCTAGATCAGGGGTCTCCAACCTTGGTAACTTTAAGCCTGGAGGCCTTCAACTCCCAGGAGTGGAAGTCCACCAGGCTTAAAGTTGCCAAGGATGGATACTCCTGAGCTAGATTACCTTTTATCAGCCCTAGGAAGAAGGCAGGAGCAAACCACTTCTGAAAAATCTTGCCAAGAAAACTGCAGGGACTTGTCCAGCCAAATGCCAGAGTGAACATACTCACATAGACTAATATAGTTCGGTAGAAGTAAAAAGCCAATTATCCTTAGTTCTTTGCACAGATGTAAAAAATACTGTGCTTCCCCTCCCTGGGTAATGTTTGAATTTGCAAATTGTGGTCCATGCTTTCCTTGCAGAACAGAACTGGCTCAAATGATTTTCCACTTTGGGAAAATATACAAAACACAGGTTTGCCTAAAGTGAAAGAAGGAAGCACAGAAACGCTGAATTCAGATTTGGGCCTGGATTGCCAAATCGAAATTTTGTTGTATGAATGAACATTAATTAACTTTGGGGGCTAAAAATATGAATCAGGGACAGAACATCATGGATTTTAGGTCAACCTTTTTACAAGTAACTTCAAAGAATTGATTGTGTTTATGATTTTGCAGATGATGCAAAGTAAGATTTTTCTATATTCACAAAAAGTGTAGATATACCATTCTCACTCATGGAGATGCGTGAATCCTACTCTCAGCCGTGCTTCTAGAACTGGGGTGGAAACCCACCAGATCTTGAGATGTTTGTTTTATAGCCACCCATCTTATCTCGAGGTTGCAGAATTTCAGTTCTACACCCAACATGGTCAGTAATAGGGGGATGCTAGATGACCACAGGTTGCCACTTTCTGAGTGCTCTTGGCACGCAGTTTGCCAATCTTGGCTGCTTATATAAGGGGATAAAGCTCAGTAGTCTTTACTTGGAAGGTGTTCCTTCAGATTGTGCTTAGATATCAAATCTAACTTAGGGTCTTTACAATCATATCAAGAACGAAACAACTCATCCTTTTATGCAAATATAAATTCTCTACTCTGGAAGACCTGTGGTTTTGAATTGTGACCATGCTATAAATATATTTATAAATATAAATACCTGGGTATTTACCGAACTGCCTGCTGCCACCGTCAGTCTCTCGCCAACCAGTGCGCTCTCATAGAGCGGGCCTCTTTGGGGTACCGCCGGCTGGCGGCCCCGAGGGTTCGGGCCTTCTCTTTGAGGGTCCCTTCCCTCTGGAACGAATTGCCCCTGGAGATGAGGACCGTCCCCGACCTGTTGACCTTCCGGCGCGCACTAAAAACCCATCTATTCCATCTAGCCAGTCTGGCCTAGAGTTATATAAAATGGTTTTAAATTTGGTTTTTAAATGGTTTTTAACTTTTCTAATTCCCCACTTTTAACTCTTAAAGCCAATCTATTTAATTCTTTTAATTTATTTTAAATTATTGTATTTGTATTTACATGTTTTTATCTGGCTGTGTACCACCCCGAGTCCTTAGGGAGAGGGGGCGGTATACAAATTTGAATAAATAAATAAATAAATAAATTAGTTGAAAACCATAGCGGTCAGCAACTGTACTTGTTTCTTCATCGAATACTGAGAAATGTACTTAAGTAAGTTCCTCTTAGTGTTTTTTATTTTCCTCTCAGGAATTGTCACCTTCTCGTTAATGCTCTGAATCTTTTGCCATGTTGTACTATAAGCAATGATAAATGCACAAGTACATTATGTGACTAGGCTTATAGCAACAAGCTGTAGTTTTCCTTGGATCCTTGGTTGCTAAGTTGCTTTCCTTTTATTAATAAAAAATGGCTATGTGTATCTGACCTTTAAATCATCAAACTGGACTTTTTCCTTGAATAGTTTGTACATTTGCTGTAATCCCCATGTGACTTGAGTCAGATTGGGATAAAATGTCAAAAGCTCAGATTTAGGCTGTTGTACTTAATGTATGATAAAATTTCTGGTAAAATTTCTTCCCAGATGGGAAGAAATATAATGTAGAAAATCTGACTTTGTTAATTTGCTGATTATATGTTGACTAAGGATCTCATTACTCGGTTTATATTGCTTGACCTAAATACAGGTAGTCCTTGACTTACAACAGTTCATTTAGCGAACTTACAGCGGCATTGAAAAAAGTGACTTATGATCATTTTTCACACTTATGACCGTTGCAGCAGCTCCATGGTCATGTGATCAAAATCCTAACGCTTGGCCACTGGTTCATATTTATGACCAGTTGCAGTGCCCCAGGGTCATGTGATCATTTTTGCAACCTTCATATAACAATTGTGGCAAGAAAAATGGTAAACTTAATAATTGTCTTGCTTAGTGACACAAATAGTAGGCTCAATTTTGGTTGTAAATCAAGAACTACCTGTACTGCATTCTGAGCAAATTCTGGCACTCACTACCGTAATATTTCAAATAGACATTCACATAAAACAAAAATACTCCAGGTTAAAAACATTAGGCTGCTTCCTGATGACATGTTTGCTTACAATAGACAAAGTCCCCTTGGCATAATTAGCATTTAGGATTGGAAAAAGGTCTGAAATAAATTTTCCCTGAAGATTTAATTGTTCCTGGTTTTTGTTCAAGTTCATGGCATGTAGGCAGGGCTTCCGCTTAACACATTTCCCCAGACTTCCACTAAGTTACAATGCTGTCTTAATTTCATGATTGCTTATAAAAGTAATTTTACCCCCTGCTTTCAGAAAGCAATAAAAGAACCTTCATGGCAGCTGTCAGAAACTGATAAAAACAATTCATTAAAAATGAAGCATTACAATGAAACATGCAAATTAAGCACAATTGAGGAGGACAAAATATTCAGTTATTGAAACAGATGCAATGCCTGGTATAGTAGAATTGAATTGATCAAATGACTGAATTTCATAAAAAAAGCTGGAAAAAAAAGCTTCTCAGGAGTTCTGAATCTTAGATACTGGATCTAAACATAATTCCCTATTCAAACTGTGTCATTGGAATCTTAAATGAGAAATACTGTCCAACAAAGAACAATTCTGTATTGCTATTAATGTTGTGCTGGTTAAACGCATCCATAGATTACTGATTACTGCAGCTCTCATGAGCTGGATGGTAATGAAAGAAATGAGATGCTTGATGCAAAGCTTAATCAGCTTCAAGATGTCTTAAAATGACTACTGGTATGGTGTTGCAGGTTGGAGAACTATGATAATTTATAGGTAGTCTTCAACTTACGACCACAATTGAACCCAAAAATTTCCATTGCTAAGCAAGGCAGTTGTTAAGTGAGTTTTGCCCCTTTTTATGACCTTCCCTGTCGCAGTTGTTAAGTGAATCACTGCACTGTTATGTTGGTAATACTGTTAAGTAAATCTAATTTCCCCATTGACTTTGCTTGTCAGAAGGTTGCAAAAGGTGATCGCATGACTCCAGGAAGCTTCTACCATCATAATTACCAACTGCCAAGCATCCAAATTTGGATCACGTGATCACAGGAATGTTGCAATGGTCATAAGTGTGAAAAACAGTTATGTCACTTTTTTCCAGTGCTATTGTAACTGAGTTTCCAGGTTGGAGAATGGACTTACGCCTCAGTTTTCCCATTCTAAGTCCCATACTGTACCTTAACTGGCCCATCAGATTGACATCACTTTTGGGCTATAATCATTTGGGTCAGAACTTCTCCTCATCTTGGTTTTGTTATAAAAATGGCAGCTTTTGTGGTTGCTGGTAATCTATTTCCAACTGACCTTGGGAAGTGATGTAGCTTTGCAAATTATTCAGGTAGGAAATCTGTCAAACTTCCTCTTTAATTCAAGGAAGTGGAGGTAGATGGGTTTTTTTTCAAAAGGATTTTTGTTTAATTTTTCTATCCCCCCCCCCCCCCAATATTTCTTAACCTTCCATCTCTCTCAGAGAGATGGATTCATTGGTATTTCTGTTTGCAGGTTACAAATACTCAAAAAGGGATACCTATGACAATGGCCTTTTTGTTATTCTTGCACGATATTTTAACAATGTTTCATGATATACTTCTTCTTTTCTGCAAACTTTTTCTTCCCTTTTGATCCGTTCATTTTTTATTTCAAACGTGTTTTGTGTTGATGACAAGCTGCCAGCAAGAAATACTCTAAAATTCTCTTTTGCTGGGTGTCTGTTACTCTTACCCAATCCCCAAATTATTAAAGTCACCTTTGCATGAAGTTAAATTTATTTGAGTCCTGCAGAAATGGAAGGTGGTGAGACTCCTGGTTATTGTAAAGGCTGCTGCAATTTTCAGAACTTCCCACTTTGTATAACATCTGCTTACAAAGGGTACATAACTAACTAATGCTTGCCCTAGGACAGAGGTCAGCAACCTGTGGCTCTGGAGTCACATTTGGCTCTTTCATCTCTCTGCTGCAGCTGCCTCTTGTCGGTCAACTCCACAATTGATAGGGCTTTCGGTTAGGACAGGTAGACGAAAAAGGATGCTGTACTAGGAAGAGACTCTGTGGTGGGTGAACCACTATAGAGTCTGGTTGGCTCCAGAATTGAACGGGGGGCTTCCGGTTAGGATCTTTGTGGCTCTTCGAGTGTTTAAGGTTGCCGACCCCTGCCCTAGGAGAAATATATAGTCCTATTCCCATCTAGTACCATTCTGCCTAGAAAGCTGCCATGAAGATTTTCGAATTGCAACCCAAATTGAGTCCAACATTTCTGTGATTGAGACATGTTAAGTGAGTTTTGCCCCATTTTATGACCTTTCTTGCCAAAGTTGTTAAATGAATCATTACAATTGTTACATTAGTAATCTGTCTCCCCCATTGACTTTGCTTGTCAAAAGATCACAAAAGATAATTACATAGCCCCGGGACACTATAACTGTGATAAATATAAGTCAGTTTTCAAGCATCTGAATTTTGATCACTTGATGATGGAGGTGCTGCAATGGGCACAAGTGTGAAAAATGGTCATAAGTCATTTTTTTTCAGTGCCGTTGTAACTTCAGACAGTGACTAAATGAACCGTTGTTGTAAGTCAAGAATGGGTGGAATACAAATATTTTTACTACCGGTTCTGTGGGCACAGCTAGGTGGGCGTGGCCATGTGACTTAGGTGAGCGTGGCTTTTTTGTTTTTTTTGCACCCTCCCCACCCCGTGCTCCATTTTTTTTGCCTCCTGGGCCTCAGGAAAGCCTCCTGGGAGGCCATTTTTGCTCCCAGGAGGCTTCCCTGAGGCTCAGGAGGCCAAAAACTGAGAGTGCGGGGGTGGGGCCACAGCAAAAAAAACCCCTCGCACTCTGTTTCTTTGCCTCCTGGGCCTCAGGGAAGCCTCTTGGGCAAAGTAGTAAGACAGCGAGGGGGATCCTGGCATAGCTAATCATCGGAACAGCTGATCGTCGGGAGGAAAGAAAAGAAAGACTGGTTTGGCTGAACCAGTAGCTGTTACTACCGATTCAGCCCAATGGTAACATTTTTTACTACCGGTTCACTCGAACCAGGCCAAACTGGTAGAATACTACCATTGGTTGAGGACTATCTGTATTTAATTTTAATAGAGGAACACAACTGCATTCATCTCCACTGCTCTCTTGACTTCTGCTATTTACCCATTGCGAAATGCCTTGTAGCAATGCTAATGGGAGTGGCAACTACTGTTTGCTAGGCTCTAAGAAATATTTCATTCAAAATATGATTTAATGTATTTTTCACTCTATTTTTTGAGAGTCTTATCTTTGTATTGACTTTCTTTTGACATCATATACGTCACCACTGCAGTTTTCAGATTCAGATCTCTCTTATTTGATTAATTCGTGCCTAATTATTATACTCCCATCAGGAAAAAAAGAACATCAACCAAGGTCCTTATGGTGATTTAAAGCCTACTTCATTTAGTCTTATGTATTTCAGGGATGATATCCATTTCATTATGGATCTTTATGCTAAAGTTGGCATTTCTATACACTCCTGCTTTTGAGACACTGAGAATTGTAAGCACCGAGATTAGATAAAAAATGAGATAAAAAATAGAATGTGATAATTACTTTATTGGTTGTAGGTATTCAAAAGCAGAACGGAGCAAAAGCCTTTTTTTACTCTCTACTCTTTTTGGGAATCTTACCTGCAGGCATTCTGTGTAAGAGCAGCTGAGTTTTAGCCATCTCATATCTTTCTTCTGGGAAAAGCACAGAATAGAATCAATCTGATGTAGTAGGTAAAATATTGGATTAAGACAGGAGACTCACTGCATAACTATTGCTGTCTCTTGAACCAAGTTGGAGAGAGTGTTATAAGAGAGTGAGCACACACACACACACACACACACACACACACACACACACACACACACACACAGAAAGAGAGAGAGAGACAGAGACACAGAGACACACAGAGAGAATGAGAGTATCTGTCTGTCTCTCTCCATCCTTCTCCCTCACTCTGTCCCTCACTCTATCCCTATTTGACAAGCAAAGTCAGTAGGGAAGCCAGATTCACTTAACAACCGTGTTTTTAACTTAACAACTGCAGCGATTCACTTAATAACTGTGGCAAGTTAGGTTGTAAAATGGGGTCAAAATCACTTAACTGTTTCACTTAGCAACAGAAATCTGGGGCTCAACTGTGATCGTATATTGTGGCCTACCTGTACTAGCGCTTTGGGGGGCCCTCTAGTCAATTTCATCTATCAGCAATCCCCGTCTTAACCTTTCTGGTTGGTTTAAATCAGCAAAAGTCATCTGGCTCCATTTTTGTCGCTGGTGTAAGCAGCCTGCATTGAACTCTTGCTCTGCCTCACTGCCCTGACCCTGGACTCAAATGAGCGATTTCTCACTCATCACCCCCTCTGCTATGACCTACAACCCCAGCTGCAACTGTTGGGGGTGGAAAACTCCTGCTTGTAAAGCAGGGCTATTAGGCCATCATCACAGCTTTTAGGAGGAGGGGAATTTGTATGCAGGAAGAAGGAAATATCATGATGGCTGGGCAGCTTTCTTTTCCTACCAACTCATATTTTTTTCCGCAATACAGGTTCCACTGAAAACTATTAATAAACAGTTTTTAATTCTGGCATGAGTAAAAAGAAGTTGCATAGACATACCATTGATAAGAGGGTTAGGACATAAATAAGTAACAAGCTATACACCGCCAGAGAAAAGAGAATTGAACGTTAATTCTCAGTTTATCCACGTAGCACTACTCACAGTCAACCATTAACAAACATGACAGTGAAAATGTATTCGGTCATGCACGAGCGCTGCCATCTGTGACTTGGGAGATTCTGAGGAGCAAGGCAGCATCCTAGTCCCAAATGCTTTATAGCCAACCTAGGTGGCCAATTTAAATGCAGCAGAGAAAATCTCAAATCAGGCAGGTTAACAGAACATATTACAGGTAATCTTCGACTTACAAGAGTTCCTTGAAGTTACAACGGCAAAGACTTATGACCGTTTTTCACAATTATGACCATTGCCGCATCCCCATATTCAGATGCTTGGCAACTGACTCACATTTATGACGGTTGCAGTGTCGTGGAAGGTGATGCAATCATCTTTTGTGACCTTTGGGCAAGTAAAGTCAAGGGAGGGGGGAAACCAGATTCACTTAATAACCGTGTCACTAATTTAACAGCTGCAGTTAACAAATGTGACAAAAGTCGTAAAATGGGGCAAAACTCGCTTAACAAATGTCTCGTTTAGCAACAGAAATGTTGGACTCCGTTGTGGTCGTAAGTCAAGGACTACCTGTACAGATTAATCCAAGGTCCCTTTCAACTCTGTTAATTCTGTCATTCTGTACTGTTATTAAAAGTATACATTTATAAAATGATGGTCTTTTCAAAGTTTCCACTTTCTATGTTGAAATGACTCCAGTGAGAGAATAAGGGATTGTCCCTCAGTGACTGCTTAAATGCTTCACACCAGGCAGGGGTTTTTCAATTATAGTTTATTAAGTAAATCACATTTACCTAGGTGCAAATTACTATATTCTGGTCTCTTCCTCAAAGTCATATTAATATGCATTCCTCTAGTGCAGTGGTGGCTAACCTTTTTGGGCTCCTGTGCCAAAAATTGTACGCACATTAGCACGCATGCACTCACGTGCCAGCACCCAGAATGCAGTGTGCCTCCCTCACGCCCCCTGCACATGTGCATACAATATCCTTCACGCCACCCCCTTACCTGCACTGCGCCTCACAGCTGATTTTTTGGCTGGTTTGAAGCCTTTTTCAGCCTCCCAGAGGCTTGGAAAAAGCCTCTGCAAGGCTTTTTAGGACGAATAGGCCCGTCCTAAAAATACCAGAAGTGATAAAACGGGCATATTATTTGTCCTGAAAAGCCTTGCAGAGGCTTTTTCCAAGCCTCTGGGAGGCCGAAAAAGGTCTGAAACCAGCAGAAGAATCAGCTGTGAGGCACGCGCATAGTGCAGTGAAGTAAGTTTATCTGCGGCTCGCATGTCGGCACAAATGGCTCTGCGTGCCACTTGTGGCATGTGTGCCATAGGTTCGCCATCATGGCTTTAGTGGCTGAACTAGCAAAAAGATAATTTACACTGGCACTGTGGTCAAGCTCTAACCTGACCTAGTAACAAGGTTACTTACAAGTGGACCAGCTCTTACAACTTTGTGGACAATTTCAGAACAGCAATTATTGGTGTTTTATTCTGTAATACTACCATACCTACATTCTAAACATTGTTCTCCTCCCACCCACCTGGTAAAGATTACCACTTTCTCTCCTTAAAATGTGGGTTATGGGCTCGGGGAAATGTGGGCTGAGGCTTAGGATATGAGCCATTTTCAAGTTGCCTGAGTGACAGTTACCAGCATGGAGATGCTCCACCTTCATAGCTCTGGATTGTTTCTGAGCACAGATCTGCTGGTTTTCTGGAAAACTATTGGAGTTGGATCAAAAAATAACCCAGCTGGAAATGAGATAAAAGTGAGAAAGCATGAATAAGGCTGATAAAGCTGTGCTCTGCTTTTATCTTAGTTTGTCCTTCACTTAGTAGCCTGTCAGATGAACTGTTTTGGTTTAGAAGCCTTGTCACTTGGATTACAACCAAAATGGCTTGTAATGGGCTACAACCTCCTGACTTGAGGTATCACAAATCATTCATACACTGAACCTTGGATTGGGAGAAGACGATAGAACACACTACTAGTGGACCTTGTTTAGTGACTGCCTCACTTAATGACTACTTGCAGTTACAACAGTGATGTAAAAGTAATTTTATCATCAATCCTCACATTTACAATTTTCTCAGGCTTGTAAAGCAAAGGAAAGCCAAAGTAAGATCTTAAGCATCATAGCTGTTTCATTTACTTACTGCTTTGCTGAACGGCAGAGTTGTTGTTCCCAATTATAGTTGCTAAATGAGGACTACCTGGATGATAAAACCAGAGGGGCTAGAACAGTTTTACTTCCATAGTTGACCAGGGAGAAGACAAACATTGCATTATATTTTAAAATTATTTTTTAAAATTTGTATTATTGTGCTTTCCTTGTTTATTTTTATTGTTTAATTGCTTTGCTATTGTTATGTTTATATTTTTCTAATATTATTTCTTCCATTTTATTGTGGTAAATGGCCCAACTGTGAGATGGGCGGCAAATAAATTTAACAAATAAATAATAAAATAAATAAAATTATGAGGAAATAACCTCAGAAAATGATGAGTAGGGCTATTCTGCGTCATCATTGGCAGTCTTTGTGCATTGTGTGAATTAAGTGTAACAGCATCATAGGAAAAGTACCACCAAAGAAATCAGATTTCAAAAAAGGTTTTCCTGCTTGGATACTCTCTAGATGAATGGGCTTTAGTTTTCATTATTCTCAATGACAGTCATGCTGATTAGAGAATTTTGGGAATTTAAGTCCAGATCAATACCAGGGGGAAATGGCTAAAATACAAATAGGCAACCAAGCCTAAGATGTGTAACGAATGGAATTCTTCTGCATTGCACATATAATTTTCTACATAAATACCAAAGCAGTCTTGCCTGTTGAAGCATATGTTTGATATTTGTAAATTTTGTGTCACCTATTGTGGTTCACTGGCAGACAGTGCAGATAGCAGCGAATCGGACAGTGGGGAAGAATGGGGACCAGTCAGGGAGTCTGGAGAGGACTCAGACAAGGGTCCTGCGTCTGATGCAGAGATGGGGCCAGGACCATCTGGGAGTGGGGTGTTGCCCTCAAAGTCTGGCAGCAGCGAGGCAGAGGATCCAGGGAGCCTGTTCCCAGTGCGCGTGTGCGCAGAGCTGCTAGAAAGTAAGAGCAGCTGAAACAAAAGGGGTGAGTAAGACTGGGAGGTGATTGCCCCTCCCATAAGATATAAAAGACAGGCAAAGATGATGAAACCTTTGCAGGAAGCAAAGTCATTCGTTTGGTTCAGATTCATTCTTGAACTTTGTACTTTGTACTTTGATTGGTTTTTTTCTAGTTCATTGGACATTTCTGTTAATGGCAGCACTTCACAGGGAAGAAAGGTGGATGCTTATCTCATGGAACTGTTGGAGAGTCATTACTGGCTGGGAATAAAAATAATTCTCAGCGTTGCAATAAAAACAAGGTTTGTTTTTAAAATAAGCATGTGCGTACGGTCTCAGAAGCCTTGGTCAGAACATCACCATGCCAATAATACATACAGTACTTATTATGACTGTTACAGCATCCCTGTGGTCACGTGATCAAAATTCAGACACTTAGTGACTGCATGTATTTATGATGGTTGCAGTTTCCAAGGGTCATGTGATCACCTTATGTGACCTTCGGACAAGCAAAGTCAATGGGGATGCCACTTAACAACCGTGTTACTAATTTAACTGCAGAGACTGACTTAACAAATCTGGGAAAAAAGGTCATAAAATGGGACAAAATTCATTTAACAACTGTCTTGCTTAGCAATGGAAATTTTTGGCTTAGTTGTGGTCGTAACTCGAGAACTGCCTATATTCCCTTTAGTTTGTTGAATTTGTTCCTAGTATTATATGCCCTTGTATGTATATAACTCCTGGATTCTTTTTTAGCATAAGGTGTTTGTGATCTACTAATCAGAATAGTAATTTATTAAATAATAATTGATTAAAATTGTATCTTGCCCAACTCTCAGTGACTTTGGGCAGGTCACAACAATCTAGATTCATACCTCACTTTGCACTCTGTTATAAAGTCACTAATTAGTGCTTGTACTTGAAAACTTTTACTTCAGTGATGCTTAATTTGGACCAATAAAGATTCAGGACTAATTAGTATCTTGAGTTTTTAGAATCTCTTTCTGAAACAACTTATAGATAACAAATTGCCAACGGTAATTTAAATGCTGATTTTTAAGAATAATGTATGGATATCTTAAAGAGGATGCAATTATATTTTAGTTAATTACTTCTTCTATGATAAAGTTATATATTTGCTTTAGTTGAATTGGCAGCCAACATCAAAGTGAAAATCTTTGGTGTTCTCTAAAATAGTGAGAGATTTTGGAATGCAGTACTAATTGTTTTTCCCATTAGTAAAGGAATTAGAGGGATATTTTGATGTGACAGTTTGTGGTTTAATCAAGATTTATTATTCTAGCCCTAAATAATATTGGAGTATGGTAACAATACTTATTGAAATTATGCATGTAATTTTATTAAGGATTAGTCTCCAAATCCTTTTTCTCTCTCTAAATATCAGTTTGAATCTTTCTTAGAACTATGTGCTTAAAAGCAATCATGCATTAGAAAAAAACACAAAAAAGAGACAAAAATATGGAATAATGGAACTCAGATTTATATTAGAAAGGCAAAGTGCATCTAATCCAGACTCCAGACAGTATTTCAATATTGACAAGGGAGTAATCCTTCCCTTTTATCCCAGAACAGTAATGAGTAGTAGTAATTTTCATTGCTAGTATTGTTTTAAAATGTTTTACTGTGGTATATTTTTTTAATTATAAGCCACCCAGAGTCTTTTATTGAGATGGGTGGCTATAAGAAAAGAAAAGAAGGAAGGAGGGAGGGAGGGAAAAGGGAAAGGGAAGGAACTTTTACGGTAAGAAATGTGTTGTTGCTCACTTTGCATCTGTGCTTTGTAATAAGGGTGAAATGTCATTATGAGTCCATTAGCTGAACATGTCTGACTCTCAAGCAACTACTCTGCCTCCTTCATCACTATCCTGAGTATAAAAGACATGTGGAGTTCAGATGATTCTATTCCCCTATTTCTCTGATATTAGTGTAACTATTGTCCTACAGTGAAGTGGCCACAGCAAGTTGGCCGTGGTGAGTTGTCATAGACCCATTCAAGTTAACATCACTGATCTGCAAGCTGGCATTGTTCTCAGAGGTATTGGTATTCAGGGTTTGTTTGTGTTGTGCTTTGCCGACAGCCTGTGAAGACGGCAGCGGAATCAGACAGTGAGTAAGAAAGGGGATCAGTCCAGGAATCTGGAGAGACTTGGGCGAGGGTCCTGCATCTGATGCAAAGATGGGGCTAGGACCATCTGGGAGTGGGGTGCTGCCTCCGGAGACTTCGAAGTCTGTCAGCAGCGAGGCAGAGGACCCCAGGGAGCCTGTTCCCAGTGCACATGTGCACAGAGCTGCTAGAAGGCGAGAGCAGCTGAAACAAAAGGGGCAACTCAGGAGTAAGGCTGGGAGGTGATTACCCCTCCCATAAGGTATAAAGGACAGGTAAAGATGATGAAACCTTTGCAGGAAGCAAAGTCGTTCATTCGGTTCAGAGTCATTCTTGAAGCTCTTTGTATTTCGATTGTTTTTTTTCTAATTCATTTGATTCTTCTGTTATTGGCAGCACTTCACAGAAAAGAAAGGTGGGTGCGTATCTCAAGGGAGTGTTTGAGGTTCATTATCGGCTGGGAATGAAAACAATTCCAAGCTTTGCAATAAAATAAGATTTGTTTTTAAAATAAGCATGTGCGTAATTACGGTCTAGGAAGCCTTGGTCAGAACAGTTTTGTTTTTTTAAAAAAACTATGAATTGCAGTTAAGAGTTGAATGTTTAAAGGATAAAAAAGTTGCATTTAATGAATTATAATTAATCAATTCAACAAATTCTCTCCCCCACTTTCAGTTAAGAACATCAGGATGTCCCACTCCCTTCAGCCATAGTCAGCCTTCTGTAAAATTTATGTTCTTCCGATGGCTTGGAATTACAATTCAGAATGGCTGAGGGCGAGGAAAGCTGAGAATGACATCAAGTTGCAAAGGATGGGCCTAAATGGTGGCTATATGAATGCATATATATTTCTAAACTTATATTAATAATTCCTAGACAGGGCGCAGGTTTTCCAGGTTTCTTTTCTGGCAGCCAATACATTTCGCTAACCAGCCTCCAATTACCTATTTTGCAGGAGAAAGAGAATAGGAATTTTCCACGGCTGTAAGGCCTTAAAATATCTGCTATTTTAACCCATGCATGGGAATGTTTTCTATACGTCTCTCTTCTCCAGTGTCACTTTTGTCTAGCAGTTCTACCAGGCTAGAAACTGCAAGACTGTGATTTCTAGTCCCGTTTTAGCCATGAAAACTAGCTAGCTGACTTCGGGCCAGTTGCTCCCTTTCAGTTCAGCTCACCTCACAAGGTTGTTGTTGTGGGAAAAATAGGAGAAATGTGGAGGAATAGGATGTGTTGGATATGTTTACTGCCTGGAGTTATTTGTAAAAATAATCAAGCTGGGCTATAAATAAATAAAAGTTAATAAACAAAATAAATGCTACAGCCTCCCCTCTCTCCTCTCTCTTGATGAAAGAAGGCTTAAAAATATCTTCTTTGATGAATAAAAGGGAGAGGAAAAAAATCAGAAAAGATTTTCTGCTTTGTAGGAAGAACTCATCCTTGTTTTCCCATATTTCAAATCACACTTGGAAATCAGTATTCTCCCCCCACCCACCCCACACCCAGTCCCAAGTTTTGTGCTCTGGCTTTGCTTCTTGCTGTTGTGTAATCCTGAAACAATACCCCAATCAACTGCCAACTCAGAGGAACAATCAAATAGTAAACAGCCTAATCAGGGAATCTCCAAGTCAAGACCACTCCCACCAACACTGACAAGGCAAACCACTTGTATATAACTGAAGAACAAACCTCACTCCTTCTAGCACTGATGATGTTACCTAGTTTGGTAATAAAACATCTACAAGAAAACAACCAAGAGCAGAGAGCTGTTGTTCCACCCAAAAGAAACAACCATGGCAGTTTGATCATTATTGAGAAACTGCTCTTACAAAGGTGATTGGTAATACCTGAATCTCTGTTTTATCTACTCCCTCATCTTCCAAAGGCTGAAAAGAAGATACTGGAAAAACCAAGACTTGCTGAGCCTCCAAACATTTCTGCTAGAGCACTTGTAAGTCCAGCTTTGCTTTAAGTTCATGCAGGATGGAAGAAAACGAGTGACGTGGAAGGAGATTGATTCTAGTCAGGGAACAGGATATCTCCTTCTAAGCATCCCCCCCACTTTTTGCAGCTTACTTAAGGTAGATGACTGGCAAAATCTGATCTATAAGCAATGTCCCATGTTCTTTGCTTCATATGTTTTAGCTCCTTTTCTCCTACAATTTAGAATCATTTCTACATGTAGTCCTCAACTTACAACTGTTCGTTTAGTGACTGTTCGAAGTTACAATGGCAATGACAAAAGTGGCTTACGGCCGTTTTTCACATGATCATTGCAGCATCCCCATGGTCATGTGATCAAAATTCGGACGCTTGGCAGCTGGCTCATATTAATGATGGGTGCAGTGTCCATGGGTCATGTGATCACCTTTTGTTACCTTCTGAGATGCAAGGTCAATGGGGAAGCCAGATTCATTTCACAACAGCCGTCTTAACTATAGTGGTTCACTTAACAACTATGGTAAAACCGGGCAAAACTCGCTTAACAATTGTCTTGCTTACCAATGGAAATTTTGGGCTCAATTGTGACCATATGTAGAGGACTGCCTGTATTTGCATGTGTTTTGGGGTTGCCCCTATCAAGGGATAAACCATTAAAGTATCAACCGTCAGTCAAAGAGCATGAAATTGAGACATTTATTGTAACAATGTTAGTAGATGGGAAGCTAGTCATTTGCTGATGTGAGAAGAAATTAGGTCATGCTCTAATTGAATGAAGAAGGCAGAAAATTGTTAGTCTTCTGTGCGCAATAACACTGGTGCCATTTTAAGTTTTACATATCAATCTCTGCTTTCAGATATTACTTGAGTTTTAACTCCCACGATTTGGAAATTCTAGTTGATATTTTGCTTCAGGCAAAGATCAACTCCTTCTTTTGATTACCTTTCTTTCCCCTGCAGCTGTATAGCATTGACAAACCTTTGTAGGAAAGTGTATGTAAACTTCTGTTTTATCCAGGAGACTTACTTACATGAACCACATAGAGAAAGTCTCTCTAAAGTTCTCTCAATGGCTTACTTTCCTATGACATATAGTTCTTCCTTTCAAAAATTAAATAAATAAAGCACAGATTTATTTGGAAGACAGAGAGAAAAAGAAGTGTCTGATAATTCAAAATTCAAGTTAGCTATTATCAAATTGATTCTTATTATATACAATAATTTTCATTGGACCAACTGGAAGCATGAGTGAATCTGGATTTTGATGCAGGGTCCTAATGTATTCAGAGTTAGGAGACATTTTTGAATTCAGATTTAATATAAAATCATGTTTCTTACTTTGGGAGCGATCTTGCTGGAACCCCTAGGCTGATGCATATTTTATCTTGCATATTCATGAGAAAATAAAATGTTGGCTATTGTTTTTAAAATGTTGTTTGTAGGTTTTCTGATTGTTTTATTTATTTTTAATGGTCTACTGTTACTGGCAAAATTCCATCTCTCTTGATGAAGTCAATATTGTATTAAAAACAACATATAGAAAAATAGACTTGAGACATGATATTTACTTGTTTTAATGATATGTTTTAAACAAACCATGAGGCCCTGGTTCACATATCACTCATAACCAAATTGCATTTGTGACATAAACTTAATGTGTGAATTCAACCACTAATTAGATGCCTTTTTTGAACAGGAATCCATAAATTGCATTTATGATGTCAACTTGCATGTAAAAAGAGATGCCCTGAATTAAAGTCAACATTTGATGACTTCATGGGCAGAGCCATTCAGTCTTCATGCCTTTGTCCACATATATTATTCTATTCATATCAGTATTATTAAAAGTAGCCCTTAATATTAATGCCATTCATTCACAAATGCAGCCCATCCCATTTAAACTTGGGATTGTCAAGTTGAGGAATTGAGCTAAATTCTTCTGAGATCCTATACATTTTTGTGATTTACAAGATTGGTGCCATCAGAATGTCTCCATCCAGGGTGGGGACTCAATAGATCTTATGTTTCACCCCATCACTGGGGAGCTCCAAATCCTGTTCCACATAAGATATAAAAACATCATACTATACTATACCTCTGTGTTGGAAGCACTGAGGCACTCCCATGGTGAAAGAATCAACCAGTGACATCACCATTGGCAGGGGACAATGGCAATAGCTCCTGGCCAGTTGGGGGCTCTCCTCCCATTAAGTTGCCCACCAAAGCGGTACCTAGGAAGGTTACAAATGGGGATCATGTGTTCCCAAGATGGTGCAAGTATCATAAATGCATGCCAGTTAACAAGCAGTCATGGAGCCACTGCAATGGTCATAATTGTGAAAACCAGTTATAAGTCACTTTTTCCAGTGCCATTATGACTTTGAGAACAGTTACTAAACGAATGACTGTAAGTTGAGTACCTTCCATTAGAGCAGGGATGGGGAACTATGGCCCCTTTATGATGTGTGGACTTCAACTCCCAGAATTCCTGAGCCAGGCTGGCTTAAGAATTCTGGGAGTTGAAGTCTACACATCAAAAAGGGGCCATAATTCCCCACCCCTGCATTGGATGCAATGGAGCTTGACTCTCTTTGGAAACTTGCTGTCTTAAAGCAACAGTATGCATTAACCTGGCTGGTTGTCTCTTCTTGACTGAGCTATCCAAAGTCCTCTCTCTGGTTAAATATCTCCATGTCTCCTCTTTGATTTCTGCTGCTTCCAGGGATGTGCTTCACCTCACCAGGTCTCTCCCTCACTCGAATTCTCTTCTTTCTCTCATTGTCCTGGTGGCTGTGGCTGCTATTCCCCCCCGCCCCCCAGATATCTTGGAAGTTTATTCTCAGCATACAAGTTAACATTAAAGCTATTATTCCTTTTCCATATCTTGCTTGGTTGATGATTTTGTCTGCCACTGCAGAGAAAGAATCCTTGCAGAGCACAATTGGTCTGGTCCCCATTGCTGGAGAGAGAGAGACGATCTTCCATTTTACCCCTAAAGTGCTTTTCTCTCCTTACTCCTTTTATTAACCCTCCCCCCTCAATCTCCTCGCCTTTCTGGCCAAATTTCTGCTGTGCAGCACCTTCTCGCTTTGCTTCCTCTCCTTCTCCCCTTTCTTTCATCAATATCTGCTCTCAATTTTCCACTAAATTTAATTTTGGCTCTCCTCCTCCTTGGAAAAACACCATCTGTCTTGAAGACTTTTTGACTTTCATTTCTCTTCTGTTTGTTTCTTGCCACAATTCTGCTGGCACCTAACAAGCAGAGGATTGCCCAAATGGACCTCTACAGCAGCATCTGGGTATCAGAGCATTAGATTAATGGGGCATCCGGGTATCAGAGGATTAGATTCACAGGGTACAAGTAGTCCTCAACTTACTATCACAATTGAACCCAGAATTTGCATGGCTAAACAAGGCAGTTGTTAAGTGATTTGTGCCCCATTTAACAATCTTTTTTGTAACAGTTGTTAGGTGAATCACTTCAGTTCTTAAGTGAATCATACAGCTGTTAAGCAAATCTAGCTTCCCACATTGATTTTGCTTGTCGGAAACCAGCTGGTAAGGTTACAAATGGTGATCACATGACCCTGGGACAGTACAACTACACGTCAGTTGCCAAGAATCTGAATTTTGATCACATGATCATGGGGATGTTGCAACGGTAATAAGCATGTAAATTGGTAATAAGTCACTTTTTTCAGTGCATTGCAACTTCGAATTGTCACTAAACGAATGGTTGTAAGTCAAGAATTATCTGTACCTTTTTTTGCCTTTGTGCCATAATCTATATACCTATGTAATGTTTGATTTGTCTTCCAGCAAGTTATTTATAGCTCTTCAGAGCAGAGGCGGATGAGGGAAAGCCAAATGTGTACATGCTGATTGCTGAAGTCTTCATTCATCTTTTCTAAAACCATTCAGCTGCATAAAGCCTTTGCCAAGAAGGCCAAAAAAAAAAGTAGAAAAGATGCTGCTATCTACAGATGGTCTCTAGCTAGTGGTAGTTATTCAAAAATATCACAAATTTTTGGGCAAATAAATACTATTTTGTTGACCGTAAGTCTTCAGGTTTTAGGAAATTATTTGGAGGCACAGGGGCGTGAGGTAGCTAGGGCCGCATAAACAATGCCCTTATGGAAGCAATGTGGCACTGAAACCTGAGTGGTTTTTCATTAGACGGAAGAAAGCAGGCCCTGAATATCAGATAAATGCTTTGCCAAACAAGTCAGCAGAAAAAGACCGTACCATATAGCAATCAGAGAAGGAGTTAATCTGTAATCAAGGACCTAGTTGCTTAGACTGAAACCAAAGATGGAGGTTTATAAGCTCAGATGAAACTTACTGTTCCTTTGTATCACCTGACAATTTTACAGGGGCCTCTTGTCCTTTGGATTAGCATGTTGGGGGCTATCTGAGTTTGTAATGTTGGAAGAAATTCCATCTGGATTCAGTTGCAAGTGGGGAGAAAGACACTGGAAAAATGGAGGTTGTTTGGAAAGATGGTTTAATGGTGGATACGACCACATGGATTTGAGGCCCTGGGCAATTGAACATGGGTGGGAGAGAGAGAGAATTTATACCCTCTGTTGGGCTTTGAACTTGAGCTTCCTGTTCCTGTGGCAAGAAATGTATCCTATTGGTTGTCAGGCTCCCAGGGGGTGGGGGTCTTAGCTAACTTTGTAGGCTGTCTGTGTCCCAGGCTTAGCTGAATCTTGCTGGGTGGTGATGTAATGAAGAGGGTTGTGTTCTGAAAGGGTGTTGGGCAATTCCTATTATGGCTTAATGGCTTTGTCCTGGTTTGGATCTTGAGTGAGGGCAAATCCTGGAGCTCAAGGCCTTTTGACTTGTAGATAGGATGGCCCAGTCTTTCTGGAGCTATTAACAAAGGTGGGGGCTGCTTTTCAAGAGCATGTCTCTCCTTTTCTCATCCAGGGAGGTATAATATTCTGCCTTTTTAATATTTCCTAGAATATTTCATACTTCTAGGAGAGGGGTTGGTCCTAACTTTCTACAGTAAATTGTGTCTACAATTTACAATACATCCTCGATTTACAATAATTCATTTAGCGATTGTTCAAAGTTAGAACAACAGTGAAAAAAGTGACATAACCATTTTTCACATGACCATTGCACATCCCCATGGTCACCTGATCAAAATTGGGACACTTGACAACTGACATGACATTTATATATTTATGACATTTGTCAAGTATCCTGGGGTTACATGGACAAGGGCCCATTGAAACTATAGCTCACATCCTGCTATACTGCAACTTCTTATAAGGTCTCATGGACTCAATAACACCTCACCTAATAAAATATATGGGAAATACTGATCTGTTTTATGTGCCCAGCACCAATTGCAATATATTATTCCGTCTGTCTTCTTTTTTTTACTATTATTGTTTTAATATTTTTATCTGTAATGCCGGTCTGTAATAAAAATTGATTGATTGAAATGAATGCAGGAATGAGAGCTGTAGGAAGCTTGGAGTTTCAAGTTCCAGCAGAAGGGATTTCTTGTGTTAAGTTTTGGTGAGTGCTAGTGTTAAATCATTGGTTAGTGAAATAAGTTTCTTAACTTCAAAGATGCATACTCTCAGCAGAAATTTACTCAATAATGTTGCTACATATCTCTTGGAAACCTCATCTGGAATTCTTTCTCTATGAGCTCCAGGCATTATTTAAACTCTTCTTTCTATACTGTAAAAGATATTTACCATCGGAAGACTTGAAAGGCCAAGTTAAGGGTAGATCATCATGGAAAAAATCCATTTATGTGTTCACTACTGTTGAAAGAAGTATCCTGGGTTCAGTTCCAAGTGGGGAAAAAGACACTGGAAACATGGAAATTTGGAAAGATGGTTTAATGGTGGACAGTAAGACCACATGGCTTGGAGCCCCAAAGTGAGAAGGAAGGATGATCACATCCTTCAAGGTGAGAAGAGAAGGTCACGAAGGGCCGACCAAGATGCTGAGAGACCCTTATATAACCTGTTGGGCCCCACTTTAGTGTTTTCTGTTCCTGTGCAAGAAATGAATCCCATTGGCTGTCAGACTCCTGGGGTGGGGATCTTAACTTTGTAGGCTTGGTCTGGACTACATGGCTTCACCTGAGTGTTGGCTGATACAATCTTCCCAGGCCAGGTGGTGAGATGGGTAGACCCTTTATTATGTAGAGTATTCTCACCTAGGCCTTAATGGCCCAATAGCAAAGGTGGGGGGGCTGAGTTTCTGCTTCTCTGAGTTTCTACTTTACTCTTTTAAGAGGAAATATTCTGCCTTTTTAATATTTCCCAGGATATTTCATTTTTCTGGGAGAGGGGTGGGTGCTAACTTCCTACACTACAAATAAAAAATGGCGTGATGGCATACAATCAAATATTTAAGAGCAGTGAATAAGTTTACTAGTTCAATTACTTTTTTTATTCAAACCTATTTCTGATCATGTCTTTTATTAATTCTCATATAACTCTTCCAGAACGGCACTGGCACAGCTTAGTTGCTCAAATTAAGCTTTTCAGAGTGTTCTTCAGAAATATCACCAACAAAGGTTAGAAGAATTTGCATAAATAGACTAAAGTGGTTATTTGACTTTCAAGATTAATACGTTTAAGAAACATTTTCAAACACTTTAGTGAGCTTCAGAACACCTGATATTGACATTTAGCTACTTATTCATTCCTTCCTTTTAAGGCTAGGAATATCACACCCCAGCTTGTGTGGTATTCACAATTTTCACGAAGTGTGAAAATTCACATGTGAAAATACACATATGTATTTTCACTATTTCTTACTGCAAATATATCCATCTACTTCTAGAATTTGTATTGGTTTTTTTAAAAAGAATTTTTTGATTAACTGATTAAACAGGATTTGAAACTGGCCTTTTCCCCATAGAAATGATTGAAGGCAATGAGCAACTTTCAGTATTTATGGACTAGAGTTATAATTATGGGAATGATTTTTTGATTATCTATTTTTTGAATTTCATTCTCAAAATCAGAATCCCTTGGTACGGTTTATTATATCAAAGTTAATGAAAAATGCCCTTATCATGGTATAGAACTACTACTATTCAGGATTAACAGAGAGTACTACAGTTGTTTGTTTAAAGATGTGCAAGCTCTTATTCATTTCATTTTAAAAATCCAAATAATATTCCATATAACGAGACACAATAAAATCAGTTTTTTTAACTATAAAATCAAAAATTATTAACAATGGCTGATAGTATAACTGGTGAAAGATTTGAATAAATAAATAATTACTTCTTATTAGGTACTAATCTTGATATGGAGACTGAAGAAATAATTTCACATAACATAGGGCATCCTTCTCAAAATCCTCATTGAGTGGTCAGCAGTCGTTGGCGTGGAAACAAAAATATTGGACCCAAAGATTAGGCAGACTTTATAGAAGAAGGAGATTCTTCAGATCCAGACTATTTCAATCAGAATAGAGTTAGAAGGGACCTTGGAGATCTTCTAGTCCAACCCTTTGCTCAAGCAGGAGACCCTATACCATTTCAGACAGGTGGCTGTCCTGTTTTTTCTTAAAAAGTCTCTGTTACTCAGCTACAAAGCTGAGCATGGATTGGTAAATAATTATAAATCAATGCAGAGTTTTCAAGCTAGGCATTGTTTGAGTACAATCAGAAGGTCTGAGTTAGCTCAGATTCAGAATCATTTCTGAGCTTCCATTTTTCAAACTAAGTTGGATATCTTCATTCTTTCCCCTCTCTTCACTTTAATTTATAGGACAAGGTCTGAGCATACAAAAGTATTCTCTCCAAGGTGAATATGGAAGTCTTTCTGTCATCAAGCTGAACTTTCTGCCTGTGGGTAAAATATTGCAACTTCAAATAAACAAAGGACCCTGTATGTGCAAAAATTAGTTGGATGTAAAGATGAGCCTTCAAGTTGAGTTTCATTCTTGGTGACTTCAGGGATATGTCAGCATCATTGGTAGGGAATAATATGAACATGATTTGTCATTACCACTTTCTTCTATTTAGCTTGTCAAGACCCCAATAGATTCATGGTATTATCTTTATCCTAAGTACCATTTAACTGAGTATACATTATGCCTTGATAATGTTAATTGTTTTCTTCCTCAGCCTTTAACTACAAAGTCATTACTTAAGTCTTGGCTTATTAAGTCAGAGTTTAATTCTTAACTGCTAAAGTTAAGCATTGTGCTCAGGGAAGCCCATGTATAATATAGATCCTATATAATATAGGATCACTTATTGGAACAATGAATTATTTCCTTATTGTTGTTTAATTAACCAGTTGTAATAGAGCAGCAGGATTCTTAATTCACAATTTTGTGTGTCAGCAACTATGGTTATGGCACAGTTTGGAAAAAGAACTGATAATGATTTACTGGTTGTTGGAGGCAATATAACAGCAGGAGCTATGATTGGAATGCCCGGGAAGGAAAACATTTTACTGCTTTCTTTGCAGTAGCGATGCTGGTGAATGCTTCTTTGTTTTCAAGGTCATCCTGTGCAGATGCCAGGTGCTCAAAGATCTTTACCATCTGTACCTCTTAGGCACCTGCCAGAATCACAGTGGTACCCTAACCTGACAGAGCTGCAAAGTTTTCTTCAATTAAAATGCATTCTTCCAAGTTGGTCGGCCCATGATTTTCAGTATAAAATATTCCATTATTTTATCCATTTCACCTTCAGCCTGCTTTTGAGGCAGAATAGTTGTTCTGGTATAGAAGTGATATTTTCCTTGTTCTCCCAACACAGAGTTTGGCCTCTGAACAATCTGGGGCTTGTCAGTGATGAACCCGATTACATCACAGTCAGGGGCTGAGAACTGCCCAGGTTTTATTGATTCTGTGTGTCTGTTCTGACCTAGACTTCCCAAAATCATGAAGCGCACACCTTGTCCCCACAAAACCCCTTTTTATTAGGCTAATGTGAATTCCTATCATTCACATCCAGCAAAGTCCAGGCAAACAGTCTTTCAAGGACAAATTATAACCACAGACTTTATTAGGCTTGGAGAGCTGCCAGGCCGATAGCTTCCAAGCGCAACGCTGTACAAGAAAATACTTGGTGAGGAGTCTCTGAGAGACACGAAAAAATCTTCACACTAATTAAATGAACTAATTGTCTCCTGCAAACACCACTCCCCTTTCGCCCCTCTTTATTCCCTATGGGAGGGGTCATCCACCATCCACCTGTGCTTTTATTCCTGAGTCGACCCTTGTTCCTTAACTGTTCCCTTCTCCTGGCAGCTATGTGTATGCACACAATGGGAACAGTTTCCAGCTGTTCTTCTTCCCCACTGATCTCCGACTCTGAAGGCAACTGATAACTGTCGGACAGTCCTCACCCCATCTCTGCCTCTGACACAGAGCACTCATCAGAGCTTTCCCCAGACTCCAGGACTGGCCCATGTTCCTCCCCAATCTCCTCATTGTCCGAGTCTGCCGCCAGCTCTGCTGGCCACTGGCAGACCACAACAATGTCTGCTTTGGTCATTTAGAGTCACTGGACACTGTAAAGGTATTGCCCTTTTGTCTCAGCTTTGAGTGAGATTGGATACCTGGCTTGGAGGTTATAAAAATTTGGCTAACAATTTTACATCGGTGCAATATTTACTCATTTTTGGCAGGATAGGGTTGGGGAGAGAGATGACATTCTGTCAGGAGAAAGGTCTATCAATCTTGTGGTAGATCTTTACACATCACATTTAAATAGAGAAGTAGAACAGAATGCAATGGCAAAAGCTGAAGTTTCCAGCCCAGGCAGTGAGGAAGCTTGCTTGCTGTTTAAAACTCTTAACAGTCTGCCAGACGTTGCAGCGAGGATCTATCAAATTCTTGGGAATAGTGATCTCTCTATATTCTATATCTTCCAAGAGACAGAGATTTGGCTTGAAATTTTTTGAAAATTGTCAAAAAAACCCGTCTTTGGCTGTAGACCTCCTCTCTACTAATCTAATTGAGAACTTGGCTCCATCTTTTTAGTAGACTCATTTGATGCCCTCATTTATTTGTTCAATCATTCAATCTATGTAGCTGTTCATCTCACATTTGAGGCCCTCGGCAGCTCCTATAATTAAAATGGCAACAAAAACAATCAACATTACACAAATAAAACAAAGGACAGATTAAACCATTAAAAACCAAATTAAAACTATAAAACATAATCAGCAGGAGAATATAAGCCATGTATGTCAATCAATACAGTCATCCAGCAGGCTCCACACCACAAATGGATCCCCAGGCATGATGGCAAGATCATGTCTTCATTGCCTTCCCGAAAGGCAAGGAGGAACATGGCCAAGCTAATCTCCAGAAGAATGGTGTTGCAAAAGGCAAGTACCATGGGAGAAGAGGTCTCTTGTTGGGTGTTGTCTGATGATGCTCTTTAATAGATGGGATCTGTAACACACCTCTTCTCCTGGACCTGATGGGACAGGTAAATGTAACCATGGGGAAGAGGTCCCTCAAATAACCTGTCCCCATGGTGCAGAGTGTGTCAGCATTCCAGCAACCCTCCATTCCAATCAATAACTCCAAGACAGACATCTCTCAAAGGTATCTTTTATTTCGATAGTAACTGGCACATCTGTGGAATCCCGAATCTGAAAGTTTCGGGCTTCCTTGCAAGCCTTCCTTCCTTCATCATCATATTGAAGATACTTCATCTTATGGCAACCGATGACCAGTGGTTTCATGTATATGTTAAACAGAAGTGGAGAGTACCAACTGTGGAATCCTGTAAAGCAGGGGCCAAGAATGGGATCTCTCAATTAACACCAACTGGAACTGATCCTGGAGGAAGGACAGTAATCAATGCAATCTCATCACACACACATACACACACACACACACACACCTCTCTAATACCAAGGTCCGTGGTATCAAAGGCCACCAAGAGGTCTAGAACAGTAAGGATGGATGTATTACCCATATCCCACTCATGCAGAAGGCCATCCAAAAATACCATCATTGATGTTTCAGTCTCATGCCCAGACCTGAAACCAGCCTGAAAGAGGTCCAGATAATCTGCTTCATCCAGGATCTTCTGAAGCTGTTGCATTCTCAACAACCTTCCCTAAAAAAGAAGGATGGATACTGGACAAAGCTTGCCCAGTATGGTTGGGGGTCACGATGAGAAGGGAACCAGCACTTCATTTCATCTCTTTTTCTCTAGTCAGAAGTGCTCTGGTTTTCCACAGCTACAAGGGGTTTCCACAGAGGTTTTGATTGGCTCCTCCAACAAAGCACCAAGATCAGCAGCAAAACAGGAAGGAAGAAGAAGAGGCAACATTATTGTTGCTGCATCCCAGCATTTGAGTGAGTTGCTGGAGGACAAGTGATGGGCAGCAGCAAGGCAGGTCATGTAAGTTAGCAGAGGATGCTGAGAGGTAATGCCAAGTGATAGGTACCAAGAATGGGCTGCAGTTGCTGGTCTAGTTTTATTCCAAGGGGTTGGCTGAAAATGACAAGTATTCAGCTCCTACCTGTGAGACCTCAGCAGACCTCTTGAGGATTGAGGACAATCATGTTCCTTTTCTTGAGTTTCCATCAAATATTGATAAGACAGTTCTCTCCCTTATTGGAGAGGTTGATCTTAAAGTTCTTTTTTTCCTTTTCCAGCTTTTCTGTTATTATTTCCCAAGGGTTAGGCTCTTTACTGTAGGCACAGTCAAGAAACAGTCACAGCAGGGATTTCAGGAGTGCCTTTTAATGTAAGAAAGGGAAACAGAATCTTGAAAGGCTGTCAGTGTTTCTCTCTGCCTCATCTTATACTTAACAGAATGACAGGAGGCGGCATTTTTCAGGGGCAGCACCACCACCAGGGCTGAAGTGAAGGCAGGAAGGTAATAACAGTTAACTGAGACCACTGAAGGCCCCAGATCTCTACTTTAGACCCAACCTCAGTCCTGCCATGATAGTCACTATGCAGGGTGGCCTAGATGGGGGAGGGGATAGGCGGTCAGGTAAGGGGAAGTTGCAAAGCCGCTACTGTCATAAATGTGGAAGGTTGCCAAATGTCCAAATTTTGATCATATGACCAGGGGTTCAATCAGTTCTATTGTAAATTGGCCACTGAATGAATGTCCGTAAGTCAAGAAATACCTGTATTGATTTTACCAGCATTTATTTATTTATTTAACATTTGTTTATTTGGTTGATTGATTGAGTTTTGTTCCACCTTTATTAATTTATAAGTAATTGGAGGAGGCAAACCTTCATAATTCTCCTCCCTCCTCCTATTTTCCCCACAACAACAAGCCTGTGTGGTGGGTTAGGCTGAGAAGGACTGGCCCAAAATTACCCAGACACCTTTCATGCCTAAGGTGGGACTAGAACTCACCGTCTCCTGATTTTTAACTCAGCATCTTAATCATTATACCAAACTGGCTTTAGTCTATAAAAGACATTAGATGGTAAACAAAGTATAGTAGATTAGATAATTTTCAAACTTACTACAGTATTGCCCTTAATCTTTCCTTTGATCTCTTGGAGCTTTGCTTCATGATAAACAATTCATTTGCGTAATTCACTTTTTAGACAATAATTAACAGGATAAGAGATTGCTTTAAAATGTTTCTTAAACATAGATAGTATCAAAAAGTATTTACTAAATAATTTAGATAGGGTTAATATATACTTGTTTGAGCCTAGCGAGATTCACATTTGGAATAAAAAGATTGATTCTACAGATTCTGGAATAAAGTCTATAAAAACACATTAGTACTAAGCTAGAAGTGTGATTCCTTCTACTAGTGATTGGACATGATGTCCAAATAGAAATCACTGGTTGATATATCCTTTATAAGCCAGCAGAAGAATCCAAGCTTTGTTCCTGTCTTAAAAAGCTTTATTTATTTGGAAACACAAACAGCCCCAGTTTTGGGCTAAAGCTTTGCTGCATAAAACATGAATGACAGGAATAAGAACTATAAATTGCTATGCCAATAAATGACATGCTCCAGTGAATTCGTGCAGATATTGAAAAGAGTTGGCGAAAAAGAGAACTTGAAGCATTTCACAAAGTAGGGGCTCTGTTCCTCCCATCAACACTAATGAGAGCTACCCCATTCAGGAAGAAGAATTACTACAAATCACTGCCCCATTCCAGTCTCTTGGAAACAACCCAGAAGGATGTCTGTTTGGTCTAGTGGTGAAGGCACAGACTAGAAACTAGGAGACTGGGAGTTAAAGTCCAGCCTTAAGAACAAAAGCCAGCTGGGTGATCTTGAGTCAGTCACTCTCTCAGTCCAACTCATCTCACAGGGTTGTTGTTGAGAAAATAGGAGGAGGAAGTTGTGTTGGATATATTGGCCACTTAGAGTTATTTGTAAAAACAATAACAATAAAGGTAAAGATTCATTAAGTTAATAAATTATATTCATAATTTGATATAAATAAATATAGACAGACAGATAGAGAGAATGAATGAATGCATGCATGCATACCTGCATGCCATGGTTGATATGTCAAAAAAACACTGAGAGGTCAAGGGGAATCAAGAAGGTCACATTTCACTGGTCTTAACTTCCATTCCTCTATATTATCTGATCTTGGCCCAGCTGTTATAAATTATAAGATAGGATTGCATTAATAAAAACATTAGTTAAACCTATAGAGCTGTCCATAAGGAACAATAGCTAACCCTATGGAGTTGTCATAAGCTATGTTTAGCTTCAGCTGTATCTCCAATCTGCATAATGAGTCTAAACCTTCTTCACGGCTGCAAAGTTGTTGTAATCCGATATGCACCATTAATTCTTGGGCATAGATCTTTCAATATAAGGGCAGTAAATTCACTGGTTTAGAATTTGCATTGATAGAGCTATTTTCAATTACTGTATTTTACAATTTACACAGAGATTTGCATGATTCTATAATTATAACCTATCTCAATAAAGTAGAGTTCTAGTCTTTCTATGGACTCAATCTCCTGGTCTGTCTACCTTGTAAATCTGAATAGACGCTTGGCTTTAGTCAAGAACTTTTATCATTCACTTTGATCTGAAAGTTGATAGGCTGCTATGGTCTTATTCATTGGTCTACCTCAGTCCGTTCAAGACAATTTTTTTTTTTTATTCTGGCAAACTGACCTGAGACCAGAATAAAAATAGACAGCATGGTGCTCTCTAACTGTTTTGGTTTTAATTCCCATCGGGCTCCAAACATTCCCATCTGCCCCATGCAAATAGCATGGGGTTGCAAAATGTGTAGCATAAACATCTGGAAGATACCAGGTGCTTGCTTCTGTTCTGTGGGACGACATTTCAATTTCTAGCAGTTAAGTTTGCCATCTGTTACCCACTGGCTGAGATTAATTTGCTCTTGCAAAAACGTGTCATGATTCATGTTCTGAAATATATCAAATTAAGTTTTAAAGACGACATTGTTGGCACATTAATCACTTGGTGTTCTAGCTAGGTATTCCAGCTTGAGAATGCTAATGATGATAATTTTAGGCAGCAAGTAAGATTCGCAAAAAAATGTTCTTTCTCTAATGGCTGCCCTCAAGTCGATCTTCCTTAAATAACGTCTCATGGCCATGAGATTAGAAACTCTTCACAGTTTTGTCATTCATAATATGTAACATGGTGCTGACAGAAGACAAAGTGGTTAAGTACTATCACTAATGATATCAACATGAGTTGACAAGACCTCAGAGGAGCAAATAGTGACTGATTAAATTATGTGCAGCAGGTTACAATAGTCAGAGGCAACTGAAGTGCTGAACAAAAATATGACGTGAAAAAAGGTTTTCAGGGACACACCATCTCTTTTTCTATCAAAGATAATACACATAATTCTGTCACTCAAAGAAGCATTTAGTTAGATATTTTTCACAAGTGCATAGCCTCAAGTATAAATCAATTTTAGTACACGCAAAAGTAAATGTTACCCCTGTCCAGTTGTGTCTGACTTTAGAGGGTAGTGGTCATCTCCATTTCTTAGCTGAGGGAGACAACATTGTCCAAAGATGATTTCATGGTCATGTGGCTGACATGACTATATGCCGAGGCATGTAGAACAGTGTTACCTTCCCACCAAAGTGGTATCTATTTATAAACTTGCATTTGCAATCTTTTGAGTTGCTAGGTGATCAGGAGCTAGGGCAAGAAGTAGCTTTTTGAAGTAGATTTTGATGAGAGAGTTACTGGTTCCCAGCTATGTTGCTGAATTAGAATTGCAAAATACTTCTTCAGATCCCTTATTTGTCATTATATTATCTGTGGCTTTTACCCTGCTATTTTTTTTCCAAGAGACTCTAGGTTAGAACCATCCTTGTATATCACAGTTATCTCTTACAATTGTTTCCTAAATATCTAGGTGCTGGTTTCAGTAGGGTTATCCTCACCACAAGCTATTCTCACCATGTTCTTAAAGTTTCCTGAAAATGTTCCTTTTCAAAAATCTTTCATTGCAAATCTTTGAATGTTTCCTAATAGATTTTTTTTTTGGCAATTTACAAGATTAAAGGCAAAATGAATGTTCCACAAAATTTAGTGAAAGAGGAGGTCCTTAGCATTGAATAAACTTAAATGGCAGTGTGAGTAGTCTAGAGTGATAAGGAATTCTAGAATTTCAACACTGTTTGGAAATGTATAAGATCCCCGTCTTTTCTGTATGTAAACAATTAGGACTTTGCTTTTCTGTTTTTAATTGTTACTTTGAATTCTATAGGTATGTGTAAAAATAGCTTTCTGTTACCTGAGAAAGCTTCTATTTTATACGAACAGCTATGCTGATGCTTATTGGATGTGAACATAAACTTCCTTTCATTTTATTTATTTATAATTTTATTTTATTTATTTGTCAAGCAAGTATTAGATAACAGGTATAAGTATAAGCATGGTTATGAACACATGAAATGGATACGAATAATTTCTCATCTTCCATGGAAAGAACTGAAAATGAAGCCACAGCACCATAAAACATATGAATGATGTTGCTATAAAAATACATAGAACATTGATTAGCTATGTTTCATTGGGCTCAATTCTGAGAAAGTAACATGTATATGTGATTTTGGAGCCAAATTTAGTGGGACCAGCTGTGTTTCATGGCAGACTGGGCCTGGCCAATTAGGAGGAGGGAGGATCAGCATCTGGAAAAACAAGCTTCTGAAATAGATGTTGTTCTTCGGCATCCCACTGTGAATGGGCAGAAACTTCCTTTTTCTTTGTCCAAAAATGCATCTTACTGAACCAGAGTCTTGAGAGAATTGCAGTAGTGCCATATTTAACACTTAGTTTTCACAAAGAGTTACATATCATTGCCAGTTGCTTCGCACTAGTGGGTAGCTTTTTATACCCAAATTTGATTGAAGACATTTATGAAGTAAGATTATCTTTGCTTTGTTTTCTTATTGTTCATCTATTCTTTTTTAGATTTAAAAAGGTTGACAATATGGTTATTTTTTTTTTAATAGGACTTTTTAATTTTCAACTAGAAATCTCTAGAAATAATGATGGTGAGGATGATTAATTAAACAGAACTTTGGGCCAGTGATAGGATTCAGTTTTTTTTACTACCTATGGGCGTGGCTTGGTGGGTGTGGGTTGATGGGCGTGTCAGGGAAGGGATACTGTAAAATCCCCATTCCCTGCCTACCCCACTAACCTGTTTTCCAGTGCTGTTCTCCTCTGCAGGGCAACAAAAGAAGACACAGCCTAGATTAGCTTGGACTCGGGAGGCAGAGAATAGATGGGGACGGAGCCAGTCAGAGGTGGTATTTGCCAGTTCTCCAAACTACTCAAAATTTCCGCTACCTGTTCTCCAGAACTGATCAGCACCTTCTCTACTTTGGACCCAGTTCTAGGATGAAGAAGGCCTTGACTGACTTATTCAGAATTATAGCTTTGGAAAATACTTGAGAAGTGCTACTCCAGCCATCTATTCTGTATAAATTTCACTATCTGTTGTATTTTCCTGTAAAATTCTGAATCCCTTCTTCTGTTTCTCCATTTGTGTTGATTTTTTTACCCCAGTCCTTGGCTTTATGTTCACTTTTTGATTTTTGCCACTATCCATCTTTTTTCTAGTTTTAGTATCTTCCTGATGAAACTGCCAAGGCACCAGTCAAACACTTTCCTCCCTGTTTTTGTTTCCTTCATGAAGTTAGCAAGGGCTATTATTATAGAATCATCATTTTTTGCAGCATTGCATAGCCAGTTGTTTGCTTTCAAGTTGTTTTCTCTTTTTTGCCTTAATCCTCAACTGGAGGAAACTACCTGTGATCTCAATTCCTTCATTTTACTATCTAAACTATCATTATCTCTGGAAATTATTTCAAGATCTTTTCTGGCTCCATCATTCATCTGTATGTCTATCAAAAGGAAAGGTAGTTGTTAATGGGTGTGGAGAAGAAGTGGCGGAACCTGGGGATGGAATCAATAGAGGAACCAGCCTGTGTCCTCAGGTTCTCCTACAGTGAGCTTGAATAGTCAGGTATTAACTCCATCATGTCCTGGATATGATCATCAGGAAGCAGTATATCACACTGCGTGCATCTGCCTCTGTTCCTCTTAGCAGGGAAATTGTCTATTCTGGTGATGTGCCTCTTCTTTCTCAGGGTGACTTTTGAGGTATTTTTTTTTATCCTTGGAAGCCTACTTTCTCTTACAAAGAAGCCTACTTCACTTGCATACTTTGCTCAGATGGCTGTCTTCCATTCTCTAGAGTCTAGAAGGAGAAATAGATGATGGTTCTCGAGTGTCTTATATTTTCCTTGTTGGGTCACATTCTTCCATGTATTTTCAAGAAGAGAATGAAATGCATGTGTTTTCCATTCAACCAGATGTCAAGAATGCTATGTTAGAAACAAATTTCCTAAAGCAGTTGACTTATTCTGAAATAATCAAATGGATGAAATGAGATTGAAAATGAGCTGGGAACATTGTGTAAACAATTGCTTAGGAGAGATGTGAGACTTAATTAGCTTTGTGTGTATGAAAGGATCATATTGTTAGCTCTGTTATTTTATATAGTCCAAGTTCTAGCCTTGTGAATCATTAGAAGTAGGCGGACATCTTAACCTATGCTTCATTTTGCCAGACAAAAGTAGAAGTAATATGAAATGGCAGTATGTCATCCAGGCAATCATTGTGGGAGTGAGAGGAGCATTTTCTTTTGTTTGCTCTTTATAAGAAGTCTGTTTGTATTTCTACTGATTAATGTCTCATTTCTAAGCCTATATTTTTATTCTTAAATACATTAAGAAGCAGCCAGATATTAAGCAAAGAACCATGCTCAGCAGTCCCAAGTGGAATAAACCCTACAGCGAGCTTCTGGAAATTGTCTTTCAGCACCTTTGGAAGACCAGAAGTTCCTCATCCCAAAAGACACAATAGTAACTATTTAAACCATGTCTTCTACCTAACATTCCAGCTTAGTTTGTTTTCAAAAGAATCGTCATCAATCATCATCACCACCATCATCACCCCTGTGTTACTCCACCAGGGAAGATGAACATACAACCAGAAGTTTAAGAATACTTCAGAATTAATGTAGAGATAAATCAGCATGGTGATAAGGAAAAGCCTGCAAACCATGATTTCTGCTTTGGAAAACTGGAGACAATTAATATGCAGATTTGGCAGTTAATTTATCTTTTAGATAATTGCAGTTTGTTATTTAGAATATCTTACATTTCAAGTAAATGAATACCTTCCCTAATCATCTCTGCTTGGCAGCCACAAGCACAGTTAGCCATGAACTGGAGGGATTTGATTCCATCCACTTCTCTGTGTTTGAAACATTTCAAAAATTAAGGGAAGCAGATTATCTTTCACATGGGAAAGTTTCTTCTGATCTGAGACTCATTTCAGAACTTGAAAAGCCACAATTATACATCCTGAGTATTCTAAAGAAACTGCATTTCTCAAAGAAATATTTTTTGTTTGTTAGTTCTTTATTAATGATATAAAAGTTGCTGCTTTGTTGTGGATAAACAATGACAACAACTTACCATTTTCTGTACCCATCGTATTAGGAGTTTGATCTTTGCTCTTTGATTTAGTGATGTCTCTTTGTAAGAATTCCATAAGAGAATTCAGGTTTAACATATATAAACTTTATTGTGAAATCCTGTGCATGTATAACGCATCTGGATTTCAATTTCAGTTATATCCCAGCCAAGTTTAACCATTACTTGCTAGCAAGGATACAAAACAAGGATCCTGATTGCTAAAACATTTTTAAAAATAAAATTATTTGTTTACAAGTCAGTCATTGCAGATAGTAATAGATGTCAAAGAACTATACATACTTTGAGTTCTACATGAATTATAATGGAATTGTTTAGCTTTATGAAACTATATTTTGTTAAAGATAATTCCCTGCAATATGGATGAGGCTAGCAGTGTGTCAATTTGTGATAATTGCACTACTTTCTAGGATTGTGGATGAGTCAGATGTGATTCAGAACAGCTTTGGACCCTTCCCACCATGAGCACAATGCCTCTCTGATGCTCATTAAAGCAGCTGTGTCTTTTTCAGGCTTTTGTACAAACTGAAAGATGCTACAGCTTTAAGAGTCTCTTTAATGAATGGACTATTTCTTAATACAAAGAAGTTCCCAAGATGCAAAGCAGTCACTCCAGATCATTTTTGATCCATATGCAGGGCCATAATTTCTACTCTTCATACAAAATAGGTGACAACGTGAGTCATGATAAACTAAAGGCCTGTTGCTCTTCCTTGGGATTTTAAAAAGTGCAATTTATTTAAATTATTGCTAATATTGTAGTCTTCTTGCTCCTTTGTCCATGAGGGATAGCTTCTGTGGTTTCCATATTATCTGCTAAGACTTTATCCTGCTATTAATAGTTCTGCTGTTAAATACTATACTGAAAGTAATGGTTTCAGCCAACTAGTTTCACTGTTTTCACTGTTTAGATATTTGAAGTGAATCCATTATTTCCTCTTTTTTTGGTTCCTCCTATCACCACTGGAGTTAAATAGCATTTGTTATATATCTCTCTTATATCATCTCCACATTATCCTACCAAATATTTGGTAAGGTTTGATCATTTTTTTAAAGAAAATTGTGGGTTTTTTTTCCTTGAAGAATTCAGCTAGCTACAATTCTGACTTTCTAAAATGAACCATAGGCAGAGAGGTCTTGCAATGTTAAGATACATACTGTAATTGTATTCCCACCAAAACAAAAAAATCCACCCCTTATTTGAACTGTTTTTTGAATTGGCTTATTACTGAATTCTCTTTTAATTTACAGATATTTTGCCCTTATTTTCTGTTTACCCTTAACATAATGCTTCTATTGCACTTATTTCCCCAAGATCGTAAATAGTTCTTCAGAATTGCCAACACATTTCACTAGCAGTTATTGGCATCTGGAGAGATGCAGGGAAAAAAAAGCAAAAATCAGTTAGTATGCAATTAAAACAAAATAGATTCTTGGCCTGTTACATTTTATTTGATTATTTGGCAGCACACATTAAGTGTGGAGATATAATTAAATTCATAGCAATCATCCAACATCCAAATGTGTTTGCTTTCACTTTTATTATATTTTCTTAGTTTTCCATGCAACTTGAGAAGCATAAAATATTTAATCTTGCTATTCTCTGGATTCATTTAAAATGCTTAAGACAGATTCAAAGCACGCTGAGATGTGAAAATATTAAAATCTAAAGTTCATACCCAAGCACATGAGACATACGACATTCTCAAGGAATGCCTGTTCTCTGTGTGGAATCTTTTATATAGTATATTGAATCAAACTGCTCCAGGAAGTTGGCAGTCTCATTTATGTTAGCTTGATCAGGTCATACCGTAGTTCTTAAAAAATAATAATTTGAAGAAAATCATTTAGGCATCACACTTAAGAAATTTGTCAGGGAATTGGGCAGCAGGTGTCCAAGTAAAGTTAGAAATGGTGTGTGTGTGTGTGTGTGTGTGTGTGTGTAGACAGTCAGACAAAGAGGAGCATCATGAGGTGAATCACAGAGCACCCAGGGCACCCAGAAGAAAGAGGCGGGGAAAAAGTGAAACTCCCCCTCCAAACCCACAACAACCAATCACAATGCAGATTGCCTAATACAGGAGCCAGCACTCTCCAACCAATATACCCAACTATAAATGTATGTTCTGGCTCACTGCACAACCCCACTGCTCCAGCTACTAAATTTAAATATCTTAACATGACTCCCTATTTAAAAGTATTTGGATCTCCAGGTTTTGGAAATATACTCAAGTAAGTTTCTTAAGTGAGAGTAAATGCTAAATTGCCTAAACAAGAACTGTGGGATTAATTCTCTACTGAATATATTCAGGAACATTTTGTAGGATGGAACACAAACTCAAAACGTTGGCCCCAACTATGCGATTTTTATGTGTATTATGTAAATTATTTTTTAAAAGGGGACAAGGATTCAATCACATGGTTGTGGTCACAAGCTTGACATATTTTTTTTAAACTTCTTTCTCCAGATTACTCTGGATAGATTGAAAAATATTATCAGTCCTGAAGAATGTTGCATTTTCAAGCACCTTAGATTCCTATTCTTTGCAACTGGGAATTATCAGCAGCAAGTTTTTAGAGTTGTTTAGAAGACCTGTGATTTACAAGTAATCCTTGAATTATGACCACAATTGAAGCCAAAATTTCCATTCCTAAGCAAGACAGTTGTTAAGTGACTTTTGCCCCATTTTACAATCTTGCTGGCCATAGTTGCTAAGTGGATGACTGTAATTGTTAAATTAGTAATATAGTAGTTAAGTGAACCTGGCTTCCCCATTGACTTTGCTTGTCAGAAAGTCGTAAAAGCTGATCACATGACCCCAGGACTTGGCAACTGTCATATATACACTACATGCCAATTGCCAGACGTTCAAATTTTGATCATGTGACCATGGGGATGCTGCAACTTTTTAAAGTATGAAAACCAGTCATAGCCGTTGCAACTCGCGATTAATAAATGAATGGTTGTAAGTCAAGGATTACCTGTATTGATTGTAATTATGTCTTCTTTTTCCTATTTTTTAAACTTCTCATTGAGGACTTCCAAAGCTTTCCTTAGTTTAAAAAGAATAAAATAATTTTTTTAAATTAAATTAATAAAGGAGCCATTTTGTTTATTATTCAGGTATTTGGATGTGTAGGAAGTTAGCACCCACACCTCACCTAGAAAATTGAAATATCCTAAGAAATATTAAAAAGGCAGAATATTTCCCCTAAAAAGAGTAGAAACTCAGAAGCAGAAACTCACCTCAGAAGTAGAAGCTACCCCCACCTTTGTTAATGGGTGGGCCATTAAGGCCTAGGCCAGAGTATTTTACATAACAAAGATCTCCAGGTAAAGCTATAGCAATTGCTCAAAAGCCCTTTCAGTACATCATCATCCAGCATGGTTCAACCAAGCCTGGAACTCAGGATAGACTACAGAGTTGCCCTTGCATGGCCTCATGGGAGTCTGACAACCAATTAGAAACAAGCTTCAATTCAAATCCCAACAAAGGTTATAAAACCCAGGCACTCTCAGCATATCACCCTTTTTCTTTATCTCTTCCTTCACCTTGGAGCATGTGATCATCCTTCTTTGGAGCGTCAAGCCATGTGGTCCTGCTGTCCACCATTAAACTTTCCAAACAGCCTCCAGGTTTCCAGTGTCTTTTTCCGCACTTGGAACTGAACCCCGAAGGATATTTCTTCCAACAGATGGATCACCATGAGGTTATAAATATCCTTCAACAGAAACCATACTACGAGTCAGGTATTTAGAGCTCATCAGTGCACCCATGTAGGAAAGCTGTCAGTGGAGAATGTTACTTTCCACTTGATGAAAGATATATTTCTATGTCAAATGTAGCAAAAGGGTTAGCATATTTTCCAGCTGCATTTTTTTTAATTGACTAAAAAGGAAGCATATTTTCCTGGAAATCCTGGTTAAACATGGGAGCAAATCTCTTATAAATATTTCTGTTCTGGAATTCATATAGTATGTGAAAGTTTAGTTACTTGTCCCAAGTCATTTTGGGAAGAAATATTTTATTATTATTCTTGAGTGTAGAATTCATCTAGGAAATTGAGGAGAGTTTTGTAAAATGCCCCCCCCCCCCAACTTCAATGATTTTATTGATCCCTCAATATATTTATTTGAGAAGAACTGTTTCAGAATTCATTTTTGATTCATTGCATTTAGGTTTGAAATATTCATATTGACTCAGTACCCTTTTTCCACAATCCAAAAGCATAGGATTAAAACAAAACAAACACCAATACTCTCATATTTGGTTTATTTTCAAATGAAGCACACCTGAGGGCTTATTATTTGTTACTTGCAAGATACAATTTTAAAAAGAAAGAAATCCAGATTTTTTTTTAAAAAAAACCCTTTTATTCTGTTGAAAGAAATATCCTTCTGGGTTCAGTTCCAAATGGGGAAAAAGACACTGGAAACGTGGAGGCTGCTTGGAAGGTTTAATGGTGTACAGGACCACATAGCCTGGAGTTCCAGAGAAGGATGATCACATGCTTCAAGGTGAGAAGAGATTAAGAAAAAAAGAGGACTGAGGTGCTGAGAGTGCCTGGGTTTTATACCCTCTGTTGGGGTTTGAATTGGAGCTTGTATTCTAATTGGTTGTCAGAGGCAACTCTGTAGGCTGTCCTGAGTTCCAGGCTTGGTCTAGCCTTGCTGGGTAATTATGCCCTTAAAAGGGCTTTTCGCAATTTCTATAGCTTTACCTGGAGTTCCTTATGTAAAGTATTCTGGCCCAGGCCTTAATGGCCCCCCATTAACAAAGGTGGGGGTGAGTTTCTCGTTCCAGGGTGAGTTTCTGCTTCTTGAGTTCTACTCTTTTTAGGGGAAATATTCTCCCTTTTTAATATTTCCTAGACTATTTCAATTTTCTAGGACAGGGGTGGGTGCTAACTTCCTACAATTCAATAGTACAAATTTTGAACTGTCTGTTTTTTACCCTTAGAGCATTCCATTGACATTGTCCATTCTCTGGAGATCCATGTAGCATTGCACTGCTCAAATAAAACCCACAGCCCACTAGGAATTAGGCCACAGAAGCGAGTGAAGGCCCATCCTCGCACACGCAGGATCCAGACCAGAGGTGGTATTCAGCAGGTTCTGACTAGTTCTGGAGAATCGATAGCGGAAATTTTGAGTAGTTTGGAGAATCGGCAAAAACTGCCTCTGACTGGAGATCTTATACTATCCTTCCTCTGCCATGCCTACCAAGCCACCCCCACAGAACCAATAGTTTAAAAAATTGAATCCTACCACTGATCCAGACAGCATGCAAAACCACACACACACACACACGATCTGTGGAAATCCGCCCTCCACTGAACTGAACTCTGCCCCAAAAGTATGGGGACCACTGTTCTAGTCCAACCCCCCTCTCCCAAGGCAGATACCATCTCGGGCAAATGATTATCCAATTGTTTATTGAAAACTTCCAGCAATGGAACACCACAGTTCCAGGATTTTGCTGTTCTCATTATGATTTATCAAATTTCATTGATTAAATTTTTATGCCAAGCATCCCCCCTACAGTGACTCAGAATGGTTTCTCATGGAAAGAATGTTGCTCCCCCTTCTGAAATTTTTCCAAGGCAAGGTAATAAATGTTGAGGTAGAGAATGAATAAAATGCACCTTTTCCAATTCCAACTCCATTCTTCCCCAGCTTCTGTTCCACCACGCTATTTTGAAATTTGGATCCTTTGATGACTTCTTGGTCAACAACCAATTGAAACTCTTAGGCAAGGACTCAAAAAGCACCAAACTAGTTTGCATCCGTAAGACAAGTTTGGCCTATGTTCTGTAGCACTGGTTCTCTGACAATGTATATCCACATCAGTCAAAACAGATCAAGGTATCAATCAAAGGAAAGTCAGAATTTGACTACAAAACATGTTTGTGCCTCGGAGTACGCCTAAAGCTGCTCTTTAGATCTCTTAGATTTCCTTTATGCACATGGTTCCTTGACATATTCTAAGAAAGAATGATGAAGCAGAATTTCCTCCAGCAAAGCTTGTTTCATTTATGAGAGTGCTGAAATATTTGCAGCCAGGTAGAAATGTCCCTGTGGCATTTCTCCAAGTTTCAAGAAGACCTAATATAAGATAAATTGTGGACATTTTCTCTGTCAGTACAATTGTTCTCTGTATATGTGCATGCACATCCCTAGCCAAATTTATTGTCATAAAGATTGGAAATCTATACTTTAATTAGCAAAAGGAGATTCCTGTAGCAATACTTAAAAATGGGAATTGGCACTATTCAGATTTGACTAATTTTGACGCTTGAACATTTGCCTCTGTAACTTTCTGCCTACTTCATCACTGCATATTGGGACATGTGTCAGTGATTCAACATCCCTGCCAGAAGGCAGATTCTTCCTACAAAGGAGATATTCTGAATTTAGTTTTGAGAACTGCTGTCAGGGAGAAGTCAAACTTCATTAGCATGAAAGCCTTGGGGTACCCACATACTGCCAATTGCTCAAGGTACTTAACTGATTGAAAATGGTTCTTAGACCTTCCCTTAGGGATTTTCTATTCAGAATCCTTTATTTAAGCTTTGCATAACCTACTTGTAGTCCAAAGGCAGAAATACCCTTCAAAGAATCATCTTGGTGTGGAATCTGTCACTGAAGCCCTATTTTAGGAAGACTGATAGTCATGATACCCTAACTATGCGTTAGAGGGATCTTATGTCAGAAAAATTCATTTTACCTAATAATTGAATCCCAGCCTGTATTTTATTCATCAGCCCTTCTTCCATATGAATGGCCTTACTAGAAATGCATTGTGCAATCTAAAACTTTCTTAGAAGTTTGGATTGAACTGCCACAAATTTAGTGTATTTAGAGGTGCATGGACAAAGCTGGGTCCCACAGAGATGATGCAAGGTGTTTTGACTGCCAATAATTTTACTGTGTTGAAAAGTATTTTACACTAACTAGTACAGGTAGTCCTTGACTTACAATCACAACTGAGCCCAAGATTTCCGTTGCTAAGAAAGACTGTCGTTATATGAATTTTGCCCCGTTTTTTGCCACAATTCGTTAAATGAATCACTGCAGTTGTTAAGTTAGTAATATGTTGTTCAGTGAATCTGGTTTCCCTACTTACCGAAGGCCGCAAAAGGTGATCACATGATCCCAGACATGATAACTGTCATAAATACGTGTGCCAAACATCTGAATTTTGATCATGTGATCATGGGGATGCTGCATCAATAGTAGGTATGAAGACAGGTCATAAGTCACTCTTTTCAGTGATGCTTTGACTTCGAATGGAAAGATGTGTGATATCCAGTCAGGTTTGGAAATAATTCAGTGGGTCTCTCTCTCACTCTGTCTCTCACTCACTCACTCACTCACTCAATCTCTCTCTCTCTTTTATTTCTCTTCTCTTCCTCTCTCTTTCATAAACACACACACACATTCTCCAGCTTCAGCACCAAGCGCCTCAGAAATGGGGGAATGACAAATGCAAATTGCTGTTCTAATAAATCAGGTTTGGTTGGAACAAGTGATCCTGTAGGTATTCAGATGCCAAGGCATATGGGCCTTTATAGTCAATACCAGCATCTATTCTGCTAGAACCCAATCAGGACTCACTGAACTGATGTTATATATGAGAAACAGTAACAGAGGTTGCCATACTGCAGACCAGTAAAGGCAGTTGCCTGTTATTGCAGCAGTGTAGCTTGGTAGTAATGAAGACCTGAGTTATGGTAACCCAGTCCTCTTGCCCCAGGGACAGTTACAGCTACCACACCAACCAAAACTATGCATAAGCCCATCTGTTGATGGTTTCACTGGGCTGATCACGCAGGAGCTATGAGTGCAAAAGAACCCCCAAATTGTTGGCCTAATCTTTCATGCAGTAGTGGCTACCCATGAAGAATTGACTCTGGTGGACAACCAGCAACTTTCTCTGCATTGTGTTGGCATGATGATATTCCCTTTAAATATATAGATATCTATATCTATATCTATATCTATATCTATCTATCTATCTATCTATCTATCTATCTATCTATCTATCTATCTACCAGCTGAACAGGATAGAACCAGTGGTCTAGTGGCAATTACAACTGCCTCACATGTAATACTTCCCTGGTTCGAATCCCAGTAGGGGTATGGCTAGCTGAAGAGAGCTAATTAGCTCGAAATAGTCTCCCTTATTTAATTATTTATCAGCTCAAAACCTTACACACACGTAAACAAAAGACAACGAAACAAATAGCTTTCTGTCGGTATGGTCTCTGGTGATGAGCCGAAAGACAGAAAAGAAAGCAGTATGCTTCCTCCCTTAATTGGGGCTTAACAGGTTCTTGTAACACAAAGTATATACTTATTCTCCTGCCTCAGCTGAACAGGATAGAACCAGTGGTCTAGTGGCAATTACAACTGCCTCACATGTAATACTTCCCTGGTTCGAATCCCAGTAAGGGTATGGCTAGCTGAAGAGAGCTAACTAGCTGGAAATAGATCTATCCTAGTCTCCCTTATTTAATTATTTATCAGCTCAAAACCTTACACACACAGAGAGAGAGAGAGAGAGAGAGAGCGCAGCAGCAGAACAAATTTATACTCCATCTTTCCATCATTTGTAAGAGATAACAAGTCTTTCTTGTTTCTAGCTGTCAAAGTGCTTCGTCTGAGGTCATTCATGTTTCTCCCAATAATTTTAACTGCAGTTTCTACATTTTCTGATCCATTCCATGGTACATTTTGCATCCCATTTAAATAAGTAGCAGGATAAACCTTGGTGCACTCCTTTGCCAAGTTTGAACTATCAGTTGTTGCATATTGCTTCATGATCATACTACAGATTCTTCAATAGGCAGATAAAGGAAACTTTTATACCTATATTTTAAAAAGAGCCATCCACAATTTGTTCTTCCTAACAGTCAAAAGTGTTTGTAAAAATCAGGAAAGCAAAAACAACTATTTTTCACTCATTGCCTTTTCCATTATTCCTTAGATATTAGAAATTTGATCTGGGGTGTCCCCTCTGCATCTAGTTTGCTACGACATGCATTCTTGTTTCTTGTGTTGTGCTGGATTGCAAAATCTTGACTATAGTATTACCTTAGTAGCGTGTAAGAAAAAATTAGGGCATATCAAAATTTTCAACTTTCAATTCCCAAACATTAGGGGTGTTCAAAAGTTGTGATATGTCTTGGGGATTGTAAAGATATTTTGGCTACTTCAATATAATTTAGATGTGCTTAGTAAATAACTACATAAATATCATAACTTTTTAACATTTTGTTTGTTTAATTTTGTAAGATAAGTGCAGTGATTTCTTCATTTAGGCATTTTTTAGTACTGTTCTTTTGTGTTTTGGAATATAAGTGAATTTCCTCCGAGTTCCTTGGTCACTGCTATGTTCTCCATACCTAATTGCAAATTGCAAGCACCACTTTAGTTTGTAAGATTTTAAATAATCCTCCAGTAGTTCATGAACTTCTGCAACTTCTTTCATTTCACTTTCTAGAATTTTTGGCTTTAGTTAAAAAAAAATTGTAAATATCAGTTTTGGAGTCTTTTCCTTTCAGTTCTTCTCTATATTTGTTTAATCTTTTTGTATCTTCTTTCTCTGGTAGATCTTTGCCTCCTTTGTCTTTTATATTCATATTCCCCCTACCCTACCCCCATGCATAAAATACATTTTGTGCCCAACTTTGCATAACAAGTTCCCTTGATTTCTGTAATTTTCTTAAATAAAACTCCTATTGTTTCCATTTGATTGTTAACCTCAATTTCTTTTATTGCTTCTTTAAATATAGCTTATCTCTTTTGAATATCACTGAATTCCTTTGAAAACTTTGCAAAGTGAATGACTGTAGGCAGTTTAGTGGGAGATAGGATATGCAATTAATGTTGAGGAATTTAACATGGATTCTGTAATTAGTTTAAGGTCTGAGTTTCAGAAAACAAACTGCTTTTGATTGTTTCTTGGAATGGGTCAATCTCCGGGACTCTTACACAATACTAGCATTTTTTTGGTTGTTATTGTGTTTTAAGTAAAAACATGTGTTGCTTTGGTGGCTATTCCTTTGATTGGACTAAACTTTTCTCTAGTCCATTCTTTCCTAAGTGGTGTTCCCAAAAACTTTAAAGTGTTACAGCTTCTCTCATGCTGGCTGGGGATGAACATAGTTGTAGTTCAGCCCATGTGGAGCACATCAAGTTGGGAAAGATTGACCTGGTCTACATTTTGTTCTGCTTGGAGTTTTGATATTTCATTCATTTCTTGCTCAATAGCAACCCAGACTACAAGATTGATTACAGTTCTGAGAAGCAGAATACTGCAGTAGTGCAGTGTAAGCTCATTCTGTGTGGTTCGTTGACATTCTGTCTTTACAAAGCTAACTTCTTTTGTCCAACTTTTTGAGGAGTCTAAACATATTCAGTATATGTTTCTTCGCCACTGTGTTTTTCACATCCTAATCTTTCAAGCAAGATGAATGGATTTAGTTCAGTGGCAATGGGTGTATTGTTGGAAGAACTGATGGTCTTGGAGAACAGCAAAGTACCTTAGTGCTTTCATGTGCATGGTCTATTGCCAAGAAGAATACCTTATCAACTTCCCTGACTTGACACTGAGGGGGAGATGTAAAGCTGTCAAGCCAACATTCCCTTTATAAGACCTTTTTGAACCTGAGAGGAGGGTGAAGATGGAGGGTGAAAGGAGGGTCCCATGGAGAAAACTGCCCATGTTCTGCACAGCTGTGGCAGCTTTAAAATCAGCTTCAAGGCAAATTCATTTGCACTGCATATGAGCCAGAAGTAAATCAATTTAGCAGCTAAAGAGAAGTGATGGCACAGAATCAAGGGGACTAGCACATATACCTCTTATGGAAGTGCTATAATAAATATTTAATTGCTTTATTGAACTGAATCATTGATGTTAGGGACTAGTAGCCATGCCCCATGTTCTTTAACCTTGTCAGTTTTCAAGCGGTCTGCTGTATAGTTAATTAACTTCTACCTCAATTCTAACTTCAGCTGCAGTATTAATGTTTTGCCCCATTAATGCTGGAATTGCAGGGTAGGCATTATCTCATTGGCTGGAGTTCTCACTTCATCCTAACTTCTGAGTCCCATGACCTTCTCACTTGCCTAATGAAAAGACTGTGGTTGTCACCATTTCTTATGAAGACTTATAAAGTCAAGGGGGCAGAGCTCCTTGCTACCCTTTATGTGGACATCATAATGTTATTATTTATTTTTATTTTATTTAGTTATATTCCACCTTTATTATTTTTACAAATAACTCAAGGTAGTGAACATGCCTAATGCTCCTTCCTCCTCCTCCTATTTTCCATATAACAAACACTCTTTGAGGTGGTTGGGCTAAGAGAGGGCAACTGGCCCAAGATCACCCAGGCAGCTTTTATGGCTAAGGTGGAACTAGAATTCCTGGTCTCCTATTTTTTTAGCCGGATGCTTTAATGAACAAGGAAGACAGCTGATGAAGTTTCTGACATTTTGAGAAGTAAAGCTGGTGGCTTTATGAAAGTACTCTGAGAGGTGGTGGGAAAAGTGACATTGCTATTCTAATTACTTATAATTTTAGGGATTGTTTTTATGCCCATGATGACCCAGGGTATTATTGCCCTTAAATTTCTGTTGCTGCTTGATTCTTACATGGCAGGAATGATGAACTATGTCTTTTACAAGCAACTGTTGTTGATTCTCAGCTTGGTCATTGCCTCTCAGGTTTTCCATAGAATGTGAAAAGTACAATTTGCAGTCTTCAAAGCCATATTTGGAGAACACCATTTAGAAGCAACTCTGTGCCCCACAAGGTGCGGCATATTTTCTTTGTAGATAAATCACGAGAAAGATATCATTGTAATCTTCTCTCACACGCATGAGAGATTTTTTAACAAGGAGCTCATTGAAACGGCTGTATCTCAAAAAATCTAGGGCAACTTTTGAAGATTGAACTACTCCAGTGTTGCATAGTTGCACTAATCTACAAGGTTTAGTTAGAATGTTTATCCTAGTAAGTTATTTTAATGAGATTGTCTTACTTTTATTGTGATCTGTAGATCTTTATGAGGTGTCTTATTTCACTAAACATTGCTAAAAGAGGCCCTAACTTAACCAAGGGACTGAACTCAGCAATACTTCCTGGGGATTTGTGGGGTTCAACACCCACACACACAGAGGGAGAGAGACTCTCATCAAATTCTTGGATGCTGAAATAAATTTAATGGTTGGCAGCTCTGTTTTCCTTATCAATTATAAATAAATAGTTTCCCATTAACAAATGCGGTCACCCCTGGGATTCAAGCAGTATCTGTGAATAGCATATTCAGGTCAAAAGAAGACTGTGGTTAAATGAACTATGATACCAAATCAACCCAATTGCTTCAGTTTGCACAATAAAGTGAACTATATGCTAATAATACAAGATGAAGCTGTACAAAATACAGTGTCCCAAGTTAAAAGGCTGTGTTCCTGTCCTTGAGCTAGTAGAAAACTGTTCCCTCTCTTGGTTCTGACTGACTGTCAGTAGTGCTACTTTTATCATACACATCCTATATATGATAAGCACAGTCATTAGTAGATCACTTCAACTTTGCAGTCCTCCTTCCCTCTTCTAGTTATCATCAACAGTGGGGAAAACAGCCACCAATAATTGCTTTGCAGCAGGAATGGCTCAGATCCAGCATAATGTCTGCTGAATGAAGTTTAAAACCCTTAGCACAGAGATTAGAGTAATAAAGGCAACCGAGGATTGAACAGCATTTTTATGTAGAATTTATCTCCCCTTTTTTCCCCCTCCCAGGATATAGGCAACAAATGCCAATTTCCAGATTCTTCCACAATCTGTTTAGGAGGCATGGAAAGGGTACCTCCCACCATATCAATAGCCATAGCATTTATACCGCTTCACAGTGCTTTATAGTGTAGGAAGTTAGCACCCACCCCTCTCCTAGAAAATTGAAATAGCCTAGGAAATATTAAAAAGGCAGAATATTTCCCCTAAAAAGAGTAGAAACTCAAGAAGCAGAAACTCACCCCAGAAGGAGAAATTCACCCCCACCTTTGTTAATGGGTGGGCCATTAAGGCCTGGGCCAGAATACTTTACATAAGAAGGAACTCCAGGTAAAGCTATAGAAATTGCCAAAAGCCCTTTTAAGGGCATAATCACCCAGCAAGGCTAGACCAAGCCTGGAACTCAGGACAGCCTACAGAATTGCTCCTGGGAGTCTGACAACCAATTAGAATACAAGCTCCAATTCAAATCCCAACAGAGGGTATAAAACCCAGGTACTCTCAGCACCTCAGTCCTTTTTTCTTGATCTCTTCTCACCTTGAAGCATGTGATCATCTTTCTCTGGAGCTCCAGGCCATGTGGTCCTGTACACCATTAAACCTTCCAAGCGGCCTCCACGTTTCCAGTGTCTTTTTCCCCACTTGGAACTGAACCCAGAAGGATATTTCTTTCAACAAAAGCCCTCTCTAAGCACTTTACTGAGTCAGCCTATTGCTCCCAACAACCTGGATTCTCATTTTACTGACCTCAGAAGGATGAGTCAACCTGGTGAAAATCAAACTGCTGGCAATGGAATGCAGAGTTAGTCTACAACATTGCATTCAAACCACTGCACCACCATGCCACTGTTCTGCTATTTCAGTTTTAAGTTAATCAGTAAAATACCCCAAGTCAATAACACTTATGGGACTGTTGGTTGATGAATCTATTGCTGTTATGCAATTCTTGATAGAATTGTGTCATGCAATTATGTTATGCAATTCTTGATAGAATTGGATCAACTCTCTAGTCCAGGGGTGTCAAACCTGTGGTGTCAGGTTGTCATGTGGCATATCACAACTCCCCCCCTTTGCTAAAATGGGTGGGCGTGGCCAGCACATTTGGCTTGCAGGCTGCGAGTTTGACACCTCTGCTCTTGTCCTTTTTATCAGGATTAAAAGGATCAGTCTTTGGTTCTTGAATATTCAGGAATGGAGAGGGTCATTCTGGTATTGACAAACCTCACCAGCTGGGAAAGATCAAGGAAGCAAGAACTAAAGAGATTCTGCTGTATTTTTAATGCTAGTCTTGGATAAATACAGAATTTTGGAAAGATTTCACAGCCTTATTTAGAATGATTAAATTCAGGTGGCATCTCTTCCAGTGATTTAAACTGCTTTTCCCCAGGTTTTTCAGCTGGGCTCAATGGCTGTTTATGGATAAGCTGTTGGCTGACACACCTGCAGCCTCTTGACTTTCCTTTCTCAGCCTCCTCGCAATCTTTCACAGCCACTGCTCTCAATGGTGTGTATTAGAGGCTTCTCTCTTTGCTTGCACTCACAAACATATTCTCTGCCACCCTGTTCAACCAAGGATGTAAGTTGAAATGACATACTTTGTTCTTCAGTATTACTTATGAAATGATGCTGAACCATATTAGGATATTTATTTGCTTGTAATTCTGGAATATCTCTGAAAGTGGTTACTTTGTACTAGTAAGTGCCTAGATCAGGGATCTCCAACCGTGGCAACACTTAAGATTTGTGGACTTCAACTCTCAGAATTCCCCAACCAACCATGCTAGGTCTAGAGATTCTAGGCACCTCTGCCAATGAGTCTGTTAGATCACCATTACAGTATTGGTGTCTCCAGCACTTTAGGGAGACAACAACAGAATGGAGACAGGTAAAGTTGACTTAAGGGACTGGAGGAAGGAAATGTGCCTGCCTTCTCTGACCCAGTAAGCATCGCTCTTCTCCCACCAATTAATGGTCACTTCACTTAGCCTCTGATGAGTGCATCTATTTAAATTTATTGGCCACCCAACTCCAGTGGACTCTGGGTGGCCAATTCATAGTGAAATATAGCACACTTGGGTGTTGCTGTCATGTGCTGTGGGCTTAAGGGAGGAAAGTAATACTGATACAGTTAAAGACAACTTGAAGGTGTCATCTGCATGGCTGGGTATAAAATGAAGGTATTATGCGAATACAATGGGGGGAAATGTTGCTGGGCTAGTTGTGTTCTATGAGTAAAGCCCCATGTTATAATTTAGCCTATTGTGCAGATCCAGCCTATATAGGACCTTAAGCACAACCCTGGTGCTTAAATGTAGCCCTTGTTTTTGACTTGGAATGAAAAGCTGTTGAAACTAGAATGGTTCAAACTGTGAGTAGAAGAGAAGAAAAAGTTTGGTTCTCTTTTCATTCCCACAGGATTATAGCCCTTATAGCTATTACTTAGGGAGTAAAAACCAAGAACACCAAGGCTATATTCAGGGGTGGGATTCAAAAATTTTAACAACCGGTTCTGTGGGTGTGGCTTAATTGGTGGGCATGGCTTGGTGGTCATGTGACTGGATGAACGTGAGTTGTAGTCATGTTATTGGCTGGGTGTGGCCAACTCAGTATCACTCACATTGAGGCACATATCTCCTTGCCTGGCCTCTCACGACTGTGGGGATGCTGCAACAATTGTAAGTGTGAAAAATGGTCATAAGTCACTTTTTTCAGTGCCATTGTAACTTTGAATGGTCACTCCACACAAGCAAAATACCAGCAAAGGAGGGGAAAAAAAACTCCAGAGACATTCCGGAGACAGGAAGTGTAGTCCTGCCAAGAATGTAATAAGGGTTAATGGAGAGGCAGTTTCTGTAAGCAACACCAGAATGTTTCCTTCCTGCCTTCCTTACAGGATTAGGCCAGTAATTTCTTCTAAAAACCGGTTCTCCGAACTGCTTAGAATGTTAACAACCAGTTCTAGCGAATAGGTACGAACTAGTAGAATCCCACCCCTGGCTGTATTTACAAGTGATATCAAGCCATGGTTTTCTTAAACATGGTTCACAGAATAAAGCCTCATTCATAAGAGTTTAGACATAGTGTAAAACCAAAACCAAACAATCATACATGTGCATGGCAGGATGGAGGGGCAGAATGCAGTGTAAGTGACCAAAAATGAGCACAATATAAATCAGGGGTGTCAAACTCAAGGCCCATGGGGCCACCCTGGAAACAGGAAAGGACCAGCCTGCAGTGCCTCTGCACGGCTCACTGGCAGATACAGGAGGCCATTGCAGTTGAAAATGGAGCTCGGGAGCCTTCTTTCACTGGCAGAGCACTTGGGCCACCACAGTGCCCCCCGATAAAGGTGATGTATCATGTATCACCAGGGCTACCCTGGCCATGCCCTCTCCAGTCCCCTGATGTGAAACACAACCCTGATGCAGCCCTCAATGTAATCGAGTTTGACACCCCTGGTGTAAATGTTGTGACTTGCATGTAATCCTTTTGTCCTTATCAACAAGCAAGTACAAAAGGCTGGGACTTGTGTCTTGATTTCACGAGGCTCATTTGTTTGTTCATTTATTTATTTTTGTCCTTGCAGTTTATAGTGGCTGCCTAAGGGCTTCATATGATCGGGCGGTGACTAATATAATGGACTTGTTTGTTATTAAAACCATATTTCATTTGACAAAATGGAGGGAAAATAATTCTCAATGAGGAGAAATGGGAAGCTTCATGTCTATATAGTGACTGCTTGATTTGTAAGCAGATTTAGTAATAATCTGTTACTGGCCTTCAAAATGAACAACACTGTTGTCCTAAAATCATCTGAAGAATATTAACAGCAGAAAAGACAACTCTACCTATACCTATGGTTTTTTAGAAAGAAATATTCTAATTTTTGCAGCATATTTACCATTTTAAAAGTCTGTTAACAAAATGTACCACAACATTCCCCTTGGGATGCAAACCACAGCGTACACTTGCTATCCTGTCCATCACTGATATGATAAATCTAAAACCTGCTGTAATATTAATGAATAATGGTGTGTGCTAGCAATATCATACAGTAAATAATGAATGCTTGGACTTTAAATGGATTAAAACAGATTTCTCCAGTAGATGTTTCAAGGATGCAATGCACAGATTCTTGCCAGCAGATTCAGTAGCAAAAGTTAGTTCCAACTCTTCTTAAAGTGTAAAGGACCAGGGAAACTGCATTTACAGTAGGTAATATTTTCTCTAAAATTGTATTGGTCTATAATCTGACCTAATACATATTGTATGTTGAAACTCTCATAATTGTTATAATTGCAATTTTTAAAAAACAATTGGGCTTAATGTTGTTGGAAGAAATATCCTTCTAGGTTCAGTTCCAAGTGGGGAAAAATATTGGAAACATGGAGGCTGGTTTGGAAAGTTTAATATCAGGATCATATGGCTTGGAGGTCCAGAGTGAAAAGGAAGAGATCAATAAAAATGGCTGAGGTGCTGAGAGTGCCTGGGTTTTATACCCTCTATTGGGATTTGAATTGGAGCTTTTATTCTAATTGGTTGTCAGACCCCCATGGGGCCATGCAGGGGCAACTCGGTAGGCCTGTCCTGAATTCCAGGCTTGGTTGAGCCTTGCTGGATGATGATGCCCTGAAAAGGGCTTTTGACAATTGCTATAGCTTTACCTGGAAATTTTTGTTATGTAAAGTATTCTGGCCCTGGCCTTAAAGGCCCACCCATTAACAAAGGTGGGGGTGAGTTTCTGCTTCTGAGTTTCTACTCTTTTTAGAGGAAATATTTTGCGTTTTTAATATTTCCGAGGCTATTTCAGTTTTCTAGGAGAGAGGTGGGTGCTAACTTCCTACAATGTAAAGTAAGAAAGTCAGATAATATTCTAGCCTATTTGTGTGGTACCAGTTGCCTGTGACTTAAGAAACTGGGAATGCACTGAGTCAGTGTGTACGTCTTTTATTTGCTTAAAGTTGCTTACAACTCCTACTTCTACAGATAGTCCTTGATTCATGATCATTTATTTAAGCACCATTTCAAGTTATGACAGCCTCTGAAAAAGTGATTTATGCTCTGTACTCACAGATACAACTGTCATACCACTCCTGCATTTGCAGGAACCTAATTCAGGCGCTTGGTATCCGGCCTTCCTTTACGATGTTCCAATGTCCTGCAGTCAGGTGGTCATAATTTGCAACCTTTTTTTGCTGATTTGTGGCCAAAAAAGGATCATGGGTTTGTTTAATGATCACTGTAAAAATCATAAAATTGAGTCCCAATTTCATTTACAACTGCAAAAACTTATGGCGGAAAGTCCTGTCCAAATTGTGGTCATAAGTCAAAGACTGCTTGTAGACTTTATGCTTCTGTTCCTGGTTTCATCCTGATTTGTTGTCAAGAAAAAGGAGAAGCAAGCAATCCAATATCACGAAATTTGTACATGGGTATTTCCACCATTTTCAGCACTGCCAGCAGCCCACATTCCCAGTATTTCCATGAATAAGGCAAGCTGGTTGTAGAACAGAAGCATTGTGTCGAAACAGTGTAAAGCAAGGCACTTGTAATAGGAGCTGAAAAAAGGTTGGTTCAGATCAAACACAATATGGCAATCTGGAGGGAAATTTGTTTCAGCAAGGTCTTTAACCTTCCTTCTTTCTGTAATATACGGGTCTTGGCACCATGTCCAGAGTAAAGAGCCATAGCTCCACATCAGGTAATTAAACGGGATCTTAAACCAACATTACATTCTGATGTGTAGGCTGATTCTCTGCATCTTTTTGGATCTGGTAGCTCAATGATGCCTCATACTAGCTCTGCTGAGGATGTTCTCCCAGCTATGGCTGCTGCCCTTATTCCCAGGAGAGGCCGAAGGGTGCAAGCCTTGGATCCAGGACAACTTTGCTCCCTCAGATGTAGTCATTAACTTTTCAACTGATGACTGATGTTGGGGTGGGGTGCCAGCAGAGTGATTTACCTGGGGACCCAGAAAGCTCTGCTTGATTGGCAATGATAGCAGCACAGTCATGCTGATACACTTTTCTGACAGTACCCGGATGATATGACAGCAGTATAATTTGGTGTAATGTAAATCTCATAGTCCAAATTTAATTACTAAGAACTTGCATTTCTGTCTCTATTCTGGGGACATCATCACTCATGTGTAATTTGCTCCCCAGTAACCAAGGGGAATTTATATTATCCCATAATAAAGCACTATTGTGATACATTACTTCTTCAGAAGGCAGGGACTATTTGGCTGTATATCACTTCACAGAAACAGACAATTTCAAGGGGTCTTCCTATTGGTTGTAAGAAAGAATGAATTGTGTTTGCAGGAGTATGTATGCACATATTCCTGCTGATCGGAAGGAAGGGAACTATAGCACACAAACACAGCTGCATGTTCAAATGCCTTTATTAAGTCCCAAGAAGGCTTATGACTTTGGGGAGAATTTTTGGCTTGAAAGACAAGCTTGGCCAATAACAATTATTTCAACTACCTTCTGACTTGGATTAGTGCTCTGCTCAGCCATCACCTTGGTTAGGAAAACTTTATAATTGCAACCCCTACAAATGGATTGTTCTGCAAATGATTGCTGGAACTTTTGAAATGATGGTTTGCATAGACTTTTGAAATTAAGCCAAGAATGGTTTCTTCCAGTTTTACTTATTGTTTTCCTGCACAGGCTGTCTTTGCTTTCATTGCTTTCCTACAAGTTAAATGCACATAAAACACAGACCTTTTGGGGAATTGACCCAAAGGTACTTGTCCTGGTGGAGCTTGGTTGAAAGGTATGAGCAGGATTCAGTTACATAACTGAATATAAATCTATATAAGTCTTTGCCACAGAATTTGAGTCCATGTATTCAGGGTGTGTTGGGAAACTGCCAGATAAGCTGAAAGGTAGAGTCGAGCGAGGGCCTAGCTTAGAATTCTTGCTCAGCCACAAGTGGAGTAAGATTGACTTCTCTCAAGATCCATGAAGCCTTATCTGATTGTTCTCAGGGGAAGGCAAGTAATATGGGGATCACAGCTTTAAACATTTTCTCAGGACTATGTTTATTATTTAGAGATGTGTCACAAGCATCTGTTTCAGTGTAACCAGATTTGCTCGTCTCTGTTACTTCTATCATTTCTCTTTGGAATTCCCAATTATTGCATTCGGTCTCTGCATTTTGTTATGTTTTAAATTGTACTAAATTCCACTTCTGGACCAGGGTGATTATTTAATATTTTCCTACCATAATCCCATTTTGTAAGTAAAGCTGGACAAAGTAATACAAAAACTCAGAAGTGACCTTTACCATTAAAAAAATGGCCCCATTTACAGAATGACGCAAACTGGATTTTTCCAGATGTTACCCTAAATAGCAATCGGTGCTTTTTTTCCAAGGTCAGATCCACACTTGGCACCAAATGATGACATTCCAGATAATTCAATGCAGTACATGCAGCCAAAACTTGATGTTCCCAAAGTGCTAGTAACTTCAGCAGATGGTAGTTCATAATTGTTGTATGAAAATTAATATTAGGGAGGATTACATAAATGTTCTCCTTAAAAAAAGAATGAAAGAAGAGTTGTGTAAACCTTTTAGATTGCTCTAAATTTAAACCCACATTCATGTCTTTAAACTGGGCCAAACGATTTTCAAACGAAGTCAAAGAAAAGGGTTACCAGTAACAAACTCCTCAGTTTAAAATGGCCAAATCTTGCAAAACTCGGTAAATTAAGCCCTTCTGTTTTATGGTAATTAGATAGTGATCTAGTCACACTTGTCAAGTTGTCTGGAAAAACTTACTAGGTGCCAAATTTGTAGTGATGATTTGTTTCACACTTTTCAGTGACCACAGCATTAGAAGACATGTTGTGTTTTCCCATAATGATTCAGTATTTTCATTTCTTCCATGTTGTAATACAATTACTGCTGATATTGTAGAACAATGGCAAAAACATGAAAAGGACTTTAAAGGTCATATTTTTATTTTATTTTTCCATTTCTTCTTGCTAGAGCAAGACACTGAAATTTGGCCAAGAATGTTAAATCTTCCATCTCAACCAGGCAGTATTTATTTATGATTTACAAGGCATGTAGATATTCCAGTCTGCCAGCTTTGAATGGCATTCAACCATTCAAAGGATTAAAAAAAATTTACTACCAGTTCTGTGGGCGTGGCTTGGTGTGTGGCAGAGGAAGGTTACTGCAAAATCTCTACCCCCTCCCCACCCCACTAACCTACTTTGCAGCTCTGTTCTCCTGTGCAGGGCAACAAAAGAAGATCCAGCCAATCAGCTGGGACTTGGGAGGCAGAGAATAGATGGGGGCGGGGCCAGTCAGAAGTGATATTTGTCGGTTCTCTGAACTACTCAAAATTTCCACTACCGGTTCTCCAGAACTGGTCAGAACCTGCTGAATGCCACCTCTGCATTCAACTTCCCAATATATATTTGAGTTTTAAAAAAACCAATATCCAGTTTGCTGTAATGATTAAGATGTTGGCCTAGGAAACCAGGAAACTGTGAGTTCTAGTCTCACCTAAGGCATGAAAGCCAATTTGGTGACTTTGGGCCAGTCACTCTCTTAGTCCAACCCACCTCTCAGTATAATTGTGGGGAAAATAGGAAGGAGGTGTGTTTACTGCCTTGAGTTATTTTTAAAAAGAGTAAAGGCTACATATAAATAAATGAATAAACAAGCAATTGCAGGAAATACTTCTGTGGAAGTGTTGCAGTGTAAAACATTAACAATATAGTAATGAAAAGACATCCGCTTCCTTGACTGAGAGATAATTGCAGCAAACTTACCACCTTGGCTTGATGGAACAGGTCATAAACTTCCTTATAAGAACGGGAAGGGGCCAACCCCCCTCACTTCCAGGCAATTCCAGGTGAAGAGGGCAGGTATTGAAAAACGCATTTACATGGCCTCAGATGCTGACAGTCTCTAATTGAGGAGATATGAATTGAGCCAACCTTTCAACACCTTATCAGGCTAGCAAATATGGCAGGAAGAAGTTGGTTCTACAGAGCCTGAATCCTTACCATGAGGGGCAACCAGCCCACCATCTTTTTCAGGGGAACAGTTGTGAGTAGATTAATTGTTCTATGGCATGCTAATTAAACTGCAGTAGCTTAATTAATAAGACAGAATAGTAGTTAGAATGCCAAAAATTTCTAAATGTAAAAACTCTTCCCAAAAACTATATACACAACTTCTGCAACCATGTTTTTTGAAAATGCTAAAGTAATATTTTAATGCAGCGTATTCTTCAAATATTTAATGTTTTATTAAATCACCTTTAAAAAAGACTCGTTTAGTTTTGCTATTTTATGGCAGTTTCACATGGTATTATTTTTCTGAATGATAACTAAGTTGTTGGCAGAAAAAAGAACATTGTTTATTATTATATTTAGTTCCAGAAATGTAATATTTAAGTTTGGTTAAATTTAGTTTCCAGAAATTTAATATTTGATTATGTTACATTTTAAATATTCATTTAGTTTTGCTATATTATGCCAGTCTTACAGAGTATCATTTTTATGAATAACTGTTGTTGGCAGAAAAAAAGGAATGTTGTTGATTATTATATTTAGTTCCAGAAATCTGAATCAGTTTTGTACAGCAGGACCAAGAAATACAGATTGTGATTCTTGAAGAGGAAAATAGAGACAGGCTGGCTGTGAAGGGTATTTCTAGAAGGCAGAATTCTTTGTATGCAACAGTACAGCTATGTATTTTTTCTATAACATCCAGAAAAAAAAGATCTTTCACTTACTATCTTACCATTATCGCTTCCTGGAAAACTATGACTTCATTATTACTGAAGATTCAAGTAACTATAATAGCTGCCTCAATGGCAAAAGTCATGAGGACTTAGCTAGCTCAATTTGAACTTGTCATTCCTTGAAAAAATAATTATGTAAATTTTGAGAATTCAATAGTCTATTTTACTGTATTGATAAATATTTTGGTGGTGAGAACTGGATTCTTATCTTGAAGTGGCAGATTAGATAAACTACCAAATAGGTTGATTTCAACTCTCAACAGTCACACCAACTGGAAATTCAAGGAGTTATAATCCCAACACATATGATAGTTTAACAGAATGGTGAAATAAATTATAGATGGATTGATGTATATTATATAAAATATGAATTAAATTAAAAGAAATCTTAGTTGGCAGTGTTATTGTTGCTGAACAATGCTCTTCCTTCAATATCATAACAGTATCAGTATCTTATTTTTGAATTGCAGTGTTATATTTGGAAGTATAATTCAACTTACAGGAGGACATGTTTATAACTTAAGTATTTCTATAATTGGAAACGTAAACCTTTTAAACTCATTAAAATCAATTTAAAAAGGTTAATTAATATTCCCAATGAAATTATTTTGATCAGCTGAGAATTTAGAAGAGTGAAATAGAAAGTATAAAATTGTTCGCTGGAATCTATCTTCAGACTCTAGAAAAATGTATAAGAAGGAAAAAAAGGATATTTTCATATATATATTTATTCATAACCACCTATTGCACTTTGTATAGTACTAGAATTCATCAGAATAATATTTCATTTATTATTTTAACAGAACTTGCTTGTTGCAAATGAATGTTAGTTTAGCTCCATATACAGCAAAATTATTTCCCTGGACAATGAGGTGGAAAAGTACCTTGCTGTGCTCATTGAAAACCAGATTAATGATGGACTAAAAATATAGTTCCTAAAGTGCTAGGCCAGTACAAAGTAAAATGAGGCAGATACACTGAGTCCTAAGTTTGTCAGAGAATCAGTCATTGCAATTACCATTTCCTATGCAAAACCTATCATGTGCTTATTTACCTCAACCCTTAAATAATAAACCCTCAAATTGTGTCCTTATTTATCTAAACCCTCCAACCTTTGGCTCAAATCTCTATATTCTGATGGTTTAATTGGCCATTTGATTATAAGGCATTATTGTGCCTTACCATGAACACACCATATTAAACAAAAAATATTACTGTGTTTCCCTGAAAATAAACCCTAGCCTGATTTTAAGTGTGCTACTAATACAAGCCCTACCCCCAAAATAAGCTCTAGTGACGGGTGGGTATAGCCAGCACAGGAGATGGTGAGCGAGCGCGCATGCTGGCTGACAGTGTCCGGTAGCAGCCACAGTCCGCATAGCGCAGGTGAATTGATTCCCTTTCCAAGCAGCATATGGAGACAGGCACTGTGCGAAGACGAGCTTCCCACGGCCACCTGCCTGCTCTGTCCCATCAACTCTCAGCTTTCCCACGGCCCGCACAGTGCATCCTGGTCGCCTTCCCCTCCCCCACACCTCTACCTCTGCCTGCTGCTTGGACAGGGAATCAAGTCATCTGCGCTGTGTGGGCTGCACAGCCCCACAGCCCCACAAGGGACCAGCAGGCTACAGCTGCTGCCAGGTGCCATTGGTCTCTGCACATTTGCTGCCTCTTGTGTGTGCGCTGTGGGGTGGGCACCCAGCTCAGCTGATCACCCTGAAATCAAGTTTCCCTGGAAATAAGCCCTAGTGCTTATTTAGAGCTCCCCCAAATGTAAGATCTGGTCTTATTTTTGGGGAAACATGGTATTACATTGTGTTAAAACAGTAAAAATCCCAAATCACTCACTTTGCAATGACCAAATAGTAAAATAGAGCTGGTAGAATAGGATTTGGGGCTACACTACTATATATTGTACTGGGACAATTAAATCCTTGAGTTGGAACTATTAATATCTGAAAGTACCATGTTTTCCTGAAAATAAGACCCAACCGGAAAATAAGTCCTAGCATGATTTTTCAGGATCCTCGTAACATATGACCTACCTCCAAATAACTCCCAGTTAACAACATCAGCCAGACGGACACATTTACTATCGTAATTCCCTGAAAAGAAGACCTAACAGAAAGCCCTAATGTGTCTTTTGGAGCAAAAATTAATATAAAAGCAGGTCTTATTTTCAGGGTAACGTGGTAGTTATCACTTGAACAAAGGTATCTAGAGTAGTGATGCTGAAGATTATTTGGATAACCCTACTCCAAGGTAATAAAGGTTCCCTCCATATCTATTGGACAGCATTTATATCATGATAACAATGGAGATGGTTATCCCACTGCTCTTAAGGACATCAGGCTGGGGTGGATTGATTTGTACAAAGCCCAGAAGTCAGCCTCAGATATGGAAACACCCCTGGGATGCATTGTTATGGGATAAACGGAAGGATCTTATGCCCAGAGGATCTCAGGATCTTGACATTTATTTTAGACCTCAAAGGCACACTTGGACACACCTTTAGCAGTTGTTAAGCAAAGGCTGTTTTTCTTTACAGAGGGTATACCTTCCATTCAAACCATGCAGGTGGAGAAATATGAGGAGCATTCCCTCCCACAGATCTTTCAGAACACACCTGTGAGGACAATACCAGTTAGTGAGTGAGGAATGGACAATGAACCCATTTCTGCAGATGGAACAGGATCTGGCTACAGAATGGCAGGAGTTTTAACCTAAAGATACTTTCGGCAGCTATGGAATTTTTAGTTCAATCAGTTTGGTGTAGTGGCTAAGGCATCAGGCCAGAAACCAGGACAGTGTGAGTTCAAGTCCCACCATTGCCATAAAGCTGGGTGACCTTGGCCGAATCCCTCCCTCTTAGTCTTAGAAGATTGCCAGAAGTCAACATTGACTTAAAGGTGTGCATGTAAACACACACAAATCCCGAGTGAGCTTCCTTCTTTTTTTCCATCCTGGAAAAATCTCCTGTGGGAAGAGTTTTCCCTTTCAAGCCTGCTTTTTAGCAAGTGTTGCTTATGACTGTATTTAACAGAATTGGGAGGGACCTTGGAAGAATTACTGTCCACTCCCTGCACAAACAGGAGACCCTACACTATTCTAGACAAATGACTGTCCAGACTCTTTTTAAAAGCCTCCAGTATTTCAGGACACAATCTTTTCTCTTTGAGAAGCTTTTGAGTGTTTTGGAGGTAGCTATATTTGAAATATTATAGGGTTTCCTGCCTAAGCAGGGGAGGTTGGAGTAGAAGACTTCCAAGGTCTCTTTCACCTCTGTTATTCTATTCTACTCCAGCTCTGAGTTTATGGAGTCTGATTTCTATATATTTTATACAACTTCAGTAGCACCCCACTCCATGCCAGTACCTCTGCTGCAACATGATTTGCCATGTTATTGAAATAGATGAAATCATTTATGTATATAACTACTTAATCGATAAAAACAATATCAGAATTTCGAAAGATGAAGTCTGGTAATAATGACACTATGAAGAGGTTCCTATTTCATCCCCTGCGTAGGTAGAGCATTTTGAAGTGTTTTGTGTAAGTGCAAAATAGAAATACAATAAATAGAAAGGGTTATTCCATGTGCCTGAAGTGGTTGAGAAATAAAACGGAAGCAGGAGTTACACTAATATAGGAGCAATTTTGCTTCACCAGGCATTCATTGATGTTTAAATTGCTGCTGTTTTTGTACTTAATCTAAAATAGATTGTGACTACTCACCTATCCCCATAATGACTATTCATCCAGGTTCAGATGAGCAATAAAATACTTCTTTAGACAACTGTAAAATCCTTAGTAGAGCTAGTTTGGTGTAGTGGTTAAGGTGTCAGGCTAGAAACCAGGAGAACGGGAGTTCTAGTCCCACACTGTGATACAGCATAGCTGAGTTTAGCATGCAAGTGTAATCCACATCCTGATGGCTACACCTTATGTTCGTTGCTTTCTGATCTCCACCTTTTAGTATTCACATATCCATTCTTTCCCCACAGGAGTGATATACACGGGTACCAAATTTATCATGTTTTACTTGTTTGTTCATTTTTTTCCCCTTGTAGCTTAGTATGGAAACCCAGCTTTAAGAACCGAGAAAGCTGATCTCATTGTTTCAAGATAAATGGAATTTTAAAAAATTGTATATGGTAGCAATAAGGGCTCAATAACTGTTGTTTTTAAAATAGGGTCTAGTAACACTCCCTTTTGTTTTTTCCTACATAGAAAGAAAAAAAAAACATAGCAGACAAGCCATATTATAGCTTAACATTGCCACAGCCAGCTACTTGTGGTTTGTTCCTAATTGTGCTAGGGAAGTTTTAGTTCTCCATCTGCATAGCTAGCCATCCTTCTGCTCTGAAAATAACAAATGAAATTGTGACACCTTAATGACTTATCAGTTTATTAAACAAAAATAGAAATTGTGACACCTTAATGACTTATCAGTTTATTAAACAAAAATAGATGTGCATGCGTTGTTTTTGTTGCTAGAGAAACAATGCAGCCATTAGGGTTTGGTCTCCTGATTGGGATACTACCATTGCAAACAAACTTAACAGTAAACAACAACATAATCAAGGAACTGCCAAAACCACTCCCACCAACACTGACGGGGCAAACCCACTTGTACATAAAGAAAGAGAGCAAACCCCATTCCCTTCTAGGGATGTTTAGGTTAGTTTGGTAATGAAAACCACCAGGCCCAGAGAGCATCAAGGACCCCACAGTTCAGGCCTGAGCTACAAAAAGTATCTTCTGTTGATGCAGCTAGAGATCTACTGCTTAGGTCCAAGCTCAGCCAGGTTTTTTGTCATCAGCTTGGAAAGGAAAAAGCTAAATCACTTACACCCTTTCCGTCTCCTGCTATACCTACCAAAGTCACTGAGTACAGATAATCCTTGATTTAAAACCATTCATTTAGCGACCCTTTCAAGTTGCAATGGCACTGAAAAAAGTGACTTGTGACCAGTCCCCACACTTCTGACTGTTGCAGCATCTCCACAGTCATAGGATCACCATTTGTGACCTGCCCAGGGGGCTTCCAAAAAGCAAAATCAATGGAGGGAATCCAGATTCGCTTCATGACTGCATGATTCAACTGCAGGGATTCTGGTAACGGTGGCAAAAAGGACACACTCTTACCAACCACCTTGCTTAGCAATGACAAGTCCGGTCCCAATTGTGGTCATCAGTTGAGGAGTACTGCAGAGAGGCTCCTTCCATCAGGCTTTCTGAGTCAGTTCAGGATCACACACAGCCTGTCCAGGACAATCTGAACCCGAGTCCCTTTTGTTTTTTCCTGTCTCTTTTCCATGCAGGTTTTTCTAAGCAAAGCTGGTCTTCTACTTTGAAACCTGGCACAACTTGCAGACAGTTTGTGCTTCCGTGGGTAGGAAATCATGTCTCATCATCTGCCTCTGGATCACAGATTCTTAATGTTTGACTGAGGCATTGCTTAGAACAGGGGTCTTCAAACTTGACATGTTTAAGATATGTGGACTTCAACTCCCAGAATTCCTCCTCCAGTCATGTTAGCTCAGGAATTCTAGGCGTTGAAGTTCACAAGTCTTAAACTTGCCAAGTTTGAAGACCCTTGGCTTAGAACGTATGCCTATGGAGATTCTCAGACATCCAGGTCATGGTTGACCCAAAGGTGCTTTTTTCAAGAGGCAACTGGACTTTCTGGTTTTTTTTCTTGGAAGACATTTTGCTTCTCATCCAAGCATCTTCTTCAGAGAAATGTCTTGAAAGAAAAACCAGGAAATCTAGTTGCCTTTTGAAAAAAAAGCACCTTTGGGATGGCTTAGAAAGTATATTCTGAACTAGGGATCCCCAACATTTTTGATTCTGTGGACCAGCTATTGTGGCTCCGGCAGTTTCAGCAGTGGAGTAGGGGAAATGGTTTTGCATGCAGCCTAAATCCTGTGTATGCACAAATGAAGCTTCACGTGCTCACCCACTGCTTCGGTGGCCCGGTTCCCAACAGGCTGCAGCCCAACAGTGGTCCATGACCCGGGGTTTTAGACCCCTATTCTAAACTTTAGGAGTTATTATCCAATGCCACAGAGGCCTTGGAAAGCATTAGGATCTCTGTCCCGGGATTATTTGCAATATTTGAGCAATGTTGCAAGGCATACAGTTCATGGAAAATACTAGATCAAATTGGTCCATTGAAACACAAAAGTCTTATGTGATAAATAAGACTTGTTAAAAATTGTGTCTAATATTGCCTTTTATGGGAGGGAGGGTCTGATCTTCTAATAGTTGTTTGGATAATTCCAAGGAAGATGTGAGTTTCTAAAGAAAAGTTTATTTACGGCTTATTGACAGTTGATTAAACACTTCTTACTTGGTTTATTTGGTCCAAATGCTGTTATTTCTGATTAACAGTTGTGGAGAAATTAATTTTGGCATCTAGCTGAAGGAAAATATTTCCTCAGCGGGTATTTAATAAGAGTCTGTTGCAACCACGTTGCTGTCCAAGATACAATTCTGTTGAAACATTAACTCATGGTTTAGTCTTGGCCACAAGAGTATGGTCAATATGACTTTGGAGTATTCCCTCTGTATTAAGAATGCATATTCTTGCATTCCCTCTTGGCTATATAAGCAAACTTTGAAATCTATGCAGACATAAAGGACTTGGAATTTTCGAGCATAGCGGAAGAATTGCCATACAACATTCAAAGGCAAAGTATCCCTTATTCACTATGATAGATTCTGGCTGGATGAATGGTTTTTTTTGTCCACAATTGAAATAGTATTCTTTCAAAAATGTACACACACACACACACACTTTCCCTTCTATCCTAGTCTAGCTATTATAACAGCATACAACCTTGGGTTGAATTGCTAGGAATAGTATCAACTGCAGAAATAGGAAGTGCTCAGTCCTTTCATCCTCATCACTAGAAGGAGAATTTTTGAATGGGGAAGAAATGCAGTTTTGCAGCCGGAAAGCTTTTCCTAGTAGGAAGAAATCTTAAGTTTTTGTAATTGGTCAGCTGGACGTAGACACTGACCAATTCACTAATGTCTTCCGGGTTAGGAGATAGCTGAGGTAAACATGAAGTGGGCTCCTAGTTGCTTTGTGTGGACTTAGAGAAAGAAGTGGTGATGTGCAAATGCCCACATTGTTTCAGAAAATTCCTTTCCTCCTTTTTGATCATAATGTGGAACCACAAAGCCCAGATTCAAGTTCCTTTACAATTTATCATTTCCATTCTGTTAACATGCTATTGTTTGCAAATGTGGGTCCTCCAGGTTGACTATCAAAAGTCAATGTGGAGCTAACCAAACCGTTTTTTCCTTTAACAGATTATTTTTTTCTGGTATAGTGATGGGAGAGCCCCGAAGAGTTAGAGATGAAACACAGTGTTTTCTGGATTTAATGCAAAATTCACTGATGATAAAATAAAAGCTTTGTAGTTTGTTTCCAAAGCTACTTTTAGTACACATTACTTATTGCACTGGGTGCATTCATAGATCTAAGGAGGGGTGCACAAATGAATAAATCTATATTGTGATACAAAGTAGGTAACTTAGCTATTTGCATTTGATACTGGGACACAAATATGAAAGGCATAGCTCTATCACCATAATGCACATTTCATTCATTCATTCATTCATTCATTCATTCATTCATCAGAATAGAGCTGAATGGGACCTTCGAGTCCTTCTAGTCCACCCTTTGCTCAAGCAGGAGGAGACCCTATACCATTTCAGATAAGTGGCTGTCCAGTCTCTTCTTAAAACCTCCAATGATGGAGCGTCCACAACTTCAGAAGGCAAACTGTTACACTGCTTAATTGTGTTCACAGTTAGGAAGTTTCTCCTTAATTCCAGGTTGCTTCTCTCCTTGATTAGTTTCTATCCATTGTTTCTTGTCCTGCCTTCTGGTGCTTTAAGAATAAGTTGACTCCTTTTTTGTGGAAGCCCCTCAAATACTGGAATAGTGCTATCATGTCACCCCTAGTCTTTCTTTTCTCTAGACTAGCCAAACCCAAATTCTCCAACCATTTTTCATATGTTTTAGCCTCCAGGCCTTTAATCATCTTAGATGCTCTTCTTTTCACTTTTTCCAGAGTCTCAACATCTTTTTTGTAATGTGGTGACCAAAACTGGATACAGTATACTAGGTGTGGTCTTACTAAGGATTTGTAAAGTCGGTTGTCTTGAAAAGGTTTCACTGTCCATCTTGCAGATGTCTTCATTCATTCATTCATTCATTCATTCATTCATTCATTCATTCATTCATTCATTCATTCATTCATTCATGGTTTGTAGCAGCCTGTAGTAGATCATAGGAAGCCAAGGAGGAGTGATTTGAGGTTTAGCATTCTGTCAAAGGAAAAATAAGGGGGAAGAGAAAGGACTGAAAAGATGAAGGCAAAAGTAGGGATGAGGATGAGAACTAAGGGATCTGTCATAAGAACCACTTTTTTGCCACTGTGCCTGGAGGAATGGAAGGACAAGAGGGAAGAAAGAGGAGTAAATTGGAAGGACAGCATACATATATACATAAGTAGTGCAAATCAATAATAAGTGCAATTATGTAGAATAATGCTCTGTTAAAAGTAGCAACATTGAGAGTTATCTGAATGACCACTTTAATGTTACATGAGAGTCAATCCAAAAAAGGTTAATGCATGTAAATAACAACAAATGTATTAAAACAAAATCCAAAGATATGGTTTGATTGAAAAAAATCATGGCTGGTTTTATTCAGTCAGGACAATGACCAATATAATAAGATATTAGACCCTAATTATAGCTGCATTTATTCAGCTACATTAAGCCTTAACCTGGTGGTTAAACTGCATTACGGAAGGTACTGCTTTTTTAATACTTAGGTTACAGCAAATACATTAAGAGCCAAACTACTGGAAAGCCATTCCTTTCAAAGAGATTATGCCTCCATGCTACTTCTCTTCTGTGGGTAACACCCAGAACAGAGGTAGTATTCAGCAGGTTCTGACCAGTTCTGGAGAACTGGTAGCAGAAATTTTGAGTAGTTCAGAGAACCAGTAGTGGAAATTTTGAGTAGTTCAGAATACCACCTCTGACTGGCCCTGCCCCCATCTATTCTCTGCCTCCCGAGTCCCAGCTGATTGGCTGGGTCTTCCTTTGTTGCCCTGCACAGGAGAATGGAGCTGGAAAGCAGGTTAGTGGGGTGGGGAGGGAATACAAATTTTGTAGTAACCTTTCCCTGCCACACCCACCAAGTCACACTCACCAGGCCACACCCACCAAGTCACGCCCACAGAACCGGTAGTAAAAAAATTAGAATCCCACCACTGATCCAGAAGATGGCTTATCTCCACCCATGCTTGACTTCCTGGGTTGATGTCCAAAAAAGCCAGATAAAGAATGGACTCACCAAAACATGCTATCTTTGAAACAGAGCTTGGCATTTATTGTTAGAGGTACACAATAGACAAAAGTAAATTTAGTATCCATGTGGCTTTTTAGGGATGCCACTCCTAATTGTACATTCTCTCTCTGTCACAGGGAAACACAAGGCTAGCAAATGTAACCTTTAAACAGCAGGGATGGAACAGCTGCATAAATTGTTGAATGTCACATAAAGCATTGTCAAGGCAAAGCACAGCCAGTTCCTTTCTGTAATCTGAATGTATTTATAACATTAAAAATGAAGATAAAACAAGATTCTGTTCCCAATTACAAGCAACAAGGGGAGGTGGAACCACTGGGGTTATTCATCCAAGCACAGAAGGAGCAGAATTTAGCTGTCTTTCGATCTCGGCTCCTGGGAATAGGTTTTCCTACTACGTGGCAGTAGGCAGCAAGCCGGAAAATAGCTACATCTGGATGGATATGTCTGTGTCAGATCTTTAGGTTGTCAATTTAGGTTGTAGGAAGAATGTTGAATGGGCTGGGCATACCCACTGCAAGAGACAGCTTCTCCGTATCTGTGTTGTATGTAAGAAGTATGGCATCAGCCGACTTGCCTTTGCAAAGTTTAGAATTGGGAGAAAAAGAGTCTGCGATGCTCAAAAATTGTACACCACAATTGGTGGTGTACCACCAAGTGTAACGCAGGTTCATTCCCATCTCTGTTTTAACTTCTTTACTTCATTGGAATGTGAAGGGTTCAGGTAGTCCTCAACTTAGGACCATTTGTTTAGTGATGGCTCAAAGTTACAACAGCAATGAAAAAAATAACTTACAACCAGTCCTTGTACTTACAACTGGCATAGCATTCCCCATGGTCCTGTGATCAAAATTCGAGTGCTTTCCATTTGGCATATGTTTACATCAGCTGCAGCGTCCTGGGGTCATGGGATCACCATTTGCAACCTTCCTGGTTGGCTTCTAGCAAGCCAAATCAGTGAGGGAAGTCATATTCACTTAATGACCACATGATTCACGTTAAGTTAACTGCAATGTTTTACCTGACGACCATAGCAAAATCATACAATTGGGCATGACTTAGTAAGAGCAAAAAATTCTGGTCTCATTTGTGGTTATGGGTGCGGTTAGGGGGACCACTTACATAATCCAGTGTACAGGTTAGTCCTTGACTTATGACCACAATTGAGCCAAACATTTCTCTTGTTAAATGAAACATTTGTTAAATGAATTTTGCCCCATTTTACAACCTTTCTTGCCTCAGTTGTTAAGTGAATCACTGCAGTTGTTAGTAACCCAGTTGTTAAGTGAATCTGGCTTCCCCACTGATGGTGCTTGACAGAAAGTTGCAAAAGATGATCACATGACCCTTGGACAGTGCAACCGTCATAAATACAAGCCAATTGCCAAGCATTCGAATTATGATCATGTGACCACAGAGATGTTGCAACGGTCATAAGTATGAATAACAGTCATAAGTCGACTTTTCTCAGTGCCATTGAATCTTCCAACGGTCGCTAAATGAATAGTTGTAAATCAAAGACAACCTGTATAGACAAGGCATTAATATCTAGTTCAGAGAACCAGTTTAAATAGAAAACTATACTGCTACAATTATCCTTTAAGAATTAAGAAGGAAGAAGCCAAAATAAAAACCTATATATCTTTGTGAGAGTTATGATGTTGTGATTAGTCACTGAATTAGGCTGAAAACAACATTGCCACATGGAAGCACTATTTTATGTGAAGAAATTAAAAGCTTGAGATTGTTTGATCTACTAAATGCTTAGGTGAAAGAATCTGATTGTATTGAAAATATACCAAAGAAAGTAATCCAATAAAAGCAGAATAATTTGAATTAAAATTAGCAGGGATTCAAGAACAAATAAATTGGAAAATTGTGTCTAACTTAACTGGCGATTTGAGAAACATTGCCATACACTGCAAATGAATACTGAGTTTTTCCAAGTCGATGTAAATATATATAGCTTTCATTTTTTTTAAGTAGATAGCGCTACACAGCACTCATGAGAGATTAGGCTACAGGGAGTCACATAATCCCATGCTATGCGTCAGTTCGGTGTGCTGAGTTTATCCCAACTAAAAAGGCAGAGATTACAGTCTTAACTTTGGATGTACAAGTACATTTCTGTTGTATGGGGAAAAGCAAGTATGGCAATGTTGATGTATATGTTGGTATAGGTTCCATTCTGCTAGCTCCCAGCAATGTGTGTAAATGAAATATGCATATACTTCAGTGAAAGAAGAAAAACATTTTGCCCTGAGCTCCATGGCACTTACTTAAATGTGCTTAAGTTGATCATGGTCATGGTCATGTTTATTTCGATACAGGACAATGAGTGAGGTTGTGTAGCGGAATGGAAACCAGAAACTAATCCATCTAGTTATAGATAGTCCTTGATTTACAACCATTTGTTTAGTGACAGTTAGGAGTTACAAAGGCACTGAAAAAAGTGACACGATCAGTTTTCACACTTAATGACCACTGCAGCATTCCCGTGGTCATGTGATCAAAATTCAGACGCTTGGCAACTGGCATGTATTTATGACAGATGCGGTTTCTGAGAATCACGTGATCACCTTTTGCAAATTTCTGACAAGCCAAGTCAATGCGGAAGCCAGATTCACTTAACAGCCATGTTACTAATCGACAACTACAGGGATTCACTTAAGAACAGTCATAAAATGGGGCAAAACCCAGTTAAGTCTTGCTTAACAACAGAAAGTTTGCTCTCAATAGTGTCCATAAGTCAAGGATTGGGCACCCCGTGGTGCTCAGATCCATAAAATGGTACATGTGTATTAAATTGATTTATGTTCCATCATGAAGAAGAGGCTTGTAAAAGGGAGAAAGCAACGTTAATGAGCATTTTAAAGATGAACTCTTGCACAGCAGGGAAGATGTGGGTCTGTATTTGCAAGTCAATGCGTTTCCCCTTTTTCATTCTGATGCCAGACTGCTGAAGCAAGCTTTGCTAATAGCATTTGACTGTTAATCATTAGATTATTTCTCAGAAAGTGGGAATAATGGGTAGAAAAGTAGAAGGGATGAAAACTTTTCCTAACGCTTTCTTATCAGAACAGTGGGTTCAAAACAATTCTGTGCAGAGTTTGGTTGGTGAGTCTCTCCTTGTGCTGACTCGCAAACAGGCTTCAACTCCGCGTGTGCTATTAAAGACATTGCCTGCCCTGCAGCTCCTCCCTCCCCTCCATCTAAAAGGGTCAGGCTCCCCCCAAACAGAACCCCACAATAGATATCTGATCTCTTGCCTTTAGGGAGCTAAATTTGGTCTTAATCTAGGACTTGGCTGAAATCTTACAGAGATGCCTGCGCTAGGGAAAGATATTTCGTGCAGGCAATAAGGGAGACCTGCAAAACAGCTGAGTGCCCACTCTGGGTATAAGGGTGTTAAAAACCCTGAGCTGATGGTTCAGATGTGTGATGTTTACTCCCTGCCCTTTTCCCAAAGCAGGACCTGAAGCTGAGCAGTTGACTGTATAAAACGGCTAGTTGTCAACTCTGGTCCGAGATCTGCAGAGCCCAATGTTCACTTTTCAAATTTTGTATCCCTTATACTGGGTTTTAAATATTGTACTGTACGTGTGCATCCTTAATGAAGACATTAACTTTTCTTCTTTTCGTGTTGTGTTTTTGTAAAGCGTACATATTAAAAAATATGGCAAAATGCCAAGTGCTACATTAGATGTGTTGAATACAACAATGGTAACCAACATAGATTTGGGAATTGACTTTGTCCATATTTATTTTTTATTTATTTATTTATCAAACATTTATATACCGCCCTTCTCCCGAAGGACTCAGGGCGGTGCACAGCCAATTCTACCCCAACACATGAATACAAAAATTAAAATGGAATTAAATAATTTGGGCTGTTAAATTAAAAGTCAACCCTCCCCATTAGTATTTAAAAACCCCAAATTAAAATCCAAATTAAAACAGGAGACGGTTAAAATCTCATATCAGCCCAAGCCAGCCTGCTCGAAGAGCCAGGTTTTTAACACACGTCTGAAGGTTCTCAGGTCCGTGCTGGTATCCATATGGCATCCAATCCAATATGGAGATTGTCCATGTGTGCGCGTGTGTATGTGTAAATTCTGTAATGTGTCAGCAGTTGAAAAAAGGAGAGAGGGAATACAAATATTGTGTCTAACTTTTTCTCACATCAGAAAATCATAGAATTGAAGAAAAGCAGATAGTGAAGAATAATTAAATGCGATGATAATAAAGATAAGATGTTCTTTTGAGCTAACAGCTTAGAAAAAAGTATCTATGTTCATTGCTTAAAATCTGTTTTTTCAGCGAAATACTGGTGTACCTACCTGGCTGCAATGGTGTCTTAGTACAAAATAAAAACGCCCTTGTCTACATCGTGTCAAAATATTCAGGTTTTATATTATTCATATTATTTTATTTATATTAATATCCAGTTACCTGAATTGGGCCTAGAAACAATTTTGCATGAACATAACTGTTGAAGTATTATATATCAGGCACAAAGAACTAGGATCTCTCATAATTTCCAGTTTCAGAAGATTTATTGCTCAAAACTATACACAAGAATCTAGTCAACTCACTGTCAACACTAAATTGCCACTAAATAAGACAACGAAATTCAAAAAAGAGCTGAACTTAGAGCGTTTGTATACACATAATGATTCTAGGATGAGACTTCTCTTTACTCCGCCCCGAGGCTCTGCCAACTCTTCTCCTATATTATATTATTGAGCATTCAGTACCTCATTTGTAGGCAACCTTCTGCAGTATATACTACTAACGAGTTCCAAACTCTTTTCAAGGTTAGCCCAGATAGCCCTGTAAGATATAACCCTGTTAAGTATTTCGGAACTTGTGATCATTCATAGCCTCTCCCCTCTACAACTTTCAGAGTTTACGATAATTGTATATTACACATTCCCTGTAAACCAGACATTTTTCGCTCTAATCAGGACGGGTGGATTACACTGAAGGCTTTTCATTGCCAGAAAACATCATACATTTTTGGTTGAATAGGTTTTGCAGAAGAACTGCACAAGCCTGTGAAGTGTAAGTAAAGAGAGTGGAACCAATTTACTGTTTATACCACAAGTCATTATAGATTTTTGGTATATTCCTTTGGAGGGATTCCGGGCAATCCCAGCCCCTTCACTACAATCAGCTCCAATATTAGCAGATCTGTTTTGACAGCTCAGGGTCAATATTGGTTGGTTGGTTGGTTAGTTGGTTGCCTAGCAATATCAGTCTCCTAGTCTCTTGGTCAGTTGATATTCCTGTGGCAAAAATAGCCTATATTTTCTCAGGTTGCTGCACTGATGCTCCCCACCAAGATTTGTTGAATTTTCTTGTATCCAACAGAAAAGATATTGATGGCATTTTCCTAATGGATGATGACTAAATTGTGATTTAAATAATTCGATCCTTCTGATTAATGGTTTAAATAAACCCCACCCTGCTAATAATGCACTGTTCATAGTCCCATCTTCCTTATTAACACACTGATGTTCCTAAATGCAAAGCCCAGAAGGGTAGCTGCTGGATTATTGAAGCCAAAGAAACAAATGAGGTTTTTTGGACATGCATTTCTGAAGACTAGAGTCTTATTCCATCAGCTTAGACTTCCATTCAGTTCGGTTTGGTATTTATGTGGTTAATGGATGTGTATCAGTAAGGGTTCCCCCACCCCTTTCTTAAGTTCTGGGTGACGCACAACTCCAGCTGACAATTAGAAAATGCTTAGTAAAAAGGTCAGTCATAAGAGGGAGAGAGATGGGATTGTGGACAAAGTTCATCATTTGAAGTATTCTGCGTACAGTAACACACACCCGGCCAAATACACTGAGAGCATCAAGCACCTCAGATTGGTCTATTATCTCATTCTCTTTCTCATGAGAAAACTTGAAATATAGGCCTGGTGTAAATTGGAGATGTGGAATTATTTAAATATCTATCCTCTGCTTGGATGTTTGTAACCGTTTTGGATTGTTTTAGGTATTGCTGCTCTCCTTCGAACTAATATACAGATAGTCCTCAACTTGTGACGACAATAGAGCTCAAAATTTCCTGTGCTAGGCAAGACAGTTGTTAAATGAATTTTGCCTCTCTCTTGCTACAGTTGTTAAATGAAACACTGCAGTTGTTAAGTTGGTAGCACAATTGTTAATGAATCTGGTTTCTCCATTGACTGCTTGACCGAAGGTCACAATAGATCAGGGGTGTCAAACACATGGCCTGTGGACTGGATATGGCCTGCGCAGGCCACGCCCACCCCAGCCCCACAAGGGCAAAAACAATCCCGATATGTAATGATATGGCCCACGATGCAATCAGGTTTAACACCCCTGCAATTGATGATCACATGATTCCAGGACACTGAAACGGTCATAAATACAGGCCAATTGCCAAGGGTCTGGATTTTGATCACATGATGACGGGGATGCTTCAACAGCCACAAATGTGAAAAACAGCCATAAGTCACTTTTTTTCAGGGCTGTTGTAACTTAGTAAATTAATTGTTGTAAGTCAAGGACTACTTGTGTTTCAGGAAATGGTTATATTTCTCCATTTCTATTTTGACCTTCCTTTGTTCAACATATTGTAGGAAATGACCAGGCTGAACCTGAAGGAGCGGTCAAATGCATCATCAGTCTTGAGTCCCTTTGAGCCACAAGAGATCTAAGTGCAATCCACCTTAAATTCTCTTGACTCTTATCTACACCAATTTGCTTTGACAGTTAGTAGTTCAGATTCTTGCAGAGAGCTTAAGTTTGCAATAAATTTTATATTCATGTGAACTGCCTTGAACTGCCTGGATTTCCTGATTTCCCAAGCTTGGCACCTATAGTGTTGTGACTTAAAGCAGCTTGTCCCTAGATATTAATTGTCAGAAAGTCAAGGCCATAATCTTTTTCTCTTTCTTTTCTTTCCAGTTACTTTTGGGATAAGGAGGGTGGGAGAGAGAGGAAACATTAGTGTTGTATTCTATCATATACAAGCCAGATCTTTTGACGTAAAATTATTCTTGGCTTCAACGGAAGAAAGGCTGGGCTTTGGAAGCAATCTGTGTTTATGCTGTTTTAAAGAAGAAAAGTATCTCTGCAAGTCAGAAGACTCGCAAGCTTTTAAATATTATGCTATAAAAGTGGTCGTCTGGGGAATACCTTAATTATAACAAAACCCTTTATGCTCTTCTTAAGCACCATTTAAAAATAACAATTTAAATGTTGGTTCACGCAGCTGAAGAACTTGTTTTTTATAAAAGGCTGGAAGGCCAAAATATTGTGCTGTGGAGCTTTGTTGTGGGTAATGATACAATCTCAGTTGTAGTACTTTGAGAAATCTCCATAGTTCCAGGATACATGCCTAATTATATAGCTTAGACTAGTCATTCTATCTCAAATAGCAGGATCTTTCCCTTTTACATTACTAGCAATCCCAACAGAGTTTTTCATATGGAAAATCGCATCACAATTTGATGCACTTTGTTCAACATTGTCCAACAAGACTAAACAAAATGGAAAACAACAAACTTTGAAAAATACCCAGTTTGGTCACACAAATATTTACAGCTGTCTAATTCCAATAAAGAGAACCAGTGCTACAGGACTTTAAAAAATGTATTAAGAGAAGTTTTTCACTCCGCTAAATTGAAATAACATTCTATTATGAAAATTGTTAAGTAACACACATTTTAGCTGGATGGTTTTTAATTAAAAACCTCCCCAGAATTGTACTGAGTTTCACATAACTGCAGATGGTTCAATTAGTTTCACATGATGTTTTTTTGTTGTAACAGTTATGAAACATTGAGAAACTGACTTCTATTTGCAGATAGGTTCAAAGGAATTTCCAAGCTCCTTTGAAGATATTTTCAGTGTTTCATTATTATTATTTTCTTCAGTTGTAATGCTCAGGTTAATACGTAGAACCTATAAGGAAATCCCAAGGTTTCAGTTTATATGTCGGGGGTGGGCAACTATGGCCCCTTTACGACTTGTTGACTTCAACTCCCATAATTTCTGAGCCAGCAAGTAGAAGAAGGCAATGGTAAACCATGTCCATAATGTTGCCAGAAAATGATAGCTTGCAGGATATTTTACCTGTGTTGTATGTCCCAACTAGATCAGATTTGATGCATTCACAAACTGAACTGAACTGACAAATAAGCTGTTTATACAATCCGGAGAGCATTTGCAGTCCCTGGCTGCACTTAAAGAGTTCAAAGCCTGTGTTTATATATGCAATAAGTTGAAATGCTACTCATCCTCCCCCCTATATTCTTGAGACTATTTCATGTGGGACAATTTACAAATGCAGCATACTATAATTTTGTCTAGATAGTTATGAAAACTTTCTAAGGGGGCTCTGTATAAAGGATTCACCAAACATATTATAATAACAATGTAAAAGATCATCAGGCTGAGTTGGAAGGCAGGGTTAAATGTGTCATTAGTTTGGAATCATCGCGCAGCCACAAAAAAACCAAGTCCACCCCTCCCCCTATGAATTTTGTTGAAACTTATCTAGTGCGAATTTAGCTTTGGACATTAATTGGTTTCTTATGTATAGGTAGCAATAATAACTCTTCTGTGTCAGGCACAAGAAACTGGGTTGTTTAAATGAATACAAGTTTATTCCATGCTAGCACTCTACAAGAAACTGATCTACTAACCGTCAAATTGGTAGATTAAAGTCAAGGAAATTCAAGGTGGGCTGGATTTAGATTTGTTGGTGTGAAGGGACTTCAAACTGATTATGTGCTTGACCTTTCCCTCGGGCTCAACCGGGTAATCTCCTACATCCTGTGCTTTGAATTCAGTGAGTATTCCTGGTTCTTTGCATCTGAAACAATCAGCTTTTAGCATTGTTAGTAGTTTCCATAATTATTTTTAAATGTGCTACTCACTGTGAAGATGTTTTCTTTAAGGATTATGTAAAAAGAAAATAAACCCATCACCTAAACATACTTTTTCCTTCTTTTTGCATTGCAGTACAGAATTGGACAGCTGTACATGATCAGTAAACATAGCCATGAGCAGAGTGATCGTGGAGAAGGTGTGGAAGTGGTACAGAATGAGCCCTATGAAGATCCAAACTACGGGAATGGTCAGCTGACAGAAAAACGGGTCTATCTGAATAGGTAAACATTCCTGTAAGCGTTCTGCCACTGCATCCTGCTCCCCTAATGCATAAGCAGCTTTGGAAGTAAACTCTGGCTTTAGTGCACTTTGCACCAATCCTCTGTTTGTGGCTTTATGAGAATCCCACGTAGGACATACCCTGAGAATGGCCAGGACTCCTCTGATAAATTACATGCTCCCTGGTTCAGATATGTGGCCAGTTGCTTCCTTCCTCCATGTTAAAAACTTTGGAGAAAGGAAAGTTGTGAAAATGAACAGAGTCACGTCAGATACTTATGGGTTCATACATTATGTTAAGTACATGTGATCACCTTTTGCAATCTTCTGACAAGCAAAGTCAATGGGGAAGTTATATTCACTTATGAACTGTATTGCTAATTTGACAACTGCAGTGTGTCATTTAACAACTGACAGTAAAATGGGACAGAACTCACTTAACAGCTGTCTTGCTTAACAATTGAAATTTTGGTCTCAGCGGTGGTCACAAGTCGAGGACTAGCTCTAATGTATGTGATCTGGATCATCAGTGGGAATTGGTACTGATCATCAAAACTTGTGCAATTTACAGGTTACACTTATCAATATTTGTGCAGATTTGCATGAGCAACACCCCCACAATCTCGAAGATTTACGTCAAGGTGTTATGTAAATAAACTCTCATTGAAATCCAGCACATAGTTTTAATTGGACCTGAGTATGGTCACGCTAGTTTTTTGCTCAAAAGAAATCAGAGATTAATTTGTTCGTTTTTTCTATGGTTTTCAAATGTATCTTATGCATTAGATTCAACAGAAGAGAAAATGATATTGCTGTAACTTGAGGCTCAGAGAAGTAAATGCGTCTGAAACTCCCAAATTGGTAACAAAAACCTTTTCAGGGAGAAAACTTGCTTTTAAAATAAAATTCTTTTTGGTACCAAGGTCAAAATCTGACCTTGTTTCCATTTGTTCAACATCAGCAACTTGGATAAAAATCAGTCTGGCTCACAACATAGAAAGAACTGCTTACGACAGGAATATCCAACCTAGCTTCATAAGAAATATATTTTAGTGAGCTCCTTAGGCAGCAAAATATCTTGGTAAAGAACAGCGCCATTATGAATGATTACTAACCTTGTGCATCACTGCCCCCAGAGCAGTACTATTAATGATTTATCGAGTGAAATACTTTTTCTTGTCTGATACTTTCTTAAACAAAGTCTGCATATTTTGTAAGATATTCAAACCTTGTTACTTTTACTGTCATTCAACAGATATATTATGGTTTCTAAAAAAATATACATCTTGCTTCATCTACCACTGTCATTTGATTAGCGGTAGTCTAACTAAATATTGATACTTTTTTGGGGCCTCTAAGCCTGGGGTCCTTTGACTTCTGTTGAGCTTGTGACCTTGGTAACAGACATAGAAAGATGTGCCCCTTACATCATGCAGTGCAGCCGTAGAATTTTGATACGTCTGACCTTTTGTAATTGTAGCATTTACGCTATATCAGCTATGTTCAAGCTGAAAAATCTGTTGAGGCAAAATGTTTCTTTAAACTCAACCACAGCATTGCCCTCAAAATGAGAGCTGTTAATCAGCCTTGCACACAGACATCTTCATTCCCAGCATGTCAAGAAATATATCTTTATCTGACTGAAGAAAAATTAAGAATCTATTGAGATAGATGTTTTGGAAGGGATTGTCGGAACTTGCATAAGACTGGATGCTTGCTTACTTTTACTGACATTAATGGAACAGCTAAGTACCAACAAAATGTAAGTGTTATCTGCAAGGCTGAAACCTGCCAGGCTTGGTTTATTCAAAGAAAAAACCCAAGAAAGCTTTTTGAAAAGCACTTTTGGGAGCAGCAACCATGACCTGGATGATTGAGAATCTCCATAGACATTTGCCAGGCTGAAAGTTTGCCTCTAGCTTGCCTGATGTTACAAAAAGTGTGTGTGGGGGGGAAATACTTTAATCAAGAAAAGTATCCAGAAGAATGCATTATTCTTCATCCACAAATAAATATCAGAAAACCCTGCATTAGAATCTCACAAATAATAATAATCTTTAAACCAAGCTTTAACAAGGCTTGGAGGCCACCACATACAGGGCAAACAGATGTTTTCCAAGGGAAACTGGACTTGCCTGTGAGAATAAAGTGGATAAGGATTTTGCCTCAGAACATCTATTTCACATCTGTATTTCAAGTGAGGCATTGCCATGCAGATCTCCACATAAAATAGCCTAGTTCTAATAAAAAAACATTTGACACAGATTGAAGATTTGCAGTGTTGTTCTTATGAATGTTGTCTTAATTGCTTTTGTGGTCATTTTATCTTTATTAGCATAGAGTGGATGCTGTAGAGTAGGAAGCTTAGCACCTTTGCTCTAAATAATTTAACTACTGCAGGGCAAAGTTATTGCCATTTGCAATGAAAAAATAATAATTATAATGTTCTAACCCTTTGAGGCACATTTATTGTAATTTCTCAGACTTTGTTGTTTCCAAGTACTAGGAAATTGAAAGTGGATTGCTAAATATTTGAAAACCTTAATCTGTTTAGTGTGGACATTTCTCCCCCAATTACAATGGCAATTGGTACGTCTCTTATTGAATATGACCACCTTCATTTTAGAGTAAAATGAAGGGTTTTATTTTATTATTGCTAATGGCTGGAGATTCTGGGTATAGGGTCTCTTTCTTGAGCAGAGTTCCTTCCAAATCTGTTACTCTGTTATTCTAATCTCTGAGTCATGGAAAGAATGATGACATCATGTGCAGAATGGAAGATGGAAATGGGCTGATGGAGGTATATTTAAATTTTGAGAAAGCCTGTATTATGGAATTGATATACAGGTAGTCCTCAACTTACATAAATTCATTTGGTAATCGTTCTAAGTTACAACAGCACTGAAAACAGTGATTTATGACCGTTTTTCACACAGCCATTGTGACATCCCCATGGTAACATGATCAAAATTGGTAACTGACTTGTAATTATGATTGTTGCCATGTCCTGGAGTCATATGGTCACCTTTTGCAACCTTCTGATAAACAAAGCCTAGGGAGAAGCCAGATTCACCTAACAATCATGCTACTAATTTAAGAACTGCAGTGATCCACTTAACAATTGTGGTAAGAAAGGTTGTAAAATGGGGCAAAATTCACTTAACAAATATTTTACTTAACGATAGAAATTTTGGGCTCAAATGTGGTTGTAAGTCAAGTGTTACCTGTAATAGTTAAATAAGAAGGGCAATGATGTATCTCTATTTTAATAGTCTTTAGAGTGGGGAATGGTAGAGAAGGATTTCATCATCAAAGCAAGTAGGAATTCTCATGCAATGCTATAATTGGTCAGAGTAAATGGTGATCTGTAGTTCTGGTTATCAATCTCTTTCAAAACATCTCTGTCTAGGGATTAAATCAAATGCTATCTTCAGCTCAGAGAAGGCAGCACAGTGAGTTTTTCCTCAACAATTGCTGTATATTTCTGCTGTATGTTATGCAATGCTTTGGTCCAAAGTTCATCCATTAAGTATGGGGCTGGCTTGTTCCTTAGCTGGTGCCTTTGCTTAGATAACCCAATCAAGGAACTTATTATAGAAGAATTTAGCACACAATTTACTTTACTAAGCAAATTAGGCCAAAAATTAATGGAATTGAATTATTGCAATTGGAATTGTTATAGATTGACCCCACTCTCCACATCTTGCAGGAACGATCAATATGGTAAATAAAAATGCTAGCACAAGGATTGCATTGTTCAGAATTGTGTTTGAGGCATTCTGCTTAGGCTGAAGTCCACACCCCACATAGTCCCAGCAACTTTATAATTTTACAGATCAACAGTTTTGGAATTTTCTGGACTGTTGACAGAAAGCCAGTCAAGGAGGGGGCCACAAGTCACCGGTTGTAAGGTCTGCCTCATTATTATTAAATAGTTCGTAGAAGTGGTTGGCTTATACTGTAGTTAGGCTTAGAATCCTGGCCCCAGAACTGAATTGGACATCAGAAGATAGGAGAGCTTTGTCTTTGGGATGCTTTGTATCAGTTTTTCCCAGTTGGCCAATTTTTGTATCCATTTATTTTTTCCCCCAGAATTGCTTTAGATTCTTTTTCATTACACAAAGGTGAGCCAATTTAGTCTAATGCAGTGGTTCCCAAAGTGGGCGGTACCGCCCCCTGGGGGGCAGTGGGATGCCTTAGGGGGGCTCTAAGAGGCAAGGGGGGTGGCAGGAGGATGCTAAGAGGTGGCAGCGGGTTGTTCGATGCACAGGCCCCACAGGCTCACTGATTGCCGGCCACGCAGCCCATTGACTGTTTCATCGCTCTGTAGTGAGCCTTGCCAAGCCTTGGGGGAGAGGTGGGAGGTGGCGGAAAGGGGGCGCCTTAGCTTGTAGGCTGCTCTCTCCGGTGGAAGCAGCAGAGGCGCACCAGAAGGCCCAAAAGCAAAACCCTCCCAAGGCGCACAGTGGAAGGGGTGGGTGGTCCGGCGTTAGGGCCCCCTTCCCCAGAAGAGAACAAGGGAGCATGCAGCACCGCCCGGCCTCCACTTCTCCAGCCAGCCGGGTTTGCGTGCAGGATGCGGGTGGGTGCAGCTGCGGCTCTCCAAGGCGCGTGGCTCGGTTCGATTCGGCTCTATGTGATCGGCCCAGACCTAAAACCTAGCTTCCCTCTGCAGCCCGGTTCTTCCAACCGAGCCCTGTGTTTGCTTGCTTGCTTACTTTCCAAGTGATCGTTCCCTCTGCCTCCTCCGGTCTGGGCTGCTTCCTCACGCCTTCCTCCTCCTGGGCGGAGCATAAAGATGGATGGAGCGCTTCCCCAAAACTGGGAGTCTCTGAGCGTGTGCAGAGCACCTCCCCTTGCTTGGCCCGATGGAAGTGGACCTTGGGTCGAAGCAAAGAGGGCCAAGTCGGCTGCATCGCTGCCCCGGGGAGATTGGCATTGCAAAATTGGATGCCAAAGAAAGAACTGGGGCAGGGGGCTGGGGAAGCAGCAGAGGGGCAGCTGCATTAAGGACCAGGAAGATCTAGCCATGGTTTATTGACTAAGCCAGAATCAAACACCATGCTAAACTCTAACCAGAATGGCTGGGTTGATATATTCAGCCCATGTTTCTCAACCTTGCAACTTGTGTGGACTTCAATTCCCATTCTGGCTTTGCTCTACTTTCCCAAAGTGCAGCCGCTGTCGCATTCTTTCTTTCTTTCTGTCTGTCTGTCTGTCTATCTATTTATCTATCTTATCCATCCACCCATCCATCCAAAAGATCTGTCTGTCTGTCTGCCTGCCTGCCTGCCTTTCTGTCTACTTACCTACCTACCAGTATAGATCTATCTATCTACCTACTTATCTACCGATCTACCTACCTATCCCTACATTCATCCAAAAGATCTGCTTGTCTGCCTACCAATCAATCTATCTACCTACCTACCTATCTACCTGTCTCTCTCTCTCTATCCATCCATCTATCCACATTCGAAGCGCCAGCCCCGCAGGCACATCAGGAAAGTAGAGCAAAACCAATCTGGGAGGGAGGGGGGGGGGAGAGAGAGAGAGAGAGAGACCTGATGCATCAGATTGAAATGAGGCCTAGTTTAGACTGAGGCCCTTTTCCACACTGAAACATCTTTGCCAGCATATTGAAACATCTTTGGCTTCTATTAAAGGTTTTGTGGACAAAACATGGTCAAGACTATCAGGAAGCTTTCACATTTTGTTGAGGCTTTAAACAGGATCCATTGGACCAGATCTCCACCCTAAAAATTATTTTTCCCCAATGTATTACAGTGCCAATTTTGAAGAAGGCAAAACCAAAATGTACTGGTAAATTACAAGAACACACACACACACAAACACACACACACACCCTTCTAACCCTGCTGGAGCAGGTGATTGGACTAGAATAGATATCTCATTATCTTTCTCCTCCCTCCCTCCTTTATTTCTTTTTCTTTCTGTCCCTTTTCTCTTTCTTTTCTTCCTTCTCTCTTTCTCTCTCTTTTCTCTCTCTCTCTTTCCCTCTCTCAGGCTCACCCCATTGACGTGACTTGCTTGGGCAGTGGGCTCAATGGGGTGGATCTGCAGGGCCGGCACCTAGAACGCAGCAGTGGCGGCATGTTTGAAAAGTAGAGCAAAGCCAGAGGTCGGTAATTTTTGCTGCAAAGAATCACAAAAGCTTCTGGGTTGTACAAAGAAGGGACACACGTGTCAATGCAATTCAGCTACATAAAATAAAGAGATACAAATAAAACAAATCAACAAGAATTGGCAAAGCATCTCTGATTAGATTTTATTCACTACTAGAATCTAATCAGAGATGCTTTGCCGATTCTAGTCCAATCACCTGCTCCAGCCGGGTTAGAAGGGAGTGTGTGTGTATGTATGTGTATGGCTCTCAAAACTCCAAAAACAGTTCAAGTATCTCTGGGGAGGCTAGTCATAAATTAGAACACTTACTAAACAACCAGCCATTAAGTGAGGACCACTTGTTTGCCAGTCACCAGGCCACGCCCACCCAGTCACAAGACCACCAAACCACACCTCCCGGTTATGTGACCACTAAGCCATGCCCAGCCAGCAAGCCACGCCAGCCAGTCACATGACCAGCAAGCCACACCCCCAAATTAGGCCATGCTCACAGAAATTTGAATCCCAACCCTGGGTGGAAGGCCCCAAGGATGAGTTTATAGCACCAAGGGGGTGGTGGGCTGAAAAAGTTTGGGAACCACTGGTCTAATGGATAAGATGCTGGCCCTGAAACCAACAGACTGAGTTCTAACCTTGCCTTAGGCATGAAAGCCAGCTAAGTGACTTTGGGCTGGTCTCTCGCTCCCCACCCCCTTTCTCTCCCTCCCCCTCCCTCTCTCTCTCATTATTTATAAAAATAATAAAGATGAGTTTTAAAAAAAATCTGAGAATGTTGTTTACTGCCACATCCAGCCTTGTTGTTCCTTTTTTCTCATCCACAGATTGAAGGTTTAATTCAATCTTAGCTGTAGTTGATAACAACCACAAAGTATGTGAGAACTGTAATGGTTTGCCACATCTTATTTCAAAGGTGGAGTGACTAATACTCAGAGCATCATTTACTGACTGTTTAAGGTTGATGTGGGTGTGTTCTGTCTCCACCATTTTGTAGTCAGCCATGTCTGCCATCATTCGGCTTCTGTCTCCTTAATGTATGGAGAGAATGCTGTGCCTACAGCCCATTGGCACTGTTCAGTGACACTAAACTACCCAAACAACAGTATTGGTAGAACATGATCTTGCTAAGTAGGCCAGATCTGTTACCATGCAATAAGCAGAAATGCATGACTTAAGTTGAAAACTAGTAGAGAGTCTGTGTAAGGGTCTCAGACAGACACCTCCCTAATTCACATGGGTATAAAAGGGGGAGGAAGGCCCATCACAACCAGACCTGCAAGCCACTCTCAGTAACAGTGATCTTAGCTTCCTATGGAATTGATTCTTAGTCTGGTCTGCCTGGTGGGTTTGACAGTACTATAAATGGTTTTACTCTGTGGCCTTCTGTGATCCTTATAAGGCTGACATTCCAAAAGGATTAAAAAAAATATAACAGTCTGAAGATAGCACAACAATGCAGTCTTTTCATTGCATCCAAAGTGTATTGAACCAAAGCCTGCTAAATCAAGGCTTCACTATAACTGGTTGCTGTTTAGTCTGCGTTGATCCTGCTTAATATTGGTGGTGGTGGTATGGCACTTTCTATAATGAATGACTTATAACTCAAAGCAAACGCGAAAAGATAGCTTGGCAGTTGTTTATCATAACAGTTTGAGAGTTTATAGTATCCCCTGTCATCATAATGAATGATTTGAAGTTGGAGTTGCTTAACATGAATGGTTTAAAGACAGTGATGAAAACACATAGGAAAAAAGATATGGGGATTTTTGTTGTTGTTGTTCATGGATGAGAGATGGGAATTAACATCCATCACTAAGAAATCGTTCATCGTAGAATGACTGCATACCACATCGTACGTGGTATAAAGGTAAAGGTTCCCCTCGCACATATGTGCTAGTCATTTCCAGCTCTAGGGGGTGGTGCTCATCTCCGTTACAAAGCCGAAAAGCCAGCGCTGTCAGAAGACGTCTCTGTGGTCATGTGGCTGGCATGACTAAATGCCGAAGGTGCACAGAACGCTGTTACCCCCACCAAAGTGGTCCCTATTTGTCTACTTACGTTTTTACATGCTTTTGAACTGCTAGGTTGGCAGAAGTTAGGACAAGTAATTGAAGCTCATTCCGTTACGCGATGTTAGGGATTCGAACCACCAACCTTTCTGATCAACAAACTCAGCCTCTTAGCCACTTCTATATCGTATGTGGTATAGAAGACCTGAACGACTTGGTCCTTCCTTGCTCTCCCACCCCTTCTCCTTGTTATATATTTCTGCTTCTTCCCCTTTCCCTGCTTTTGTAGTGTGTAGGGCTGGAGGAACCCTTCTGGAGAAGTCAAGAATCTGTACTTTTTTGTGTACTATTGGCTTGTCCTAATAAAGATACAGGCTGTACTCGTTTAGCAACTGCCTCGTTTAGTGACCATTCACACTTATGGTGGTGATGGAAAGGAAACCTTGACGACCCGTCCTCGTGTTTACCAATTTTGCAGGTCTGAAAAGCAAAGGAAAACTAATAAGCTTGTAACATTGTGATATTTCACTTCACAATTGCTTTGCTTAATGACCAAGTTTGCCAGTCCCATTTATGTTCACTGAACAAGGACTACCTGTTCAGGAATACTCAGTTCTGGATATTGATTTTTTTCTCTCTTGCTTTTTTAAGTAATATAACCAATTCTCACCGATTTAAAAAATGTCATGCTTGCAGGCAGAGCTGATTTTTGGAATATTTATTTATCACTACTTTGGCAGTATTTTTAATTTACTTGTCAGTAAAATCAAGTGACTCATGACAGCAGCATCACCAGATTGCAAAACAAATCCAGGTGGCTCATAGCTTATAGTCACAACAAAACAGCACAGTTGCAAGTAAAACCTTACAACAAGGTAAAAATATTTTCTTAAAGACCCATTAGTCTTCCAGGAAAAAACGTCCATCTCCTATGATTCCCTGTTCATATAGATGAGACTATCATCCCACAAACCCCTTAAGAAAAAGTGCAGGACATTAGGTGGGGCTAGTCTGCTCCTCTGATGATAAGGCAAGAAAGTCTGCTTTTGTCACCCCTAACTTCATAGAGAAGAGAAACCTGAAACTTCCTTTCCAATACTGTGCATATAGGACTAGCATCTTCAAGCTTGAAGAAGTCTTGGTGATATTTAGGAGCCAGGCCATATAGAGTTTTATAGATTAACATTAGCACCCTCAAACCTATTTGGAAGCCAATGCAACATCCACAAAACATGACTGTATCAATTCTCAGATACAGTAGATGGTCTACCCCATAGTGCAGTAGTTGCAGATTTTCAAAGGCAATTGTTTTTCAGAACAGGTTTTCAAAGGCAGCTCCAGACCAACTACATTGTTCTAGTCCAACCTCAAAGTGATTGTGGCCACTCAGTCAAGTCCCACATAGTTGGCTAGCCAAGGAGCGAAAATTACACAAATATGAGGAAGACATGTCAGACATAAGATTAAATAGAGTCTTCATCTTGAATCTCCCTTCCCATCCAATACCTTGCAAAGCAAACAGAAATATTGGTCTGCAGCTATACACAGTGGCAGATTATTATTTGAATTTTAAGATACTTACTATATTAAAGAAGACATTAACCGCCCTCTGTTCTCCATCACCCTTTTCAAATGCCAAGAAAGGTGCTAATTATATTTCATTACTTAACATAGTTTCAATTGAAATTGGGTATTGAAAGCAATACCGTATGCTAAAATGTATTGTTCCATTTAAATCAATTAAATTACTGAGGGTGTGAATTCCTTTGTTTTCAACTGGTACAGCCTATCACTTTCACAGATGAGAACTTGTAAAGTCTGTTTAGTGTATCCAGAAAAAGAAAGTTTTTAATAAGATTTCATTCCATCTTGCATGAAATTTCCCAAACCCATATGTTAATATTTTGTACAGCCCCATTTCGCATTGCATTCACTTTTTGATTGATTATGTGCCGTCAAGTCAGTTCTGAATGTTAGTAACCGTGTACATATTTTACATGATTAAAATGATTAAGTTTTATTAATTTATAAATTATAAGCCAACTTTTGTCTACTAGATAATGGAATAGAATAGGATAGGATATGATAGGATAGAAGAGAAGAGAAGAGAAAAGTTGGAAGGAACCTTGGAGGTCTTCTAGTCCAATCCCCTGCCTAGGCAGGAAACTCTTCACCATTTCAGACAAATTGTCCAATCTCTTCTTTAAAACTTCCAGCATTGAAGCATTCACAACTTCTGAAGGCAAGTTGTTCCACAGTTTAATTGTTCTGTCAGGAAATTAGTTCTAGGTTACTTCTCTCCTTGATTAGTTTCTATCCATTGCTTCTTGTCCTGCCCTCAGATGCTTTGGATACTAAGTTTCTTCTATTATCTAACCAAAAGTCTAGATCAGCAACCTCAAGCTAAAGTCAGAGTTTGTTCAGGAATTTGCAGATTTTTAAATGTTGATCAGATTTTCTTAGTTGATCCATCAAAACTAGTTCTAGATTACCATAGTTAAAATGTAAGTACTTATGTATCTTAAGATTTTATTCAATAAATAATAATAATTATTATTATTATTAGAGTTACATTCCCAAGCAACTGAACCCCAAGTAGACTTGATCTCAGCACACCCAGTGATCTCATGGCCTTCATAAGTTTTGAATTGAAGACTTGATCTCCCTTATTTGAGATATCCTAGGCAGACTGTTACCATTTCTATGTCTACTCGATCAAGTGCAAGGAACCAGAACAAGACTGTGAGTTGATCAGAATAACTTATTTATTATTACTTGCCTATTTATTTCACTGGACTAACTGCATCTCTTGGGAACAGTCAGGTAAAAACTTCAATTATATTTTATTTGGTGGGGAAGTGGGGTCAGATTTCAGTCTCTTTCTTCCATGCAACCACTCCAAGCTTGCCAGTTTCATAAATCCATTCCTTACTGTAACTGAAGATTCCACTACAACTTTTACATATATTGCTTACTGTATTTATCTAACATTATTAACCATTTAAATCCTATCATAACTATTAAGTTTCTGTATTAGCCTTAATACACTTGTTTATAAAAATCTATATAGAAAAATACAGGAGTGTATCCAGGGGTGGGATTCTACCAGTTCGGACCAGTTCTATAGAACTGGTTGTTACGATTTTGCATAGTTCAGAGAACCAGCAAATCGCACCACTGGCCTGAGAGCAGAGCTGAACCTTCCTTAGGACTGAAGCTTCTATTTTTCAGTACAGACTCAGGCAGCAGATTGCAGAAAGGTAGATCTGCGAGTGACTCTGTGATTCTGCAAGCAATTCAATCTGCCTGCCTGCTTTGCCCTCATTTTGGGTAAAAGCTGCTCTTTTTTTAAATAAAAAATTCAACATTTACATAAAGATTTACAATATTTACATACAAGCCACGCCCACCCAGTCACATGACCACCAAGCCACATGACCACCAAGCCACGCCCAGTTAGCAAGCCATGCCCACCCAGTCACATGACCACCAAGCCACACCCACAAATTAGGGCACACCCACAGAACCGGTTGTTAAGAAATTTGAATCCCACCCCTGAATATATCTAATGAAGAGTTAAGTACAGTGTCCTTCCAATGTACTTTAGATCCATATTTGTCTATGCGTCCATCAATTTCCCACCCCTCTTTCGTTTATGGAAACTGCATATCTATTTCCTATTCCCCCCCTCTGTGTACCCAGTTTTTGTGTTTAAGGAACTGTATGTCAGTTTGGTCACCAGCTACATATAAATATAAATATATAAATATATATATCCACACTGGCAATCTATCTCAGTGACATCCTCACATTTGCAGCCAAATATATTTGGAATCACAAATGTGAGAATTAATGGTACAAGAGACAAATACCAGCCAATAAATACAAAAAGATTAATTGGGATGGGTATATTGGTATTACAGAAACCATCATTTTCCCTTTTGTGCTAAAATAGACACTGAGGAATATTTATCTTTGCAATAGAGGCAAATACATATCTTATATATTGTTAGTCATTTCTCCTGCCTTTGCAGTTGAGAGAAAAAGTAGTGGACAGCACTACTGGGCTGAGAAGGTGAACTAGATTGGAACTAGGAATACGAAACCATCAGGGAATAATAGGATTATAGAGGTTTGATGAGGAAGTAAAACGAATTCCTGGAGGACATAAGAAATCAGTAATGCGCAATTCTGTATTTTTATGCATAAAACTGGAAAGATGTATACATTAAGCCAGAGGTCTCCAAACTTGGCAACTTTAAGATTTATGGACTTCAACTCCCAGAATTATCCAGCCAGCATGCTGGCTGGAGCATTCTGAGAGTTGAAGTCCACAAGTCTTAAAGTTGCCAAGTTTGGCGACCCCTGCATTAAGCTATCAGGAGCTGACTTGAGAGAGACACCCTTTTTTAATCAGTAGATTCACAGCAATAGAAACGTCATATGAAGTTTCCCATAGGCTGTCTAAATGTTTATTGTACAGCAAGACTAGGCACATTAGTGCCTTCTGGAGAATTTGAATGTCAGTTATGACTAGCTAGCATGTTCAGGGGTTATGGGTTGTGGAAGCTGCAGTCTAAAATCTCTGAAAATCTGTCTGTCATAGTCCATGGGCTATTATTTCCTTGACATGCAGAAGAGTTCCTGTTAAAGACAAGTAAACACAAAAGGCATTGCCTGTGTGTAGAGAGAGAGAGGGATGGATAATTATAGTTTATCAAGACATATGAACCTAGGTCTAGTGTATGTTTTGACTTGGAAAAAAAAAAATCTGTAAGAGCCGGTGTGGTTAGGAAGATTGGATTCAAACTTGGCAAACATACTAAAAAGATTTAACTGTGATGTTAAGGGAGGTCTGCTGCTCTTCCTTCCACTAGTATCACCATGTTACATTTAAATGTATTTAAGATCATGAGTTCAAAAGTCAGTAAAGTGGTCAGTGCAATGGGTGTTTTGAAAGGCTTATCAAATGATTACAAATGCCCAATCATATACTGCCAAAATTACAGTAATGAAGAGGCAAAAGCAAACACTGATATCACACAGAAATATTTAACTTGTAATTTCATTTTGTTTAAGTAAATCACTTGTGGGAACCCCAAATAATTGCCTTTCAAGAGGAAGGGCTGTGTATGTTTGCCAAATGTGTAGCAATAAAGGCAGGTGCCAAATGGAGAGGAGTCATCAAGGGAAAACGGGAAAAGGCTACTAACCCCCCTTCCTCTTCTCACTTTCCAATGTATGTTTGTGTAATGGGAAGTCTCTGTCCATGGAGACGCTCCCCACAAATGAAGAGCTCATGGAGAATCTCCTTGAATAGAGAGGTCTACCATACAATATAGTACTGCCATATCTGAATTGCAAACTCCAAACACCCAAGAGAGGGCAACAAAGAGATACAAAAAATGAATTTTGCTGCCACCTGGTGGCTCTCTAATTTTTGTAGGTGAGATATTGTACTACTTGTGATAGAGGCGAAAGATAAGTGGAGAAGGGAATTAGAAATAACTGGAGAATGAGACTAGAAATCATAAGTATTTTTCAGTTATTGTAATTTGCACAGTTGAACTCTCAGCACACAGTAATCAGGCCTAGATTTCTGTTTGCTTGCCAGGCTTGTACAAATCCCTAATTATTTTCCTTTTTGAAGACAGAAGGACACAGCTTTAAAGTTCTCCAGTTTTCATTGCAGAAAGTTTATACTTACAGAGTCCTACAAACAGATGCATGAAAGAGAAGACTGTTTGTATATGTGGATAATTAACTTTACAAATTAGCTTCCCTATTTTGCAAGCAATGAATCAGTAATTATTAATTCAATTAACATCTTTTGCTTTCTTGAACCCAGGAAAGGTGTTTGTGTGTATAATAATAATAATAATTTAAAAAAATATTTATTTATATACCGCTCCTCTCCCGAAGGACTCGGAGTGGTGCACAGCCGTACAATTAAAACAATAAATATGTGAAAAAATAAAACTAAATTAAACTAAGACCCTGGCTGTAAACAATTAAAACCCTTCCCTAAAACCCTAAAATTTAATAAAAAAGTAAAACACCCAAATCTAAAATCAGCCCAAGCAGGCCTGGTCAAAGAGCCAGGTTTTCAAGGCACGCCAGAAGGTCCCCAGGTCCGTGGCTGTCCGTAACTCCGGGGGCAACCCATTCCAGAGGGCAGACGCTCCCACAGAGAAGGCCCTATTCCTCGGGGTCATCAGCCGGCACATAGATGCCGACGGGACCCTCAGGAGACCCTCCCTTTGGGAGCGCACCGGACGGTGAGAGGAAAATGGCAGAATGCGGTCTTGTAAATATCCTGGTCCGATGCCATGGAGCGCTTTAAAAGTTAACACTAAAATCTTAAAGCGCACCCGAGAGGCCACTGACAACCAATGCAGCTCGCGCAGGAGGGGCGTCACATGCGAGAACCTTGACGTCCCCATAACCACCCGCGCGGCCGCATTCTGTACCAGTTGAAGCCTCCGGATGCTCCCATTCGGGAGCCCCATGTAGATGGCGTTACAGTAGTCCAGTCGGGAGGTGACCAGGGCATGAGTGACTGTGTGTAAGGCATCCCGATCCAGAAAGGGCTGCATCTGGCGAATCAGGCGAACCTGATGAAACGCCCCCCTGGAGATGGCCGTAATATGGTCTTCCAAAGACAGCCCTACATCCAGGAGGACACCCAGATTGCGAGCCCTCTCTGAAGGGGCAAAATCTCACCCCCAATAGCCAGCGATGGAACTATCTGTATGGAGATGGCTTACGGTAGATAGTAGTTAGACGCAAACAGAAACATATACAAATGCATTTATGCACAGGTATGTCACATGTGCATATAGAGGGGATCTTTTGTCTTTTTGAAGAACTGTTTAAATACATAAATTTACCTTCCTGTGGGGGTCAATGTGGAAATAGTTTAGGCAGTCCACAAGTCTTAAAATTGCCAAGTTTGGAAATCCCTGCAATAAACCATAATTCAGCTAAGTCTTTCTCAATCCAGTTTTCTCCAGGTATATTTCAGTCCCAAGGTATCTACAGGTCTTCTGATTGGGGACAGGTTGGCTTAGCATAATAGGGGCATATCTAAATATAGACTTTTTAGGGGACTTTTTGTCCCCTACTTGTATCAAGGGAAGAAGAATACAATGTTAGGGTCTGCTCAGTTCATCACAGTCTCCTACTTGTCTGGACTTGGAAGCTGAGGCAGGTTGGATCTAGTCTAACCTGGGATGAGGGATTCCAGGGCTATAGAGTTGATGGAATAATCAGAAAAGATTCTGGAAGAAGATTGTGACAAAATGCTGTGGCCTTAAAATCTGGATGGACATGTCTCGTTATCAGGAGTCAGACTTGACTCAGGGGGACATCTTCATCTTTACCTTAAATGTGAGTTGTTGTAAAACTCACCTGACTACAATTTATTTGAAAAATCAATTAGAGATTCCTAAACACCCTGGACAGCATAATCCTGTTGCCTGATCATTTCTAATCATTTATCTGATTGATAGTCATCCTTTTTATTGGCGCTGAATACTTAAGGCAACTCACAGCATGCAAAATATAGATACAAAATCAAAATTTAAGTGTGATGATGAAACTAGTGACAATTAACCATAAAACCTTGATGGAAGAAATAGAAAACTGGATGGGGTCAAATGCAACTCTATGAAGAACACATGCTATAGTTTGAGAGCCATGCAGAAGTAGACCCTTTCTGATATGCCCAATAAACGGGCCCTAATTGAAGGTTCTTTGTAACATCTGAATATCTTTATGTATGTATTTATTCGATATAGCCCATCTTTACTTTTTACAGTTCAAGGCAGTGTACATAATGCTTCCTTTCTTGTCTTCCCCCCACAACAATCCTTTGAGGTGAGTTGGGCTGAGAGCCAGTGGCTCATAGTCACCCAGCTAATAGTTTTGCCTGAGGGATGTCTATGGAAATTCTCAGTCATCCAGGTCGTGGTTGTCCCAAAGGTGCTTTTTTCAGAAGGCAACTGGACTTTCTGGTTTTTCTTTGAAGACGTTTCGCTTCTCCTCCAAGAAGCTTCTTCCGTTTCTGGGAAGAAAAGAAAAACAGAAAGTCCAGTTGCCTCATGAAAAAGCATCTTTGGGTTTGCCTGAGAGAGTTTCCCACTTTCTAATCCAGCACCATTGTGTCAGTATCACAAAAAGTACTGGACTTTCAGATAGATAGGTCCTAACTCAGGTAAGGTTTAAAAAGTAAATGCTAGCAACTTAAAATATGTCTGAGAAATCACTGGCTTAGAACCATCTGTGTTCTTTCCATTAAGTCTCTTTGTTCAGAGTGGGACATGCCTAACCAATATGTTTGCCCAAGAAAGCATGCGGTCAAGTCCTCCCCATACCTCTGCCTCAAAGAAGTAAGGAATCCTTGAGGATGATCTTGCTAATGTTGGTGCCTCACTGAAGAGTAGCAGGCCTCTAGGTCTGGATGGCCCTTAACCTGTTCTGATTCTTAAAAGCAGCAAACCCAGAGGTGGTATTCAGCAGGTTCTTTTTTTTTCCCCAAAATTTTATTATTTTTTAAACAAACATACACAAACACAACATAAAAACATCAAGCCATCTTCCACTTACGTACATACGGTGTGTCGGTTGGTTTACAAATTATTTTGTGCATCCACTTCATAGTCATCACTTACAATTACTTGTATATGTTCTCATATTGTCTATCAAATATTCCTAAGTACATTAATATCATTGTTAATCAATCATTTGACTATACTGTTATTTGTTCATGTTATGCAAAATAATCCATATTTTAATTAATTTATTTTATGACAATTCATATTATCATCCCAAATCTATCCCATAGTTATATTATGATAATACATCTTTATATATTCTTTATATTCTATATTTCATTACCATATTTTATTGTCTAACCATTAATAAAATAAATCCCAAATCTTATAAAATTGTTTATGTTCTTGTTCTCTAATTTCAAATGTCAATCTACTCATTTCAGCACAGTCCATGATTTTCTTAATAACTTCCTCCTGCATTGGTATTTTCTCATTTTTTCAGTTTTTAGCAAATACAATCCTAGCAGCTGTTAATACATTTACAATCAGACATTTCAATTCCTTACTATATATTTCAGGTAAAATTCCCAATAAAAAAATCTCTGGTTTCAAGTCTATATGTTTTTTTGTCATTTTTTCCAGCCATGTGTGGATTTTGGTCCAATATCTTTTAGCATCTGCACACGTCCACCACATATGTACTAGGTGTCTGATGATATTTCCAACACTTTTCTGATTTGTTCTTGAACGTTCTTGCTATTCTTGTTGGGGGTAGATGCCACCTGTAAAACATCTTATACAAATTTTCTTTATATGCTGTTGACATTGTCATTTTATAATTTTGAGACCACAAATTTTGCCATTTCTCTAAATCCATCCCATATCCAAAATTTTTCCCCCAAGCAATCATTGTTTCTTCAACTTGTTCTTCTTCTAGCTTAATTTCTAGTAAATATCGATACAATTTTTTAATTACCTTTTCAACAGTATCTGTCAAAATCTTATCTAAATCAGTCAATTTATCATAAAAACCTTCTGTTTTGGAATCTTTATCCTATCTAGAACATATTTGCACAAATGAAAACCAGTTCACCTTTATGCCTTGTTCCTCTAGTTTTTGCATAGATTTAAGTTCACCCTTTTTATTCAATATTTCACCATATCTAACTGTTTGTTCCTTTTTATATATTATAGGATAAGAAAACGCTTCAATAGTCGATAGCCAGACTGGAATTTTCAAATAGCATTGCCTTTTAACCACAAAGCCTCCCGTATATAATGTCTTCTAAAGTACCCCTGTGTTTTAGTTCCCTTGTACCATAAGAAAGCATGCCATCCCAACAACAAATCATGTCCTTCTAATGTCAACAATCTAGTATTTCTTAATGTTATCCATTCCTTAACCAACATCAGATTTGTAGCTTGGTAGTATAACTCCCAATTAGGCAGGCCAAATCCTCCTCTTATTCTAGCATCTTGCAGAAGTTTTAGTTTTATTCTCACTTTCTTTCCCTGCCATATATATTTCAACACAATTTATTTAAATCTTCAAAATAATCTTTCCCTAGCCTTATTGGAATTGTTTGAAACAGATATAGAATTCTAGGTAATATATTCATCTTGATTGTTGATATTCTCCCTATTAATGATAACTGTAGATTTTCCCATTTCACCAAATCTGTCGCTATCTGTTGCTTGAGTTTAATATAATTATTCTCTTTAAGTGTGCTATATCTTGCTGTCAAATGTATCCCCAAATACTTGATCTTATTTGTGACTTGAATTTTCAAAACATCCGCCAATTCATCCTTTTGTCTTAGTAACATATTCTTTGTCAAAATCTTTGTTTTATCTTTATTTATTTTCAGACCAGCTACCTTTCCATATACCTTTATCTTTTCTATCAGTTTTAATGCTGTTTCTAATGGATCTTCTAAAATAAAAACCAGATCATCTGTGAATGCTTGCAATTTAAATTCTTCCTTTTTAATTTTCATCCCTTTTATATCCTTGTCTTCTCTAATATTTCTATTTAGCACTTCCAAAGTTAGCACAAACAACAGAGATGACAGTGGACAACCTTGCCTTGTTCCTTTTCTTATATCAATGGAATCCATCAATTCTCCCTCTAACATTACCTTTGCTGTTTGTTTATGGTATATAGCTTCTATTGCATGGATAAATTTTTTACCAAAACCCATTTGCTCCAACTGTAAAAACATAAATCGCCAATTCACGTTATCAAAGGCCTTCCGTGCATCTAAAAATATCAAAGCCATTTGTTTTTCAGGATGTGCCTCATAATATTCCAAAGTATCCAAAATTATTCTCATATTGTCTCTAATTTGTCTCTTTGGCAGGAATCCATTTTGGTCCGGATGGATAAAGTTATTTAGATATTTTTTAAGTCTTTCTGCTAATATTGAAGCAAAAATTTTATAGTCTGAATTTAGTAAGAAAATAGGTCTATAGTTCTTAATTTGTTGTGGATCGGCGTCTTCCTTTGGGATAAGTGTAATATAAGCTTCTGACCGTGATTGAGGTATCCTCTTCTTTGACATAACTTCATTCATGATTTCTAACAATGGAATGTTCAACAATTCTTATAATGTCGTATAAAATTCCGCTGGAAGTCCATCTGGACCTGGTGCCTTTCCATTATTTTGCTTCTTAAGTGCTTCATCGTTATATTAACTCCATCATCGTTATATTACTTTCTAACATTATTTCAGTCTCTTTAGGTACTTGAGGTAAATTAGCATTCTGTAAATACTGTTTAACTCTTTCATCATCGATATTCTCTTGTTCGTATAGTTTCCCATAATAATCTTGTATAATTTTTTTCTTCTCTTTACTTCCATAGCAAACTTGGCCTTGATCATCTATTAATTACAATATTTTCCTTGATTCTCTCTCCTTTCTCAATTTATATGCTAGCCATCTACCTGGTTTATTTGCATCTTCAAAATAGTTCTGTTTCGCAGCTCTGATTTTCTGTGCTAGTTCTTCTTTTTCCATTAATCCCATTTTATATTTAATTGTATCCATTTTTAACTTAATATCCTTTTTCTGTGGCAGTTTCTGTAAGCCTTTTTCAAGTCTTTTATACTCATCTTCTAATGTCTTAGAGGCTTGTCTTTTCATAATATTTCTTTTCCTTGTATAGTCTATTATCAAGCCTCTTTGAATATGCCTTCATTGTATCCCATACATTCTGTATTGAAGTATGTTCTTTTTTATTTTCTCTGAAAAAAAGAGCCAGTTCTTTCTCTATTCTCTGTGTAAAGTCTTTTTCTTTTAAAATAGTGTTATTTAACGTCCATCTGAATCTTCTTCCTTGTCCTTTCCATTTAATTGTCATTGGATTATGATCAGCCCAGATACTTGTTTCTATGTCAATTTCTTGAAGGTTAGCAATCAATTCTGTTGACATCCGTATCATATCTATTCTAGACCATGATGAGTGTCTGTTTGAATAGAAGGTATATTGTTTAATCTTAGCATTTCTTTCTCTCCATGCATCTTTTAGGTTTATTTCATCTATCATTTTAAAAAAGGATCTAGGGAGAATCTTTCTACTTTGCTTTGTGGTTTTCTGTGTTGTATAGTCCAGTTTATTATCTACTATTCCATTGAAATCTCCCATCATAACAATGTTAACATAGTCCAATTCAATTATTTTCATATGTAGTTTTCTATAAAATTCTTCTTGATTGTCATTCGGAGCATAGATTGCTATCAGGAATGTTTCCATATTATTGTCCATTATTTCCACCATTAAAAGTCTTCCCTCATCATCTGTATGTATCAATTTAGCTGGAATGGTATCTTTGATGTATAAGACCACTCTTCTTTTCTTACATTGTGTCAAGGAAGTAAATATTTTCCCTAGCTTTGGCTGTATCAATAGTTGTTCATGTTGCTTTTTAATATGTACTTCTTGTAAGCAAATTATATCAAATTTTAATTTCTCTAATTTATGGAAAGTTTTCCTTCTTTTAATGGCTGAGTTAAGTCCATTTATGTTAATTGTAATCAATTTTTTCTCTTCCATAATTATACTTTATAATTAGGTTTTGCAGCTCTAGTAGATCTTGATTCTCATTGTTCTCTAGCTTCCACCTTTCCACCTACTGCACCTCCTTCTTTTTCAGTCACTGCTTGGCAGTCTTCTTGGAATTCAATTAGTGACATTTCTTTATCTGTCTCCTCCTCTTTCCCTCCGAAGTATTCTTTATAAAACAATTCTGCTTTCTCAATTGAGTCAATTCTGTGTCTTTGTTCTTGCCATGTAAACATTAAGCCTTCTGGTATCAACCATCTATAATTCACCTCTGTTTTGAGCAGTATTTTAGTCAAGAATCAATACTCTCTTCTCATCTCTCTCACTCTTCTAGGTACTTGTTTCAGGACCCCAATCTCCTTATCTTTGTATTTCAATGTTTTCTCTCTTGCCACCTGTAATATTTGCGTTTTAATAGCTTTCTTTGTAAATCTAATATGAACTTCTCTTGGCAGGCTATTTCTCATTGCATATCTTGTAAAAACTCGAAAAACCTCATCCATTCCATCCATCATCTTCTCGATATTTCCAATGCTTCAGCCAGGATTTCTATCATTATCTCTGCCAGATTTTGTCCCTTTTCTTCCTCTATATTTTGGAATCTAAGATAAAATTCTGGTTTGTCCATCTCCCATCCCAGCATCCCACTTTTATCTTGTTCAACCATGGTTAATCTGCCCTCAATATCTCCAATTTTCTTGTCTCTTTGTTTATCTTCTTCAATTTTTTGGAATTTCTCATCATGCTTCATCATCATTTGTTGAATATTCTCCACCTTTTCATCAGTTTTTCCTATTCTTTGTTCAATGCTTTCTGTTCTCTTTTCAATATTCTCTGTTCTTACTTGTATATTTTGGATCCCTTGCAAAATCTTCTGCAGCGTCATCTTCTCCTGTTGTTTTTCTTGTTGTAACATTGTCTGTATTGAACGTTGTCCTCCAGTTGGTGAAGAGGAAGAAGTAGGAATTGAGAAACCGGCCGCTGTTAGTTTCCTACTCATTTCAAACAATTCAAAATCTTCAGGCTCTTCTAGACCTTAATCCACTCGTGTAATGACCAATTGTAATTCCAAGTAGAAATAGTGGAGAAAAAGAAAAAGCAGAATAAAAGAAAAATTTCTTCAGGTTCTTGTACACCTTAATTCAATCAATAGCGAGAAAAAAAAAAGAAGAAGAAGAAAAAAACCATAAAAAGAAAAAGGAAAGATTGTCAAGTATTGTGGGTGGGAAATTCTTCAGGTTCTTCAACACTTTAATCCAATTGAAAAATCTCAAGTATGAAAAGGAAAAGAAAAAAAAGTCACAAAAAGAACCCCCCCCCCAAAAAAAAAATGGGAGAGGAAAGAAAAGAAAAAAAAACTCCCTTAAAAAAAAAATTAATAATAGTACCAAAAATCCAAGGAGCAGGTAGATGATATAAGATTTTCCCTTTAAAATAAAATATAAAAATAAAAAATAGACTCAAAGACAAAAAAAAAAAGTAAAATCAAATTCCAAAGAGTTAAAGGTCCAGATGATTATCAAAAATGGTAAACTAATAAGAAGGGGGTTTGTTGAAATAGAGAATAGCTCAATGTAAAAAAAAAGAAAGAATACACTGCACCTATTTAAATGTCCAAGGCTTTTTGTTAACTTCCAAACAATTATATAACTCTCTTCTCTAAGGTCTTACAATCTTCTTTCTATAAATTTCAATACCAGACTTCAGCCACTGATAGAAACCCAGAGGAGCACCTCCAGTAACACTCTTTCGTTCTCTTCCCTCTATCTTATTAAACAGATTCAAAGTCCTTGAAAAGAAGCCTCTTTCTCAGCTTTGTCTGGTCTTGGATAGTAAAGAAAAAGAAAACAATGTTTCCAAGCCTCTAGATAGCAAGCAGTGTTACAAATTTCTCTCTACTTTCACTTTCCCCCTCCTTTTTCAAGCAAAATGTGTTTTAAATAATAAAAAAATTAATTAAAAAGAAAAGAAAAGAAAAACTTAAGGAACGCTAAAACGAAATCTCTAACCTATAATATTATAAAGACAAAAAGGAAAAAAGAAAAAGAGAAAAAGTAAGGTTAAAAAAAACAAAACCAGTCCAGTTTCAAAGTAAAAAATCAAATATTAAAAGTCCAGCAATAAAAAGGAAATACTAATTTTGACTTCCTTGCAAAATCACCACTTAATCACTTCTGTCTTAAATTTTGCAAATTCTTTCTTTCCTTAGGGCATTCTCAGATCATATAATGAAAAGAACTCTCACCAAACCGGCACACTTGCCATTCTCTTCCGTTTCGGGGCTGTCCTAACTTCAGCAGCTTCAAAGGCTGCCTCTTTGCTACTGGCAAAAAGAGCTGCTCCTGCATCTAGCAGGGATTTTGTGATGTCCCTGGGGTCAGCCGGATGTGCTGTTTACATTCACCATCTCTTCGGGACGGTTTAGGTCCGTTTGAACCATCCAGCAACAAAGATATCAGCTGCGATCTTGGATCACAAAGATTGCGTGCAGTACTGTTGCGACGTCAGCCCCTCCTCCCCTACAGGCTCTGACCAGTTCTGGAGAACTGGTAGCAGAAATTTTGAGTAGTTCAGCAAATATCACCTCTGACTGGAGATTTTACAGTATCCTTGCCCTGTCACGTCCACAGAACCAGTAGCAAACTTCATGCTTTTCTGCAGGGCTTTCAGAGGTCTGAGCACCATATAAGACTGTCAGCATTTTACTGGGAGGTTTTTGGCCCTGCCAATACATACAATATGGTAGACTGGTTTTGAATTGTTTTAGAATTGTAAGTTACCTAGAATTAATTGTGTGGGAGGCACATTCCTGCTCTCTTTTTTTTCTTCAGTTATTTATGGTTTTTAATAGTGTTCTTCATTGCTTTTGATAGTTTACAACTTGGTTTAATATCTCTAAATTTAAACCAGAATCTTGTTGATGGTCTCTATCCAGTGTGGTTTTAGCCAGTTTCATTTTCTAGCTCCTTCATTCTTAGCATAGTTAATTCAAGGGATTTGAATAAGTGATATGACCAAAATAAAGGAGCTTGATAAATTTAGTTTCCAATGATATTTATTTCTTGATGCTATTCTCTCCCTCTTCTCCCTTTTCTTCCTTCTCCCTCCTTCCCTCCCTCCGTCTCCCTCTCTCTCTCTCTCTCTCGTTCTCCCTCTCTCTCTCCCTTTGTGTCTGAGCTCTGCACATTAGCAATCTCCATATCCATAATTTGAAGGAATTTAATTTCTGTCTGTGTTTTTATTATCCAGTTTTCAAAACTAGGTAGTTACAGAAAAAAACAATAGCATTTATTATTCTGCACTTGGTATTATGACTGATATCCTTGCTTTTCCAGATATCCATATGCTGGTTACCGCAGTGCACTCAAGTGGTACAGTATTCTGAAAAATCATATAAATCAGTTTAAATAATAAATGAACTCTTTTTTTAATGTGGACACCAGCAGTGCCGAAGGGATAATATCTTCACTGTTGCATTTTACACTAAATGGCACTTCTGGATACCTCTCAAAATTATACTCACATAACAGCATCTGACAATAAAGGCAATCATGACTGTTTTCCTCCCAACCAAAATACTTTTTATATTTGGAAAACACATTGCTAATTTTTCTTATCTCAGTGAATGCATGAAAAAAATGTTCCCCATGCACAGTAGCCCTGCCACCAAGTTTTTTGTGCATCTAGTTAGTGAACATGTCCCAACTTGTTGACTACCTCTATTTCTCACATTGTCTGGTGAAATTCCCTGTTCTGGGGGTTTGAAGTTGAACCAAACCTTATTCATCTTATTCATCTTCTGTTTAAGGTAACCACAATCCAAATCCTGTAGGGTTTGCCACCTATCTCTTTATCATCTTCCCTGCTCTCTGCTGGATCCTTACCAGCATATGAGAAGGATTTATACTGACGTCAGCATGCAAGCAGTCGGCATTTTTTCCCATGTTGGGAGTATCATCACTCATTTAGCCACCACTTGATAATAAGAAAACAACTTTAGAATTGGGAGAGCAAAGTAAACCTTAAAGATTATTAGTTGCAGTACAAAGCTAACATTTTGGATCATTAATCAGAAAAATGCTACCCGGCTGTACTTTTGTTGTTGTTCATTATTCAGGATTTATACAGCACCTAAACATGTAGTGTAGGAACACTAGTGTGATTATTTAGATGACGACAAAGGGTTGAGTTTCTAAAACGTACAACTCATATTTGAAAAAAAATCAGAACATTTTCATTTTAATAAGATATTTATTTTTGGTCCTTTACTGAATTATAATATATTATTGATGCCTAAAGTATGTATTTGTTATAATAAGTAACTGGCTTATTTTTAAAAAAGGGTTAAGTAGGGGAGGGAATCACCTGCCCTCTGGTACATCTTGCCCCCCCATATGAGGTTGGCCCCATCCCTCCTATCCATTCATAAGGGGCCAAAACCCTGGCTGTGTCACTTAGCTTGGGGCCAACCTATATATATTATTGTAAAACACCCAGAGTTAGCCTGTGATAAGATGGGAGGCCAATAAATTTTATAAATAAAATAAATACATAAATCATAAATCAATCACCCCAGGTGTAGGCTAAGAAAAAAGGCCAGGAGAAAGCAGCGGCCAAATCACTTGTGTCTTACTGCCAGGAAAACTACAAAACTGATCTGACAGCACCTGGAGTCAAGCTTGATTTGAGGGAGCTTTTGCATTTCAAACTATATTTACTGAATGGTAACACTGGGAAAAATAATTCCGTTTTATGGCTGTTTAAAACTAAGCTTCAAAAATACATTTTGAGCAGTTGCCACTGTGGGTAAAAAGAGGCTGCTATGTATGGACAACAATTTCCCAATTTATAACTTCAACACGTCCAGTTGGGAAGATACCTCTTCCTGTGACACTACTGTCCAAGTTCTAAATGTGTGAATGAGAAACATGGGAAATTTGAGGCTTTTGTTTTGTAGTGTGTAGTACAGAAATAACTATTTATTTATTTGTTTCTTTAATTCATTTGCCGCCCATCTAGTTTTCAAACAACTGTGGTCATAAAATATATATCTCTGACTCCACCTTGAGCCGTACAATGCAGTACAGCTCTTGGTGCTACAATACAGTATTGCATGCTAACTTACTGCCCACTGCCAGTAGTTCAATTCTCACCAGCTCAAGATTGACTCAGCTTTCCATCCTTCTGAGGTCGATGAGGACTCAGATTATTGGGGGCCATATGCTGACTCTGTAAACCACTTATAGAGGGTTGTAAAGCACAATGAAGCCATATATACATCTAAGTGCTACTGCAAACTGTCTTCAGCCTTATATACAACCTTATATCATCTACTAATTATTATTCATTAGAGGAATTAACAGGGTAGATTGTATTTGTGATTCAAGTTTTTATTTCTCTTGTAGCAAACTTCCAAGTTGGGCAAGAGCTGTTGTCCCCAAAATATTTTATGTCACAGAGAAGGCATGGAACTACTACCCATATACAATTACAGGTATGTTTTAAGGGGCTTGTGATGGTAAAGAAAGTAGATGTTTTAATTATTTCAGATGTTACATGATTCTGCTATTTTATCCTGGATTAAAAATGTTATTACCATTTAATATTTTAGAGACAAAACACTCTATCCACTGCATATTAATTTTCAGTTGGGTATACATATATTATTTGTTCAGGTTTTTGAGCAGTTAAATCAGAGGGAAATGACACGCAAAGTCTACATAGAGTGACAATTAGATTGGATGTTGGTGTTAAAGAAAATAATCACCAATAATCATCAACTGTCACTGCCATTTTATAATGGCAGTGACAGTTGATATTCAACAGTGCTGAATTAATTAACCTCTGCAGTGAAATGGGAAATGATGGGTTTTACTTAGACAAATTAATAGAATGTAACTTTAGCCAAAGTCTTCCTGTGGAATTCTTTTGTTCAAGAATGACCACAGGAAGGATAGTAGCAGGCCGGTTGAATCCTGACTGATTCCAGCTGACTCTGAAGATTGACTTTCTAATGTCTGATTTGCATCACTCGATTCTTTTCCGTATCCTGTGCAAATATAAAAAGATGTGCAAATGTAAAAGAGAAGCAGTTTTTAGAGTCGGGGTTGTGGATTATGGATGTGATTAGATTTTTTTTACCTCCCAAAAACTATCTGCTCGCATTTCAGTTCTTAACTTCTTTCCCCCCTATACTCCCAATATAGAAACTGTATTTGGGCCCATTGGACAGCCTCCTGGGTAGCTGAAATTTGAATTTCATTCCTGCTTTGGTTCAAGAAACCGGAGCCTCCTATGCATAGTAGTAATCACCTGATACCTGAGAGCCAATAGAAACAAGGAAGATTTGATATTTTTTGAGATGGCCAGATAAGGAGGGATTAACTCAGGCAAGACTGAGTTATTTTGTTATAGACAGGTAATCTTTGACTTAAAACCATTCAAACAAAGTTACTGTGGCACTCAAAAAAGTAACTTGCAACCAATCCTCGCACTTATAACCATCATAGCATCCCCACAATCATGTGATCAAAATGTCAGTGCTTTGCAAGCAGCATGTATTTATGATAGCATTCTGGAACCATGTCAGTTGCCATTTACGACTTTCCCAGCTGGCTTCTGGCAAGTAGTTAATGGGAGAAGCCAGATTTGCTTAATGACAACATGAGTCACTTAAATGCAGTGATTTGCTTAATGACCATGGCAAAAAAAGGTCATATAATTGGATGTGACTCATTTAACAACTGCCTTGCTTAGCAGCTGAAATTCTGGCCTCAACTATAGTTTTAAATTGAGGACCACCTGTGTGTGTCTGTCTCTTTCTCTCTCTTACTATATGTTCAGTGTGAGGAATCTTATCTTCCCTCGCTTGTAATAAAATTATTTCTCTTTTTTTAAAAAAAAAAATTCTGGAGTTGACAGCCTGCCTTCTAGCTCCCATCTCAGTTGCAGATTTTTTCAGTGCCATTGGAATAATGACTTAACAAATAGTTGTAAGTTGAGGATTACCTGTCATTGAAGCAGGCTGTCTTATTCTCGAATATATTTCATAGCCTTAAAAGTGTCACACAAAACTCTTATTTTCATAACACAAATTCACAAGTAGTCTTCTGGACATTTTTGCTGTTTTATGTGTTGCTTGTTTCCCCTTAACTTTCATAAGCAAACTTTTTATAAGTTACAAATTAGGAAACCCCCTAATCCCTTTAAAAATAATGACTCCCCATATATATAGTTTTCTTGGTCTAGTCTTTACTGGATACATATTACCCAACTTTTTTCGCTGCTGCTTAAATGTTGCACTACATGAAATTGTGAAGTAGGTTTGATGTGCTATAATTCACCTGGCTGCTATAACTGATTTCTCTCATAGTTAACCTAATAGCCGTATTACACCAGGGATATTATTTAGTAGGGGTTACAAGGATCAGGCACGGCTTCATTCAGTTCATCCAAGGACAAGTTGCCATTCTTCATAATTAGAACTTTTGCTAACTGGAGAGGCAAGCTGAACACGAATTAGTCATACGGCTACAAATTATTGTTTATGGTACCAGGGCTCAGTTTGCTCTCTCCGCATGCCTATCTGAAAATTGCTTTACATGTCCAGGGCATACCCAGTGTTCTTGTAAAAAATAAAAACAAAAACCCTGCTCTCACTTCTGCCATCTGAGGTAAAATGTCAAGGGCATATTTCTCCTGGCACCGCAGAGTTTCTTTGGCACCAGAGGAGGAGAGCAAACGTTCTCTAACTTTGAGCTAATAGGGAATTGGAGAATTGTTCTGCCGGAAGGGAAGCCAGAGTTGTGAGATGTGTACATTCCCCAAAAGCCACAATGAAGCCTTGACTACTCTCCAGGGAGAGAAATGTTCTCCTTGGGTTCTGTTGTTCCTATCCTTTTAGATAGTTGTGTGAAACTATCCTTGGGAGTCCATCTTATAAGAATTTCTAGTTGCACCAGCACCATCTCCAAGGGTCCCTCCACTGGAAAAAGGGTAGTTAGCCTAGTGGTAGAAGACACATTGACTTCTCCAGTTTACAAATTAAAAATGGAAGAAATGTCATGGAAATCTTCTGCCTGAGAGTGGAGCTTTGGAGAACAGTTATCAGTCAGAGGAAAGAATATTGCAGAGGGATCAAAAAAATAATAATTTTGGGACAGATGAATCTCAAGGGACTTTTGCGAGTCCCATGAGTTTAGTTTTCTTATATGGTGCCATTTTAGCTTTCATGTCCAGTTCTTTACCCCAAACTGTCATATCTACTTTCCTAAAAGAAAGCAACTATTCTCGCAGATGAAACACGATTAACAAAATTATAACCTTCTCTAACAAGTATTTTGCAGTTGTTTGAGGTAAATTTGTTACGTTCTCCATGCTTATTTATGATGGATGCTTAATTTTTCCCTTGCCCTCCAAAGTGAGTACTGTAAAAAAAATCATGAATTGGTAAGACATTTTGAAGCAATATTTTTAAATTCAGTTTCCTCCACTGTATTTATTGAGGCAGACTGCAGGGTTAAGGTTTCTCTTACATATACACATGCACAGTTTTTTATCCTTCCCTTGGTGTTGTACAGTTACTATTTTGATATAATTTATAAAATTCCATCACAAAGAAGTGCACACATATTTGTAGACAAATATCATTATTGTCAACAATTTTAATTTATACAAAACTGAACAATTTATTGGGCAAAACTATAATAATTTAAATTAAATTAATTAAATGATGACATGGAGTGATGGTTTCAATTCTCTAAGGCAGGAATTTCAAACTCGTGACCCATGAGCAGGATGCATCATGCGCTGGCCATGCCCACTTCAGTTTTAGTGAAGGAGGAAAAAGTTGTGATACGCCACATGATGACAATGTGATGACCCGAGTTTGATACCCCCATTCTAAGGACCATGCCTGACTCATGTTTGTCATTATTAAGATAGCATTTGATACAAATTCACAATGCTTTGATACTCCAGCATTTGACTCTAACTTGAATTATTATGCAGTTTGCTGACTGGAACCCTGGGAGTATTCTTGATATATTAATTCAATTGATTTTCAAGTAAAATTTTGAATAACATGCATTTAAGGTAAAATAAAAACTCTCTCATTTGTTTGGTGTATATGTGCATACAGGAACACACATATATACAATGCACACATTCAAATAGTTCTGTAACTTTAATATTTCATTAAGAGCAGGAAACTGAAAAGCAAAATTATGCAAAAATGGCACCAAGTTCAATTCACAACTTCTAATAATTTATCTGCCCATTCATTATTGAACAATTACAAATAGTGCCCCTTTGAATTGTGTTCCAGCCCATATAATTCTTAGGGCTTTGTATCATGCATCAAAATTAGCAGTGTATTTTGCATTTTAATTAAAGCAATGTGAACAATGAAATAATTTTACGCCATTATTTTTCCTTTTCTTTTATTCCCATCGGCCGAATGTGGATCAGAATACACGGTAAGTTCTGATTCTTCTTTGTCATGTTAAATAGTATTTAAAAGCTATGATTAGAACAAAACAATAGACTCTTGGCTTTTTAAAAGAATAAAAATACTTATGTTCAACAGCAGATTGCTCCTTCTTTTATATAGCTGAAGAAGAATAGTACTTCTAATATTATTAGTTATGTCACTGATATAAAAAAATGTAATAATTTCAAAGCCTGATATATTTTGTTACCCAGTATCTGTAATAATAATAAAAAAAAACCTTTCTCTTTTTATATAAAAAAGAGATATACAGGCTTTAATATGCTGGTTATTGCTAGTAATAGAGAGACAGTTTTTCATTTTATCTTTCATTAACTTATAAAACAACCATCTGTCTTGATACAGTACCTGGAAAATGCTGCAATCTCCAGACAGAATTAAAAAATTCTGGGCTCGGTGCCCAGAAAACATAAGAACTGAACTAGGCAGTATAAGACAGAAGAGACACAGAGCATACTTAAAAATACTGTACCTTCCTCTGAGCAAAATCAATTTCTGTTCCATTGTCTCCTATGAAACAAATCTTATAGAAATATATTTCTGTAGCAAGCTCACCTTTCCCTATAACAGTTTGATCAATATGGCAGCTGTTTGTTAATACTGTCTTCTGGGATTTTATTGTTTACGTCCCAGTCTTGCCTATAGTCTTTGGGAGCCTTCCATCCAAGTAGTAGCCAATCCCAATGGTAAGCTTTGTGCCTAGACAAGGTTGAATCAAGTGCTTCCACATGTTAGGAGGTTTGCTAATTAACAGGGCTAAACATAAGGTTTTAACAAAATGTCATCCAGAAATGAGCCCAGTCATTGCAGGGTTAGAGATTTGTGGTACAATAAACTTAAAGACCACTAAAGAAAACTTTGCTCTCAAATTGCCCAAATTTATTCAGCTTGGATCTGGTAAATCTTGAGAGTCCTAGAATAACCTAGAATAGGGGTATAACATTTGTTTATGCTTAGAGTCTCCAAGAGAGCTTATATGAGAGTTCAATCTCATCTTTGTTATATTTAGTTTATTAATTATTCCCTTGACGCATTCCCAGGACAACTAATGCTATTTTCTCTCCTTGTGGATGTTTCCACTTCTGGACATGATCTGTAATATTTGTTTTGAACAATAGTGGCTTAAAGCATTTTATTGTTGAGATAATTACAAAGTATATTATTGTGAGAACCATCAAGGCTTATACTTTTGAAGACAGAAGGCTGTATGTGTTTAAAAATATTCTTCATAATATTCATGCAGGAAGAAATAGGTAGATATAAAGTCATAGGGCAATGATGGCTAACCTTTTCATTGTCGCATGCCAAAAGTGTCCGTGCGCGTGCGTGCCTGCACCCATACTATAATGCGCATGTGACACCCCTCACCCCCCCTGTGCATGCGTGGCAGATACCTGGCAGCTGGCTGGCGGGAGGCGCATGCGCAGTGGATCTGTTCCAGGTGACGGCTCGCATGCAGGCAGAAATGGCTCTGCGTGCCACTTCCCGCACATGTGCCATAGATTTACCGTCATGGTCGTAGGGCATGAAAAATATCAAAAACCTGATTTTGTCCATTAAAATAGCCATTATCTTTTTTTTTTTTAATTTACATTTATATGCCGCCCTTCTCCGGAGACTCAGGGCTTACAGTCTATGGAGCACCATGCTAAGTGCTCAGCAATAGCCTTCATTCCATTGTATATGCCTGCTTACTACTAGGGCTTTTGGCCCCCCCAAGCGGCATTTTTACAAAGTCAGGTTATTGCCCCCAACAATCTTGGGTCCTCAATTTACCTACCCCGAGAGGATGGAAGGCTGAGTCAACCTTGAGCCTGGTGGGATTCGAGCCTGCACTAATTGCAGGCAGCTTGCACTAAGTACTAGATGATTAACAGCCTGCACCACCAAGGCTCATATCTCTCTATGGACAGATGGAACTGCACTGTCAACAGATACTTGCAAACAGGTAAACCCTCAGTGTTATGTTGTCCTGTTATCTGAAGTAGCTACTCCTGAGCAAATGCATTGTAATAGAAAAGCAGATTCATGTGCAGGAGCTGTAACTAAGACAGCTATATCCATGCTTGCGTTATTTATAAAGCAGAAATTCTACTGCATTCATTTTCTTATGCCTAGTGAACATAACTGCAGTTTGAATGGAAAATTATGCACGGACCAAATGGCCACCAAAAATCAACTATAAAGCTGATGTGTAGTCCTGCATTTTCAGCTGCAGCCTCATTGTTTTCATTCATCTCAGCTAGAATACAAATTATGTCTGTTTTCAGTAAAGGTGGATCCACAGTAGTTATCATCATATTATAGTGAATTAAACTGAGGCTTTTTAATTGGATCTGCTCTTGAGGAATATTTGGTATGTTGGTAAAGATGGCTGCTGCAAGACTTTTGACCAGAGCTAGCTATCAAAAATCCTGGATCTTTTGTAAATCTGCCCTTTGCTCTTAAGAATACTTCCACAAGATCTATTTTATTCCTGCTTTTATTCAGGGTATAAACTGGTGGGCAAGCACATGTAGAAATATGGAACTGAATAATCAGTGAAGTAGTTACTTTTAAAGGTTGCTTAAACTAGGCCAGAGGCCTTCAAACTTGACAACTTTAAGACTTGTGGACCTCAACTCCCAGAATTCCTCCTCCAGTCATGTTAGCTCAGGAATTCTGGGAATTGAAGTCCATAAGTCTTAAACTTGCCAAGTTTGAAAACCCTTGAACTAACCATTATTTGAGAATATAGAAGCTAATAAAAAGTAAGACATCAAGCACACATTGAACATAACCTGTTCAATGTGTGCTTGATGTCTTATTTTTTATTAGCTTCGATGACCAAGTATTCCAATAGCAACTTAAAGGCTGCCTTAATCTTAACAGTTGTTTTCCTGAGCCATCACTAGATCAACGGAGACAATCTGTTTAACAGCATGATCTATATAACATTAGGTACCCAATTTCAAATGTATCACAAAGGCTTACAGACTAAAACTGTGGTCTGGAATATCTTATCATGAGATCAGATACAGTTAATAGCCTATGCGTTCAGCAGAATTATTTGCTGCATGTAGCTAAGCAGCAGTTGATAGCAAAGTTTTCTGTTAAATAACAAAAACTAAAGTTAGTATTTAAACGTATGCCTGATGCATAATTTAATGCTAATTGGAAACCATTCTGGAACTGCAATTTTATATGTGAAATTTGCCATATCCAAAATTTGGGTTTAGAATCCATATTCTAATTTGATGGACTGTATAATTTATATTATTGATGGAATGCATTATTCATTACTATAGTATTGTTTCAATGATGTGAACGATATGAATCAAGCATTTTTTTTAGGTTAAAAGCTAATGGGCTTGTGGATTTTGACTAGAAATATGGATATGAAATATACTATTATAAATTTCCAATTATGTATTAAAATATATTAGCTTGATGATACTTAACATTTGTTATTTATCTACTCATTTCTCAATGGCTAGATAATATTTCTCAATCTATAACTCATTTTCTTATTTGTACTACCCATTTCTTGTATTCTTTCAAAATATATACAGGTAATCCTGACTTACAATTGGGATCAGAACTTTTGTTCTGATCTGAACTAAGCAAGGCAGTTATTAAATGAGTCATACTTGATGTTATGACCTTTTTGCCAGAATTGTTAAGAGAACCACTGGGGTCATTAAATGAATCACACAGATGTTAATCAAATCCAGCTTCCCCCATTGACTTTGCTTATTGGAAGTTGACTGGGAAAGTCACAAATGGAAATGTTGCAACTATCATAAATACATGCTGGTTGCCAAACACCCAAATTTTGATCGTGTAACATGAGGATGCTGCGATGGTTATAAGTGTGAGGAGTGGTTCTAAGTCACTTGTTCAGCACTACCATAACTTAGAATGATTGTTAAACAAAAGTTTGTAAATTGTGGACTTCTCTAAGAAAGAAATGGGAAGATAAATATTTTTGAAATATAAGATAAAACATGTCCTGAAATCCTACTAACATATGAACTACCTTACTCTTAGTCAGACTCTCAACCTATCTGGATCCAGCTAATAATATGATGTTATACAAACCAAAGTTATTAACTGAAAATATCAGGAATTGTGCAAATTATGTTTCCCTTTTCCCCAGCAACTTTTTCCAACTCTTATTTGGTTCTGATCCTTTTCTGTTTGATATATTTGTCTTTCCTATCATTTTGAAAGAAGTGGGAGGTTGAACCATGCTTTCCATTTAGATGTTTCAATTTCATATTGAGGGAGACTGATCTGTTATCTTTCGCATTTATATTAACCATTACTCAAGGATGCTTGAAAGTTAGAATGAATCATATGCACAATAAGTAGCTTTCAATCACCATGAATCATTGTTGTGGTAATAAAATAATTTAATCAGCTGCTTTAGAACTGTAATTTGACAATTTCAGTTGAACTGTAAACCTGCATTGCAAAAACTGTAACTTCAAAAAGTGTGCTTGTTTCAACAGTATGATTATACTTACTAGCTAATATTATTGAAGGCTTCTTGCATTTAAATTGGTGCATAAAGTAATTGGAGAGAAAAGTGATAATTTGTCTTGGAATGTCAGACGAAATGCTTGCACTTTTATTATAACCTGGATTCAAAATCACAGTGTTTCAGAACTTTCACACTTGAAGTGTGAAATATTTGTGAAATATTGTGTCTATGAAATAAGATTTAGTCTAAAATATAGATATTTGTGGTCTGAAATTTAGATTTCCAAACTAAATCTGAAATATGTCTATTACTTTGTAAAGAGTTGGGAGAAAACAGAGATATATACAAGGATAGACCACTCAGCTTCTTTGTTTCTTCCCCATCTCCTGTCTCTCAGGAAATCATGTGCATTTATTTGCTGTCCTGAGGGGTAAGGCTTACTCATTTCCTGCTCTTGTGTTTAAAAAAAACCTCAGTTACCCCATTACTTTTCTTAGAAATAGCATAATAATAAATCCTTTTTATGCTGCAATGGGCCAGTTAAAATGCTAAAATATTAGTATTTTAATGATTCATGTACATATTCTTTACTGCCAGAAATAATGAAAATAACAAGACCATTACCACCACCCAGAAATCTGAAAATATAAAAAAAGAAATTTGTTTTATTCTTTGCTTTGTTTTAATTACAAAAAAAGTTAAAGAAGAAAAAGAAAGAAAACATAAAAACAGAGTGGGAAAAGAAAACACACACACATACATACATATATATTGTAAGTTACATGTAGAAAATCTTTCATCATAATCTAAAACACCTTGTTTAAATCCTATTGTATTAACAATATTGATCAATCTTTCCATTATATTAATAGAGAGAACCAAGGCATAAACAGAAAGCAAATTATCTTTTAATCCAGGATCTGTAAATCTAGGATAACACTCTCTTCTAACCTTGAAGAGTAATATTTTTGCTGTTCCTCACCCCTCCCCCTTGATTGATCCATACTACTAGATTGAAAGTTTTCGATGTATAATTCAAAAGTATTATATGAATGCTATATTATGAATATTTAAGCAAAACAATGCAATAGTGGGAGAAACTTATATGAATAAGTGTTCCCTCACCAATGCTATACTTCCAGCACAGTGGAGTTGATAGTGAATCTTCTTTTATATGTATGTATATATGTATGCGTGTATGTATGTATGTATGTATGTGTGTGTGTGTGTGTGTGTGTGTATATATACACATACATACACACATACATACATACATACATACATATATATGTATAGTTTTGAGCTGATAAATAATTAAATAAGGGAGACTTATTATTTATCAGCTCAAAACTTTACACACATGTAAACAAAAGACAACGAAACAAATAGCTTTCTGTCAGTATGGTCTCTGGTGATGAGCCGAAAGACAGAAAAGAAAGCAGTATGCTTTCTCCCTTAATTGGGGCTTAACAGGGTGTTGTAACACAAAGTATATATATATATATATATATATATATATATATATATATATATATATTTATATTTGTTATGGTTTCGCGGGTATTTATATGTGTGGTATTTAGGTTTTTTCGGGTATTTTCCAAAGGAATATTTGTGCTTTTATTATAGCAACGTTTCGGCAGAATCTCATCTGCCATCCTCAGGCTTGTGTAGTAGGTTCTTTTTAATTTTGTGTGCCAGGCTTGGCAGTCGTTATATATTTGTCAATCATTTACAAGATAATAAGTATAAACATGAGTATGAATACAGGAAATAGGTACAAATAAATGTGAGCAATAGGACAGGGACGGTAGGCATGATTGTGCACTTATGCAGTTTACAGACCTCTTAGGAATGGGGTGAGGATAATAGTAGATAGTTTAAGGTTAAAGGAATGGGGGTTTGAGGATGTATCAACAGAGTCAGGTAATGAATTCCAGGCTTTGACCATTCTGTTGCTGAAGTCACACTTTCTACAATCAAGTTTGGAGCGGTTTACATTGAGTTTGTATCTGTTGTGTGCTCTTGTATTGTAGTGGTTGAAGCTGAAGTAGTCATTGACTGGTAGGACATTGTAGCAGATAATCCAACTATAGGCAGTGTAGTTCTAGGTTGTCCAAGCCCAAAATTTCAAGCCTGGTGGTGTAGGGTATTCTGTTGTGAGCAGAGGAGTGTAGTACTCTTCTTGGGAAATACTTCTGGACTCGCTCAATTGTATTAATGTCCGATATACAGTGTGGATTCCAGACAAGTCAGCTATATTCAAGTATTCGTCTAGCAAAGGTTTTGTATGTCCTAGTTAGCAATTCAATATTACTGGAGGAGAAGCTTTGTAAGATTAGATTTACAACACTTAATGCCTTTTTGGCAATGCTGTTACAGTGAGCTCTGGCGCTTAGATCGTTTGATATGAGTACTCCAAGGTCCTTGACAGAGTGAGGGTCGTCAAAGAGATCATATCCGCCTAGCTTGTATTTGGTGTACTGATTTTTTTTTTACCAATGTTTAGGATAGAGCATTTGTTGATCGATATTTGGAGTTGCCAGTTGTTTTACCATTTAGACACATAATCAAGGTTGCTTTGAAGCATTGTTGGTGGTGTTGAATAGTTTTAAGTCATCAGCAAAGAGGATGCAATTGCTTATAAGATGATCACAAAGGTCATTTATATAGAGTATAAAGAGTGTGGGCCCAAGAACGCTGCCTTGGGGGACACCGCTGTTTACTGGTACAGGGTTTGATAGAGTGCTCCCTATTTTTACTATTTGTTGCCTGTTTGACAGGAACACAGTAATCCACTTATGAAGGGATCCAGAAATGCTGTAAGAGTTTAGTTTTAACAGTATTTTGTCTACTGTACTGTATCACTGAATCAAAGGCTTTGCAGAAGTCTATGTAAATTGCATCTATTACTTTACCCTGGTTGAGTAGAGTAGTCCATATGTTTTACAGTGTAGGAGTTGCAGATTGCAGGACAATTTTTTCCTGAAACCAAATTGTTTTTTGTAGAGTAGGTTGTTTGACTCAAAGTGGATGGTAATGGATTGATTAGTGATTGATTCTATGACTTTGCATGTGACGCAACATAGTGAGATTGGTCTGTAGTTTTCAACCAGGCTGGGGTCACCTTTTTTGAAGATAGGTACGACCGTTGCTTAAGGAATGCTTTTTAAAAAATTGTCAGGGAATTGAGCAGCAGGTGTTGAAATGAAGTCAGAGATGTTGACACAAACTTGTAGTTCTATATTAATTTTAAAAAAATCTATATTTACAAGATAGTCAGGAATACACTAATATTATGAGGTAAATCACAGAGCATACAGAGCACACAGAAGAAAAAGGCTGGAAAAAAGGGAAAATTCCCCCTTTACACCCACATCAACCAATCTTAATGTAGATTGCCTCATGCAGGAGCCAGCTGTCTCCAACCAATCTACTACAGCTGTGTGTTCTGGCCCATTATACACTTTACTGTTACAGCTACTAAATTTAAATAGCCTAACAAAAACATTATCTAGGGCAGGCCTGTCAAACTGGTGGCCAGACGGGACAGATGCATCATGCCCACCCTGGCTCCGCAAAGGCAAAAAATGTCTTGATACGTCATGATACGTCACATGACACGATCAAGTTTGACACCCATGATCTAGAGTGTCTAGTGAATGTTGAATTAGACTTTTCATGAAATAATAAGAAATATATTTTATATTCTTTAAAACCCCTAGCCCTTGATTTGGATATCTAGGGGAGAAATGACAAACTGAATCAAGAGCTGCTGAATGTTTGCTCAAACCATAGTTATACCTTTCAAAAGGACACTGGATTTGCATACTTCTTTTTCTAATCACTAAAATTGTTAACTACTTTTCAGCTTTTTAGGGCCCTTTAGGTTGACATGTTTTATAGCACTGGATGAGTTTCCTTCAATCCTTAGAAAAGAAGTTAAATTCCAAGTTTAATTTCTTGTTCTCTTTTGGAATAAACAGCAAAAGGGTGATTAGAACTTGGATTTTAAAAAGCTATAAATGGATTAAGGGTCCATGGGGATTTGAAATAAGATTTTGGAATTAATTATAACAATCTTTCCCATGGGAAAAATGTTTTTATTTTGAATTATCTTTTTAAAATGTTAGGCTGAAACTAAGGAGCTAAGGATAACAAAGGAGAAAAATACTTAAATTTGACTTAATAATATAGAAAGAAGCAAAATATCTTAACATTGGATGTATTAAAGGATATTTTGAACAATAGACCCAGAAGTTAATGTTAAACAAAATAGATTGAAAAGTGTTATGAAAGAGGAACAAGTTTTACTAAACAAGACTCAGACTGATCTGAACATGGATTTAAAAGTGACATGATACCAGAATGATATGGAAGAAAATGCTACACTGGATATATACATTATTAAGTTGATGTCTTACTAATTAAAAGAAATATATGAATAACAAGCCAAAAGTAATCTGGATAACCTTCATATAATGGATTAATGCAGAGTAGAATTGATATTACTAGTCCTTGACAATAATGCAGATAACGCAGTTGAAGAAAATAATTAATATATGAATATTCCATGTGTTACCTAGAGATGATCAATATTATGACAAATAAATGTTTACTCCTCCTATTATTTGGTAGACTCAAAATAATTCCCAGTGATTCAGAATTAATGCTTCTAAAAAACAGTATAATGAGAAATGACTTAAGAATCAGTTTGGCTGTTCTGTAAACATCCCATCAGATATTACCACACAAAACAGGTTCCTCAAATGAAAGAGTGAAGAAATGTTAGCTGTCTTTTTTTTCAATATTTCTATTTCAGAATATTGTAATCTCATTATCATTTCAAGTGTGGTTGGTATAATTATAGCAGTCACCACTGACTGATAAAAAATGTCATGTGTTTTCTGTTAAGTGTCTTTAATTCTTTGGCACTTGTCCTAGCTTGCGCAAATTATACCATGTTCGTGCTGTTGTTTCTTATTGCCATGGAAACGTTAATCAATCATCATCCTAAAAATAGCCTTAATTCTTTTTTGTTTTCTTTTTTAATAGAAGGCATCTGTAGTGAATTTAAAACTTGACTATCACTATGTGCTTTTCATGGCTGTTTTCTTCCTCTACCTAGTAGGGAATACTCACAAAGCAATTAAGAAAGTCAGAGTTTAATCTGCTCCTTCTCCACTGTGGTATGCTGAAAGCTATTCTCTACTGGTTGTACATTAAAATATGTGAAGACAAACAGTTCTGGACACATGATTGGTGAGAAACAAGCACAGCCCTTTTTAATCATGGGCATAGAGTCTGTATGCATTTCCCCATTACGATTAGAAATCTGAGAGAGGGCTGAAATTTTGAGAACTTGTCTGCAATGTCTATGGAGATTCAGTTCTGATGAGAAGCAAAATGTTTTCAAGACAGAAAAGCACTTTTGGGACAACTTAGCTGCAATTTTACGCAGATGTATACATTTTTAAATAAATATCACTAATATTTTCCCCAAAGGCAAAATGAAGGCAGACAGATAGTATTTTATCAAGGTAACTTAGTAATAAACTAGTAGCTAATACTTTAGAAGAAAGAAATGATTTACAAATAGAGGGGATCATATCAGTATAAAATTCATCAAAGAAAAATGCATTGTTTTTCTTCTAGGAATAAAAACAAGTGATGCCAAGCTATGAGTCAGCAAGTTTTAGATTCCATCAAGAAAAAAGAGTTTTCAAACCAAAGAGTTGCTTTCTGTTCCACAATGGCAAAAGCATACATTTTGGACCTCATACATTCAGATAGATTGGAAAGAGAATCAAGATTATCAGAGGGATTTAAATGAGTACTAAGAGGGGATGTGTTTAGTTTAAAATAGGTAGGGTATGACACCAGTTTTCAAATATGCTGAAAATTTTTTACATAATCGCACCTGGAACAAATTGATTTTGTGGAGAAAAACCCAAATAGAGGAGGCTGAGTAACGTTGGCTTAGGGAAATTGTTAGCATTTAATAGGTTTTCCCCCCTCATGTTTCTCAACAATTTGACAAACCGAACGCTTGGAATGAGATTCTCTCTGTTACCTGTTTCAGTTTGTGGCAAAGTATCGTGGGCTTTCTAAATCTCTTACAAATATTATTTTGATCATTATTTATCTGTAGAGCAGCACCTGGCCACTTCTAGAAATGTTAAATAGGAAATTAGAAAATATGCTCTGTGTATTCCTTTATATGCCATGTGTTGTAACAAAAATGCCAGTTTAGTACTTGAGAAGTGTATGCCCAAGGGAAGTAAAAGAAGAAGGAATCATGTTTTAAATTTCAATATGCTTGCAACATTAATTTTTATGCATTTGTATCTGATTTCCTGTATGAATTAATATGTTGTCATTAAGATACCATTCTGTATGTTGCAATCATTAACACCTTTTCTAAAGTACAATGGATGCATGAGATGAATTCCCAAGTACTTGCATTGTAATCTTAGCTAATTCTAGCAATATTAGCATAGCGCTCTTTGGAGGGAGCACTAAACACCTACCCAAAAACAGTCCAGCTAACGTCAGAAGGATGAAGGGAGGCTTAATAAAAGCACCAGGGTCACTCCCTATCATCTCTCCTCTGCATCATAACAACCTCAAATGTTTTTGGAGTTGTCCAAGAGATGAAAGAGCTAGACCCTGGCCTCCAAGAGCAGGTTCTTTCAACAGACAACTTTGTGTTATTCTGGTAATTTTTTCTCTTAGTCCTGAAGCACAGACATATGGGTAGAATACTGCAGTTATTTACATTAATAGGAATATGTCCATGCAGCTGAATGTACTACTTATTCCGAGGTTTGCTGCGAGTGGCAGTGTCTGCCCCAGTAAAAACCACTGTCATGTCAAAACCCTTGCCATCCAAAGCAACAGAACATTTACAGTACCCTCACCGGGTACAGAGCAAGTAGAACCCAGATCTGTTTCCTGGCATCAGTCACTCCAGTGCAGCACAATACTTGAACAATCTTTAAACCCTTGTTCAAAAAACACATCTAGCACATCTGAAGAGATTTTAGAACCCATGATTATAAAGAGATTTCCAGTAGGCCTTGATTTATTACCACAATTGAGCCCAAAATTTCCATGGCTAAGCAAGACAGTGATTAAATTAATTTTGCCTCATTTTAAGACCTTTTCGCCATAGTTGTTAAGCGGATCACTGCAGTTGTGAGTCTTATGGTCATCAAGCAAATCTGGCTTCCCCCATTGACTTTGCTTGTCAAAAGCTGTCTGGGAGGGTTGCCAATGGTGATCACATGATCACGGGACAATGAAACTGTCATAATTACATGCCAATTGCCAAGTGCCTGAATTCTGATCACACAACCATGGGGATTCTAGTAGTGGTCATAAGTGTGAAACATAGCTATAAGTCACTTTTTCAGTGCTGTTGTAACTTCGAATAGTTACTAAACTCGTGGTTGTAAGTCGAGGACTACCTGTGTATAAGATCTGACAAATGCTAAGAAAAGTGCTGTCTGGAACTCATTGAATAGATTCCAGTATGGAAGGTGATGACTAGTCATTTCTGCAGCTCAAACCAACATGGCAGTGGAGTTCAGTGCCCAGTAACTAGATAACTCTTTCCCATAGCAGAGTAAAGGGATGCATAAGAAATGTGTGGATTGCAGCCTCAAGCGCATTGTCAATTGTGTCCTAGGTTGTGGCCATGACTCAAATTCTGTGTGGTGGAAGAAAGACTCCTTGTGAGGTTTCTTCTTCTGTAGACTGGGGACAAGACAATGGCAATGCCATGAAGACACGTCATTTAAAGTCCATTTGTGGGGCTTCTTTATGCAGAGGGATATGTAGATAGTAGATCTTACAGCAGGGGTGGGAAACTATGGCCCCTTTATGACTTATAGATTTAAATTCCCAGAATTTGTCAGCTGGTCATCTGTGAGTTAAAGTCCACAAGTCTTGAAGTTGCCAAGTTTGGAGAGCCCTGTCTTACAGGAATGATGATGCTATCCAGATTTATTTGTGATAAATCTGGAAGTTGTTACATCAATGAAAAACATCTCCAAGTATACATTAAGAATTCTATGGCAGGAAAAATAATTTGGATAATTGAGCAATTGAAATATGATGGATGGCAAAAAGATTCAATTTCCTTCAGTTCGTATGCCTCTTACATCTGCTCTTCTTCTTTTCTTCTCAATGTTTGTTTTCTTTAGAAATTGGTTTCCTTTTATTGCTTACTTTGCAAGTGCAGCATAACTATCTTTACATAAAACTAATACTTCAGTTCTGATGAAAGTGTAACTTGCCAGCAAAATTTAGGAAACTCCATGGGCTGAAAAATTCATGGAAAATGTTGAGACTATTGAACTTGTGAATTATTTTTTTTCCTATGTCCTTATAGAGATTTTGCACTTATAAATGTCAGGCTAATTCTCCCAAATATGAGACAAGTAGAAACTATAGCCAGGTTACTGTAATGGAGAAAGGACTTCATGAAACTGTTAATGGGTATAATTGTTGCATTATATGTTATATGTTTTCTTTGTAGTGCTCATTTTTGCCCAAGTTCTCCATTCACATAGAGACCAAATATGAAGACAACAAAGGAAGCAATGATAATGTAAGTATTCTCTCCTTTCAATAATTGAATGTAAAATACATTTAAAAGATGGGGCAGATAGCCCGGAAGGCGTCACGGTATTAGGCACAAAAAAACAAGTCCACATGTGAAGGTTCTAGATTATTGGTTTATTGCTAAAGTCTGTGCACAGAAATATTTTCAGACTAACGGCTTGCACCTGGACTACATAAGGATCAACTGTTCTCAAGAGGGGTTGGACTTTGTTCTTTTGTGGCTATCTAATGATTCTAAACTGATACTTCATTTAATTCCTCTTGGCTTTATCAGTATCTTTTCTACACAAGGGGAGATTGTGCATGGCAGCACCATGTTAGGATACCACCTATTTGTAATTTAAATAATAACTATCCAAGATTTACATTAAAAACATTTTAAGCTTGAATGTTCCTGTTTCTTAGATTGTTACCATAGATAGGTAATACTTTTTATGAGGGTAACAATTTCTAGGAATAATTATCTTTATTTTTTATACCAAAACTGTATGGATGAACTGCCAGTATGTTAGTCCACAAATGATATGTAGGTAACTAATATATTCCCCCTGCCCAATCCTAGGCTGTTTTGTAGATCCTAGGTTGGGCGTCTTATTGTTCCTATTGAATAATATAATATAAAATTCCTGTCAGGAATTTTTATCCTACTCCCAAATGTCATCAACCAAAGGAGGACAGAACCTAGTCAAAACTGCCAAATGGTAGGCAAAGAAGAATATTCTGGGGTATAGCATTTTCAGGTGCTATAAAAGATCTGATCTTGAACAAAATTCTTGAGTAGAATTATAGTTTTTAAGGTATTTGGACCTCTGCATGGGTGTTTCCTTACAGTTCAGCCAATTTCTGCAATCAGTTCTTAACTTTTTTTCTCATATTTGAAGAGCAGAAATATGGCATTTGATGGCATGCAAGTAGAATCCAGATGGGAAGAAATAATATACTCACATTACTTAAATTTTACACTAAGCTGGTGAGAGCTACAGGCTTAAAGTACTAAGGTATTGTTGGCTAAACAGTCATAATGCCTTGGGCAAACCCAAAGGATCTTCCGTTTTTTAGAGATGAAGAGCAGAATGGTGGCAGATGTGACAGATCAGGGCCTGGTGTGAAGGACATGTTTGAAGTAGCCTGAAATGACCAATTAGCACCCCTCTAATCTCACCCCCTGCTGGTCATTTGATTTTGCTTCTGGGGTAATAAGGGTGAAGCATAACAGATTTCATTCATCTTGAGGTTGTATATAAATGTTCTCAGCTTAAGGGAAAGCACTCCTTTAATATCAATACAGCTAAAGACAATTATTGCAAGAAAGAGGACATGTCTACCTGAAACCTGCAATAACCTACTCTATAGGGAACAACAGACAGAGAAATGGTAGTTTTAGAACCCGGCATTAAGATGTGAATTACTGTCTCCCATTCTCTCTCTTTTTTTTTTTGGTATAAACTTTTTTATTTTATTTTACAAACATTCCATCTTTTCTTTATACAGTGTGTCAACTGGGTACAAATGTCTTGTGCATAATATTTGTGGTTAATACAATTTTCTTACCATAACAACAATTACATTACATTCGTATTTTGAACTAATATACATAATATATCTTATCATTGTAACCTTCCCCTTTTTAATTCCTTCCTCTTTATATTCATATTCATATATAGATATACACACATTTTCTATCTTCATATATTTAATTTCTAATTTCCATTTTTCTTTTCCAATGATTGATAAAATAATTCCCATATCGTATAATATTCAGATTGTTCTTTTCCTTTAATCGCCAGTGTTAATCTATTCATTTCTGCACATTCTAATATTTTCCTAATCACATTATGCTCTATTGGAATCTTTTCACTTTTCTAGTTTTGAGCAAATACTATTCTAGCTGCAATTAATACATGAATAATTAGATATGTCTTTTCTTTACAATAACTTTCAGGTATCATCTCTAACAAAAATATTTCAAGTTTTAGGTCTATATGTTGTTTTATCATCTTTTCCAAACACATGTGTATTTTTGTCCAATATCTCTTAGCTTCAGTGCATGACTGTCTCCCATACTCTGTACCACAGCAGTTCTTTAATTCTTATATAAACAGGAGCAATTTAATGAAATCATGAGTTTGCAAACTTTGTTAAAAAAATTCTTAAACAGATCTCCAATCTCAAGAAATAATTCATTAATTGTGTTTCCTGTTATATATTAGAAAACAAATAAGATAGCAAATATTAATCAGTGAATTAATTAAAGCTCCAGATGATTAATCAAAAGTACCTTGTTAATTTTAATGTGGAGACATTTTTAAGGCTGTTTTGTGATATGCTATGGTAATAGAGAATGAAAAATAAACATTAACTTAGATTAACAGATCAGAGATCTGTCATGGTCTACTCTAAAGCTTATTTATTCATGTGAGGGTAAATATACGAATGCATTACACAAACAAGAACAAAAGATTTATGGCACATTTAAAATGAATAGATTTATTTAGTTTCTTATAAAATAAAATTTATTGTCACAGAAGCTTTTATGGACTCTAAACATTAACATTCAAGGCAACAGAAGTCCCTTAATTTTCTCAATTTATATGATATACTATATAGATACTGTACTACAGTATATGTATAGGCTGCCAGAAAAACTCAAAAGTATATCTTTTTTCATTCATCAAACTAAAGAATATTCTTAAAACTATCTCTTTTAAAAATAATTAGTTAAAGCTATTTCTGTCTTTAAAGGGAATGTATTTGTTTCAACCTGCAGTGGAACAGAATTTAGTTTCTTAGTTATCAAAATGTTGATTCTTTAAAAATGAGTTATATAAAGATACTCTTACAGATAACGAGTAACATATGGCAATGCAATATTTGGATTTATCATGGAAATTTTTATAAAATGTCCATTTCAGAACATAATATTAATCAAACAGACATAGAGACTTAGTTTTTCAATACAACTCCTTGATATATATCAATACACACATATACACACACATACAGTATAATGTATATCCATATATATCAAGTAGATATATTGACTTTTTTTTAAAAAAGGATACACACATCTTTTGATGTAGTCAAAGAACAGCAATAGCATTTGATGAAAGTAAGATAATATTTAAACCAGCTTTATAACAGTAAATGTTTTTGTTAAGATCTATTAAGTTGTATCCTTTGCTTACTTCCTGCCTCTGACTGCTTTATATATGTCATCACATATTTATTTAGATGTTCAAGGAGGTATCCCCTATATTCCCCATTGGTTCTGTTTACTCTACCAGATTTCAACAATACCTGTTATCTCCATCTTCCTATAAAACTAAAGCACTCTAACACACACACAGCCCAATTTGGCTTAGACCTTGATATCCAATAAACCCAAAGGTGCTTTTTTAGGAGGCAACTGGACTTCCTTGTTTTTTTCTTTGATGACCTTTCGCTTCTCATCGAAGAAGCTTCTTCAGCTCTGACAGGATAGTGGGGAATGGAAGGATTTATATTCTGTGCAGACAGCTGGTCATTTGTATCCTTTTAGAGGGTTGTTGAAGCACTTGAAGGTTTATTTGTGTCCTCTGGGTCACCTGATGAGAAGTGAAATGTCTCCAAAGTAAAAAACAAAAAGGTCCAGTGGCCTCCTGAGAAAAACACCTTTGGGACAACCACGACCTGTATAACTGAGAATCTCTACAGACTTTTAGCTATACGATTTGGGATGAACACTCTTTGAATGGTGTGGTGTAGGAATGGATTTTCAGAGAAAAAATGCAGACTACAGGAACCAGGAGCACAACTCAGATGACCCTGAGGACACAGATAAACCTCCAAGTGCTTCAACAACCCTCTAAAAGGATTATACCCAAGAAACATTTTCCTGTGGCATCCTCAGCACATTGGTAGCATTTGACTTTCCCGTTTGTCTTCCTCCTCCTCTTGGAAGAAAATATTTCCTGTAGGTAGATCAGCATCTTTCTCTATTTAATATTAAAATGAAATTTGATTAATTTGCCCATGTTAGCAATAGCAGAATGCTAGGTCTTTACTCTGGAAATGCTGGCACAGTGTTGATGACAGGAGTTTCTATATTAAGTTGAATATGATGCTCTAGGACCGGGTTAACACCAGTCCACAGAGATAGAATTGCACACTGAAGCTTATTGACCTCTAGCCATACATTTCCAAGTTCTTATTTCGTGGGCAGAGGTTACAAGAAAGGGGGAAATGTTATTACTTGCTTTCCGCTCACTAAGCTACTCTCAATATATGAATGCACACAGTATATACGCTAATAGAAGACAATATAAAGGCATATCCCTTCCCATAGCCTTACTTCTAGTCTTATAAAAAGTGTAAACATGATGAAGCGGTGATTTACTCAGTTGGAAGGCTTTGTCAGAGTCAAGAAGTCACATGAAGCTTAGCAGGTTAAGAATAGTTCTAACATTTTTTTTTATTTTTTTTATTTTATTTGCATTTATATGCCGCCCTTCTCCGGAGACTCAGGGCGGCTTACAGTCTATGGAGCACCATGCTAAGTGCTCAGCAATAGCCTTCATTCCATTGTATATGCCTGCTTATTACTAGGGCTTTTTTTGGCCCCCCCAAGCGGCATTTTTACAAAGTCAGCTTATTGCCCCCAACAATCTTGGGTCCTCAATTTACCTACCCCGAGAGGATGGAAGGCTGAGTCAACCTTGAGCCTGGTGGGATTCGAGCCTGCACTAATTGCAGGCAGCTTGCACTAAGTGCTAGATGATTAACAGCCTGCACCACCAACATAAAACTGCAAGCAGACAACTGGTAATTCTTTGAGATTTATAACCTGTTCTACATACTTTTACTTGGTAACAACTGAGTTTGTTTGGAACCGCCTAATATAAAGACTTAGAATTGCTAAAAGCAAAAATGCATTGTCTTTATAAAGGGTAGTTTTTATAAAATTATCTATAATGTTTCTGCTTCAAAGAGTCCAGATCTATAATATATAGAATACAAGTTATTATTGGGTGGGATTCTACAGGTTCGTACCGGTTCAGTAGAACTGGTTGTTATGATTTTGCCACAGTATTCTTTCCACTTTTGCTTCATTGTCGCATCTCATATTCTTCTGTATCAGATTTCTGCAAATACCTCCCTTTCACCTAATCCCTTAAATACTGTTGGCCTGTATTTTTCTAATGTAAGGTTTTAATGTTTTACTGTAATGCAAATTGGTTAGGGTCTTCAGTTGTTTTAATCTCATAAGGTAGAAAATAAATCTTTAGAGAACCCAAAGTGGGTCCATTAATATGGTGGGTTCTCATTAGCACAGAACATTGAGTGTCTTTTGTAATGGGAGGATTGATGCTGTGAAATACAGGTAGTCCTCGACTTACAACCACAATTGAGCCCAAAATTTCTGTTGCTGAGCAAGACAGTTGCTAAGTAAGTTTTACTCCATTTTATGACCTTTCTTGCCACAGGTATTAAGTGAATTGTAATAGTTGTTAAGTTAGTAATACAGTTGTTAAGTGAATCTGACTTCCCCATTGACTTTGCTTGTCAGAAAGACACAAATGTGATCACATGACCCAGGGACACTGCAATGATCATAAATATGAGCTAGTTGCCAAGAGTCTGAATTTTGCTCACATGACTATGGGGATGCTTGCAACAGTCATAAAAATGAAGAACAGTCATAAGTCACTTTTTTCCGTGACTTTAAACTGTCACTGAATGATTGTAAGTCGAGGACTATCTTTAACATGTCCTGTATAAGAAAATTTCTCCATAATATTTGGAACTCCAGTTTATTACAGCTCATTCATGACGTATAAAACAATGTCAATATTTTTGATTTGTACTCTTATCATCCAAGAGATCTTCCCAGCAAGGTCGTGGTTTCTTTCTAAGCTCACCATCTTAAGTGTTTCATGCTTTATATTGAATTTTTTCAGGGAACACATAAACATTGTCAAGAGGGCCGCAGCAAGTTCCCAGCAGTGTCGATGAATTGCTGTGAGCAATTAGTGCTGGTTGGCTGGCAAGCCAATCTTAGACCTTTGTGTTGAATATTAGTGTTTTTTTAATATAAACTAAACAGTTCAGTGAGCTGTCCCTGTTCAAATAGAAGAGCACAAACAGTTATCTGTAAACGATGTTTTTCAAATCAAGACATTGATGACAAGCTCTGAGTAGAAGGCTGGAATTTCAAGAGCTTAAGCCTCAATTCATACATTACTCATCCTTTAAATGGTGGATGAAAGTCATTATGTACCTCTTATGCAGACCAGAACTCTAAGCAGCTTGCCTTAATTTACTTCTACAGTACAAAAAAAAATTACAGGAAAATGTTCATGAAAATTATGTCTCACTAACTGGATTTTTATGTTTTATTTATATCCTGCCTTTATAATTTTTTACAAATAACTCAAGGCAGAGAACATATCCAACACATCTTCACCCTACTATTTCTTTTCACAACAATACTTCGAGGAGAGAGAAAGGGAAGGGAAGGGAAGGGAAGGGAAGGGAGGAAGGAAGGAAAGAAAGAAAGAAAGAAAGAAAGAAAGAAAGAAAGAAAGAAAGAAAGAAAGAAAGAAAGAAAGAAAGAAAGAAAGAAAGAAAGAAAGAAAGAAAGAAAGAAAGAAAGAAAGAAAGAAAGAAAGAAAGAAAGGCTCAAAGTCACTCAGCCAGTTTTCGGCCTAAGACAGAACTAGAATTGAAGGTCTGCTACTTTCTAGTCTGATGATTTAACTACCATGACATCATATAATGTGGCTTTTAAAATAAATTAACACAGATGATGTGATTAGTAACCCATTGTGGTTTATTAGAGTAACTATATAGCAAATAACAATTATATAGTAAATAACATTGCCATGATTAGCTTAACTATGATTTGTTCAGTAAATTATTATTTAGCTGGACTCTCCCAACTTTCTAGTCTGTATGTATTAAACAATTAAACCAAAACTGTATAACAATATTATGCTTTCATTGTGTGAATTTAATGAGTGAATTCACTCACCAACTTGATTCACATATTGTGCTTTACCCACAAACTATTTATTAAATAACAATTGAAAAGATTAATGTCATAAATTTAACACTAAAGAAATTACAATAAACTCAGTAAACCCAGCCATGTTATCTATAGGGAGAAAGGAATCAGCTATTGTATGCTAGTGTATAAAGGGCTCAGAGAAGTTATGAATTGAAATGCATACTCTGTATTATTTTTTATTGACTGAAAGTAGAAATCCTAATTAAATGGTTGCTTAAGTGACAAATGAACAACTTTCTAGGCAAAACAAGCTCAGATTACATCCTACCAGGACAAATTTGCTTCGGTAGATCATAATCTTGGTAGATGATGGTCTTGTAACATCTGGTCCCATAGTTACTCTGGGGGCTTTAGTAAGCCTAACAGAAGTTGATTTGTGGCTTGGTTCTTCTGGTCTTGTGATCCCTTTTTAAACATCAAGTGAAAGCTGTGGCCTGCAAAGACTTTGTCAAGCTTTAGGTAGAATACTAGTTGTGACTCTATCTGAACCAAGATGCCCTGGTGATAATAACCATAGCCTGGATGGATTGCTGCCATCCGTGAAGTTATTTTCAGACACAACTCAAAAGGTATACCCACAAGCTATACTTGATATAAAATGCAGTAACTTAAATGCCTGATAGCTTTATCAAATCAGATAACACCCATTCTGAGGTTCATTCCATCAGATGCCAGGAGCTTCCAGTTCAAAATGCTGATTATCCCTTTTAAAGGACATATCGTCTTTACAGTTTAGCATTGGGGATTATTAGATAAGACTGCCAAAATCAAATCTTCCAAACCAGTCCAAACAGAGGGGGCCACTTGTATGACTTCCCACTCATGAGTTTTATGGAATGTGACTCATTGATGAACAGGCCTTCTCAATGATGGCTCCCATTTCATGGAATACCTTCTGCTGGGACAGAGTAGAGGTTTTTGGGCTCCTTGGATGAGGGTCCCCAATGATTAAAGTTTTTAGACACTGAGCCCTCTTTAAATTAGGGCACATTGGAGGAAGCAGGGTTTACTCCACTGGCTCAAGTTCTGCAAGAATCTCTTCTATTCTTCAATCACTGCACACTAAACCTCTGGGGCTGGGAATTAAATAGGAGTATCTCAAAACCTCCGGACTAAGCAGATGGATATTTCAACATTGAGAATGGTTAGCTTCTTTTTTTTTCTGGAAAAAAGCGATTCAAATAACTCTCAGAAATCCCACTTTAATGAATTATCTTCTGATTGAATGCTAGAATCTTGGTGTATTCAGTTTCCAGGATTCTGTATATTAGCCATATACTTTTTTACTCTTAACTGTAAGTCTACCTAATGGGACTTACGAAATCCAGTGAATACATCCCAACTAATGTGAGCCTTATTTTCTGTACTCTGTGATATGGCTTAATAGCATGCCTTCCCCAACTAAGGAGAGGAAATATTGTAAATTGGCAGCAGTAATGCTGCTGCCTGAAATTATGACTAATACAGGAGCAGCAGCGGAAGAGATGGCATAAAAGTAGGGGTGCATTCTGCAACTCTCCTTGGCTACAACTCCCATTAGGATCCTGACCAACTAGGTGTAAGATTTGAGGCAGGTGAGACAGGAATCGGCTGTATCCAGTTCAGGACCTGGGAGAGATTTAATACCTGTACAGTTTTGCAACCACAAGTATCCTTTAATTCCGAAGATATGGAGAGGAAGAAGCAGGGGTGGGATTCTACCAGTTCTCACCTATTCGCTAGAACCGGTTGTTAACATTCTAAGCAGTTCGGAGAACCGGTTGTTAGAAGAAATTACTGGCCTAATCCTGTAAGGAAGGCAGGAAGGAAACATTCTGGTGTTGCTTACAGAAACTGCCTCTCCGTTAACCCTTATTATATTCTTGGCAGGATTGGACTTCCTGTCTCAGAAACATCTCTGGAGTTTTTTTCCCCTCCTTTGCTAGTACTTTGCTTGTGTGGAGTGATCATTCAAAGTTATAGTGGCACTGAAAAAAGTGACTTATGACCATTTTTCACACTTACGACTGTTGCAGCATTCCCACAGTCATGAGAGGCCAGGCTAGGAGATGTGTGCCTTGATGTGAATGATATTGAATTGGCCACACCCAGCCAATAATATGACCACCAAGCCATGTCCACCCAGTCACATGACCACCAAGCCATGCCCACCACCTAAGCCACATCCACAGAACTGATTGTTAAAAATTTGAATCTCACCCCTGAGAAGAAGGCATGATTCTGAACCATCAAAGATAGGGGAGGGCAAGGAGAAAAACAGTGGAGAGCTGGAACTAGCAATATCTAGCCAGACACATACGGCTTTTCATTCCTGACTGCAATGTGAAAATGGTCCTCTCACCAAGCCGTGCCCAGCAATCTTTTTGCAAGAAGATGGGTCAAACCAGAATGTGAGTGATTTACCGCTGAGTCCAGGTTTGCAAAAGCTGCCATCACATATATTGAGGATGTAAGTTAAAGGGGAGCCTGACAACCCCATGTCTGCTGGCTTTGACTGTTTTTGTACCACGTAAGGCCTTAAGGCCCATGCAGAATGCAGAGATTGTCTTAGAAATGAAGCTGTTTTTCCAGTAAGACATTTTGCTTTGGATTGTGCCAGCTTCTCTGCTTTTTGATGTTAAAGAATCTATAATTTTTTAAAAAAAAATCAGGCAAAGCAGACAGTTTGACAGGTACCTAGGGAAATGGCTGCAAGGACTGAAACAGCTCATGTGCAAACCCCAAGGCACCCAGATTTAAAATAATGGCCAATACAGATAAGACATGTTGTAGTTCAAACTATGTAACCTCTTCGCTTTGAATTTTTGTTTCTGGCCAGCCACACATACAGCACATACTGAGAACTGTGGCGAAAGAAACCCTAGCAATTAATTTTGTGTCATTGTTATGTGTAAAGTAGTAAGAAGAAGGAGACAATTGCTCCAGGACTGGCCAGAACACTGATCAGATGTTATTTTAAAAATTAATCTACTGGTCATTTGCAAGGGAAGAGTCCGAACAGTGATTGACTGATGGTACTCTCTGTGCGTTCTTTGTGTTTCAAAACTGGCAGAAGAGAAGGATGATGAGAGGTTGTTTCCTAATTACTTTGGGGATTGGAAACGCTGGCGGTATGGAAATGCTCTCAAACAAAGGCCTTTTTAAAAGTCTTCAGTCCGTTAGAAACAATTGATATATTTAATCAAGCATGTATTAATAATATTTCTTTTGTTAACTTTAATTTTAATTAGTAAGTTTGGAATATGCTAAAGAGATGATGTAGTGTAGTCATCAGATGCTGGAATAGCCATGAGGAAACCTGAATTCTAGTCTGTTTTTAGGCACAGAAGCCAGCTGAGTGACCTTGAGCCAGTCAGTTGTCATTTGTAGTCGTTGTTCAGTCACTAAGTCATGTCTGACTCCTTGCTATCACATGGACTATAGCAGGGGTCTTCAACCTTGGTAACTTTAAGACTTGTGGACTTCAACTCCCAGAATTCTTCAGTTAGCAAGGCTGGCTGAGGAATTCTGGGACTTGAAGTCTAAAGTCTTAAAGTTGCCAAGGTTGGATGCCAGACCACCCCCCCCCCCCCGTCCTCCACTGTTTCCTGAAGTTTATCCACATTCATGTTCATTGTGTTGATGATACCATCCAATCATCTCATCCTCTTCCATCCCTTTCTCCTTTTGCCTTCAGTCTTTCCCAATATCAGGGTTTTTTCCAATGTCCTTACTTCTCATTAGGTGGCCACAGTATGTGCTTCAGTATGTGCTCTTCCAAAGAATCACTTGTCACAGCCCAAATCAATGTCAGTCTCTACAACTAACCCACTAATACCTTCGCCTCATCCTTTTATGCATTGATCAATTAGTTGTAAAATCTAGATGAGAACAGAGCAAAAATAAGCAGTATCTGCAACGTTGAAGGCTAAATGGTAAGAACACAACCACAGATACTATACATTTCTAACCTTGTTACATCTTATTAGTACAATACATTATAGATACATTATAGATAGGAAAATATAGGAAAAGAGAACAAAGTTCTCTAAGCCACAGGAATAGCCTTTCCAAAGCTTTGATCCTCTATTTATTGTCCTTTGGGAGGACCAGAAGGTTACATTACTGTATTACATTTGGTAATACAGTATTTGGGGTATCGATATATGCAAATATAAAAATTACTCTCTAGAAAACTGAAGCAAACCATGTATTAAACTATGGGGGGGGGGGAACATCTCAGTCTGGATTATTATATTTCATTTGGAGTCTGTTGATGAACGTTAGCATTTAAGCTTAAAAATATTCATTAGCTTAGATAATCTTATCTCTCATTAAGGCAGTTTTTAATTTATTGTAAAAGGTGGATCCTAATCATAATGAACTGATTTAAGAACACAGAGAATGCAACCTGAAACTTTATGTGTGTGACTTGAATTAAAATAACAGCCTTTCCAGGATTCTGTTAACATATTTTTAATGGCAGCACTTTATTTTATGTTCTTCTAATATAACAGAGTTCTTGCCAAATCCTATAGTTCCTCAGCCAGCAAAGTTCAGGGATCACAGCTAAATTTCATTTGGAATTAATAAAAAATGGGCTGTAGTCGATTAGGGGTGACATGATAGCAGTGTTCCAATATCTAACTGCCACAAAGGAATCAAACTATTCTCTAAAGTACCTGCAGACAGGACAAGAAGCAATGGATGGAAACTAATCAAGAAAAGAAACAACTAGAACTAAGGAGAAATTTTATAATTAGAACAATTATAATCAGTGGGACGACTTCCCTCCAGAAGTTGTGGATGCTCTCCAACATTGGAAATTTTTAAAAAGAGATTGGACAACCATTTGTTTGAAATGGTATAGGGCAGTGGTGGCTAACTTTTTTGGCCTCCCGTGCCAAAAATTGTGTGCCCGCTGCTGCATACTCACTCATGTGCCAGCACTCAGAAGGCAATATGCAGCCCCCTCACGTCCCCTATACATGCGCATGCATTGCTCCCTGCCTCCTACCGCTCCCTTACCTGCACTGCATCTCACTGCTGATTTTTGGCCAGTTTGAGGCCTTTTTCAGCTTCCTAGAGGCTTGAAAAAAGCCTCTGCAGGCTTTGCAGGCCAAATAATAGGCCCATTTTGTCACTTCTGGTATTACAGAAAGTGACAAAATGGGCCTATTTTTCACCCTGCAAAGCCTGCAGTGGCTTTTTTCAAGCCTTTGGGAGGCTGAAAGAGGCCTCAAACTGGCCAAAAATCAGCAGTGAGATGCACGCATGCACAGTGAAGTAAGTTCGTCTGCGGCTCGCCTGCCAGCACAAATGGCTCTGCATGCCCCCTGTGGCACACGTGCCATAGGTTCGTCATCACGGGTATAGGGCAGAGGTGTCAAACTCACGGTGTCACATTGTCGTCATGTGTCGTATCGTGACTTTTTCCCCTTCGCTAAATTGGGTGGGCGTGGCCAGCACGTGATGTGGCCCGTGAGTTTGACACTCCTGGTATAGGTATTTCCAATCTGAGCAAGCAGTGGGACTAGAAAACATCCAATGTCCTTCCCACCTCTGTTACTCTGCTATTCATATATTTCTGTCTGTACAGTATTTGATCTGTTGGTCCAAATTCTGTCTTGACTGTACAATAAAAAAATCGATTCAGACTACCTTTGTCCACTTCTGCTAAAGAACAGGGCAAATTAAGTCAATTCCCTTATGCTTCCTAAAAATCTGCTCTGGAAAAGATGAGAAATGTTCCAGAGCATAAGAGAATGGAGAAGAGAGAATGGGGAAAAATTGCTTTTTTCCTTTTCTTCTAGTGTGAGCCTTCACTGGATTTCATTACCATCGATACTGGGCAAATAGCTTTGTAAATACAATAATAAAAAAAGAAACGACTGACATTTTTTATACAGGATATAATTCATAATTCACTTTTGATTCTTAAGAATTCTTGATTTGGTTTAGTCATAGGTGTTTTATATTGCTATATTATATTACTTCCAAAAACCAAGCCTCTCTAATTTCTCTTTCATATCATAATATTTATGACTCTGTTCTACAATCCTGACATTGTTAAGAACACAGAATGTTCTTGCCATTTTCTTTCTGCTCTTTGCCAGCACAAAAAAAGCCAATTGGAAAGCCTTCTGCTTTTCCCCATGAACTTTAATTTTCCTTTTAAAAAAACTTTTAAATATCCCCAGCTCAACTGCATAATTAATGAAATTATCCCTTCTACAGACTGTTAAATATTTCAGAGAATATTTGGCTAGAAGCAATAATTATCTACATTGATTTAGTATATAAATAGCTCCATTTCTTACTTCTGATGTAGCTATTTATTTACTTTAATAAATTTCACAATATGAAAGGAAAAAGTACCCTCTCAAATCACTTAAAATACAATAAAATATTAGATAAACTAATAAAGCAAAAATGCACAGGCCATGTTGTCACAGCAGAGAGTGTTTCAAGCTAAGAGATTAGACTTCCATCTGAATACAAGAGTAAATTATACATGAATAAAAACTTCAGACATCCCAGGAGTAAAATCTATTAAATTTAGGGTCCACTTAAAATTGATTGGGAAGATGAAAGTAATACCTTATGGATAGTAGAGTTCTTTGCTATACAGCTGTTGGATTTATAATCTGTAACTCAAATCTCACATCAGGCATTCATATTCAACAAATGACCTTAATCAGACTACTGCCTCCCTACAAAACAAGCTATCGCACCATTTACAAAATGGTGGTGAACCATACTTATCCAATGCGTGTACAGTGCTTTGAATGTTTGCAAATGGGTATGTTGAAAAGCCAATATATTTGTGAACCAGAAGGAGGAAGAAGTAGAAAAAAGAAAAATAAATCATTTCTTTCAACTAAAGGAGTTTAATTTAATTTGAGTTTCATTGTTATTAGTGTGCTATCTCAGCTGACAATTCTGGGTGATTTTATCATCCGATGAAGCCATAAAAGGTGCAATAAAGTTACAAAATAGTAAATAGGTTCCATTCCAAAGTTTTTATAGAAGAACTGCCTTAACAGCCTTCCTAAGAGTTCTTACCAGGCATGGCCTATTCTGGAACAAGGAGATTAAAATTGAAAAGGCCTTCATCTAAACTCCTGTTCCCTTAATATTCAGGGAGTGGTAAGCATCCCAATCAGGCAGCACATGTTGACCCACTCATTCTATATCTAGAATAGAATATCATAATATTTGGGATTATTCTTTTCATTTACTGACACCAAAATCTCACCATTTGTACTTTCCAAATCAATTTCAAGGACAGCCCTAGAGAAAGCAAATTGCAAGAAACTTCCCTTGAGAGAAGTGTTTAGAAGCCTTTGTCATATCTATGTATAACATTTACTTAGCCAGGAAGAAAGGGCAGAAAGACAGTTCTGAGTGCCAGGAATATTTAATTTGCTTCCCATGGATAATGGGGTAGCTTTATACCAGAGCCTGTAGTACAGAAAGACTGGCTGATTACGGCTAATGGTTAGCCTTCCGCTGGAATGAGTGACATACCAGAAGTTGGGAAAGATGAGACAGCTTTATAAGAAATAAATGAAGCAAATTCTGTAAATTTTCAGTGGCCTCTGCTCCCCAAAATCCAATCCAATCAGAACATTCTTTTTAGCCCAGAAGTTGTGGATTGTACAATGTGTACTTATTCATTCAAAAATAGTGTTAACATTTTATCAGCATATATCAGGGTCATGAAAATGGAGAATAACAATAGGTTTACTCTGAAAGTGGGTGCAATGGCTCGGTGGTTAGCTTGTCAGCTAGAAAGCTGACAGCCCAGGTTTGAGCACTGCATAATAGGGTGAGTTCCTGTTGCTTGCCCCAGCTTCTGCCCACCTACCATTTCAAAAGCATGCAGATGGGAGTAGATAAATAGGTACCATTTTATTTGGCAGGTAACAGTATAGCCATGCTGGTCATATGATCACAGAAAATGTCTTTGGACAACACTGGCTCCCTTGGCCAAGTTGAGCACCAATGCGCTAGAGATGGACACGACTAGACAGGGAAACCTTTACCTTTATTCTGAAAGGGCTGCTTGTCCTTTGAGTTTTTTCCCATCTTACCTCTTAAATCACGTTTTCATTCTGTCACTTATGAGAGTAACATGGAAAACAGTTCAGAGGCATGAAGTACATTTGGCTTTGTGCATTGAAGTTATTGCCTAGAACCTGCATAATTTGTGTACAGCTAACCTATAATTAGGAACCGAGACCAAAAACATATCCTGCCACTTTTGAAACTGGCAGTTTTGTTCCTTGAAACAAGTTGTGCCAGTACACAACGTTCACAGAGTTTGGCTTCTGAATATGTGTGTCTACTAAAACATTTAAGTGTTTTTCGTTTTAAATCTTGCAGATATTTGATAATGAAGCCAAAGATCTTGACCGAGAAGTCTGCTTCATTGATATTGCCTGTGATGAAATTCCTGAGCGCTATTACAAAGAATCAGAGGTAAATAAAAGACACAATGCTTTTGACTGATATTGTACAAGTAACTCATGGAAATACTCAAGCTCCCTTGGGGTGAATGTTCCCATTCTGGAGTAGTTTGGCTGTTGTTGTTTTTTAAATCATGCTATCAGCTGGAACCAAGAAATATTCCTACATATCATATGCAAATGTGTGATAATTTGGATCGTACATTTGTGCCGTATTTAAAGCACACGAGAAAGACTCTGTTAGGGCATACCAAAAGCCTCTCTAACTTCCTGGAACATCAAAGGCTTACTACTATGTCTGGAAAGCACAAAGGCATACCATACATACCATAGCACCGGCTGCCTGGAGTAGGTAGTAAGTTGCACATTGTTCCTGCAATAGTAATATATACCATACTTTTTTTGCCCACAATTCCCCAACTGCTTCCTTTTCATCTATTTGCCTTCGTTCCATCTACCTGCACTTTTTTAAATAGGTGCTCTGGAGTTTGACCTCTTATTTCCTCTATTAAACAAACCTCTTTAGACTTTCACTCTCATTGGCTTTTACACATTACTCTATAGGTAGTCCTTGACTTACGATCAATCGCTTAGCGAACATTCAATGTTAAAATGGACCCTTGTCCTCCCATCAGGTCCTTAGGACTTGATTTCAAAGTTGCAAGGTCACAAACACAAGGATATGGACACACAGTCACATGATTGCATTTTAAATAGTTGGGCTCATTTTTACGGCCATTTGTACATCCCAGTCACATGACCATGATTTTTTTTAACTTTTTTTTTTTGCCGATTTCTAGCATTTATTTCCAGTTTCCAGTAAAAAAAACACCCATTAGGGTAAAATTGATTTGCTTAACGATGGTGGTGTTTGTTTAATAACAGTTATAAAAAATATTGCAAAATGAGGGTCATTCACACAATGACCCTCTTAACGACCGCAATGACTTATGAACTCTGGGCTCAATTATGGTCCTAAGTCAAGAGCTACCTGTGCTGTTTAGATGATGTAGTAATTTAGGAAAGATTTTTCATGATTAGGCATAGCATTTCTCTCCTTTAATAACTTAGATGCTGTTCCTGTATGTATGTGTATATTTTAAAAGCAACTCATTAGTGGTATCTAAACTTCATTTATTTATTTATCTAATTTATACAGCCATCAAAAGTGACTCTGGAATGGCTTATAACAAAGTTAAAACTGTGAATTAATACATAAAACCACTTATCATTATTCATTACAAAAAACATTTAAAAACTTTTTACAAAAGAGAACAAAACATAGAAATAATAGCAAAGGGAAGTTAATAATAACAGAGCCCCCTCATAAATTCACCATCCCCTGGCTGGGGCTTGCTGGCATAACCACGTCTTAAGAATGCTTGGAAACTCAGGAGTGATAAGACCAACCTCACTTTGGGAAAGAGCGGAGGGACAACCAACCCAGAATTAAGGAGAAGTTTTCTAAAAAGTGAGAACAATCACTCAGTGGAATGGTTTGTCTCCAGTAGTTGTTGGTGCTGGATAAATTGAGGTTTTTCAGAAGAGATTGGGGAGCCTTTTGTCCAAAATGGTATGTAGGATCACCTGCTTGAGCAAGGGGTTGAACAGAAGACCTCCAAGAATCCCTCCCAACTTTGTGCGGCAGCGACCCAAATACCAGCTGGCCAGCGGGAGGCGCATGCATGCCAGAGCTGAGCTGGGGCGATGGCTCACGTGCCCAGAGAGAGGGTTCTGCATGCCATCTCTGGCATGGGTGCCATAGGTTCGCCATCACGGTCTTAGAAGGACTCAAGAATCACATTTTTAAAAAAGATGTAACTGTTGGAATTTGACTTCTCGCTCAGGGTCAGTATTCCTATGGTTAGAACTCTTTTAAAAAAATATGCTATAATGCATATATGAGTCTTTTGAAGCAGGTTAGCTCTCTTAAAAGAAAGAATGCATTACAGATAATTCTCACTTAACAGTGGCAACTCAGACCAGAATTCCCATTAGTAAGTGATGCAGTCATAATGTACAATGTTATATGACTACACCGCTTAGCCATGGCAATCCAGGCAGTCCCCAAGGCATAATAAATTGTTAAGCGAGGACCTCCTTGCAACTTCCTGCCAGCTTCCATCAGGCAAAATCAGTGGAGAAGCTGCAGCTGAGTCTTCCAAGGTGGCCAGTAGTGGGTAGCTAAACGCCTGCTGTAGCATATGCATGGTGTGGTTGGAGGTAGCTGCTGCCAGTTGCATGAAGGGGCATTGGTAGTTACTGCGGCACCATGCCATTGTGGCCAGGCATGTATGAACTGTAAAGTGTGGGCTAGGAGATGCTATGGCTGTGCACCATGGAGCTATTCTGTAGTTGGGAGTCTCTGGCAGAAAAAGCAGTGAAAGTGGAAACAACTTAAAACAGCAACTTGCAATCTTCTCTGCCAGTTTCCCCATTGACTTTGCTTGTAGAAAGCCAGCAGAGAAAGTCACAAACAACAATCATAAGACTGCAGGAAGCTGCAACCGTCGTAAGTGTGAGCCACTTGCCAAGACTCCAGGTTGTGATTATGTGAGGGAAGGGGGTGTCTGGGACAGCCAGAACTTTGAGGACTATTGTTCAGTGCCTTCATAACTTCAAATGGTTGTTGAACAAGTCGTTAACCTACTGCACAGCAGTAGGAACACAATCAGTCCCTTTACTATTAAAACAGCTTTATGGCTTTCTCCTGGTAGAAAAAAGAAACATCTGAGTCCTCTACTGCCTTTTGAACACAGAGGAAGGAGAGAAGGCATTCTGGAGATAGGTCATCAAATTTTTGCTGAACTCATAGTTGCTGAAAATAGCCAGAAATAGTCAAATGCGACCAATCTGTCTTTCCTTCCTTCCTTCCTTCCTTCCTTCCTCTTAATTGCCACTCCAAACATAGGAAGCTGAATGACATATTGTCCAGCCTCACATAGTTGGCAAACCAAAGAAACAAAGAAATCACTCGGATTTCAGAAATGCCTCATGGAAGATAGTCTACTAGATATTAATCTTGAAAACTGTAAGACTACATTCCCAGCCAAACTTACTGTGAGTTCCTTAAAGTGGAATCTTTTTAAAGCACTTTCTTTCCAGAGCTTTTATAACTGGATTGTGTTGCCTCTTCTCCTATGTACTAAGCCTCCTGCTCCTTGGTTTCCTTCACACACCTAAGCTCCCAATATAATATTTGGATTAAAACAGTAAACATGACATAGATATTGCTGCTAGCAATCAGTCACAAAGAACATTCCTTCCTGCTTTCCAAAACTTGAGAGGATACAGAAGTTCAGCTTTTGTAACAACAGTGCTGCGCTACTGTACAGATGGCAGTAGCCCTATGAGAAAGGCACTAACAAATACACATTCTTTATTTGCAAAAATTATCCCAAACTTTTAACTTTTTGATTTCCTCCCCACAATTTGCTTTAAGGAACCAAATAAAGGTAATGTTCCTGCTTTCCTTGTGTTTGCCCTGTTTTATGTTGCTCCTCCCATGAGGACTGTGTAATACACATTAACTACACTCCTGTTCACTAGAAATGTTATTTAATTGATTCTAAAAAAATTATTGCTGTCACAAATACACTCCTATGTTTTTCTTCAGCCATAAGGAACTGCATGAAAATTCCATTTGAAAAAGATAAAAGCTTCATTTCCAATAACGAAAATGATATTATAAAAATGTTGCAACAGTAGCTTGATGAAGTCAACTCAGATCTCCCAATTTAGAATCTTGATTTATGCACTCTTCATCGTTTAAACTATAAACAAGAAATGCGCACAATAGGAAATATCAGAGGCGTGTGTCTCCTCCAGGCTAGATTCTAGCTGAATATGCTTACCAGATGCGTACAGACAGAGGCTATTCACTAATAAAAGGTAGAAATCCTGCAGTAAAATTCTACTTTGTAGATGTAATACAACTAGTCCTCAACTTATGACCACCATTGAACCCAAATTTTTTGTTGCTAAGGGAGACATTTGTTAAGTGAGTTTTGCCCCATTGTACACTCTTTCTTGCCATAGTTGTTAAGTGAATCTGGTTTCCTCATTGATTTTCCTTGTCAGAAGATTGCAAAAATTGATCATGTGATCCCGGGACATTGCAACCGTCATAAATATGAGTCAGTTGCCAAACATCTGAATTTTGATCATGTGATCCTAGGGATGCTGCAGTGATTGTAAGTGTAAAAAAGGATCATAAGGCATTTTTTTCATTGCTGTTGTAACTTCAAACGATCACTAAATGAACTGTTGTAATTTGAGGACTACCTGTATTTCATTATTATTTTTGTCTCGATTAGTAGATTCTATATCACAGATTTGCAAGAGTTTCCAAAGCAATTTGTCAGGTGCCTTAGGATGCAATATGTGTATGTATGTGTGTGTGTGTACTGACACACATACATACATTCCGTTAAACATACAGAGTTTTTCTTATAATATTAGTGGTACCATTTATATCCCTAAGCCTTCGAGAGCAGTGAAATTTTAGTCTTGTTAAAAGTTTTCTCACATACATGTTTTTCACTGTGTTCTCTCCCTATTGTCCTAAAGTACCTGTGAAAAGCAAAACAACCCTCTAACATTTAACTTAAGGTTTGCTTTATAATTGTTCTGCCAAGTGCTATATGTTAAAGACCTTTTTCAATCACTCGTGTTAGAATTCTCCTTTGCTCCCTTCTGGGCTTCAGTCAAACATAATTTATGTGGCAAACTCATTTTGATGGAATAATTTTCCTTCCAAATAGCACAAATTGCTCCATGTTTTCAGTACATTGTGATGCCAAGCACAGGATGTTTTAAAATAGCACTTTCAAGCCTTGATGCACTGCTTATCTGTGCTTTATTTGCTTTGGAATCAAAGGGAGGAAAAAAGAAGCTGCCAAATGTAATTATTTTCGGTGTGGGAGTGGAGGAGAGAAGTGTGCCAAATATATTTTGGAAAACCTACTTCCAAATACATTGAAGAAGCTCTTTTAGATTGTCAGGATTATGAATGAGATGAGCAGTTGGAGAATGGAAAGCAGAGAATTATCTGGTATCAAAACTATCCCAACTAGTTGCAAATCTACCTGAAATATCAAAATTAAAATGTGAAATACATTATCCATTAACCCAAAGGGTATTTAAGCAGGTTAAACGTTTCAAAAAGATCTCACCTATTAGTAAATCTTACTCTGCCCCAAACAAATGCTTACATTTAAAACAGAAGTAATATTGAGGATTGAGGATAATTTTTATAGCAATAACATGAGGCAGGTGTGGCAAGGGATTCAACAAATTACAAACCATTAACCGATCAATGTCATCCCTGCTGACGGGGATGCTTCATTGGCTGAGGAACTGAATCATTTATTTGCTCGCTTTGAAGTGGAGACATGAGAGACAGCTAAAATACAACCATAGCCACATCTCATTGTGGAGGAACAGGAGGTGAGGAGCATTCTGAGGGCTGTGGACCCTAGAAAGGCTGCTGGTCCTGACGGTATCTCTGGCCGAGTGCTTAAAGACTGTGCTGATCAATTGGCTGGAGTCTTTACCAGGATCTTCAATCGGTCTTTATCCCAGTCCACTATTCCATCTTGTTTGAAGGCTTCCACCATTGTTCCACTGCCAAAGAAGTTCCCTATCAATAACCTCAACAGTTATAGATCAGTGGCACTCACTTCTATCATCATGAAATACTTTGAGAAATTGATCTGCCGGCACATCATTTCTGTTCTTCCTCATATATTTGATAAACACAATTTGCATACAGAAGAAATAGATTTACAGAGGATGCTATAGCCATCACTCTTCACACTGCTCTACGCATCTAGAACAGCAGGGGGAGCTATTTGAGGATGTTTTTTATAGATTTTAGTTCTGCATTTAACACAATTCTTCCACATAGACTAGTGTCTAAACTTCTGGACCTTGACCTTTCTTATTCAGTCTGCCTTTGGATTATGGATTTCCTGCCTGGCCACTCACAGATTAGGTAATCATACCTCTTCAACCCTTATTCTTAACACTGGTACACCACAGGGTTGCATGTTGAGTCCCTTATTCTATATTCTTTATGTGCATGACTGCATTCCCACGCAAGCTAGTAATATTATTGCTAAATTTGCAGATGATACAACAGTGGTGGGACTCATCTCCAGTGGGGGGGGGATGAGTCTGCTTACCGAGATGAGGTGGACCGGTTGCTTTCGTGGTATGGAGACAATAACTTGGTCCTCAACACCAATAAGACCAAGGAGCTTATAGTGGACTATAGAAGGAACAGATCAGTCATCCAGCTCTTGCTTATCAATGGAGACCGAGTGGAGCAAGTGGCCAGTTTTAAGTTCCTGGGTGTTACCATAAAAGAGGACCTGACCTGGTGTGCCCACATTGCAGCCCTGGTCAAAAGGGCCCAGCAGAGATTATACTACCTGAGACTTCTCAGAAAACAACAACTGAATGAAAAACTGCTGATGACCTTCTACTGCTGTAGCATAGAGAGCATTTTAACTTACTGCACTTTTGTATGGTTTGCCAATTGCACAGAGGCAGATAGGAAAGCACTCCAGAGGGTTAATGTCATTGCCCAGAAGATCATTGGTTGCCCTCTCCCCTCTTTGGAAGAGCTTTATAGCTTCTGCTGCCTTAAGAAAGTTCAAAACATTCTCAAAGATCCATCTCATCTTGGAAACCCTTTTTTTGAACTATTACCATCTGGCAGACGGTATAGGATAATAAAAACTAGGACAAATAGGCTGAAAAACAGCTTCTATTCCAGGGCAGTAGCTCTTTTGAATTCTGCTGTATAGTGCAGTATTGGTGCGGTGTTGGGAGTTTTTGGTTCAATGTGTGGAGGGTGAAGGATGTGTGTTTGTGTTTATTTTCATGGTCATGGTCATGATGTGCACTGAAGATGGTGTTTGATTTCGTTGTATGAGGTGCAATGACAATAAAGTAAACTAAACTAATATTTGATGGAAGCTTATTGGAATGTGTTCATTTTTAGCCTATATTTATAATTTTGAACTGGAATACCAACATCCAATCAGCATCCTGCCTCTTCCCTGATCTTTGTACAGCTTAACGTAACTATACTATGTATGCTAAACATTGCAAAGCTGTTTTTATTTGATACTCAAGAAGATATAGGTAGTCTTTGACTTATGACCACAGTGGAGCCTGGAATTTTGATCGTAAAACATTGTGATCTTAAGTCAAGGCATCATTTGACCGGACTTGATTTTACAACCATTTTTACAGAAAGTCATTAAGCAAATCACATGGTTGTTAAGCAAATATCAGGGCCTAGCCCAAGACACTGGAAGCTTCACTTGGGTTCATGCATTAGGTACAAGAAGTTAGGAACTGGGACAGAACTCCAAGTTTATTTCATGCTATGTATAAACAAAAATCTGAACTAGTAATGGTCAAGGCAAATTAGTGTCAGATAGGAATCAACAGACTTCAAGGGCAGTTGGACATAGATCTCTTACAGGGATATAGTGACTCCAAACAGATTCATGGGTTTGAGTCCCACCCTTGGGCTCTGCCTCGTCATCTCCTACACACGTGAAGATTTATTGATGTATTACTATAGCCTGTGTGCAAGAATCTTCTCACCCAACAATCAACACCACCTCCCACAGTTCAATTATTTATTTGCTTACACCTTTATTTCATTTCATGTATGTGGCTGCCAAACTCCCAAACGTAATTTAGAGAGAATGTTATATGAGAAAAATGCTTCAATTATGTCTGAAGAATAAGGATTGGGATTAATACAGTTGTTTTGTTAAAATCTCCAGTCTGCTTCTCCAAGCAGCCAGCTTCCAGCCCTAATATTAATAAATATGGAAAAGAAACATGAAGTGAACTTGTTCCTGACATGGAGAGAAATAAGTTTGAGAAGTCCCGTTCTTACTAGTATAGGTAGTCCTTGACTTACAACAGTTCATTCAGTGACCATTGGTAGTTACAACTTGTGATCATTTTTTTCACTTATGCCCGTTGCGGCATCCCCATAGTCATGTGATTAAAATTCAGATACTTGTCATTTGACTCATATTTATGACAGCTGCAGTGTCCAGGGGTCATGTGATCGCTTTTTGTGACCTTCGACAAGCAGAGTCACAATGGGGAAACCAGATTCACTTAACAACCGTGTTACTAACTAAACTGCAGGGATTCACTTAACAAATGTGGCAGGAAAGGTTGTAAAATGGGGTAAAATTCACATAATGAATGTCTCAAGTAGCAACAGAAATTTTGGGCTCAATTGTGGTTATAAGTCAAGGACTACCTGTACCAAAAAGTGAGTTTTTTTTCTCCCAAAGGTAGACTTCAGTCTTAACTAGGTTGCTCATTCAGTCTTCTTGTTTTCAATAGGATCCTAAATGCTTCAAATCAGAGAAGACTGGGAGAGGCCTATTAAAAGAAGGTTGGAGAGAAACTCAGGACCCTATTATGTGCTCCTACAAACTTGTATCTGTAAAATTTGAAGTATGGGGACTTCAGACTCGAGTCGAGCAGTTTGTTCACAAGGTGAGTAAAGGGCAGTGTCTGCAGATTTTTCCCCCCTTTACCTATCCTGTACAGCTTTTATGTAGAGAAAATTGTGGCAAGCTGAAGGGTCAGCAATGAGCATTATACAAAAAGTTGATGTGATTATATTTACAAATGTTCACAATTACTTCTAGTCACTTTCTACTTACTTTGGCATCAGACTGCCTTGCCAACTCTAATGTTCCCTTGTGATCCTGTGATGTAGGCCTCATATCAGCCCATGATATAAACCAGGGGTCGCCAACCTTTTGGACCTCAGGGACCACCAAACTCATAATTTTAAATCCCATGGACCAGAGACCCTGGGAAAATCCCCCCCAAAAAGTCTGCAGGAAAATTCCCCACCCCGTTTTCCTACTGATTGATCATTCTTTATTTGGGATCGCAGGATACCGTCTCCAGCTCCATTCTCAGAGGTGGGGGGTAAGAGAGAGATTTTCGGCTTCATGCAAGGAAAGCAGCAGAAGCAGCAGAAGTCTTTCTCTCTCCCAAACTCCGCCAGAAATGAGTCTTTGTGAGATTTGTGCTGGCTCAGCCTCTTGAAGCAGGATGTCTTGCAGGGTCCCAAATACTCATTTCTGGCGGAGTTTGGGGGAAAGAAAGAAAAACTTCTGCTGATTTCCTTGCGTGCCGCCAAAAGCAGAAGAAGAAAGAAATGGAAAAAAGCAGCCCGGTTGCCAGGCAAGGTGCATTGGGTAGGTGAGGCAAGTCCCCTCCCTCCGCCCTTTCCCGCCTCCCCTCTCTATCGGCAAGCAACGCAAGCCTTGTGTTCCCACAGGCCATGTGGGCGGCATAGCCTTGTGTTCCCACACAGCCTAGATTAATTGCTTTGGGGGGTGCTTTGGGGGTGACATTTCTCTGCGGACCACCAAAATGTTCTCATGGACCACCAATGGTCCCCGGCCCATTGATTGGCGACCTCTGATATAAACAATCCTGACAGTTTTTTGTACACCACAAATAAACCAAATAGTTTTTCCTGTTTAATCCACTACAGGGCTATGGCATATACACTTGGTTCTGATTTCTCACAGTTCCAAGGGAAGTGCATCCCCATGACTAGTTTTGCTCAGTCATTGATTAATTCCTAAGGGAGGTATCAGGATTTTAGGAGAGAGAGAGAGAGAGAAACAGGAAATTCATGCCAATCATCCTCAAAATAGTTGCTCTACCACAGTTCATTTGTTAGTCAGCTAGGAAAAAAGAAAACCCAGGGTACATATTGCTATCTTGCAAGATATTGTAAAGCTACAGAAAGGGCTGAGGTTTCCTGGTGAGGAAAGTCTCTCTGATTATATGTTTACTTAGCATCCTAATGTGTAAAACACCACCAAAACTGAAACAGAGTAGGCATGACATCAGGATTGCAATAAATTGAGTCAAGGATTAAACACAACCACAAAGAATATCTACTAAAGGTTAACAATGCAAAAAAAAAGCAGGAAATAGTGTACATTTATTCCAAAATATAACATGCTTTAATCATAATGAGAGTGATTTCCATGAAAATCTACATGCTTTATACCAGGATGTTGCAAATCTCAGCCCGGTTGAGTTGCACCGTAATAATTTATATATGAAAATAAATTCACTGAGATTTCATTGAGTGGCGTATAAGGGCAAGAAAGAGAGGAAAAAGAATTATGGATGGCAAAATTAAAAGCAACAACCAGAAGGCAAGGAATGATTGACTCAGAAAAAGAAACAATGGAACAATGAAACAATGCCAACAAAAAGAAGTTAGGGCAGGAGCTGAAGGGGAAAAATTAAGACTGAAATGAATTATGTCCTTCTGAAAGCTCGTAACAAGAGAAGCAATTATCTGGTATGACTTAGTTTTCCGGAATTCAGAATTTCATGTCGTTCTGAAGATACGGAATCAAAATAATTAAGATTTATTTTAAGAAGGAAAGAGAAAATACTTCTAGAATGTCAAAGCAAATCATGACTCCTGTCCTGGAGATCACCTACAGCCTTTGTCTTCTCCATGAATTTACCTAATCCATTTTTAAGCCTGCCAGGTTGATAGGCACCATCCACCCATCGAGTAGAGAATTGACAAATTAAGCTGGCCATATTTGAGTCATCGTCCTGCAATTACAGAAAAATAAATTATCTTTGTCCACTTTGTACAACACGCATTTTCATTGAATGCTGTTTCCTTTTACGTATTTCTTAAAAACAATTAAGTTGTACAGTTGAAGTATTTATCGTCAAGGAAGTTGTGCCAGTTCTTTGGCTCTAATCCCATCAGATTAGCTTTATCCTATTGACAGAATACACAATTTATTAGAAAAAGATTTCTTAGAGGCCCTATCAATTTACCAGCCCTAATTTTCTTCCAAAATTGCATAATTAACACTTTCTTGGGTAGTTTCTGCTCACAAGCACCGCAGCACTTTTTAAATTCTATTTTGACAGAAACCTGCATGAAAGTTTGAATGAACACATGACAATGAAACTAAGCAACATTTCTCTTCCCTTTGATGCCTTTGATGTGCATGAAAGAGAAAGATAAATCCTTCGCTATGTGTTTACTTGCTAATGTAATCTGCTTGTAATTTATGTCCTCAAATTCTGCACATTTTTTGGCTTATATTAGATTGAAGGTCTGAAACAGACAAAGAACAAAATGGAAAAGGAAATTCTGCAGAATATAAGAGGATATGGATGTTATTTTTAGGGAATGCAGGACTATTTCTGATGATTATTTGCATCTAACTGGAGCCCTAACATGGGAGTCCAGATAAATCTATCCTGATGATAAACAGCTGTTCTATGTTTCCCAAAGATAGTGAAATTCACTTTTTATGAATTATGCCCCAATTCTTGACTTGCTTTTTGGAGATGAGGTTGCCTGGAGTCTTAACGCCCCATTTTAATACCCTCCCCCAGGATTTAGAAGCAAAACTAAATATATCAGGAACCATGTTGCTTTGTTTTAAACAGAAATATTGAACTCTTAAATAAAACATTGTACCCCATCTACTAAAAGATTATATATCTTGGCATATAGGTACAAGTAGTTCTCAACTTACCACCACAATTGAGCCCAAAATTTCCATTGCTAAGCAAGACAGTTCTTAAGTGAATTTAGTCCCATTTTGCAACCTTTCTTGCCACTGTTGTTAAGATGAACCACTGAGCTTTTAAGTCAGTAATACAGTTGTTAAATGCATCTGGCTTCCCCATTGACTTTGATTGTCAGAAGGTCACAAAAAGTGATTTCATGACCTCAGGGCAGTACAACCATCGTAAATACATGCCAGTTGCCAAGCATCTGAATTTTGATCACGTAACCATGGAGAAGCTGAGAGAGCCTTAAGTTACTTTTTTCAATGCCATTGTAACTTCAAACTGTCATTTAGCAAATGGTTGTAAGTCGAGGACTACTTGTATATACTGTTTTATGTCTTGGGATCCAGTAGATGAGAATGCAATGCATGCTGTTAGTTTATGAGCCATCCGTCAAAAGATGCCTTCTGCCATGACCCTAGTTCTCTTCTACTCAATTGTACGAGGCAGGAACATGTTTTTCCATCTAGGTACTCAAAGATAACCATGCACTTCTTACTGCGCAAACCTTGCTCACTTTACTACTACTACTTGCTATTGTTTTTTTCCTACCTTCCTCACTTCTCTTCCCCTTCTTCCTCCCCACTGTTCTCCTATTTACTTTTGTATTTTGCATCTTATTTTATCTTATAACTCAATAAAAACGTTAAACCAAAAGAATTATCATTCACCACAATGTGAGAAATGGGAAAGTAAGCTAATGGTAAGTCTGTTAAGAGGTGTTTAGTTCTAGCTGCAAAATCACTCGCTGGGATGGGAGAATTATCCAAGGCTTGCAAAAAAGATACTTTCCAGTAAGATGCCAGGAATATCGAAGTGAAATCAGCTTTCAGTCCCTATGATCCCCCGTATCTTTTTGACACTTTCCTAACTTCTCATGGGGGCAAACAGTTGAAAAGCAGAGACATACCGTACTATAATTGTCACACACACACCCAAAAAAACCCCAATAGAATAGGGCTCTTAAGCTTCTGATAATTTGAAAGTGCCAATTTTATAGAATTTTTCAAGAGCTAAACAATGCAAAGAGTAAAATCAGGTGCTGCCCTCTAATGGCTTCAGCTTGTTACCACCTTGTCCTCTGTGGCTCTTGAAGATGGAAAAAGAACAAAGAAAAACAATTGAAAAAGTGGGATCTAGGCTTCAAACAGCTTGTCACTTGGTTCTTGTTGTGAGAATTCTCTTAGGCTGCCTACAGTCTTCAGGAACCTGGGAGAGGAATGTTTTCCTGTTGCTGACCTTATTCAAGCAGAGCTGCTGTTGCTGCTGCTGTTCCTTCCCAGGATGGTAAGGGACAGAAAGGATAAAATAATTGTCAGAAGATTTAAGTGTGGGGGGTGGGGGGCATCAAAGGAGAGCACACAAACCAAACTTAACCACCTGACTTGCACACTATAAACAATGTGAACAACTGCTGGGAAGCCAGAGGCCACGAAGGAGAAATTAAAAGTAGGATTCTCAGAAGCAGAGATAGAATTGTGCAACAAATGAACTCTGGCGTAAAAAACACATTGGGACAGCCAGGCAAGACACGGTACACTCAAAAGGAGCCCCCTGCTCCAACTTAAGTATATTGAATAACATTACAGGGAGTCCTTGACTTACGACCACAGTTGAACCCAAAATTTACTAAGTGGGAAATTTGTTCCATTTTACTTTTTTTTTTCCTGGCCACGTTTGTTACTGCAATCACTGCAATTGTTAAGTCACTAATGCCTAATGTTAAGTAAATCTGGCTTTCCTATTGACTTTACTGGTCATAAAGTCACAAAAGGGGATCACATGACCCGAGGACACTACAATCGTCATAAATATGAGCCAGTAGTTAAGCATCCAAGTGTAAATCACATGACCACGGGGATGCTGCAAGGGTCATAAATGGGAAAAATGGTCATCCGTCGCTTTTTTCAGTGCCGTTTTAACTTTGAACAGTCACTAAACAAACTGTGGTTAGTCTAGGACTACCTGTACTCAACTCTCTAGCTCTGAGTTTCATGGTTTTCTTTCTTCCTGAAGGACTCCAAAGACTATCCCTAAGGCTTTCAGAGACTTTTAAGTGATCCTGGTATTCCCATGTTTTTTTACTTCTACCGCACACTATTCTTTCTGGCTCTTGTCCTCTCAGTCTTTTAAAAATCTTTCTTAATTCTCCTAGGTGGTCAAAGACATATTGCTAATTGGTCACCGACAAGCATTTGCGTGGGTGGATGAGTGGTATGGTAAGTCATGTTTTTTTAAAAGAGAACTATTTAGAAGCACAAGAACTATTTCAGACATGTTCTTAGTGGCCTGTTTATTTTTATTCAAGTTGTTGTTATTAGAATAGTTAACATGGAGGAGAGCGTGTACTATCCTTCAGACAAAATGCTAAGAATTTTAAAATGTTTATACTTGTTTGTAGCTCTGGGTACAATCCTGCTGCAATGTTGGCTTCATAATTTTATCAAATGTGTACTTTAGTAACTCCAAGTAACAAGCTTAATTTGAATTAAATTCTAAATCTATGGTTCAAATCTAACATACCTGTTTTAAAGACTGGTACCAAACTTCATATTGTGATATTAAAAACATAGCTTGCATTTCAGCACCAGCACCATGATGTAATGGCTAAGATGCTGTCCCAGGAATAGTTTCAAGTCTGTCCCCAGTCATGGAAACTCAACACATAGATGAGTTTCAGCCAATCAGTCTCTCAACTAATCTATCTTAAGGCTAGGAATTTTTTGTGAGGATGAAATGAAGGGAGACAGTAATATGGGTGGCCTTGAGTGCTTAGAGTAAAGGAGAAATAGAAACAATTAATTGTGTTAGGGATATCCTTGCCAAGCAACAATTCTGCAGAAGTTTCCACTTCTCCAAAATTGAGGCAGGCAAACATTTCAAGTTTATGGCTTTCTTCCAAGCTCCAAGCCATAATTCTGTATTGTTTCTCTCCTGGTTCATAATGTTCACTGCAGTGCTGAATAAGGGCTTCATTGATCAGAAGAATTGAGGATTATGAAATGGGTTGAAAAACTCATTTAATAGAGCCAATTTAAATCTACTGATTTGTTGTGGTGGATGATATAAATATATATCGGTATAAATGCAATAAACCAATTAAATAAGTAAGCTTTAAACTTATATTGTAAAGAGATATCAACTATAAAAATTAGCATAATGACTAAATTGTAAACTTCAGTATAGTTAATATTATTTTATATTAGATAATTTTATTTTTTATTTAATAAAACAAAGAAGTTATTCACTGCGATAAATATTTGAAATCAATCAAGTTCCTATTCGTTTAACTTAGAAAATGTGAAATAGGGAACGGAGAGTGAAATTAGTCTGGACGTCAAGAAAGTTGAATTTTTGTTCCATTAAATGCACTGTGATCAATAATAAGACTTATTCAGATTTATAATTGAACCTCCCAGCCAGCCTTTATTATCCAGACTTGAACCACTTTTCAAAGATTAAAATTTCATTTAGGTATAAAAGGATAAATCTTTAAAAGGAAATATCACTGGAGTTTGTTTCTCTCGTGAGAATAGCTTTCCACTGGTTTTATCATTTGACATAAATGTCTTGTTGCAAAAATCCCAAATGGTCTTTTGTTTTAGCTTTTAAGAAAAGTAGCAGGTTCCCCATTTCTAACAACTGTTTCCCCTGTGATGATGGTGCTAATAACATTTTGGCAGGCCCCAAATTGTTATTGTAAATACATGAGAATCATGAGTGCTGCAATGGGTGTGAGGCCTTCTGGTGCACTTACATTTTCCTGACAACTCTGCATTTGGATTGTTATTGTTGAATAACCGTAGATGAATGTATAGAATTAGAATATTTTACAACTTTGACCAATCTTCAATATTTCTTCTGCATGGGAAGCATATGTTTCTTAGAGGTATCAAATGAATTCCCTGGACTAATATAGAACTGTTCAGGTTTTAATTTATTTTAAAATATAAATTTTGTTGATGCAAGGGCTTCATCTTCTAATTGCAAACTAATCCTCAATCCTAAACCTGTTTACAAAGACCTGTTGCCATGATTTTACTGTTACTTATTATCCTGTAGACATGTGTAAGATTGTTGACTAACACACCGTTCGCTTTGCCATAAGACAGCCTTCTTGCATTAACTTCAATATTGCTAAGGAAGAGCATGAATACTGCTTGGCAGAAATGCTTTTGATCATGCTGGTCCCATTACTTAGAAGCTTCTTTGATGAGTGCCTTTTAATGTCCTTAATTTTAAGTGAGGAAAAAAGGAAAACATGATGATAATAGGTGAATCATATAAATATTAATGGAACGTATTATGAGAGTTGAATTACTAGAATGTGCTAAAACAGGAAAGTGCTAAAAGAATATAATTTAATGGCATCTACTGCAATATAAGAACACTCTATCCTCCAAAGAAGACAATAGAATTCAATGTTCACATGATCCCAAAGATATTTTTAATATTGTCCACATATTCATCTTTCCACTATTGTGGGAGAACTGGATTGTGTATATTTCAACTGGATAGCCTTATGATAAAAAAAAATGAAGAGATACTGATGGTTGCTTGACTTTTAAAGCATTAAAAATTTTCAGTTAATCTATTACTCACCAGTACTCTGCTAATAATCAACATGATTCAATATCCTCTACAATCTAAGCCAGGTAGTGTTGAAACAATTTAATATATTGATGGGGAGCATAATGTTATTTAAAGTAGTGCTCTATAATTGTATTGCAAAGTTCCTGACAAGGTAAGTAGATTTTTGAGCTGTTCTTTAACCCTTTCTCTTTTTTCCACCAGGAAATCTTCTAAATTTATTTTAGAAGATGTCTGCCTTTGGCAAAGCCTGCACCCTGCACTTTTCTTGCCTAGCTCATTTCACAGAAATAACCACTTTCCAAACCCTTACACTGTGATTCCTTTTAACCGATCCTTCTTATAACTTACCTTCCTTGGCTGGTTTATCTAGCTGTTTGCCTACTGATACCCGAATTGGCTTCCTGCTTTGTGGCTTTTGCTAGGAAGAAATTGAGTTTGAATTAATGGAAGGTCCCATCATCTTGAACCTTTTTCAGATATGACTTTCGAAGATGTTCGAGATTATGAGAAAAATATGCATGAAAAAACGAACGTTAAAGTGTGCAATCAACATTCATCTCCTGTGGATGAAATAGAGAGCCATGCCAAAGGAAGTGTATGTAGTGCCTTTAAAAATATTGCCCACCATCTCCTAATGCAAACAAGGAACAGAACATGCTGTGCTTTAGGAGATTGCTATGGGAGGTCACTGCAAGTGTCTGCCTCTTTTATGCCATTTTCCTCATCAACTTCTGGAAGGATCAATACAAGGTTGAAAAGGGTTTTGCAAGCTAATATAGTTTGGTGGGTTGGCTCAGAGTAGAAGCCTGAGAGATATTATATATACTGTATAAATATATATATATATATATATATATATATACTTTGTATTACAACACCCTGTTAAGCCCCAATTAAGGGAGAAAGCATACTGCTTTCTTTTCTGTCTTTCGGCTCATCACCAGAGACCATACCGACAGAAAGCTATTTGTTTCGTTGCCTTTTGTTTACATGTGTGTAAGGTTTTTAAGCTGATAATTTTTAAACAATAAATAAGGGAGAATAAAGTATATTATTGTGAGAACCATCAAGGCTTATACTTTTGAAGACAGAAGGCTGTATGTGTTTAAAAATATTCTTCATAATATTCATGCAGGAAGAAATAGGTAGATATAAAGTCATAGGGCAATGATGGCTAACCTTTTCATTGTCGCATGCCAAAAGTGTCCGTGCGCGTGCGTGCCTGCACCCATACTATAATGCGCATGTGACACCCCTCACCCCCCCTGTGCATGCGTGGCAGATACCTGGCAGCTGGCTGGCGGGAGGCGCATGCGCAGTGGATCTGTTCCAGGTGACGGCTCGCATGCAGGCAGAAATGGCTCTGCGTGCCACTTCCCGCACATGTGCCATAGATTTAATGCTTTCTCCCTTAATTGGGGCTTAACAGGGTGTTGTAATACAAAGTATATACTTATTCCCCTGCCTGAGCTGATAAAGAGAGAGCCAGTGGTGTAGATGCAATTACAACTGCCTCACATGTAATACTTCCCTGGTTCGAATCCCAGTAAGGGTATGGCTAGCTGAAGAGAGCTAACTAGCTCGAAATAGATCTATACTAGTCTCCCTTATTTATTGTTTAAAAATTATCAGCTTAAAAACCTTACACACATGTAAACAAAAGGCAACGAAACAAATAGCTTTCTGTCGGTATGGTCTCTGGTGATGAGCCGAAAGACAGAAAAGAAAGCAGTATGCTTTCTCCCTTAATTGGGGCTTAACAGGGTGTTGTAATACAAAGTATATACTTATTCCCCTGCCTGAGCTGATAAGGAGAGAGCCAGTGGTGTAGAGGCAATTACAACTGCCTCACATGTAATACTTCCCTGGTTCGAATCCCAGTAAGGGTATGGCTAGCTGAAGAGAGCTAACTAGCTCGAAATAGATCTATACTAGTCTCCCTTATTTATTGTTTAAAAATTATCAGCTTAAAAACCTTACATATATATATATATATATATATATATATATATATATATATATATGCATTTCCGTGTACAATTTTTGCTTAAAAATTGAATTCTTCTTATTTTCTGAACCGGCTAGACTGATGTCTTGTTTCCCAAAACATTTCTTTTCTCTTTTGTCAAAAGAGCCTCTCATTGTCTTTTTAACAATGGGATATTTTTTAAAAAATAAAATAAAATTAAGGGGCTTTAAGATGTATGTGTTTGAAATAAAACAAAAAAATCAGTGCTCTCTTGAACGAACTTTCTGCTAAGCTTAAAAAAAAATAGACACGACAGAGTGAATGGCATTTGAGTTGCTGATTATATCTACCCTTGAATTATGAATCAAAAAATAAACCCAAGGGATGATGCATTGCATGTCCCTACGCATCTTTAGCTGCAGTGAGTTATCTCCAAGGAAAATGAAATTGTCAGGTTAGACTTAACTGAAAGTACCATGTGGCAGTTTGGTCTCTGTTCTCTCTGCCTATTGATGGAACAATCCTTTCTGTCACTTGTTGTGATCTATTAGATCAGATTCAGGCAATTAATATCCCAATGATACAGTTTTCTTAAGAAATAGATAATATCCTGGTTCAGATTGCTGAGCTAGGACTAGGACTTCTTTAAATTTTGGTTTATTTAACAAGCTATAATGGTACAGTTTTTTGGCATATAATACTCAGGTATAATGGATGAGTTCATTCTTCATACCATGCCGAGAAAGAATTAAGCAATAATACATAGTGTTTTGTTATGTATAAATCAGGCTGCTATTTTATACAAGTGCACACTATCACTTTCTCATTCCATTAAAATTACTGCATTTCACTCAAGTAGCAGTGATCAAATAGGAAAAGTAAATGGAAGTGGCACTTTTATCTCCAAGGGAAAAAAAGTATTAATTTGGGAAAAGTAAACTCTCCTTCAGTCAAGCTCAGCTCTGGATGACTTCATAGATAAGATTCTTGGCAACAGTACAGGAGCATTTTGCCATTGCCTTCTTTGCAATTTTTTTTTAAACCATCCATTATAGTTTCCTGGTTTTTCTTCTTTATTTATTTATTTATTTGATTTATATTGCCACCTATTTGCCCATGGCGACTCATATACTCCCCCATCCAAAAACTAATCAGGTTTAACCCCATTTAGTTTTTGGAAATCTAATAAGTGTAACTGCTGGTAGATGGTAAGAGCCAGCTGGATACTAGAATAGACAAAGAATAAATTGTTTAATGGCAATGGGAATTCTTGCAAAAAAATTTCCAAATTTTCCTATTAAATAAGAATGCACCTTCTATGCTCCCTTTTTACATAAAGGTAGTCCTCAACTTACAACCACAATTGAGCCCAAAATTTCAGTTGTTAAGTGAGACATTTGTTAAGTGAGTTTGGCCCCATTTTACGACCTTTCTTGCCACTGTTATTAAGTGAATTGCTGCAGTTGATAAGTTAGAAACCGAGTTGTTAAGTGAACCAGGCTTCCCCATTGACTTTGCTTGACCAAAGGTTGCAAGCCTTAGGACATAGCAGTGGTCATAAGTATGAGCCAATTGCTAAGCATCTGAATTTTGGATCACCTGATCATGTTACTGTGAGAAACAGTTATGTCATTTTTTCAGTGCCATTATTACTTTGAATGGTCACTAAATGAACTGTTGACAGTCAAGGACTACCTCTGTTAAGATCTCACATGGTCAAAAGTAAATAATCCTAAATTAGGCTGTTATCAAAACTGGAAAAATATGGAAAGGATATCTCTTCCCCTGCTTGCCCGGCCTTGACATAGAGTGGGCGGGAGGAACAGGGACAAGAAATCTTAACATTCGTTTTGGCATAAATGTTCAATAAACAGGGGGCACTAGAAGTCTCCCTAGACACATGGTCAAAATTCAGGTGCTCGTCACCTGATTCATATTTATGATGGTTGCATTATTCACCTTTTGTGACCTTCTGACAAGCAAAGTCAATATGGAAACCAGATTCACTTAGCCACCATGTTATTGATTTAACAACTGTAGTGATTCACCTAACTGTGGCAAGAAAGCAAGGTCGTAAAATGGGGCAAAATTCATTTAACAAATGTCGCTCAACAACAGAAATTTTGGGCTCAATTGTAGCCATAAGTCGATGAATACCTGTAAATATCAAGAAATCAAGAAATAATAAAGGCAGTCTTATGGTAAGTTTCCATTACCATGCTTCTCTCTTGCCTTTGTCATGACTTCAGCCATTAATCCAAGTTATTGAGGGGCCACATAATACTGATATCAGTAACCAACTGCTCCTTTTTAAGTTTTTTGCACATCGCACTATTCATCTCCCAGCAGTGATGAGTGGTAATTTAAAACTTTACTAATTAGATTTTCCCCAAGTGTATGGTTTCAAAAAGCTCTTAACAACCATTTGTTTGTCATTTGTGTTTGAACTTCTCTTAGTTACCTTCCTTAGGAATCCATGCTCACTGCAGGAAAGGTGAAACTCAAAGGAAGCTGGAATTTCTTGTGAATTAAAGAAACTCTTCCCTAATATTCAAAACATTAACCTGGCTTAAAGTGCAGAACCCTCCAATGACCTTTTGCTGAACCCATCTTGAGTCTTGAATTGTTAGAAGGAAAAAAAAACCAAGGAGATATTTACTCTATGAAATTTATAATGTATGTTTAAAGGAAACACACATTACAACAAAGTAACTCTGCCCTCTGGTGGAATTATTCAAGATGTAATATTTTTTGTCTCTGAATAAAAATCCAAGATCTTTCAGTTAGGTAAAGACTCTGATCTGGCTTCATTGAGCTTTTGTTATAGGCATAGTTAGGCAGTGCACTTATTTCAGATGTACTTGTACTACATATAACAACTGAATTCTAACTATTCATGATTGTTAGAAAAAAAGCCACTATATATTTTTCAATCAATTTTAACTTGCAGAGGGCACTGTTCATTTGTTGCCTTCACTTGAGTTTCTTCACATATGTTAGGAATGAAATGTGTGTTGGCTTTTTTCAACTGTATACTTAAGTTGAAATTTTTAATAATATTAAAAATATTAAATAATATTAAAAATATTTGTTGAGTTTTAAAACATCATAATCTCAACTATTTTAGTGCAATATTGATATGCATTTCTGTAGGCATATGTTACATATGTGTGCACAGAAAATTTCACACTGTATCTGGAAGATGACAGAATTAAATTATTCTCCTTATCTAAACTTTAATAGAGGCCCTCAATTTACAATACTTTGTTTAGTGAGCATTCAAACGTACAACAACACTGAAAAACAACCCTTATGACCGTTTTTCAGTTATGATCTGTGCAGCCATGATCATGTGATCATGATCATGTGATCAAAATTCAGATGCTTGGCAATTTGGTTCATATTTATGACCATTGCTGTGTCCCAAAATTATGTGATCATCATTTTGCTACCTTCTGACAAGCAAAATCAGTGGGAAAGCCAGATACATTTAACCACTGGGTTACTAACTTATCAGTTACAGTGATTCACTTAACACGAAAGGCTTGTGGCAAGAAAGGTTGTAAAATGGAGCAAAACTCATTTAACAAATGTCTCACAACAGAAATTTGGGGTTCAATTGTCATAAATTGAGGTCTACCTCTCTTTATATTTAAAAATACACGAGAGAACAAAACAGTTTGGCTATATTGTATTAGAACAATAAAACAATATGGTTTCCCATGGCAGTTTTCCTATTCACATTTTTAAAAGGTGAAATTATAAATGACTCTTCCTGTCCTAAAAGGCTTAATTACAGCCATACCACATGGACAAAAAAAGAGAGAGAAATAATATTCCATGCTGGTGAAAGATTGCATAAGTGTTAACAATTAAGACACATAGTAGGACAGCATTAACCCACTGTGTAACAAAGCAGCATTTAACAACATAAAATTGTCTTTGTTGTCTAGTAGGAAATGCCAGTAAACCCTAAAAGTTATGCCATTTGGGTAAAAAGATCAGCAGCTGCAAATAAAAATAGAAATGCTTCTGTCATGAAATCTAACTTACCATATAAAATATAAGAGTACTTTAAACTCTTTCAAGTTTTTATTTTCAACCTGTGTCTAGAATTCAATTAACTATCTGCTGATGACATGGATGAATAATTGCAAGTAGCATCTCTTTGAAATACTCCCATGGAACTTAATTTCTTTTTCCAGAGGCTTGACAACAGCAACTCCAGAGCAGATGAAGGGAAAGGCAGGCAGGAGAGAGATGAAGATGATTTTACCACAGGATAAAACTATTTCATAAAGTTGGATGCAGCTCACTGGATATATGTCTATGGCTACATTATAACTTACTGATAAGGAAGTCCTGTACAGAAAAATCTGAGACTTCTATAATAAGCATGATGACCTAAAACAAGTTAGAATGACCGCTACATACTAGCTAAAACAAAGGATCCATCTTATCTCCAATAGTTTGTTTCAGCTTTCATTTTTATGACTTTCATCCTGGTTTTGCATGAATAAAAATATATAGGTAATCCTCAACTTAACAACCATTCATTTAATGATCATTCAGAGTTATAACAGCACTGAAAAAAAGTGTCTTATGACCATTTGTCACACTTACGAGTGTTACAGCATCCCCATGGTCACATGAACAAAATTCAAAAGCAGTGATTTGCTTAACTGTGGCCAAAAAAAGGGTTGTAAAATTAGGCACCGCTGCCTTGCTTAGCAACAAAAATATGGGGTTCAGTTGTGGTCATAAGTCAAAGACTACCGTAATTCTGGAAATAAACAAATGTGGCCACCTTAGGTTTTTTGCTCATTATGAAAAAAATAGTTTTGTTTTGCAGTCTCAGACTCTTCTTTCAGTGGTCAGGAACTCTTAACAGTGAGATGAATGCTGTTCAGAGATGGCTCCTGAGATTTCAGCAGTACTTCTGAACTAGTGGCCGTAGCTCCTCTTAAGTAGATATGCATACTGACAGGCATGACTCCTTAAAGACAAAATATCCCATAAAGCTTTGCGCTGATGCCAATTTGCATAGTTGTCCTAACCCATTCTTTCTTTCCTTTTCCTTGAAGACATGACTATGGATGAAGTCCGAGAATTTGAACGAGCAACTCAGGAAGCCACCAACAAGAAAATTGGAATCTTCCCTCCGGCGATATCCATCTCGAATATCTCCCTTCCCTCTTCGATCCGCAGTGCTCCTTCCAGTGCTCCATCTACACCTCTGTCCACAGATGCACCGGAATTCCTAGCGGTTCCCAAAGATCGTCCGCGGAAAAAGTCTGCCCCAGAAACTCTCACGCTGCCAGATCCAGATAAAAGTGCTCTCTAAACCCAGCATGGCTTTTTCTCCTTATGACAAGCTATGACTGACAGAATATCATTTGCAAATTTCATGGTAGTTGTTTTGATTTAAACAAATATTGATCTGGAATCATGCATTTCCCATCCCCCCCCCCCCGTTCCCTTAGGCTTCCCCTGAAACTAGTTAGCTAAATGCATGCAAGGTCATAGTTCGTGTGCTCTGATTCCCAAACTAAAGCTCTAAGCCATAATGACAAATGTTGCTATCAACCCAGAATGAAGTAGCTTGTAAAAAAAAAAAATGCAAAAGCAGTCTCTTGTAGTGATGGCTGCAAGCAGAAGATCTAAAATTGCAGTGTTGATGACTGGAGAAGGTTACAGGGATTTCATGAAGCTGGCGAGGACATCCCGAGAGAATGAGGTTCTCCTTAGCTACATTTCTCATTTCAAGCCATTATATCTCCATTTCTGAAATCCTTTTTTACTCTCAGGCCGAATGCACCTTAAAGTAAACCTTGGAACTGATGATTCACTGATCAACACTTGAATACTAATAGATTCAGATTCCTTTTTACAGAATACAACTCAGGATTTGGGTGTAGCTAATGCACACTTTAAGCTCTTCAAAAATTAAAGAACCAACGTGCTCTAGCTTTGTCTTAAATTACAATCATTTCGAGATCCTGGAACTATTTGTATCTTGCACAAAAATTTGTAACTCCTTTTTATTCTGTGCTGTTGTGAAATTTTTCTGTGTTGGTTTTGGAGAACTGGGACCTATTTCAGGAAGAAAAATGGAAACACAAACAAATAAAATAGGCTCCAAAGTCCAGATGGGACAAATATATCCCAAGAAACAATGCTATTATTAATTCATAATTCAATTCAGGTCTTCTGAGTTCCTATGAAATTAATGAAAGTTGAGATTGAAAATCCCATTAAAAAGTCAACCCATTTTTTGCAACATTGTGAGCAGTCATTCATCTATTCAACAACTTGAAGTTTTGCTGAGGGTATTCATGCTGGCCTGTTAAAACAAAAGCAGCAGATTGTAGCATAAAATATATTAGGCTTACTGTGCAGATTCTTTCCCTTATTTAAAAATCCTGCATTGTGTTTAAATGTATGTGTGTGTGTGTGTCTGTATACGCACACATATATACAGGATTTTTAGAATGAAATGCACACACACACATACAAGATTTTTAGAATCTATAAATATATGAAATAGTGAATACTTTGTAAGGCCAAGCCATGAATAAAATTAAGAAAGAAAACTTGGGGAGATCCAAATGAAAAAGTAGGTTTACCAGTAAATCTAATATATCATGCTCAAGAGAGTGAGATTCAATGCTTTGTCTAAAAGAGATACTTTTTTTCAACTATGCTCATTATTATTACTTCCTTTGAATACAGGTAGTCCTTGACTTCCAACCGGTTGCTTAACGATTGTTCAGAGTTAGCACAGACCACCTCGGGGAACTTATAACCTGGCTCCAAAGTTCCAATAGCTATCCCCCTCCCCCCACCACCACTGTGGTCACATGACTGCATTTCAGCCACTTAGCAACCGGCCTGCATTTATAGTTATAGCGTTCCAAATCCCATGACCACGTTTTATGACATTTTTTGCCAAAAAGTGGCATTTGCTCCTGTTTTTTGGCAAAACCTACCCATAGGAAACAACTGGTTTGCTTAACAACCACAGCAGAAAAGGTCATGAAATCAGGTCAGTCATGTGGATGATTGCTGTACAATTGTCACAATTTACAACCATAATGGACAGCTCCATTACACTTGTAAGTCAAAGACTACCTGTGCCAGCACCTGAATTCAAAATGAAAAGGAAAACATGATGTACTGCTACAGTTGACAGCACATTCAGAAGCCTCCGTCTAGTCCTTGGTTAAAGCAGAACAGTTTATGTGGGAATCTTCTGACAGAAATATAAACCTGCCAGCTTCCTGAGTTCCTTCAATTGTATTCTTTTCCAACAATGAAAATAGGAATGTTTTTCTTTTGGCTTTTGGTACCTCAGAAAGTGATTTTAGTTGCACCCAGCCACATAGTTTGGAGAGACAAAATATTGGCCTGTTAATTCCATCACCCTTCAGTCTCAGGAATTAAAGATACTTCTCCGATATACAATTTAGGACACTTGGCATCTGTTCCTTTCCTTACAATTTATTCAGAATCTAATTTAGTAAATTAAGTCAGTAGTTAACGACATCTAAACTAGAATCATTTATAAAAGTGTCATAAACATATAGTGATAATACAAGGGGAATATAGAAATATATATCCAGACCTCAGGGGGATAAAGATAACTTTGAATAATTAAAAATTTCTAGTAAGCACGGCAGCATGAATTTTCATATGAAAAAGTGTAGCAGACTCAAATCTCCAATTAACTCTCAAGTGACTTCTTACTTAAATTGTACATACCAAGGGGACTATTGTTTAGGTTTTAGTCATAGAAAGGTAGAGTGAAAGAACAGAATGCACTATGTGCATTTGAAAACTCAAAATATGTAGTAGCTTTAATTCTGTATTTAATTCCCCTCATCATTTAGCTTCATGCCTTTTCTCAGTTATTACTCAAAATATCTTTTTCTGTCTTGCTCAGCATTCTGAAGTTCTGTGTGACACTTGTTAATACATGTTTTCATTATTATTATTATTACATTTCTATACATAAATACACCTGAGTTTGTGGCTTTAAATTAGCAGAAAATTATGATAATTTCTGTAATTTTAAGCCAAATGTTGCTCTCCCTTATCTGCCGTTAGAATCTTGCACAAATGGATAAGCCAAGATATCAAATCATTGTGTTGATTTATTTTAACTATTTCGCTTCTTCATCAATACTTTGGCTTGGGAATAAGATCAGGTGTTTTTCAGTTATATATATAGATATATTTTAAGAATATGCTTGTTAAAAGGCTGCATAGTACAAAAATGAAAGGTAATAGCATGCAATGGAAAAATAATGGACTTTTCTATGATACTTTCTGCTCTCAATGCTGCAGCAAGAATTATTTGTTCAACTTGATGTGCTATCCAAATTGGGTGCTTAATGAATAGACAAAATTTGATTCTTCTGCATGTCTAAATGATGGCTGACACAATCCATGTGTCAATCTGCCTACTCTTTGCTTTTCCTATATTTCCAGGAATTAGCAAAATTAAATGGATGTTTCTTCAGCATATACACTCTCAAGCACCTATGCTCTTCACCAGCTATTTTACGCTCTTTTGTCACATTCTTTTTCCTTCCGTAGGTTTTGCAACTGAGGTAGTAAATTATCCAATTTGCTTTTTTTTCTTGATTTTTGTCATCTGCTTTAAAAATGTATATTTCTGACACAAGAATAACTAAATTAAATTTCTAGCATATTTTTGGTTGCACTAATGTGTCTTTTCCATGGGAAAAAAGTTTGGCTGAGTTGTATTGTTGACTTGTCTGTTTTATTTTGTATAGAATCTGCTGTATATTTTTAGCTGTATGTTTTTTGTGAGGATCAGACCTGTGGATGTTTATCTATTCGTTTTGTGGAACAAAGTGGCACTTTCCATAAAGTCTGGTGCAGCAAAGCAAACTGAAGCCTCACTAGGCTTTTGTATCTTAGTCCTGTTAGATCATTTGATTATTGCTAAGAAGAAGGAGGAGGACTATATTCTGAAATGAATATACTGCAGGCTTTAAATTATCCTTTCCTATAAAGAAGGGGGTGGGTTCCTGAAATTATCTGTTTAAAGACCCATCTTTGACCTCCTAAGCAAAAGAAGAAAAGCTTTTTTAAAAGTTTATTCATGAGATTCTCAATAAGGTTGCTCAAACTTTATTGTTGAAAACTCTGGCATATTTTTCATCATGCTTTCCATGTACATAAATCTTTAAAAATCCATGTACATGTGCTAGAAATCTTCATGGGGTTATATTTGCTAAGAAAGTTTGCAACAAAAGTTGTTAAATTGCCATAAAATAAATTTGAGCCTAGCTGTTTTTCACATATCAGTGTACATACCGCAATTGATGTACATTTAGATCAATTGTTTCATATCGAATTAATAGAAACAGTCTAATCAATTTTCCGGTAGTGATTTCACAAGGTTGTTGTTCTGGGGAAAATAGGAGAAGGAAGGAATATTAGGTATGTTTGCCCCCTTGAATTATTCATAAAAAGTGGGATAATAAATAAATCAAATTGCCATTAAAGAGCCCAGCTGGAATGCTATTGTCTAGAATAGAAATGTTCTGGGCAATTTTTCTTACTGCAGATTTCTGTTTCATTGGCAGTGTTTCATTTTTTTTAATGAAACTTTTAAAAACTTTGTTAATAGAAATGAAAATTGCTGTGCTCTTTCTAATAAGATATATGTGTGTCTTTAATCACTCATGGGGTTATATCCTGAGGTTCCTCTCTATGAGCAGAACAAGTCAAAACAGGCTGACCAAACATATCAGTTAGCCTTCCCATGCTTAGCTGAGGGCCTATAGTCAAGCAAAATTCCTCTCATACAACTTTGGATTGGGTTTCATTTGCTGCACTGGAACTTTAAAACATGGCTGTTGTTTAAAAGACATCCAATGTATGCACTTCCTGGTAGTTAAATCATAAGATGGGAAGGGTTCATGAACTTGCCATTAGGAATTCATTAATTACCATCCTTCAGTCTTCTGTTTTCATAAAGGCTTGAAGCTAAACTAATCATGGGGAAGGGTTTTCTTGTTTGGACGGCATCGTCATAAAATTACAATTGTCTATGATTTTTTTTAAAATGTTCCTTCTAGAAATATTTTTTTGTTTTATTTCTGTGACAATCTTTGTAACTTTGAGTGTTGTGTATAGTAGTGAGATTTCCTGAGGTTTTTGTTTTTTTTGTTAGTTGGTTTTTGGTTGTAAGGTTAGTGTAATGAAGGAAGGACCAAATGCTCCAAGTTACACAATACAAGACGTGAATAGAAGAATCAGAGTCTCATGGTTTCCATACGTACATAATTGTTGCTTTTTCAGTTATTTATTATTGTTTGTAAAATTGCCTTTTCTTACATTCTGTTGTAAATAAACTACAAGCAATCTTTCCAAGACTGCCTTGCTTCATTTCTGAATTCATGTAATGACCAAATGTTCACCTTGCTATATTAAAAGCTTTACCTCTTCAACTCTAATCCATGGTCTCAAAATATTTAGGATAATACCAAATGAACCAACATTAGAACGTTCTCTGGTGGGAAAAGGGTGAATATTTGGATGATAGATAAGAAGATAGTAGAGTTTCCAGTGGAAGGCATGGTGGACATTTGATGCCAAACCAATGAATAGTTTTTGAATACCTCAAAAGACCAACAAATGCACAAACTTTCATCAAGTGTTTACTGGAATGAGTGCCATATCAATTATAAATAAATAGCTTCATCAGATGTATGATGAAATGATTTTGGATTAGTTCAGATCAGTTTTTAAGGTACAATAAGATGCTTTTTGCTTATGTAAACAAAAGATTCACATAATGGAAGTGTTGGAGTAGGCCTAGAGCGAGCCAGGCTGAAGTTCATTCTATTTTATTATTTGATTTGATTTGATTTGTCAATTGCTTACAAGATAATAGGTATAAGTAAAAACATAGTTATGAATACATGGATACATATAAGAAAAATAAAAGAAACAATAGGACAGGGACGGTAGGCACGTTGGTGTGCTTATGCACGCCCCCTACAGACCTCAACCAGCTTCCTGAGAGAATTTGGTCAGTCACTTTTAACCCAATTTTTTACTCATAGCATTACTCATAGCATTGTTGGTTATGGAGAAAATATGAGGAGGGAATGCCATGTATGACTGATTGACTTTCTTTCTTTCTCTTTCTTTCTTATAAATTATTTTTGAAAAATAACATCCATACATTTATAAAATAAAGTAATTCCCATGTCATTATGATTATATAATAGATAGCAGTTGCCAAAAAGTTACCACATTCTGAATTAAGATCTAGGCAATTGGGAGGCTTCCTATAAAGCTTTGTATGTATAATTAATGGGATTCAAAGATGAAGACGTGGGGTTAAAATTCTACAGTCAGTTAAGGCTAAAGTCATAAAGGATGACTTTGTAGGATTACTTGATACAGTTTTATTCGTAATGTAAATCAAATGACTGAGAATGATAATTTTAGATATGTTGAGTGTACTGTATAAGCAATGATTTTATACTAAGTAAGACCTCTGCTCCGTCTGTTATTGAGTAGTCCAGAAATAAGGATCTTTTCACTGCAAGCTTTTTAGTGTATTTTTAATTTAAAATGAAAAGGCCTGAACTTCGAATTTTCTGCATAGAAGGAATGTGCTGGGTCACTGCACCATGCTGTTTATGTCAGGAAATCCTTTTTTGTGGTTTATAATTTACAGCTTCTTCCTTCCAGTTTCTTTTTTCTTTTTGCAAAAAAAATACAGTTTACATAAAGGTTTGTGCTACCCTGTTCAAGCTGACTGAAGCTGATGATATGAAGGCTGTTTATTATTATCATCAATGTCTATGTAGTTTTGCTATTGCAGTAATGTTCATATATTACTTTGGGACCATGGTTCATAGTAATTAAAACCACAGTTGATTAAAAAACAAAGTTTTAAAAAATAGCTAATCAATTTAAAATAGTAGTAACAGGCAGCAGCAATATGGAAGAGGTCCAGAGGAAACAACTCATCAAAATCTAACAAGATTGTCATTAAAAAAACACTTTTTACAGTTAAAAAAATAAAGGAGCCATCCAGACTTCTGGATGTCATAAGCAAGGAGGTCCTGTTCAAGTCCTACAACTTTACATCTAGAACCTTCAGAGATAATGGAGCTTCACCCAAAACAGCCTGGATCTATTTCTATATCAGTGTTCCTGTTGTTGAAATACACTTCTGTTTAATTGTGGGCAAAACTAGTATGATAAAACTAGACATTTACTTCCCTATTTCAAATAAACAAAGAAGACTGTGTAACTTTTACATTAAGAGTTGATTCTATATGACAGGGACTGCATTCTCCTCTGTCCTCATTTCCTTTGTGTCATCTGTTGAGACTTTTGATCCATCTAAGTTCAAATAACCAAAGTCAACAAATGGAAACAAAAGATGCTGAGATAAATTGGAAAATAATCCACAGAAGAGTGCTGAAGATGTTTCATATTATCTATAAGGCAGATTATTTCTGAAATGTGTAGATTTGTTTGAAACCAAAGGAAGTTTAAGTGCCATCTAAAATCAGCAATGGTGGATGTACATTCTGATAAATTATATAATATAGCACTTAGCAATAGCACTAGCACTTAGACTTATATGCTCACTTCACAGTGCTTTACAGCCCTCTCTAATCGATTTACAGAATCACGTATTGTCTATAATAATCTGAGTCCTCATTTAACTGACTTTGGAAGGCCAGAAGGCTAAGTTAAACTTGAGCTGACAGTCAGCAATCAGCAAAATTAGCCTGCAATCTTGCATTCTAACCAATGCGACATCATGGCTCCCGGTATAAACGTATATGTTGGTAAAGAGGGCAACAATTACAGATATTTTCATTTATAAGAGCACTCTTATAAAAGCTAGAATACAGATATTTTCATTTATAAGAGCACTCTTATAAAAGCTAGAACTCACTTGAGATACCTTAAAACAGAACTGATCAACCTCTCTGGGTTGATGGCCAGGGGGAGGGAAGGGGAAAAGAGAAGATGGTTTTGTGGGATGGGTAGGCGCATGCATGTGCATGAGTACCCATTCCTTGTATGAGCATTATGGGTGCTTGTAGCCCCACTTGCGTGAGCATCACAGGCACTTGATGGCCACAAGTGCCTGTGATGCTCACGCAAGTGGGGCTGCAAACACCCATGACGCTCATGTGAGTGGGGCCATGAGCCCCTACAATGCTGGTGCATACCAGCCAGCCACTCATGTCTCGGTTGCGAATAGGTCGCGGCCTATTCAATTACGGTAGTGGACCTGCTTTACACACTATAACAGCAACTGCCAAAGTTGCAATCCAATCTTCAGCAAAACTGTATATTATAGAAAAAAGTGCACTCCATCCCTGAAAAATTATAGTAACAATTTTATTTTTAATATCCAAACACTTCATAATATTAATACAAGTCTGTACTGATTCTAAATAAAATAAGGGGTTTGTAATATTTTTTAATTTCTTACAACCAGATTTATCTCTTAAGGAGGTGGTAAGTTTCATCTGAAAATAATTCAGAAGTATGATTTTGTGTGGGCTGATCTTTTCTGAAGATTTTAATCAAATGTTGTAGAACTCATCCATAGTACACAAACGAAACCTCTTTGGCATGACTAACCATCCATATGGCAGTTAGAACAACTGCTAGAAAAGTCTTATTAATTCACATGGGGGCACATAATAGATCCCATCTCTATTTCTAGGACCGTAGTCTCACACCAATTTGTTAATACACAAAGGCAGTGCTATCATGGAAATCTGAGGCAGTCATCTTGGATGGCACAATTGGGGATTGACGGAAAGACAAAAGAAAGTCACTTATTTCTCTCTAAGCCCTTCTATATTATCAAGCTGAAGTGCTGTGAATCTGTTCTTTGGGTGGCAAAAGGCTAAGCCCAAAGATATTTGTTCTCCCTACTGCTGATCCCTATCCTGCCCCTGTTTTGTTTGCTCCCAGTCAATGCTGGTCACTGGGCTTCCTACTCAACTTGAGGCTGTGATAGAATAAAGTGGGAAAAATACTTTTAATACTAGTACCTGTGAGGATTACTTAAGATCATCTTATTCATTGGCTGAGGATACAATGAAGAGATCATGGGGATGAAGGAGAAAACATGTTTTCGAAGCATGATAGTGCAGTTGGGGACATTGCTGAGATAAAAACCATTTTCAGTTAGTTTATTTTATTTAGCGTATGGCAAATACATGGACTTTTAGAGGTTCAAATGTTAATATCCAGTCTACCCAGCCATTCAAGGACAAGGTGGTCTATGTTGAAAAAAATCAGACATTGGGCTGGTGTAAGCTCTTGATGGACATTCGGACACAATGTGATGGATATTTCAGTTAATAATATAATACTAATAGTGCTTAAGGCACCAGGCTAGAAAGCAGGAGCCTGTGAATTCTAGTCCCACCTTAGTTATGAAAACCAGCTGGGTGACCCTAGAGCAGTCACCCTCTCTCTCAGCCCAACTGACCTCACATGATTATAGTTGGGAGGAAAATAGAAGGAGCAGGAGTATTAGGCATGTTAGCTGCCTTTATTATAAAAATAATAAAGACAAGATATAAATAAATAAAATAAATAAAAACGTGCATATTGTCTAAAATGAAAATATTTCCTTCACTACTACTTCATCCTGACTAACAGCTTTTGAAATATGTTCTTCCTTTCATGACATTTTGAAAATGATTAACTTATTTATTTTTCTTGTTCAGCCTCTCTGTTACTATTGCTGGCAAATGATCTGCACAACAATATCCAGCCTTGACAATGAATAACAATAATCCATGAAATAGCATTATTAAAAAAATAACCCTGGCAGGCAAAAACAGTCTGCATTAATTACCTAAACCTGGGTTCAATTGCAAGGCTCAGCAAGTATTGTATGTAATATACAATGTAATAAAGTTGAATCTTTGCACGCATATAAGTGGGAATTTCTCTTCCTGTCAAGGAACTATAACTATATTACTGTTGCCCTTCAATTAGGAAGAATGCCAAAGTCCATGCTATTCTTGAATCTTTTCATAATCTGGAGTCCGGAAAGACAGTGTGTATGTACCCCAAGCATATAAAATAACTATATTAACAGCTGAAATCTTACATATTTGTTTGCAACCTGGGGAAATAAAGCCAGGAACAATGGAATAGTAGCTGGAGCTTCTACTGTTTGGGGCACTTTCATGCACAGGAGGATTCTGTGCCAGTTCAAAAGCAGCTTAAGAGACAAGTCCATTTATTTTTGGCTTTCAGATATATGATGTATCTGAAGGGGCATTAAAAGCATTTTAAACAAACAGGTGTCTCTATGGAGTTTATACTGCTTATAGGAAATAATGCTTTCAAGTCTGGAGTTTTCAAGGATAAGAATGGCTTGATCTGTTTGCAATTCCTCACCGTAGAAACTACTGTAATTTTTTTGCATACAATCCAAACGCACACAGTTGAAATAAAGGTGAATGTATAGGTGTAGAGGTTCTGGCCTCGAAACCAGGAGACCTTGAATTCTAATCCTGCCTTAGGCATGAAAGTCAGCTGGGTAACTGGGCCAGTCACCTTCTCTGAGCCCAGCCTAGTTCACAGGGTTATTGTGGGGAAAACAGGAAGAAGCAGTATTAAGCATATTCATTGCCTTTAGTTACTTATCAATTAATAAAGGCAGGATAAAAATATGTGTGCATACAAGCAATTCCCCCATTTTTGATTTTCCATGTAATGGGATGAGAGGATTTTTTTTTTTTTTACTGAAGTATTTGCAGCAACTCAGAACAAGCCAATGATCCTGGATTTTGGCATTTGAAGGGTGGCAGATATGAGGACAGATGGGAATAATCTTAATTGGCTTTGCAGGAATTGGAGTGGAAACAATGGTAGCTTAGAAACCCTCTTTGTGGCTGCTTTTATTACCAAATCAGGAATTAACTGTCAGTTAACAAAAACAGGCAGCATTCTGCCCAAATCATAATTTAATCTATGGTCCTGCTAAATTTGCTAAACCTAACCTCACTGAGGCTAATGTGCCATTGTGAAATACACTGGAGTGAAATTCACTTCACTTCATGGATTGCACAAAACAGAACTGATACAGGATATAAACCGGAATGATGCAGAGGGAAAAGACTAGCTAGTTATGCAGATGCAGGTTACATGTGAGGCAAACAACAAATTTGTTAACTCTGATGTATTAAAAAAAAATCTGATGTCTTTGCTGAGACATTTTGAGAAACTGGTTGACATATTCAGCCTGTCTTGCTCAATTATGGATTGTATTGGTAAAGTTTCTTTTTTCAAAAAAAAAAAAAGGTTATTTTGTGATAGAATATCCTAGGGGCTTAAACTGTTCAGATACTACTTTGTCCTTGTTTTGAAACCTAATATCAAATTGTGTATGTTTTCCAAACTGTTGATTCCTGTTGACTGCCTGGACTACTCGTTGCAGTTGTATTGGTAAGATTACAGAAGCCCTTGTCTGTTTTCTAGGGCTGAGAGAGTGACTGACCTGTTATGTATATGTAAATAACATAGTTGGGTTGAGAATATATAAACTACAAATATATATGTTTGTAGCTTTAAGGAAAAATACTGTAATGTATTGTGCTGTGTTCTGATTGGTTAATTATGCTTCAAGTTGCCATAAGAGGGAGCTATAGATCATGGTTTAATAGTCTCTTACTCTCTCTCTCTTTTACTGATGATTTCTCTTAATACTGATACTGACTACAGACCAATACTGGCTAACCCTGTTTATTTTAATATTCTGTTGATATTGAAGATTATCTGTTGTATTATGATTTGATATTTGTCTGCTGTAAAAGACTTGAAACTGGTAAGAAGACTTTATAACTGGATATTTCTGGACTGATAAAAACGTGTATGACATGGACTGTTTATTGGACTGTGCTATTTCTTCAAGTAAACATTAATACAGCTTGTTCAACTCTGTGTGGCTGTATATTTATTCATAACTGTTCTCATAAATGGTTTCCGTGTGCATATCGTTACTCAAGGGTTACTCTGCATATATACTAACATGACCCAACCATCACCCAGCTGGCTTTGTGCCAAAGATGAGACTAGAACTCCCAGTCTCTTGGTTTCTAGCCAGGTGTCTTTAATCATTGCCACTGTGGACTTCAACTCCCATAATTTCCTAGTCAGCAATTTGGCATGGCTGGCTGGGGAATTCTGGGAGTTGAAGTGCACAAGTCTTAAAATTGTCCAAAATTGCTGACTGGGAAACTATGGAAATCGAAGTCCACAAGTCTTAAGGTTTCCAAGGAGGGACATTCCTACTGATTAAATTAAACTGGCTCTCTTAATAGGAAACAAATGTCCATTAATTCTTTTGCACTAAGTTTACTGTTTGCCCTACATAGAATCCAGCAGGGCATTGTTGGCAAATGATGCCATGTACCACATAATGTGATGCCCCTCTGAATTCTACGTAGGACAATGTGACCCTTTCTATGCCTTCATTTACAACTGAAGACTGGTACTAATCTTGGTGATTGCCAGGGGTAGGATTCAAATTTTTTTACTACCGGTTCTGTGGGCGTGGCATGGTGGGCATGACAGGGGAAGGTTACTGCAAAATCCCCATTCCCTCCCCATTCCAAGGGGAAAATTACTGCAAAATCCCATTCCCTCCCCACCCCACTAACCTGCTTTCCAGTTCTGTTCTCCTGTGCAGGGCAATAAAACAAGACCCAACTGATCAGCTGGGACTCGGGAGGCAGAGAATAGATGGGGGCGGGACCAGTCAGAGGTGGTATTTGCTGGTTCTCCGAACTACTCAACATTTCCGCTACTGGTTCGCCAGAAATGGTCAGAACCTGCTGAATACCACCTCTGGTGATTGCTCCTTTTTATATTGTTTCTCTATTAATATTATTGCTTTCTGTCTACTTTTTACTTACCATTTTACTTACTTTAGATCTACAACCATTTATTTAGTGACCATCTGAGGTTTACAGTGGAATGGAAAAAAGTGTCTTACGACCGTTTTTCACACTTACATCCTGTTGCAGTATCCTGGTGTCACTTGATCAAAATTCAAAATGGCAACCAGCATATATTTATTATGGTGGCAGTGTCCAAGGGTCATGGGAAAACTAGGTTCACTTAACAGCCGTGTTATTAACTTAACTGCAATGGTTAACCGAACATCTGTGGCAAGAAAAGTCATAGAATGGGTCAAAAATCACAAACTATCTTGTCTAGCAAAGAAAATTTTGGGTTCAATTGTGCTTTAGGACTATTTCGAGGATTACCTGTATGCCTATGTAATGTTTTCTGTCCTAAAGGCTGTAATAAAGATTTTGCTTGTTAATACAACACAGCTCTAATCTTTTATTAAATTGATTCACACTGGCATCATGATAGTCAACGTTTGTTTTATCTACTTTATACATAGCAAAAAACAAAAAACAAAAACCTCTAACAAATTAGCAATAGAAATACATACCAAAATACTAAAAACACACAATAGCTACAATACACTGCAGTAAACCAGGATTACAAATTTCCATCGCCAGCTTCAGACAATGAGTAGATTCTCTAATGACTGCATCACACATACATTGGTTTGCACACCACACAAAGATCAGTGGCTAATTTACTGTTTCGGTAAAACCAATCTATATATGTAGTTTACGATTCAGTCTTTCAGGAAATTTACAAAATCGGGTTAATAGGAATAAGCAGGTCAATACGTCTCTCTGAAACAAGTAAAGCAATCCCAAGCACTTCCCTTCATCCAACGTTAAAGCTCCCTAGCCTAGACCAGCGGTCTCCAACCTTGGCAACTTTAAACCTGGTGCTTAAAGCGAAACTGGCTGGGGAATTCTGGGAGTTGGAGTGGACCAGGCTTAAAGTTGCCAAGGTTGGAGATCTTTGGCCTAGACCTATCTGGCCCCTGCAATAATCCTACGCTTGCGTCGCGTTCGCTTTCCAACAGGGAGCGCTGCAGGTTTTAAACCCGCACTACAGAAGGCAACCGCGCTTGCGTACCGCTGGATTACGGCACTTTAGGGAGGTGTGTGTGAGAGAGAGAGAGAGAGAGAGAGAGAGAGAGAGAGGGAATCGTAACGCAGGCGCATTACGGTCTTCCCTCTCGCGAGGCTTGACTTGTAGCGTCTCGCGCGCTTTGCAAGATGGCGGCTTTCCGAGAGTGGTTCACGTTGTGCAGCTTGCCCGGGATTCCCCCTCAGGCGCCGCTGGGGTTGGAGCCGGACGAGGACCGGGTGCTGGTCACGGATCGAGGTCGGACAGTGACGCTGTATAAGGTAAAGGCAAGACCACTGGGGCTTGGAGAGAGGGCCGATAACTGCGAGTCCTGGGGTTCTGCGGCGAGGTAGGGACGGGGTCGCACAAGTGCTGCTGAACGGTGCGAGCGGGGCGCGAAAGCCCGGGCGATTCCGCAGGCGGCGTCAGCAGCAACAGAGACAGAATTTTTTTACGGTGTCCTTTTGCAACCCGAATGCGGCGTGTGCGCCCCTTTCAACACGGCTAAGGGAGCCCGGGCTCTTTAGAGCGCAGCCTCGTGCTTGGAAAGCAGAGTCCCAGTGATGTGTGACCCTACAGGGGCGATGAGGGTTTGGTGCCCGGTCCCCGTGGAGTACCCGAAACCGAATTTGTTGTGACCCTTTTAAATTTGTACTTATCACCTCGACGCGTACAGGGCATTTCTCTCCGCTTCGAAGATTTCTCGGGGTGCTTCCATCACCTGGAATGAAATGACAATTTGCAGCCGCTTCTATTGGACTGGAGATTCTGGGCACCGAAGTCCTGGCCTTGTGGAAGGCGCCAGTTGGGGTCTATGTCAATTCGCCACAGCCAACTCGCCACGGCCAACTCGCTGCAAGACAGCTGGCCACAGCCATCTCACCTCGGGACAACTCAGTGCAGGACAAGAGTTACCCTAATATCAAAGAAATGGTGGAATAGAATAATTAAAGAAAGGATGAAAAAGGAGGAACAGAATGAAATGTGAATGACAAATATTAAAATAATTTCTTTATTTGATATCATTAAATAGAATTTTTAAATTGTCCCACGGCAACTTGGCTGTGGTGAGTTGACCATGGTGAATTGGCTGTGGCGAGTTGGCCCATTCCTATTACAGGTAGTCCTCGACTTACAACAGTTCATTTAGTGACCATTCAAAGTTACCACAGCACTGACAAAAGTGACTTATGACCGTTGCCGTATCCCATAGTCACATGATTTACATTTGGATGCTTCACAACTGGTTCATATTTATGATGGTTGCCATGTCCTGGAATCGTGATCCCCTTCTGTGATCTTCTGACAAGCAAAGTCAATGGGGAGGCCAGATTCACTTCACAATCATGTTACTGATTTTAACAACTGCAAGTGATTCATTTAACAAATGTGGCAAAAGTCATAAAATGGGGCAAAACTCACATTTCTTCCTTAGCAACATAAATTCTGGGCTCAATTGTGGTCATAAGTTGAGGACTACCTGTATCCTGCATACAGGCACACACATGCATACCATGTATTCTAATTTTTAACAAGTTTTAAAGAATATTTTAGAATTGCTTTTTATTAGTATTAGGCTTTGCAGCTTCAAATGATCAAAATTTGGGCACCTGGCATGTATTTATGACAGTTGCAGTGTCCCAAATTCATCACCATTTGTGACCTTCTGACAAGCAAAATCAGCAAGGAAGCCAGATTCACTTAACAACTGGGTTACTAACTTAACAACTTAACAAAATGGGGCAAAACTCAATTGTCTTGCTTAGAAATGGAAACTTTGGGCTCAATTGTGGTTGTAAATTGAATGCCTGTATGCCCTTTAATTTTTAATCTAGTTGAAACATTGTTTTCTTCAATTAGACCTGAGATTCATACAATGGACCCTTTTTAAGAATAGTGTACCTTATGAGAAAAATGTATTGAAATTTATAAAATAAAATACACAGGCAAAGACTACTGTAAAGAAAATCACTTATGCTCAAATATAATTTAAATAATTTTAGATAGTGGGATTTATTGAGGTTCACTTAATTGTCTTGCTTAGAAGGATGGAAGTCTTACTTTGCCTACATTCATGCAAGCTAAAGTTGTCAATGTATGCAACTGGACATATACTAACCCAAGGGTCCTTAAATTTGGCAAGTTTAAGACTTGTGGACTTCAATTCCCAGAATTCATGAACTAACATTACCTGGAAGAGGAATTCTGGGAGTTGAAGTCTACAAGTCTTAAAGCTGTCAAGTTTGAAGGCTCCTGTATTAACCAAACAGCCTAGCCTGGATACTAGAAGTCTCCAATATACCTGCAAATTTATATTCTTAAGAGATACAGCTCTTAAATGGAAAACAGTTAAACTGTATTAAGTGCATTAGTTAAGTATCTGAATTGTGGAATAATTTTGAAATACCCATTTTGAACACAGTTGGGTCCTCCAGATATTATGTAAAATATATCTTATGATTCTAATGATTTAAAAATCAATCCATATTTCATGTTTATTAAATCTTTCAGAGAATGCTTAAAAGGATATTAATTTTTTTTCCTAGTGGCTCCAAATCATGCACTTGAACTCTGAAGCATGTGATATTTTATTCTGATTTCCTTAATTACTGATGAATTACTGAGCAGCCCATTATATTTGGAACTTTCTTTTTCCAAGGTATCTGATCAAAAACCACTGGGTTGTTGGTCAGTCAAACAAGGGCAAACAATTTCATGTCCAGCAGTATGGAACTCTGAAACAGAAGAATTCATTCTTGTTCATGATGACAAGGTATGATTTCTAATACATATGATTATGGGTGTGTACCAATTTTCTCAATGTTTTATTGAAGCTTATCAGAAGTTAATGGAAGTTTGTTTCCATTTTCTAGTACTTTCCCTTTCTAGGGAAGGAGAAAAGGGAAAGAAAAATGCCTATGTAAATAAATATGTTGTGACATTGCATGCTGTGGGAATGTTAAATGTGTTATGTATGTTTTCATTAAGTTGATCTTTTATTCCTTAATAAAGTGAAGCTGAAATCCTAAGTAAGAAATAAAATGTTCATAGGAATAAGTTATCTTGCCCAGGAAGTCAGTACAAGAAGGAAAAGCAAAACTGCATCCTTATCTCTTTGCCTGTCTTTCATGCACCTATATGATTTATGTATTTGATGCCACTCCAGAATATATAGGTCTGTGATGGCGAATCTATGGCACACGTGCCACATGTGGGGGGCAGAGCCATTTGTGTGGGCATGTGAGCCCCAGCCAAACTTACCTGCACAGTGCATGTGCGTGCCTCCCAGCTGATTTTCAGCCCGTTTGAGGCTGTTTTCACCCTCCCGGAGGCTTGAGGGAAGCTTCCGCAGCCTTGGGAGGCCGAAAAACAGGCCTTCCGGAAATACTGGAAGTGCCAAAACAGGCCCGTTATTTGATTTTTTTTCCAAGCTTCAAGAGGGATAGTTAACAAACACTTTATTGTGATCTTTCTAAAATGGAATTTTATAAATTTTAAAAGGTTTTACAGATCTGGAAGGAAGATGATACTGACTTGGATAAAGTTTTTAAAGCCACAGTAAGTACTGATAATATATTTTAAAGTAATTATCTCGTGCAGCTGAATCCTGAATTCAACAAAAGATTTTATTGAAGGAAGTTGTGGGTTTTTGCTTGCAATTATTATTATTTAGTTATAGTTTGCCTTCAGTTCAAAACCTGCTGTGGAGAAAGGCTGCTCAGAAAATTATGCAGAATTGTGTAGAGAATTGCAGAGTTATCAGGAATCAAGTAAAAATGGCATTTTTTTCTTTCTCCCTTCCTATGCTGATCTACAGTCATAAGACTGTACTCTACTCTTTTACACATCACAGTTTAATGTCCCTCATCAAAACAGGGACCAAAAGACCAGATTATCTCTAGAAATAAAGAAGTGGATCAGCTCAATTGAATAGAATCCTTTTGCCAGTGAAGACTTTTTTTCAAATCATAATCAGACTTGTTTTGCTGAAACAAGAAAATATTTCCATTTTGGAAAAGTGAATAAAGAACAAGTGACATGAATCTTGTGAAGGTTCACTTATCTAGAGAATTGGAATGAAACTTATTCCCCTGCTCACTAGCAGCATAAGATTATTGAAGCTGGATGAACAGAAATTATCATTTAGAATAAATATTTAGTTTGACAAATATTTCATTTTTTACCATATGAGAATATGTCTCATTTCATTTTTTAAAAATTATCTTGCAGCTGTCATCAGATGTATATCGGATACATTCATTACCACACACTGAGCCCTTAGTCCTGTTCAAGAGTGGAGCTGTTAAAAATTTGGATGCTTTGCTAGCAGATCCAAAACAAGAAGTTGAAAATGTTATTTCCGATGAAGTTATTAGGTGAGTGCCACTCCCTGTAGTAGCATTAAAATTCAAATTTTAAGTAATGATCCTGATATTTCATCATTTTGAATCCCTCAAATGAAGGGATTGAGATTCTGTCATCGCTTGAACCTAATCACAGAAGATTCCCTCTTCTTTCTGCTACATCCCCATGATACTACCTTATCTTGACTCCAATCCATAACACACAATGCTAGTTAGCTGCAGTAATGTTCAATATTTTATTTGATTGCATTTTTCCCTGTAGCAATAACCATTATTTTATTTTTAGGTGGAGCAATGCATTAATTGGAGTTGAAAACAGGGTTCTTTTATTTATTACTGAGCAGGTGAGTGTTAAATCTTAAATAGTTGTAAAATAATAAAATGCTAAATACTTTATAAATGTGGCAAGGCTGCTGCTTCTAGTAAGATATTAGCTATATGTTCTGTACTTGATGTATTGTTGATGCATCTTTGTATTGTTTATTGTTGTTGTATCTTTCGTTTATATCAGTGCAGTAAGTGTTGTGACAGAGTTCCCAGTCCTTGGACAATGGTATAAAAATGTTCAGCTCTATTTCTCAGTATCAACAAATACTGACTTTCTGAAGGCTGAATAGTATTAATTAGCACTTTAAACACCAAAGACATATATGAGAACTTTGTTTTATTTCTTTATTTTTATTGCATTTATATCTTGCTGCAGTCAGATGACTCTTGGCAGTTTTATGAGGACTAAAGATTTGATCAAATGTTCAGATCTATAAAAATCAAGAGTTTCTGTTTATTTTTTAAAAAAATTCAATGTCTGTTATGGATCTGATCTACTGGCCTCTGTGAAAATATTCATGTTCACTAGATAATTAATAGAATATTTCTAAACAGTATAGCGAAGCAGTCTTCAAACGTAGAAAAGCTGTTTTAATTTCAATAATTGAGCACTGTAATTTACCAAACTGATTTTTTAAGAAATTCTTTGCTAAAATACCATATTTATGAACCAGGCCTTCCTAGAGTGGCAGAGGATAGAGTTTTTCTGTTTGGTTCATCTTCCTGATTCTTACCGACACAAAGATAAAAGAAACTGCAGCTAGTGCTTGACTTATGTCCATTTGTTTGGCAAACATTCAAAATTATGCTCTTGCTGAAAAAAAGTGACGTACAATTAGTTGGTCATTTAACCATTGTAGTGTATCTGCAGTCACATGATTATTATTTGTGACCTCCCCAACTGACTTCTGACAAGCAAATTCGATGGGGGGAAGCCAGATTTACTTAAAAGTTTTCACAATTGTTTCACTAGCATGGTGATTCCCTTAACTATAGCAAAAAAGGTAATAGGATCAGCATGACTTATTTAACAATTACTTTGCTTAGCAGTAGCAATGGAAGTTCCAGTCCCAATTATAATCATTAGTCAAGGACTCCCTATACTTTGTTTAGACTAGCTTCCTTAGACACAGCTTTTTTCACAATGACTATATTGGCATATGTTTCATATTGAATTATCATTTCTATTATTTAATTGGGGCTTCAGTTACCTAGGTTTAATTATTACCTTGCTTTTGTAATATTTTCATGAGATAGATGTGGATATTTTAAAAAGCCTTTATTTTCAGGATGGGAATTACTTCATATATGTACAGCATTGCAATCCATACACCCTTCAGAAGTTTAAATTTGAACAAGGAGTTGGGACGTCTCCACTGAGTTTTGCAGCATATTTGAAAAACAAAGTTATCACACTCTTTTGCTTGTGTAAGTATAACTGTGTTTTCTAATTCTGTTTAATTTTAAAGCAGAGCCCCAGTTTAATATATCATAGACAATGTTATTTTAGATAACCAAAAAAAAACCTGAGTGTGTGCTTTGTAAATGGTATGCTTTCTGCTTCAATAGTCAGTAGTTACAAATAGTCTTATTTTCTATTATAGTGATATAAGCATATAAAATGCATTTAGTTCTGGACACTATGATTAGATTTACACATGATGCTAAATATTGTTTTAGTAGTCTTGGGGTTTTGGAGAAGTCATAATGGCCTGTTTCGTACACAATTTTAAACATAAACTATAGTTTACAAATGACACTGGCAAAATTCCCATATGCCAAGCAACAATAAACTAAAAGCACATCATAATGCATGACATGGATCAATATTACAGAGAATGGCATTTATTTTACTTTTATTGCTGTAAATACTGATATTTAAGGCTGCTTTGGAAGCTCTAGGAGGAGTTTATGTAAATGTTTGGCCAGCTATATTACTGTAGGGTTGATTGTTACTAGTCATTTTACCATGAAATACAAGGCAGGGAAATAAATTTTCTACAGCTCTTGGAAGTAATCTGGCAAGTGACAGACTTAGATTTTTAATTCTTTGATTATAATTAGCTTAGGCTTGTGTATATGTGTATATATGTACTACATATCATAGCAGAGGGAAGAAAGAGATGACTATACCAGTTGGAGAAGTTCATAGATCTATATTAACTGTCAATTCTAGTTTTCATATTTTTGAAAATCAAGATGTGATTTGATTTTGTAAACAGATTCCAGTGGCTGTGTGTATAAGATTCTGGTGCCGTTACAAGAGAGTAAAACAGCAGAAACACAGATTTTACCAAAATCAATTCTACTCAGACTCAATGTGGGTGGAAATATTCTTAAAGGAACTTCAATTGTGATTCTTGATAAAGACCATATTGCAGTAACAGGATGCCTGGATTCTTCAGAAAGTAATGTCAAAGGTAAACCATTGAACAATTGGACTAAAATAACTTAGCTTGACAATTGGATCAAAACAAAAGGAAAACATCCAAGAGACATTTGGAAAAGCATTAACAATCAGGACCTCAAGTTACATTGTTTGCAACACAAAATGTAGAATTAAAAAATAATGGAACCTGATTGGAACTTGCTGATAATGTCAACAATGAGGGAAGTCAGGAAAGATTCTATAAGGTGAAAGAAAGAGAGTCTGATTATTTTGATCTGATAACTCGTGTTTAATGAGACACTGTTTCCAGAAAATATTATTTTGATATATTTTCTTTCCGAGATACTGGGCATTTTACAGGCCACATCTGGCCCACACCAGTGGGGGGTGGCATAGTGTCAGCAGCAGCAGGGATGGTGGTGCAGTATCTGGTGGGAAGGCAGGGCATCAATCATCCACATCAGTCTCAGTTTTTCATGTGGCCTCTTGGGAAATTGATTGCCTGCCTCTGTCTTATTGAAATGAGATTCTTGATTAATAGCATTCAACAAGAATGATCTGATGTGTTAATTACTTTGGGGGCATAATATATTATTGCCAAAATACTTTTAATTAGTTTCCAAGTGACATTTTATAAATGAGAACTATGCATATGTAAATCGCACACAGTTTGATAAATTTTGTCTTTCCTCTTGGTAGACTGCTTTTCAATATGGAATATTAAGTTTCAAACTCTGGAAGCATCAAAAGATTTGCCACAAGGAACAACAGGACAAGTAAGCAGAAACCAGTTACTTGATTTTAACGTATCTATAGCAATTCTGTCATAATAGAAACCCTCTAAGAAGAAATGGTTTCAGTCAGTGTTTTAATTTTTTTTCCCTTTTGTCAATGAATATATTAATCCATTAGCATAAGTGAATCTTAAGTCTAGGTGCTCTCTTTTCTTATCTTGCTAATAGAGACTAGAACAGCATAGCATACTTCATTTGGCTAAGTATGGTTAAGCATAGAAAGAATTTGTCTCCAGAAGCTCTCAGTGTACATGCAAAACAACAGTAATAATAATAAGAGAAGGTAGAAATAAGAGAAGGTAATAATAAAAGATGAGAAGGATAATAGTACAGCCATATTGCATGGGTAAAAATATACATAAGACAGTACTGTGGGAATTAGGTGTTCAGAATGATGACAATACTTTGTAGCAGTGTCTCGCAGGGAGGAATTGAAACAGTTTACATCCATATATTTGGAAGCACTTATTTCTGCATTCTATTTTCTTTGTCATTTGAATTCAAAATTGTTATTAAGTTTTGACTTTGAATATTCTAGTTTATAAAACCCATTTAAATTTGGCTCACTTTGAAAAAAAATGTACCTGTTTCCTGTACTAAATCAGATGTTTTATATATAAAACTCAAGGTGTGTTAACCCACAACAATGCTTCCAAAGTCATCCAGTCACCCAGAAGAGAGAGGAAAATGCATTATACATTAGTTTTGCCAAGGGTTGTACTGTCAGAAACTTCAGTGTCCCATGTGGGTTGCAAAATCATGGCTGTGGCCTTTCAAAAGTTTTAGCAAAATACAATTTTTAATTTGATTGATGAGAGTGATAGTTTAATACATGGGGAATGGGCACATTAAATATATTTAATTCAGTAACAATTAATTGAAAATAAATTAAATCACCTTTTATTTTGCTCTGGCTTCATCTTTTTTTAGAGAGTGCTACCATCAGCATTCCATTCAAAATCAAATACAGCTTGATAAAGGTTGTATATCCGATGTGAATATAGCTGTTATGTAATGAATAAAGCAGTGAATTTCATTATTTTATAAAATAAAATTTGACGGGTTAGATCAAGCATCAGAGAAGGTGAAGTGCTGAGCCAATTGCTCTTCTCCCAACTCAGCTTTTCAGATTATTTTTGCTGGTTTTCTTTGATTAATATCCAACTAATTGGCAAAATGTGCAATAAAAGGATGTCTATGAAGGGTAATTCCCTGAACAGACAAAGAATTAAGCCTTATTTGGATGAATCAAGGATGACTGAGATACTCTGGCATTGAAGAAAGACATGGGTGGTGGAGGAAAACATTAAAAAATAAATTAAAAATAAATTAAAATTAATATAAGGACAATGCGATCTGAAAAGCAAGGAGCTGATGTTCAGCATAATGCTCTTAAATTAGATTTATTAAACTATTAATTCATATACGAACTATGTGTGTTGGGGGTTAAGATGAATAAGGGATCTCTCAATCAGTGGTCTTTTTACAGGAATCATATATCAGATAAGATTTTGAAAAGATTATTTTTGGTAGGCAGGCCTAGCAAGTAAAAAGGGGTAGACATTTTATTTAAAACCAATACAGAATTTATAGTAGAAAAATATTCAAGACGTTAGACATTATTTTAATTAAAGAAAAGTTTGGTTTAAAAAATTATAATATTGGCCTCTATATATTTATACATATATATATATATAAAATAGATCAGACTCAATCAGGATTTACACAAAAAGTAAGAAAAGCTCTGAATAAATTTGACTAGCAGAATTTCGTTCTAGAAATCAATTGAAATATTTTTTACACTTCTGACAGTTGCAGCATCCGCATGGTCACATGATTTACATTCGGATGCTTGACAACTTTTATGTCGGTTGCAGTGTCCCCTTTTGCAAACTTCTGACAAGCAAAGTAAATGGGAAAATCAGATACACTTAACAACTATGTTACTAATTTAAGAATTGCAGTTATTCACTTAACAAATGTGAGAAAAGTTGTAAAATAGGGCAAAACTCACTTAACAAATCTCTCGCTTAGCCACATAAATTTTGGGCTCAATTGTGGTCGAAAGTCAAGGACTACCTGTAGTAACTTTAAGGACAATGTAAATCATTTTTCCCCAAGACCATTCTAACTTTGAATCATCATTAAACAAACAGTCCATAAGTTGAGGACTATCTGTACAGTTTATTGATATTTGGAGTATTATGCATCAATTAACAAAAAGTCTATTTTACTTGTTTGCTCCAGTAATTTTGGGCTTCAATTTGAATGCCAAAATCCAATTTATTTAATTCTAATTTGCTATATAATTGCAAATAAAATGCTTTGCCCCAGAATGTGGGAATTTTTTTTTTCAAAAAATGGCAGTTTTATGATTGTTAACCATAAAATGGGGCACCATGAAAGCAATAACAAATCAAGTAAGAAGAATTTATCAGAAATCTACAAAGATGATAAATTCCAAAATTAAGGATTTGTGAATAAGTTATAATGAAGCCTACTTTATTAGTATCCACAGATATTTTGAAAAGTGATAAGAACCGCTACCACATAATATTACCCAAAAGGTTTTGTGGAATAAAATCCCATAACAGCTGGCCTAACTAATGGGTTCCATAGATGTTTCTGGTACAGGAACACTAATGTCAGATACAAGCAACCAGAGCCACCCATAAAAAACTATAATAAACAATTTTATTGTTCTCTACCTAAATTACAAGAATATCCCCTGAGAAAGACCAGATAAGGCTCCATGGATCTTATGGGAGATCAAATTTATGCCAATTGCAACTGTGTAAAGATTCCAAACTGGGTCCTTTCTTGACTCCTCCATCCAGTCTTGCTGGCAGTTTCCCAACACAAAAAAAGATAAAAACCTAAAAGGACACATTATAAGACAAAGCTTGATAAAAGTATGCAACTCTAGGAGGAAAATAGTAAGTCCAAAAATATTACAATTATTTTCTCACCTAAATGGTTTTCATGATGGAGATACTTACAGTAAGAAAAGTGTAATTGCATATCCAAAAATGGCCCGCCCAGATTACTTAGCAAAGGCTGGAATGTACCATGGCTGACATCTACAAATTGCTGGAAGAATAAAATCTGGCCTCCAAAAGGAAAACATTTTTGTTCAATACTAAAAAATTAAAAATAAATAGAAGGATCATATCTAAGCCACAGAAACAAAGAAAATAAGATAGTTCCATTTTCAAATTACATTATTTTGAAGGCAAGTCATTTGGGACATATTACCTTCATAATTTGAACATTCAGCAAGGCAATGGATACAGCTACAAAATATATAGAGGACAAAGGCATTCGCCATTTTTGTTTCTTCTTTAAAAAAACTTAAAAATTGTAAATGAGTAATATGTCGGAAAAAAATTATACTTCAAGTCGGAAAAAAAACATGCACCTTTGATAGTGCGCATCTCCCTCCTAAGCTTTTTACTGATACCGAATATCCAGGATCTTGTCATTAAGACAGGTAATAATTGAAGCCTTAGAGCACGGTTGTCAAACTCACATCCTCATGGTGTCATGTGACATTGGGACTTCCCCTCCCCCCCTTTGCTAAACTGGGCGTAGGCTGGCCAGTCTGTGCCGCATCTAGCCCACGGGGTTGAGTTTGACAGCCCTGTCTTAGAGGAATCCCAGTTTCAATAGAATAAGATACTTCTATAGTAATAAGAGACCAGGTAATAATGAAGAGATTGAGTTGTAGATAGTGTTCCCTCTCTCCTGGCTAACATAACTCCATCCATATATAATGCCATACACTAAAGAACAAACAGCTCCAATGTAAATCCTTTCTGAATAGAACCCTTTTTAAATAAAATTAACGCATTTAAGATGATATACAAAAAACATTTTTATTTGCTCCTCTATCCACAGTAGAGATTAAACAAATAATGTTAAAAATGGCAAGTGACAAAACACCAGGACTAGTTGGGTTCCTTTTCTAGTGTATAAGATATAAAGAAGGTGGCATTTTGTTGTTTAATTTCTTCTGAAATTATCATTAATTACTTTTTCCAACCCAAAGGCATCATCTGAATGATAATAAAAAAAGCAAAAGTTGAAAGTGTATATGTTCACTAACTATTTCTACCTAATGTATTCTAACCTAATATATAAAAATATGTATATTCATTTATTTCAGTGTTGGTCTTACAATGATAAGCTATTCATAATACACGGCAGAGAATTAGAAGTAATCCTATACAAATGTGAAACATCCTCTTTGGCTGCTGCAGTTGGAAAAAGCAAGGATACATATATTTCTGGTAGGGACTTAACTGCAATGTTTTTCAATTATAGCAATAGCAATAACAGTTATATACAGCACCTCTGAGTAGTTTGCAGAGTCAGCATTATTCTATATATAATACTGTATATTAAAGTGCTTTTGGAAAATTATATGTTAACAGTTAAAACCAAAAGAATTTATATTATGCTTTGTTTATTAATAGAAGGCATAGTTGAGCGGTGCAGTGGCTTAGAGATGAAGACACTCACTTCCCACTCGAAAGTTGAGAGTTCAATCCTAAGCAGCAACAAATGTTTCTTTATCAGGGTACAATGAAAAAATATCTGTTGTGAATGCTGCATAGGCATCAGGAAGGGCATCTGGCCAGTAAACCCTCAGCTCCATTTAGTCTCCCTGACTCCACCCTGATAAAAGGGATTACAGGGTCATAAAGAAAAAAAAAAGGCATAGTTCTCAGGCTTTTTAGTACAAAAGCTTAAATGACTTCCTCCAAGTTCTAAGAATGCAATTAATAAAGCTGGTGACAATTCTCTTCCTGCTTATTTCTTAAGTATAACCAACTGTAATATTTATTAATCAATTAATTGAAAGTTCTGAATTGATTTTTAAAAGCCCCAATAAAACAGTCTCTTAATTATTAAAGTTTATCTGTGTTTATGGTTCTTTAAATGATAAGGAAAGGGAGCTACTGACCAGCTTACAATTTAAAAGGGAGGAGAAATTTGCATTGTGGAAGAAGAGAACAGGCAAATTATGAATATGAGGAATGCTTTGAAGCTGTGGGAGGTTCATGCTTTGAAGCTGTGGGAAGCTGACATAAAAAAATAATAGGACTGGGCATGCTTTAAAATGTTTCAGAAGATGTATTCCAAAATATGTATTCCAAAATATGTGGAGTGCAACACCTTTTTAAGCACACACATCTTTTTTTAAAGGACACACAGAAGCCTGAAGAAAATCGCATGTGTAGTTTTTAGGATTGGGACCAAGGTCTATTTCTTGCTGCTTATATTTCTTTTTTAACACTACAGTATTATTTCTACTAAGAAATTAGAGGGAAAGTATCAAATTAAATTATCAGATAATCTTCTGTAGCTCAAATAATCTGTAAGGTGAAAGAATATCTAAAATAATTGGATATTTTCTGAATGACAAAATGCAGGGTCTTTAGAACTGGATGACAGAAATTTTGTCATTACAGGATCCTAAATAAAAACTTTTTGAAACGTGTGTGTGTGTGTGGGGGGGGGGGGGGGGAGGAGAGGAGATAACAAGAAATATGTTGCATTCTTTAAAATAAAATTATACTTTTCCAGAAATGAAATCTATGCCTGTTGATTGGAATAGGCTTCAGGAAGATGGCATGATCTGTGCCAAACCTGATAAACCTGCTAAAGATGAATCTAAGAGGCCGGTATGTTTATTTTGATGCGATTATTTTTCCTTTCCTATGTGTGTATTACAATTTCTTATATAATACCTACTCAGCATAGTATAGATTATTACGTTAATCTTCTGATTGTGCTGAATAAGAGTCTCATGAAGTTGTGTGGCCCCTAAATTGAATGGTTGAATAAATACTAAAGTAATATGGCAATATGAAATTGCTTTTCTTCAAAACTATTTTAGTTTCTGAAAGGTTTTTCTTCCAATGACTTGATGAACTAATCATCTATGCTCCCTAAACTTGATGTGAAAATTTATGACCAATCAAATCTTAATTGATTTCCATGCAGGCTAAAACTGATAATTAACTTCCAATCCTTGATATAATGTACATACTCATTAACTCTATATTTTTAGGCCAAAATATTTTATACTACTACCTTAATACTATTTTATTGATCCTGGATTGTAGTTGATACTGCATAGTGGGATCCACAATTAATAGCCACCCGTTTAACCCTAAAAATTCTCAACTGTTTTTGTTAATTGTCCAGATTTATGTGAACAGTGGTGGATGATGTGATTGTGTTTTCCCCAAAGGCCAGTTACCTTGTGGATGGACAGGAAAGCATAAACGTTAAATGGAATTAATGTGAAGTAGCATATTTCCATCTGTGTTTTTTTATCAATATCAAGAAGATGAGCATTCAGGCATGGCTTGCTTGGGGTGGTGATTATAGAGAATTAGCTTTTTCTCCCCTGTGATATTCTGAGATACAAAACTGATGAGAGCAGAGCGCTCTCTTTCTCTTACCTAAATGCAACTTCTTTCTCCAGCAATGTACTCTTGATGTTATCTTACATATGTTGAGTATACTAACATTTAAAAGGTTCAAGATTTGTGCATGTATATATTATTTGCCTTTATATTAACATGTATTTCAACATTTTAAAAATGTATACAGTAGAAAATGGAGTGCAGTTAACCAGTGAATTGTATCTCATAGCATTGATCTCATAGCATTGTTTCTGAGGCTATTTATTTCCAACCTAGAGCATGAGTGTGCATTAGGTGTGTGTTTGTATTGTTGTAGGAGAGGCATGTGACAGCTACCAGGTAAACTAAGGAACATGTGACATTATGATTGATTGCATAATCAGCTGTTTAGATTGGAGCTGGTATTTTTATTCATCCTATTGAGTCCACCCCAAGGATCTGGGATGGGCAGAGGTTGTTGGGTTGATGTTAAAAGTTTTATTGTATTGATATAAGCTGTTCCAAGTAAACTATCTTTTGCAATTGACTGATGGTGATTTTGTCATAGCTGATCTTGTGCAAACGGTGCTCCAGATGCTTGGGATTGCACCCAAGGCAAACACACTATAAGTATGATTTTCATTTTCTTTTGCATAGTCATTCTACTTCTGTTTGCAAGTCTTTGTATTTTGTGATTCTCTCCAGTTTTTTTTCTTCTGATCTGCTGTCATTTCCGCTATCTAGACTTTTTTGTCTTTCTTACCGACAATTTTAAATCTGAGGTGTTATGCAGCAGGTGCCAGTCTGTTTGAATTCTAAAGTCTCAGAACACTTTAGCTTCTTCATTTTCTATTACTTTCTCTATTTTGTGGTCTCACCAATTCTTGCTTGCAAGCAAATTATATTTCTTGCAGGTATTCCAACCCACCGTTTTATTATTATTGTTGTGTGATAAGGCTTTTCCTCATCTAAGTACAGTAGAACATCTGGTTTTGACCATAATTTGTTCCATAACTTTGGTCGCAACCCGATTTGGTCATAACCCAAACTTAATTTCCTCATTGGATTAAATGTGTGTCATACACATGTGAGGAAATTTGGCACTTACAAAAAAAATGGCCCGAAAGGGGAAATCAGCCAAGGTCCAGATTTGGTCGTTGTCAGAAGCATTCGTGACCAGAGGTTCTACTGTATTTCTTAAGCCTTTTCTTGCCTTTTTTTCAACCTCCTTCATTCATCATATGATTCTGACAGTGGGGTGGGGTAGGGTGGGGAATTATTTCAGAAGCTGCAGAGAAAAATTCAGGCAGGCAGCATGTTTGTGTTTAAAGGGGTATTAAAGTCACCCAACTTTAGAAGTATCCCCAGCATGTTTTTAGGAAAGGCCTTCCATAGAGTTTGATGGAAGTTTCTTTTCCCCTTCTTGAATGCCAGTAAAAGGTGTCATTTTGGAACCGAGCAGCATGTGGCAGTTCTAGATAGGGTCACTAGGTGGCTCCCCATCAGTAGAAATAAATAGCTGGATCATCTTTGAACAAGTGGAACAGCTGTTTTCTCTGAATGCACCTCACAAGCTGTTGCCATCAGATCTCACACCTAGTCTCTAATGTGGCTGCTAACCCAGGCTTTCTAGCCTTGATTCTCAGAACACCATTTCTTTTTTCAAAACAAAGTATATTAACTTGAGTTGAGATATTCACATAAGATTCATGATCTTATTATTTTAATATGGTTCATCACACAGTCAGCCAGATGGTCAGACTAGATTTGGCATTTTTGTCTGCCTATTGAGTCCTTCCCAAGGATCTGGGATAAGCAGGTGTGGATGTTTGATGATATTACAGATACATCACTGCAGGATGTAAGCTGCTCCGAGTAAAGCTGCCTGTGGCAATTGAGGGATGGTGAATTTGCCAGTACCAATGGTGTTCTTTTGGGTTTGAACCAAAGCGCTAATTACTGCTTTCATCCTATTTCTATAATATTTATAATATTATTTGGTTCATTGCAGTCAGCCAGATTTTCATATTGGATTTAATATTTTTATCCACCTATCAAGTCCTTCCCCAAGGACCTGGGTTAGGCAGATGTTGATTGATTAATTATAGTATAACACATAATCACGTTAAAGATTTCTTCAGATTTTAACTCACCTCCTCCAAACAAATCAGTAAGCAACATTTACTGGTCTAATCCTAACCGGGAAGTTGGGAGGGGAGGGGAGGGATGTTTTTGAGTTTTTTTGTGATTTTTGACTCATTTTATAGTCTTGGCAGTACCTTGACATGTACATTGTTTTCTTAGTATGATTTTTGGAAGTGATTTACTATGGCCATCACCTTAGGGATGAGAGAGAGTGACTGTCTCTAAGTCATTCATAGTTTTATTCCTAAGGCAGCACTAAAACTCATACAGGTAGTCCTCAAGTTATGACCATTTGTCAGCGACTGTTCAGAGTTATGACAATGCTTAACAAGGACTTAAAATTGGTCCTCAAAGTTCCCGCTATTGCAGGGCCCCCACGTTTACCTAACTATTATCCAGCTCTTATTTAAGAATGGCTGCAATGTCCTATTATCATAATATTGCCATTAGCAATCTTTCCTGCCAGTTTCCCCCTAGCCAAGTCATTGGGGAAGCCTGCAGGTAAGGCTGTAAGTCACTCAGGTAAATCTCCCCTTCCTCAGCCTGTCTTTGCACACATAACACCCTCCTTTCCCTCTTAGCTCACTTATATACAGAGCACCCTCCTTCCCCCTTCATTCACACACACAAGCACACATCCTTTTCAGGCCTCTCTGCTTTCTCATGCATCACACTCTCTCTCCCTGGCCTTCCTGCATTTACACCACACCCCAGCACCTCACTTCCTCAACTCGTGCATGACTTGCGCTGCACCTCTCAGGACCTAATTTTGGTTTGATGAAATAGAATAGGGTGTGCTTTGGATGCCTCTATTAGCAATTTCAGCATAATTTAATGAGGGCCAGCAATGGCACTCCTATTTCTTCCTATTACACAGTTTGTTTTGGATCCATTCTGGAGTGTGGGTTTTTGTGGTATAGAAGAGAAACTTTTAAATGTATTTGTTATATTTGTAGTGGGTAAAATCACTGCTGACATATGTGTTAAGAATGCCTGGGTCACATGATCCTTTTCATCTCATAATGACTTTCTTACCCAGATGGTATAAAAATGAATTAGGGGTTCCTGTTAGAATGGAGATCTCATTGAAGACATAATCTTTGATTAGTAGTTTTGAAATAATCGTATCTACTTGTTTCAAAGAATCTTTATTTCTTTGTCAAAAATTGTAGTTGAGATCAAGAAAGAATGCTCAAGAAGGGACCCTGACAGTGGAACAGCTTCTTAACATTATTAAGGTAATTATGAACACTTCCTATTGAAAACAAAGGGTGACACAGCAATCTTGAGTGGCATTTTCTCTATGTACAAATGTGTAGTGAAATAATGTACTTAAATGAGTAATTAATTTGCAATTCTCCTTTAAGTATCAGCAAAGCAAATTAGAGATGAACATCATGGTTATATTAATTAGAATTTTTAAGACTAATTATCAAATCTAGTCAGTGTGATTCTTTAAAAAAAAAGTTGTTCTGTAAACTGCAAAAATAGAGCCAGAGATAAAATATTTCTTAATCTATAATACATCTAAAAACATTTCTCTTTACAGATTTGGTCTCATGAAGAATTAATGGACCAAACTCTTACAATAACCCTGTTGGACTAGTGCAATAGTTAATAATTTTAATTAGCAAAGAAGAAAATAATTAAGTTGGAACCAATAAGTAAAATATTCTCTTTTTTAGGGTGCTTCTCAGAGTACTGTAGAAGAAAAACTACTGGCATTTTTATCCAGCACTCCGACAGTCTTTCAAGCATCAATTGGATATATAGTATCTGCTCTTGTGAGTAGATGTAAAGCAGAATCTTCATTCTATCCTCGCAGATGCTTGGTACAACTGATTCAAACACAAGGCCTCTCTTATAGGTAATAAATATCTAATCTTTTCTAACAGACAGCCTGCTTCACATTTTTGTAGCAATAGCTCTTGGGAATTACATTATAAACCAGAAACTTTTAAAAGGTGTATGGAAACGTGTACAGAAAAAAAAGTGCTAGTTTGGTGTTATGGTTAAGGTGCTGGTTTAAAAACCAGGAGAATGAGTTCTAGCTGGGTAACTTTGGACCTATCGCTATCTCTCAACCCCAACCCACCTTACAAGGTTATTGTTGTGAGGAAAATAGGAAGCCAGTATTAGATATGTATGTCATCTTGAGTTTTATATATAAACAAGGGTAGGATAAAATAATAGTAATAATAGGGACTCAGTAGGTAGACAGAAATGCCATATCCAGTCTAAACATGTGTTGACTGCAACCAATCATAATAATATTAAATATATTGAGAACTTCACTATTTTATCTTCCAGCATGTGTCCAGAACTGATGGCAATTGCAGTGGAGAAAACAGATATACATCTCTTGCAACTCTGTCTGCAGCAATTTCCTGATATCCCTGAAGAAGTTATTTGTATTTGCTTGAAGATTTTTCTGAGGTAAATATACATATTTCTGTTTATATTTAAATTTATTAATAGTACTTGCAAAATTTTGTTTTGAAATAGTTGGTTTCTTTCCCAGTTTAGTTTGTGTTTATAAAAAGGCTCTGAAAAGATGGCACTTGTCTTAGATCTGCATTTGGACAAGCATAAAAAATGACAGCTACTATAAATAATCTCTTTTTCTTTGGAGAACTGTTCAGTTTACAAGTTTATTTATTTAGGTCTACTTAATATTGCATGAATCTAAATAATTTCCCTTTTATAAAATCCAGATTGTGGGTTCTTTTTTCTTTTAATTGATTCTGACTGGGAAAAATTCATCTTCAAGCAGTTAACCAATAATGGCTTTTATCATCCTTGATGTACTATCATCTCTATCAATTTTGCCTGCCAAAAGCAAATTTTTTCCTATGTTCTTCTATTTAACAGCAAACAATCTGTCTTAGATATATTATGGTTTCAACTTCAAGATTAGTTTTAAATAACATTTTAAACAAATTTGAGTATCTGTGGACATTTCATTTCTTTGTAGCATTGGTGATGACCACCTTGAAACAATGAATATGAATTCAGATTTTGTACCAGATCATGTTCATACTGTTGAACACAACAAAATGGACGAACTGTCTAAAATTGTACAGAATGGCTGCACTTTTGAACTCATAGAGGAAGATAGCTGTTATACTCAGACAATACAGAAATCCCAAGAAATAGAACTAAGTGAAGTATGTCCAGTTGGACCACACAAAGCAACATTACTGTATCCTTTGGAATATATTTTTGATGTGAATAATTAAAAATAAACTACCATTATTATTCCTCCTATTCAGTATAATCTGAATTGAAAATGATAACCTTCAGATGTAGTCTTTGGTCTCTGAATTGATTGTGGTATACAGTAAGGATGTTAAAAAATATACAGTATGTATTAATTGGAAGAAAATGTAGCAATTCACCAAAAAGCAGTGAACAGATTCTACCTACTTCTTTCAGTCTCAGCTCCAAAATTTACATAAAAGTATATATTTGGGAAACCACTGCATAAAATAACATTTGTTGGAATAGCTATGTGTAAAAACAAAAGACTTTTTTTAAAAGCCTGAGTAAAATATTAAAACACCGATCAATGTAGATTGTTTTTAGTCAAAATAATTGATTCACCTAAATAATATTGAGGGTAGATTTTGATATGAATTGTATTCAGATTCTTTATCATATCCCTAACAAATTTTACTATTGTTACAAAATATGTATGCAGCTGAAGCAAAGTTGGGTATGAGATTTATTTACTAAAGTCTGAAAGTGTCTTAATTGCTAACCTCACTTGTCTTGTGGCTATTTTTCAACAAAGTACCAAAGATTAGACTTTTTGCTAGCATACCACACTAGAATATTAGCGGTTTCGCTTGAGCCACACCTTAGGCATTGTGATTACTCAGGAATGATATGTTTTGGAAATTACCTGTAGAGCTAGAAGTATCCCCCTATTGTCCTAGAATCAAATGGATACAGCGAGAAATAAATCTTATAATTCCTCTGAAAAATAAAAGATTACTGCACTGCTGCAATATTTGATTGCAAAGATAAAGACCGAACAAGTCTTTGCATTCCTTAATTTCATTCCTTCTTTTAGGAGCCACTGCTCAATATATGTTTAATTTTTAACTCATGATCCTTAGTCCCAACCCTTATCTCTCTTCATTAAACTGCCTGCAGAAAGAATTTTTTTTCTCTTGAATCAAGAAGTAGCAATATTGCTATTTGATTCTGCTAAATGTTCACTGAAAAATTGATGTTGGTGTTCATGATGTATGCATAGAAATATCAACATCCATTAACACAGTTAACTTTTTCTAATTTATGTAGGTAAAATACTGGTCACATTTTTTTTCTCTTTCTGAGAGATCGAAAGACTTGGTAAAATTGTGGCTAGGACCAGCAGCCTTAAGTTGCACAGTCCTCAGATTTTGATTCTTCTTGTTCTGTAATTTGGATCACTCAGTTCTTTGTTTGACAAACAAAGGCTGCTTTACTTGTTAATTTTTAAAAAAATATTTTAGTTTTAAAAGTTCTGCTTTTTTTTTTTTAAAAAAAGGGATAAAATAATACACAAATCTGAATAGAAGTAGATCCTTGACTCGAGTATCTCTACCTTATGCAGAAATACAATTATTTGTTCAGCTTACAGTGAAACATTTCTTTTACCTCATTTGAAAGACCTCTCTGCAAAGGAAGTCATAGTAAGTATTGGTTTGTGCCTTCAGATTTCAGTAACGGTGTCAAATTAATTTTACACTTGATTATGACTTCATTGAAGTTGTCCCTTTTATATCTGATAGTTTAATGTAAAGCTACAGAAGCTTATTTATAAATATTATTTATAGCTAACTACAAAAGTCATCACGTATATACTTTATGTTATGGGCTGTTAGGTTGCGGTTGAAATCCTAGTTCATTTTGCATTACACTTTGAAGAATCTATCTCCCTATCTCTCTCATTTGGCATTAGAGTCTTCATTAAGCAGTTACTCCTCTCTTCCTGTAATGCTAAATTTTAAACTTTGAATAGGGATATTAATATTTGTAATAAAGCTTCCCCTTTACTGCTCTTACAGAGATTTTGTTGTGCATTGCCTAGAATTGCCTTTAGTGAGATGGACACTAAATGAGATAAATTGGTAAATAAAGAAAATTTTAGATGGATCCAGGCTTGGTGACTTTCTTGCACACGTTTCATCATCAGACTAAGTAACATCATCAGATCCATTATCTGCAAGAAAACCACCAAGCATGGAGAGCACCAAGAACTCACAGTTCAACCCTGTACTACGTGTACAGGTAGTCCTTGACTTACAACCATAATTGAGCTTAAAATTTCTGTTGCGAGACATTTGTTAAGTGAATTTGCCCCATTTTACAAGTTGTTTCTTGCCATACTTGTTAAGTGAATCACCACAGTTGTTAAGTTAGTAACATCATTGTTATGTGAATCTGGCTTTCCCATTGATTCTGTCAGAAGGTTGCAAAAGATGGTCACATGACCCTGGGACATACCAACCATGATAAAGATAAGTCAATTGCCAAGTGTCTGGATTTTGATTACATGAACATGGGTATGCTGCAATGACTTTAAGTGTAAAAAAGAGTCACTAAATAAACTATTATAAGCCAAAAACTATCTCTATTCTCTTCTAGCAGAAGAGATGCCTGTTACTGATGAAAGCTTGTTAAATTTCAATTGTGTCAATTGCACAAATAATATTTGTGTAATCCACATGAACATCATAAAATTAACACAAATTTAATTCCCACACCTGGACTGCTTTGTATGTATCACACTTTGTCTGGGAGGAGAATTCACTTCACTGTATTCCCCAAAAAAGGATGTTTTACTGTAAGGCAGGGGTCCTCAACTGTAGCCCACTACTGGGCCTTGAACCCTTTGGAACTGGGTCACAGAAGTATTGGGCAAGCGTGTGTGTATCCCCATTTGCGTCAGCAGAGACAAGCCTGTGTGCATGTGCAAATGGAGCTGTGCACCGTTGCCTGCCACTTGTACAGAACTATCCCCCTCCTTCACTCCCCCCCCCCCGCCCCCCGGGCTGATCTGCAAAGCCAGAAAGGTTGGGGAACTCTGCTGTATTCAGCGACATCTAATTTTATTGTTTTCTTTTTAGTTATTCCTCCAGTATCTTCAGTACATATATGTGCAATGTAGTAAAGAGTCCTCCACACACTTCCCTGGAATATTTCATCTGACCATACAACAGGTATAGAAAAATTTCATACGAAAACTATCAAGTTATTCTTAAAATCTTTTTACAGCATACTCAGATTTAGTGCCTCTGGAAAAATAATGAGATAATTCTTCCAGCTCCCACTGGAATAATAGACTATATGTATAAGAAAATGATTAATTGGCTCTGCTTGCCACCTATTACTAAATTCAAGACAGGTAAATTCAGATTAGACCTATTTATTCTAATGAGTCTAATATGGGATGGATAAATTTGGTTTCAACATATTGTTAGTGAAAAAGTGAAGAGACGTTAATACAGAAAATCTAGTCTTGCTTGTAGATCAAGAGTGGCATCCCATAAACAATATGAGCACATTGGTGACTAGTGATTGCATTAGAGCATGGGTGTCAAACTCGTTCCGTCATGTGATGTTTTTTCATGGAGCTGGGGTGGGCATGGCCTGTAACACATCCGGCCCAGAGGCCGCTAGTTTGATACCCCTGCATTATAGCTTCTACTCCTATAATGCCTTTGTTTTTATTTAGTTTGCCATTTATGCTGGGAACATCCTGTAATGTGATGATGCTGGGAACGTCCTGTAATGTGATGTCCCTTTTAACTAGTTTTCAGTAGCCCAAATTGTACTTCCTATATTAAAAACTAATGTATAACAACTTATTTCTAGTTAAATTTGTGGCAATGAACTGATCAGATAGCTGTGATTATGAGTGAGATTGCATTGCTGAGAAGCCTGTAATGTTTCTATATTTCATGGGAGAAAGGGCATTGGAAATTGTGCTAGAAATATATTTGCACTGACAAGAATGAAGGTCACTTGCCTAGGATTGAAATTATGGTAACACCCAATTTGGTAAATTCTTCACAAATTTACCATGATTGCAAACAAAAATAAAAGTGATAATTAAATATGCTGCCTTCTTTAAAATGTTTAGTTTGAACACTGAAATTAAAAGGCTGAATAACAAGTAGGTACACAACAAAATTCTGTAGGTAGTGGACTGGCTGAATACTGAAATGTTCATTCATGGTGACTGTGTATTTTGACTTTATTTTCAGATCATGGACTGGTTGTGCCTCCTACTAGATGCTCACTTTACAGTTGTTGTTATGCTGCCAGAAGCAAGAGAGTTGCTTTCAAAGCTACACAAGTTTGTTAGAGCCCAAGTAAGCTTTCCTCCATTTCAATACTATAATTACAAGCAGAAATTGATCATGGTTATTGTAGATGATAATAATACCAGATCTATCTTCCCACTCCTATAAAAAACACAAAGCTCTGCTGTTTTACTCATTCTGCATTAGTTATTACTGTGGTTCTCATGAATGCAGGTTTACTTTTTGACTAAATCCTTACTTTTACTTTTTAGGTTCATTTTTACTCAGAATTGAACAAGATTGAAGGAAGTCTGAAACATTTACAGAGAATAAACCACCCAGAAGACAAAGGCTTATATTCCATAGAAGTTATAAAGCTTACTTGAAATTCGTACATCTTCATTAAATTATTATTATGAATCTCTTGTAAAGAGCCTTTCATTCTATTTCAGATATTCATTCTAATTTCAGATATTACGATGTGTTTCTCACTCTGATGAACATTTATCCTGTCCCTGTTAAGTCATATTAATCATCTTATCTGAAGACTACAGATATAAACATAATTTGGCTGTTCTTAAACTAAATATAATGTGACAATGTTCTACAAAATCAAGTGTAATATTTTTCAGTTTTAACTGTTCAAAACTTTAATGTTGACCATCCAAACTTTTGAAATTTTAGTAGTCAAATTTTTTAAAATTCCAATCACACCTTTCTTGAAATGGATCTGTTTTTTTTCTGAAAAACAGGTATATTCTCTTGAATTACCATTCTGACTCCATATATCAAATAATTCTATCCATAAAAAAGATCCTTTAGTAAATTACCAAACTTTAATTTTAATTAAAATAATTTTAATATTTTCCACAGAAGTCGAGACCATTGGAGGGGAAACCATTCCAATCCTGCATCAGACACCAGTTGTAGGGGGAAAAAATCCAGGCTGGAGAATGGACCTAGGAGTACTTTGGAAAAAAATGTATCAGTCTCTTCATAAGTTGTTTATAAAAAGTTACTTTATCTTTATTTGGGGCATAAAATTCCTAGCCAGAGGTTTAACTTCATATAGTGTAACTTCTCCAACAAATCTACCATTTTCATCAATTAAAACACGTTCTGAGTTAGTTGAATATACAAAAGAGCTCCATTTCTCTTCCTAATATCTCCCGAGTACATCCAATCCAAAGTTTTATAAATCAAATGTTTCATATCTTTTTTCCTAATTGATTTGCTTGTAGCCAAACAATATATTGCTTTTTAGAACACTTCGTTCGAGTTTTAAAAATAATTTTATAAAACGATGTATCATTGGTATTTGTCACTAGAGAAATTGCCTAAAATATATAAAAGTACTTTTAATCTTTGCTGAAAGAATGACCATGGAGCATTTTACCATGATAGGCATGCAAAAAAAGCTAAAACATGTTGGATATACGCACACATACATCCAGGAGATTTTAAAGGTTAAAGTACAGATGAAATCAAGAGATTTTTCTTTTGGTATTAATGGATAGAAGTTACAAAACATTCTTTTAATATATGATAACCACAGTGAGACTATTATATACAAATATGTAAAGGTTTGACATTACTCATAACTAATGGCTGGTGATGATGGTGGAACTGGCAGAAGTAGCTAAATTAACATTTTTGATAATAGAAAAAAACTTTATGACTGACTGGAATACCTTAAAGACTTTTTGCATGAAATGGAAAGAATGAATTTATGTTGTGATTTGGATGATTAGAAAAAAATGTATAATAGAAAAAGGAGCTTTTTTATAATCATAGAATAAGACAATATTGTAATTGTGTTTATACTTACTGAAGGAAAAATTGAAAGCTTTCTATTCCTTTTGGTTCTGTTTTTCTGCACTTTTCTTCCTTCCTTTGCTTTTTATTGCTTTGTGCCAGTTTCTATTTTCTTTGTAAAATCCTTAATTTTAAAAATTCTCAAAAATGGTGTGCAGGTATAGAAAGACAAGTATGGCTCTAACAGTTTGATAGATAACAGGAAGTAGCTACCCAGGATGAAGGTTGATCTAAATTTGGAATATGTAAAACACTTCAAAGTGCATTATCACTTTTGAGGTTTGGACTTTTCTACTTCCTCTCATCCCTTTCTTGTATTCTTCCCTTCCCTTCCCCTTTTTTCCTCTTCCTCCTCCCCCCATGACAAAAGTAATGGGCCAGGAAGGCATAGCATAATTTTAATTGCATTTCCATGCCACCTCTTTTCAAACCAGCCTGACACTTTCGCATACCTCCTACAAACTTTCCTTAGCATACATACATGCAACCTTGTGCGAAGAAACCAACCAATCAAAATCAGAATAGAGCGAGAAGGGACTTTGGAGGTCTTCTAGTCCAAACCCCTGCTCAAGCAGGAGACTATACCATTTGAAACAAATGGCTGTCCAGTCTTTTCTTAAAAACCACCAGGGATGGAGCACCCATAACATCTGAATGCAAGCTGTTCCACTTGTAAACGCCAACGGCTCTCAATCTTAAAACAATTTCAGGAAGTAAATACGGAGCAACCAAAGAGGCTTGAAAAACCTCTTCGGCGTTATCAGAAGCGACATACGAGCGAAAAGATAGGGCCTCTCCTTTACGGAGGGCTAACAGGTGTGCGTGGGGATTTGAGGCGGGATGCTCCCCGAGGATGGAAGCGATGCTGCAACCGGCGCTCGCTCCGCATCGAAGATGGCTGGGAAGTCGAGCGAGGGGCAGACGCCGCCGTAGGTAGCTCTCGGGCGCCTCCGGGCGGCCAAGTCCGTCTTAGAAAGCCGGTCACGTGAGGCGCTCTGGGCCTGCCGCCGCCGCCGCTTCCCCCAGTCAGAGCGGAGCGATCCGAGGCAGAGACGAAGAAACAAGATGGCGGCCGGTGGCGATCCGGAGCGGGACGCCGGCGATTCGAATTGAGCCTTCGGCCCTCGCAAGTCGGTGGCGCCCCCTCCCTCCCCCCAGAGCTCTGACCGCGGGGAAGAGGCTCCCGGCAGCCTCCCGCCGGACCCGAGTGCCCTCGTCCCCTCGCTTCTTCTCCCCCCCACCCTCGGCTAGCGCTCAGCGATGCGGGGCCGGCGAGGCAGGCCGCCCAAACATCAGCAGCCTCCGGCGGCCCCCGCTCGGGTGAGCACCCCGGCTCCCCCCGCCCCGCCGGGCCCCATTGGGGGTCTGAGGTCCCGATTGCGGGGCAGCAGCCGGGGCAGGTGGGCGGCTTCGGCCCAGGCGGCTGGGGCTGCGGGGCCCAGGTCGAGGGGGTCCGGAGCTGGCCAGGCCTCCGCCGCCGCCACCTCCTCCTCCTCCTCCAGGGGGGGCGGCAGGAGGAAGGGAGGCGGCGGCAGCACCAGCACCCCTGGTGGGGGAGGCAGTAGCGGTAGGGGCCGGGGTAGGGCTGGAGCGGCGGCGGCGGCGGGGGGAGGAGGAGGCGGAGGCAGCCGGAGCAGCAGCAGCAGCCAAAGCAGGGCGGCCGCCTCGTCCAGGAGGAGCGGCGGCGGCGGCGGCAAAGTAGTGTACGACGATCATGAGAGTGACGAGGAGGAAGAAGAGGAGAGCGTGGGGTCCGACGAGGAGGAGGAGGAAGACGGCGAGGCGGAGGAGAAGCCCAACTCCGAGGAAGAGGAGGCGGTCATGGACGACGACGACGATTCCGATTACCCCGAAGAGATGGAGGACGAGGATGATGCCAGCTATTGCACTGAGAGCAGCTTCAGGAGCCACAGCACCTACAGTAGTACCCCAGGTAGAGAAGGGAGGGTGTCGGCAAGGGTGTCGGGGGTGGGTGTGGGGGGGGATTCCTGGGTGAGTGGGTTGGGGGGGTCGATCCTTTGCGGGGGAGAGGGGCGTCACTCCGATGGTCCGGCATTGGGCTTGGGGCTGGTAGGGGCGCCTGAAGTGAGGGAGCGCAGCGAGGGCAAAAGCCCGGGGTGGGGGGAGCGACTGCATGCAGACGAACAACAGACGGCGGAGAGAGAGACTCGGAAGGGACTTTTTCGTAAAAAAAAACAACAGGGCGGCGGATGCCTGAAATGCAACAATGCCAGAGCTGCAAAGGAAACAGAGGAAAGGGGTGGGGGAGCTCATCCTGTTGTACTTGTGGAAAGGTGGCGTTTGTAAGTAAATATTGGCCTAGGAGGGTTTCTCTGCCATCGGTTTAGAATGGGACGAAGAGGCTCTGCTCTCCGCAGACAGTCCAGGTGAGTTGTACAGTCACCTGGAGCAAGGCAGATGCGTTGTATCCTGAATGTTAAGGGGAGGGAAGTGTGTGGTTTAAATGTAGTGGGTAAGCCTGCTTCCGTGCTTCAAATTAAAATGGGCATCTTCATTTTGGGTGCCAGTTGCTATTTTTAATTTAATAGCTTTCTGCTGTAAAACTGGTTAAGGTCACTGAAACTGTTGCTTGTTTGGCTTTTTCTATTCTTTCCGCTCTTAATATACCCATATTATATACTTACATAATTTAAATTATAATATTGATTACATTTTATTTCCAATAGGTATTGTTCGAGCACAAATTATATAAAGCATTATTTGACACATTATGTGTTATGTTACATGTGTCTTAAATTGAACTTAAACTTCTGAATAATTATTGTATTCAAGCAAAATGTTACTAGGTAAGATTACATGGACTTAATTTATTTGTTAGGTAATTTATTTTTGTTTCTGTTTCTAAATTAGCATAACTAGATAAATTGAAAGTAAAATATTTTAGTTCAAGGGAAACAATATATGATTTGCCACAACGCAGTTTATTGGGGTTTTATAAAACTGATTTTAATACATTTATACTGCATCATGTCAAGGATTTTTTAATAGTTGTAGTTTTAATACCGAGATACAATAGATATATTGGGTTTTCTGAATACCTAAATCAGTCTTTTCCAGCCTAACATCCTTCATTCAGATTAGATTACAATTCTTGTAAATCACAAGCAGGAATTTGTTGATTGGGGAGTAAGGGAATTATGTACATTTGAAGAGTACCATATTGCCCTCCCTCCAAATACATTAAGCTAATTTTTCCAATTTGTATAAAGCAAACTTTCTTCGCTTCACAGGTCAGAATAGATTGCATAGAAAAGTATAAAGCTTTGTTTATCCATATGTTTTACCAGCTCAGTGTTCATTGATCTCTCTTTGTTTTGATTCCTCAGTGACAAGGGAAATATTTTATACAATTCAATGTTTAACTAGGATGTTTGAATTAAATTTGTCCAAGGACACATTGATAATTATGCTTCTCCAGGAAAGCAAATAACAAAACTGTTTACCCATGCTCACAACATGGAATGCATTATTAATTATATGCACTGATGATTTTGAATGAACTTTAGTACTATTTAATACTTCAGAGTTGCATCTAATTTGTGTAAACTATTCTTTACATAACACTAATTGTGTGACTATAGACATTGTATGTAAGATTATTCTATATATTCATATATATAAAAAGTAAAGATTCTTGTCAATATAATAACATATCAAGCTTGTATACTGCCTGGCTCTCAATAGAGTAGCCAGTTTTATTTTAATGGCAGTGTTTTCTTATTGTTTTACTTAACTACCAGTGATAATAAAGTTTGGTAGTTTATAATGCATGTACCTGACTAAAGTCTCTTTGACCACAGCAGTGTGCTAGTTTGCAATTTTTGTTTCTACCTGTTGTCTTATATGCAGTATTATTGTAGCTTAATATAGAGCTTTTAAAAAGGTTTTCTTAAACTGCTAAAAAGCAAAATATTTCTAGAAAATACTTTTATTTTGAGCCAAGTATTTTTTTTACTTAATAGATTTTTGTTCTGCCTTTGTTTTTGGTTAATGTATAATTTAGCATAGAAATGTGCAATTTTTTATTTGCAATCCAGATAGAACATTATGGCCACCATATCTCACAACTTCTAGTTCAAGTAATTTACTTCCCGATATGGTCCTGAAACTGGCATATTTTACAAAGCAGAGATTTAGCATTGCCTGGATAGAGTTCAAAATTCTCAGGAGCACTCTGGAATGTTTACTTCCTGAATTTCTGAATTTTGCATATCCCTAATTTAAAGCAATAAGCATATGATAATTATTCATATCTCTTCCTCAGTTTCCTAATTGTGCAGTACCTTGTGGGTCAGTATTTTTTCCTTCAATTATCGCTTGCACAAAAGTATCCTTCCAACTACTCTTTGGAAGTAAATATAAAGCATGAAAGGTGAAATCCCATACTTTGGTTCCATTAGCAGTAACCATTTTCACTGATGGAATAAGGGTAGGGAACCTCCCTTCTCTTCATCTAGATGTTGATATACAACCTAACAATCCTCTGAAGGAATGTAAAAAGCTTAATATAGGCTTAGCAGATTTCTAAGGAAAGGAATTTAATAACTTGAAGCCATTGATGTAGAAAGAAAATTAATAATAGTTGTCATTTTTATTATGGTGGTTAGTAATGAGACACAAGAAGCAACAATTCCCTATCAGTTTGATTGAAAAGCCATCTTTGAACCAAACTAATTTTAATACTCATAGACTTGTATCCTTTATTTCGTATTTAGAGAAGGGGGGTAGTGATACTGTAATTCCAGAGGACCTTATAAAGGAAACTTGAGTATTATGACCCATACTTTATCTTCAGATCATATAAATCTTTCATCTTAAAAATATTATGACCAATATGTGATATGGAGTAGCTCTTGAGTGCCCTAATAAATTATTGTTTACCAAGAGAGACATATGGTTGTGGTAGTACTCTGTCTATTCAATAACTTTTAATATCATTGATCATAGCATCATTTGTTAGCATTTGAGAGAGTTGTGGATTATATGTGCTTATCTGTTCTTGGTCATGATCATAAAGAAACATCTCAACATTTCGGGAATTTTAGGTTGTCTTGGAAAGAGATTGAAGCTCCCCAACATGCTTTGTGGGGGGAAAAGCACCTTCAAGTAAAATTCTCTAAAGATAAAACATCCCAAAATTTTATAGATGTTACTTTAGAGCTGTTGGTATAACCTTTGAGAATTTTTGAAGAATAGGTGATTCCAATGGATGACCAGTTTGTTGAACTTGTTATTGAAAGAGGAAAAAAGAAAACTCAGAAGTCTATATATAAATCGTATCAAAAATAATACATAGAAAAGTGTAGGGTAGATTTAAGTGCCTGCTCTGTGACCATCTAGAAAAGGATGTGTTGACTACTAAGAACTATCATACAGTCAACAGCTCCTCTTATATGCCCCTTCCTTTTTGTATACTGGAAGTTTGCTGCTTTAATCAGATCTAATCTAAACTTTATTTGGTCTTCAGCATGCCTTGATTTTACCTATTGCTTCTAATTTTGTGTGGATTCTCAAATGGGAGCAATAAAAATAAGAATTGTGATCCTCTTATTTACCACTCCCTACATCAGAGGTTGGCCTACCATATAAAACCATCAGCCCAGTGTCCCTAAAAGAATGTGACCCACACTAGCACTAAGAAAAAAAATCAAGTTTGTAAGTATAAACAGAATTTGGTTTGTTTTGCTTGGATTAAGACATTAGTGAGATTGGTTTTGACAGGATTTGACTATCGGGGTGAGGAATAGGTGAAGGCAAGAGTGGGCCACTATGGCCTTTTTATGATCTGTGGACTTGGCTCAGGAATTCTGGGTGTTGAAGTCCACAGATCACAAAGGTTGCTCACTCCTGACTTAAGTAATCCTTTTGATATGAAACTAATTGCTGGTGTTATAAGTTTTGTTAGGAAGGGAGTCATACAGTCATTTTAGGGAGTCAAGGTATCACAGGAGTTGAGAATCTCTGAATTAAACCTAATTGGTAAATTGTGCTTGTGAAAGGCCAGGAAAACATGGTTTTTTTACTCTGACACTGGGACAGAGTGAGGGTATTTTGAGTTGGGGCTGCCCAAGGGGATGACTGAGGTACCAGGTTTTAGTTATGTTTTATGGTTTTTATAGTTGTAAGTTTTTACTGTGAGTCGCCCAGGTTTGTGTTTTACAATGGGCACGCATACAAAATGTTTAAATAAAAATTATGGGAAAGATGTGAAAGTCTTCAGGAAAGCATTGAATAAAGCTTCTTATAATATCCTTCAGGCATATGGTAAAATAGAGGTAAAATAATATTACTGTGTATGGTATATCAAGGAAGTTTATTTTTAGAGAAAGTTTTAGTTGTAAACTGAAAGGTGAAGAACCACGTATTTGGGGCACTAACATGTTTGCAAAGGACTCAAGATAATACAGAAGCTTCTGCTCACTCTGAATATAGAAGCTTCCCACCCTAACTCCTGATGGGGTTCTCCTTTTATATACCTTAGATTTGTTGGTTTTCAAAAAAACGTTTCTAACTTTGACCTCCTTTTTTCTAGAGAAAGCTAATGTTCTTTTCTGATTGGTTTATACTTTGGTAGCTCTCATATCCAGACATATTGTTTTAGTCTTTAGTCCATTTAGACTTCATAATACATCTAATTCCCAGAATATAAGAAACAGTCTTTCTTCCATATGTATATGTTTCAAAGTTAATGAATGAATACAAGAAGTTTTCTCATCTCTTCTTTTTCTTAGCTCCACCAGTTAAAAAAATAATTTTGCATTTTTTAAAAATCCTAAAGGTTACAATTCTATATCTCAAAATAATTAATATACGGTAGCTTTTTTTTGCTATTTTTTATTTAGATTATGTATTCTACTCTACATTGTAAATCTACACTTGTACCCATCATGCTGTTTGCTATTGAGATGAGCAGCATTATGTGGCACGTAGAAAAGGAGTAAGAAATAATAGCTCAAAGAAATTAAAGGCATGAGATCAGACAGAAAAGAAAACAGCTAAAAGTAATTTACGCCCCCATATCTTTCTATTCTTACAAACCATCCTTGTTTCCTCTGCGCCTAACAACTGCTTCATACGTTGCCTTTTCTTCTTCAGACTTCTTGCCTTTTTCATTTGGAGGTTCTTAGCTCCATCTCATTGCAGCTTTCTGTGTCTTCACCTTTCTCTTGATTCATTCACTTCATATATTTACAGTATTTTGTAGTTTGAGCCTTATTTTCTCTATATGACCAAACCACTTTAAATAAATTTTTTTTCATACCAATCACTTTTTTAAAATCCAGTTTGCATCCATTTACTTGTTATCTCATTCAAAAAGTGAGCAACAATCACTTCTTAAGTACCCAAAATATTCCTTTTAGACTGTAGTCAGTTTTGGTTTCTCCTAATATATCCAGCTCTCACTTAGCAGAAGCAGTCTTATATATAGCCATTTTCTTTCTTTGGACAGACAGACATTCCTTGTGCATTTATCCTTAGTTACCATAAATAACCAAGTGGACACCACACAACTTTGTCTTACTTATAACTTAATGTTGAACTATTTGCTAAGCAATGTATGTTTTTCGCACATAGATGGGGTTCTATGAGGGATCATAATTAAAGTTTAGTTTGCTTTGTTCACCTTGTGGTGCTAATGGGTGCAGTGATAAGGATTTTTATATACTGTTTCTTAATTTCTGGTATGCTGCTTTGCTGTTAAATGCCATTGTAAAACAAAGATTGTGTAAGTTAAAAGTGAATTGTATTGTGGATGTTTTTCCCCCACCATTTTTATGTAGGGGTTCTTGAGACCTCAAAATTAGGTTGAGAAACATTGGTGCTTTCTTTAAATCAATACATTTAACATAATCTTTCTCACATGCATACACATATTTTTAAATCACCTGCTGAAGAGCAAAAACTTGGTACATAACCCCTTGTTCTGCAGAAAAGTACCTTGTACAACTCAGATTTTTTTCAATCTCATATTTCATACCTTTTCATTCAACATTTTGACACCTTCTGAAACTAATCCACCTGAATATTTTTTTTTAACTCTTGCTACCTTTCCTTTTATATCAGCTATTGCCCTGGGTATTTTCCGATTGTCAAGCAACTGTCACTTTGTAGACAAACCACATATGCATTTAATCTTTCTTCACTTACAGTCTATACTTGCAGCCATGCAATTTATTGATATTCTCCCAGCATTTATGATTACTTATCCACTTTCCATTTATGATTATTTATCTAACATCCACTTAAAACCACTTGCAATATTGGGAGATTAATTTATGTCCCAGTATCTTTTCATATAGAATTGTACTTTTTCTTTCTGCAGTTATTTTGTTGTCATTCTCATTTCTTTTTCTTTCCGTGTCAATTTTTCCCAAGAGCACCCCTTGATACTACCAAACATTGGCCTGACGAACATTCAAAACCTTTCATTGCATTTTAATCTTTCATATTTCTCTTCATCCTTCAACATTATCAAATGGGTCATGCTTTTATACTTGTGTTCCATTGGATATACAGGAAATCCTTGCTTAACAACAATTTTTTCAACAACTCACAATTATGACTGTGCTGAAGGAATGGTACTTATGCTCAGTTGCCAAAGTTATGACTGTTGCAGCACACCACAGTCGCATGATCAATATTTGGGCACTTGGCAGCCCACCCATATTTGCTACCACAGAGTCTCTTCAGCTTCCCCCAACCTTCTTCCTCCTCCCACCTCTGCCCTTCTAGCCACACTGCAAGCCAGCACTCTTCAGTAGTAGTGGCAACTGTTCTGACCTAGGTTTCCTTACAAAGCATAAAACACAATCTTAGTTCAGTCAAAACCTCTTATATTTCAACAGCTGTGAATTACATTCATTCACAGCCTGCAAGGCTTCACAAACAGTCTTTCAGGGGAATATTTATAAATACCCACCTTATCGCACTTGGAATGCTGCCAGAGAACTAATTGGCAGATGTAGGGCAAAGCCAAACTTGACACAGAGTCAAACAACTTTTCAAAGCTTGAATTGACCAGACGAACTAATTGCTTCCTGCAAAAGCTCATGTCCCATACGCTCCTTTTTTATGTCCTATGGGAGGGGCCAATCATCTCCGAGGTGTGGTCTTACTTCTGAGTCGACCCTGCTTTCTCAATTGTTCTCGTCTTCTGGTAGCCCTGTGCATGCACAGGCTGGGAACTGGTTCCAGAAAGCCCCATCTCACAGCTGTCTGAGTCTGAAGGCAGCTGATGACCATCAGCCTGCCCTGGCCCCATTCCTGCCTCCGATTCAGAGCCCTTGTCCCAAGCCCTCGTCAGCCTCCAAGACTGGTCCAGGTTCCTCCCCAACCTCCTCATTTCTGTCTGACTCTGCTGCCAGCTCCGTCAGCCACCAGCGGACCACAACAGCAGCATGGGCTGAAGTAGAGGCCTCGAGGATAGTAGGCCCCAGGCTGTCTACTTCAGCACCAAGGAGTGCCACTGTACAGGGCAGGCAGAAGTACAGAGGGGGAGGGGGAGGCAGGTTGAAGAGGAAGGAGTCCCTTATCTTATTGAGGCTCGGAATGCAACCAAACTAGGAATGGCTTGGATCAGTCGTTGCCTAACAATTCGGCTAACAATAGTAATGAGGATTTACTATGCTAAGTGATGTGGTTGCATGATATACTTTACAACTGCATCACTTATTGACAGAAATTCCAGTCCTAATTACTGTCTTACCTTGAGAACTATCCATATGTACATACATACATACGATTAGACTTGAACTTAAACCTTGCAAATGAAACAGATAACTTAAGATATCTCATCCATTCTTATTCCTTGAATGGTCCTGTCATTTTTTCTATACTCATTTGTCTTGTTCCCATTGACGTTACCTAGAAGAATGGATTTTTCTTCTGGATTGTATTCATTCAGAATGTTGCATAATTTTTCTCCAAACTCACCTCTGGCTCAGATAAACATTTATTAGAGCAAAATATGTAGTTATCAGGAGCCTGTGGATTCTTCCTTTAATGTGCACTACAACAGCCTAGATAACAACCATTGATACATTTAGATGTACAGTTTAGCCCTTTCATTCATTATGAAATCCAGAGAGAGAGAGAGAGAGAGAGAGAGAGAGAGAGAAAGAAAGAATGAAAGAAACTCAATGTTATTGCAGTAAATATCTTCAGTTGGGGATGGATGGGGAGTGCAAATTGCAGCAATCCCAACAGATTAATTTTCTTATTTGTGAAGCTACTTAGAAACAGTTAATTGTGTGCTATTAGTGTTTTGCTATGAAGAGTAGCAAAATAAATATAGCCAGTTTTCTTATTTAGAAGAGTAAACTCCCTCATCCTGAATCATGGTTTGTTTAACTACTATTTGTTGAATAGGCCAAAGTTCAACCACAAAATATATTCAACCTTAGATAGTGATTTACTAACTACGACAATCATCTCCAGAGTTGGAATGAGTGTACCATTCAGGTGAGAAAAAGGGAAGTGGCCAATTGTTCATTTTCCTTTTGTTATGCAACTATTTGGCTTTCCTAAACTTGACCACTTCTAGGTCTGTGGACTTCAGTTCCTCGGAGTCCATAAACTAAGGTTTAATATAGAATTTGACATTCTACTGGGATTTGAAATCTATATGCCTGGAAATTGTCACGGTTGTGAAACAACAGTAGACCAGCAAAATGTTCCTCCATTCTCCAATCTCTCACAAAAGAGAAAGAGAAGAAGTGGCAAGCACCTTCCTCCCCGAATCCAACAGGCAATTGCTGGTAAAAGAGCAGACAGCAGCTTGAGGCTGTCCTCTGCCAAAGAAACAGAACCATTGTTTATTTCACCCTTGCTCCCTTCATTTGAACTACTGTGTAACATTAAGGGAAGGATCTGCAAAAAAATAAAAGCAATCTAGCTCAGTCCTATCTTTATTTGAAAATGGGATCACTTATACAGGACTATGTATCTGTTCATATGCTTTGGGAACATTTAGGTCTAGAATGAAGATTAAGATGTCTAAATCTCATTAGTCTTAATTGGCCTTTTTGTACTGGGAGATTACATTTTGTTCTCCGAAGGAGCCTTCAAAAGGGAGAATGAATGCTGCATGACAATTCTCTGATTTTGAATGAGAATCCCTAAGTCCAACTGTGGATCAGTAATTTACAAATTATAGTGAAAACTTCCTTGTATATAGTGCATAGCTAAATGTCTATGGAGATTCTCAGTCATCCAGGTCATGGTTGTCCCAAAGGTGCTTTTTCAAAAGGCAACTGGACTTTGTTTTTCCTTGAAGATGTTTCACTTCTCATCCAAGAAGTTTCTTTACCTCTGAAGATCAAATTAGCAAGAGCAGAGATATCAGTAAAAATACTATTTGCATGCTTTTATTAATATATTTGATTTTACATAGTAAGCATTGTTTAGGACATTTCATTTTATCTTTAAGGTACGTTAATTTTCCAGATAGGTTTTTCTAGAATGAAGTAGCAGGTCTTAGCTAATTATATCATGAAACTTTTTTGCAGAGGTAAACCACCAAAAGCAGAAATCTTTTACCTGCTCATAAAGTTTGATTAAATATCTGTTGATTTAGATATAGGTAGTCCTCAACTTATGACCATAATTGAGCCCACAATTTTGTTGTTAAATGAGTTTTGCCCCACTTTATGACTTTTCTTGCCACAATTGTTAAATGAATCACTGCAGTCGATAAGTTAGTAATCTGCTTGTTAACTGAATTTAGCTTCTCCCTTTACTTTACCTTGTATCCTTACGATTTATATTGACTGTTTCCTAGTATGATTTGATTGTTGATTGTACTCTATGACTATCATTAAGTGTTGTACGTTATGATTCTTGATTCTTAACGAATGTATCTTTTCCTTATGTATACTGAGAGTATTTACACCAAGACAAATTCCTTGTGTGTCCAATCACACTTGGCCAATAAAGTATTCTATTCTATTACTCTATTTGCTTGTCAGAAGGTTGCAAAAGGGGGATCGCGTGACCTTGGGACACACAGCAACAGTCATAACTGAGCCAATTGCCAAGCATCTGAAGCTTGATCACAAGATCATGGGGATGCTTTGAAGGTCGTAACTGTGAAAAGCGGTTGTAAGTCACGTTTTTCAGTGCCACTGTAACTTTGAACAGTCACTAAATGAATTGTTGTAAGTCGACGACTTACTATACAAACCTACTACTTGTACTTTACTTTTTTTTTACTTTACTACCTGTAAAAAAAAGCTACAGATAACATTGTAACAAGTGAAAATTCAGTCAGGATTGTCACTGGGGATATTTCTGCTTTTGCTCACTATTCTCACATTCTTACTTCTTTACTGCTCATTTATAGGTAGAAGGCGACAGAGAGTACATCGACCACGTTCTCCAATCCTGGAAGAAAAAGACATCCCTTTTCTTGACTTGCCCAAATCCTCAGAGGACTTAATGGTGCCTAATGAGCATATCATGAATGTTATTGCCATCTATGAGGTACTGCGGAACTTTGGCACTGTTTTACGCTTGTCCCCTTTTCGTTTTGAAGACTTCTGTGCTGCTCTAGTAAGCCAAGAACAGTGTACACTGATGGCTGAAATGCACATAGTGCTTTTAAAAGCAGTTTTACGTGAAGAGGACACTTCCAATACTACCTTTGGACCTGCTGACCTCAAAGATAGTGTTAATTCCACATTATATTTTATAGATGGGATGACTTGGCCAGAGGTTTTGCGGGTATACTGTGAGAGTGACAAGGAGTATCATCATGTTCTTCCTTTTCAAGAGGCAGAGGACTACCCTTATGGACCAGTTAAAAATAAAATTCAAGTTCTGCAATTTTTAGTGGATCAGTTTCTGACAACAAACATTGCACGGGAGGAATTAATGTCAGAAGGGGTGATACAGTACGACGACCATTGTAGAGTTTGTCACAGACTGGGGGACTTGCTTTGCTGTGAAACTTGCTCAGCTGTCTACCACTTAGAGTGTGTGAAACCGCCTCTTGAAGAGGTCCCAGAGGATGAATGGCAGTGTGAAGTTTGTGTAGCACACAAGGTGCCTGGTGTAACAGACTGTATTGCTGAAATCCAAAAAAACAAACCATACATTCGACATGAACCTATTGGATATGATAGAAACAGGCGGAAATACTGGTTCCTGAACAGAAGGATTGTTGTGTAAGTACATATTCTAGCTATATCAATGTTATACACCTTTTTAATAAAAGGCATTTGATGGATACATTTTTTTTAACTTGGGTCCAGGCTTCGTATGTTATAGTTTCTTACAAGATTAAACAAAATCCCCATATTATTTGGGGGGAGGGGGTTTGTGGTAATTGGAGCTGAAAAATGCCAGATGCTTATTTTTCAGTTTTAAAACTTGATATTTGAGCTTAGAAAAATTAGTTGCTTTTTCCTTTTTGTGTTAGTGGTGCTCTTAAGGATTTTTCAAAATTTAAGAAAGCAATTTATAGTTTTTACACACTGTATCTCTGAAATGAGTATTTTACTTGCTTCTTCAAAGTGGCAGTTTAACATTTTTCATCTTACTTACTTAACAAATTCATATAATTTAAAATGCAGCAAGCAGTTACAGGATGATGATGATGATGATGATGACGACAATGATGAGGAACCTGGAGTTCAGTTTTATTTTTTGTGGAAGTCTGGTAGAAGCTTGAAATGAGGGGTTAGAATAACCACAGATACATCTTTCTATTTGACAGCCAGCATGCTATAGTGGTTGAAGTGTTGGGATCAGAACAAGGAGACCCCTCATTCATCCATGGAAACAACATTGGATTATTCTGGGCCGCCTATTTTCTCTCAGCCCAGTCTACTTCACAGGGCTGGTATGACAAAAAGAAATAGGTTTTGTACTGCATTAGACATAAGGATATTCCAGATTAAAAGATAGATACAATTTGCTTCCAAAGAAGCATTGCAGAAGAATCAAGTGTTGACATTCTAGTGAATCACTGGTCTAATCATACATAATACTACATTATGATTTATTAGACAAACCAAAGTGACCTGGTATAGACATATTGCAAAGCCATAATCAGTGATCTTGTCATTATGCTTGTCCAAAAACAAACTACCTTATATTTTAGTAGTGTTTGCCAACCTTCACAGAAGTTAGACAAGGCACTGTTAATCCAAAGTTCATCATGAGAGAATCTGGGGATCTTTGACAGTCTGTTATGTTTCGTTATGATTCTAGTGGCTCTGGGTTCTTAACAGAATTGAAATGACCAATTTCAGTATTAATGTGTTTAATTTCTTTTAAATAACGATTAATTTCATAAGATATTGTCAATGTTTTAGTTTCTTTCTGGTGTTATTTGTAACTAAGATGATGGTCAATATTTCTGTTCCCAAAGGAGTGTATTTAAACCAAATGAACTAATATCAAATGTGGTGTTATTTGTGAAGAGAGAAAGCCATATATTTTTTGTCTGCAATTTACACGTTCATCACTGATTATGTTCATGTCAAATGCTAAGCCAAATCCATCGAAATAAGAAAATCCTTACTGAATTCTTCTTAAACTGAGGTTTTTTCAACTATTGACAGTTGTTGCTTTTCACTTGTTTGACAGGAAAAAGTTAGGTTCTTTACACTGATTTGATATTCTTGACAAACCATACCTCTTCCTCTTATGAAAGGTTTTGCTTGGAAAATCCATGAAGCATTAGTAGTTGTGATAACTGAGAGCAGAAAAAGCATGCAGGCTGTTGGATTAGTTAAGAGGCAGCCTCCTCATGAAAAACCAGGTTACTTTCTTGACAAACACTGCAGGTATGTCTGTCTGGTCTTTCTTCATCTTCTGGAGAAAAGAGATTAGCCAGTCTAGTGGTTTCTTAATCTAATGCAGTGTTTCTTCAACTTTTTGCTGTGCGGCCTCTTCTTACTTTTAAAAATTATGCAGGACCCTGAAAGAGTTTCTCTGTGTGTGTTTCATATTTATCAATATTTATCATATTAATAATTAACATTGATGGCACTTTTAAAATATTTAATTTATTGGGTCATGTAAAAATAATATTGAACCCCTTAGATATTATCATAAATGAAATATTTTTCATGAAAAAGATCCTATATTCTTAATGATCAGAAAATAATGAGAAGAGTGATGCTGTTTTATATTTTTGCAAATATCTTCAATATCTTGCAATTAATTTTAGTTTGGCAAGCCCTCATGGAGTTTGGTAGACCGTCAAGAGATCTCAGAACACACTTTAAGAAACACTGGTTTGATAGTTCCAGTGCTACCACTTTTTTCTCGTTGCTACTTCCTTTCCATATTTAGAAGACTGTGCCTAGCACTCCACCTATTTTTGTAGCAATGGTTCTCATGTCAGAAAATTTCTCCTTAGTTCTAGCTGACTTCTCTCCTTGATTAGTTGTGACAGCCCCTCATATATTGGAACACTGCTATCAATCACCCTTGTTGAAAGACAATTTTATATTTTTTATTATTATTTTATTGTTGAAATACATTAACTGAATTTGTGGCCAAATAAAATTTTAAATGAATATTAAAATGGATATTTCCAAAATAATGATTTAATACAAAATGTAACTCACAAAAACCAAAGTAAATTGATGTAATTATAAAATAATTACACATGTGCATTTCATACGATGGTATCATTTTCAGAACTGTAATTTACAGAGCTGTATGCTTGCCTAAAGTAATATGTATCTTTATGTGTATTTCAGGGAAAGCTAATGTGTAGGGTTGAAGTGCTGACTTGAAGGCCATACTAGGTTTAAAGGATAAAACTGATGTTTTATACCCTGAACGACTTAAAGCTATTTTCCTCTTAATCTCAAGAAAGTGTAAAGAAAAGAAGGTTGAGAAGCTCTTTACATCTCCAAGCCATCTTTTTTGCACCTCTATTTTAGATTATATAAATTAAATCTTGTTCAGTCCCCTTCTAAACTGTTTAAATAAATTGCCTAATAGTATATTCACTGTTTAACTACATGTTGTGTAAACAACACCCTTTATTCAATCCTGAATGAATAATTTAATTCAAATATTATAAAGAGAAAAATCTCTATCCCCCTTTTCCATACTGTGAAGGAAATTTCCCAGTATGCCTTAACTTTAAAAGATACAAACATTAGACTTAAATATCAGTGTCATTTTTTGTTTCCTGTAGAACTTCATTGCAAAACCAGCAGGTATATTAGTTAAAACATAATGTCTGCATGTTGATATAAGAATTTACATAATAAAAAGGGATTAAAGGTTGTATAACAAAAAATTAAACAGCATTCAGGTACAGATTAGCATGATATGTGTATTAATGGCAGTGACATTAATAATCCTAGATAACAAAAATGAGCCAGCAGTGTGCCACAGCTGCCAAAAAAAGGCCAATACAGCCTTTTTAAGATGCATTAACAGAGGCATAGTATCAAGATCACATGAAGTGTTAGTACCAATTAATGCTGCACTGGTAACACCACACTTGGAATACTGTGTCCAGTTTTGGTCATCATGATATAAAAAGGATGTTGAGATTCTAGAAAGAGTGCAGAGAAGAGCAACAAAGATGATTAGAAAACTGGAGGCCAAACCATACAATAAACAGTTGTGGGAACACAGTATGTCTCATTTAATGAAAAAAGGGACTAAGGATGACATAACAGTTTTTCAATATTTGAGGGGCTGTCAGAGAGAAGAGCGGTCAACCTATCCTCCAAAGCATCTGAGGGCAAGATAAGAAATAACAGATGGACGCTTAAGAGAGATCCAACCTAAGGGTTTGTTTCTTGTCAGTGAGAACAATCAATCAGTAGAATTTACCCCTGAACTAGGGGAACAGTTTGCCTCCAGAAGTTGTGGGTGCTCCATCACTGGAGGTTTTTAAGAAGAGATTGAACATTTGTCCAGAATGTTATAGGATTTTCTGTTTGAGCATGGGGTTGAACTAGAGTAGGTGCCCCCGACTTGTGGTCCATGAGGGGTTTGCAACCGGGCCGCAGAAATGGCCAGCGATTACCCCCATTTAAATCATGAGTCTTGAGCCAAACTTACAAAACTTAAAAAGATTTATTGGGAATTAAACTGTCCGGCACTGCCTGGGTGTAGCCAACTCAGACACATAATTCATTGTCACCTTTGACCTTGATTTTCCCCCACCCCTGGGTGTATGATAATTCGTATTCTCCAATGGGACACACCCATAGCCCAGAGTCATCAATCATATCCTCCAGTTAGAATTTTGCATGGCAGAAACTTCCATCACCTAGTTACTATCTTTGAAAACATTTATGGCAGTGGTTCTCAACCTGTGGGTCGCAACTTCTTTGGGGGGGAGGTCAAACGACCCTTTCACCGGGGTCACCTAAGACCATTGGAAAACACATATTTTTGATGGTCTTAGGAACCAAACCATAATTTTATGTTGAGGGTCACCACAACATGAGGAACTATTAAAGGGTCACAGTTGTGTGAACAGCAGGCCCACATGCGCATGCTCTCCATTTAAGTGAGAGTCAAGGATGTGTGCGCATCACTCGCACAAGTGGAGTCGTGCACACACTTGCCTGCCATTTGCACGGAACAATCTTTTCTCCCCTCCGCTGGAAACATTGGGGAACTCTGGACTAGAAGACCTCCAGGGTCCCTTTCAACTCTATTGTTTTGTATTCTGTATAAATATCAATGTAGTGTGCAGTTGCTGTTAAAAAGTAAATTCCATGCTGGGATACAGTACTAGAATTAAAATAGCCAACATATTTAAAATTTTATATAAATCAATGGTGAGACAAGACTGTTATGGGCATTTCTGGTTCTCATACCTGTTAAAGACCACTTCATTCAAAGGTTCCAATCAAAGACAATGGATTATCTGTGACCAGTTAGGCTAAACATCTTGACACTTGCCTAGTTTATCCATACAAAGAGTTCGTCTTTCTAGTCAAGACTTTTCTCCCTTTAGCTCAGGTCTATCAAAATAGAAAATAAGATTTTATTTTTTAATATATATATATATTTATTTTATTCAGAACAAAGTTAAAATAAAATTTTATTTTATGTATTTATCAAATTTATGTGGCCATCCATCTCACAAAAATTAACTCTGGGCAGTGATACATTGAGAGATGTGTTGGGGAAAGATACATTAGGCTGTCTGCTCAATAGCTAGGGTGATAGATCATAAAAGCTTCATATTGATCTTGAAACAAGCAAGCTCTCTAACCGTGTGGTCTTACATGCAGGCATTGGTTCAGTGAGAAATTCCTTTATAAAATCAACTATTGAAGATATGATTTTATAAACTTGATTTCAGCAAGTTTATTGGGGAAAAGAAAATCGAAGGAAAATAAGAAAACTTGTAACTCAGTAAACTAAATTCTCAGCTACACGTTCGCTGGATTGATCTGGGAATTAAACTCATACATCTGGAGAGCACAAAGATGGTCCTAATATAAATATTGTACCCTTATGCGTGGAGTTTTTTTCACAAGAACCTTGGGCAAAAGTCCCTGGGATAATTTTATTGTATCTGATATACTGTTGCAAAGGGACTGCATACATTTTGCTTTGTTTCTTAAAGTAGAACCCATGCTACATTTTCCTTCTCATAAACTTAAGTTGGAAATCTGTGTTTCTGTTAGAAGATCCAATTTGGAGAAACAAAATTAATATTTTTTAAAAATCACCCACAGTATTATGTCAGATTAATATTTTAAGATTTTTTTAAAGATTCTCCATAGTGGAACTAATTGTATATGCCTCTTGCTTCAAAAAAATAACTTCCCTTTGCAGATTATAAAATTTGACCCTAATGCATTGTTTATTTTAATGGTATGAACTTATACAAATCAGATCTATTGATAAGAAAGCAAAACATTTCCTATACAACCAGCATATCACATTTACTTAAGTTTGCACTGCTCATAACTACAACAAAAATAATAAATAAATAAAAGCTAGACAAATTATTCAAACATATGTATTGTGCATACATAGGTTGTACATTCTTAGAGAATTGAAGTAAAAGGAATTTGCACACCAAATTTTGCACACCTTCCATATTTCATAGCAGGACAAAGTGTGTGAAGAAATATTGAAACTCATTTTTTCCACAAAATTGGACCAAAGCAGGACCAAATAATTTTACCACCATATTATTTTTAGTTTATCTTGCATTTCTGTGGCTAAACTAATTGAAATCACATATATCAAGCCATATCCTTATTATGTTCATATTCTGTTCATAGCACAGATTGAGTTTCTTATTGTTTCAGAGTGTTTCCAAAGTTAGCATTATAGAGTTAAGAGTTAAGCATCGGTTCTTTCCCAAATGGGAGAAAGAGCTGGATCAGTTATACTATTTTTCTCCCAATTAAAGTTTTATGTCTGGTGTAATTTTACCACCACCCAGCAGAATTAATTTGGTATTTATCTCTATACTATCTCGATACCTGTGCTTCGCTATGAAACTATGTGGTCGGACTTAGTTTTTGGGGAGGAAAATAATGGGAAAATTCTGCCTCTGCCTACCAGCTTCCATGGCTGTTTGGAAATATTGAAACAATATTTGCTATGTGAGCAAGAAGGAAACAGCAAGGAGCCTGGACATGGCTTAGCTCAACTGTTCTGTACTAAAGCTGAGAAACTGAAACTCTTCTGCTTGTGTTTTGCATTTGGAGCAGATGTCTTTTCAGATGGGGAGGGGGAGAAGAACTCCTTAGCATCAGAGTGTGTTAATAATAATATACAAAATACTAATGCTGTGATGGTCATAACTTTCAAGTTAGTAGGCTTTACTGTTCTGGAGATTTTGTGATGATGCGTGAGAGATATTTCGCTTTTATATAGATAGATAGAAGATAGATAAGAGGTCCTTGCCACTTGCATTGGTGATGATGTCACCTAGTTTGGGTAATGAAATATCTGCAGGAAAGCAACAAAGCTTAGAGAGAACCAAAGACCCCTCATTTCAACCCTGAGCTACAAATATACTTCTTTATTCTCATCTATCTACTGTATGTAAAACTATGTATATTAAAATTCTCCTGTCTGTAATTAAGTGGCAAAACAGTGTATCATAGGGCAAAACCTTTTCAATCAAGGTATTTTAAATGGGCTAACTTACAGAACACATCTAAAACTGACTCCAATGGAATTGAAATGTGGCAAATTTTATAAAACATTTTAGGACATAATCATCAAAAGGACATATTACTGTTGTCAACTCTTGTTATTTGAGACTGTATTGTTCGACAAGAACTATTTTCAAGGCAAATACATTTCTTAATATCTCCCTGAATTTGGGGGAACTTTTCCAGTGAAAGAAGTACATTAGAAGCTCTGCCATAGTTGAAGGCATTGAGGAATCTGGTAAGGAAATATCCCAATCAGAGGTTGCTTAGTTTTATATGAGAGTGATGGTTCCATTTCATTTTTATTCTAATTTGCCCTTTTAGTAAACTATTTTATTTTCTGCAGAATGTTATTAGGTATATTTTGATGGTGTGTGTAAAAGAATAAAATACAGATAGTCCTTGATTTACAACCACAATTTAGGCCAGAATTTATGTTGCTAACTAAGAAATTTATTAGGTGAGTTCTGTCCCATTTTACGACTTTTCTTGCCTCATTTGTTAAGTGAATCACTGCAATTGTTAAATTAGTAACGTAGTTGTTAAGGGAATCTGGCTTTCCCATTGCCTTTGCTTGTCAGAAGGTCACAGAAGTGGATCACATGACCCGGGATATTGCAACAGTCATAAATATGAATCAGTTGTTAAATATCTGAATGTAAATTACATGACCATAGGGATGCTGCAACAGAAAGATGATCATAAGTCATTTTTTTAGTGCCATTGTAACTTCAAATGGTCACTAAATAAACTGTAGTCAAGGACTACTGCATTACATTGTAGTTGAAGTGACCTCATCTGTATCCAGATATTAATTTGTACATAATACTGTTTGGAATATCTTCATTATTTTGGTTCATTGCTATGTTGACATGAATAGGAAAAAAAAAACAATTTCTAACAGTTGGATAATTTTTAATGTTTTCCTTCCATTTTTGTGTGTGTTTGTGTGTACATTCCTTCCTTCCATCCTCATATCTCATAAACAATTATTCTCATACTGTCACAGAGAGGAAGATTCAGAATGTGAAAAGCATAAGAGAATCTGGTACTATAGCACAAAAGTCCAGCTGGCAGAATTAACTGAATGCCTAGACAAAGATTATTGGGAAGCTGATATCTGCAAAACTCTGGAAGAAATGCGTGAAGAAATTCATCGGCACATGGATATAACAGAAGACCTCACTAATAAAGCACGGGGCAGCAACAAGTCTTTTCTTGCAGCAGTAAATGGTAAGAACCAATTAATCTTACCTTTTTACAATTTTATTTATTTATTTATTAGTTATATATACCGCCCCTCTCCCTGCAGGGACTCGGGGCGGTGTACAGCCAAAGTTAAAACACAATGCAAATACAATATTTAAAAGCAATTAAAAAAGATTAAATAAGGTGGCTAAAAGATAAAAACTCAATCGAGAATATAAAAGACTAAAACCAATTTAAACCAATTTAAAACCCTATAAAACCCTAGGCCAGACCGGCTTGATGAAATAGGTATGTTTTCAACGCACGCCGGAAGGCCAAAAGGTCAGGGATGGTCCTCATCTCCGTGGGAAATTCGTTCCAGAGGGAGGGTGCCCCCAAGGAGAAGGCCCGCACCCACAGGGTCACCAGCCGTCCAGCTGGCGGCACCCCGAGGAGGCCCGCCCTGTGGGAGCACACTGGGTGACGGGAGATCGATGACGGCAGTAGGCGGTCCCGTAAGTACCCAGGTCCCAAGCCATGGAGCGCTTTAAAGATGGTCACTAACACCTTGAATCGCACTCGGAAGGCCACCGGGAGCCAATGCAGCTTGCGCAAGAGTGGCGTAACATGGGAGCTCCGAGAAGCCCCCAAAATCACCCACGCGGCTGCATTTTGCACCAACTGGAGCCTCCGGATGCTCTTTAAGGGGAGCCCCATGTAGAGAGCATTGCAATAGTCTAGGCGGGAGATAACGAGGGCGGATATGACCGTGCGAAGTGCATCCCGATCCAGAAAGGGCCGCAACTGGTAGATCCTACGGACCTGACAAAAAGCCCCCCTGGCGACAGCCGCTATATGATCTTCTAACGACAGCCGTATGTCCAGGAGGACATCCAGATTGCGCACCCTCTCTGTGGGGGCAAGAATTTCCCTTCCCACAGCCAGTGATGGAACTAACTGGCTGTATCGGGGTGATTATGATGTCTCATTTTCCAAAAAAAATAGAATTGTGAGAAAGAGGTATTAATGCAAGAGAAGTAGGGAAAAAGGCATAGCCAATTGAAAATAGTCTTCATTCATTGCATTTATTTGCAAAGCCTAATAATTGTTGGATCCCAGAATACTGAAAAAAGTGTGCAAATGCAGCTAAGATAAGCAATTTGCAGTGAACTAGCTAAAGCAAAGGATTTCATCTGCCGAATGAATTGGACATGCAATAAATGCTGCTTAAGTATTTGGTGACTATTATTCCATTTGTTTGAGAGAGAAAGAAAAATGAAGGCCAAATTCTGTTCGGTTTATATTTGAAAAAGATAGTTTTCTAATAGTAGCTTTTATGACAATGGAATCTATTTGAGATTCCATTAAATCTAAGTATCATTGAAGAATTTTTGAGGGGTGACAAAAATAGACTTGTATATGATGAAAGCACCTGTAGCTCACAAAAGGATTGTTCCTTTAATAGAATGTGCTAGTCATTATGTTACCAGACTTGGGGCTATCATATATCTCCTTCAAATAGTGAGTCATGTTTTCTTGATTTAAAAAAAACAACTAGTTTTTTGAAAACCAAGACAGATAATTAAAATGTAATTCATTGCATCTCTGTTGAATATATATTACAGGTTAATGATTATATTTTAAACTATCGGATCCTAATAAGATGTAATACACTAGAAAGATATTTGTCTGGGTTTAGTCCCTTTTCTGCTTCCCCCCCATACTTTGTAGATGAAAAACCAAGAAACCACTTGCTTTCTGGACTTTCTGGTTTTTCTTTGAAGATGTTTTACTTCTCACCCAAGAAGCTTCTTCAGCTGAGCTGAAAAAAACCAGAAATGTTCAATTGCCTCTTGAAAAAAGCACCTTTGGGACAACCAAGAAGCCACAGTTAATCATAACTTCATTATGCACAAACAGGAAATATAGTTAATAACTTTTAAGCAAGGCAGGTCTATTTGCAATCTGTTGAACCATTGTTTTAGAGATAAGACATAGGAAACTGGTTTATTATATCTCTCTGGTTTATTTCCACACTCATGGGATGGAGTGAACAAAATGGCAGCTAATTGCATCTTGCTGAATATAACCAAAGTGCATAGTGATTTTTTTTTTGTTTTGTAAATGAAGAATACTCTTAATGAAAGTGACTTTTCCACTGGATATACATGTTGGCATTATTATTCAATGGAGAATGTATGCAACCTCATATCAATAATGGCCATTATCTCCCTGGGAAAGCCAGCAGAGAAAGATTGCAGATGGAGATCATATGATTGCAAGGCACTTGGCAATCAACTGTACATACAAACAGATTGCCATATGTCCGGATTGCAATCATATGATTGTGGTAGTGCAGGGGAAATATTGAAGTGGCCATAACTTCAGAGAATGGTCGTAAGTCCATTCAGCATTGTTGTTACTCTGAACTGTCACTGAACGAATGATCGTAAGTCAAGGACCACTTTTTTAGGTGATCTTGGTGATCGGATTCTTCAAGGCATCTTTTGGTTGGTCTTCTTTTCATATTTGGATACTGTGATTGTAATGTGCCATTTAATGAATGACTCTGGTGTCAATATTTCTAGCCATTGGTTAACTTAATTTTTAAAATGTATTGTTTTATTTTAAAAAATATTAATGAGTTAGAATGGTGAACATTTGTATTTGCTAATAATCATCACCTCTGACTCTGTGAAGTCTTACTAGAATGGATTTTTTCTGCAAATGGTTAGATTACTAGCTGTATATAGTCTAACAACTATAACCGATATCTTTGTCTGGATTCTGCTTTACAATTACCAACCTATTTTTTTCGACCTGACATTTCTTCAGTAGATTTGTTTGTATTTGTTTGAAACAGATTTTTTGATAGTTCAGGGCCCTCATTTAGGTATGATGTTTTTCAAATATTACAGTGAATAAACACACTGAGAATGGAGTGGATTAAATTAATTATCTTCCTTCTTGGGGAAACTCTTAGCTGAAGGTTCATTTAACTCCACCATCCCATCTAATTTTCAATTAGGGTAGAGATTTCCGTGTGTATGTTAAGAGAAGATATCCAGGTTTTTAGGGCCCTATGAATGGCTAACAAGGTTGGCAGTTATGCTGCCAATTGATACTCCAGTTTCTGGTTTGTTTGTGTTCAATAAAATCATTTCTGTATATAAATTGCACAAGAAATAGCAGTTGAATACAGCTTTGCCGCACACCTTTTCCAGTCTACAGCCAGTCTACAGAATATCTCTACATTCAATAACCTCAAAGGCTTTACAATAGTTGATTAACTACAGATATGCTTCCTTTTGAAATTTTTCTGTTCTATTGAACATTTGCAGTGTGATTTCAAGTACCTCTAAAATCACCTGAATCTCTCTTTGAGACCCAGTTATATGATTTTTCACAACATTTAATATCAGATCTGTTATGCATTGCTTGAAGTAGACTCATATGTCACCTGTCTTTGGGATTGGGTGAAAATGTTTTCCAGTCTTTTGGCTGGAATCCCACTTTTTGGACATAGATTTGCAGTTGCTGCTGTGGATATGATAATACAGTGCCATCAATTCTAAGCATTTTCATTTTTGACAGACATTTCAGTGTCTATATTATCCTCATCTTCCGATACACTGTGCTCTTCTTCAAATTTCAGTTTGTTGAAGAACATTAGTAGTCATACACAATTCTTCAGTCTGTTCCTTCCATTTAGTTTTCATTTGATTCCAATTCTTCACTTCCTTCCCATCTCTGCCTCTTCGTTCCTCTATGTAAAGTGAATAGTGTCTGGGTTTTCTTTATTAAGACAAAAAGATCTCTGGTATGTCCTTTTTTCATTTCTAGCTTCCATTTCTTTGGAAAGATCATTCCGATAATTTTCTTTGGTTTCTTTTTCTAGATTATTTTATTTAGCTATCTTACTTTATCTCTTTTACCAGTGGTTTTAGCTTTCCTACTCTGTTCAGCAATTTGAATTGTTTTTCCCTGAAAACAATTTGCCTTCATGCTGGTGGTGGTGGTGGGGATTGGATATGCTCCTGAGGTGTTTTATTGATGAAGCTTTTTCTTTTTTTCTTCCCATAACCTATTTAGTAGTTTTTCCACAAAGTTAAGTCAAATTTGTTTCTTACTTCAACTTTAACTGCTTATAGAAATGAAATGAAATCATATTTTCTGGGTGTTGTTCATGTAACAGTTTCAAAGTGAATCTGAAATCAATTTTGATACAAGTCATCCTTGATTAAAGTTACTGTTTGCAGCATCCTAAGTTTTATGAGAGAGATCTCTGTTTCCCTCTTTGGCTGCATAAGATGTGATACTTTTGTCTGCAGTATCATCTATTTGGAGATGTCCATTTCGATTAAATCAACCATATAGTGGTGATCCTCAGCTGTTTTTCTTGACAGAAGTGCATCAAGTGGTCACCTGCCTCATTCTTTTCTCCTAAAATAAATCCACTGACCATTTCCACTTCTTTGTCTCCAGTGTTCAGGTTGAAGTCTCCCACGTTATATTCTTTTGGCATTTGTATTAGTTATTTCTTGAATGTCAGAATACTTCTTATTTCTTCTTCAGATATTCTGTATCTGTTATTGATGCATAAATATAGAAAGTTACAGGTATTCCTTGAGTTACGATAATAATTGAGACCAGAATTTCACTTGTAAACTATTGCAATTATAAATTTGAGTTAACGTGTTATTGGAAATGACATTTTTTAAAGAGCCACCCCATTTTTTAAAAAGGTAGAAAAAATTAATGATGTGCGCAGTGCTGCATAATTACCAACTGTCAGTTGTACTCAGTTCATTTTCACGTATAGATCTGCCACATACATACTTTGTATCTTGAAAGAGTTTCATGGTGCATTAAAAATCCAGAATATATTAGCGGTACTCTTATACTTGAAAAAGTTGGCCTTTTCATCTTCTACCCCGATGTTTGCTTTAGAAGAAATTATGGAAGCAGTCGGAGGCAGAAAAGGGGAAATATTAGAGGACAGAAGCTCAGTTGCTGATGAAGAAAAAACTACGGTTGATAATAAAGAGTGCACAGATACTGAGAATGAAAAAGAAGAACTTTCAAACCAACAGATGGAGATCAACAAGGAAATAGTAGGAGAGGAAAGTTCTGAAAAAGGAGGAAAGGAAGGTAATAGTGATATACCTGCTAAGTTAATGTATTTGTTTCAGTAGCAATGCTGATACATTTTAAGCAGTGTACAATACATATTTAAATTTTATAATCAGTATAGTTGTTTTTTTTATTGAAGAATCAGATGTAATTTTCCAGTGATGCTATTCAGGATAGATGATGCTAGCAGCTTTTTATGAATTTATTTTCAGTTTAAGTTCAATTAATATTATTCTCCACCTTGAGTTATTTATAAAAACAGTAAAGATAGGTATAAATAAATGGTTGGTAAATCAACATTTAAAATGCTTATCAACTTCTATCATGCATTTCCTATAGAATCAGGAGATGCATGTGATGAAAACAATTCTGTACCATCACTTCCTGGAAGCAGCATCACAAATGTTTCTGCAGAAGAGGCTGATGCTTCTGAAGAGAAGAATACAGTAGGATGTGATTCAGAAATCCCTGATGATAATAAGGCAGACAAAAACATGGCATCAGAAGTTCTTAAGGATATTTCAGGTACACAGATGGTTTTGTTTTTTGTGTCTTGAGTTGAATGAGTAGTTTCCTAAAGTTAAATGCTGTTTGCTTTTCTTTATCACTGTATAGTTAAGTTCAGATTTTATTGAGCTGTGGTGGCGCAGTGGTTAGAATGCAGTATTGCAGGCTAATTCTGCCAACTGCCAGCAGTTCGATTCTCACTGGCTCCAAGTTGATTCAGCCTGCCATCCTTCTGAGGTCCGTAAAATGAGGATGCAGATTGTTGGGGGCAATATGCTGACCTTGTAAACTCCTTAGAGTGGACTGTAAAGCACTATGGTTTATATAGAAGTATATAAGTCTAACTGCTATTGCTATTGTGGAATTGTGGTTGGTATATATCTGGATTTTTTTTATAGTTTTACTTTCTGTAAGAGAGACAGTTTGATTTAGTGGTTAAAGAAAACAGGTTAGAAACCAGGAGACTGAGTTCTAGATCCGTCTTAGGTATTTTGTGACTTGGATCAGTCATTCTCTCTCTCTGCCCTAGGAAGAAGGCAGTGCAAATCACTTCCAAGAATATTAGTTAAAAACCTACAGGAAGTTCAGACAGTTGCCAAGAGTCAAGACTGACTCAGCACAAATTTAGTCTACATAAACTCTGGTATAAAATTAATAAATATGGGTTAATTGTGTTTAATGAATATCTTTCACATTACTGTATTTGCTAGTTATACTAATTGATGGTTTAATGATGCTAACTGAGTGTTTAAATGCTGGCATTTACAATAAAATATAAATGACATTTTTTGGATTATAAAATCCAAAATCTTGCTATATTGTATTAGTAAGAATTGTGGATTAAAGCTTCCTAGTGGGGAAGACTATTAATCACAAAGTGCCCAAATTCCTCCAGTTTCATAATCACCTGTTAACTATATTTAATATTATGACATCAATTTCAGATGGTGGCTTGTCAACATGCTTTCTTGAAATAAACCCTAATTAATATCCAATACATTATGAATGGGCAGTTGTCTTTCCTTATAACTTTTCTCATCCATCTGCCCTCTCCCCCAACTTCCAGTCTAAAATAATATAGATATTTATCACATATAATTAAGAGCAGTTTTCTGATTTCAGATGTTAACGTTTTCTTCAGGTGAATACTATGTACCTAAATTGGCTTTTTTTTTTTTTGGTAGATGAAACAACTAAGACAAGTCCTAATCTGAACATTGATTTATCTGCTGAAGCACTTTTGTCAGACCCAGAAAACAGCAGTAGTAATGAACCAAATTCTATGCAGAGTGAATCTGTGAAGAATTCTGATGAAGTGGAAACCATTGAAGGAGGTTCTCAGAACTCAGAGGATCTAGGTACAAATAATGTTTAATAATCACAAGAATGTGTTGAGTGCTGATTTTTAATGTAAAATGGCTGTGCTCATTTGCCTTACTTGTATATTCCTGTTTAACCTTTTTTTTTTCCTGATAGGCGATAAATCTAATGGTGAGAGAAGTGAATCTCCAAACAGTGGAACAGGCACTCCAGGTTCAACGCGAATGGTCACTAGGTTACGAAATCCAGATAGCAAACTCAGCCAGTTGAAAAGTCAGCAGGTTGCTGCTGCAGCACATGAAGCAAATAAGCTTTTCAAAGAAGGCAAAGAGGTTTGTGTTAGTGTTGAAAAATAAAAAGTGTTCTGATTCATTGAAATGCCAAAATAATAAGAGTTACAAACAAAACCAGAAACAAATATGCATGGAAATGCCAGCAATGAAGGCATCAATAGCTATGCACACATGTGTATAATTATTATAATACTTGTATGCTTCTGAATCTGGAATGATACTTGTTTTCCTAAACATGTGCTTTCAGTTTCTTTGTTCTGGAATTCAAAAATTCTGTGCTACTATCAGAGATCGTGAATCATGCTTATGTTCTTTTGGCCAAACATGTTAATGGGATGCAAGCCTAGCTTATTATTAAGGTTGTTCATGTGTTTATTTATTACCACTATACAGTACTTGCATTGTTGAGTTCCAGAAAAACTTTTAAGTGTTACAAATAATAGAGAAATAAAATAAAAAGCAGAACATCCCTGTCAAAAGAGATAATGGTAAATGTGGCAATAGAGTTAAGTGTGTAGAAACTAATTTTTGGTTTAAAAGCAATATCTACTAAGGTAGGTAGGTAGACTAATTATTATAAGAGACAAACCCTATGTGGCCAAATACATACCATAGTAAACATTATTGCTCATTCTTAACATGGTAGTTCCCAAAGGCTGTAGAATTTTGCCCCTTGTTTAAAACTTTGAGATTTAAGATTTTTTTAAAAAAAAATGTTCTTAAATTTTGTTGCTTTTGTTTGTTTTGTTTTGACTTCAATAAGGTGCTTGTGGTTAATTCTCAAGGGGAAATTTCCAGAATGAATACCAAGAAGGAAATAGTAATGAAAGCAGGCATCAGCAATTATTTTAAGCTGGGTCAAGAAGGGAAGTATCGTGTCTACCATAATCAATATGCTACCAATTCTTTTGCTCTGAATAAACATCAACACCGAGAAGACCATGACAAAAGACGTCACCTTTCTCACAAGTTTTGTCTAAGTCCTGCCGGAGAGTTCAAATGGAATGGTTCTGTCCATGGGTCAAAAGTTCTCACAATATCTACACTAAGATTAACAATAATTCAGCTAGAGAATAACATCCCCTCCTCATTCCTCCATCCCAACTGGGCTTCACACAGGTAAAGACATCTATGGTTTTCATAGTATATTGGGCATAGGAGCATTAAATTATGGGAAAACACACCAAAGTTAAGGAGCTTTTGGTTGAACATTCAACACTGGAGAAATAAAGAAAAAACAAAGGAGTAAAAATAAGATAAACGTAAAAACAGTAGGTAGTTGATCCTGTGGCAAAAAAGAGAATAGCAATAGAAAAGACATTGCATTGGGGGGGGGAACGACATTAAGAAGGGATTTGAATGAAAATAACACCAGATTTTATATTTTATCATACTATAGATATACGCCAATAGACCCAGGATTGAGATTGAAGATAGGGTTAAGTTATATCATCACTTCAAGGTTGTTGTTGTTTTGTTTTTGTTTTGTTTTTGCATCAGTGTGGCTGTTGCTTGCTATTTTATTGTTTTTGTTTTGCTGTTGAAGATGGCTTAGTGAACACAACCTACTTAATGTGTTTCATATTTTTGTTGAATCCCAGATCTAATTGGATCAAAGCTGTCCAGATGTGCAGCAAACCTAGAGAATTTGCATTGGCTCTGGCTATATTGGAATGCGCAATTAAACCAGTTGTTATGCTGCCCATTTGGAGGGAGTCCTTGGGTCACACCAGGTAACACATTTGAGTGTGTGTATAAAAGCAGTTCCGATAATATCTCCCCAGAGTACTTGACAATGCTCGGCCAGCTTCATACCTTAAATGTTCTTATATGTATCTTACGATTAGGTTACGCAGAATGACAGCAATTGAAAGGGAAGAAAAAGAGAAGGCGAAAAAAAAGGAGAGAAAACAAGAAGAAGAAGAAACTATGCAACAAGCAACTTGGGTGAAATATACCTTTCCCATCAAACACCAGGTATTATTTCTATGTAACATTATTCTCTTTTTAAAAAAAAAAAACCTAACTTATTTTAGCAGATTGCTACTACTCTTTGAGTAAATTTAAAAGGCTGTGAATATTAATGGAATGAGAGTTGAAATAATTGCAGTAATACAATAAATAAAAAAGAAAGGACCTGAATGAATTTGGAGTGCTGTTATAATCAGATCTCACTCCATTAGGGACGTAATCTTGCTCATTTGATCACCAAACATCTTTGATATTGAATGTGGTTAGAATTAATTAAGGGAAATTCTTAGATGGACCCTTTTTCTTCTCCCCCAGTGAATTCTGAGTGGAGGTCAATTTCTTAAGGAGTCCAGCTGGGAATGGCAAACCTATATCCCCAAAAGAGTGTGTGTGATCTTTTTCTCTCTTACTCTGGTAAGCATGGTATGTAGATGGTTGCTTAATAGTTAGCTGAGAAGATCACAGAATTAAAACGCGCTGACTTTTAGCACATGGAAATTCTAACAACCAGAATCTGAGCAAGAGGGAAAAGTAAATTATGGAATAAAATTGCTCCCCTTTTTTCTTTCAAGAATCCTTTTACTTGTGGAGACAGGTACGCTCTGAGTTTCCCATTTTGTGGGAATAGGGAAAAAGAGGCAGTTCTGACAGGCTGTGCATTCATGTATGATGAGTAAAAGGATCATATCCCGAAGCACTGGTATTTGCAAAGTGTATGACCTGAGAGCTGATTATTAACCATCGTGGGTGACTTTTACATCAAAAGGTAGAACTCTATCATTGTGACCTCTAAGGCTTGTCTGAATATCTGCCTGAGACACACTCGGAAGTACAACTTGGTAGTACTCCCTAAATTTTAAAAATTAGAAAATGAGTGCAATGAATCAGCGCACCCAGTTGGAAAGAGAGGGCAAAGGGTTCTCAGATCAAAGAAAGGTGACACCACAACACTATTTATAATAAAGTGAATCAAACAAACAAAAAATAAGGCCCAGTGGACAAAAGTGACGACCCAAAACAAATATGACGTGACTGCCTGAGAGGCAAATGTTGCATTAATAAAAATACATATTCCAAATCATGTGACGTAATATTTGTACCACATACTTTCCTTAACTCTTTCATCTAGTCCTGGAAATTCCACAGTAATAAAATTTTAGGTAAACTGAAGCAAATTCAAAGAAGGACAATAAAAATGATCTGGGATAAAGAAAAATCTTGTGAAGAGAGATCAAAGACATTAGAATTGTTACTTTTTGAGAAAGAAGAAAGGGGATATGATAGTAGCAGATACCTGAAATAACTTCTAAAGGACATCAAGATCGGTCCTTCTATATGTAGAAGAAGATTTCAATGACAGATCCCATTTGAATATTAACAAATAATGTCTAAAGGGTCTGGGCAGATTGATAGTGGAGCCAGTTATGGAAAAACTGAAAGGTAACAGAGATTACCTAAATTAGGTAGCTAAATCTCCAGATTTTGCTGTACTCTAGGAACACTATCAATGTTGAGGAATACTGGAAATTATAATTCAGGAGTAGCTGGAGAGCCACACATTTTTCTACTCCAAGTATGAGCTCAAAAGAATGAAAATAGTGGGAAAAGTACCCAACTCACTATCGCTAACAGGCTTGCCCACAGGAGTCTGGAGCAGGAATGCTTAGCCTAGCAGTATAGTCTACTGCTACATGGTATATTCTATTGCAGTTCCCTTGGTTTGTATAATTGTAAACTTGCTTTTTTAAACCTGGTGTCCATGTGTATATGTGATTTGTGACTTCTTAATTAAGACTTACATTATTTTGGTTAGCCCCTGTAATATACCAGACCCCAACATGGTGGCATGTTTTTTAAAACCCTCTTATATATTGGTTATTAATTTTCCCTACCATATATAATGCTGCTTTTAATGAGTTGTTTTGTTCCAGCTTTTATTTTAGTTTAATTCCAGACCTAGAATTTGTAAACTGCTTCCGATTTCTTTGTAATAATTTATTATGCTGGTTTTTTATAACTAATACATAAACTGAATTTATTGCCTTCTTGAATGCAGTTCATATAGTACCATAGATATACTTCTCATTTAGTGTCTGTGTTTTGTTCCAGAGACAGATTAAACAGAATTGTCACTAATGGGACATGTGATGGAGGGAGGGAGGAAGGGAGGGAGCGAGACAACATACAGAGACTACAAAGACCACTGGTTGCTGCAGTCTCATTCAGTTAAAATTCTCTTGTGCAGTATGCCAGTCTTACTCAAGCATGCATTGTTGTCAAGCAGATGAAATTTGGTTATAAATGTGTACATTGGCTGGAAATGAATTTTTAATTACTGTTATATGCTGTCATATTTGTGAATGATTGCTAACTTAGATAATTGAGCTAAATGAGGGATAGATGTATGGTTACCCTAAAACAATATTCAGTGCTAATGATCACAGTAATTTAAAGAGAATATTCTTGGTCAATCTTTTTAGCAAGGTAATAAGGAAAAGGTAAAGGTTCAGTTTTAAATATCTTGCCAGTTTCCACTTGAATTAATCATCATTGAGAACCTAAGCATTGTTTGAACTTCGGAAACTAGAGAAATCAGGGTTTAAGATTACTCGTCTGTCTTTTTCAAGTCAGATGTCTGTTCCTGATATACCAACCTCTGGCATTGAAGAATGACTGTTAACTTAAGGCAGATGAATTCGCATCAGACCTTAGATAAATGTTCAATTTAGCATTTGTTGAATTCGTAGAGTAGACATAAGACAAATTTTATTATTTTTTTCTAAAGCTAGCTGTTTTTTATGCTCACAAAATCTGAATAATTCTATTGTCACCTTTTCATTCCGATGAAAAGGATTTCTGTTTTAGGCAGAGGCTGTTTGCTCTGAGGAGCATGTGCACTCCTAACCAATTATTTCTAAAGTCCTGTGTGACTTTTCATTATAAAAAATAAGTTGCCAAGCAAAAGATTGTTTAGAACTTGAATGGATAAACCATTAACGTCTAAGACAAAAAAAGAAAAAAAAATTGAAACTATTTCAAAGCCATATTTTATGTGTTGTAAGGATGGAAATTTATATAAAAATTAACAAAACGTATTTCAACTTTTTCATAGGTCTGGAAACAAAAAGGAGAAGAATATAGAGTAACGGGATATGGTGGATGGATATGGATTAGTAAAACACATGTTCATAGATTTGTACCCAGATTACCTGGAAATACTAATGTCAGTTATAGAAAGTTACTACTTGGTAAGTGCTGGAAATCTTCATTATCATTTTTATTATTTCAGTAATTTTATTATAACTGACCAGTCCAGTAGACTCTGGGTGTCTTCGAGCTATGATTTTGAAATATGAAGTCAAGTTTAAAACACCAAACACCATTTTTCACAATATATTTTCAATAAATATTGTAATATTATTTTAATTTCTTTCTAGTTGCAGCAAACATTTTAGGAGAAAAATATACATCTGTAAAATACTCTGTTTCTATCAATTAAATATGGTGTGGCTGTAAAAAGTTGCTAATTATTCACATGTGTCTTAATTTTCTAAATAATGGAAGAAGCAATTTACTGTAATTGGTTTCATATCAAATTTCTACATCTAGTCCATTTAACTATATTAAATTTTGTAATTAAAGAGAAAATTTGTGCGTTTAGTAATATATCCTAAAACCCCTAATGTAATAGATTCAAAGGTATACAGAGAAGATTCTGACAAATAGAATGTTTCCATAGATGAAAATCATTGTTATTGATTTCCCCCCTTTCTGATGTGATCAGAAAATCTTTTCTGGAAGGTTAGGGGGCCTTTTGTATGATAGGAAAGCACTGCAGCAGAAAGAGAAGGGACAAAATCACCTGTTTTTCCTAGTGAGAGGCTCTACAAGATCAGAATCTCTTTGCAAACAAAATTGTTAAGCTTGTTACAACAATGTCATTTTCTAATTGTTATTGATACAGAAATAACTGTCTGTTTTTATTATGTAGTAATAGTTAATAGCTTTTAATACTTTTGGTAGTCAGGTTTAGTCAATTTCCTCTGTTAAGATCCAATTAGATTTTACGGTCAGATCCTGTATGATCTCATGGTTAGTAGCATTTCTATAGGAAAAAAATTGCATTTCAGGGGGGAGGAAATAAAGTGCTCTACTATAATTGCAGTAGCCCTGTTTCTGAATATAGTACTAGGCTTGGAGTAAGCCTTTTGAAAGTGTATGCCTCTCTGAGAGGCTTATACTGACAAAGAGTCCAAAATCATATGAGTATCTGCATATTTCTTTATCAGCAAAGAACAACACAGCTGCCATTGCAGAACAACAGCACGAATTGGATAAAAGGAAAAATCCAGCAAAAGTAAAAGTAGAGCACTGTTCTTTGAAAGATAGAATAAAGAGCTTCCATGAACCACATAAAAAGGACCAAAAAGAAATTGAATATTCTGAGACCATGAAGAAAAGTCAAACCAAGGAAGAAGGCGAATTAAATGAAGAAAAAGCTGAAATTGAACAACGTTTTGAAAAATCAGATCAAGCGAAGGAAGGTAATAAGCGCTTTTATCCATTTTAATAAACATCTAACCTTTCATGGTTGAGCAAAATGTTTATGTGTGCAATGTTTATTTGAAGATGGTCTAGAGAAAATAATTATTCATGGTAGAAACAGAGTGCTTTATTAATTCCATATGCCTGCATATATTGTTGTAAAAGGATATGTAATGAGTCACAATTTAGATTAGCCTTCCTCAGTCTGAATTCATTCCAAATGGGGGATTTTGGATTTCCAGACTTCTCTACCTAATTTGACTATGAGCCGTGGTAGCGTAGTGGTTAGAATGCAGTACTGCAGGGTACTTCTGCTGACTGTCGGCTGCCTACAGTTCAGCAGTTCAAATCTCACCAGGCTCAAGGTTGACTCAGCCTTCCATCCTTCCGAGGTGGCTAAAATGAGAGCCTAGATTGTTGGGGGACAATATGCTGACTTTGTAAATAGCTTAGGGAGAACTGTAAAAGCACTATGAAGCGGTATTAAGTCTTAAGTGCTGCTATTGTTGATGCTGTACATCAGAGATGGGGAACAATGGCCCCTTTACGACATGTGGACTTCGACTCCCAGAATTCCTGAGTCAGCCATAGATCGTAAAGGGGTCATTGTTGCCCACCCCTGCTGTATATAATGATGGGAGTCATTTATATAATTGGATGCTGCCATGGTTGGGTAGCTCTGATTTGGGTTTGTCAGTATATGTGTTCACTAATAAAGTGTCCTACTGATTAAACATTTTTTATAGATGAAAAAGGAATCTGTGAAAATGATAAAGACATCAAGGAAGAGCCTATGGAAGTAGATGAAGCAAAAATGGATACTTCCCCCAAATGTGAAGAAACTCCAATCAGTGCAGATTTAATAAATGTTAGTGAAGGTTTTCACTTAAGGACATGTTACAAAAGGAAAGTGAAAACATCAAAATTAGATGGACTACTTGAAAGAAGAGTAAAACAGTTTACCCTAGAGGAAAAGCAGCGATTGGAAAGAATTAAGCTTAAAGCTGCTTCCACTTCCTCAGATTGTAAATCTCTGAGTCCACAAAGGAATACAGATGACTTACCATTAGCTAAGGCAGTAACAGATGAAAAGAGAGCCCATATTTCAGGTACAAAGCAATCTGAAGATCCTGTTAAAGACTGTTTGTCACCTAACAACCTCCACTTGAATAAAACCAGTGAATCAATCCAATCCTTGTCTTGCTTGAATAGACTTTTAGATGAAGAATTAGACCTCATTTCAGATCAGTGCTCAGATTCTCAATGCTTGATAGCAGCAAATGCTCATGGAAGTGCTTCTGAACCAATGGATACGGAAAAAAATAAAGTGCTGAGTAAGGAGGGTAATAATTCAACCATGGAACATTCTCAAGCAATAGACAATAAAGAATCAACTAAATGCAGTGTATTAGAGGACAATGAAAAAAGTTCAGAGGAAATCACAGGGCCTAATTGTGAACATACTATGCAGCCAGAGGGAATTGAACAGAACTGTGAAAAAGAGAGTGCATCTTTCAGTAAAAAAGGAAATGAAACCTTAAAAACTGAAAAACAGGGCTGTGATTCTGTAGAAGCTTGTAATTTAGAGGATCATCATGCAGCAAATAGCACAAACGCAAGTCTACCGAAAAGCAATGAAGATGCATCTGAACCAAAGATTGCATTAAATCCCAAGCAAGCCCTTGAAGGCCTAAAATCATTACGTACTGAACTTATTTCAGAGAAGGCATTTGAAGCCCAGATTCCTGACATGATAGGAAAAAACATCATTGATGAAATTACACACTGTAAAATTGCTGAAACAAATGGTGAAAAGCTAGAGCAGGCAAAGTGTGATCCTCCAACTTCCATAAGCAAATGCATCGATCAGATTAAAAGCATTGCTGACAAAAACAACAATAAAAATGGAGAACATGATGTCCAGATGGATGGAGGAAAGTCGGCAACATATCAGATGAATGGAAAAGATGCTGATTTTAAAGTATTACCAAATGAAGAATGCTTAAAAAGGGAAGCTGAGAGTAACCTTGACTCTAAAGTAAATAATATTAATAAAAACAATCTGCTTGGTAAATCATTTCCTTCTAATGAATCTGTAAAACCATTTATGAATGGAGATATTGCTGTGGAAGATGTGGATGAGAGAAAGAATTCAGACAATGAGTTTTCTGTACGGAGTTCTGTGACTCCCGACTGTGATCCTGGAGGTGGTGTTTTACCTCAGGAAGATACATCTCAGTCTGCTGAAGACAGTGGAAGGAAGCAGTGTTCTTCTGAAAGATCTAGTCCTGTTGATGATGCATCCCTCACAGCTGTCCATTCCTGTAACGAGAATAGTAGAAGTAGTGAAACAGAAGGCATGGAGATTGAGTCATCATGTATTAAGAAGGCTGCCCTCTCACCTGTAATTTCATGCGAAGAATCTAGTTTGAGTAACGACTTTGCTGATCAGAATGGACTGCAGGCACACAGAGTTAAAAACATCAATGGAGAGAATGCAGTGAAAGCCGTTGTGACTGAAGTGACCACCACATCTACCATTTCTACAGAATCAAAAACTGTTTATAAAATGTCAGAGGTTTCAGCAGTCAAGGAGGATAAAGAACGTATGGTGTCATCAACTGAAAATTGTTCCATATCCACTGTAACAACCACAACCACCACCACTGTAACAAAGCTTACCGCTCCCACCACCGACAGTAGTACTGATGTTATTTCTGTAAAAGAGCATAGTAAAACCGTGGTTACGACGACAGTGACTGATTCCTTGACAACCCCGAGTGGAACATTGGTGACTTCTATGACAGTCAGCAAGGAATATTCCACAAGGGACAAAGTGAAACTAATGAAATTTTCAAGACCTAAAAAAACTCGTTCTGGGACAGCATTGCCTTCTTATAGAAAGTTTGTTACTAAAAGCAGCAAAAAAAGCATATTTGTTTTACCTAGTGATGACTTGAAGAAGCTGGCAAGAAAAGGAGGGATTAGAGAAGTTCCTTGTTTCAACTATACTGCTAAGCCTGCGTTGGACATCTGGCCTTATCCATCCCCAAGACCAACTTTTGGTATCACTTGGAGGTACACTGTTATAACAATGTTAAAAAATAATAATAACACTTGAGTGGGAGAAGATTTTGTTGTGCACATGTTGTGAATATATTATTATCCAGTACTTTAATTGTCATCACTTAAAAAACTTAATTGTTTATGATTTTGTCCCTAAGAAACTGGACCTGTTCTTAACAGGAGAATAATATACCTTGTATGTGTATTTAGAAAGAAAGATTTACTAGCTGCTTCTCAGTCAGAAATATGGAACAATATTGGGGTAGGGAACCTTGTACCTAGTGCAAATTTGGCAGTTTTCTGCATATGATATGTAGAGTGATGACGTAAGAGGAAAATTTGCAGAGGGTATGCACTGTAAAGATTAAATATGCTGAAAAATACCCACTGAAACAAAAAACTAGAAAGTAGAAATAATCTGGAATACCATTCTTTTTAACTTGAGCCTCTTAAAATGAATGCAGCCTAAAGAATTAAGCACTGCAAAAAATAATTATTTTAAGATTATCCAAAAGGATGGGTGAAAAATTCTGATCTCCAGTTCTGAGCTATGGTACAGAATTATTCCTATTCCTTTCATGATTAGTCCTGTGGCTGGGGTATGTGGAATGAGACAAGGGAGGGCTACAGAATTGTTATGCTTAGACAAATGCGTGGCATAGTAAGTTTGCTTTATGTTATTGAACAGGATTTTGCTTGATAAACCTTATTTTAACAGCAACTAAAAGCTTGAGAGTTTTCAAAATAAGTTCATGTTCTAATACATGCCACTAGTATTATTTTGAGTGTTCCAATACTAGAAATTTTAAATAATAAAAAATTAATTTTCAAATTGCCATTGCAAAATAATGTTTTTTCATAACTTTTTTGATCAACTTATCAAAGCCATGACAAAAACATCTAATACATGTGTATTATTAGATACGCATTAGATACAAATATTTACTAAATGTTTCAGTAAATATTTGAGACTAAAACTATAATTAGTTGATCCACTATTCTAGAAATATTCTGTAACTTGGCATTTAAATGAGCAGAATTCAACATATGATAGCATAGATCTATATAAAGGTAGTCCTTGACTTACAACAATTGAGCCCAAAATTTATGTTGCTAAGTGAGAGAATTAAGTGAGTTTCACCCCATTTTACAGCCTTTCTTGCCACCATTGTAAGTGAATCGTTGCAGTTGCTAAGTAACATGGTTGTAAAGTGGATCTGGCTTCCTCATTGACTTTGCTTGTCAAAGGGCACTAAAAGTGGTCACATGATCCTGAGACATTGCAGCTATTATAAATATGAGCCAGTTGCTTAGCATCCAAATTTTGATCACGTGACCATGGGGTGCTGCAATGGTCATGTGAAAAATGGTCACATCAGAAGTGGCATTCAGCAGGTTCTGACCAGTTCTGGAGAACCGGTAGCGGAAATTTGGAGTAGTTCAGAGAACCAGCAAATACCACCTCTGACTAGAGATTTTAGAGTATCCTTCCCCTGCCAAGCCATGTCCACAGAACCGGTAGTAAAAAAAATTTAATCCTACCACTGGGTCACATATTTTTCAGTGCCATTGTAACTTAAAATGGTCACTAAACGAATGGTTGTAAGTCAAGGACTGTCTGTAATCGCTGCTTATACTATATATGCTTCTATATGTGAAAGTACACTCCATTTTTAACTATGATTGAAAGAAAAACATTAATTTTATCTCAGAAGATGTATGGCTGTTTCTTTTAGGATATTGAAGATGGCCAGCCAATGAATTTCTTTTGGGTTTTTTTCCAGGTACCGACTTCAGACTGTAAAATCTTTGGCAGGGGTAAGCCTCATGTTGAGATTACTCTGGGCATGCCTAAAGTGGGATGACATGGCTGCCAAACCTCCACCAGGAGGAGGAACTACACGGACAGGTAAAGTTGACTTTAAAAAATCTGGATAATTAAACAGTTTTTTAAAATGCATAATATATTATGGGAACTAGAACTCTGAAATCTATTATTATGAAATTCTGTTTTGGGTTTATTTATATTACGCTTTCCGTTCCCGCCCAATATGTCATACTTGGATGAATATGAATGAAACTGAAACTAATTCCAGTCCATGATTTAACAGGAAACTGGTCACACTACTAAATACAAACTAAAAAAAACTGATATAGCAAGGAAGTTGGATATTGTTGTTTATAAGTAGGAAGATATTTATTAAAAAAAAGATACTCAGAAATGCCGACCACTGGCACACTCTTATCTTCCTAGATCATACCTGGATTTTGTTGAACAGAAAACTCAAAGCATGCTGACACTGGTTTCAGAGGAAACCATTCCCTGGTATTAGAAACCAAACTCAAGCATAAAAGACAACACAGTTCATTTAACCATGGGTTTTCTGTGATATCTAAATTGGGGGAACTGGTTTAAATACCGTACTTCCTATAAACTAAAACTGCAAAGTGGTTTGCATTGCTGGTTTGCCTCTTACTTGTTGGAATATTATAATAAGGCTGGTTTAACTGTCTTTGTTGCTGGGCAAACAGGAGGGAAGAAGAGCCAAGCTTTTGATACTCATTTCCATAAAACATTGCTTATTAGGACTTTATATCTGAATATAAATATAATCTGTGACTTGACTTTTAGCTGGTCAAGCTCATTTTTTACTAAAGTCTTTCACTCCTTCAGTATTTTATCAATATTGGGATTTCAGCATAACATAATTCCCTGGAGAATAAACATGCTCTGTCCTTATTGGTTTTTTGTAAGGCCCTAAAGACCTGGTTTTGTGGCTAAGCCTGGGGCCCAGGGTATGTGGTTGGCCTGGATCTTAGAACTGAAGGGTAACAGTCACAAATCTCATAAGCATCTTTGTCGATTTTCAGAGTTTCAGGATACACAAGATAATGTCAGTTTAAAAATCGATCCTCAGAATAACTTTCTAAGAGAATACATTGTAAAAAACAGTGCAAAACCAGTCAAATCTCTTATATTTGGTTTTAGTACAGTTTTTAATATTTTATTCTGTGTAGTTTTTAATATTTTAATTATTTTTTTGCTTGTTTTATAACTTGTAAGCTACCCAAGAGTCACCTTGTAGAGGAGAAGGGTGGCATAAAAATTTAATTAATTAATTAATTGTAAGCTTCCACATGTATAGACTGCTTGTAGGAGAATACTGCTTAATGTGGATTCATTTTTAATATATTAGCCATTTAATTGACAATCCTGCACTGCTTAATATTTGCAAGAAGATATTGAGGGAGAATATCATGGAGTTTGGGATTGAGTCTTGATCATTGTCGCTGAACTTTTCCAGACCAGAATTTGTTTGGGCATGACAATATTAAAAGGCATTTCCCTTTTTTCCCTACATCTGTGCAGATACTTTCTTGCCTCCAAATGCAGCAGGCTATTATAGATTCCTTCTGACACAGATCTCAACTATTTGCTTTACAAAAGGTTTTTGAAGTTGGTTCAAGGGCTATAGAAGGCAGAGTTCTGAATTAGTCAATGAGTTACTCATTTTCTGGCTGATAGAAAAAATATTTCTGTTTCTCATTCATTTTAATGTTTTGCAGTTAGAAATTGCAGTGAACTTTTCTTTTTTGTCTATTCTGTTACTCTTTATTATTAATTATAGTTTAAATTATGGCTATTCTGCATATTATCTTAAAGAACTTATGTTCAAAACATGCAGCTATTTTCATCAAATAAATATAAGACACAATTGAGCCAAAATTTCGGATGTGAAGTGATTTATGTCTCATTTTATGACCTTTTTGCCACAGTTAAGTGAATCACTGTAATTATTAAGAATCATTTGGTCGTTAAGTCTGTTTTCCCCTATTGACTTTGCTTGTTGGAAGCCTGCTGGGAAGTTTACAAATGGTAATAACATGACCCCAGAACAATATGACTGTCATAAATATATGCCATTGCCAAGGGCCGAAATTTTGATCATGTGATAATGGGGAGTCATAAGTGTGAAAAACAGTCAGAAATCACTGTTTTCAGTGCTATTGCAACTTTGAATGGTCACTAAATGAATGGTTGTAAGTTGAGGACTACACGTAATATCCAGTAATATTAGTCATATTTCTGTACTTCATTTCACCTTCATTACGAGGTTCACTTAATAACTTAAACTTGAAGTTACATAATTTTAAAGAGTATTCTGACATACTGCACAATTGATTAAAAATTTATTAATAAATGTGGTTAAATGTGGAGGTTAAATGTGAAGTACCAGTAGAGGGGAGGGTTGGCGGGATTTTGCATATATGCTAAAACAAACAATATGTGCAGTTTTTAAACCTAAACTCCAGAATTTCAGCTAACATTTGTTGTAATGTCTTTTTACACGTGTGAATGAATGTTCAAATATATTTCTAGAAACCTCAGAAATGGAAATTACAACAACTGAAATAATCAAACGGAGAGATGTTGGACCATATGGGATTCGATCAGAGTACTGTATACGGAAAATTATTTGTCCTATTGGTGTTCCAGAGGCCCCCAAAGGTAAACATGTGAATAAAATACACGAATAACCTAGATAGACTAAAATGACCTATGTTCATACTGATATTTAACTGAGAATTGATTAATGTTGCTTTTTTGTCAGAAACACCAACCCCTCAGAGGAAGGGTCTTAGATCGAGTGCTTTGAGGCCTAAAAGGCCAGAAACACCAAAGCAAACTGGACCAGTCATCATTGAAACCTGGGTGGCGGAGGAGGAGTTGGAATTATGGGAAATAAAAGCATTTTCTGAAAGGTAAGGTGACAACTGAAACCTGTTCTAGCTATACCAAGGTAAATATTGGAATGCATTTGAGTTATGCCAGTTGGTTTAACAAACAAACTGAAACCTCAGAAAAATCACAGAATATGAACAGGAAAAAATCTGCAGCTCTAAGGGGCAGTGCTTATCTCTGTTACAAAGCCAAAGAGCCAGCGCTGTCCAAAGACACCTCTGTGGTTGTACAGCTGGCATGACTAAACGCTGAAGGCGCACAGAACACTGTTACCTTCCCACCAAAGTGGTCTCTGTTTTTCTACTTGCATTTTACATGCTTTTGAACTGCTAGGTTGGCAGAAGCTGGGAGAAGTAATGGGAGCATACTCTGTTACACAGAGCTAAGGATTCGAACTGCCAATCAACAAGCTCAGTGTCTTAACTACTGAGCTACCATGTCCTCAGGAAAAAATGCCCTTCTTGATAACCATTGTTTCTTCATTTCAATGAATGTAATGCTAAAAAAAATTAGCTGTTGAGGCTGTTAAACTGATTCCAGTTAATAAAACTGTACAGTCACTTTGTTTTCCTATTTCTCATTTCTAGTCATTCTTTTGCCTAGTTATAAGCTACCAAATTATGTGTTGGAATTTCTTTTGTATACCTTTTCTTTCCCCAGCTTTGTGGTAATTCTAAATTTGGGTCCAAAATCTTGTTTAGTTTTTCCAGGTTTCCTTGTTTTTAATATGTTTGTACTCAGGAAAATCAAATTTTCAAAAGTGGAAACTTGCCAAATTTCAGTATCCCTATCCTTTCCACTTATCATGAGAAAAATTTGCCTTATTAATCGAATGGGCAGTGTATAAATTCAATAAATAAGTATTGATACCATTTTGTAGCTTTATATCCCATGACTTTCTTTGCCTTCATTTCCTTGTGCTTCTTTTAGGAGTTGCCAGGCTTATTTTAACACAAGGCAATAAACTTCTTCCATATTTGTTGTACATTGAGTTCCATAAGTCTTAGCATAATAACAATATTGTCTGGTGGTAATCAGAATTGATGCATTGGGCTGCCTTCCCCTGTCTCAGTTTGGGCACTTTTCTTCCAAGCTTTCTAAGATCTTTTTTTAAGTTTTTGAGCTTTAAGCCCCTACTTCATTTACTAAAGATAAATTATCCATTGTTTCGTTTAGGTAACTGTTTCACCTGGACATTAAAATAGTTCGACCAATGCTGCAGGCAAATCAGATATTGCAAGCATTGTCTTAAATTAAATTCAGAGGTGGTCAGCAGTTGGTTCTAAAGGATATGAATGGAATTCTCCAATTCTCTTGTTATGGCGAATGGCGTACGAAGAGCAGCTGGGGGCTACATAGGGAAAATTTAATGAGACATTCCTTTTTTTCTCCCGGCAGGAAATTTTCATTAGATCCAAGTTTCCTCTAGACTTGCAGAGAATCAGATTTAAGGGCATTCATAAAATATTTCAAACGGAAGAATAATTTATAAGGTTGGATCATGTTGACATTTGAAAATTTCAGGAACTTAAGATGCGCTATACTAATAGCTTGGAAATTAGTTCTCTTGATCTAAAAATTGTAATTCCTTGATAATGCTCGGTATTTTCTATACTTCTCTTTTGCAGGGTGGAGAAGGAAAAGGCCCAGGCAGTTGAACAACAGGCTAAGGTTAGTGAACAGAAGAAGGCAGAGGAGTTCAAGGCTCAAATGGAGGCTCAACTCAAACAGCAACGATTGGCTGCCCAACAGGTGGGATAGCCTTTTAAAAGTCCCACCTGTTAAAGTTTGCATTTATATACAATTAGCAAATTAGCATGGAAGTGTGTCTTCCTTGAACATTTTCTTATGAGTAAAAATATATGAAACTCCCTAGTGGGAATCTAAATTGGTACTTCAGATTTTGACATTTGTTGTACTTGCTTACATTGCACTTCATGTGGAGGCTTTTCCGCAGGGTTGTATGCCTCTCCAAATTGCTATTGCAAAGCTATTAATGTAGATGTTGACAGAATATCTAATTTGGCAGGGTCTGGTGAATGTAACTTTTGGCATTCTACCAAGTATGCAATCAGAAACACTTCCATGTTGGAATGGAAATGGGGTTCTTAGATATATTTATATAATCTTAGATATAGAATTAATCTGCTGTGAATGAGACATGCACCCAAGGCTGACATCTGTCTGGTAATTAACTGTCATATTCCCAAATTTCTTTTTAACAGTTGCTTTTTCTCTTAATTGTTATTGGTTCTTTATGTTATGTCCATTTCACTTTTCCAAGTGCAATGCTCACCCAAGTCAGGTTACGTATTAATATAAAATGAAACAGAACACATCTTGCTGGATTTGGCACTCATGAACAAAACAAGCAATAATAGCATAAGCAAAATGGGAGGAAAAAAAGATTAATTAGAACACCTTCTTTTCATCTGCTTTATTGACAAGGACATTAAAAACAGTTCTTTTAAACACTCTAGGAAAGTGTTCAGTCCTTATTTCTCTAGCAGACATGCTGTTTCATACCAACTTTTAATTAAATATTACAGTATAGCAACACAAGAACTATCTGTTCTTATTAATAAAATATTTCAGGTATCAGAAACCACTCAGTAATATAGGTATCCTTGCATGCATATACAAGCAGAAATATATATTTATTTACAAAATTGATTCATAATCTTCCTACAACTTTTATGCCACTTAATTCTCAGTAGCTTACATTAAGCAACTACATGAAAACAAATCATAACAATCTAAATAATAAAATCAATAAGTCAGCTTGATCAATTATTGGTGTATTAGATTAAACTAATATAAAAGTAAGGAAGATAAAATTTTCAGATTTGTGCCAGCTGTTGCCTCAAACAATAAATCTCCTGAGTGCTCCAGCCAAGAAAAAGATGTCCTCATTATCTCCAGATGGTTTCCTGAGAAGCTATATTTTCAAATCTCTTCAGAAATCCAACAGAGTAGGTTGTTCTGGTATCAGGAGCAAGCTACTCCAAGCAAAGGGGCCCATCACTGAAAAAGCTGAAATGTTTAAGAATCCCTGTAGATGGCATTCTCTTGGAGAAGAGACCTTAGGATCCTCCTCTTCTAGTTCATACTGGATGGACAGGTGGGCAGCCTATCTAGAAATCATTGCTGTAATCTAGGTAGATGATCACAAGGGCAGGATTGAATAGGCACTAAGCCTCCTTATTCAAGAATGGCCACAGTTGATGCATCAAATACAATTATGCAAAAATCCTGGATATTATCTACCTCTGGGAGGATCCTGAAAACCCCTCAGACTGCAAGTTAGCTCTATCTGGGATTGCACAACCTCCATTGAGAAGTAATTTCTGTATTGTTAGCTTCCTAATACACAGCCACTACATTTTGCTAGGATGGAATCTGAAACAGTTTTTTCCTATCCATATCTACATAGACACCAGGTCATGAGCTTTGCTATTTCTCTTGTCCAGTTGGGATCAGGGCTATTAGTTTGTTTATTGATGCAACTTCATCCCATACAGACTGGGACAAGCTTTGCTATTTCTGCTCCATATCTGGGCCTGAATCCTGTCTGAAAGAGATTCAGAGGACCCATTTCATTTCAGAAGTCTCTGCAGCTGTATACATATTCTCAGAAATGTTCTCTAAGGATCAGGTGATGGCTTCTTTAAGAGGTTTTTCCTACTGAGAAGGGAATGCCTTTTCCCTCATGGAGGTGTTCACCATTTACTAAACTCTCCCTTCTGTAATCTCTGTGGCAGTTTTCTCTAGCCTGATAGTGAAAGGGTCCAATCCACTAGATTAATAGCACAGAGGATTATGTAAGTGACTTACTCATAGCAACTCTAAGCAGCTTACAAACAGTTGTTCAAGATAAAGTTCTGTCATCTCAATTATCTAGAATTGTTGCTTTATCTGAAGTGCCTGTAGTATGCCATAAAATAATATTGCCCAATTAAAACCTTACATAATAACTGCAGGTCCTGTTTTCTTAAAAATGTATCAAATAAGAGGATTTTTTAAAGAATCTGACACTGATACTAAAAAAACCCACTCCTGACTGAATACTTAAATATTTTACTTTCACCATCATAATAAAAGACTTCCCAGAGTGTTCCAAGCACTGCATATTACAATGGGTTGGATCCAGAGCTGCGATGTTGTGGAATCTGGTGAATTGGATGTTCTGTGGAGGAATTCTCTCAAGTAAAAGGTGCCATCTGAGCTGGATGCTGCCAGTCAGTGAAAAAGAGGATCCCAGATATAGAATCTCAAAAGTTACTTGAGGGCTTCTCTTTCCTCACACATTCTTTCTTAGAAAGCTACCAAAATTTTGGTGCCAGTGCTTTTTCTTACAATTTGTGAGTGGGGAATTGGATACAAGAGGAAGAGAAACAGGAATTGTATGAGGAGCTTCTCAAATACTGGCCAGGGACTCCCAACTTGAACAACTCTTGACTGCTGCTGAAAATTTGCTTTAAAGGTTTGGGATCCTTTGACAAAAACCACAACTAGGTACCTATGATCTCAGGCGGGCAAGAATTAATTAACTTATGGAAATATTTACTGCTTTTCCTGAATGCCATCCTAAAGCACTCTTCAGCATTGCTACAAAAATTTGAGTTTCAAAGTGGCAAGTTACAGAAATGCTACCAATCTAAGAAGGAGCTCTAAGAATATTCTTTGTAGGTCAGTTTCTTAGCTGCTATATTACAATATAGCAGGTTTCATATGGTCAGGACTTCAGTGGATAACAGCTTCTGTATTTTAATGTCATGTGAAACTTTGTAATGGCTAACTGTCCATTATAGCTGGCCTTTTCTTTATAAAATATTTTATCGCAAATTAGTGGAATGTCCTGAAGGATTATGTAAGTGAGCTTATCTTTTGCACATTTACACAGTTGTATTTGCATATTTACATAGTTTCCAGTTGTACTTTTTTTTGTGAACACACTGGCACACATTAAAAAATAAAATGCTGATGCTTACTTTGGAAACAATATAAATGTATAACCATACACACATACACACATGCATTAATACATTAATCACGGTCCATTTTGAAAACATAGCAGAAAAAAGAGTCTTGACAGTTAACAATGTTGATACTAGTGCTTGGTTCAAAAATATAAATGAAATTCAGCCTTAAATTATGTAGCCTGATCTACATAAGATCTCAAATCTACTTTTTCTTAGTCTTAGGACCATGTCTGGTATGATTGCCGAAATAGAAAAATGCACCCACTCCCCCCAAAAAAACAAAACCCACTACATTTTGCCCATATGAGTGATATGACCTTGCTTTTTTGTCCCTCTTCCCTGTATAGCTCTTAATTAGAAATGTTGTCCACCTTTGTATTTTGGGATAAGAATGATGATGCAGTTGTATGGAGGAATGGCAGCTGTTCTTTGTGATAGCATGATGTTTAACTCTCTTAGAAGCGTCTGGAACAACAGAAGCAGGTGCCTGTCGTATGTGGAGCTGCTACAGCTACTACAACTAGCAGTACTGTGACCACAGTCTCCACTCCTCAGAAAGTTGTAGTAGGCCCATTACCACGCTCCATGCCCAGTGGAACCAAAGTAGTGCTGGCCACCAAAATGGGATCTCCAGCTACAGTAACATTCCAGCAGAACAAGAATTTCCACCAGACTTTTGCTACCTGGGTTAAACAAGGCCAGCCTTCAACAGGTAAAGGATTTAGTTAAAATATACTCTCCGTGGGTTGTCTTAACTTGGATCTGTAGTAACAAGTTTTTATTTACAATATTGGAGCTTGTTTATACTGGGGGTGCCAGCTATGGTCTTTGGAATTATGGGAAGCTGCCAAGGGGGCTACAGCTATGAGACAGTTTTACGGAGTTGCTGTTTGCATAACCTGGCATTGCCATTACCTGAACAGTGCAGCTCAGAAAGTTCCTTACACACAGCTTCACCTGGAGATGTCAGCTGAAAAGCAGAACCATCATGCTAACTGTCCTGAAGACAATTGTGTGATTGGTGCAGGCTGCGTCCTGGAATTATTAAGCCTAATTAGAGTGTTCTTCTGAAGACAGATTCCGCAATTGTGTATGATGGCAGTGCGTTTTGTCAGCATGATATATTTGTATGCTACTTACAAGAGATTAAAAATTGCCTTTGTTGGATGAAGCTGAGACTCACTTGTTAAGTCAGTCATGTGGTCATTAAGAGAATCTGGCTTCCCCTCCTGACTTTTCTGGTCAGAAGCCAACTGGGAAGATTACATGATTCTTGGACAGTGGAATTGTCATAAATGCAGTTACCAAGTGCCTGAATTCACGTGGTCACGCAGACCTACTGCAACAGTCATAAATGTGAAAACCAGTCATAAGTCACTTTTTTCAGTGCGGTTGTAACTTTGGTCACTAAATGAATGGTTGTAAGTTGAGGACTACCTGTACACATTCTTAAAAGGAAGGAAATTCTTAGTAGAATTCTGAGCTCAGCAAACATGCAACTGAACACTGTGTGATGGTTTTAGTTCAAGCTAGGGATGCTGAGGGTATATACAGTATGTGTGTGTGTGTGTTCAGCCTAGTTTCTTCCATTAAATTGAGATATAAAGCATGGAAATAAATCCTTGGGATATTGAGGATTTTCCCTTCCCCTCTTTTTGCAACAAGGATTTGTGCTAGCCAGCAAACCACAATGAATGGCTGTGTGTGCTGATTCTGTGGTGTAAGCCCCACTGACTTCAGTGGCTTCTGTTACAAGTCATCAGGCATTGCATTCAACCCTGCGTTGAGGGTGAAAGTCTGTAATGGAGATTCTGTAGGGATAGAGAAAGCATAGAGATGCCCCGCCTTGCAGACTCATCCTTTGCATATGGCAGAGAACAAAAGGAGAGTAGGGATGATGTGCTTGTCTCATTCCCTCTTGAAGTAAGGTGACACTTTCACCTTTCTCATGCTTTACCTTCCTGCCTGTCTTATTTATAAGTAACTCAAGCTGACAGACATAGCTAATACTCCTTCCTCCTCCTATATTCCCCAGAATAACCACCCTGTTAGATGGGTTGGGCTAAGAGAGAGTGACTGGCCTAAAGTCACGCAGCCAGCTTTCGTGGCTAAACTGGGACTAGAACTCACAGTCTTCTGGTTTCAAGGCCAGAACCTTAACCACTATACCAAAGTGGCTGTCACCAGTTCAGTTATTTTCTCTCCCTGCACAGTTTCCAGCTTTCAATTATATCTTCCTCTGTTATTGAATTCTGGAAAAAATATAGGCTGACCATTCCTCCATTTGTGGAGAAAATTATTTGAGAGAAAGCTGTCTTCTTTTGCGTTTGTAAGCTTCAATCAGCTGTTAGTTTATATATCAGTTTTGCCACAAAATTTTAGAGCAAGGAGCTTGTTCCAATGACTCCCACACCCCAAAGAATTTGTATTGAAATTAATTTAAATGTTGTAATAAATGTTGACAATGTTTTTATGCATTACCATATCCATCCATAATTTTATAAACCTTAGTCTTGCCCTCCAACTCTAATTAAAAAAAGATTCTTTAGCCTTTCTTCAATGAAGGCTGTATATTTAAAAATTCAAGTGAATACTATATAATGATGTCATCTGGGCAGAAGAGTAAAATAGAAACATTGTTGCTATTCATTGATTTATTGATGTGAATTAACTGTGAAAAGAAATCTACACATATACATTGGGATTTTTCTTGTTTTGTTTTTGGCCCCAATTTCTGGTTTATTAGCCACCAGCACGGCTGCTACATCAGCAACTACCATATCTAGCAGTGGTCAGACTTTCCAGATTGCCAGCAGTCCAGTAACCATGGCGGGCAAAGTGATTACAAAGCTGCCTCTTCCTGCAAATAGCAAAATAGTTGCTGTTAATGTGCCAGCTACTCAAGGAGGTAGGAAAATGTCATGAAAAACTAAATTCTTTTTTTTTTAATTGGGGATTTCCTAGTAAATTATCTATGACCTTTCTTTAGAGAAGGTTACTTGGGATTTGTTCATAATCTGATTTAATTTCTTTAACTGACATTTATTCACATTGGCATCTATAAATTCCCATGCACTTGTCTTTCACAGTCTGAATTGAGAAACAGTGTTTAAAATCAAAGTCAGTATATAGCTTATCAATGGTAGACCTTAAAGAAAGCCAGTAGCAGACTAAAGGCCCAGGTTATATTTTTTTAATCTGGCAAGGGGTTCGTTATTACATGTACGAGTGGAAAATAATCACATTCACTGTATTTAATTTTTCATTATCTTTAAACATAAATGAAATCTAGTTTATTGTCTATTATTTGTTTATTTGTTTGTTTGTTTGTAACATTTATTCTTATATCAAACTCTGGGTCCCTCCCCATCACAATTAAAATTTCATCAGTAATAAAACAATGTAATACACATAATTCTAATACCATAAATTTTAAAAACCTGGTACTAAAACTGAACTTCCAAAATACAGTTAAATCCTCCCATCCATCTCACTCTGCCCTAGCACTTAGGGTTAAGACCAGGTCCTTAATGCTTTGTGGAAAGCTAGGAGTTAGAGGCCTGCTGAACTTCAAGGGGAAGGCAATTAATTCATAGGGCAGGGGCTGCCCTAGAAAAGGCACACTTTCTGATCCCAAAGGATGGCAGTGTTTAAGAGAAGAGACTAGGAGTGTGCCCACACTACCTGAATTGGCAGGATGGGAAGAGGGGTCCTGCAGGCAATTGCAGAAGTTGTGGGTCCTCCATCACTGGAAGCTTTTAAGAAGAGATTGGACAGCCACTTGTCTGGAATGCTATAGGGTCTCCTGCTTGAGCACAGTGTTGGAGTAGAAGACCTCCACAGTGTTAGAAGACCTCCAAGATCCCTTCCAACTCCCTTATTCTGTTACTTGTTGTAACTTGGCCCTGTGCCACATAGAGTTTTAAAGATAATAAGCAGCACCTTGAATTGTACCTGGAAGGAAACTGGAAGCCAGTGCAGTTTGTACAACAGAAGTGCTCAAAAGATAAACCGAGGGGCATCCATCATTGTGCTGCTCCTGCCTTCTAGACTAGTTGTGTAGTCTTCAAGGGCAGTCAGCTCCATATAGAGGTTGTTTCAGTAATCCAAAGCAGGAAGTGACCAAGACATGAGTGTCGGCCCTCTCCGGTAAACCAGGCAGGAAACACGACTAGATGAGCTAAATCTACTTTACTGTAAGGCTGCATTAACAGAATCTTGCAAGCAAAAATTCCTGCCACCACTTTTAAATGTCTGATCAATGAAGTCAGGTCATTCCTGAGTATCTTTCTATGACTGTTAAGTGAGTATGGGCTCCTCTCCCCCACTTATTTGATTATTCCCTAGGCAACATTTTTCCTTCATCCCCAAGATCATTCCCATGGTCCATTACAATGAGCAACCTTTCTGCGAGGAAGGGCTCCCAGGCCAGGAAAGGGTACAGCACAGCAGATGCAAATGCCTCCCCCCCCTCCCAAAATGGCTGCCACCTGATCCTCAAGTAGGAACCATGAACCTAAGAGGTATAGATTGCATACCAGCTTACTCTGGGGGTGAGGGCATATGCCACCCCATATAGAGTCAGAGATTAAAAGTCATCTGGGCCTAGAGAGCCAAAAACTCAAGTCATTCCATCTTGCTAGGTTTGAGTCAAAGCTGGTTCTTCCTCATCCAGACCCTTGCAGCAGGGCTGGGATGCTACCGGTTTGGCCCAGTTCTATAGAACCGGTAGCTCTGTAGAGCAGCAGACACCAAACCGGTTCGCTGTGACGACCTTTTGGTTGTCTTTTTGGCCCACTCGCTTTTGGCTGTCCTTTATTTCCTGCTTTTTCACCCTCAGCTGCTTTGCACGGCACAGCTGAGGTTGAAAAAGCAGGAAAGAATTTTCAAACGCTGCGCACAGCTCTTGTCAGTTCTCTGGGCAGCACAGCTGATGTTCTTTCCAAATGTTCTTCATGTGCAAATAGTGCGCACGCACGCAATACGCACTCTCACCAAATCGGTAGTAACACCGGTTGAATCCCACCCTGCCTTGCAGCATTTCCTGTCCAGCTAGGGGTGAAGATATATAACGGTATCATCAGAATACTGATGACACCATACACCGCACTGATGACCTCCCTTAACGGTTTAATGTAGATGTTTAAAAAGAGAGGTGAGAACCCTGGGGCATCCCACGTTGCGGGGGCCTAGGTCTTGACCTCTCCTCTCCTAAAACACAGGCTAGAACTGGCCACATAGGCTGTAACACAGTACCTCCTGCTCCCATGCCCCAAAGCCTGTCCAGAGGGATACAGTGGTTGATGGCATCAAAAAACCCCAAAAAGTATTAAATGTTTGTATTCACTATATTCAACATTATGAATGAAGGATAGACCTGTTCAGCTAAAATGTTGTTTAAATTCACAAGTCTAATCCTTGTCATTTGTAATACGAATTTTTTAAAAGTTGGAATCTTTTTTTTTAAATCCATCAGAGTAGATGGATTAGCAGAATAGCATTTTAAACAACATGGGTGTTATCTTGTGTCTTGGCAGGCGCTTTAAAATTAATAAATACATTGCTCTCCCAATAGGCGTAGTTCAGGTGCAGCAAAAAGTGTTGGGCATCATTCCATCAACTACTGGAGCAAACCAACAAACATTTACTTCATTCCAGCCAAGGACAGCAACTGTAACTATTAGGCCAAATAATACAGGGACTGTTTGTACAACAAGTGCTTCACAAGTAAGTTTCACTCTTTCTTCTATTGGGATAATACAGGATCTATTTGAGTTTGGGATGATTTCAGTTTTCATCTTTTAATTAGTACTGTAATACATTGAAATCCTGTCTTTTTGGTTGTTTCAGTTGATCGGGGCGGTTCTGGGTGACATATGATTCAGATCTTACTCTGTCAGAGTATCTGGGATAGATAGCTTTACTCAGATATGAAATGTCTGAGAATATGTCATTTGCATTTTTTAAAATCATAAACTGGCTGTCATTTTGGGGAGAGATGATACTACAGCTACTGCTGCTGTTGAATGAAGCTATATGCAAAAAAAAGGGGGGGGTTAGGATATGAACAAAAAAAGAGAGGTTTAAATAGGAAAAAATGCAGTTTTATTTTTAAAAAGATTTCTTGTGGCTTCTGTGGAGAGTATTTTATTTTCATATAAATACTCATATAGCTTTGTTTTGTATCCTTAGACAACTTTTAATCTATATATATAAATTACTTTTGGCATATCTGCTGTTCTTTGCAGGATAAGAAAAAGTTGAACAGTTTGTTTGTTTAACTTATACAGGTAATGTCTGGGACACCTCTACGGCCTGGAATGACGGTCATAAGAGCACCTCTTCAGCAGTCAGCTCTAGGAAAGACCATCATCCGAACACCTGTAGTAGTACAACAAGGTGTTATTCCAACCAGTAGGTTATTTTTTAAAAATAATTTCCAGTGTGCACAGGTTGTGGTTTGTTCCTCTTATTTTGAATTTTCTTCTGTATCATTCCCACTTACTCAAACGTGTCCAGATTGAAGGATTTGTATTTAAATAATTGATAACACTTAACAGCTTTAGATTCAGTCACTCTTACCAGTACTAAAAGTTAAATGTCCGGTTGCATTTTATAATACATAGTTCCTTTTTCCCATTTGAATCAAGCGGGATCAAAACTGATGCTTAGGCTCGGGCAAAGAACTCATGGTAGTACAATCTTTGTTCTTTTTTGAATAGTTAACATCAATCACAAAAGGTTATTAAAAGTTTCTACTGTTTCAGAAACATTTGCCATGCAGCATTGGAAGGTCTGTTTGAGATACACAATTCCTAAGTCCTCTTGGAGCGTCAGAATAAATTGAACATTTCTGTACATTCTGTCCTATAAACAATTGCATTCAGTATGTTAAAAAAATAATTCATCAGAATATTATGAACTATGTGACAATATAAACTATTTTCAGCTCTTTGAAGAAACCAATTCTGATTCTGTTAAACAGTGTGCTGTTGATTTTTCTGGTTACTGGATCTTACTATTTAAGAAGAAAAATACATTTTTTAAATGATTGGGTGGGTTAATTTTTTAATAAGAGTGACTGGCCAGAGAATTGTAAAATCCTGTGATATGTTAATGCAGGCCAAACGCAACAAGTGGTCACCCAGATCATCAGAGGTCAGCCTGTGTCAACAGCCGTGTCTAGTCCTACTACAGTTTCTGGCAGCCAAAAGGTGTCAACAACTGCAGGGATACCTTCACAGCACCTGCAGCCACAAGCCCCTCCACCAACACCACCTCGGCCTCAACAGGGACAAGTGAAGCTTACCATGGCACAGCTCACACAGCTCACACAAGGACAGGTACGCAGTCATGATTTGGGAGAAGGGGACTCCTATAATGAGTAAAAGATCACAATAAGCACACCCAAAAAGATATCTTTATCAGGGAGTGCCTCAGGCAGAGAGAACTCTGCATTTTAGTGATATACCACTGAATTTCAGCAGCACAGTTTCAGAATCACCAGAAGCTGCAAAATGGGGTTGGGGGAATTGTTATTGCCCTGAACTCTGTATTCAGAAAAAAAAAAACATAGTTCTTTTCAAGTGGTATATTTTATTATAAAGGGAAACTAGAGAAGTGCGTATAAATTTTATTCTCATTTTAGAGATACTTTTCATCTCTAGTTTGAATTCTCTTGAGTTTTGCATACTGTATGTATTTCCTCAGTGTATTTGGGTGCTTGAAACACAAGTCGTGGGGTGTTAAAAGAAATTCATATGATATCAAAGTTTCTCCTTCTGGTTTTAAATTTTCACGGGTTAATGCTATGACAATTGGTAGGAAATGTTCTTTTAGAAAACATCTGTTTTATAGACAGTGCAGATTGCAATGCCCATATTAACTCTTATGGGTTGCAGTTCAGAACATAAAGCAACGGTTGGCTCTTTTACTGACAGGACTAACTTTTGCTTTGTATTTTTTTGCCTTGTCTTCCTCTTAGGGTGGCAGTCAGGGATTAACTGTAGTAATTCAGGGTCAGGGTCAAACAACTGGGCAGTTGCAGTTAATCCCACAAGGTGTGACGGTAATCCCAGGTCCAGGTCAGCAACTGATGCAAGCCGCTATGCCAAATGGTACCATTCAGCGCTTTCTGTTCACCCCATTAACTACAGCAGCTACAGCAGCCAGCACCACTTCCACGACAGCTTCCACCTCAATATCAGGTATACTTTTTATGTATAATGTTTACCCCAAAAGGGGGAGGGGGAAATCAGCATTTTGATATAAGCTTTAAAATGTTCAGGGTTTTTTTTCCCCCATGGTGATGATTGGGAAAAAGTCGGATGACTGCTGGGCAGAACTATTAGCTTTTGCTGTTGTTGCTATTTTTGTTTTGGGAGTACTTGGGTGGACTTTGGGTTGCTGTGCTAGATTGCACTCTAGTTGGAAGAGTGCAGGTTTCAGATGTGGGTCGAAGAAGAATGGGACGTTGCCCTGTGGAGGAGTGGGAGAAATGATTTGACAGCTTTCTAGTGGAAGCGGAACGGGCCTTTGTATATGCAATCTTGGTTTTATTCAGTGCATTTCCACCTGAGTTCAAGAAGTAGAGTCTCAGCTCATAGCATTAGTTTTGAGGGCCCACCCAAAAGAATGTAGCACAACTGAATGGGACATGAATTGTGTGGCATGAAGGCTTGCAGATGAAGCAGACTGGTCTCTTTAACAAACAGATGGCTTGTGGTATCATGGTGAGAACTGGAGTGGCAAAAGCTTGGTTGGATTCCTGATCCTCGCTGTTGCCCTGTGTAGACTGGTAATAAGTGTGTGAGAACGTTGTGAGAACCTGGTCTCCCTGAACCTACTGAGAAGCAGCAGGGGAGGTGAATGTGATTAATGATGTCTGAAGCAGATTGATAAGTTGGTAAAGATTTTCTGGGGTCTTTAGAGGACAAAAGATAGAGACTGGGCAGGACAACTGACATAGGGCAGATATTATTATCCAAGAGGGTGAGAGTCATAGGGAAATATGGTGAGAAACTAGGACCAGGCTGTACATGGTGCAGGAAGAGTTCATGGTTTTCTTCCTTTCTTCAGGGCTGGTTCCAGTTGATGTTAATAGCTCTGGAAAGGTCTGACCCAAGGCCCCTGATTATGGACTGCCTTAGGATTCAGTGATCTCACCTCTCCTGTTTATTTACATGATAGGAACCTTATGACTGTTGATCCCAGCCACTTGTTTGTTAGATCTATGTCCCTCGTGGCTGATTAAAGCCTCTGGGGGGTCAGTAATATGTAGATGAATCTATATGGTGCTAATTTATCCTCAGAGACTAGGAGGTTCTGTCTGGCTTGAAAGAGGCAGTGGTACATTCCCTTCCTCAAGAAGCAGCTGCTGGATTTAACCATCCTGAACAATTTTAATTGTCCTGGTTGGGGTTTGCTTTTGCTTTTTCTTTTAAAGCTGTGAAGAAAAAGGTCCAAGCATAGCTCCAGAGGGCTCTGGAAGAAACAGATACACTAGATGTGCTTCAGGCCAGAGGATATCATAGAAGACAGCACTGATCACATTTGTTGATTACCCCTGGTGGGACCAGGAAAGGAGTCACGTGGCTGTCCTAATTCTTTTTGATCTCACAGCAACTTCCAGATGATTGATCATGGTGTTCTTCTGGGGGCAGGAGGCAAAATATTGCAGTACTTTTCCTCCAATCTCTATGGCTGGTTCTAATCAGTGTGGAGAACTGGGAAAGGATCTGAACCAAAGCTCCTAGTTTGCATGGTGTCTCTGATACTTTTGACTTTCTTGTTTCACATTTAAATGAAACCATTGAGTGATGCCTTCCGTAGAGTTGGGTGCCATCAGTACGCTGATGACACTCAGCTATGTAGGATGATGCTGTTGAGGTCATAGACTCGGCATCTAGAGACTGTTCAGATCTGGAAGGGGAGAAACAGGCTCAGGCTCCATTCTGACAACATCAAGTGGCTGTGAATATTCGGCTCTTTCGATGCTGATGGTTTTCGGTTGTTGATTTTGGATGGGGTAGCTGAACTGAGAATCGTATCTCATGATCACTGCTTTACACGATGCTGTTCTTGAAGACTACTTGCAAGGTGTAACTGATCCAGCAAGCTGCTATCGGTACATTTTGATACACCTAACTAATACCCATACAAACTCTGCTAGTTACCAGTAAGCTCCTGGATGCAATTCAAGGTGTTGGTTATCAGCTGTAATGTCACTGATAGCCTGGCTAGGGTTTGACTATCTGGGAGACTGCCTGCCTCTCACCATTTTTGGGTATCCTGTAAAGTTCAGCATAGTAGGCATGTTTCATCTGAGGTCATCTGATGAAACCTAAAAAGGATCATTTCTCATGGTGCCTATTTAATCTTCAGACGCTTGGCTTCTTCTGGGGTAGACTGGTGTTATGCTATTTGGTTTGTGGTGTCCCTTGGTTTTGGTATATTGTTTCCACTGTGTCTTTATGTCATGTTATTTTCTCTGTTTTTAGGAATTTTAATAGCATGCAACCCAGAATCTCTGCTAAGTCGGGAGGTTTTTATAAAACTAAATTATATATGTATATATGTAATGTGTATATATATACATATTTAAAAAAACACAATGTTCAGGCTTCAGATCACTGGTATTGTATAATGAATGTTTTTAGGGCAGAGGAGCTGTTCTTTGCAGCTGTGAATATGAGTCTTGCTTTTATCCCCCCAGCTGCAGGAGAACAGAAGCAAGCATCTCTTGCACGGACCCAAACACAGCCAACGCCAGCACTTCCACCTGCTGAGCCCAAGCCTGCCCCTACTCCACTTTCAGCTCAGCCTCCAGGCAGTTCAGCTCAGGCTGTGATGCCGGCACAGACTGGGCAGGCGCCAGTTCCAGTTGAAACCCACCCCTCCCCTGAAGCTCAGGTTCCACCTTCACTTCCAAGTCCAGCAGTCACTTCTGAAGCACAGCCACCCAGAACACAATCAACCATAACTCCAGCTGTGGCTCAGCCCCCACCCCAGAGCCTTGCACAAGGGCCCCCTTTAGCTCCAGCACAGAACCAAGCCCAGCCAGTTATGCATCTGCAGATCCCACCCAAAGGACAGACGATCCAGCCAACTCAGATACAGACTGTGGCCCCACAGCAGGTTCAGATCCAACCACATCCACCCGTGCAAATCCAGACCCAGCACTCCCAGGTCCCAACTCTGTCGCCTGTTTCAGCTGTCAACCAAGTCACGATACCACCTCCACGCCCTCAGCTGCAGATTCAGCCCCCCCAGACCAAGGTCATTACTGTGCCACAGCTTCAGCAGCAAGTCCAAGTGTTTTCCCAACTCCCCTCCCATATGGTGGCCCAGATTCAAGCTCAGCAGAGTGGCCTGCCTCAGCAGATTAAGCTCCAGTTACCAATTCAGATTCAGCAGGCCAGCGCGGTGCAAACCCACCAGATCCAGAATGTAGTAACTGTTCAAGCCAGTGTCCAAGAGCAACTGCAGAGGGTACAGCAGCTCAGAGAGCAACAGCAGAAGAAAAAACAGCAGCATATTGAAATAAAACGGGAACATACCCTTCAGGCTTCTAATCAGAGTGATATTATCCAAAAACAGGTAAAGTGTTTTAAAGGGAAAGCAAAACTTTATTTCTCAGTTGCATATCGCTACATTTACTTGAATCAAAGTGAATCCTTCCTTCACCCCTGGAATTAACTTTTTAAAATGGGAGAATGAGCTTAGATTGGCTACGAATGTTATAAAAGAAACGAATGAGATTTTTTTTGTTCGTTTGTTTAATTATCCTTTTGGAGAGAGGTTATTCTAAATTTAGCTTATCATATTTGGTTTAAATATGATAAGGAGAAATCATTGAGCTTTTGAGGATCAAATTCTGGTGATGTACCTTTTATTTTCTTCTTGTCAAAGTAAGAGATGTTCAATCTAAATCTCTTTAATATAACTTTTCAGAATTATTGAATAATAACAGCAACAGAAAGCTCCCCTCAGTCCTAAATTAAACAGCAGAAATAAAAGAAAGATTCAATTTACTAAGTCTGTGCTCCAAATTCATCTGTTCTCTATGTTTAGCCTTTAGAATTTTGGACTTTCAGATTGCAGTAAGAGTCATCTTTTGTATCTTCTTCAACTGTACACTATTAAGGATACATTTCGAGAAAAAAAAAATCCTAGGTATGATAAGACTGTTGCCTAATATCTAAAATATTTTCAGCTACAAAATATATCACACAAATGATCTAACTTTTCCAACTGCAAAAGGAAGTGTCCTTCCATAGGTTGTTTCCTATCTTTGCTCCAGGAAACAGGGAACAGCATCAAATGTCTATGCTGGGATATCCAACATTGGCAACTTTTAAGATTTATGGACTTCAGTTGCCGGAATTCCCCAGCCAGCATGGAATTCTGGGAATTGAAGCCCTTAAGTCTTAATGTTGCCAATGTTGGATACCCCTGGCCTGTAATTTTCTGCAGAAGAAATTCTTAACCCATCCCATCCCAAGTTCTAGGACAGTGATGGAAATACCAGAAGTGCTAAAACGGGCCCATTTTTCGGCCTCCCGAGGCTGCAGAGGCTTCCCTCAAGCCTCCGGGAGGGCAAAAACGACATGCACATGCACAGTGCAGGTAAGTTTGCTGGGGCTCACATGCCCGCATGCACAGTACAGATAGGTTTGGCTATGGCTTGTGTGCCCGCACAAATGGCTCTGCTTGCCACAGGTTCGCCAACACGGTTCTAGGACATCATTGTTACCTCACTTCTGAACCCCTTCCTGTTTTTCTTTCGTTTTTGGGGGGATATCCTTCAAACTTGAAAAAATTCTATAAAAGGAAAGGGATATGACAAGAATTTAATAAGGAGCATAAATTTTAATGATAATTATCCCAAAGGGCATTATTGATTTCTGATTATTTTATTGGAAAGTAGATCAAGGACATTTTGGAGGAAGGTAAACACTGAGAGAGATCTGAAACATTACACATGATGGTGAACTAGGTCCTGCGTTCAGTGTCTCTCCTAAACACTCAATGCTAGACTGATTCTTCCCCCCCCCCCCCCCCCCACACACACACACACACTATTTAAGATAGTGTTCCTTATAGAAATCTTCTCATTTCTATCTATTTAGATGCCTTTCTTTGATAGCTTTAAAAAAAAATTTCACTTCCCAAGCAACGATATGTGAGTAATATTATACTTCCAGCCCTGGTCCTCCTTTCCCTACATTTTCTCTGCAGCTGGTATTTCCACCTCTCCTTTTGGGAACTCAGGTTTGCTTCAGAGGAAGGCAAGTGAATACTTTTTGTCCAAATTGCAATGACAGTAAGGTGGCAATTAAAGACCATCTTCAGTTAATCTCTCTGGTGCTTCATTTTGAGTTATTTGTAGGTTTTAAGAGTTACTTCTTGCTCTCTGAAGTTTTCATATATTGAATTTCCCCCCCTGTCTTCAAGGTGGTAATGAAACACAATGCTGTGATAGAGCACTTAAAACAGAAAAAGACATTAACTCCTGCTGAGCGTGAAGAGAATCAACGGTAAGGCAAATTGTAATTAACCCAGTATGGGTCTTTCAGTGTTTCCTGCTGGACTGCAAATATGTGATAGTGCAACACCAGTTATAATAGCTCCCACAATAAGTGGAATCCTGAGTTCTCATACATAAATGGAAATGGAAGAGGCTTTTCTGATCCAGCAGAAATTTTTCCTAAAAAAAGAACAATGCAGTTATTATTTGCATTTATTTTCCCTCCAGCCCTGTATGACTGACTGACTGACTTTCTCACTCAACATCCTTCATATTGCAGACATTCCTCCCTATTATTTGGAGACCTTTTAGAGTGCAAGCTACTGCCATAGGGAATAGTAACATTTCCTCCTCATCCTTTTCCATTAAATGTCTCATCATATGATTTCAGAGATCTAAGCCTATATTTTTAACAGACGAATGAAAGGGAGAAACATTTTTCTGTGTCTCCCAATCTCAGAATTCTATTCCATAGGGCAGATGTGTTATCCAAAATTAAGCAACATGAGTTCTACTTATTACCTGTCATGATTCCCAACTCGCCACATGATTGTGAGATTGCTAACATAAGAATGCACAAACACACACACATAAGATGTAAAAAGTGGCACAGGAGTTGCCACATTTGGACTATCTGGATAGGTGTGCGGGATCATCACTGAGACCCAGCTTGGCAGCTCTGTAAATGAACTAAGTCTTATCTAAGGCTCCTTCCTGTCAAAGGCTCCTGGGCATCAAGGCTTATGGAACAGGCTAAGGCCTGACAGCTCCTTATGTTACCATACCTAAGCATTGCTCTTTGGTAGACCTGCGTACAGCAACTTTCTGTATTCTCACCTGAGATGAGGTAATCTTGTATATTTGCAAACTTCCAAGATCCATCCCTATGATGGTCAGAGGCTCTTCCTGAAAAATAACTAGGTCTTCTAGAATAGAAAGATTGAAGACCATATCCCAAGGAAGAAGTTTGTCCTTTCCAACTCCAGCTGCCTTTGTACTACGTTTTCCAGAATGTCATAGACACCAGAAGAGGTTATTACAAAATGGGTGTTCGTTGCAGAAGTTAAATCAAATTTGTGTCTTGGATGTTAGGCTTATTTTGTTCCAATCCATGGCTTCTTTGTGTTACATGGTGGAATAATAATGGTGTATTAAATTGCTATTTGCTGAGGTAGGAGGAGCAGGAATAGCAAAAGTCAGCAACTATACAGTATGAAAATATAAAACTAAGAAAGGGAAAACGACTGGTTGGCAACCACTAATAAATAAGGAATACTATATATGTCTAATGTACTCTTTCCCCATTCTCTGCTTCTCCAAACAAAATATAATTGGTTTACAAGAACTATATCAAACTTGCCAGATGATGCTTCTGATTTGGTCGTCCACCCAGTCTGTAATAAAAATGTGTGTTATCAGGTACAGTTAACCTAACCATTGACTTGATCCAGCAACAAAAACATTTCTTTAGCTTCTTAATATTGTAGGATGTACAGATCAGCATGTAATGATGTGCTGTGGGCAAGCTTGGAAGCACTTCCTTTTAATAAAAAGACTATTATTCCCAGTTGAGAATTATGCAGTTTTGGGTATAATTATTATAGTGCATAAAATTTAGTTGACTGTTTAAACTGTTTCAACTCCTTCCCTCAAGACGATGCTATACAGCACTGCACACCAAAACAACTAGACACAAGGACAATTTTTCCCCGAAAGCCATCACTCTGCCAAACAAATAATTCCCTCAACACTGTTCAACTATTTGACAAAGTGTACACTACTATTACTGTTAATCTTCTCATCACTCCTTATCACCCATCCCCTCCCACTTGTGATTGTAGGACTGTAACTTTGTTGCTTGTATCCTTACGATTTATATTGACTTTCCTAGTATGATTTGATTGTTGATTGTACTCTATGACTATCATTAAGTGTTGTAAGTTATGATTCTTGATTCTTAACGAATGTATCTTTTTTTTATGTATACTGAGAGTATTTACACCAAGACAAATTCCTTGTGTGTCCAATCACACTTGGCCAATAAAATATTCTAATTAATCTAGTTGACAGCCTCTCCCCCTCCCCCCTCTACATTATTACTATTTAATTACATCCTTTGTATTTCTTCCCCAGAATGATCGTGTGCAACCAAGTCATGAAATATATTCTGGATAAAATAGATAAAGAAGAAAAGCAAGCAGCTAAGAAACGAAAACGGGAAGAAAGTGTGGAACAAAAGCGCAGTAAACAGAATGCTTCAAAACTCTCTGCTCTACTCTTCAAACATAAGGAACAACTGAAAGCTGAAATACTGAAGAAAAGAGCACTTTTGGACAAAGATCTGCAAATTGAAGTGCAGGTAAAATCGTAATCCTTAATCATGCCTGGAGATGTGACACAATATTTTGATTTATTGTTTTGCGTCCACAGGCAAAAAGTAGAGTTAGTCTTTTTCAGCTTATGTCCGTCTCCACAAAACAGCATATTTTAGCCCTCACAATCCCATATACCTAAATGTGTAGTTTACTATATTTTTCTGGGCTTCAATTTGAAGGTGACTGGTGAGACAGATGGTTCATTTAATTCTGGTGGTTATTGGTCACCTTTGAAGTCATTTTTATTCTAGGTTGCTAATTGGTTGTTAATATTACACTGTGCAGTGCTTTGGATTCAAAGGGGGAGGGAAGGGCTTCAGAATGCATAGGTTTCATGGTGAGTTTTTAGGGAACTGTGGGAGGGGCCATGATGCCCTGCATGAACAGTTATGTGTGCTAAGTTGCCAGCAGCCCAAAGAGCAGGAGTCAGGCAAGCATTGTGTGCATGCCTGCATTTGGGCTTATCAGCATGGACAGAGAGCAGGGGATGTAGGATATGGTGTGTGTGCTTGCGCATTGTGTGCTCACTCTCACAGAGAGTGAGAGGTGAGATACAGCTGTCAGGCAGCCCAGTGTTGGGCAGGAGGGAACCATTAATAGTGTGTGCAAATTAGCATGCCCAGTTCTTGCTTTCAAAGACGGGGGTGGAACATAGAGTTCAAGAATCAGTATTCTTTCTAACACTATCAGAACCAAAATTGTCATTAATTACTTGCTAAACTATATTGTTAAAAAATACAGTATTAAAATCCCATAAAACAGTTGTGAGAAGCAGTAGAGACAGCAAGTGTGTCCATTTAATGTAAATATTGATAAATATAACCCATGCAAACAGAATTTTTTGGTTGTTCTCTATAATTTTTTTAAAAATGGGAAGAGGTCCTGAGAGAAAAAATGTTTAAGAAATGTTGGGGTAGAAACCAGATGTTGTCTTTTCTAGCAACCGGGGGATTAATGTATTAGCAACAGTGCTGATATCCTATGATATTTTCTTCCTTTTTACTAGTTACTGAATGGCAGTGGGACAAATGCTGGGATTTGGGAGAATGTCTTTTGAAAGCTTCTTTTGTCTTGTAGCTGAAACCTTTTGTTGTTATTATTTCTTTAAGGTGCAGAAACAAAAGCTGGATTCATACAAAGTTACCTACTTGAATTCGGCATGGAATATTAATAAATTTGCCTCCACTGTTTTTTTGAACGGCATAAATATTTATTGTACACATAACTAAGCCAGAACCAGTTTATTGCTAGTAACATAGATTTTTTTGGTAACTTGTTCTCCTGTAACAAGCTCAGTGCCAAGGTCTTCTTCTTTTCAGAAATCTGAAAAGCTCACACCAAAAAAGCTTATGTGTTTTGCAGAAGTGACTAGCACTAACCCTACCCAAATACTTGTTTTTCCATAGAAGTTGACAATGACTTTGACATTGTAAGATGTATCTATGTGTATTATTTTGTGCTTCTGTTTTTCTTTAGGAAGAACTAAAGAAGGATCTAACTAAAATTAAGAGAGAAAAAGAAAAGGCCCAGGCGGCTGCGGCGGCTGCAGCAGCAGCTGCAGCACTGTCTCTCCCACCACCTCCGCCGCCGCCGCCACCACCACCTCCACCACCACCACCACCACCACCACCTCTACCACCTCCCAGTGTTCCCTCCACCGCTTCAGGCACATCCTATATTTCATCCCACAAAAGAAAGCGAGAGGAAGAGAAGGAGTCTGCCTCTTCAAAATCCAAGAAAAAGAAAATGATTTCTACTACCTCAAAGGAAACCAAGAAGGATACAAAGCTTTACTGCATCTGCAAGACGCCTTACGACGAGTCCAAGTGAGTAAGGAATCTGTAGCACTGGAAGGGCTTTTAGTTTAGCTTTAGCCTTTAGGTTTTTGTAGCTGGGCTGGAGGGATGGAAATGGAGTGAAACGTTAGATGCTGTTTTATTGTGTAATTTGCTGAGAAAGGACTAAAAAGGACTCTCAATTGTATATTTTTTTTCAAAGCAGGCTTTTGTGATTCATATCTTACTTGCATGTTTCCATTGTATGATCTTGTCTCACATTGCATATTCTTTATTTTGTCTCAAACCCCTTCTCACTCAGAATCAATGGATTATAGATGGGCAGGCTCCAGATCATTTCTAAATATATTTATGGGTTTTATACATATATACTATATATAAGGGGATTTTTTAAATGCCAGGATACATATTTTATATTCTGAATTTGCCAGATAGGAGGTAGATTATAAAGTAATTGAAGTATGAATGTGTTACAGTACAGATTCTGTAGAGCTCCAAGTGCTGTTAATCTAGATGAATCTTTTAATTTATTTTATTTTAGGGGAAATGGATTATTTTAGGTCTTTAAAATATTGTTTAATACATTTATGTAATTATTAAAAACATCAAGATATCATAGCTAATATAATTGAACAGGTCAGAAATAAGCTTTTGATCTGGATATCTGGATAATTTAAAAAGGGCAAGTAATATTTGAGAAATCTAGCTAGAGACCTAATATTCCACTCACAGAATTGACTTGACTAAAAAGTTGGCAGCTTAACCATAATGGCATAGCAGAAGTTTTTTATTAACATGTCCTGGTTTTCTTGTTGTTTATCTAGAGTTCTTTGTCAAATCAATACTAGAACTTTAAAATTCTAAACTTATATGGTTAAGTGCAATATTTATAGGAGGCCTGAGAGTCTGTCTATTGTATAAAATTAGCATTTTCTGAGAGAAGGTGAAAAAACATAAAAACACCTCTCTTTCAAAATGTCTGTGGCACGGTGTTCACCAGTCATTTCTTGAACTATACTGTAGAATCTAAAGGAAACAAATTATCTTAAGTGTTTTGAGCAGAATGAGTGAGTCAGCCCTTTTTTCCTAGAAGTTAAGCCCTAATAGTATTTGTGTGTTTGTGAGTGTGTGCGCAAGCATGTATGTTGATTACAGTAATTTTTAAATATATATATAAAAATTATTGTAATCAATTAAAATTGCTTTTCAATTCAGAAAGATGATTAGATTTTTTTTACCATGCTGACAGTATTGTGAGAGTTCATTGGAAGATCAGATAATTTATAGATTAAAAATAGTTAAGATTCAATAAGGCCATTGCTTTCCTTCTGTTGAACTAGGCTCATCATTAATGGAAGGGATGAAAGCAGACTGCCTTCTGTACATATTTTTATGCTGTATTGTCTTTTCCCTTAAAATCCTGGGTAAAAATAATCTAAGAGTGAATCTCTTTGACTTTAAGCCTAGGAGAAGGGTCTTGATTATGGAGCACCTAGGTATTAATAGAAATAATGTAGGCAATTTAAGCAGAACTGTACTCCCCACAATGTGACTTTCTCACACAATGGTCCTGAGAAGGAGTTTAGGGGGACAGTGCTGTCAGCTCGATTTACTAGTGGTAGTTTAGGTCCCAGCTATAATATGCTATATGTTTGTTTGGCATATTTATATCAAAACTGTTTGCTTAGATTTAGTAAGCAATCATTAGGACTGCACTGGAAAAGAGATGATTGGGGTAATTTTTGGAGCGGTTTTTAAGAAAAAGTTATTTCATTCTTCATTTAGAGCAAAAGCCATACCAAAAATGTTTGCTGGCATATTGCAGGAAGGTTTTCTGTTTTCTCAGGAGTGGAGATCAGTGTGGTAGGCCCACAGAGCACTATGTAGCAGCATGATGCTTCATAATGTGACTATTCTAAGGGAGATTATGCAGTAGGGGTGGTGTTAAGGATATTCCAACTGATTTTGAGATTAAAGCTATCAGATATAATATCGAGACAGATATAGGTAGTCCTCAACTTTCAAGTGGACATTTAGCGACCAAAGTTATAATAGACAAAAATAAGATACTTTTGACTCTAATTCAAAGTTATGGTGTGCTGAGGGCGGGGAAGGCTGTTCCACAGTCATGTCACATTTTGGGTGCTTGACAACGGGCCTGCAATTATGGTAATTATGTAAATCGGGCACACTCATGTCGTTCTGAACTCAATTACATCTGTAAGTTGAGGACTACCTGCATAGCAGTACACAAATGAAACAGGAATGAGGGAAGTTGTGTTCCTTTCTTCCATGCCATTCCCTCCCTCAGAAGTTTGAGGCAAACTATATATCTGAACCAGCAAATATGGTAGGCAGCACTAGGATCACACTTGAATCACTGAAAGAAGAAAAGAAGGGAGTGAGGAAGGGGTAGTAAACAAAAGGAAGGGTCCCTTTAGAGTTAGAGCTTATTTGCATGGCATAAAACCATTTTACTTCTGTTCCAAGCCAGAGGTTCTTATAAACAAAGGCCTTTCCCCTTATTTTGTTATAATAGGTTGAATTTGAATACTGTCAAGTAGAGGTTTGTAAGTACACTAGGATGAGGTTGTCTACTTGTATGCTTTTTGACCTGGCACAAAGTTTTCTAAAAATAGTTATTTTTGAATAAATGGCCTGCCCTAATTTCCTTTTTTAATTTGAGAAAAATTTCAGGCAGTTTCGTAGAAAACATATATCCACATGTCCCATTTTCCTTCATGTCATGTTATACCAATATGTGTTTACATATGGCTGGTATGCATGCTGCTTTTTTAAAAGTGTACCTGTAACTTCTAGTTGTATCTGCACTTTGCTTATTATTATTTTTACATTGAGACCTATGTTTTCAAAATTTAAGAATGACCAATGTGTTTCATGGTTTTTTAGCAAAAGTTTTGAAAATATAGATCTTTTTTTTTTTTTTGGCCTCGTCTTTCTGCATTCATAGTTGAGACATTCACATTTTTCAGATTTCAGTACTTTTTGTTGTTTGTTGTTGTTGTTGTTTTGCAAAAATATGAAGAACTGTCTATTAAAGTAGGATCTGGCAAGTTTTTATTCTATGTTAGGTTGGGAAGAGTACGTTAATGTAGTTAAGGAAATTTAATTCAGATAGACAGAGAGTCAGGTTAGCAAGTGCCTTGCCATTTGAAATGACAATTACATTGTCATTTTCATTGTAAATACTTTTAGGTTCTATATTGGCTGTGATCTTTGTACTAACTGGTATCATGGAGAATGTGTTGGCATCACAGAAAAGGAGGCTAAGAAAATGGATGTGTACATCTGTAATGAGTGTAAACGGGCACAAGAGGGCAGCAGTGAGGAATTGTACTGTATCTGCAGAACACCTTATGATGAGTCACAGTGAGTTCTGACAAGAACCTCTTATTTAATATTTAGGTAGCAAACTGCTCTGAGTTTGGTAATGTGTTTCTTGAACAAAAAAGAAATATTGTTCAACATCTGTTGTATCTAGTGACATGATTTTAAACATCTCTAAAATGACAGTAAATTGTATTATGTGACACTCAGGGAAAGGGAGGTTTCTAGTGAGTAAAACTTGGTATTCTTCAAAGCAGACTATTTTTTTATTGATTTATTGAGTAAGTTTCCATAAAATGCCTTCCTTACCTGCTAGGAATTTGTAATTTATTCAAACTCACATTAATTTTAGTTTAGGCTAAAGTTATAATTATAATTTCAAAATCAGTATATAAGTGCTATTAGTGCCCCATTCATAGGACTCAATTGTCAATTTTCTACATAGTCTACCAATGTAGCATCTTTAGTATCTAATAGTAACTTTTACAAAATGTTGATCCAAAGGATAGGAGAATCTCTGATAATCTTGTTCGTAAATCACAGTTTATGATCTTTGTTCCTTTCAGCACTAAGAAGTTTCAGTTGTTTGAGATAATAAACATGGTTGATAAAGCTGTGCTTTCAATTGGGTTTCAGAAATTTTAAATGTGAACATGAGGCAAGATTCCTCATTTTTTTAGATTTGTTAACCAAGGAAAAGTCATAATGTGGAATTAAAGGTGTTAACCATTTTCTTTGGGACCTTGCAGATTTTACATTGGCTGTGACCGATGTCAGAATTGGTATCATGGGCGCTGCGTTGGTATTTTACAAAGTGAGGCAGATCTCATTGATGAGTATGTCTGTCCACAATGTCAGTCAACTGAAGATGCCATGACAGTTCTCAGTCCTTTGACTGACAAAGATTATGAAGGGCTAAAGAGAGTGCTACGTTCATTACAGGTAAGGCTGAAACTTACGTTAGAGAATATTGTTTAATTGAAGCACCAACAGACTCTAAGCCAGAGACGGGCAACTATGGCCCCTTTATGATCTAGAATTCTGGGAATTGAAGTCCATTACATCTATAAGTTGAAGTCCACAGGTCATAAAGGGGCCTTAGTTGCTTGCCCTTCTCTAAGCGTCAGTTTCACAAGATCACAGGAATGGGTGTCCATTAGATTCAAAGTCCATTAAATGCAAATGGAATTTTGTCTGTTGCATCTGAGGTCTGCTGAATTGCAGTCTAGTAAATCAAGGGATTCACTGCATTACAAAAAAGCATTACGATACACCTTTGGGAAGATGGAGCTAACTTAGTTCAGCCAGTGAGATGAAAACTGCTGAGCAGACCTTTGTGAAATGAATCTCACCTGAAATCAACAGCCCAGTCTGTTCAGTTTGCAGGGAGCAGTAAGACAGAGTTCTACAAGCGATTCCCTCCCTGCTTGTCCCAGTGTACTGCAGCAATAGAGTTGATGTGAAAGCAGGCTTATCATATTAATGAATGATATATCTTTTTCCTAATAGGCTCACAAGATGGCTTGGCCATTCTTAGAACCTGTAGATCCCAATGATGCTCCAGATTATTATGGTGTTATCAAAGAACCTATGGGTGAGTGAATTCCAGGGCATCCTGTATGGATCTGATTTTCATATGCTTTATTTCTTCCATAGGTTAGATGGCCATGGTATGTTTAACCTACAGTGGATTAAATCCAAAACAAGAGTCATCCGAATGCTTAGAAGTCCACTAGAATTTAGAAATAAACATGCATTGGATTGAAGCTATAATAATTTCCTTATGGTTAGGGCAGGATATTATTTGCACATTTTTTATTCCTGTGGTCCTTCCTGGTTACAAGCTGCCACATCACATTATAATGCAGATTAAAAACAAATAAAAATGTGCACAATATATACAATCATAATACTTACAAAATAAGTACCAAAGAACCACAAAGTTTAATAAACAAGACTGCAAAAATACTTTTTGATTTTTAAGTGACACCCAAGATGGGAACATTTGATAGCTGTTCTCCATAAGTTGCAGTAATTGATTCTTGTGATATTGCTAAATGAGAATGCCCAGAAAAATGTTCATAAGGATAAGGATCGTGCACTGGGAGGTACATTCAGGTCTGTGGCTATTTAAGTGATGCTTCACCAAAGTTTAGGTTTTTTTTAATACATTTGCTGTTGGTTAATTTCAGTGAGATTCATTTAACAGTACACTGTGTGTCTTTTTGAATTTGTTTTAAATAATATTCTGTAAATTCTGTATTGCATGCATAGTTAAAATAAGAGTATCTGTAGCCTTTGGTTAAGGGGTAGTGTGCAGGCTGCACAAAGTAGTCCCAAAAGTGGTTTTTCAAAAGGCAACTGGACTGTGTTTTTTCCCTTGAAGACATTTCGCTTCTCATTCAAGAAGCCTCTTTAAAAGCTTCTTGGATGAGAAGTGAAACATCTTCAAAGGAAAAAACACAATCCAGTTGCCTTTTGAAAAAGCACCTATGGGACATCCATGACCTGGACCAGTGGTGAGATTCAAAACTTTTTATTGCCGGTTCTGTGCATGTGGCTTGGTGGGCATGGCCATGTAACTGGGTGGGCGTGGCTTTTTTTGAACCCACTTCCCCCACCCATTTTTTGGGGCCTTCTGGGCCTCAGGCAAGCCTCCTAGGGGGGCTTGCTCTCCTGGAGTTCAGGAAGAAAAAACGGATCCTGGAAGGGGCGCGCAGCACACACACACACACACACACACACACACGTACCATTTTTTGCCTTCCTGGGCCTCAGGGAATTCTCCTAGGCAAAGCAGTAAGACAAGCTAGGGGAATCCCAGCACAGCTGATCATATGAACAGCTGATTGTCAGGAGGGGGGAAAGAAGTACCTTAAGGGATGAGCGTCAGGCCGGCGAGGTGAGTGAGCATCGGCCAGGAAGGGGCAAGCGAGCCAGTGGCGGACGGGCTGGGGGCGTGGCCAGCCAGAACTTACTACCGGTTCAGTGATCCACGCCAAATCCTTTGTACCAGTTCACCTTAACTGGTGCGAACCGGCTGAATACCACAACTGACCTGGACAATTGAGAATATCCATAGACCCATAGTAGGTTTTTTAAAGGTCCTCTTCCAATTTTAGTGGGAAGGCCTTGCAGGAAAGGGTCAGCAGCTATAGCACGGAAGGCAGGAAAGTGGGGAGAGAATTACCTTAATAATCTCAGTTATACAGAGCTTACAGGGGGAGAGGGGGTGCACCACACATGTAAGTGCATCAGGGCAGATTAAGCTTTCAATCCATCCTTGGCAGCAAAAAAAATTCCTCTCTTGGCCTGAAATGTAAGAACCATCACCTCACCAGAGAAAGCATTCCATCTTATTTGGTGCTTCATTAAAAACTGAAAGAAAAGGGGCAGCCAGGAACAAGATTTCCAGCAACTGCTGCAGAAACTGGCAGTTCAAGTGAAGTAAAATGATCTTTTAAATATTCACTGAAAACAAACCTGTTGAGTCAGAGTTTTCAGTCAGAGGACCATCTCCCTAAGACATGATTATTAATCAATTTTCATTTGTGTTTCCCAAGTTTCCTTCCAAATTCAGAATCACATTTCATACAATAAAAACAGATGTTAGTCCTATTTCTCTCTCTAAAATGGTTTGGGGTCACTGCTCATAATATTCTTTTGCATAGCAATAGCACTTGGACTTATATACTACTTCACAGTGCTTTATGACCCTTTGAATGGTTTACAGAGTCAGCCTATTTCCCCCAATAAACTGCGTCCTCAATTTTACCGACCTTGGAAGGAGGGAAGGCTGAGTCAACCTTGAGCCTGGTGGGATTTGAACTGCCAAATTGCAGGCAGCTGGCAGGCAGCAGAAATTGCCAGTGCTGCATTCTAACCACTGTGCCAATGCGACTCTTTTTTTTTTTTTTTTTACAGTATCTTGTGCCAAAGTACCTAGTAGGATTTCTTTAAAAAAAAAAAATTTAAATCTCCAAACGGCAAATTCTTATAAGATTTCAAATTTTGGATTAGGTTTTGGTATCCTTGTAAGAGATCATATGAGAGCTCAGGATAATTTTTTTTCTCTCATTTATTTTTTGCTGAATAGTTACATCCATCACTATTACCATTTTTCTATTTTCTGTTCCTATATCTTTCTGGACAGATTTCAGTTTGTGTTATTTGCTCCATTAGTGTGGTGTTTTTATTCTTAATTTTAGTCACTATTGGACTTTATTGTTCTCCCTTTTTCCTTGTTGACAAAATTCTTGAATCATTTGGTGCTTTCCTAAGGATCAAACTTTTAATTGTGCTGATTGAAATTTTCTATTTTTGTATTTTCTTTCTGTATCCATAACATCACAACTAAATCTGCAATTGATCAGTGGAAATACACATATTTATTCTGAGGAGCTTTATATGTAGTCCGATTTCTCCTTCAATTTTAACATTATCAATCATTTGTTTATTTCTTTACATAATAATGGTCTTTATGAAGAGGCACAGTTTTGCTTTGGTCTTGGTTTGCATATTACATCACAACACATTAAGTGCAACGTAGGATTCAGTCTTTCTGTAGCAGTTCTTGTAATCAAAATATTTATTATTTTGTACAAATCATCTGTTGTGTTTTTTGTTTTTCATTTTGTTTGTTTGTCAGTAGGTCATTTGCCATCTTTTCATTTCTTCCTAACACAGGTTCATGCTTTGTTGTATTCATTCTGATCATGTTTCTTCAAATTTCATATTCTTATTTCTGCTTCACATTTCATAGATGTCTTCAGTTCAATCTTTTCAAATTGTAATCTTTGTGCTAATATGAAGTCTCTCTTAAGCGACTGTTGCTTCTTTTCTCAGTTTTTGAAATCTCACTTAGGCTGTATTCTTTTTTTCCCCCAACACTTTATTGTGTTTTTCTGTTTAAATATAATACCATTAGTAATTGAACAATACTGTGACAATATATATACATTTATACATCCTGTCCAATCTGTATTCTTAAATCTGCTCTGAAAACTGCAATTAAGACTTTGGTTTTTTTTAAGGATCTCTATGCTTGTATGATTCCTTTATTCTGCTGTCCTGCTTATTCTGATATTCCCATTGTTTATCTCTTTCTGTAATATTCTTTTTTTTTTTGTTCCTATTACTCTAATCTCTTCCTTCTCTTTTTCTTTCTCAGTTTTTCTTTTTCTTCTTCCTGGCTTAAAGGCTATAAACCTTGTATTTAGCTCATTCTCAGTCCTCCCATTTTTGTGTAACTTACCATTAGATTAATCTGTTTTTACAGATCTGACAATAATACTTTTTTTTGAAGTTGTAGATACTGCTTGAAATTATATATCATGAGATTTCTTTTAATAAGGTAGTTCATAGTTCTTCACTGACAGAAAGTACTAGAAGCAATTCTCTTATTCAGTGGAATAGGATTCTTCTTTTAGGATGGGTGAGAAGCTAAAAGAACAATAAAGTAATTAGTTTGTAAATTGACGGTCTGACAATTTTTTGGATTCTAGACTGCTGTTGAGGATCTAGAATTCTTTTTTCCATTGTCTAGAAATGCATCTTCCAGATTCTCAGTTAAGCCAAAGATAAAAATTCCTGTTTCTGCCTCTATTTTAAATTGTGGTGAGAAGAATATTGCTCCCCATCTGTAGCCAAAATAATTTTTTGTATTTTTCCATTATTTCCCATAAACAGCTTCAATTCTGGATATCAGCAGTCAAATGGAAATTAGCAAACTGCGTTATTTAGTTACATCCAGAGTGAAAGCTGAAATAATTAAACGTCAATTGTGGTCAGGCAGTGAGAAAAATCTGGTGCATGAAGACAGAATTTAAATGCTCAAGGGCACAATAAATCTTTGCAACGAGAGAATCTCATAGTGATACTTCAGGGAGATCTTTTATTGTCCATTTCCTTTTTCCTACAAATAAAGTAAATACAAACAAAATTTGCGGCCTACTTCCAGCCTTTTCTTTCTTGGGTTACAATGTTTTAATCAGTACCCTGTATTCCTAGGTAAACCATTATGAGGGTTTTCTAACTAGATTATCAAGCCTGCTTGTCCTTATTTTTAGCAGTGCTATAATATCTGGAGTTCAAATACATGTGTGAGTATAAGGGTGTGTTAGTGCTACTGATGCCTTAAATCTTTAGATACCATTCTATTTTTCCCACTCTTTAATGAGAAGTGCACAAAATGTTTCAAAGTCAAGAAACAGTAACAAGCTCGCCTATTTCTGTGACTGGTAGTTGCCAACTGGGCTCTTTGTTCTTTGTGCTGCAACTAATTGAAGGGTTCAGACAAGGCTCTGAATTGAAATAATGAGTGCTCAAGAGAAATTAAGCATGTTTATACGCACTAATTACTTGAGGGTAATTAAACAACAAGGACACCCCAAACCAGAGAGTTCCGAGTATAAAAGCCAACCGGTCCCCAGTGGAGATGCATCTGTATAAGTTTCAGTGTGCCCCCTTCACACGGCATTTTCAAAAGTGCATCTTTGTAACTAGGGATAATGCCCAGTAACCTGTCTTGCCTTTGATCTGGTAATCTTTGATAAGGAGCATTTCTTGCTGCCTGCTGAATGTTTTCACATAATGCCCCAAATACACATTCTGTATACATGACTGGCATTCTAGTCAAACGTCAGGGGTTTTTTTCTGACATACTTCTGCGGGTTTGGACTGTTATGCTGCAAGTTTTTGAGCTTTGTTTTTGAATAATCTTTCTTTGTTTTGAAGATCTTTCCACCATGGAGGAAAGAATACTGAAGCGTTATTACAAAAAGGTGACGGAATTTGTAGCCGACATGACCAAAATATTTGATAATTGTCGTTACTACAATCCAAGTGACTCTCCTTTTTATCAGTGTGCAGAGGTTCTTGAGTCATTCTTTGTACAGAAATTAAAAGGATTCAAAGCAAGCAGGTATGTAGCTTTTTCATGTGATGTGATTTTTTTTGGTTGGTATGAAATACACTTTACCAGTAAAACGTATACCTTTCTATTTTTTTGCAGCATGTCTAATTCTCTCCATATACTAGAGTGAGGCAAATGACTACTAATTAATTCAATTAAAATACAATTTTGTGAAATAATTAAGGTCTTTTTGTTTAAATAACAAATTGGGTAAAGTATAGTAAAAGGAAAATAAAGCATATAGAATGAAGCTGAATTTTGAAGTAGTCCGCATCTAAATCTGTTTAATGCCTTAGTCCCCAAATATTTCTAGCAGATCTGAGGAATGCAGCCCTAAGCTTGTTGATTCAATAATACACATGCCCCAGTAAAAAAATTGCAGTCTAAATTAGAAGCGAGGCAGAAGTACATTTAAAGATACAATTATTTTTTAAAAAATCCATTCATGTTGGTGATATGCCTAAATATCTGTTTAAATATTATAAGTGGAGTTCAAATATTTGCTTTGAACTTAATCCTGTCCTTTGATTCTTCTGAGTTGTCAACTTGTAAACCGGGGTGGGCAATTAATTTTTCCAAGGGGTCACATGAGAAACTGGGACTGTTGTGGGGGGCTGAATCAATTAGGCTGTAAAGGTGGGTAGGCCCACACGTACATACAGAAATTTGGGGGGGGGGGGAGGGGCGGAAACCAGCATCCTTCAAAACAAAAACAGTGTGGTTGTATTGCGTGCCTAGCATACACTTATTTACATTTGATTTCTAATTTCCAAATAATTTCACATGGGCCAGACATGGACAGCCAAAGGTGGGATGTGGCCTACAGGCCATGAAATGCCCAAGTCTGTTTGAGATACATCCCTAGTGAAGGAAGGTCAATTACAATGACATTTACCACCGCACAGTGTTTATAGGGGATTGGAGGCAGAGTTGTTTTATTTAAAGATTGGGAATATTTGCTAGCAAAGCAACACACACACACACACACATCCTAGTGTTGCTGTAATATCTGGCCATGCTTCTTAAGTTTCCTCTGTCAAATAAATGATTCCAGGTTGCAGCTGAGCTGACAGTAGATTATCACTTTTTCCTTTCTCAAATTTGCTTTTTTGTCAACATTAGATTGCTTGGCTGCAACTTCCACTACATTATGGCACCTGCATTCTTTGTTTGCAGATAACTGATAGCTTTAGTTGAACTTCTAGCGAGACTCAGAATGGAATGACTATAACCTGTCATAGCTTACCTTTTCTTTTTAAAAAAATGTATTGATGCAGAAGCGGTCACTTGCTAACAACTATGGTAGAAGATGTTCAGTCATTTAATACTGTATCAAAACAAAGTCCAATAATAGTAATAAAGCCCAAGGTGTTACTAGTTGTGTCCTCAAAGCAAACATTTCTGAAAGAGAATGATCAATTATCATAAATGCTCTTCCACTAACTATAATCATTATCCTCTTCCCAAAACAGAGTTATTTGCAGGGCTGTTCTTTATCTGTGCATGCTTCAGAATGTTACGGGATGTTTTCAGATGTTAGAGCTGCATATGGTGTGAGTTCAGATCTGCCTCTGTAAAGGTGGAAAAAATCTTGCTTTGTAACTGTTGTTGGTTTATAACAGTTGGAAAAGAAAGCAGCAAATTGTGTGCATTCCCCACCAAATAGTTGGATTTGGGTGCCTGCTTCGTTGAAGGTTTTGCTTAATTCTTCCCTTTTTCTGCATCCTACAGGTCTCATAACAACAAACTACAGTCGACAGCTTCTTAAAGTTCTACGTGTTATTGTACCACAAACCGCAAGAATCTGGTTGCCTAAATTTTTTTAATTGGGGAGCCAGAGGTTTTTAGTCAGGGTGTCCTGACAAGTCTTGATGTAAACTGTGTTTTTATCAGTCACATCAGATTTATATTCTTGGCTAATTTTGTCCAAAGGACGAAAGAATGAAAATCGGCAGCATCGTTTTCTTGTCAAGATCAAATTGTGCTGTTGTGGCAGAAACAGGGAAACATTTTGCTGAAGGACAGGAAAGAAAACAAGCAAGAGAAAACAAGATAACCATAAAATGGGGTCAAGTTCTAACTCCATGGAAATGCCACATCTGTTCTTCAGTGAAGAAGCTGGTTTATAAATTCCACACAGAGAACTTTAGACTGTATTTATTTATTGTTGCAAAAGGACGCTTTTTTATTGCTGCCCTCATTTGTCAGCTGATTATTCTCTTCCCCCCTCTCTCTCCCCCCCCCTCCCGCCTTATAAATCCAGCCCTGGTTGTATGTTACCCATTCTGTATCTTACCATGATTCCTGTAGGTAAAAGTACAAGATGACCTCTAGATGTCTTTTCTTTCTATGAAAGGAGCTGCTATGTACACATGTGCACAAACCAACTGGGAATCAACATTGAGTTTATCGTTCACGGTAGAGGAAACCAATTAAGCTTGCATTAAAGTTGGGCGAAGTGGTCGTGGACTACAGACTTTGTTGCCTTGAATATAAACAGTAGAATATCATTTACTCTGCAACGGACTGATCTGAGTAAAATCTATTTGAAGGTATCTTGTTTGTACACATTTGTCAGATTCTAACTTTTTTTCTTTTTGTATTAAAAAAAAAATTCAAAACATGGATGTATATGAAACAAATAAATGGAGATCATTGTTCTCTCCACATATGTAGGTGTCGTTTGAATGTTCACTAACATGTTTGTGAGGTTTGTTCTTATGTGTAAGATCCTCAGAGTACAGAAGGGAAATGCGGGAAAGGGAAAGGAGGGACAAAGTGGCCCTAAACGTGTGATTCTATTTGTTTTTAATCAACTATAATAAAATTCTTCTTCAGCAGCAGTTGGTTTCTGACTATTACACCTATTTTAACTAGATTTTGCACTAATTCAGAATTTTTGTCCTTCAATGATCTGGAATTTATCTGATTATGGATAAGCTTCCCTTGGGTTTAACCTCACCCTGCTATGCAAAAATCTTTTCTGTTAATTTTATTAGACATTGCTACCGTTCACACTTTTCTTATAAGTACAGGCTCAGGTGTACAGATAATATAAGGTTAATTTTCTCTAAGAAAGCTTCTGCTTTTGTACATAGATGCTATCATTTAATCCATATGAATTTGAAAGGAAGTTAATGTTCAGTGTGAGACCATCCATTTATGTTTCTTAGACAGTAGAAAGAAGAGTATTTGTGTGCTAGGGTATATTGTCTTAGGACTTTTTTTCTAAGAGATGCTACATATTGTATGCATTATGTTTATAAAAGAAGGACTTTTCCAAATTTAATCCTACAAATACTGTCTCTTCATCGTATTTCTTTATTACTCATGGCTGACCTTCAAAAACTATGATGAGAACTTTCCTACTTATAGGCAATAGATCATTGTTTTTAACAGATTGTGACAAACTGAAAAGTGACTCTTTTTGTACATAATAGGATATTTCATCTTAGACAAATAAATAATGTTGGACTTCAGATTTGGTGGAGTTCCTAATGAAACATCATTTGTTTAGAATAAAATATGTAGCGCTTGGCATTGCCATACTGTGCAGAAATTCTTTGAAGTTTTTCATATTAATTATGAATGAGGAAAATGCTACTTTCATACACTTTTTACCAAGCCTCATCATTTTTCCTACTGCTTTGTAATATATGAAGACAATTCTTAGCTGTACCAACTATGGTATTTTTAGTTTTTTGAAAAACTTTATTTATGAGCCAGTGTAATGTGTGTACATTTTAAATACCACTTCTGTAAAAGGAATAAAGAAATTATACTTTACTCAGTTTTTAAATGAAACAATGTGCAGAATACTTTTTTTCTGATCACTTCATGCCTCACTAAAATCACTCACTTGAGTATCAAGTGTCACAGACCAAATGAGCTCAATTTTTATTCACAGTTCCTCAGTCAAATAGAAATATTTGGTGTTACAGCTACAAAATTCCAAACACTCATTTACTGCTTTGTTTTTGTAATGAGACGTAAGTTGGAATTGTACTGTCTTGAACAGCTGCAAAGGATTTGTACCACTATTGGCAAAATGCTCAGTTTAAACTGGATAAGGTAAGAAAGCTCTCTGAATTGCTGCTCTGGATGCCTGAACTGGGCATATGATTAACCCTTTATTTTAATTTTTATTAAATTAAAACCATTAAATTGGAAAGCATTTTATCCAGGTGAATTATTTAATGTGTGACATGCTTTTAGATACACGATAGTTTAAATGTTTTATCTCACTATAATTTTCTCTCAGAAACACACAAATGCACATACTAGCTTTGTTGAAATAAATGTTTTCCAATGTTTTATTAATGATTACTACTTATTTTAACAGAAAATAATATTTGCTTGAGTTTCTAGAATCCTTTTGTTTTGTCAACAAACCACATGGTAGTGTATGCAATCTATTTGCTTTCATTTTCCTTCTGCTATTTAAATCTCAGATGGATTCTTTCACACAATGACTAAAATAGCAGTCCTGGCTTATCACATCCTTTAAAGTATTGTTGCTTTTAAACCTGCTTTTGCAAATAACCAATCTGGATAATAAACTAATTCTTGGTTTACATATTTAGCTGGCTAGACTAGCAGAAGAAGCTAAGGCAAGAAGCAAGCTCTTTGGACTGGAAGATTTTTACAAATTGCTGTACTATTGGCAGATGTGGGTGAAGCAAACCCCCTTGGAGAAGACCAGTGATCTAGATCAGTGGTCGCCAACTTTTTAGGCACCAGGGACCGGTTCCATGGAGAAAGGTTTTTCCTTGAACCGGAAGGGGTGTGGTTTTGCAAGCTGCCTGCATCCCACAGATGGGACTTCGCTTGTTTGTGCAGACCTGTTGATGGCATGCCACAGACTGGGGGCTGGGAAACCCTGACCTAGGGGATCTATTATATCTTAGTATAGGAAGATTATAAATCAGCAGTTGCCTTGAAGCAGATTCATTGCTGTTTTTTATAAAGTTTTTAATTAGTTTTAAGACAGCAGTCCCCAATCTTTAGGGCTTGGCAGTCTGGCCAAGAGGAAGGGAACCGGTCTGCCGCTTGCTCAAGTCAAGCTGCATGCATGCACACTAGCCCACCATTCATGCAAGCTGAGCTGCCCACGCATGCCGGCTAGCTTCTCATGCGGCCGGTTCCAAACAGGCCATGGCCCAGTAAGGAGTCATGGCCCAGGGGTTGGGGATCCCTAAGGGACTTGGTGAAAAAATATCATGCAAAGCTGCACCCAAAGTGAACTACTTTTAGCTACTGTAGGTTTTTAAAGCTGAACTGAAAACTTGCCTCCTAATTTTTAAATATTCCAATCTCACCCATGTTAATATACAAATGTGTATACTCCACTACAGCATTTGTGAATACATAAATGTTGTAGACTTCAATGCAATGAAACAGGGAATTACCATCGCCAAAGAAAATAATAGCTGTTGTTATGCACGAAACCATCATTTCCTTTTAAAAACATTTAACAGGACTCAAAAGGTAGAAAAAACAAAGAAATGTGGCTCATTTATATTACATTGTAAAAGACTTGAGGCAGATTTCTTTTTTTATTTCTGAAAATATGGAAAACAGTACCGTATTGTATTAAGGAATCAATTGTTTGTAACTTGAGAAAAAGAACAGCATTTCCCTGGACCTAAAACAATTCCTTGCTAAACCTTAACTTTTCTTCTCAGATAGAAAGGTTGCTTTTGCCAGTCTTTTATTAATAGACTTAAGTCTCAATCTATGATCCTGGATCAGTGAGAAATTATCTACCTCTTACAGCCCAGTACTAAACAGATTTTTTTTCAGACATAATTTTGTAAAATTAATTGAGAGGACTGTGTGGAGAGACTGGGGAAACTGAGGCAAGGAAGTCACTGTCAGCCTCAAACATATACACAACCTGCAGTAGGAGAATAATATTGATAAATTGCACAGAGCGCTCACTTTATAAACTAGAGTTGATACAAGCTTGGGTTGCAGCAAAGCTTAAACAAATTTTCCTTTCAGTTGTGAGAGAATAGAAGCTTCTACAAGTAGTAGCCTGTATTTGAATAGGTGATTTAGGTATGCAATAGGAAACTGATTGCTCCATTTGAATTAGATCATTATTGTGAAGTGCTTTTAAAACATTCTTAAGCCCTACAGTACATAAATGTTACTAATTGTCTCAGAGCCCTTGGGCTGAGATCCCTAACTTCTATGGATTGACTTCCTTTTTGCTAGAAATTCAGCATCACATGGATGGCACAGCATAGGTTTTGGGAAATAGAAAATTAGACTCTGAGCCTTTCTTATCTATGGAACGTATTTATGGATCCATGGGAAAACCTTATAATCATGTAATAAACACACTCTGCTTCCTCACATTAAAGAGAGGCAATTTTAATTCTAGACAAGAAAAAAGTGACATGCAAGTGAAACCTGTGAATCAAAGCTTTCATGTGATTGACATCCAATAATTTTTAAAACTTCATACATTGGTTGTTAACATAATTTAATAGTGGTATCATATTTTTTACATTACAGCTACTCTGTAGATTTCCTCCTTCAAAAAAAGCTTGTAATGGAAGACTCTAGCATCACACAGACACATACATACGGTAGATGTATCTATTAAATACAGAATGCAAAATAAGGAAATGAATGCAAAAATAAATTGGACACAAGCTACTTCCCTTCTTCCTCCCACTTACAGGCTGCTGTCAGGAAATTTATTTTGTGATAATAAAGAGCTTTCATTGAAGACACTGAAAACTTTTCATTGGAAAAGTTTTGACACTGATATAACACCACATGGACTTAATATTTCCTGCTTCTGTTAGAAATATATGAACCTGTTTGAAATCCTAATATCTGAAGTGAAGAGGCATTTATTAAGGTTTTGCTTGTACTGTGTTAAAAGCTCTTAAATGATTCCAGGCACAGCTGGTTGGGTAAAAAATGTTATAATGATAGAGAATGCTAATGACTGTACCTTTTAGATTATTAAAGCAAGTACTTTCATGCTAAATTATTCCAGCCCACAATTCACTTGCTCATTGTCATTGGTGTCTGCATTTTTCCAACCATTTCAGTTTTCCTCCTCCTAGTTTTTACAATTCTGATAACAATATTGTAATTAGTTGTAGAAGTATTAACACTTTTTATTACATCACTGACATATTCTTGTCAATAGTATTTATATTTGAATTCACATTATTTATATAAATATTTCTCAAAACATTTGAATGCTTTATTTCTATGTTAGCAATAGCATTTATGAACCCATTAATAAAACTGGCCAACCATTTGCTAACACTTTACATATTTAGTTTGTATCACATTTTCCTACTTTTTTTTTTTACAGTTGTGAAAGCCACAATTTAAACTTTAGAAGTGAATGCAGAACCATAGAAAACGCTTCACTTAGTAGCCATTTGAAGTGATTATGCTCCCATGAACAGGGACTTGCAACCTGGTTTCAAAGTTCCAACATCAGTTTCCTGCCTCCCCACAATCACATGTCTGTGTTTTGTGTGCTCAGCAACCGGCCCACATTTCTACAGCTATGTGCAGTGCCCTGTGGTCATGTGACTGATTTACAACAGTTTTGCCAGAAATTGGCATTTATTTCTGGTTTCCAGCAAAAAAAAGCCCCAAGTAGACAATGGGTTTGTTTAACGACTATGGCATTTGCTTAATAACCATTCCAAAAAAAGGTAAAAATGAGTTAGCTGATGACTCATGACTGTCATGTCGTATGACTGTAATTCCTAAGGTCAATTTCAGTCATAAGGCAAGGACCACCTGTCCTGATGTTGTGGAATAGAATTATTAGCTAGGAGCTAATAACCATGATGTATATAGAAGATAATCTCTAAAGGTACCTGGAAAAGCATTTGATGGGTGACTAGTTGACTTCAATCTGAACAAGCAGATCAGTTAATAGAGGTTAATTACAGGGAGTAAATATCATGCCTTGATAACTGGGTGAAAAGATTAAGAGGCTGCAGCAGGCTCCGATTCCTTGTTTTAATAGCAAAAGCAAGCAATTTTTCAGACCAAAAGTTTTATCGGCCTGTAGCAAAACCAGAGAACACTTTTTTATCTACCTGTTACTCTAAAACTGCTTTCAGATCCAGAGAAAGTGATGGCTTGCCTTCTCATCCACACTTGGACCGAGCTGCCACTTGAACCTTTTGATCCCGCCTTCTGTTGAACCTTTTCATGTAGCTGTTGCCTCTGCAAAGCAGCCCATCTCCTGGCCTCAGACGGCCCCTTACACGCTCCTGTAGAACCGGAGGCAGTTGCCTTCTCCGGTGATAGAGGTGGCCCATCACAATGTACCTGCCGCCTGCAAAATAAGAAAAGCTAAATCTCAGAACTGTCTCTGGAACATGATTATCCCCAAGGGGAATAAGATCACCCATTTCTGATTTAAGGTTCTTGCCCATAGAAAGTAATATCCTTCAATCCTTCTCTCTGCAGCATTTCCACTCTTCAATCCTAACGGTAGGAACTCAGGTAAACAGCACAACTCTTCATTCTGAACTTCTCGGGGGCCATATTATAAAACTGGGCTGCATAATCTGCATAATCACTGAGGACAATGGGACATTGCCATAAGGGACTTCTTCATCTCCATACTAGGCCTGTCATTTCCCATTAATTACACAGCTTGTCGGTATACGCTGAATGCAGCAGATTCCATGGGATGAAGGAGAGTTGGCTATCTTCGTTGTAGTCCTTTTTGGGACAGTTTCTGGAAAGATTTGTTGTACCTCCCTGCCACTGAGTCTAGTTTAGTTTGGATGCATCTCTGAGAGTCCTTTCCCCTTATTTGCTACCAATTAAAGATGTCAAGGCTTGAAGTAAAAGTAGAACAAAAGGAGAAGAGCAGTCTATTTGTTGTTCTTTGACCCAGATTCATGAATAACAAGGATTTTTCCCCTTCAACCTCCATTCTCTTTTCCTTTTGCATTGTCTCTTAAATTGCAAACTTGCAAGAAAAGAAGGATTTTTAGTGGCCAGCTGTATTTAGACACTTCACACTCTAATGAGTAGATCCTTCCTTCCTTTCCTTCCTCCCTCCTTCCTTTTTTCTTCCTGCTCTTCCACCCTTCCTGATGGCCCTGAGCTAGGCTGTGTCAGACTTTGGAAGGTTGTTTGGCTGGGGAGTTTTGGGAATTGAAATCCATATATCTTCAAGTTGTGAAGGTTGAGAAACACTGATCTAGAGAACAAGTGCTTAAGTTCCCAATTCAATGTTTGAGGGGGTGAGAATTGCAGAAAAGGCCTTCCCAGTTTGGTAATTACTATGTGGAATACTATACGTTGCCCTTGGTGATATGCTTGGCCCCTTACACTTGACCTTTACAGAGCTTCTAAAGAGACATTGGCAGTTGGGTGACATACAAGATAGAGAGTGAGAGACAGATAGTTAATATATGAAATGGATGATAGGTAATAGATAGATAGATAGAGATAGAGATGATAGATGACAGAGATAAAAGATAGAGCTAGATAGAGGTAGGAAAGAGGTAGAGATTGAAAGAGATGATAGATGATAGATAGATAGTTAAGAGAGAGAGAGAATGATAGATAGATAGATAGATAGATAGATAGATAGATAGATAGATAGACAGACAGACAGACAGACAGACAGACAGACAGACAGACAGACAGACAGACAGATAGATAGAGATTAGGAGAAAGACTTTATTTACCAAGTTGAAAGTCTGGACAATGTTTGCTACAATTCAGGGCATCCACAACAAGCATTTGAACTTGAAAGAAGTAGCCATCAGGGTTGAGGAACAGCCGATTTGTCTTGTAGAGTCCATTGTTGTTCACCAACATGGTCACCAAATACATTCCTTTGTATATCATGGCAATATCATGAACAATTCCATTCACCACTTTTTATAAAGAAAAGAGTGGAAAATTAAGTGGGATGTTGCCCTTAACTTTGCAATGAAGGAAGTCTATCTCTAAAAAGAGTTGCAGTATATAAACCACTTTCAGTGTGCATGCAATATTGTTAAAATGCCATTAAGTACTGTGAGAATGTGGAAAAGGAAATGCCCTCAGCATTTGCTAAGAGCATCCTCCAACAAGCAAGATCTTTTAAGCACTGTAAAATTTATTTTTGCTTATTCCTAGTTTTCTCATGTATATTTTGAATCTGGTTCACAATAAATCTATCCTAGCAGTAGTAAGCTTCTAACTGAATTTAATAGCAGTCAAAAACAGTATACAGTACAATTAAATTGGATGTTATCTCTATCCCCGATTTTGAAAGGAAGGGAAGAAATCCTTCTCTCGGGCCCACTGAGATAATTTATTTGGTAGTTCTATGAAACGATTGCCGAAAATACTTGGAAAAGAAATTATATTTACAAGTAACATGAATACACAGACTGCATAAAGTATGCTCACCAGTTAACAAGATCATCTTACCAAATTCACTGCTACAGTAAGCCTCTATTTCCTCACGTTCCCTCTTGCAACCGTTCAAGCATACTTCTAGATTGTCAACATGATCTATAATAAATCCAAAATGCACAGAAGTGAGTATGGGGGTATGTGGAGAGAAAAGGATCCACCTTAATAATTACAATAATCAAGCAATGAAACACATGGATAAATTGATCTCTGACGACTCTTAGTTACTTCTAATATGGTTCAGAGATCCTCAAACTTCTAGTATGCATCAGCTATACCTTAGCTTATCAGAGAGCTCCAACTTATAAAAGTGGTCCTTGGTTAATGACTAGTCGCTTAGCAACCAAATTTACAATCGACACCCTCCCCCCCAAAAAGTATTTACAATCTGGTTCTGGAGTTCCCACGTCTGTATGCCCTCCCATGGTCATAAGATCACATTTCATGCTCTTGGCAGCTGGCTCACTTTTATGGCCTGTTGCAATGTTCCATAGTCACATGACCATGATTTACCTTTCCCGTTGGTTTTGGCCTTTTTAACCAGTTTCCTGCAGAAAAATGCCCATAAGAATATATAGATTAATGACTGCTACAAAAAAAGCCATAAAATGGGGTCCGATCATGTGGGTGCCTTAACTTAAAACCATCATGGCTTACAATGGAAATTCCAAGATCCGTTATGTTTCCAAGTCAAGGACCATTGCATGCCTCTTGTTTCTGAGTCAAAAGTAGAACCCCCAAATCCAATATTTTAAGGAAACTCTGATGGGAGGTTAACAGATGATTAAAATTTGCAGATGGTTTTCTGCTTTGAATACATGATCTAAAATGAATAGAATAGAAAAATAGAATAACAGAGGTGGAAGGGACCTTGGAGGTCTTCTAGTCCAACCCCCTGCCTAGGCCACTTCAGTCTTCTAGTCCAACCCCCTGCCTACACCACTTCAGACAAATGGTTATCTAACATCTTTTTAAAAACTTCCAGTGTTGGAGCATTCACAACTTCTGGAGGCAAGTTGTTCCACTGATTAATTGTTCTGTCAGGAAATTTCTCCTTAGTTCTAAGTTGCTTCTCTCCTTGATTAGTTTCCACCCATTGCTTCTCGTCCTGCCTTCAGGTGATTTGGAGATGACTGTGATTGGTTCTGTCTCAATGTTAATGAGTAAATAAATGCCTACAAGTATTCCTCTTGTCCAATTACCATAGTGAGCAAAGCTGACTTCTTGGATGGTAGGTGAAGATCTCAAGTGTCCTCTCCGAAAAACCTTCAGGATCTTCACAACTTAACCTTGCTTTCTGTCCTGGGATAGCAGCTCCCTAATTCCTGCCACTATCAGTATCTTCTATGGGAATGCTTAAAGTGTCAGTTTCCCAGCAGGTTCCATCCTAACAGCCAGTATATAGAGAGGGAGGGTATTCCAACTGTGCTGCTTTTCTAATGATTTAAAAGGATACAAATGAAATAGTTTTGCTATAGCACTGCTTCCTGGCTGTATAGCATCTGAGAATAGAACTATCCTGTCATCTCCCCTGCCCTCCAGGAAGTAACCTAATGTCACAGGTGATAAAAGAGGAGGGAAACACATTATTTTAAAGAATAGAAAAAATATAAAAGTGCAAATATAAATGTTTGTTAAGTGCAAAAATTTAAAATTATAAATATATAAATATGCAGTGTTGAAGGATCTGGAATGCTGGTGGTCCTCATCTTACAATCACAATTGAGCCCAAAATTTCTGTTGTCAAGGGAGACATTTGTTAAGTGAATTTTGTCCCATTTTATGACCTTTCTTGCCACAATTGTTAAGTAAATCACTGAAATAATTAAGTTAGTAACCTGTTTGTTAAGTGAATCTGGCTTCCCCTCTGACTTTGCTTGTCAGAAGATCGCAAAAAAGTGACCACATGATCACGGGACACAGAAACCAACATAAATATGAATCGGTTGCCAAGAATTTTGAGCACATGACCATGGATGTCGTAAAGGTCGTAACTGAGAAAAATGGTCATACCTCACTTTATCCAGTGGCATCATAACTTTGAACAGTCACTAAATGAGCTGTTGTAAATTGAGGACTACCTATATATTTTTGATTGATTACATGCCATCAAACTGCTTACCAATCTTAAACGTGCTGAAGTCTTTCATTAAGCTCAGAGTCTGTCGGTTTGTGAGCCAATAGGGTTTAGTGAAATTCCGGAAGAAACCATGGAATTTGTGGTAAGGATTTTTCTTCCCAGGCCGGTTGAGGTGATTCAAGTCACCAGAGTGTTCACCAACATTTGACCCTGTGTTTTTCAACGTAGATGCTTCTGCCAGAAGTCTGCCTTGACAGTGGGGATATCCAGGTGGATGGAAGTAAGTAGATATGCTGTTGGCAGATTCCAAGCGGAGCCGATTCCTATTGATTTGGTTCCTTTGACTCAAGTAAGTGGTAGAGAGAGATGCCTCCTCATGACTGAGGGAAGGAAGGCCTTTGGCATGCTGAAAGGACTGCTTCCTTAAGCCTGTCTGATTCTCCACTGATTTTTTCACATTTTTTCTTTTATCCAAGAGTAGCTGGAGTGTGTTTAATGCGTTCACTTCCAAGGGATTCCACTCATCTCGAGGTAGGAACTGGTCCTTTGGGTGCTCAGCCCTCTCAATGAAGCTAATGCTGCTACCTCGAAGAGACTTGTTCTGGGAAGGAGTGGCACCCCCAGACCCATAAGCATCCTTGTTGAATGTCTTCATCGATTTTCCAGCATGAGGCAGTGTCCCTGTCTTCCAAAACACACACACACACACACACACACACACACACACACACACACACACACACGAGAACAAAAGAGAGACTTTAAAGGATGAGAAAAAACAGATAACAGATAATCAGAGTTGGAAGGGATCTTGTAGGTCATCTAGTCCAACCTCCCACCCAAACAGGAGACCCTACACCATTTCTGACAAATGGCAGTCCAATCTCTTCTTGAAAGTCTCAAGTGATGGTGCTCCCACAACTTCTGAAGACAAGGTATTCCATTGGTTGATTGTTCTCACTGTCAGAAAGTTTCTCCTTATTTCCAGGTTGAATCTCTCTTTGATCAGCTTCCATCCATTATTCCTTGTCTGGCCTTCAGGTGCTTTGGAAAATAGCCTGACCCCCTCCTCTCTGTGGCAGCCCCCCAAATATTGGAAGACTGCTAACAATGAGGGATCCTTGGTGCTCTCTGAGTTGAGATGAGATCTGATGAGAACAATGGACTATCGTGTGAGTTCTGAAAGCTCAACAATATTATGGGGCCTTCCTCACTGAAGTCTTCCTTGAAAAGACAATCTTAGTAAAAAAAAAAAACTTTGGAAATAAAAGCTGTGTTTGTGGGAAGCGGGTTGGACAGGAGAGCAATGGGTGCAGGATTTTAAATGTGAGAATTACTTGTCCTTTTATTTACTAATTGCAAAACCTTTGAATTGGGACAGGCAATATATTTACACAAAGTAAATATTGTGTGGCTTTGTGCTTCTGAACTATCTGGGTGATCTGGTATATTGGCCTTTTCCTATCCTGCCTCTCCTTTGTCTTCCTTGCACAGCACATTGAGATACTTGAAATAGTCATTCTAAGACAGTAACACACTTTGGCAATATCTCAACAACGGCTGGGGCTGGCTTGACTTTGTGACAATACTTCATTTCCAAAGCCATTCTTAGTCTTAGCCATTAACGTCAGAGTGAAATCTCAGAATCAAATAACTACAAAAGACAATACTCCAGTAGACAACACAAAGTCTCATCAGCCATCTTGATCGTTCCTGTCTGGGAGGACTGAGAGTTGTGCAACAAATATGGAGGGCAGATTTGCTTCCAGATTAAGGAAGACTGAAAGTGTATAGCAAGCCCACTCAGATATGCCAAACTTGGAAGGTGAACCATAAGGAATGTTCTGACATCTTTCAGTTAAGCTTCGTTTCCACAAAGAGGGAGGGGGCAGCCCTGCAGTGGTCACACAGGAGCATGAAGATCTAACATTTTTCCCCTGTTTGTGTTACAAATTAAAAACACAATTTATAAACAAAATTGTTTCTAAAAAAAGAAAACTGATGTCCAGGGAGCATCCGGGGAGCAGGGTTCACATCATATCCTGGTCTCATTGTTTAAATGTATCTGACAAACATGATGTTTAATTTTCCCATCCATGGGAAGCTTTGTGGAGGTTTGTTGACAATGTCATTTGCGTTATTTAAGGCCTGTCATCAGCTTTGCATGGGTGATGGATAATTATTTAGACTTAAAGGCAAAAACAGTTGTTCAAATACTCTCCAAAAGACCTTGAATCTACCTTGGATCATATTTATTCAGATGGCATGTTTATGATGTGACATCTAAAGCAAGAATGTTTAAGACTACACCACTAATGAACTTGAATTTTTGGAATATGCAGCAGGATTCTCAATTTCTAAAACTATCATCTGTAGTTTTATTTTTTCCTATTTAATTTGTAAATAAAATTTACATGTCTTGAAGTTTGTCCACTTAGCTCTCCTGAGCAAATTAGATACTGTAAATTATAAACTTCTTCAACAGATATATGGTGGGTTTAAAAAAATATCCTTGCTGTAGCAAACTACCTTATTTATTTGCAACAAGCATGGGAATCATGAAATATGGTTGACAAAGCAAAGAATGATTATTATAACTATCAGTTTCATTTTCCACACACAAATTTCTTTAACCAAGTGGGTCAGTACATTGAAGCTGAGATTTTCCCAGGCAGAAGAACAAATGGTAGTTGCTTCACTGTAGTCATTCCAACTTTTCTTTCCCACCTGGGATGCCATTTGTCAGTAAATGGAATTTTTTATTCTAAATATATATATAAACATATACACAAACAAACCTTACATAGTTGGCTCAGGGTTCCTATGGCTGATTCTGATGGTTGGTTCAAGTCCATTTCCCAAGTCTCCTGTCTGTTGACTTCATCATTTATTTGTCTCTTTCCCATGACAACAACTGGTGAGAACAAAGATTGCCCCGTCTCGCCTGTGAAAGCAGAACATTGCCATGAAGTGAAGGAAGATTAATGTGAAGATGTAGAGATGTAGAGAGTTCAGTGCTGCAGGCAGCTTTTCCACCTCAACGTGTTCCTTTCTATTCATCTCTCCTCCCCATCAACATCATTCTGCTTTGATCAACCAAGCCCTTCATTTCTGTTGTGCCTGGGATGATCACCCATCACAAAATTTGAAGGAAGAGAGATGAAAGATTAGATTTCCATCAAATGCTGATTTATTTATGTTAATATTGCATAAGAGAAGGTTCTTATGTAGGCACTATCCGTTACCCCATTTATAATACAAGATGTATTCGTTTATGTTTTATATCTGCAAAGCATGTTGTGGTGTATGAATAAGAAACAATCAGAACAGCATTAGTTTCTCTCACAGGGTTGGTTGACTTTAATGAACTACACAGCTAGACTGAAAAAAACCAAGCAATGTTCTGTAATATTTAGGACATAGAAATTAGGAGATATGTGGGTTTAAGGTACAGTTCAGCCACCAGACACAAACCTTCAACTTAACTTAGATTGCTGGATGGCTGACAAAGAAAAAAAAACGAATCATGTCATGAAATGGTTGGGAAAAAAGCCAGAATAAAGGAGTACAATACTGTAATGAGAATACCCCTAGATATTTCATGGATAACTAATTACCTACTCACTGCCTTATTTGTTTTAGTTAATTACTTCTGGGCAGGAGAGAAAATATAGTCTGATGGACACTGTTTTAGACTAACTAGGATTGCTTAAATCACTGGTTAGTTTATTATTAAATAGAGGGAGATCTGGAATCTGGGTGGTTAAGAATAATGTCACAAAATGAATGTAAGTGACTGGCATCTGAGTTCAGGGCATGTTTATTCAGAAACAGGCCTAGTCAAATTCAATAGACGTCAGTCCAGCATGGTCCAGGATTGCAACTTTCATCGAATGCAGGAGAGATTAACATTCCCTCCACCCTCTTTCACAACAGAAGATCACCAATTTATTTTCTTTAAAAGTCACATCAATTTACACAGCAGTAATGTAATGTAGAATTTGGATATTCAATTAATGTATCATATTTAAGAACCACCCTTCTCCCTCGCAGGGGGATGCATCTGCCTCTTTCACTCCCTCCCCTTCTACAGCTCAACAACTGAGAGGAAAAATGGTTGCTTTTGACAGCAGTTAAGAGGCCAGACTAGAAACCAGGGAGACAGTGAGTTCTAGTTCTGCCTTAGACAGGAAAACAGCTGGGTGATTTGGGGCCAGCCATTTTCTCTCAGCCCTTAGAAGGAGGCAATGGCAAACTGCCATTGCACCTGAAAAACCTGGCCAAGAAAACTTTAGGGACTTGTCCTGGCAGTCTCCAAAAGAAAAAGAAAATATTTTTTGAATTTCCTTCGCTCTCCCCCATTTACTGCAGGGAAAATCAAGTTCCGTCTTATTTCCCCCCCCCCGCCCCCGCCCTTCCCAATCCAGGTCCACCCTCTCATCCGAAGGGGCTCTCGCCTCAGTGAACGGAAGAAAAGACGCCTAACCTCCGTCTCTTTCTCGTCCCACCTGCCGCCTCCCGAGCTCTTGCAACCCATCCACCTACCCACCCGGGTTTCCCGAGGGTCAGCCCTCCGCGAGCCGAACGCACCCCGAAAATACGCTCGGTCGGGGGCAACAGCCCCGGGAGAGACGGAGAAGCCCACCCTCTCCCCAAGGAAAATACGAAGGTGCGTGGGGCAGGGACGGGAGGCAGCTTTTGGGGAGAGGGTTGAAGCGACGAGGCAGCTCCGCGTGGGGGGAAAAAGGAACCTACTTTCGCCCGCCCGCCCGGCCGCCAGCCGCGCTCTGGTCCTTGGCGCGTCCAGAGGGCTGAGGAGCCCGGCAGCCCTTCTCAGGACTCTGAGGAGAGGCTCTGCCCCAGCCCGGAGAAAAGGCGGCGGAGCCTCGGAGGACAAATTTGGCGGCGGGGCGGGAGGAGAGGGGCTGCCTCGGATCGACCTCCCCGTCTCACCTGAGCCTGGGGCAAGACTTACCTGCTACCCCAGAGGAGAGCGAAGAGGAGGAGGAGGAGGCCAAGGCGAAGCACAGAAGCCAGGCAGCTTCGGGTGTCATTGCACTCTATCTCTTTCTCCCCCTTTCTTTTTTTTTCTCCTCTCCACCTCACTCTTGCCCTCCTTCTCCCCTGTTTCTTTCTCTCTTTCTCTCTCTCTCTCTCTCTCTCTCCCTGCCTCGCCCACCTCTCTTTTTCCCTTTCTCCACCCCTCCGTCTGTCTCCTCTCCCTATCTCCTTCTTTGGTTTTTTTCTTTTTTTTCCCTCTCCCCCCTCTCTTCCTTTCCCTCCCTCTCTCAATCCTCCCTTCTCTTTTTCTCCTTCCCTCTCTCCGTCTCTCTCTCAGTTTTGGCCCTCTCCGCCCGCCCCCATGCTAATGAGAGGCATCCTTGGGGAAAACGGGACTCGGTCCTTGACGAGAGCTCAGGAACCAGATCAAATCGGGCTCCAAGTTCCGGCCACCCTCGCTGGCTCCATTCAACCCCTCCCCGTTATTTCTTAGCTTTCGGCAAGCCGGAGAGGGACGGTACCCCGATTTCGGTGGCTCCTGTTTAAAAGCCCCCTCACACCACACCTCCCGCAATCGCACCGCCTAAAAACCAAGCAGGTTGTTCCCACTGGGTGAACGTCTGACGGACCGCTCGGCAGCAAAGCCGCTCAGCCTCAGCGCCGCCTTTCTTCCCGAGTTCGATTGCACAAATGATACGTGCTTCTTTGATTAAAACTTCCTATTTCGTGGCAGTCTACCTTGGGAAAAATGGATACTCAGAACAGACCTATGATTTTGCTCCAGTTCTCTGCCAGTGTGCCAATGTTATAGGGTATGAAAATACCACTTTCAATATGATTATCTCTAACCGTCTAACAACAGGAAATATTTCCAAAACAAATAAAAGTAATCCTCCCCTTACCACTACAATTGAACCCAAACTTTAGGTTGCTAAGCAAGACTTTTAAGTGAATTTTGCCCTATTTTATGATCTATTTGCCACAGTTGTTAAGTGAATCACTGCAGTTAAGTTAGTCACAAACTTGTTAAGTGAATCTGGCTGCCACCTTGATTTTGCTTGGCAGAAGGTCGCAAAAGATAATCACATGACCCAGGACATTATAACTGTCATATTTATGAGTCAGTTGCCTAGCTCCCAAATTTTGATCTCCTGACAATGGAGATATTGCAATGGTTGTATGTGTGAAAAACGGTCATGTCACTTTTTTCAGTGCCATTGTAATTTCGAATGGTCACTAAAAGAATGGTTGTAAGTGGAGGACTAACTGTATTTTAGAGGACGGTCAGCAATTGCCTATTTTTTGCGTGCTCAGCATATAAGCCCAGCAGCTATTTGTATTATTATTATTCCACCATCTCCATAAGGTATCTTTCCAACACTTTGCTCATTATTGCTAAAACAAGAACTGATCAAAATAAATATCTCAGCACTAAACAGTATTTAGAAAAGGATTGAGAACTAGAAGAACTTGCTGAACTGCTTCCCTATCTCCTTTTTAAGGTTCCTCTTTTGGATGAGATATTCCTATCCTTCTCTCCCCCGTCCCCATTTTTTTTGCATTCTAAAAGAAGAATATGGAGAGAAGATTAAGTGGTGAATGTTTATTACTGTTCTGTAAAAGCACTTAAAACTAAAATATTAAGTGTTAAACTTACTTTAACTTTACTTTAGGCTTTATCCAAACAACTAGAGATATATAGTATGTGATTATTAGATTCAGTTTGTACCAAAAGTAAGTGCTTTTTCAAAAGGCACTTTTGTTTTTCCTTGAAGACATTTTGCTTCTCACACAAAAAGCTTCTTCTATTTTGACTGAATGGTGGGAGAATGGAAGAATTCTTTGCAGTCATCTGGTCCTTAGCTCTCTTTCTGAGAGTCACTGAGGCCACTTGGAGGTTTATCTGTGCCCGCAGAGTCACATAAATAGTGCAAATGAGCGTGGAACTTTCTGGGAACTTCTGAAAGGATTGTGTTGTAAACAGGAGATAGGTAATGTCCTATCTGCTTCCGTTGAGAGAGGGCTGTTCAATCTTAACATAAATGGCCTCTTTGAACCGTTTGAAACCAGTGGTCCGCTCTATCCAGAATGTGGACATTGTTGTCTTCAAAAGAGTTGCCTTTGTCTTCCAAATGCAGATGCACTGATGAATCTTATCCTAATGGGTTATAGAAAATTGGAATGGAATGGAATAGAATAGAATAAAATGTAAAAAGAATAATAAATAAATAAACAAATCCATAATTTTCTTCTATTGCGGGAGAGGTTGGCACAGCTTGTTTTCCTGCAAAAAAATGTCCAACTTTATAGTTTGAAGTTATTGGAAAATATTTTCTTAATCCCTACAATTACTTGATGGACAATTAATATGAAACTATCAAACTTTGGATATAGTTGCTTAGTAAGAAGCCTGTTATATAAAGGATGACTTCAACCAAGGCTTTCCTTCAAACCGCATATGAAATTAGTTTGCTTCCTGAGAAGCAGTTAATAAAATGCAGTGAATGAGATATTCAATGAATTGTAGAATGTAAAAACAAGAAATAATTTAATAAAGGATTGGGATATTGGTCTTTAAAGAGAAAAGGCCTAGGAGGAAAAGTTCCAGAATAATTTGAGTCTAGAAAGACAAGATGAATTTTAGACCTTCAAAATAATGTTAACTTTATCTGACAAAAGATTAAGAGAAACAACTCTGAACTCTGTTTAATAAGATTAATTTAACATTTGGGGTGGGGGATGGTCAAAGAAGTTAAAGAAGAAGAATCCAAACTTCTCTAAAGAAGGAAGTGTACAAAGATGAGTTCAGACTGAACAAACTTTGTTTTAATTTGTGTGGAAAGGAGAGAGATGAAAGGAAAGCCCCAGGAATTTAAGGACGTAAAAGATGATCAAATTAATGGAGGAAGTTAGTTATATTATAAGTTACGGGAAGATGTGATAGTAAAAAGGCTCTCCATGTTTAGAGGTAGTCTATAACTGGGAACTGATACTTTGCAGGAACCAAACTAAGCCAAACAAAAAAAAAAACTACAGTAGCTGACAGTGATGCACAACAAAGATCTGTTAACATGATAATCTAGGTAATAATGAGAAATAACACTACTGTTAATGTAGACTTGGAATTTAAGGAGGATGTCTTGAGGGCAAGACTAGAGGCAGAACTTCAATTGGAGAGGGGCTGTAAAATGGCTATAGATAAATTTACTATTTACATAGTGGCAAGGCCATTAAGCAGTGATATCCATTAACGGTTAGTGCAGCACTCTGATTTTGACCTTTCCCCCACTATTCAACAATGTTTATTAAAAACCCTATAACTAGAATTATTTAATAAATCTGAGAAGCTAGCTCGACTAGAATAACAACCATCAAACTCTGCTACTTCATCCTGAGGTTGTAAATTCTTGATCTTATATACTTGATGCTAAGTTGACACTTGTTGCCAAACAAGAAAATATTTCCTGCTTATCTCAGATCTAATCTTTCTTTATGAAATAAGACTTGTTCAAATTCCAGGTAACCATGATAGAGATTTGGGGATACAATCCTGTAATCGACTCAGTAATTGGTTTAGTTTGATGCCAGCTGGCCACCTTTGCCTTTGCTTCTCAGTGTTTTTACTTTCTTGCTAGTATAAAATATCATAATTTTTAACTGTGAGGTTTAGTCTATATCTGCTTTCTATTCCTTTGTTTGACCTTACTTTAATTTAGATTTAAGGAGCTATAAGAATAAGTCTGTTATTCAGTTTTCTTGGCAAGATTTCAGAAGTGGTTTGTCCTTGTGTCTTTAATCGGACTGAGATATTGACTGGCCCAAGGTCACCAAGGTAGTTTCATGCCAAAGATGGACCTAGAACTTAGGGTCTCCCAGTTTCTAGCCTGATGCCTTAACCCCTACACCAAACTGGTTCCCAACTAATGAGTAAATTATTTTTAATTTATGCAAATTCTGTAGTTTTTCCCCCCTGTGAATGTGATTTTCCCACTCAACTGTTGCTATATGCCGATGACCTGATCCTCATCTCATAAAATATGGTTGGGAAAGACATTTATCATCTCTAGGGGATAACTTTAATTTAGTGTTAAATTTAATTTAGTGTTTAGTGTCTGAACCTGTACAATGCCCCTCTGGCTTTGATCTTCCAAGGAAAAACTGGAGAGCATTTTCTATAGTCCAGGGGTATCCAAGCTTGGCAACTAAGATTTGTGGACTTCATCTCCCAGAATGGCTGGCTTAGGAATTCTGGGAGTTGAAGTCCACAGGTCTTAAAATTTCCAAGGTTGCCTGCTGTTAGTCAGTCACTGAGGCTAAAAGTAAATCATATTTTGGCAACAAGAAAGTGGCTTTGAGGTACAATCTGGTGATAACCAAGTGGCTTTGAGGTACAACTTGGATAGTAATGTTAACATGGAAACCACACCCTGAATGGTAATTACCCAGATGATTATTTTGCCTCTATATCTACATCAACATCACAAGCCCCAACAAGCACACATAGGAGTTTAGAGTTGTTTTAATATGCTCTTCCTCTAATATGATTCATGCAGTCATCTTCCAGAAAAGCCTCTTTGGAATCTGTTGGACAAATGTTGTACAAAAGAATGGACACAAATTTGGCATTAGGACTCATAACAAGGACAGAGTAATATTAAAGTATGTCATCCTTCTAGGACACTTCTTGGGCCTCTAAGTTACTGTTTTGGGAAAAATGGGGGTGGGAACATTAATTCCAAAATTGAGTAAGAGGTTGTTGAACTCACATTTAAAAGTTTCAGGAAATCACAGAGTCTTAACAATATTACAGTTTTAAACACAATTGTTAATTGATAAGGGGCTGATCCTTTGACTCACATGTAAATTACAACTGCATAACCAAGCTGTCATCCACTCTCTTCCATCCCCACCCTCAATTTAAATCCTAAATCAGTCTCGCCATTCTGGCACCAAGTGAATAAGCAAAGAGAGAAGCAGGTGTGACGGTAATGTAATGAGGAAATTGTAAACAATAATTTGTACATACTCTATTGGCTAGAGATGCCAAATTGGGGAATGTGTTTAGGAAAATGGGAGTTCCGAAGATCTTAATTGTTCTCATCCTCATGAAAAAAGTACACATAAGACAGGAAGCAATAGGTGCAGATGAAATCTGCAGAAACTAGATTTAGGTCAGCAAAGGAATAAGACAAGGATAATAAGATAATGTTCTAATTTGTTCAACCTACATGCTGAATACATTATTGAGTAAGACTGTGTTAGGAATTATCTGTATGATTTTAAAATTGAAGAAAAAAAGATTATGCTATACTGATACTACTCAGATAACTGAAAATGCAAATGATTTGCAAGTGTAATCATGAAAGACAAGCAGTCCCAAAAGTGCTCTTCAAAAGGCAACTGGATGTTCTTGGATTTTTGTCCTTGAAAACACTTTGCTTCTCATCCAAGAAACATCTTCAGTTTTGAATGATGGGAAATAGAAGGATTTATATTCTTTGCATCTAGTCATTAGCACCCTGAAGACTATTATTTCTTTCTTTGTTGGTTTATTTAATTTATAGACTGCCCATCTTACCTCAAGATAACTTTGGACAGTTTTTCTTCTCCAATAATTTCTGATTAACAACTAAAATTATATAATAACCTTCAGAGCTCAAAATACCTTGATCAATTACAAAAATAAAAGTTTCTTAAATAAACAAGAAAAAATGGATAGAAACTAATCAAGGAGAGAAGCAATCTGGAATTAAGGAGAAACTTTCTGATAGTGAGAACAATTAACCTGTGGAACAACTTGCCTTCAGATGTTGTGGGTGCTTCATCACTGGAGGTTTTAACAAGAGACTGGACAGTCATTTGTCTGAAATGGTATAGGATCTCCTGCTTGAGGAGGGGCCTGGAAGACCTCCAAGGTCCTTCCAACTCTATTTTGATTCTGATTTAGACAATTTCTTTTCCCTAGGATGTTTGACCTAGGATCTGGTCCAATTCTTGACTGGTTGCCAATACTTTTGTCTAGTTTCATTTTTGCTTCTCTAACTGTTCCTAGGTTTAATCTCCTTATCATATAATTTGCTCTTTAAAAAAAGCTAACGGCTTCCCTTGTCCAGTCATGTCCAGCTCTAGATTCTTGCATTTTAAACTTTTCTTGCTACACTATATTTCCTTTCCAAAAGATTTACTTTAGCAGCATATTCCAAGAGTTGCTGATTAATTGCCTGTAATATCATCAACAAGTCAGAGTTTGCAATGTCTCCTGCAGTAATGATGAAAGACTCCCTGGAGATACAATCACTCAGTATATCTTCCATTCAGACTAAAATTCCAGCCAAAATACTCCAATGGGGGGTGTATCTAAGTATGTATGTAATTTCTTAGGTGAAGTCACACTCCTCCTAAGTGAGAGGTAGGTGGAGGGTGATATGACAGAAGGCAGCTGTTCCATAGTGGGGAAAAGAATTCAGAGAAGGAAAAGGCTGCAAATATTTGTTTATGTAGCAAATGATCTCCCTAAAATTCCAAGGGGAGAAACAATATAAATAACAGTTTTATTAGTTCTTCCTAGCAATCCAAAACATGTTCATTATTTGAAAAAGAGAGAGAGAGAGAAAAACCCTGTGTCTTGATAAATCACAACTTTGCTGAAAGTCACATTATTGAATCATACACTGATTGGACCACTGATATATTCAACACAGTGCAGGTTCATAAGTACAGGTATACATGTTAAAATGGCACATTTAATGTGTAACTCTTTTGATTCTTGTGATACAGTGGTAGGTTGGTATTCAACTACTTTGAAACTCATCAAATTTAGTACGCAACACATTTTGACATGAAAATTTTGTCTCAGTACTCATCGTTTGTTTGGTACTGAATGAACAAGTTAGAAGTTGTCAATGTCAGCTGCCTTGGGACTCAATACATTACTCCTCATGAGAAAAAATTGTTTGGGACTTATCATTTTTGGTACTCATTGTGCCTCCCAGAACTAATTAATGATGAGTACCAAGATACTACTATATATTAATAAAAGCTAATGCAATAGCAAAAAGGTAAGCTGTGGCATTGGTTCAACTCTGCAACTCACCAATCTTTTTAAATTTGGATCTGAGAAAGGAAGGTGTTACAGCTGTGGAATAATAGCAAATGTAACATGAATAATGAGCCAATAATTAGAAAAGGTAAAAGACTAAGAATAGTTGAGTTATTAGAACAAGACTGAATGGGGGGAAATCATGGAAACAGAATGAGTTCTAACTAAATAAAAATCATAAGAAAAGAAGGAAGTAAATCAATATAGTAATATAAAGATAGGAGTAATCAGAAAGGCTGTTAAACAACTATAAAATGGGTCAAATCAAAATGAATATTTAAACAAATCTTATAGTATTAAATGCCAGTAAGAATAAAAGAAAATTAGAGCCAAGATTTAGGGGAACAATTAACAAACACCAGCTAAGAATGAAAATATTTGAAAAGGGGTGGGGTGGGGGGGAAATAAAGTCAAAAAAAGAAAATAATGCAAGAATAAAGATCACTTCATAGAATTATGGGAAGCATATGAAAAAGAGAGATGTCATAGGAATAGGTTGTTATCCAACTTTGGGGGGAACTTTGGAAAGAAGTGAAGTCCACAGATTGTAAAGGGGCCATAACTGCCGTTAAAGAACAATAGACACTAAACAACCATTGGGAATGGTTTAATTTGGACATTTGCAGAAAGCATAGGGTAGATTTATTCTCCTAAATTGCACCTGTCAATTTTATAATACTAGTAGACAACCTGCAATACCTCCAATTATCCTTTCGGAGATATTTCCTACCAGATTCCTCAATTCCTGGTTGTTAACATTTTAAGCAGTTCGGAGAACCAGTTGTTAGAAGAAATTACTGGCCTAATCCTGTAAGAAAGGCAGGAAGGAAACATTCTGGTGTTGCTTACAGAAACTGCTTCTCCATTAACCCTTATTACATTCTTGGCAGGACTAGACTTCCTGTCTCAGGAACATCTTTGGAGTTTTTTTTTCCTCCTTTGCTGGTACTTTGCTTGTGTGGAGTGACCATTCAAAGTTACAATGGCACTGAAAAAAGTGACTTATGACTGTTTTTCACACTTACAACTGTTGTAGCATCCCCACAGTCATGAGAGGCCAGGCGAGGAGATGTGTGCCTTGATGTGAGTGATGTTGAGTTGGCCACACCCAGCTAGTCACATGACCACCAAGCCACACCCACCAACTAAGCCACACCCACAGAACCGGTTGTTAAAGAAATTTAATCCCACCCCTGATTCCAAGACATATTTTTTTGAAAACAGCATGTGTTGAACTGTATACAGGAAGTCCATGACTTACAACTATTTGTTTAGTGACTGTTCAAAGTTACAACTGCATTGAAAAAAGTGATTTACAACCAGTTCTCACACTTATGACCATTGCAGCATACCCATGGTCATGTTATCAAAATCTGGATTATTGATTACCAGCATAACATAAGTAATCAGGACAATTCTTATGAAAGTAGGTAATTCTTTGTCTGCCACATTTAAGGCAAAGATGAATTATATGTAACTTCAATATACTTTTTGACTCTGACCTAAGTCATCCTTCACTATTGGTCCTGTTTGCTAAAATTGGCAAAAGTTGCTGTCCAATGTCATTTGGAAGATCTCAGATGTGATACATAAAAAGTCAACTTCTAGTATAGTTATGTTTCTCCTTCAATGCCGATTATTAAATGTGAATGGGAAGATGGAGTCTTTAAACATGCCTAAGAATGAAGAGGTTGTCTTAATGCAACTGCCTGTGTATTTTATTCCTAGCTCAGAAACATCTTGGTAACATCTTTATAAGTGATGGAGAATTTATTTATTGGTTTTGTATCTTTTTACTGATCAGTCATCCTCAAGACGTAAATATAAGCACAGAAATAAATGAACCAAAAGCACCTTTTAAACAATTATGAATGTAATAAGGAGCATCGGCAGGAATGATACATATTTTCTGAAGCACCAAAAGGCAAAACAAGAAACAATGGATGGAAACTAATCAAGGAGAGAAGCAACTAAGGAGAAATTTCCTAAAGGTGAGAGCAATCAACCAATGGAATAGCTTGCCTTCAGAAGTTGTAGGTGCTCCATCACTGGGCAAACTTTTGCCTGAAATGGTATAGGGCAGGGGTGTCAAACTCATGTCACTAAACCAGGTATGGGTGTGGCCAGTGCATGAGGCATCCGGCCCACAGGCCAGGAGTTTGACAGCTCTGGTATAGGGTCTCCTGCTCAAGCAGGGGATTGGATTAAAAAACCTCCAAGGTCCCTCCCAACTCGAGTATTTTATGTTCTATTTTTTTAAGTTGAAGAAATGTTGCCTCAGAATTGACAAAATTGCAGATTTACAGATCAAAACTGTTAGATTCTAGTCTGGCAGCATGTTGCCCCTCTGGAGAGCATATCCAGTTGTCGTCCCCCCCCCCCCCCCCCCCCCCCAAAAAAAAAAATGGCTTTAAGATAGCAGCAAATGTGAACCTCTTCACTTCTAATGATTGGTATTTTTGAAGCCATTTCTGTGCTATCAGTTGCTTTACAATCAGTCCCTACAGGTTTACAAAAAACTGGCAAATTTGTAAGATTTGTAACTAGAGTGATGCAGCCTTTTCCCAATTGGTCAGATGCAAAACTTTCCACAGGCACAGAGGGTTCAGAAACATCAAAGAAAACAAAGAAAACTCAATGGCTTCTGGGAATAAACTTAATTCAACTTTTCATCCACAAATCACTGTATTTTTGAACTGGAAATGTGAACTGGAAAACAAAACTGCTGATCAGCAATATGAAAAACTTTTCATCCTGTTCAATTGATTGGACACACCTTCCTGAAAATTATGACAAAATGTTAAGGGAGAAAAGAAAGTAGCGTATTTGAATCAGCTGTAAAAGTTTGGTTTATAGAATCAAAATGAGCATTTGGCTCAAAGGGAGATTGTGGACAGCCATCTGATTGTAGTTGTAACGTTCTTTAGTTTACTATTTATATTAATAACTTGCATTATATTCTGTTTATTGTGCATTGCTGAAGGCTTTTTTGTAATGAAGTTTGCAAATACTGTTAAATAACTAGAAATTCTTTTCCATCTACAATTATTAAAGCTCATTTTTAAAATACAATACAGTAGTTCTCAACTAATGACCACAATTGAGCCCAAAATTTCTATTACTAAGCGAGGCATTTGTTAAGTGAGTTTACCCCACTTTACAATCTTTCTTGTCACAGTTGCTAAGCGAATCACTGCTGTTGTTAAATTAGTAATATGGTTGTTTAGTGAATGTGGCTTCCTCACTGAGTCTGTTCATCAGAATGCTGCAAAAAGTGATCACATGACACCGGGAATACTGCAAAGATAGCAGTATTCCAGTATTTGAGCTGTTGCCACAAAGAGAAGAGGATCAAATTATTTTCCAAAGCACCAGAGAACAGGACAAGAAACAATGGATGGAAACTAATCAAGGAAAGAAGCAATCTGGAATTAAAGAGAAACTTCCTAACAGTGAGAACAATTAACCAGTGGAACAGCTTGCATTCAGATGTTGTGGGTGCTTCATCACTGGAGGTTTTTAAGAAGAGACTGGACAATCACTTGTCTGAAATGGTATAGGATCTCTTGCTTGAGCAGGAGGCTGGACTAGAAGACCTCCAAACTCCCTTTCAGCTCTGTTCTGATTCTAAACCATCATAAATATGAATCAGTTACCAAGCACCTGAATTTTGATCCCATGACCCTGGGGATGCTGCAATCATCATAAGTGTGAAAATGATGATAAGTCACTTTTTTCAGTGCCGTTGTAACTTTAAATAATCATTAAATGAACTGTTGTAAGTCAAGAACTACCTGTATTTGTTAGCAGTGCTGAAACAGAACAGAGCTTTAGTGGGATTAAAGCTATTCCGTGTTTGGTGTAGTGGTTAAGTCTGGTGTAAATAGGTAAAACAGCAGGCTAAAATTGGCAGATGGCAAGTTCTAGTTCTAGTCCTGACCTAGGCACCAAGCCAACTAGGGCCAGTCAGCCCTGGGAAGCAGACAAGGGCAAACCACTTCCAAAACACCAAGAAAACGGCAAGGATTTGTATAGGCAGTCACCAGGAACCAATACACACAGGTGCAAGAAGTTAACAGTTGGCCATACATCCAACTTGATGTCAACAAGACATCTCTAGCTGTCTTCACTCTAGAGTAAATTGAGATCCAGAACTTTTTGTGAAGACTTGGCACCTGCAACTGACATTGGAATTCATCCCCCTAAAGTTTAAAGAACGACCACAGAATATGCAAAGTGAAGGAGCACTTGTTGACCATATTAAACCAGTGTTTTTCAAACATGGACAGTTCAACAGGTGTCGAACTTCAAGTCCCAGAATTCCTCAGCCACCCTGCCGGCTGGGGAATTCTGGGAGTTGAAGTCCACAACCAAGTTTGAAAAATACTTGATTTAAACTGTTTCCCCCCCCCTTTACTTTGTGTTATCCGCAGATACGAAACAACGTTTTCAAGGGAGCTCAAGACTGCTTCTAAGCAGTCACGCACAGCGTGGAAAAGATCCCCGGAGTGCATCTGGCGGTAAACAACTGTTTTTGAGCAGAGGAAACCACGAACTTTCCTGAGGTAGCTCGAATGCTAACAAGACTTACTCGCGCCCTATCTCCCATTCGTCGTGTCAAGCGACCCATGGCCAGGATTTGTTTTATTCCATTACAGACCGATGGTGAGAATGAAGGACCAAAGCGACTAACAAAGCCTAAGAAACACCCATCATCAAGCTCAGAAAACATCTTCATAATTTTTAATCCCGCTGCAAAACAAGAGCTACGAACGACCCAGATGGGACTCGAACCCACAATCCCCAGCTCCGGAGGCTGATGCCTTATCCATTAGGCCACTGGGTCACTCAGCAAAGAGCTGTGAGAGCCGCGTTCTAAGGGCCCCTCCCGACCACGCATGACTCCGCCCACCCACGTCCGTCCTTTCCCTCCTGGTTTCGTTTTCCGTCATTAAGAGATTGGCCACGCCCCCTCCCGCTCGGTTAGCTTCGTGTTCTATCAGCTCACGCCCCCTTATCTCGCTACCCTGTTGAGCGGGGTTGAAGACTAGCCGCGTTCTAACTCCTCCTCAAAGGTTTGCCGGCCTGAAACTGATCAGTCTGGAAGCGTTTACCGCTAACCACTTGAAAAATGCTGTATGTGACCATATAAACAATGAAGAATCCCCGGTAACCAAGCTGACGACATAACGGTCAATTCTACGCCACGCGGAGTTCGTCTAGTAGCGTTTGCTTCACAAACTGCCGCCCGTTTTACGCTGGGAAATGTAGTTCCGCGGGCCTCGCGCGTGGGCGTTGAACATAACGATCGCGAGATCTCGGACCCACGAGAGACACCTTTCTTTTCCCTTCTCTCCGCCCCCCTTTTCTCTCTCAGGAACGCGAGAGCTTGAGCGTCTTATATTTTTTTAAACTGGCCAATGAGAAGTTTGCTTGGACTCGAATTCGCCAATGAGAGCGGGAGGCCGCAAGAAATTTAAATCACACCTCGAGGAGGCGGGGGAGGGAAAACGAGAGTGGGAGCTCCGCAGCTCTAGCAGTTCGGAGCAACGTGTTGGGGCGCTGTCGGGTAAGTGGCGGAGCCGCGCCGGGTATACAAGGAACGAAGGGTGCGCTGAGACTTAAGACGGAGGACGGTGGGGTGAGGCAGGCTTCCTTAGAGGGGTCCGAAATCAGGGAAACGTCGGCAGGCTGTGGTGGAGAAGGTTCAAAAGCCTGGGGACAGAGGAATATTAATAAAAGAGCTTTCCAGACCGGGATGGTTCCGGTCACCCACCTTCTTCTCTCTGCCGCCGCTCGTTCGTTCGTATTTGTTACGTTGTTTCACGAAAGCTTCATTTCTTAGCTAGGGAAACAGCCACGGCGCTTTTCGTACTCCAGGGTTGGCTCATTTAGCCGTGGTTTAACTCAGTTGGCTCACTTTTCTGGGCTCGCGCGACACGCTGGTCAGTAAATTTATGAGAACCAAATAAATTGCAGTTGGCTGGTTTGGGGTGGGGTGTCTTGTGAACACTGCCGATGAGTTAGGCGTGTTGTTTGGGGAGGGGATGTGAGGATAAACAACAGCGTTGCGTGTAATGCCTAATGCCCTAAAAATTCTCTTTCGCAATTTCAATGGATTTTCCGCAAGAGTGACTGCGGACCCAAAATAAATGTCCAGAGTAAAGGAAATAAGTTCAGAGATTGTTGAGCTCACTTCCTTCCGAAGATAAATTAAAACGCTATGAGAGTCCTACTGGACTCTCATCCCTCTTAATTCAGAGGCATAAAGTTTCAAACGGAATCAGCTGTGTATCTTAAACGTTCTCAAATTTGAAACCCAAAGGAAAGTTTATATTTAAATAAATACCATTTAGATCAATGTTTGAATAAAATAGGCTTGGAACAGAGCTGCCTCTTAGGCTGTAAACTGCATTTTGCCCGGTGTTAGCCAGCTGTTGGTAATTTACAAATGGATGCCAATTGCAGTTCTGCAGTTAAAGGGTAATATCTTAATTTTAACTACTGGGTCTTTTTGTAGGTTTAGAGACATATCTCTATAACAGTCGCCATGTCTACCAATGAGAATGCTGGGGCAATGGCTGCCCGCCTGAACAGATTCAAGAACAAGGGCAAAGATTCCAATGTGAGTAACTGTCAACTGGAGATACAACTGCTTGTATTTTTAAAGCAGTAGCTCAGCTTTTCAATGTATGTGTTCACTAGGAAATGAGGCGACGACGGATGGAAGTCAATGTAGAGCTGAGAAAAGCTAAAAAAGATGACCAAATGCTTAAAAGACGAAATGTAGGCACTTTTCCAGATGATGCCACTTCACCTCTGCAAGAAAATCGGGGCAATCAGGCAAGTGCTTATTTTATAAGCAGGGTGGGATTCTACCAGTTCTGTCCACTTTTGTAGAACTGGTTGCTGTGAAAAGCAGCAAACAGAGAACATACATAGAACCGGTTCAATGTTTGCTTCTGTTTTGGCCCACCCGCCTGGGCTCTTACCTGACCTTTATTTCCTGTGTTTTCAACCGCAGCTGCTTTGCGTAGAAAAAAAGTGCTTTTTCAACTGCTGTGCACCTGCGCGCAGCGCTGCTCAGCTGTCCAGGCAGCTAGATAATGACAATATACATGCGCGCATCAGGCGCGTGTACGCGCAAGGCACGCATGCATACGCAAAATGTAAAATCACTAAACCGGTAGTTACACCGGTCGGATCCCACCCCTGCCTTCTGAAGATTTGTCTTTAGTTGTCTACTTTAAGCTGTAGTTCTGGTTTTGCACAGGTATTTCTCCCAGTCCAAATGAAGGGGGCAGAGATTCAACCTGAGGCTTTCTGTTCCCAATTATTGGGCTGTAGGCCTTCCTCATTTAGAATAACACATTTTTTCTCTACTTTCATTTGACTTCTGTGAACAGAGTAAGTTTGAACATTGGAATGTTAAAAGAAGGAAGTGTTTTGTTCTATTTTAGTTAAATGAAACTAGAATTAATGTGCGTAATGTAAAATTTGTGTTTGAAATGGTATAGCATTAGTGAGGTCATTTTCCAAGAATACTATAATTGTTAAACTTAATGTAGTTGTTTGAAATGTTGCCTTGTAGGTTGCTGTCCACTGGTCTGTTGAAGAAATTGTTAAAGGCATTAACAATACTAATTTAGAATTCCAGCTGCAGGCTACTCAGGCTGCCAGGTAAGTGTCATTACGCATTACATTCTGCATGTAACAAACTGCAGATAAGAGATGAAAAATTGGAACCTGAGGTTTCATAGTAACACAGAACAAGAAGATAAAAACTTGATACAGTTTTTAGCACAGTAAAAATGCATACTTTTCTTATTTAATGGGTTACCCAAAATCTATTTTTATTTAGTTTTGGCAATGCAGTGTACAATCCAGAAAATTGTGGCTTTGTGCAGGATATGAGCCCAATTGATATATAATGGTTCGATGAAAGTAATGGGAATATTTAAATCTTTAAGAAACAAATCAGCAAACTAATTCTGAAAACATCTCTTAGTACACGATATTGGTACACAATAAAGCAGTTGGGAATATGCAAGATACTGTAAAAGTGATAGTATATTTCATTTAGTCTATTAGTAATTGCTAGAAAACTTTGTACTTGCTATATGTGTCCCAAACCTGTGTGAACCTCATCCATAAATTGCCACTAGACAGAGATTTTGCATCTTATGCTTTGCAACTAAAGGAATATTTCATTTTTCTGCATCTAATTGAAACTGTAGTGACTAACTTTCCAAAATAAAATATGACTAACAACTGTTGTCATGGAAATGTAAATTTTCTCTCTAAAATATAGATAGGAAAGCTAAATTTATTTCTTTTACACATAGGAAACTGCTATCCCGAGAAAAGCAGCCCCCTATAGACCAGATTATTAGAGCTGGCTTGATACCAAAATTTGTGTCCTTTTTGGGAAACACAAACTGCAGCCCTATTCAGTTTGAAGCTGCTTGGGCACTGACCAATATTGCTTCCGGCACATCAGACCAGACAAAAGCTGTAGTAGAGGGTGGAGCAATTCCTGCCTTTATATCTCTACTGGCTTCTCCTCACACTCACATTAGTGAGCAAGCTGTATGGGCTTTGGGGAATATTGCAGGTAAGTTGGTAAAATTGGTGTGTTTCTTATAAGTAATAGTATGCAAAAAAGCCAGTGTGTTTTATTTGAAATGCAAGTCATTTTTTTCATATTTGTATAGTGCATAGATACATAAACTGTTTTTCCAAATACAATCCTATGCCAGCATTTTCAACATTAAGAGTTGAGTGCATCATATTATATGGAACTTATGTAGCTATTTCAGAGCCTTTTCTAGAATTCATAACATTAAATGTTGAAGGCTGAGGGGATATCACTTAATATATGGGAGTTTGTTAAATATGGCCTTGTCCTTAAAAGCTTCATTATGGTGTTTAGATAGAAATTATGTAAGATTTTGTACGTTTCAATGCAACACATTTCAAAATTCCCCCCCCCCCAGCTCCGCAATGCTACTGTTGAAATCATTTCCACTGAGTGGCATTCAAAGACTAACATCTGTGACTGCAATGTTCTTTGGCTTCTGGTTGATAGTGGCTAGTTCCAAGGGTTTTAATGCTGTTACCAACAGGTTTCCTCCTCTTCTTGAATACTTTCCGATGGCAGTTATATTATTTTTATAATGCTTGGATTGTGATCAAGTCAGCTTGTCATAGTGGTATTCCTGCCCTGAATTAGCAGTAATTCCATATGACCTCTTAGTCTTAGCATTTGACACTCTTTATTTCTGCCTTCAGGTGATGGCTCTGCTTATAGAGACTTAGTTATTAAATATGGTGCACTCGATCCACTTTTGGCTCTGCTTGCTGTTCCTGATCTCTCTTCTATAACTGTAAGTGTGAATTGTCAGCTAAAACCTTAAACGTGAAAATCAATTTCAGCATTACTTAATCATAACCATAGTTTTTCTTTTCAGCTTGGCTACCTGCGTAACATAACTTGGACTTTGTCAAACCTCTGCCGTAACAAGAACCCTGCACCACCCATTGAAGCTGTTGAACAGATTCTACCCACTTTAGTTCGCCTATTGCATTACCATGACCATGAAGTTTTGGCAGACACATGCTGGGCTATTTCTTATTTGACTGATGGCTCAAATGATAGAATTGAAGTAGTGGTCAAAACTGGCCTAGTGCCACAATTGGTGAAACTGCTAGCATGTGGAGAAGTTCCAATAATGGTAAGATAAATTAGTGAAGGTTATGAAGTATTGAAATTCTTCGTGTAGGAGATAGTTTCCAACTCAAGTGTAGTATAGTAATGTCAACTTCTTGAGAAGTGTACTTTTAATATTTGGTTTAGAAATCTTTTCAATATATTCATGTGGCTCAAATTGCAAGCTCTTTTGGGTGAATGTAGTGTTCTCTTGAGGTGGCTATACCTCCTTCTTTGACATAAATTATTGAAATATCCTGGTGATTTTCTATTTGGACATAACTGATTTTTCATATCACCAAGCTCTGTTGCTGCCTTAGGTATACTAACTGGCTAAATTTGGACCAGTCACTTTCTCTCAACCTTAGGAAGCAGATATTAGCAAAAAAACAAACGAACTTTGATATCTTGCCAAGAAAGCTTCTGGGACATGTACAGACTGTTGCCAAGAGTCAGTACTGATTGAATAGCCATGGAATTGACCAGATATATGAATTCCACAAATGTGTCCCCTACTGTATAATGATAAGATGTTTAAGTCTTTTTTTATACATTTTTACAGTGGGAATATAATTGTTCTCTAATGTTGCTGTTGCATTTTATGGTTGTGATGAAGTAGATGATCTAGGCAGCTTTTAACAATGTTCGTTAATAGTATATACTTAGAATAATGAGAATTGCATTAAGAACTTTTGTGAGTGGACGGGCAGGCTTGTTGGGATATTGCAAGGATTTCTTCCATATTCTGTAGACTGAGCATGTCTATGGGCCACATACTGTCCCGGAGAGCTCATAATGTGACCCCACAAAATCCTCAACTTTCAACATATGATTTATACACTTTAGCTATGTTATATATTTTATATGCAGCCCAAGACTTCCTCTTGTTCAATATCTTAAATCTCTTTTCCAGACTCCATCATTAAGAGCTATAGGAAACATTGTAACGGGGACTGATGAGCAAACTCAGAGTGTAATAGATGCTGGAGCACTAGCTGTCTTCCCAAGTCTGCTTATTCACCCCAAAAACAACATTCAGAAAGAAGCTGCATGGACTATGTCTAATATAACTGCTGGCCGCCAGGATCAGATCCAGAAGGTTGTGGACCATGGGCTTGTTCCATATCTTGTTAGCATCTTAAAAAAGGTAACGCTGAAAATATATTTTGATATCTGTTTGCCATCTTTGCCTTGCAATGAACTTTGGCTTTAAAAACATATGATTTGCCTCTGGGTAGGTATTTTTAAAGAGAAAGATTATTAAATTCATAGTCTGCCTATAAGGTTTTATTTTCTATCTAAATGTTTCAGGAACACATTTTTTTAACTTTTTGGGAAAGTAATAAAAATACAGTCTCTGAAATACCTTTGCTATTTAAGAACATGGGATGTATTGATCTGTCACATTCGTAATTTAAAAGGTATACTTAAGCATGTTCTTTAAATGTTTTGTCCATGTAGAACTAGGAAGAAAGAAGGAAATTTGTTTGATCCTATGATATTTTAGAAGGTTCTTTTATCCTTCAGGTGGTTTTTGGAGAGTATGTAGATGATTTCAGAGGAAAAACTAGAAGTGTCTTTATTCCAAGGCATGGAAATTTGGGTCATAAACTTTTTAATAGATTGAAGAGTCACATGCTAAATGTAACCCATTATGTAAAAATGTAAATGCATCAAAACATTTATTTGTATCCCACCCTCCTTATTTTTACAAGTAACTCAATACAGAGAGCATATCTAACACACCTTCTTCCTCTTTTCCCCACCCCAACCATCCTGTGAGGTGGGTTGGGTTGAGCGAATGAGAGAGAGACTGGCGCAAAGTTACCCAAAAGGCTAAGATGGGACTTCTTTCCAGCCTGATATTTTAAAGAATCAATTTGTTCTAGTGGTTAGTCAGCTAATTAGAGAAGTGCTAGGTTTGAAGATGCAAACTGCCCTATGTTAGTTACTTCTCATCTTTTTTGAGGTTATTGCAAATAGAATAAACTTTAAACCATCAGTTTTATGTACCAAAGGCAGTGAAATAGTATGCAGGAAATGTCACTGCTTAACATTGCATTTAAAAAATAATAATAAAGCGCACTAATTCTTCCATGATATATCCAAACCAGAGTCCTGTGCTGAAGGGCTGTACAAATCAACTAAACATTTCAAAGGGATAGCAGAAGTGTATAATCTTACAGTTAAACATGTATTTACATTTGTAACCATGTCACAAAACTAACTTTACAATATTAAACTTCGTCAAGGCTGTTCTATTGCTATCTCCTTATTTTCCTATATCTTAAAATAGGGAGACTTTAAATCCCAGAAGGAAGCTATATGGGCAGTGACCAACTATACAAGTGGAGGAACAATTGGCCAGATCATTTACCTTGTCCAGACAGGTGTATTAGAGCCATTATTGGATCTACTTGTGGTTAAAGACAGCAAAACAGTCCTGGTGATTCTGGATGCTATTACTAATATTTTTATGGTAAGTTGACAATGCAACTCACTCGGGGTGGGGGAGCATTTTGAAATTAATACTGTGTATTTCATTACCAAGAGCTCTTAAAACTAAAGAATCTTATTTGTCTGAAGTGAAATGTTCATTATAATGAAATTATCTCTATAGGCAGCTGAAAAAATAGGTGAGATTGAAAAGCTGTGCATCTTGATTGAAGAATGTGGTGGCTTAGACAAAATTGAAGCTCTACAATCCCATGAAAATGAGCAGATTTACAAATCAGCTGCAACTCTGATTGAAAAATATTTTTCAGCAGAGGTAAGTAAATTCAAGTTGTCCTATAGAGGTTGCTGCATAATTTTAAAAAAAGCTACTTGATAAAAAAGTAGATACAAAGTTTGTCCACGTAAGGGCTTAACACTCTATAACAATAACAATAAGGGTGGTGCTGCTCTGTTAAAAACATGAAAAGATTAGTACTTTTTATATGTACACAAGCACCAATTTGTGCTTAAAATATGACAGTATATATTAGATAGACCATGAAGAAACTTAGAATATTTTAAGTTTTACTCTTTTATTACAGGAGGAAGATGATAATGTTGTTCCAGAGTCTGGTTCTGATGCATATACATTCCAAATTCAAGACAGTCCTGATACCTTCAAGTTTTAAGTCTCTTGACCGTCTTCAGCCTGGGTTTCCCCCCCCCTTCTGTTCTGTCTCTTACACTGCCTTTTTTCTATGTGAAATGTGAAATAGCACTTTGTTTCAACTAAAACTACTTGAACAGATCATGGCAGTTACATATGCCAAGTGAACTTGTGTCTTCTACTTATATGTCCTTTTTTGTATTCTGTAAATTCTCCAGTTCTGGATCTACTGCCTTTCAGTAGTGGATGTGCCTAGATTTAGATTATATCCAGTACTACAGTTGGCCAGACAGAAATGATTTGTGAATTTTCACTTTCCGTGAATTTTCACTTTCCGTTTGGTTTGCAGAACACACAATGTTCGTTAGCAAAAGAAAATCTCTCAGACTGATTTTAAAGAATACTTGTACAAATGAAATAAAGAGTACTTGTTGAAATATTTGAGTATCATCCAAAGTGTAAAAAATATTTTTCTGGAGATGCAAAATAATGCCTGTTATTATGCTTTCTGTTTTAAAGAGAACCAACATAGAAGAGACCACTTAATTTTGCTGCATATGAACAATTCTGTATACATGTACCAGAGTCATGTTAGTAGAATGAAAATTATTTGGGGCAGGAAATGATGGCAAATGCAAATTGAAATATTGATTTATTGTTCTCAGAAGAAGTAGTACTGTATTATCATTTTCAAAAGGCCCAATGACATTTTCATACAACTGTCTGGTCTATTGTTTCTCAACCTTGGCAACTTTTAAGATGGGTGTGGACTTTTCTTAAATAGAGAGGGCCACATTCAGTTATCACTAGAGTAAATGCATTATTTTGCTTACGTGGGTAGAGGGGGAGATTTCCCTTGTTTGGGGGAAGCAGGGTTATGATATGCCAGCAGAGTCATGTTAGGCATTTTCCAATTTTTTTGACATACCAAGACCAAAAGGTTCACTGCTCTAGAGGCAATGGGTGTGTGAGTATATGAAGGCTGGGTGTTGCTTCCATTGCATCTAGATGACGCCTGTGTATTTTATGCCCTTGGGCCACGTCTGATCCTTTGGCTGTCTCTATCCAGCCAATGTGAGATCAATTGAAAATTAGAAATAAAATGTAAATAAGCATGCTGCAGGAAGCAGGAGAAGAAGCTGGATTGGTACCAGTTCTATGCAGTTGTCGTCATATGCTCTTTTAGTCAGCCACCAGCTGTGGGAGGGCAAGGAGAGAAATAATTTTTCTGCCCCTCCACAACACTTACCCTTCATCTGGAGCAGCTTGAGGAGGTGGTCATTGCATAGGGCATCTCGTGATTGCAAGGTTTCTCATGTGATCCCTTGGGGAAATTAATTGCTCATTCCTGATCTAGATAACAACTTAAGCTTAAGGAACTTCTACACTAGCCTAATATTCGGCAATAGCCTATAGTAGGAAGTATATTGTTTAAATTAGAGGGGAAGGACATAGGAAAAGATTTAGAAAGTTATTTTTTTGTCTTATTTGATATAGTGGCCAAATAGCTGGATTGTTGTTTAACTGGTTCTCTTCTACAAATTCAAAGTGAACTTTGCCACTGGGATATGATCAAGCCTACCACTTTACATTTATCATGAAATCTGGACACAACTGCAAAATGTAAATTTCTAACAGACATCAGCTGGTCAGGAAATACTCTGAATATTTGCTTACACTAGAGAATAAAAGGCGATGTGATTGGAAAGTATAGCCCGTTTAGTATTTGATTTGTACACTGTTACCAAGAAAGTACTTATTTTACTTGTATTTAATGCATTTAATTCTGCGACATATAATTTATACCAATCAGTCTATTTAATAGATTTTAGAAATCTGAAAACATTTTTTCAGCTCTCATTTTATGCATGCTCATACTGTAAAAAGGCAACAATAGGAAAAAAATACAAAATCTTACTCCAATGCTAAACCCAAGTGGGGTAATCATTAGAAGATTTTTAGTAATCAGTGTTTTTTCAGTTGAAAAAAATTCAGTGTCCCCATAGTTATCTAGGCAATACTGATTTTTTTCAACAAAAATATAATACTTTGAGGATTTTGAAGGAAACAATTTGTGGCAGGTAGAGATATATTGATCTATTTCTCCACTAAGACAAGAAGCACTCTATGGACCCAAGTGTTAAGCAATCTCCAAATCTCCCTTTTTGGGGAAGGATAAGGTGATGAAGCTGAAGCTTAATCTAGATTCAGTTGAGCTTCAGGCTGGAATTTTTAGATAGTTTTTGCAGAAGCTAACCAGGTGGTCCAGTGTTTTTTCAGCTTCTTTGCAGAGGTGGTGTTTCTATTTTTTTCAATTCTAGTCAATTCTGGATTTGTATATTTGCAACTAGTAAATAAATTTTCTTCAAGTGGTCCTGCAGTGTTGGCCCTGGTTGCTCAGCTAATAAATAACTTGAATCCTGTAGAACACTTATTTTCCTCTAGTCCAGGAACCTGAGCATTCAGCACGCATGGTCCAAATGTTTTTAGGTTTCTAAAATTCAAATTAAATAGGCTGGTAGAAATCCTTGGTTTGGGTGATTACTGATCTAGTATAGCTTCCTATAAATTACAGGCTAAGAAAAAAGAAAAGCTAACTAGACCTTGTTTATACAAACAGCACTCCCAATATGTTATCCTTGCAACTATCCTAGCTTCATTACACACTGATTGATACATAGTTGTTTTTAAAATTTCTTTTTTGGAAAATTCGTCAATTCTATCTAACTCTGTTGTGATCTTTCTCTTATTTCATTCACTCTTCCACAATTCTATAATTAGATTTTCATACATTCTCGGTCAGGCCTCTCCAATGTATTTATGCCAGTAACTGTATTCAGTCTCCATCCATTCTTGATCCTTGCTGCACATTCTTTTGGGTTCTCAGCCAACATACAAACAATACACACATCTTTATATTACCCAACTAACATACCTCTAATGCTATCCCAATACATTCATTCAGAAATACATTCAACTTCCAAGGGAACTTTACACTTGTCTTATTCACTATTCAATGCTGAATCATTTGCTAAGCATCCCATCCCTGAATCGTTTTATCACAAAGCTTAATTGCAAGACAAGCTTCGATTATGACTAAATCAATTGCTACGTCATGGCCACTTTAGGGATTTTTCTTGCCTTCAAATTTAATTTGGTTTTCCCAAATTCACAAGAATGGAGGTATCTTCTGCTGAAGCATATTCTAACAGGGCTGTCAAACCCGTGACCCGCAGGCTGGATGCGTCATGCACTGGCCACACCCACACTTGGTTTTGAGAAGGGAAAAGTCACGATAAGTCAACGTGACGATGCCATGACAATGAGAGTTTGACAGCCCTGTTCTAACAGATCATTCATCAACCAGAAGCTTTGGCTTTCTTGTTTGGCTGAATCCATTACAGAAATAAAACCAATATCAAAAGCTTAATTTTAAAGTGGACATTTCTGGGACATTTCAAACATGGACTAAAGAATTGAAATTTCTAATAAAGCAACAGCGATGGCTTCATTTCCCTAAAAATGATTTAAATGATAGCTACAGATTTGCAATTCAGGTTGATTAATTTTTAAAAACCATGTATTTGAGGTATATTGGACTTCCAAATAATATATTTGAAAAGATGGATCTAAGTTTTTTTATGTAAAGAATTTGGGAACTCACTGACATACAGAGTTATGTGATATAATGATGAGATGCTTTTCTAGTTTGTATTTTTAGTTTGTATTTTTAATTTTATGTCTCTTTGTAAGATTAAAATGTTTGTAAATTTCTAACAGACATCAGCTGGTCAGGAAATACTCTGAATAGCTGCTTACACTAGAGAATAAGAGGCCAGTTGATTGGAATGTATTACCCTTTAGTATTATTTTAGCTTTGCTTAAGGCTTTCTAACAGCTTTGTTAGATAACTATATTTAAAAAATATATTTTAAAAATAAAATCCTATTAGTTCTGATACATAGTTCAAAATCCTGAATATATCATGCATTGCATATACTTTTTAGATGACAGGATGCATACTATGATATGCTGGGTTACAAATCCTAATGATCTTAATTTGCATAGAATAACATGAGTATATCTGGATTAAACTGAACCAAAAATATGAAACTGACCAATATTGTCTCATTATTATTAATAATAATAATGCACATGTGACATCTATTATTGAAACTGCAATCTAGCATACTCTGTCTTCATAAAAAGCATTATATAAAAATATTGTTGATCAAAGTTACAGTGAGTGATTGCAACAATCCATATTCATGGGCCTATTTGATAAAGACTATTATTAAGATAGGGAGCATGATGGCTTAGCAGTTAAGATCTGGGCTTGTCAACTAGAAGGCAGTTCAAGACCCAAGTACCATGTGACGGAGTGAGCTCCTGTTAAACTTGCCCCAACTCCTGCCAATTAGCAGCTCAAAAGCCTGCAAATGATAAAGTAGACCTTAGAGTCAGCATGACTGGACTGGGGAAACCTTTATTTTTAGCTTTACCTTTTTTATTGTTAAGATATAACCAAACATCCTGGTGAGTGCTACAAAATTATCCTTGACAGAAGTCAAACACAGCAGGCTATCTCAACATTGTTCTTGTCCAATTACGTACTACATGTTTATACTCACATTTCAGATGATAGAAAACATTTTCTTCTATTAGATATACATCCAAAAGAACTTTTCCACTGGTCAATAAAAGAGGGTGTTACAGAAAGAACATGAAGCAGAAAAAGTATTTCTTCCCAGAGTTGACAGCTCAATAGAAAGCAGAAATTCTGTTAATTATACTTCTTTGCTTGCATTGCTTGCAAGCAATGATTTAAATGTTTTGAAAGTATTAAACATGTAGAAACCTTGCAAACTGATAGGTCATTCTTGCAAAATAAATAATACATTCCAAATCGTTTGTGCATTTTAGATTCCTTGTCTGGATTAAAGAGCAAGCTGATATAATTGATGGTTTTTAATCTGCTGATATGGCATATGTAGTCCATCTTCCCTGAATTCTCACATAGAAGACACACAGAAGTTGCATTACAAAGTATCATATCCAAGATATTACTTTCATCACCTTCCTTGGATGAGTGGTGGTAGTGGAAAATTGTTTAAAATTCTTTACATTGTGTATGTGTGGGTTTTTTGTTTTTTTTTGGGTGTTGGTACATAGCATACATAGTTGGTGTTTGATGTTGGTACACTGATAAAATGCAGAGTTGTCCAACCTTGGCATTTTTAGGACTTGTAGAATTCAACTCTCAGAATTCATAGCTGGCTGAGGTATTCTGGGAGTTAAAGTGCACTGCACAGGTCTTAAAATTTGCAAGGTTGGATGCCAGTGGTTTAGCATTCAGTGTTTTCAATTACACTGACCACCAGGAGGCACCATGTGACTGTCTTCATCTGATTTAAGACTGGCCATGTCTGGCAAGACCAAAACAAGACAAAATTGCTCTTATGGTGTCTTCTGGTGGTCAATGGAATTGAAGATAGGATTTAAGAACAGAGGAGTCCACATTCTAGGGCAAGGGTCTTCAAACTTGGCAAGTTTAAGACTTGTGGACTTCAACTCCCAGAATTCCTGAGCTAACATGACTGGAGGAGGAATTCTGGGAGTTGAAGTTCACAAGACTTAAAGCTGTCAAGTTTGAAGACCCCTGTTCTAGGGCCACATAACCTATTTCCTTAGCTCCAGTGCAAAAGCAGTTGATGGTGAATTCCTATGCCTTTAAAATTTACCCTTCCTCCCCCCAAAGGGGGGGGGGGGGGCAGTGTTACAGGATGTGCAAAAAAAAAAAAAATCAATTGACTGTGAAAACCTAGCCTCTCCCAGAATCCTAGTCTCTTCAAATGAGTTCTGAAAGAGTCCAATTCTCCTTCCTATGTTCCATTTAAAGCAATCTAACTACCAACGTACAAGCTATGTTGCACTACTGAATCTCAGTTGCTGGTTTCTAACAAACCAACTGGAATTTCTGCTGCAATAATTCTCTGATTTGAGTCCTCATCAGGGTTCAAAGTGAATTTTCCTATTCCATCTATGTAATTGCTCATAGCAATGTAGCTCACTTCCAGCAGAGAGTGCTCTAAGTACTATGTCTTAATTAAAGACAATGTTCAATAGTTGGACTCTCAGCTTCTCTCCTTAAATTTACATTTGAACTTGGAGATTTCTATACTAGTTTTCCATAATACATTAGTTCAGAGTTTGAGAGACAGAAAAAAGATCATTTTAAAATAAATTTGTTAGACCTGATTGTCCTAGCAAGCTAGTAGGCAATCAAAATTTTATCTGTAGACAAGGCTATGGCTTTGCAATAGGTAGAGCTACATTGCCTCAGGGAACAGATCCTACATGGAACCAAAAGGGGAAATCCCCTTGCTAGTCCCATACATTACATACCACAGTCAAGGAAAGATTCCAATACGAGTAGAATGTTTCTCAAGGGAGCATGAACTTGACCTTTACTTCACACAAAGGGAAGAGGAGGGAAGACAGGTAGTAAATTCAACTCTGAAGCTGCTCGATCGGACCAAGAAAATATGGCTTGATTCATGATGAAACAGATTCTTAAAATCTATGTGTGATGACACTGCAAAAGAAAGTAAACCACAATTCCCAAGTTCCTTCTTGACTTATTGCCTCTGAATCCTTTTGATATTGCATTGAACCAGAGCAGAAAAATGTGCTAGCAATCTTATCAGTTGGGATGAAAGTCAACCATTCCTGCCCTTGGTGAGCCTATCTAAGCTCATTTCATTCTTGACATCACTAGTCATGCATCAAAGAAAACCAATGAGTTAGCTAATGATACATATTTTCCTAAAGACTTAAGACAGGGGTCCTCAAACTTGGCAACTTTAAGACTTATGGACTTCAATTCCCAAAATTCTCCAGCCAGCTATGTTGGCTGACTTAAGACATGAAGCATGACAGGATCACTGGAGGAAAGACCCCCCCCTCCCTTCTCAAATGATTATCTATTCAAAGGGAAAAAGCTCTGACAGGTAGGATTCTGATGATGATAAAGGTTGTCTTCCCTTTTTTTATTGCAGGGAGCAGACCAAAAATGGAGAAGAGCTGCAGCAACTTCCCAGGCTGCTGAAGTTCACCTACTGTATTACAGAAGATGGCTTGAGGGAAGTGAGTAGAGAAAAATATAAAAAGCACAAAAAAGAAAAAAAGTGCATAGGTTGCTTATGTGCCATCATCAATTTGCATAAATTAAAAAAACAGTAACCATTAGCTGAGAGCCAGTATGAAGTAGTGGTTCAGGCCAGAAACTGGAAGAAGGGAGTTCTAGTCTCACTTTAGGCACAAAGCCAGCTGACTGAGCCAATCAATGTCTGTTAGCCCTACCAAGAAGGCAATGGCAAACCACTTCTGAAATCTTGCCAAGAAAACTGCAGAAACTTGTTCAGAAGTCAACACTGACTCGAAGGTTTGCATGCAAACCCACCCACATGCATGTGCACAAACACACACACCCAAATTCTTAGTTAAATCCCAATGACTACCTAAGCACAGTGGTGATGGGTAACCAAAACTTGCATATCTGACAGAAAATTTGATTAGTTGTTAAGCAAAATAGTTACTAAGTAAAAAAAAAAAATCACACAACCATGACTGTGCTTGACTGTGATTTTATGCAAGACAATGTATGCTAACTGACTGTAAGGGCAAACATGAGATCAAGAGTGCAAGGCCCTAAAGATTGTGGGCATTGGTTGCAAAGTTATTTTTCCTCACCCTCATCATAACTGTTAATTGTTACTAGAATTACCTGTACTAGAACTTACTAGAACTACCTGTACTTTTATGAAGAACTTAATAATATATAGTTTATGCCGCAAATTGCCTTTTAATTCTATTTTGTACTTTTTTTGTCTTTTTTAGCCATCTAAATCATCCAGTTGAAGGAAAATGTAGAGCATCAAACAAGAAATTAGTAATTAGTTGCCTTATTCTACTTTCTACTATGACATGTTGGAGGACCTTGGTAGTTTGGAGTATGAAATCTTGCATCGTGCTGCAATCTTTCTGAATCCTAGGGAATGCAGCCAGGCTGATAGAGAACCTTGGATATACTGGGGCTATCGGAAATCCTTGAAAAATCTCCAAAGTGCATTATCCCAGCCTCCAAAAAATTTCCTCTTGAGCCTCTCTGTGAAACAGATGTGGAAATTGCTTTTTTCATCAGCAGGCAGCTGGATAGACGTTCGGTTCCAGAAGAATCTTCCTCTTAGCACTACACTAAGAAGAAGTTTTTCTTATTTCTCTCCCCAGCCCCCACACCAGACAGAAACAATTCTCGGACATTTTTCTTTTCTGAATCGGTTCTCTAGGAATGGGGAGGGACTTTTGAATCACCTCCGCATACCATTTCATTTCCTCTGACGGCTGGAAAAAGAGCATTGTTTCAACAGTCTGACTTAGCACAGGGGGAACGTTATGAAAACGACAGCTCGCCTTGAGAAACACTCAAGGCAGAAATTGCAAGGATCTTTGAAGAATCTTCCTCCGAGAGGATTTGGTAAAATAATGTCTTTCCCATGTTGAGGGCTGTGTTCTGCATCCCTGGCATTACCAGCCTAAACAGATTTCAGGCTGTGGTACTCACGCATTGCTGATTGCCAGGGACGAACAGCTGGAACCACTGGTCTGCCTTGCTTTAAGGCTCTTTCAAAAAACACATTTGATTGGGTTTAGACTTTGCTCCTTTTCAACACATTTCTGTTAACCAAGTTTGTACAAGACGCAGGGCTGTCAAAGTATGATTTACAATGGGATTAACACAACATGCTAAGCCCAAACTGAATCATTTGGATGAGCCCAGCCTTTGTGCTCAGAGTTACTAGAAAATAAGAAGTCATTGAATGAGGCCCACCATTGGAATAAATACAGTCCCTAGTTATGCCTCAAAACACATTTATGGCTCTCAGCATATGAAGCATTTTATAGATGAGGAATCACAAAGATAAATACTTTGTGTTTTGTGAGATGCTAAAATTTCATCAAGGGGAATATCAAATAATATCAGGACAACAATTTGTGACAGAGGAACAGTAATTTTTTTTTTTAATTTATAGTTATAAATATGCCTCCCCATCCCCAGATATATCTTCAACTAGTGGCGTATCCTGGCTGGGTCTGGAAATGACATGGATTCTTTCTCTCATTGGTCACTGCTATGTCTTAGTGGGTTCTTTTGATGATTAATCTTTGTTTAGCCAGTCTGCATTCCAATCAACATCATTCTTTTCAAGAGACATCTTATCCATCCAATTTCTTCTCATAAAACTCACTCCTCTGCAGTCCAATTTCATATAAAAATGTTTGTATCCAGGAACGGATGCAAAAGATGCCAGTATGCACCAGCCAGCTTGTGCAATCCAAATCCCGGCAACTGGCAATGTTAAGTGTAATCCTTTCTATCTCTTTACAAGAAAGCTCTAATGAATTATGTTGGAGGCCCTCCCAGGGAAGGCCTGCAGTTGTAATCGTTCTTATCATTGTCCTCATCTATTTTAAAATGGGTATGAAATTTACAGGTAAACGTGTGAATTTCATATATTTTGGAATCCATTTCCAAGTGCATAATGAATGGGATGCAGTGGTGGGATTAAATTTTTTTTACTACCGCTTCTGTGGGCATGGCTTGGTGGGCGTGGCAGGGGAAGGTTACTACAAAATCCCCATTCCCTCCCCACCCCACTTTCTAGCTCTGTTCTCCTGTGCAGGGCAACCAAAGAGACCCAGCCGATCAGCTGGGACTCAGGAGGCAGAGAATAGATGGGGGAGGGTCCAATCAGAAGTGGTATTTGCCAGTTCTCCGAACTACTCAAAATTCCTGCTACCGGTTCTCCAGAACTGGTCAAAACCTGCTGAATACCACCTCTGATGGGATGGAATGTTCTTGATCGTGCTCCACATTTAAGGAGATCTGGATAAAATATCCCTGAGAGTCCTCTCCTCTGTCAGTAGTAGGGCTAAAATATCCAAGGTAGAAAAAGTCTAGATAACCACTAAAAGTAAAGGTAAAGGTTCCCCTTTCACATATGTGCTAGTTGTTTCTGGCTCTAGGAAATCTCTCCTGATGACAACGTCTCTGTGGTCATTAAGCCGGCATGACTAAATGCCGAAGGTGCATGGAACTCTGTTACCTTCCCACCAAAGTGGTCCCTATTTTTTAACTTGCATTTTTATATGCTTTTGAACTGCTAGGTTGGCAGAAAGATAACCACTAGACAGTAACAAAGACTCTGCTGCTACCTAAAAATTATCTGGATTTTTTAAACCAATACATTCTGGTGTCTACAGAGATTCTCAATCATCCAGATTCTGGTTGTTCCAAAGGTACTTTTCCAAAAGGCAACTAGACTGAAGAAGCTTCTTGGCTGAGAAGCAAAATGTTTTCAAGCAAAAAGCCAAGAAAGTCGCTACCTTTTGGAAAAACACCTTTGGGACATAGATTCCAGTAGACTTTAACTGTCCCAAAATTTGAGATTATGCTACATCAGGGATTCTACAGGATAGTGAAAATGACCCAGGCCACTTAGAAGTCTAGAATGAATCCAAGGAATGGTATAATATCATAGCTGAATGTTTTTCCCCTTTCCCTTTATAAATTATGCTAACATTGTTCTTGTAATTGGGTTTCCGTCACTTGTTTCACATATTGTTTTAACTCATGGCACTGTTTGGTTTTATTTAGCGTGCAGTGTGAATTTGTCTACAATATTTGGTTCACTATTGTGTGATTCCAGCAAGCGATGGCTTAAAAAACCATGGCTAAACATGGGACAGTGGAATAACAATGTATTATTAAGAAGAAAGTTTACATTTATTCACATAAAGTGATTAATTCTGCCAAAAATTAAACACAGGCAATTTTTTGTCTGAGTTGATTTACAGATGGCAACAAGAAGGGAGCCATTTTCAGTTTGAATGATATCCAATAATTGGGTAAAAACAGCCTCAAATTTCTCCATTAATATAACCAAGAAATCCAAACCATTTATAATTTTTCCTTTGCTAGCTGACCTCTGATAACAGTTGGAATTGCAAATGCAAATACTGAACATTTCAGGATATTGAATGACTCAGATGGTGTTTTGGCATCATTTCTTTAAAAAACTTGGCTTTAATGCTCAGAAAGCTAATTGACAGTTTTAAATATAGAATTAAGATCTTTATGTAGAATTAAGATCTAGACATATGGGAGAAAATCCTTTCAGGGTCATATTCACTGTTCACATTATTCACAATCATTGTTATCTCAAAAGGCTGCTAAGCTAGGCACAGAAACTGACAGGGAAAAGAATATTTTGATTGCTTGTTAAAAAAATTGACATTTTTGTAGCATTATGTCATCGCATCTAAAATATTTATGCAAGGCAAATATTAGAATAAAAACTTTTCATGGAGTTACATATATTTAGATTTCCTCAGCATCCATATTTCTGTAATTTCAAGAACTTGGTGCATATAAAATCAGAAATATGGTAATATGATGACATAATTCCCCCAAATATAAACTAATCCTGCCTCCAAATGTAACACATTTAGAAGCATTCGTTCCCCTCTGTTCTTGTATTGCTGACACTGCTAGCAAATTAGTCCATTCTGAGACAGTGATAGAGATAAACAAGTATCTTTTATAAACAAGCATCAATAATGCTTTATTTATTTATTTATTTATTTATTGGCAGTCCATTTTACCTCAGCGTAATTCTGGGCATCTTACAGTTATAAAAGATAAAAATTGTATAAGCTAAATGATACAAATTAGTTCATATAAAAAGCCATGCACTGTGGCCCAATTAAAAGACTGGGGGAGGGGGGTTACGAGCAGGATGGGGGGAGCTGGGATTTATTTTTAATCTATAACCACCTCCACTGTGATGCTCCCCCATTATGGTCCCAAGCTAACACATTACCTGGTTAAATGTTGCCCTCTCATAACACTATGAGCACATGTTCATCTCACATTTTCTAGGAGTTTAAAAAAAAAATTTAAAGTCACTTGGCTGAGGGAAAAAACGGTTATTAATGGATGGGTTATCCTCCAAACCAGTATTACTGTTACTGCATCCTTATAATAACCAAATAGTTTGTAACATGGATTTAGTCACTGGAAGACTCACATGCATTCACATGTGCCTGGGCTGCTGTAGTGATAATTCTGTCATAGCCATATAATCATACTTATCTTTTCTTGAATCAACATGGATCTTTATTAATTGATGGTGAAAACTCACGGTTGCAAATGTTTCAATTTAAAAAACCTCTGATATATATATGTGATGTTCTGGGTTTTGGTTTGGCGTCACATCACAGAACGTCATATTACAGCAACCTGCTCAGGGATATCACATCTCAGAACTCAGGAGGTTATACCACAAAACCTCAGGATGTTGCAACACAGCCAACGATCCAGGATTACAACACAAGACCCAGAATGTCACAACAATAAAACTCAGAAGGTCATCACACAGCCCATTACCCAAGTCATTACAACACAGGAGGCTGATAGACACACAGCCAATACCTCAGCCACACATGTTCTTAAGAAAAAACCAACCAATCTGCAAACATCAACTTCATCAACTAATCAAGAAATGACAACACAGCCAACCTCCCCACCAGTATATATAGGGAGACAGCAGCTCAGATCACACTTTGCTCTCACTGCACGAAGCCAAAAGCACCAGCCTGAAGATGGCGAGTGAGATCTCATTGAAACATTGCCAATATGCCCTCAATCTTACACGGGAAAAGACCTGAACACGCCAAGGCCTGCATACCTGTACCCGTGAAAATCTACGAAAACACACACATATATATATACACACACATATATATATACATACATACATACATACATATATATATGCAGGTCTTGGCGTGTTCAGGTCTTTTCACATGTAAGATTGAGAGTATCTTGGCAACTTTTCGATGAGGTCCCACTCATCATCTTCAGGCTGATGCTTTCAGATTTGTACTTGTGCGAGCACAGCATGATCAGAGCTGCCGTCTTTCTATAAATACTGGTGGGGAGGTTGGCTGTGTTGTCATTTCTTGATTGGTTGATAGAGTTGATGTTTGCAGATTGGCTGGCTTTTTTGTAAGAACCTGTGTGGCTGAGATACTGGCTGTGTGTCTATCAGCCTCCTGTGTTGTAACGACCTGGGTAATGGGCTGTGTGATGACCTTCTGAGTTCTATTGTTTTGACATCCTGGGTCTTGTGCTGTAATCTCCTGGGTCGTTGGCTGTGTTGTAACATCCTGAGGTTTTGTGGTATAATCTCCTGAGTTCCATGATGTGATATCCTGAGTGTGTGGCTGTGATGTGACGTTCCAGGTTTTGGTTTGGCTCCCAATTTGAGGCCTGGCTATGTGTTCATGGCGTGTGTCAGTTTGCTTGGTTTGGGGGTCGGGGTGTGTGGCAAGCTGGTGATGCAGTTGTGGTCTGGTTTCTGGACAGTGGTTGCCTTTCATCTATGGGGTGGGTTTGGATTTGAGTCTGATGAGGGAGATTGGTGGTGGCATCATGCGTTGTTTTGGGTCCGGTGTTGGTTTTCGTGGCTGGGATTCGTTTGTTGATAAGGGCTAGTTTCCAAATGTCTGGTAGGCGGGAGGTATCGTCCCGTTTATTCATGTTATGGGGGTGTTTCTCTATTTCGATGGCTTTTCTGGTTATTCTCTTGTTGAAGTATTGGAGATTAATTTGGTTCCCTCAAAATTAATTTCATGTCCTGTGGCTTTAAGGTGCTGGAAAAGGGAGGAAGTATTTTCTTCTTTTCTGACTGCATTCTTGTGTTCTGCAATGCGTGCATTTATTCTCCTATTGGTTTGTCCAATGTATGTGGTTGGGCAATTGTTGCATGGTATTTCATAAACTCCTTGGTTTTCTAGCTGGATCTTGTCTTTGGGGTTTCTTAGGATGTTGGCTATTTTTTGGTCAGTGCCGAAAGCTGTCCTGATATTGTGTTTGTGGAGAATTTTGCTGATTTTTTCTGTGGTGCCTTTGATGTAGGGGAGGAGGGCGATACCGTTGTCCTGTTCTGTGTCTCAGTTTCTGGGGGGGTGTCTCCTTTAGGATTAGGTTGGTAATTGTGTTTCTTTGGAATCTGTTGGAAATTAATACGTTAGTGAGGGTGTGTAATTCTGTTCTCAGGTGGTCTTTGTCAGCTAGGCGTTTGGTTCTGGAGATGAGGGTCTTGGCTACGGAGTTGATCTATGCAGGGTGGTGATGGGATTGTGTGTTTAAGTAGCAGTTGATGTGTGTTTTCTTCCGGTGGATGGTGTGTCCTAGGGAGCTGTTGGGTTTTTTGTAAATTAGGACATCCAGGAAGGGAAGTTGGTTGTTTGCTTCTGTTTCCATGGTGAATTGTATTTTGGGGTGTAGGCTGTTGAGGTATGTGAGGAAGTTGTCCAGTTTTTCTTTCCCGTGTGGCCAAATTACAAAAGTGTCATCTACATATCTAAGCCAGAGTTTGGGTTTGTGTTCGGATTTGTCTAGAGCATTGGTTTCAAAGTGTTCCATGTATAGGTTAGCGATGACAGGTGAGAGGGGTGATCCCATAGGTGCTCCTTCTATTTTTTTTGTATCTTTGTCCCTTGTGGATAAAGTATATGTTGGTTAGGCAGTGGTTGGTCAGATCTAGGATGTGTTTAGGGGGATTATATTTATTTTGGATGGCTGTCAAGATTTCTTTAATAGGTACTTGGGTGAAGAGGGATATGACATCGAAGCTCACAAGTAGGTCGCTGGGTTGTAGGTTTTGTTTCTTTATTGTTTCTATGAAGTGGAAAGAGTTTTGTACGTGTGAAGTGATGGATTCTGTGTAGGGCTGGAGTTGTTTGGCGAGAAATTTGGCAAGATTCTGTAGAGGTGAGCCTATGGAGCTGACTATGGGTCTGAGTGGTGTTCCTTCTTTGTGTATCTTGGGGAGGCCATAGAGTTTAGGGCATCTGGATGATTTTTCTCTGGGGATGATTCTTTGCTGGATCTCTTCACTGATGGTGGGGGGCTTTTATTTTGGATTTGGTGGTTTTTTCCAGGTAGGTGGTGGGGTCAGTATTTAGAGGTTTGGAAGTGGGGTCTTGGAATAGGTTGTATAGTTTGGATTGGTAGTCCGATGTGTTCATCACGACCATGGCGTTGCCTTTGTCTGCTGGGAGAATGATTATGTTGTTGTCTTTCCTCAAGTTGGTGAGTGTTTTTTGTTCTTCTCTGTGTAAGTTGCTTCTGGGTGAACTATTGGAGCAGAGGACGTTGGTGATTTCAAGTCTGATTTTATTGACTACATCTGGGTTAATTTTGGTTAGGCTAGCTTCAACTCCACATATAATGTTTTTGGTGGAGATGTGTTTGGGGGCGACTGCAAAGTTGAATCCCTTGGAAATGATATTGGTTCCTGCTTTGGTGAAGGTTCTGTCTGATATGTTGTGTACTGTTTGTTTCATGCGTTGTTGTGGGTGGGGTTGGGCTTCTGGTGTTTCTCTAGTCTGTGGAGTTTGCTGGTGTATGTGTCTGTCTTGTGGGAGGTTTCTGTTTCGGCTCTCCAGAGGGCTAGTTGTTTGGATTTGTCCCAGAGTGCCGGGTGGATTTTGTTGCTGAGTTTGAGGTGGAAAGTAAGTAGGTCCCTGTTGGTTTGGTCTAGTAGGAATCTTTTCCTCTGGAGTTCATTTCTGATTAGGGCTAGTTCTGTTCTTTTCAGGATCCTTTCAGTGGCTGAGGTTTTGGAATGGAATTTGAGTTGGAATCATGTGGGGATCACTTTTTTGTCTCAGCAATTGCGTAAGAATGTGAGGTCACATAAGATGGTGGCTCTTAGGACTTTGAGTTTCTCATAGGTCCTGGTCAGCCAGAAGGTTTTTTTCCCCATAGAGGTATGATATTTGTTTTCGTAGTATTTATAGAGAGACGGCAGCTCCGATCACACTTTGCTCGCACAAGCATGAAGCCGAAAGCACCAGCCTGAAGATGGCGAATGTGACCTCGTCAAAACATCAACAAGGTACTCTCAATCTTACATGGGAAAAGACCCGAACATACCCGTGAAATCTATTAAAACAAATATATATATATATATGTATATATGTATGTATGTATGTATGTATGCATGTATGTACATACGCATGCACGCATACACACATATATAGCTTTTTGTTGAGGGGAAGAATTTTAGCTTTTAGAGTATTAAGACATATCTTAAACAGATGGCAGAATTGAAAGATATGTAAGCAAACATTCCAAACTAAGAAACAACATATTTATACATCACCTAACATTACTAACACAACCAAGGATGGACTCAGAGGGTGATTAACTCTTGGAAAAATCTGATTTATATAACTGCAGCTTTTAACAAGGTGGCCACCAGCACTCAGTCATTTCCATTCACTGATGCATCATTTCCCTTAATTGCATCCTGCTTCAAAGGCTATGTCTGTTATCTCATGTCCTGTCCTCTCTTTTGATAGGCAAGGATTTGTCTTTTATCTATCTTCTAGTTCAAGCATGGCACTCAAAATGTGACAGAACTAGCTTCCGTAAGCTTCAGCAAGTTATGTTTTAAGTATGCCCCTGAGGAGCATCTGTACTCTCATAAGACCCTACAGGATTTCTCCATATTCCTTCCTTCATACATACTGTTCCATCATAAGGTCTCTGACAGCTGGTGCATGAAGTAAAGAAACTCCTTTTTGTCAGAAATGATGTCATCCAAAAAGTTGAGCTGCTGGGTGATGTAAGGCACTCTTTTCCCTCTAGGCTTATGCTTTTTACCTCATCCTGAAAAGATTCGTGACTTGATGATACAGTCTCAGCCTTGAGTGAAACAGAGATCATGGGACAGAAATTAACTTTAATACTTGAATACTCTTTTCATAAATGGCACTCCATAAAATATAACACAGTGTTAAAAAAACCCACCCTCATCCATTTTCTGCCATTTGGATAGCAAAATATTTTTTATCCATGATATATTGATTTAAGGATTGACATTTCAGGCAAAGGGTCAAACAATAACAGGGTGGAGTAGGAATGATTAGCAGCACAGACAGAAAACACCCAAAGTTACCAATCACAAAATTTTTTTTGCATTCCTTTGTGGAGAAAGAAATCATAATTTTGTGGAACTGCCAGATGTTTTATCTCACTTAAACCACTGGTGACAAACACCCGTTATTGGCAACAAAAGGCCTGTTAAAATGGGCTGGATTAGTATCAAGCTTGCTCTCTTCATTTTTTGTTCATGATAACAGCTAATATAGCATTCTGGCTCTGCTCACATCATAAACTAAACCAAGGGATGCACTTAATGATTTTGCCTTCTTAGGAATGGTAGGAGGTGTGATGTGAGACATTGTGGCCTCACTGGGCAAGGTAATGGTTTGTGTCTATTTTTTGAAGTTTAGAAAGGTAAAATTTGAAATTTCTGCAAGTCTGAGTTCTGCACTCCTTTTGCACTTTCAAACCCTCATCTCCCAAAACACAAACATGTTTAAAAACTGGTCTAATCCAAGTCAAAAACAAGCAAGTCAAGTTTACTTTGTTGTACAAATTCCTTCTCATTGGAGATAGCCAATTGTTGACTGTGATAATAAAAACTACATTTAATTAAAGTAAGGAGTTATTCACCCAAAGAAAGCTGAAGCTTTATATATATAACTTTCAATATGTTTCGTCTTTTGCTACTTTATTTCTGATCCTAGGCTAGTTTATTATTCAAAACAAGGTCTTTTCCTAAGAAACTATTTTTCTGTTTTCCATTTCTGACTTCAAGTTGGTGTTGACTCCTGGTAACTGCATGGACAAATCCCTGTAGCTTACTTGGTAAGATTTCAGAAATGGTTTGCCATTGCCTAATTCCTAGGGCTGAGAGAGAGTGCGACGGGCACTGGCATGCTATTTCATGGCAGATATAGAACTCACAGTCTCCCAGTTTCTAGCCTGCTGCCTTAACCACTAAATCAAACTTGCTCTTTTTCTATGATGGTACTGAATCCATATCCACAGATGTTCAGAGTTGCTGTAGGATTAGGGTTGGGAGCTAGAGAAGGATTGAATAGATTTTTTAAAAGCTAGAAAAGATCTCCCTGGAATAAAATCAGTATTTTTCTTCAAGTGGAAGTTTCTCAGCATTTTTTAAACATGAACTGAACTATTTCCTAGGAAATGTATCTTCTTCCTGAGACAAAAACTCTTAGGTTGGGTTCATGAATACATAAGTTGGGTTCTGAACACTAACCAGCCCAGCCCATTTTAACCTCGCATGGTCATTAGCTTAACTGATGATTAGCTTGTGACATAGTGACAATATGGAGATGACATAATTAAAACATCCTGCTTCCAGGAAATCAATCTTTGTGTATCAAGGTAACAAGGCATGATAGCTCAGTCAGCATATTCAAGCACATGCCTTCTAAATATTGACAGCTGCTGCAAGATGCTAGGAATACATTTTCCTTCCTTTCTTCCTTGACAGAGGAACGTATTCCTTTTTCCTGGGAGGTGGAGGAGAGCTGAAATAAGACTACTGTGATCAGGACTGGCATCAATATGGACAGTTAAAGGAAGCTTATTCTGTTCACCACTTTTGCCCATTTTTCACTTCCATGTGGTCATGGGATACAAGTGCACACACGAGTGTGAGGAAAATTAAAATAGCAACAGGTCTTTAAAGGCATCATTTATACAAAGTATATATAAACTTTGACTTCAAATTTAGTTATCTGGGAAGGCAAACTTGGGTCTGTTTTGGTCTAAAACCGTCTAGATCCCTGTTTTTCCCCTATTTGCACAATTCATTTATTTCCTCTCCATTGATCCAGTTAAGCGCATTGTGTAAATACAGAATTGGATTGAGTACATAACTTTTGACCATAGAGCCTCTAAGTTAAAGACAGGCTGGATCTTGATACTAGTGTTGGAAAGGAATGCTGGAGAGACAGTCCTTTAGTCTGATTCAACTAGACTATTGAATGTTTTTAAATAATGTAATCTTATACATGTCTACTCAAAGCTCAGAAGGAAGTCTTACTTAATTCAATTGGACTTAATCCCAGATAATTGTGTATAAAATTACAGCCAGTCTTAGTGTACTCGAATCCTTAATCATTCCAGATGGCATTACTGAAAGTGTAATCGCCTGTCAAAACCTCAACACTTCTGACAAAACATATTTGTTTTAAAATAGTTGCTAGGAAATGAAACTAGCTTATAGAAAATATGATATGCAATTATTTGAAATCATATTTAAATGTTGTAAGGAAATTGCTAGATAGATAATAATTTTGAAATTACTTATTAAATTACTTCCAAAAAACCTAAAGGATTTAACTATTTCCTAGCAATATCATTTAAAAGCCATTTTAAAGTATCAAATGTATTTAATATAGTAAAAAAAAGATTTTTAGGATGGTCTTATGTTCTACTTTGGTATTATTAAAATATAGAAAAACTATAAAAAATATGGGCTGTAATTTAATCAGAATTTTTCAATTCTAGTTCGAAGTTTATTTCATATTTTGCAAAGTTATTTCAATTATTTCAATATATCTAATTACTGTAAATATCCTGTCCTTGGAGAGTTTTCCTTAGTTCTGTAAACTTACCTGCAAATCAGCTGCTCATATACCTGTTTGACACTTTTTACGTCAAGGAACTTGACGTATGTCAATACAACATGTGTGACGTTTGAATTCTTTATAGAGATCTGCTTTACTGCTGAGCTGCTTTGAAGCCACATGGACGGTATTTCACAATTACTAAGATTAAGTGGGCTGATCTGTATAACACCTGTGATGTGAGACTCAGCCTTTTTTAAAGCTGCAAGTGTGTCAAAGACTTAGAAATGTATTGTGAACTTAACAATATCATTTTAATGATACAAGAATAGTAAAAACTATGATTTTTAAGATCCAATCGGGACCAGAGGTTTAGTCTTCTGAGCTGTTGGACTTGTGCTGGAGTCTCTGAATACATTCTGGTGGAGAGAAGTTCCCTGAGGATGGACTCTAGCAACAGTCTGAAAGTTCAGAAGATTAAACCTCAGGTCCCAGTGACCGACCCAGATTGGATCTTGCAACATTATCCCGAGACACATATATTTGCCTTCATTTGTGACTATGATTTATGTTACAAGGATCATAGGTGCTAGATTTGTGGCTATTAATTAAAATTTTAATTTCTTTTATTTATTAAATGTTTATGCCACCCATCTCCCCTAGAAGGTGATATTGTTATTTTTGTAATGTGTAAAGTAATTCAAGTTGAACAAGTGATGCTTTTGATTTGTAATAATTAAAACAATTATCAATTTGAGACTCTAGATTTATTTGACATAGCTACTTCAGGGATGCATATTTTAAGTATAACCTAATAGTATTTCAATGTTTCATTCTGCCATAGAAAATTTCTGGTTTTCCCCATCTACATATCCTCTTGAGATTGTAATGTTAATCCTTGTACTTATAAAAAAGATCTATTGAGGCTTGTTTTGTACTAGTAACATTATGCCACTTGCTTTGCAATGAGTTTCAACAGGATGATGCCTGAATAGGTGATTTAAAGTCACCAGCATCAATGATATAAATATTAAAATATTTGAGAGCACAAGCTGAAAAATTGTAGGAGCAATCTTGATGTTAGTCACAAGTCATCTCATACAGTGTGAGTAATAATAATTCCATCAATAACTAACTTGCCAGACCTTTCAATGGAGTTGTTCTATGTCAGGATAAATGGGTTTGCTTGTTATTGCAAGTTCAGGTATTTATCTACAAGTCTATATTATTAAAATTTAAGATGACTTAATATGCTGCTTCTTGCAAAGTCACTCTGGTAATTAACGTAGCTAATAAATCGATTATATATAAAATAAATCTCTCATTTGAGCTCATAGGTACAAATTCCAGAAATACAATCAGGTATATTAGAATCTTCTACGTGATTAAATATCACCCTGAGCTTTTAGAACAATTCCAAAGAATTTAGGAAGGAGAAACATGAGGAAATTAGAGAAAAAAAATAACTTCATAAACTTAGAAAAGAAGCAAATACAAGTATCTTTCTTCTAAAACAATGATAAGGTTAAAAGTAACCTGCAGGCATCTGTGGCCTTCTCACAATTAAATAACAAAGTTGTACTTGCATCTGATTTTAAAGTTTGTTTAAAAATCAGATGCATGTACAACTTTGTTGTTTAACTGTGAGGACACCACTGATGTCTGCAAGTTAATTTAGAAGGATATGTGGCTGCTTTGGTTAAGAAGGGATGCTAGATAAATAGTGGTGGCATTCAAAAGTTTTTTCTACTGGTTCTGTGGGCGTGGCTTGGTGGACGTGGCAGGGGAAGGATACTGTAAAATCACCAATCAGAGATGGTATTTGCTAGTTCTCCAAACTACTCAAAATTTCTGCTACCAATTATCCAGAACAAGTCAGAACCCGCTGAATACTACCTCTGTAGATAAAATAGAAAGAAATCTGAACTGACAACAGTAGGGATAATTTGCCATCTAGCCTATAGTTGGCCAACCTTTTGGCTTGCTGGGCTGAGTAAAGAGTAATTGTCTTGATCTATATATAAAATATATAATATAGTTAATATATATAATATATATAATATATATAAATAACAAACTTCCTTTATTTTTAATAGCTTTTATTATTATGTGGGACTGCATTACTAGCTCTCCATGGCTGCGTGCAGCCTATAGACTGTGGGTTAAAACACCTGATCTAGTCTAATATTAATTGTATGCTACTGGCTTTTCAAGGTTTTTTAGCAAGCCATAGCAAAATCTTTCGGAAGTTAAAACAGCAAAAATGCCTTTGAACTTAACTCCTGATTAGTATATAGTACATCCATACTGTTTTCTTGGAAATAACACACGAGTCATTAATCAATGTCATAGTCACAGATCCTTTTAAACGCCCCTGTCTAACCTACAACCCTAGTGGGCCCCTATCCAAGATTAACCATTCATGATTTCTACATAGTTTTGAGCTAGTAGTCAATATTATATATTGTAGTACAATATACAATATTGTAGTAGCATCTACTGAGACTTCTTCAATACTGAACTACAAATCCTTTCATCTTTTACCACTGACCATGCTATCCTGGATTGTATTCAAGAAATATTGCCAATCCTTGTATTAAATAAGTAATCCAATGTTTAATTCAAGCATTAAATATGGAATATTCATTCATGGCATGTACTCCAGATTTTGCTTTTCTACTAGTTGCTGAATTACCATTTCGTTTTACTCATGTTCTGCCAGTCCAAATAGTTACCAGGGACTCAGATTCCTGAAACCCATCGAACTAAAAAATGAAAACTACATTTATTTGGGAATCGTGAACCCAAAGAACATTAGAGGGCCATGTATTTATTACAGGTAGTTCGTGACTTACAACTATTCATGACTGTTTGAAGTTACAATGGCACTGAAAAAAAATGACTTATGACCATTTTTTACACTTATGACCGTTGCAGCATCCCCATGGTCGTATGATCAAAATTCAGATGCTTGGCAAGTGGCCTGTATTTATGACAGTGTCTACTTTATTGCGGTGTCTACTTTGAGACAAGCAAAATCAATAGGGAAGCCAGATTCACTTAACATGTGTTACTAACAATAATTGCAGCAATATAATTCACTTAATTGTGTCAAGAAAGACTACAAAAATGGAGCAAAAAATCATGTAACAACTGTCTTGCTTAGCAATGGAAATTTTGGTCTCAATTGTGGTTGTAAATAGAGGATGATCTATATACTAACAGGCTGACCCTCACCCAGAGCTCCAGCTAAACAGCTTCCTCATCTTGTTTCGCTTAGGAAAATGAGTGAAACTCCCAATCTTTTGGTCCTCGGATGGAAGTGATCCTAATATCACTGATCAACTTGAGTAACTATAGCCACCAACTGTAAATATTGGAAGGCTTTGGGAATGACATCACACTGAAGTCGGAAATTTCTCCAGGCCCAAAACACAAGTCTACACTCAACAACTCTAGAGTGCCATAAACAAAAGTGACCTCTCTCAGTGTTTGAGAGGGAAACCTTGAAAAAAGTAAGTCCGAAATCCGTGCAGTCTCCAAATTGACCGAGAAGCTCAGGTGTTTCAAAGGCGAAGGGGCTTCCCCCTGAACTCTCAGGCAAGCCCAGCAGTTTCGCCCCGAGAGTGTGGGATACCCTCCTTGGGTGTGCTGGGCTCAGTCCTCGGCGCTCCTGGATCTGACTGAGGAATCTCGCCCCAATTCTATGGCCAGGGGGAGCCTGTGTGAGACGCCCTGAGGGACTCCCTCAGCGCGTGACGAAATCGGGGTTTAGCTCATTGCAGCCTGGAGAGCGCTCTAAAGGCCGGAGGCGGCGGCAGCAGCAGCAACAGCCACAGCCACACTCGGCCAGTCAAAGCTGCTCTCTCGGCCTCTCGCATTGTTGCCCTGGCCGGCTGAGCCTCGGGCAGGGGGCGGAAGGCAAGGCGGCTGCGTCTCTTCCTCCTCCTCCTCTTCTTGGCACTGCCCCCCGCTCATGGCGACATTGGGCACATCCGGGCTTTTCTTCCTTCGGCGGCCGCCGCCGCCGCCAACGTCGCTGCTGCTGCTTCTGCTGTTCTGAGCTGCGGCCGGCCCGACTCCATTAGCGGGTCCTGTCCCTCCCCGCCCCTGACTGCCTGACTTTCCTCCCTCCTTCCCTCTCCCCGCCGCGTCCCTGGCGGGGAGGGCCCGAGAACGGCTGTGCCGCATTCCCGGAGGATCCACGGTGTCATGTCCAACCAGGGCCCCCGGAGGAACGGGCCCGTCAAGCTGCGCCTGACAGGTGAGAAGGGCTGCTGTGCGGGGTTGCCGGGCGCACACGTTGCTGGGCCCGCGGAGGGCGCCAGGCCTGGGGTGTGTGTGTGTGTGTGGCTGGGAAGGAGGCGACCTGGGGGTCGGGAAGGGCGCCGCGGCTGAGGGAGCCCCTCGACCTGGGAGCGGGTTTGGGGTGGGGAAGAGAGGAATTGTGTGGGTAGTGCCGTGGGCGGCGTGGCGAGGAAAGCGCGGCCCGGCTTTGTTTCGGTGGGGAGGGAGTCTGAGAGAGAGAGGGTCGCAGGGAGGAAAGGGTTCTCGGGGGTGGCGGGGCGGTGGTCGGCTTTGGGGGGGCGAGAGAGTGGGAGGTGAGGGTTCCGGTGCAGGGAAGGGAAAAGGGAGCTTGGAGAGAAGAGACGGGCTCCGAGCCCGGGTGGGTCGACTTTGCTGAGCTGAAGCGAACGAGCTGCTTGGGTGCCTTTGAGATTGAACCTGGGGGGGCTCCCGGATTCCACCGAAAGCTTCCAGGCCTTGGGAGAAAAGTAAACTCTTCTCCCCCCACCCAATTTCTGGGCAAAAAAAGAAAAAAAAAAGACGCGGCTGAGGGACTGGAAAGGGAAGGGCGGCGGAAAGGTTGGTGTGCCGCGGAAAAAAAAGAAAAGTGAAATCCTAGAGACGAAATAGACGCCGCAAGGACTTGCAGGGCTGGTTATTCGGAAAGGTGGAAAACAATCCCAGTTTGAATCGCTGGCGTGAGCAGGAAGGAATCCGCCTTTCCACGGTTTAAATTCTTCCTCTGATTCTACTATTTGCAGGGTTTAGGGGGATTAATTAAAGCCAGTAAACGGTTTATGCTGTATGAAATTAAATATTGCAACGCTTCGAGGATTAAGCCCACTTGAAGGTTCAGTGTAAATTCCAAAGTTTTTGAGCGTAAACTTGAATCAGTTTTCCGCCTCTTTGTACTCTTTGTTTTGATGTGCTCCGCTGCTTTCTTGAATCAACCACCATAGGGGAAGGTTGTGTAAGGTTACCTGGGTATATAGCTCCTTGGGATGTTGTATGGAATACAAGTGTAACTAGATTTTTCAGAATATTTACAGCTTACATCAATACCTATCTCAAGTAGTTAAGTCCTGTAGCTTAAACAAACAAACCCTACCTTTTAATACTGCAGTTTACTTGTACTTTAAACAAAATACATGCTTTTGGTGGAACTTGGTCTCAATCAATTCTATGTAGGATTATTACAGAAGCATATAAAAACAAAGTTTTATTTATATTGTAGCAAGTTTTTAAATGCTAATCTATTTTTTCATATATTGAAACATTAAAATGTTAGGTTTGTTTTCATTTACAGTATTGTATATGATTGCTGATATACATCTTACATGTTTATGTTCTAATAAATCTGCAATCCATGTTTTACTCGGAAAGTTAATTCCACTGTATTCAGTAGAGTTTTTCGAATAATGTCTTGAAATTTTTTGTAATTTTGTTTTTGATATTACTAAGCTATCATACGGCGGAATAAATCTATCTTTTAAACTTTAAAAGCCTGATGTGCAAAGGGGAAAACATTTTTAAACAATTTTCACCTCTGCATTTCTACTTTAGTTTCTAATTTTTCTGTTACATGCTGATATATATGACATTGTTCATGATAATACCCTAATTAAGAGATTAAAGGGAAATCAGATTTTCATTTATTTTAAGAACTCATTCAAATGGCAAACACAGTTAATTTAAGAGGTACACTTTTTAAACTAATGTACTCACATAGATCCTAAGAACCTTGAGTAAATAATAGCAGTATTGTAATTTGGTTACCAAGCAATTTTGTAATATTATTTGAAATCAATAAGAATTAGAATTGTCTATTCTTAGTAATCATATACCAACAAAATATTTGGCACTGGAGAGGATGCACCATTTGGCAAACTATCAAGTCTGTACATAATGTCGCTTTTTCCATTGTCTAGGGAATCTTTAGTAGTTAAGATGCTTTGGAACAATGTTTAAAGAAAAAATGCTATAATAATATTTATTTAGAAGTAAGCAATATAGAACTTTGGGACTTCTGAATAAAATATATTAAGGCTTTGTAGAATGTCTCAATTCTATGCCTCCTGCACTTCGATTTCTCAACTGATAAACTAATAAAAATTACTTCCAATAATTTTTGATGCTAAAATTATGCAGATTTTAAATATCTGAAACTACAAATTTAACTGAAACTGAATAGCTGTGTTCTATCATTATGTTTAGATGCTGTTTGCTCTAAGAATCTGATTTCTTTGTACTCTTTAGATTCCATAAATTTTGGAATCTCTTATCTAGATTAATTATATAGCAAACATGTAATACATATTTCAAATTTGCTATCTCTGAGTGTGATGGTAAAGTCTGAAAAATAGTTCAGAAAAACTGGATTCAATTAGCTGTTTTCAGGATGTAAACATTAAGGGTTCTAGCTAGAAACATTGTTGTGACTAACTTGATAAATTACAGAGTAATGTTTGATGTGAGTCCAAGAATTGATTTGGACCTAATGCCCAACTACTCTGCTCATTTTGAGCAGCCAAATAAAATATTTAGCCTAGGCCTGATTTAGAAGAAAAGGTTGATTCTTTGTGAAACTTTAAGAATGCTTGAGGAATATTTGGCATACCTTTGCTATAAGTGTTATATAGGTCTTTGTTCTATAATAATTACAAAGACCTAATTTTATAAAGTATCTTTTCATAGTTTTTTTCCATATTAATTTTGTATAGTTGTAAATCGAATCATTTGTGATATTTTGTCTCAGTTATCAATAATATATGGATATATTATTTGTCAGACATCCTACTCAAATTGTTTCTGCTTACTCTACCAGAACCAACATGGTGGCCATGTTCTGAGTACCTTCTATTAAGCAGCGCCATCTTGTGGGACCTAGGAGTTAAGCCTTCTCTGTTGCAGCACCTGTCCTGTGGAACAGCATCCTCCCAGATATCAGATGGCCCTGACTCTCTTGGCCTTTTCCAACTCACTAAACACCTGATTGTTCTCTCAGCATTTCAGCCAGCTTGTTAGGTGACTTTGTTGGTTGGTTTATTTATGTCTTTAAAAAAACTCTGATTGTAAGACACAATGTTCTTTTCGGATCACTAACATGTGATATATTGGTTGATTATAGTTGTAATTTGTTTTTAATTAATTGAGGTTTTTTATTTTTTTGTCACCCAGAGCCAAAGTTGTTAAATGGGGAGCCATATAAATTATTTAAACAACTTTGGAGACATATTAGGATAAAAATTAGTTTCTTCCTTCAACTTTTCTACTAATGACAGTAGTATTAACATAGGTCAGGGATTACTAATGTCATTTGCCTCATATAAATTAAAGTTGGAAAATAATTTGATTTTTGAAGTGTTGATTTTGAATTTCTTTCATTTTTTAATAAGGGAAAAGGCCCAGATGCTTTTTAAAAAAAATATAGGTTTGTTCCGCTTTCTGTACTGAGCCACAGCTGAGAAATCATTTTTAGGGATTACAGGTGATAGTTTTCTAGAGCTATTAATCAAAATGCATTATGCACTATTCAGATTCTCACTCCTTAACAGATTCTCACTGAAAACAAAAAAGGTAAAAGCAACAGTTTTAAATAAAAATAGCTATGGAAAGTATCTATATCTGAATCATAAATGTATTGAATGAGGCAAATAATTGCTTGATAAGAGCTTTATCTGCATTTAAAAAACATCTAGCAGTATAATAGATGGCTAAATTTTAAAAAAATCCAGGAAGAAAGCAGTGGTAAACTGCTTTTGCATAATTGCCAAGAAACAACATATAGGATTTGAGACTGATTCAATGGAGACTTTATTTTTAATGAATTTCAGATTGTTCTTCATGTATCAGTCATGAAAATTCCACAGAATGACACACTAAATAAACTTTAGGGAAGATGCTTCACACACTATTTGCATAATACTTAGAATGAAAGATTGTTCTATTAACCTAATGCTGTAGTTTAAATGCTTTTTAAGAGTATGTATATTGCTGTTGAATTTATGGATTTACAAAGATGCTGAATCCTAATTATAATAAGGAAGTACCTGTAATACCATAAAACTTAATAAATACAATACAAGAATAGCATAACAACTATTTTGTAGTCATTAAGTCATTAAGGAAATGATGAAGTATGGGAATTATATTAGTCTCTCTTGTTTAAGGACATGTTTTTTGAGGAAAAATCAAACAAGTTGGTGGCCACTTTATAAACACTTGTGAGCAGTTCTGGTTTTTATTTTGTATTGATACACATGAACTAACATGAACCAAATGACTCAGAAACAATTTCTAGAAGTATCTGGAAAATGAGTTGGATATACACAAAAACAAAGCAAAACAAGGCACTCAAAATTTAAAAATACATCACTGTCTCTTGGAAGCTACTCTCAAATTCTTCTTGGTTATACTTCTTGAAAACAACTTGTGTTTTCAGTCTGTGACTTTAAATGATATTATTTTAAGGAATAGAAGATTCTTAAATATGATCTGGCGCAAGAGTTGAAAAAATTGCAAAAGATAGTAAAATGATCAAGGAGCTAGAAATAACCCTTATGAGGAAAACAGAATGAGTTTGAATGGGAATGATAGAAATGTATTAAATAATATAAAGCAGGAAGAAAATGGTAAGAAAAATTACACTAGGACTGGAGATGAAGAGAAATTCAGGATAGATAGAAAGTACTTCAGATAAACCATTCCACCATCTGTCTGTCTCTGTGCTGTCATTGTACAATAATAAGTAACAACAATTCTGGAATAGCAATAGCAATAGCACTTAGACTTATATACCACTTTATAGTGTTCTACATCCCTCTCAAAGCAGTTTACAAAGTCAACAATTTGGGTCCTCATTTTACCTACCTTGGAAGGATGGAAGGCTGAGTCAACCTTGAGCCTGGTGGGATTCGATCTGCCAAATTGTAGTGGGAGTGGCTTGCAGTACTGCACTCTAACCACTGAGCCACCGAGGCTGTTGCTTTATTTCTTTATAATTTCTTTAGAACACTCTAAATAATTAAGACTTGACAGTGAATAAAAAAGCATGAATTAAAAACAAAGTAAACAAGTAAAGAAAAATTATAAATCTGGACATGATCAAGTTGGCATGAAGGCATAATGAGAGTTACAGGGCTGCTTAAAACTTTTATGAATCCTTATGAATTTTCAGCATTTCTACATAAAAAACAGTGGTGTGCATGGCAGGGTTGTAAAGAGAAAGCCACTACTCTCCAAAAAGAACATTGCCGCCCAGCTACAGTTTGTGTAAGACCATATGGATGAGCCAGAAGGCTATTGAAAGAATGTTCTGTGGACTGATGAAACCAAAATAGAACTTTCTGGCTTCAATGAAAAGCATTCTGTCTGGCAAAAGTAAACACTGCATTCCAGCATAAGAACCTTGTCTCGTCTGGTGGCAGTATCGTGATTTGGGCCTGTGTTGCTGCATCAGGACCAGGACAGTTTGCTGTCATTGATATAAATTCTGAACTGTATTGGCAAATTCTACCAGAAAAGTATGTGTTCGAACTGAAGCTCAAGAGAAAGTGGATCATGCAGCAAGACAGTGATGCAAAACACACAAGCCATATGACTAAGAACTAAAGAACGGTTAAAGCAGAAGAAAGTTAATGGCTAAATCTCAATCATGACCCTAACTCTATGCAATGTTTTGAAAGATCTGCAGTGAGCAGTTCACGTGAGGAAGCCCAACAACGTTTTTGAGTTGAAACTATAAGGAGGAATGGACTAAAATTCCTTCAAACCAAATTGGCAAGACAATGTACACTTATCAAAAATGTTTAATTACAATTATTATTCCCAAGGGGGGGCACACCAGTTACTGAAAGCAAAGGTTCACATACTTTCACCCCCCCCACACACACAATATATAGCTGTGTTGGCATAGTGGTTAGAATGCAGTATTACAGGCTAATTCTGCTGGCTGCCACCAATTTGATCCTCACCGGCTCAAGGTTGACTCAGCCTTCCATCCTTCCAAGGTCAGTAAAATGAGGACCCACTTTGTTGGGGGCAATAGGCTGACTCTGTAAACTGCGTAGAGAGGGCTGTAAAGCACTATAAAGTGGTATATAAGTCTAAGTGCTATTGCTATTGAATAATTTTCCTCAACAAATAAATGAACAAGTATATTTTTTACTCATTTGTTGAATTGTGGAGAACAGTTCACATTTTAGGTTATATTTATGCAGAAATGTTGAAAATCGGAAAACGTTAACAAAATTTTAATCACCACTGCAGTTCTGTCTTGCAAAATACAGGGAGAAAATATACCTCCGGAGAACGTGTTGTAGAGCATAGGGGCTAGGATAGAGAATGCCTGGCATCTCACCATATCTCATATACTTTTTGCTTGGGACGAGACACATTCTCTTAAAAAGTTGGTACATCTTGTCAGGTGCTTGATATATCATAGAAAAGGTTTATAGATTATAACAGCAATTTTACAAACTCACATTTGGATCAGAACGTGGTCGGAGTACTATGTATTCTGTGTAGGCCTTTAGAAATAACATGTAAGTTGCAGTTGGCACAGAAACCAGTGGCCAAACTGCCGGTGGGGCAACTGGCTACTGCAGAATGGTAGGAATATTAAAGTTGCTGTATTAGTTACTACTAGCTGCCCAATTCAAAATATTGGCTACCAGCTCAGGGATATTAGAAGGCTTCCTCACATGAATTGCTCACTTAAGGTCCTTCTACAATATTTCTATACCATTAAGGCTTGGTCTCCAACCCGGTCTTTCAGATCTTCCAATGATGCCCTCATCGCCATTGAAACTGAGTCCATCCACATTGTTGTTGGTCATCTTCTTCTCTTTCCTCTCACATTTCCTAGCATTAGAGCTTTCTTTAGGGAGCTAGATCATTGTATAATATGTTCAAAATAAGATCATTCAAGCCTGTCATTTGTGCCTCGGCTGAGAATTCTAAGTTGATTTGTTTGGTGATCCCCCATAGCTTGCATGATTCTGATCTTTGTAAGCTGCGAGACATCATGGCATTTGAATATCTTCCAAGACCTAGATGGGTGCTTTACCAAGTGCTAGTCTGCAATGTATTTGACTACTTGTTCCTTTATTGTTAATGGTTGATCCTAAGTGGCAGAAATTATCTACCATTTCAATATCTTTATTACCCATTCTTAAAATAGTTGATTTCTCAGTTTCATTTATTTTTTTAATTCTAGTCTCTGTGCTCATTGAGTTCTATTACTAAGGCCTGCAGATCTTTTGCATTTTGAGCTATCAGGGTAATACAATAGGACAGTTTATTGAAGTTTCTTCTCCAATTATAAAACCATGCTTATTTTCCTCCAATCCAGCTTTCCTTAATATATATTCAGCATATAAGTTGAAAAGGCAGGATAAAAATATAGTAATAGCACCTGGAGACGGCAGAATAGAAGAGAAAGAACTGGTAAAATAATAAAATATAAATAGAAGTAATATGAAAGCAAAGATAGTACCAATAATAATAGGCACCTTGGATGCATTCTCAAAACAACTGAAGCAGTCCATGTACACCATCAGCCTTGATAAGGTCACCCACACAGTCAATCGCAAAAGGCAGTTTTGCTTGGGATAGCTTACACCCTGTGAGGATACTTTTTAACATAATTAAACAATATTTCCCTATCCCAGGACTTTGGGAAGGACTTGATAGGTGAATAAAATGTCAAATCTAGTCTGAACATCATGCAGACTGTGTGGCCAACAATTATAATAATGGAGAGAATACAGCCTTGCCACAGTCTTTTGCCAACTTGGTGTCAATCTGTTTTACCATGTTCTATCCATATTGTGGCTTCCTCACCTGTAATTAGTTGCTCATGAGGATGAGATGTGGGATTCCCAGTGGGATTCCTGTTTCTATGGGATTCTTTGGTTTGCTCAATTTCCCAGCATGCATTAGTGTCTTATGTTCTGCAGCCATTTCTAAAGTCAGATTCCTGTGGCATCTTTTTCCATGTAGGACTCTAATCTGTGTTTGATGATCCTAAACATTATTGTGCTAGCATGTGAAATTAAGGATATTTTATGATAATTTGCACATCCTGGTAAATATTTTTGTGGTACTAGAACACCTCTTCCAGTTTATGGCCAATGTGTTGTTCTCTAGATTTGCCGACACAGCTTGGTTAGAGCCTTTACTGATACTTCCGTTGCTTGCCATTATTTCTGTGATTCCATCAGCTTCTGTAGCCTTGTGATTCAGTAATGACCAGAGTGTTGATCTAATTTCATTTTCTTGCATTAGAGATTTTTGTAAAGTAGGGAATATCTTTTAAGATGACTTGGATATTGACACCTCTACTGTATTGTACTGTGTGTATCCATTCTTCATAGTTTAATCTCATTTGAATTGTTTTCTGTCTGTCCATTGGTGTCCTTTAGCATGCCAATTTGTGATTAAACCCCTTTTTGAGTTCAAAGATCTTTTGAAAAACTCTTGTTTTTCCATGTCTGTTTCTCTCTTCAATATCTTTACAGATATTGTAATAAAATTATTCTAAAGATGTTTATGATTTGTAGTCATAGTTATATATTATTTCCAGTAACAGGCAATGTGCTTCTCAATGCTCACTGCTGGAGGAAGATCAGCTGTGGTTATGAAAGGGCTATATTTATGTCCTACTTATAGACTTCTTATATGTGTCAGGTTGGCCATTGCAATGCACTTTCAAAGAACTTAATCTTTGTGTAGTCTTTGTATTTCTTCCCTCCAGTGAAACAACTAGTTTTTCACATGTTATTTTGTATCAGATAAATTTTACTAGTGATTTTCTTTCTTTGCTACATAACAGGTTTACAACATAAAGATTCCAGAGGCTTATAAAGACTAGAAAAAATACCATCTTTGAACATCAGTTATAAAATTAATGAATTCTTAAAGACACTGGTCAACCAGAAAAAAAGATTGTATTGAAACTGATTGTGAGGGAAGTTAAGATTTTTGCAAATTTATATAATTTCTATAACTGGTCAGGATAAATAACTCACTGTTTGTTTTACAAAATATTTTTTTTGTTCAGGAGTCTGTAGGACCTACCTGTATATCAGTTTGTTATGTTTTTTTTCTCAGCCTTATGCTAAATCAGAAAGAGCAATAAAATTAAAACTGCTATAGTATTGCCAATTGAATAATGTAGCCCAGTTGTGCAATGTAAATAGGCACAGGGCTGCAGTACCTATCATTTTAAGTAGAACAGTAGCAGTTGAGACTTACCAGGGATTGGAGGGAGGTAGTATGTTTGTATCAGTTGGAAACAGTAAATTTTTGCTGCCATTCTCTAGTTGTACCTAGCTTTGCCTCTGATAAAATGGGAGAAGCATAACAGATTTTACATAAATTGCAGTTGCCATTGGGATTATGTGAGCTTAAGAGTTAAAATGCTACTTTAAATTAATACAGCTAAATATTACTTAAGCCTATCTTATTTATGGAGTGGGGATGAGATAAAAGCAGTGCCAATGGAACGTGGCAGGAAAAAAATGTTGCCAGGACATGTTTATGCTGTGGTTAGGTAAAAGTGAGAAAAGGCCCAGGGCTTATGACTGAAAGAAAAGATGCAAATTTAAATGGATTACGCTTTCGTCATAAAGATTTCAAGTTGCTAAAGAGTGGGAGGAAAAAAACTATTAAATTAGTCTTAAAACCATAGAATTCAATAATAGCAAAACTCCTATTAAGTATTCTATGTATGAACTGTAGAAGGCAAAAGCATGTGAGAGCGGTGCTTGCTTATCGTTTTTTTATTATGTGCCATTGAATTGGTGTTAGCTCTGATTCCTCAAAGTCCAACTTTTGCTTTCATGGACTACAACAGGGGAAACCAGTTTGTATGATTTTAATTGTTGTAGGTATAGGAAAATCATTGCATTAGAATATTGTTTCCAGAGTTTTTATCACTATTCTATTGCTAGTCTATGGCAATTTTTAAAACCACTGGTTCATTTATTGGTTATAGTCAGTTCAAAAAAGCAGAAGCTACCACTTCAGTATCTTCATCTTCAGTTAGTTGTTGTACCTGTCATCATTAGTTCATTTTTTAAATATTTAATTCTAGAGTTGTTTTTCATGTCTAGAATTTGCAGTTCATTTACATTTCCAGCTATCAGTGTAATTTCACATTACTTAGAGAGCAGGTCCTTGATGTTTCTTCCTCCACTTTTAAAACCATGCTCATCTTCTTCCAATGTAGTTCCTCTCACTATATATATTTAGCATATAAGTTAAAAATCATGACAGAACATACAGCTTTAGTTTTGATGACCTGGAGCCTATTTGTTTCACCATGTTTCATCTAGGCGGCTTCCTGACCTGTGTACAGTTTTGTATCAGGACTATGATATGTCAACATTTGAAATTAAATATATTGTATGATAGTTTGCATACTCTGGTCATATCTGAGTTGTTTTAACAGTAGCTTTCCATATTCTTGAAAAAATAACATAGTTAGTTTGATTTTTATATAGTATATTCCATCTGGTAATGCCCATGTACAGTGTACAAGAATTGTTTTTAGTTGTTGGAGAACTGTGTTAGCAATGAAACCAATCACTGGATTAGTAGAATGACATTCCCGTTTGATTTCAATTTCCTATGCTATACAGTCCAATTACATTTTCTTCCATAATATTTCCAATTTTGTCATTCCAGTCTTCAACTACAGCAGCATATTTTTCTTGCATGTTTTATTGATTTCAGATAGAATTTGACCATGAAACATCAGTGTATTTCTCTTCCACATCAAGGATTGGAGCATAAATGTGAATAATCATGAGATCAAAGGGATGTTACAGAATCTAATTGATGCTATTCAATCATTGACTGCACTGTATCCAAATATTGCGCTTGCTATCTCCTTTCTGACTATGAAATCAACCTCATTTCTTCTTTATTTTTCATATCCAGGTATGTAAATAGTATAGCTAGTCCACAACTTAAAATCATTTGTTTAGTGGCTATTTGAAATTACAATAGTACTGAAAACAGTGATTTATGACTGTTTTTCACATTTATGACCATTGCAGCATCCCCAGAGTCACATGATCAAAATTTGGACCCTTGGCAACTGACGTGTATTTATGATGGTTGCAGTGTCCCAGTTACGTGGTCATCTTTTGCGACCTTCTGAGAAGCAAAGTCAAATGGGGAAGCCAGGGTCACATAACAACCCTGTTACTAACTTAACACCTTCAGTGATTCATTTAAGGTTGTAAAATGGGGCAAAACTCACTTAATTGTCTTGCTTGACAACAGAAATTTTGGGCTCAGTTGTCATCAATTGAGGATTATCTTATGATATTCGGAGGAAAATGTCCAATTCCAGTCCATTTCAATTGACTGATGCCTAAAATGTCAGGGTATATTCAGTTCGTATCAACTTTCCTCTTCAGGCTTCTTGCACTTTGACTATTTTTTGCAGCTTTGGATATTCTTTTCCTGCATGGCAATATCAGCAACTAGACATCCCAAAGGTTTTCACTTAGCTACATTATAAACATCATTACTATTCTGAAAAAATTCCCAGCTCTTCCTCAGTAGCATGTTGTGCCGTTTGACCTGAAAGGCACTTATCCAGAGCTATATTGACAATTGTTTTACAATGTCTATTCATATGGTTTTCTTGGTAAATACAATCTTAGCACTGTTTTTTCGTACACAGTATGAAATTATACCTTTGCTGATGTCATTACAGTGATCATCTGTACTAGTATTTTCATGCATTGCTGTTGCCTAACAGGTGCCTACTTGATTTAGCTGGACAACTGAGATGTCTTTCAGATTTTGGGTGAACCTGCTGGTATTTTATATTGTTGTTAATATATTCTTGATATACACTCCCAATATTCTTCATTTATTCCTCCTTGGAATACCACAGTGAGCAGCACAGCAGGATTTCAGGGGATTTTTTAAGTACTTGTACATATTTTTTCTAAAGTGTTGCATTAGATATTTTGATATAAGCATTCTGTACTAGCTTAAAAGCATTAACACTTCTTCATGTTCTCACAATGCCAATGTAGATTTAAGTGTTAAAGTGCTCAACTAATTTTATTCTGTCTCAGCTGAGGTGTGGTTAACATGGTTGTGTAACTCATGTTTGTTGTTGCTCATTAGAGGAAACTGTTGACCCACCTCCTCTCTCCTTCTGATATCTAATTTAAAAATCCTATAATGAAAATGCTGATATGAAGATCTTGCATATCCTGTTTTATAGAACAGGCTAAAGGAACTGATGAGGAATTTACAAGCCTTATTATAAAGTGTCTTTTCAGTACTGGTCCAGCCATAGACCAGAGCAATCAATCCCCAGGATACCTGGCTATAGAGACAGAAAGCCAATCAATCTTCTCAGTTACCTATGGTTTTTAGACTACCTTGCCTGTTAGGATGCCAGCCATAGTTGCTGGTGAAATGTCAAATAATCTGTTGTCTAGATCAGATTTAGATATCAGCCAAAATATATACCAAAAACTTGCTTTGGAAGTAACTTGGTAGTTGAGATTTTAACATTTTGTGTCACATTTTATGTACATATGCATAATTATTATCTTTCCTATTTTAAGGTTTCGGAATGTGACGGGCTGAAAAATATGGTAGATAGAATTATGTTTTCTGTAATAAAAAGTATGTGTAGGGGAAACTTCATCAGAACATTTTTAAGATGCTAAAAATAGCAGTTAAAAAGCACCAGTTTGCAGTATCTACGTGCGTCTGTACATGCATATACTGTAGTGTTGACTCCTGGTAACTGCCTAGACTAGTTCCTGCAATTTTCTTGTTAAGATATCAGAATTGGTTTGCTATTGTCGTCATCCTCGGGCTGAGAATGAGTGGCCCAAGGACATTCAGGTAGCTTCATGTCAAAATGGAACTAAAACTCATGATCTCCTGATTTCTGTTCTTTATGGGCTTATAAATGTAATGTAGAGATGTGCCACGAGCGTCTGTGAGAATTCATCATATCTAGCACAGTTTATTTTATAATCTAAAGCTCTATGCTTGTTTTTTTTCCCCCAGTCCTCTAAACAGCAGAAATAGTTGGAAAATCAGAATTACAGTGACAATCAGGTGACATCCATGCAGTGAATTGATTGCATGGATACAATTGAAAGAAGAAATTCTGATATACTTAATAACCATACATTTTACTCTTTTTCTAGCCTATCTATATTTTTCACAACTTTTATCCTGTGATAAAATTATTATTTTTAATCTTGGAGTCCTGTTTTCAAAATCCCATATTTGCTCATTCGTTAATGGGAGTAGGAATTAATTGTACAGATAAAAGCTGTGTGGTTAGATTAAGTATGTTTCTTTTTTTCTTTTTTAATAATAGAGTGTTGAGAATTTTCCCACAGATATATAGTGTGGAACTCAGAGGCAGGAAATACAAGTCCTCTTTTGATTCTTAAGCAAAATGTTTAATGCCATGTGAGTTTTACCCTCCAGGTCTCTGAATGTACGGTTTATTGTGGTATAAATTGCATAGTATTTTTTGTGAATAAAATGCATGTTAATATATTGGGGAAGTATCTGCAACAGTCTTTAAATAAAATGATCAATATTGTAATAATAATTTTATAACAATTTGATATTAGATTGCTTGGAAATTTAAAATAAAAGTATAATGCCAAAGTTTGAACAAAAGATATTACAAGATAAGCTATGAAAGGGGGTTTAAAAATGTGTTTATAACCTTATAAAGAGATAATGAAGAAGCCAGTCATCCAAATTCAACAGAAAGTTGAAGCCCTAAAGATGTAGGACATCCAAGCATATAACAGCTATAGGAAAATTTTCTTAAATACTGACTAAAAGATTGAAGAGGTAGTAGGAAAGCAGAGGGTTGGAAACTGTCTGCTTGCAATCAGAAATGGGTTTTGTGGGGAACTTGGCTGCAGTATCTATTTTATTGAGCTAAGAGATACAGCATGAGGTACTGAGTAGGCTGTTCCAGGAAAGAGAGGTTGCCAGATTTCTTCTAAATCTGTTGTTTCCACTTGGGCTACTAGGACTCAGTTGGTGCTGGTTAATGCCAGGTTTGTTTGTTATAAAACCACCCATGATTTGGTGGTAAAAAAAACAGGCAGATCTGATGTGTATTATTGAGATTTGGCTGAAGTGGGTGGGGCACTGATGTTGCCCTTAAAGAAATCTGTTCTGCTCAGCTTCAGGTCCTGTACCAACCTTGATGCAGGGCTGAAGAAAAGGGATGTGTTGGTCTTATCTGTGGCCAAAGTTGCTGTTCCAAAGGCTGGGTGTGAGTGCCTGTGTGTTCAGTTAGGCCTTTTGATGTGCTGGCTGCTATAGTGCTTGTTACTAATCCTTGCTGAGATCCTGGGCCTGGTCAGTGACCTCTATCTATTGGTATTGGGGACTTCAGTCTCCAGTTAAATAGAATCATGCACAGTACAGGTCAGGAGTTCATGACCTCCATGAAAACCATGGGCCTGTCAAAGGTTATCTCAGTTTTGATGCACGTGAGCAGTGAGATCTTAAACTTTATTTTCATTTTAAAACAGTTGCTATGTGATGGGGAGATGGAGGGTATTACCATCTTCCTTTGTCATGGCCGTTCCTGATCCAGATGTGATTGATTATTCCCTACTTGTTGTAGAGAGCTGGACCCTTTTGGTTTGTCCCATATGCATTGGATTTGTGTTTTCAAGCAAGTACTTGAGGATGTTCTTACAGATTTTGTGGGCAAATCATTTGAAGGTCTGATTTATTGCTAACATGGGGTGTTATCTTGGTCCCTTGATGGAATAACCCTTCAGCAGCCTATCTCTGCTGGCTGATCCCAGGGAGCTCTTTGTGGTGGAGTCTTGTTGTGAAACACTAATGCTGCCATATTATCTGGGCTTCCTTCTGACCTGTTAATTCCAACTGGAATTAGATTGGATAGTGTGTGTAGGATGTCTTCCACTACCTGTAGTCAGCCCTACCAGGTAGACTAAAAAAATCAACTCCAAAGGAAGAGTAAAACTACTTTTATTGAGAGTGGCTACAATGACAGGCTGATGGTGCTGTTCTTAATACTCCTGTGAATAAAGTATGTGTCTGTATGAGTGCCTTCAAAATATTTTCTATATCTGTTATGGACTCGATACTTGTTTCGTCTCTCATTGCTTGGGTAATGGAGCATACATATCTATGTTATGGTCATTTTCCTTACTCTATACTGTACACCCCTGATTTATCTCTAGATGTTGCACTGCTCATGAAGGAGCAGGTCTGTAACTTCATTATCCTCCTGGACTCTCAGATCCTGCTTGATTAGCAGGTAGAGGCTGTGACCAGGAAATTTTTCGATTACTGTGCCTTACCTGAATGATTAGGCTACTGCAATGAGTTCTGTATGGAGTTGTCTTTAAAGATAATGGAAGCTTCCGTTGATGCAATATGTAGTCTCTGAGGTGTTCATTGGTGCCTGCTGATAGGCACATAAATTTTTGTCACTGGCTTCCTATTAGTTTCCAGATGCAAAAAAAAGTGATGGTTTTAATCAAAACTTGTTATAGCTTGACACAGGCTTATCTGCAGGACTATTTCTCCCCACTTCAGTTGGATCAGAAGAAGCAGCTGGTGGTTCCCCATCTTGGGAAATTTACAGGACCAAAAACATAGTTTTTTTCTATGATGGATTGGTTCTGTGGAATGCCATCTTTTTGAGGTTTGATTGGTTCTAATGTTAATTTGCTTTCCAGAAAAAGTTGAAAACAGGGCTTTTGGGATTACTCAAGTAATAGAAAGGCAGAAGCCAGAATACAATTGTCAGCTTCAAAGAGTCCAGTGTAGATTAATAACAACAACAACAACTTCCTTTAATAACAAATTGTTCTGCTGTCCTACAGAAAGGCATTCATGGTGTTAACTGAGATCTTGTCAACCTATGAGACAAGAAGCCAAATCTGAGAGGCTTAAACACTACCTTTATTGTAAGTTTACAGTAACAGAACCTTGCAAATCTGAAATAACTTCTCCCTTCCCTTGCCTTTACTTTCCAAAGAACTAGGGAGGGTCCCTTCTGAGACGCTTTCTCTGTCCTCATTCTTCCTGTGAACTGAGATCCTCTTGTCAGACAGATGGTGGCTCTTTCTCCTATTTCCCAAATTATTCTCACAGCCCATTAGGGGCCTCTGATAATCTCTTGGCTAGAAATTGCCATGGATCAAGAACACAAAAGTTCCAGCAACCTGTTTACATTCTCTGGAGTCATAGTTGTATATTTTAAAATAAAAGTTTTAAAATAAAAAGTCTGCCCAAGACTTTTGAAGTAGAAAGTTGACTTAGGTCATACTAATACAGAAATAATGTTAATTCTATAAAAGTAACTGTTAATAGCTCAGAAGCTGAAGTGTTTATTTTTAAAAGATGACTTTGTAGATTTAAGTGAATTTATCATGATTTTTTTTTTTAAAATCTAAATGTCTACCAAATAACTTCATTCTGTACAGAATTTTAAAAATGTTTTTCTCTGTTTCTTCTCCCACTCTTTTATGCTTCTGTTTGCACACATATGTTGCACACAGACTCACACATTTAAAAGGAATTATTTGAAAATCTGTGGAAATTATAACTCAGAAGAGTTCACATATTTTAATGTTATAGAACCTTGCCTTTAGAATGTTAGTATCATAATAAATGATATTGTACATTATTGTAACATAGTAATGTTTCTATTTTAGCTTTTCCAATTATTTCTTTCTAAAACTATATAGTTGCTAGTGAATATATCTGTCAGATTAAACTGCTGCCAACTGCTACTTCTGTTGTTACAAAACTTCATGTATATCATAAGGTATTTTAAAATAACGCTAGTGAATTAAAGTTAAGTCCGCACTATTTAGCTTCACATGTGCCTGGTAAACAGGACAAAGTCTAGTCTCACAAATAACATTAGGTGTTTTGCTTATTGCTAGATATACAGAATTAGTTAGCCTGTAACAAGGATACACGAAAAGCTTTACAGAAGTCTGCCTTGTAGGCAGAAAGCTTGCCAAATGGGAAGTGATTCATCGTCTCTGAATGGGATGAGCACTAAACAGAAATAGTTAAAATTTGAGACTTATTTGGCTCAAATACCAGCAGTAAATGATTATAACGATATCTCTCTTCTGTATCTCATTATTCTGTTCCCCAGAATTTATCAGAACCAAAATACTGTGCCTGAAATTGTTTTTCATCAATTGTATGAAGACTTACATATTGAATTTTGACAGGTTTAAATTATATCCATATATACAACATTTATGTTCTTGAACTAGAAGATTAGTTTTATGATAACAGTGATGCATGAAAAACAAGAATGTCATGATTTACTAGAGCTAAAATAATTTTGTTGTTTATTGTCTTTGTATCCTCTGGGAACTCTACGCAAAAGACTTGGTTGTCTTCCCCATTTTAGCCTCACAACAACTGTTTAAAGTAGTGCTTCTCAACTTTGACTGCTTGAAGATGTGTGGACCTCAACTCCCAGAATGGTATGCTGCAGCTGTGCTATCTGGAGAATTCTGAGAGTTTATTTGATTTATTTTTATCCCACCTTTATTATTTTTAGAAATAGCTCAAGGTGGTGAATATATCCAACCCATCTTCCTCCTCCTATTTTTCCCACAACAACCCTGTGAAGTGGGTTGAGCTGAGAGAGAGGACAGGCCCAAGGTCACCCAACTGGATTTCATGGCTAAGCTGTCTCATGGTTTCTAGTCTGGTGCCTTCACCATTTGACCAAACTGGCTCTTAGTTGAAACCCACACATTTTCAAGTTTCCAAAGTTGAGAAACACTCATTTGAAGTAAGCTGGAATTGAGAAGAATAACCACAGAGAAAATTAGTGAACAAGCAAAATACTCCATCTGCCCTCAGTTTCTCAGTTCTGTAGGAATTGGACTAACTCTATATAAGCTTGCTTCTTTTAACAGACAGGGAGTGTTGGCCAAATGCCTTCCAGAAGACTGTTTATGTGTTCTGTTTTGGGATATTCTTTAATCAGAATCTATCTTATATGTTAAAAGCACCTAGATAAAATTCAGATCGCATTGTAGGTTATAATATTATAGGATTATGGATGGCTCTTTCTTCAAAGTAAGTGTTGGGAATTATTGAAGATCTGATTGCATCATGCAGTGCTGTCTTCAACCTGTCACCCACACTTGCTGTGTTGATGTTACGTATTTGGGTAATGAAACATCTGCAAAACAGCCAAGCTCAAAGAGCACTAAGGACTATGCTTCATTGTTTGGTCACATTATATTATCTAATACTCATTGTGTCTACTTAGATTAATTGCATCTTGTGTTCTTCAGCATCATGATGTACTAGCAGATGTTGACCAAGAATAAATTATAATAAAGAATAAAACTACTAAGAGAAGTCCCAAACACAATTTAATATATTTTTTGCTTTCACAGTTTGAAAAATGTCTGGCTGTTATCTCTGGGAAGCAGAGATATATGGTAAACCTGAAAGAACCTGTCAAATTCAAAAGTTAATTTTATACATTCTCATAACTATAATATATAGGTTTACTTCCTTCCCCATTATTAGTGTCTCATTGTCCTGTTTTTGACAATTAAGTAAATATGCAGAATTTTAACAAAGATGATAATAATTGAATTCAGAAACATAATTAGCTGTAAGCAAATAATTTTGTATGTGTTTTCTTTTCCATTATAACTGTGGCGGAGGATGGAAAAATGGGAGGAATTGTGGAACAGGAAACCTTTTATTTACTGTAAAACAATATTGTGAAGTAGATATGATACTTAAAACAGGAGTCTAAACATGACGGATATAGGAAGGCTTCATCTGGCTATGTCTATAAGTCAGTCAGAAATCATAGGCATAGATAAGCAACTGACAATTTTTGTTAAGTAGCAGTCACAAATGACTTGTGAGTCTTGTCCTCATTGTAAATTACTTTGTTGAAACAAATGTGGGCATAAATGCATTTTTCTGAACTCTGTTAAGTCGGGATAATCTTATTACTCTGTTTCTTCATTTTGCTTTTAGGTCTAGAGGTTGCGTGAGACTATCAATAATAACCTATGATGACATGGATTGTATTAGATCTTCACATAATTGTATATTATTTTGCTTTTTATTAGTATTACTTTTAAGCTGTGTTGTTGGTTTGAAACCTGTGCTGTAACCTTAGAATTGCAATTGCAAGAATGAAGGTGGTGTAAATTGAGTGAATAAACAAATAAACAAACAATTTGCAGTCAGCTTTAGTTGGTAGATCTTTGGGTGAGGGATATAGTAAAAATGGAAGAAAAAAGAAACATAGAGAAGTCAGAAGAAAAACGATGAACTTTGGATGACTGCACAACAGACGTTTGCTTTCACTAATAGCCAAGAGAACAGGCATTGGATTTTGGACTATTCCCCTTCATATACCACTCCACTACCTGAGATGACAGTGTGTAGGAGGAGCTGAAATAGGTATTTCTGAGGAAGAGGAGGAGGATAGTAGAGGGTAGGATACCTTTGAGTGGCCAAAAGGCACACCAATCCCAAAGGGAGAGTTACAGTATGAGCCAGACAGCCCATTTTAGCTGGGGGGGCAGGGGGGAGGAAACCAATGTATCACTTTCTCCAAGTTCAAATCTCATTTAAAATGAATGCATTGCTTTAACCAATTTCTGACAGAAAAGCTAATCAGCCAGTCAAAGTGCAGCACTTTCACCTCCAAGAAAATGCTTCATAGACACTTTCTCCCATTCAATCTAGATTAGGGAAAATCTTATTTTGAGAGCTACTTGCTGCTGTTGATTTTATTGATCATTCTACATCCCTTATCTTTCCCCGTCTTGTCTTCTGGAATCAGTTTGAGAAAAAATAGACTTACTGGAAATTCCAGGAAAGATAGAGCAGGGATCTCTAACCTTGGCAACTTTAAGACTGGTGGACTTCAACTCCCAGAGTTGGGAGTTGGTCCACCAGTGTTAAAGTTGCCAAGGTTGGAGACCCCTGAGATAGAGGGCTGATTGAGAAAGGAGACTAACATTGATAGATTTTTTGTTTAAGACCCATAAGATGGATTATTTATTTCAGCCTATATTGAAATAAGAATCAGGTTTTCAAAACTCCCTCAGGAATGGCAGACTATGGATCTTCTTAAATATAGTTTCTGTATTCTTATAAAATAATAACACTAAGTAAACTTTTTCACTTGTAATCTCAGGTGGTAGCATGCTTTCATGTTAATGAACAAAGCATAAATTAAAAGTTCTTTTTTTAATTAGTAGTGGCTTACTCTTGGCAATCCTTAATTTTGGTTTACGTTGCCAATTAAGTGTGTCTCCAGGTGAGATTCTTATTGTGTAATCTTTTTTTTCAGAAGCTGAGTCTCCATTTATAAGTATATAATTTTTCCTACTACTCCTGTCAGAGAGAAACTTAACAAAGAAAAAGATCTAATGTTGCTAACGTACCCTACGTGGAAGGACCCACAAATCAACCTATTTGGAGATCTGTTTGTGTATTATATATGTGTGCATTTATTTGTGCCTTCAAGTCAATCTTGCGTCCTAGTGACTGCAGGGACAAGTGTAATTGCAAGGCATTTATGTTATCATAGCAGAAATTAAAAGATATGTTTAACTGGCATATAGAATTAGTGTTAATTGTGACTGCCTTTTGCCCTACAGTATCTACTATAAGGTTCATAAGAAAATGTATTTCTTCGAGTTGTATTGTCTGCTAAGTTAAGCACAGGTTGTTTTGAGAAAAAGCTTTTATGGGCTTTAGGCATGTAATTGTATAAAAGTTCTACATGATAAAAATCTTCATTTGTAATGTTTCTCTCTATACATTGCATTATACTTCATTAAAGAAAATACCAAAGCTGCACAATAAGTTTTGATGGTTAGTATTAGACAAAGCTAACAAATGAGGGCTGTGCAAGTCGTTTCATGCTGAGTTAGATGACTGGTCTGTTGCAACAGATGCAGGTAGTCCTCGAGTTATGACTGTAACAGCCTGGCAATTATGTTTATTTGTCATGATGATCATAAAGCAGGTCACCACCCGATTTTATAGTTCTTTCGCTGCGGTTTTTAAGCAAAGTCATCGATTGCTGAGGTGTCATGCCCTAAATGGGAAGTAAGTGCCAGTTTCTAGCAAAATGGTGTAAATTGTGATCATGTGACCACAAGATGCTGCAGAAGCCATAAATGTGAGTCACTTGCTGAGTGCCCAAAATGTGGTCATGTGACAGTAGGGAAAACCCAGTATCAGAACTGGGTTCTAAGTAGCTTTTTGGGTGGTGGGTGTCTGCTGTAACATTTATTTATTTATTTATGGATTTTTATACCGCCCCTCTCCCAAAAGCGGGACTCGGGGCGGTGTACAGCCAGATAAAACAGAACAAGCTATCAGAATTATAGAGTTAAAAACAATTTAAATAATTAAATTTGTGGCTGAAAGATAAAAATTGTATCAAACATATAAAACAGATAAAAAATTAAAATACCAATTTAAAACCCCCACAATTGTTACTGGGCCAGGTCTGAATGTTGGTGATGGCCCGTATCTCTGGGGGCAAGTCGTTCCAAAGGGAGGGAGCCCCCGCAGAGAAGGCCCGCATCCTTGGGGCCGCCAGCCCGCATCGTCCAGCCGACGGAACCCCGAGGAAGCCGACCCTGTGGGAGCACACTGGGTGGTGGGAGGCCGTTGGTGATTGCTAAGCAACCAGTTGTAAGTTAAGGACTATCTATACAGATGGCCCTCAACTTACAACCACAATTGAGCCAAAAATTTATATTGCCAAGTGAAACATTTGTTAAGTGAGTTTTGTCCATTTTATGACATTTCTTGCCACATTTGTTAAGTGAGTCACTTCAGTTATTAATAATCCGGTTGTTAAGCAGATCTGGCCTCCCCATTGACTTTGCTTGTCAAAAGGTCGCAAAAGGGGACTCACATGACCCCAGGGCAGTGCAACCATTATAAATATAAATCAGTTGCCAAGCATCTGAAATTTGATTGCATGACTGTGGGAATGCTGCAATGATCATAAGTGTGAAAAATGGTCACTTTTTTCAGTACTGTTGTAACCGGTCACTAAATGAACTGTTGTAAGTTGAGGACTACCTATATACAGTAGCTCACCTTCGAGACCAATTATTAAACATTCCAACTGAGATATAAGAAACCTGAAGAAAATGAATATATGTAACCACATAACAAATATTTTCTCTCAGTAGTGCAAAAAAAGCTGGACTATATCACTAATTCCTTTCAGACTCCCCTGATATTGAAAATTGGTATGGCATACATTGGTATTTGGTAGATGTCTGATATATTTTCTTCTAAAGAAAACGCCTTGTTTAAATGACATTAATTATGCGTGTATAGTAAAACTACAAAAGGTGTTTATGAGGAAACAAGGAAAAGTTTATAAATAAAACCCTACTGACTTTAATTTGGTAAAATGACTAACAAGATCTTTCTTGTTGGCCCCAGTAGTCCCTATAGATCTTCTGGGGATCCAAGAACAATCTTGAGTTATGTGATCTTATTTAAGAGTGTGTAGTAAAAGCAGGCAAACTCCCTTGTACAGTGACCAGTTTTTGTCTTTCTCTTGAGTGAAAACTAATGCTTAGCGGGAATTGTGGGTTTGGGGATTTATTTTTTTTTTGTAATTGAGGCATAGAACATTTTATGCTGCAGAAATACTTCAATTTTTATCCCATTGTACCTGGATATTTGAATGATGTTAAGTGAATTTCCTAGTCTTTTTTGTTAACTTGGTTTATAATTTTTTGGAAGGCATATTACAACATTACAAAAAAACCCACCCCTGAATATAGCTCTGTTGTTTTGTGACTACATAGACAATTGGATGGAGAGACTTTTTTAAAAAAAAGTTCTGTTCTGAAAAGAGGGGGGGAAAAGCCACCAAACATTTTAATATCCCTGCCTTTGAATTGCCAGTGCTGTTCTCTGATTTCAGAAGTAGTATTTTGAAATGGAGAGCTTTCTATTTTTCTAATTCCCTCCCTTCCAGCAGTTTCATTCCAATCAGCAGCATAATTGGAATACAACCACTGTCTGGAGGGAAAGGGAAATTTTTGGCAAGAGGCAATAGAGCAGTTGGAGATTTATTCAGATTAAAGCATAGTTTGTACAATACATATTAACAGCAGTGTAGCATTGTGTTTCTACAGCTGGGATATATATATTAATTATATATGCAAACATAAGAGAACCAATCAGAGAATACTATGCTAATGAATTCCAGTAGAATATTATTTTGAATAGAAGCTGGTGTGATGACATCAGAAAGGTGGAGAATTAGAAAATTTGAGATCAACTTCTTTCTATTACAGCCTTGTTCTTTTGTTAGCCTAGAAATTACTACTTCTGAATATTATAATATAATTACTACTTCTGAATATTATTATATTGCTGATGTAGAAATATACATTGGAATTTGAAGAATGAAAAAGCCTTGCTATTAGATTTAAAAAAAACCTTTTGCTGTAAAAATAGTATAGTTTTTATTTTTTTTAAAAAATCTTAATGTATTACATTAAAGGCTTTATGCATGCTAAACAAATGATAAGGTCTTGCCAAGCCTTAGTTTTCAGCTGTGAGATTGTAGCAGATAAATTTGTTGTTAGTGTTCAGTCTGCTTCATTACTAGAGTACCAACAGACATTCCAATCTTGTTTTCTTGAAAATATTTTTTTTGTGGCCTCCAATGTTTTTCAGATCTTTTTTCCAAGTTTTTTTTTTGTTGTTGATTAGAATTTCCATTAGTTTTTTGGTATATGCAGTCCTGCAGCATAATATTATTTTATTGAGATACTTTCCTCTATTACGCAATCTTTATTACAATCAAAAGCGGCATAGGATACTTGGAGTGCAAAAAAGATACATAAAAAGCTAATTATTTTCCTCTATTTTCTCTGAACTGTGATAAAGGCAAGAGGGAAAAAAAAGAGGAAATACATGTTAACCTCTGTTTTCTTTTGTTGACTAAGGGAGTGAGAGTTTTTCATTTGTTTATTTTTAAGGTTCATTTTCACTTTACTTTTTATCTTTGTAAAAAGCTTTAGTCTGCTATATAGGGAAGATCAGAAGGTAGTGGAAGATTAAAACATGAAAATTAATAAACACCTGTGATAATAAATAAAACAAATTCAATTTGAATTATATTAGAAAAACAGAAAAGTATCATGTAATAGCTGTATGTTTTTATTCTAAAATGTTAATTTTAAAACCTGCAGTTTTGCAGTCATAAATGCATTTTGCCCCATTAAAAACTCTCTTAGTTCTATCAGAGCTGCACTGCTATACCCTGGTAGTAAATGATACTGTTATTGCATCAGAACAAAAATCAGTTCTTCACAAATTCTGCTTCATATTCTGCCATTCTTTGTTCCTGAATACTACTGTTTAAAACTCAGAAATATGTAAATAGTCTCATTCCATGTTAAGAAATAAGAAATTTGGAAATTATTTTGCTTAAAGCTAATAAAGGTTATGTCTTAACAGGTGGCAGCACTTGAATGACCTTATCTGGGCTTAAAAATTAAGCAGGATTAGTACTAGGCTCCTAACAACTCTGGGTGAGATTGCACGTCAAAAAACAAAAAGGAAGGAATTGCAAACAATTTCTGTAGAGTATTACTGCCAAGAAAATTCCATGGATGTGTCCATATAGTTGGTAGAAGTAGAGTTGATTTGAAAGAGACATTATATATAAGACATACAAAGTATATAATATGTTAACAGCCATCAACAGGAACATAGACATTAACAACATCTACATACCAATCAAAAGAGACAATCAAAAAGCCAGAAAGGAAACAAAAAAGACTAAATACCTACTCACCAGCAATCAACACCCAGATGAGCAGAGATTAATATCAAGATTAACATTAGACCAACAGTCAAGAAGCAAAGAATAGCCCAATCAAGGAATTGCCAAACAAGCACCTGTAAATAATATCCAATCAAGGAATCACCAAGACCACTCTCACCACCATCACGGGAGCACTAGAATGTAGCAAACCCCATTCCCTACTAGCTGTGATGTTACCTAGTCTAATAATGAAATGTCTATAAGAAAACAAGCAAACTCAGAACACCAAGGACCCACATTTTAAACTTGAGCTACAAATGTTATCATCAGTCAATATAAGGTTAATGTATATAAATAATACACTTCTTTTTTAAAAATATTTTATTATCTTATGGGGCTGCATTGCTAGCTGTCAAGACTGCAGGTTGGATTTGCCTGCTTTAATAATTTATTTTTATACAAAATGTCAATTTCTTTTTCTTAAAAAGCACTTCCATAGTTCTTTTTCTTCCAATATTTACCTGATCATATCTGTTATGATCCATGGGCACAGCAGCTTCTACGAGGGTCTCCATCATGCCATTATTTGTCTGGAACATTCTAAGGAGAATGTTGGCAAAACTAGTAATTCAGCAAGGAAAAGACACCAGTGGAGAAACCTTTCTTTAATTTGTTTATTATTATTTATTTATTTATCTGATTTGTCAATAGCTTATAAGATAATAGGTATAAGAATAAACATGATATGAATACAGGAAATAGGTATGAATAAATGGGGACAATAGGACAGGGACAGTAGGCATGATGGTGCACTTATGCATGTCCCTTAAAGACCTCTTAGGAATGGGGTGAAGTCAATAGTAGATAGTTTAAGGTTAAAGAAGTGGGGTTTGAGGATGTAACAACAAAGTCAGGTAGTGCATTCCAGGCATTGACCACTCTTGCTGAAGTCATACTTTCTGCAATCAAGTTTGGAGCGGTATTCATTGAGTTTGTATCTGTTGTGTGCTCTTGTATTGTTGCGGTTGAAGCTGAAGTAGTCATTGACTTGTAGGACACTGTAGCAGATAATTTTGTGTACTATGCTTAGGTCCAACTGTAGGAGGCATAGTTCTAGGTTGTCCAAGCCCAAAATTTCAAGCCTGGTGATGTAGGGTATTCTGTTGCGAGCAGAGGACTGTAGTACTCTTCTCGTGAAATACTTGGACTCGCTCAAATGTTTGATACACAGTGCGGATTCCAGACAGATGAGCTGTATTCAAGTATTGGTCTAACAAAAGTTTTGTATGCTCTAGTTCAGTGGTCACCAACTGGTGGGCCGCGGCCCACTGGTGGGCCGTGAGAAAATTTTGGTTGGCCTCAGAGAAATGTCACCCCCAGTGCACCCCCCAAAGCAATTAATCCAGGCTATGCAGAAACACAAGGCTGCGCCGCCCACATGGGCCGCGGGAACCCTCCCCTCCCACTCATTCCTTACCTGGTAAACTTGCCTGCTAAATTTCTATTTTTCCTTTTTCTGACCATCAGGTGATCTGCTGTGCCGGGAGATTTAGATTAGCTAGGAAGCGGGAAATGGTTGGATTTCTTGCTTTCTAGCTAGTCTTTAGATCTTTGGCTCAGCACAGCTGAACCTCCCTTAGGACTGAAGGTTTGCTTGCAAGCAAATTCAGTGCAGATTCACGGCAAGCAAATTTGAGAGACTGAGCTAGCCGATGGCAGATAGATAGATCACTGAATGATTCTGTGAGAACACAATCTGCCTGCTTTGCCTGATTTGGGGTAAAAGTTGCTCTTTTTTTAAAATAAAAAATTCAATATTTACATGCATGTTGTGTTGTGAGTTAATTTTGTGAGTTTGCTTGCTAGTAAGTTTTATGAATTTGCTTGCAAGCAAATTTTATGTGAAAGACTGAGCTAGCCAAAGGCAGATAGATAGATCACTGAATGATTCTGTGAGCAACACAATCTGCCTGCTTTGCCTGATTTTGGGTAAAAGTGCTCTTTTTTAATAAAAATTCAATATTTATATAAATATTTATAATATTTACATACAAGCATGCCCAGCCAGTCACATGACCACCAAGCCACACCCACAAATTAGGCCGCACCCACAGAACCAGTTAGTGGTCCCTAGGATCTAAAATTATGAGTTTGGTGGTTCCTGAGGTCAAGTAATGGGAGTTCATTCTGTTACGCGGTGCAAGGGATTCGAACCGCCGCACTGCCAACCTTTCTGATTGACAAGCTCAGCATCTTAGCCACTGAGCTGTGTTATGTTAAAAGAAATGAATTTGAGGCAAATCAACTGTGCTCATACAATGTACTAGATACGGCTTAATATTAGCCACAACTACCGGTAGATGCTTACTTTATTGTTTTGCCTTGCAAGACTGGAAAATTTAGCTTCGTTTCTCTAATTACCAGAAATCTTTTCCTCTGCTCCTCTATTTTAGAACTCTATCTTATCCTAACTTTTTTTCAGATATTATTTCAGAGCTTTCAGGTCCAATCTTTGAATGTTTTGCTAGTAATCAAACTAATATTTTTTATTTATTTGAATTTGATTCTATGTGCCCCAAGTTAATATGGAGTGAATGAGAAAAATTAAAGTTGTAGTATAATTTATATCAGTGTAATGGATTGGGTAATGGATAAAGGACTAGGATCAGGGAAGTTTGGGTTCAAGTCCTTCCTTAGTTAAGAAAGCTCCTTGTGTAACTTTGGGCCAGCTCTCTGTCAGCTATAGTTACTGTTTCAGGGATAAAATTGAAATAGGGGGTACTGTGAGTGTCAGAATGCTTGGAAGAATTGTAGGATATAATTTAGGAATAATTGGATTTAAATTAATGTTTATTAGTACATTTATGGGGAAATGTTCAAGATGTTAATGTGATGTTAAATTATATACAAAAGCTTCAGAATTTGACATTTTGTCAGGAATAGTGGTTATTCCAGATGTCAAGGTATAATTGTTGGAAATGGTTGAAAAGGCAATTCTTTCTGCCAGTCAAAGGATGCAGCAATATTTGTTATTATGAAAGAGATTCTATGATATATAGTAGAGAATATAATTTAAGATCTTTGTCTTAGTTTGTATTTTTGTTTGTATTTTTTAGGTTTATTTAAAAAAAAGATTAAAGTGTTTTTTTTAATTGGCACTTGTCATTCTGTGCTGCTGATGTTTTGCTTATCTGTCTCTTAAGCATTTGCCTGTAGAGGTAGTCCTTGCTTATCAACCACAATTGGAACCAGTAGGTCTATTGTTAAGTGAAAAATCACATAATTATTAAAACATAATTACATCTTTGGACTCTATAAGCAATAATTATGTCTAAACAAAACAAATGGAATGACATTTAGGAAGAAGAAATAGTCCAGTGTTCCCATTTACTGTCTTCTGAACAAACTAAAATTCAGGGAATTTGATATTGTGACTGAAGATCTGCAGATCCTTTTAAATATATATGTACCTTTATTAGGGTTTTCTGATTTTTACTTTAATCCAACTTGGTATTACCACTTAAGCTTTAAAATCCTGTATTGTTCAAGGTCCAAAAATATTGAATAAGTTGAGGGTTTGAGCCAGATTTTGTTTCTCATTATTTATACCATATACTGTATAACTTCTTTTTTCTAATTTGTACAAAGCAATTGTTATGACAGTATTTCTAGAGCTGATATAGCATATTAGTTGTGTTTTTCTCACTATAATATATTGAATAAGCATGCATAGAAATGATCAACATTTAAATTATATTGGCTTTTAATTTATAAATCAAAAAGTATACTCCATATATTTTAGCCAGTAATATTTATTTAGAGGTACGGATATAATCTTAGTGATGGTGCTTTTAGGTGGACTGCGCCAAGCTCAGTTTCTCCATTGCCGATTCCAGTGGATGAAGATGCTGAATAACTGAATGCCAACTCTACAATATGGCTGTGATCCTTGATCTGTAAACTGCATGATGTGCCTGCATTTCCAAGTACAATGTACTTCTGTATGGGTACATATGCCTGGGATTGTGTTGTTGAACATTTGGAAATACTTAATAAATACATTAAAATTCAAAATGTTATTCTATAATTGTTTTTTGTTTGTTTTGGTTTCAGTTCTCTGTGCAAAAAATTTGGTGAAAAAGGACTTTTTCCGTAAGTACACCTTTCTGTTTTTATACCTTTTATTCTGTATTACAGAGGATTCAAGTTCAAAGATACTGACTTATATTAGGTAGCATTTCATAAACCATTAAACAGAATGCTCTGATACAGTCAGATTATCTAGTCACCTTCAAGTATTGTTTATGGTCTATGCTAACAGAGTATATTGATATACTTGCATTTTGAATATAGGTCAGTGTTGTATAATCGTTAAGATCCTGTACTAAGAGCAGAGAGACTGAGATTCCAATCTCAACCATAGAATCTTATTGGGTAGCTTTGAATCAGTTATTATCCTTCAACCCAATTGGAAAAAGAAATGTTGTATATGCTGTTTTGAACCTCTAAAGGAAAGGTGGGAATAAGAAAAATATTCTTTTCCCCTTATGAATATATTCTAATTTTAAAATATATTTATATTTATTAAATATTTATAAATTATAGTTTATTTGTAAACCACCGAGAGTGACTCTTAAGAGTGAGATAGGTGATATCTAAATTTGAAAATTTAATAAAAGAGACATGTTGTAATGTTTTAATTTGTGTACATTTCTCAATAAGAGTAGCAGTCATGATACCATCATCTCTCGCCTTCTTGTTTTCAGGAGATGCTGAGAATTGTAATTCTGTAATGTCATTAATACCAATTTATTGTGATGTTAAAATCTAAAAATGGATTGGTATTATAATATGCTTTAATAAGAACTAAAATTCAAGATCAAAATCCATTTCATAGCATTAACTTTTTAGAGCATCCCAAAAATCCCTTGAGTTTTAAAAATAGCATGGAAATTTAGCATAAGAGCAGTTAGAAAGAGTTGCTGCCATCAAATACTTTACACTAGTTTATTTTGGCTAAATTGGTTGTTTATTAAAGAATTGCTTTGACTCTGAGTGCTGCTAAAGTCAAGCTCATTTCAGTCAAGTACCACTACTTCATGAACACATCCATGCAATTTTCTTGGCATTAGTGTGGATGTGGTTTGCCACGATAGTCTTATGGACTGATTTTCAACTTTGGAACTCAGTTTATCTATTGGAATTACCTGTTGGTCTCCCATCCAACTTCTGCTATAATCAGCATGACCTAGTTAACTTTCTAAGCCCAGTCAAGGTCAACCAGATGCTGCCACCTGCTGATGTTTCATTCGTGTTACAGAATATTTATAAATAGCTGTGTGAATTCCATAATGATTATCTTTTCATCTCTACCTTTACAATGAAATGCTTCAAGAAGTACAGGCAGTCCTTGGATTAAAAATGAGTTATGTTCCCTAAATCTGTCTTTAACCCAAATTTGTATTTAAGTCAGAGCTCATACTTACAAATGACAGGTGGCATTCATTACTAAAAATGAGTGGCACTGGTTTTCCTCAATGAAGTGCTGAACCCAGGCAGTGCTTTCAGGAACTGTTGAAAACATGTTGGCTGTGTATTAAAACACCTGGCTTCAGTGCTGTATCTTGACTCTGAATCTTTCTATTCTTGAAAATATTAGAATTGTGAAGAACATTTGTTATCATTTACAATGATAGCCTGAATTGTCTTGAAACAATGTTATATGTCCAAATAAATTCAGTATGGATGTATCTTGCATTGAACAAACAAATAAATAAATTATGGAATTCCTAGTAGAATGTGTTCTTTATATAAAATTCTACTTTTATATAGGTACTATTAATCCAGTTGAGTACAAAATTTTCTCAAAACCAGATTGATAGCATAATGAGATTCCTTTGTTCATTGGATTAAAAAATGTAGATGCTTTCTAATGAGCCATCACAAATAAAATAATATCAATTAGCAGCATCCTCATTGTATTATGTTTTTTCTGACAGGGCTTCCTGATCCATTTGCTAAAGTGGTGGTGGACGGATCTGGCCAGTGCCATTCTACTGATACTGTGAAGAATACCCTTGATCCAAAGTGGAATCAGCATTATGACTTGTACGTGTCAATACAGATTATCTAATATGATCAAACTTTAAGCTGGGTAATTGCTAAAAAAATTGAAATATATTAAACCAGGGAGTCTTTGCTAAGAATTAGTCTGAAAAGTAAGGCAGGCCTATGTTAGCTGTCTGGTTTGTTTATAAAGTAGCTGGTCTTTCACTGCTAAAGCATAGGGTTGGTTGATTGATTCATTATGTGTCATTACACTTGTGTCAACTCTTAACAACCACATAGATACTAATTCTTAAATACTGCTTTTTTGTATAAAATCAAAGTGCTTAACTGAGAAAACAAGTATGTCTATTTTTTGTGACAGCTGGGAAATAGAGACAAAATGCAGATGCTGGATGAGGAGTGGATTATCAGATAGATTGGATTCCAAATTCACACCAACTCCTCAAATGATGATGGGACTTGTAGTACAATTTTTGTGCCATAGATATAGCATTCTTCCTTTAACTAAGGTTGGTTGTTTCAGAAGCCAGTTATTATTCCAGTATGTTTACTTCTAATGATCCCAATATATCATTGCCTAAGTATTAATTGATATATCATAAGTTTATACATAGCAACCAGGAAAATGAAGTTGGGCACTAGTAGCTCTTGACATAATTCTGAAAGCTCTAACTTAAAACACTAAAATAATCATATCAGGCAACTTTCAACAGCAATATTTAAAAAATTAAGTTTTCCTAAATAAATTAATATATTTCTATCCTGGCATCCTATTACAGGGATCCCCAACCCCCAAGCTGCAGCCCATTCAGAACTGGGCTTCGGAAGCGGCAGGCAAGAGCACACACACAGCTCCATTTTGTGTGAGTGGAGGATAGGCGCACTTCTGCTTTATTTGTGGGAGTGGCACGTGCCCAAATGGAGCTGTGCGTGCTCATGTGTGTGCCTGCCACTTGCACAGAAACAATCCCTCTTCCCACCCCCCATTGATCCACCCAACTGGAAAGGTTAGGGACCACTGTCCTATTAGATTTGGGGGGGGGATTTAAACGTATTAAAAATCTTCATGATTTCTTCACCCCAGCTCAGTTCTTCTCTTCTCCATGTGTGGAAGGGAACTTCTGCACTGGGTTGGAGAAACCCATAGAGATTCTAAAGATGTGAGATTCTAAAGATGTGAGATTCATTTCTACAACCTAATAAAAGGATTTCCATCCCTCCTCTTCCCGGTGCATGGAGAGAAGGGGGAATCCTTTGGTAAGTGATGGCAGCTTGTAATCTTCCCTATCAGCTTCCCCAGTGAATTTCTGGGAAGGCTGACGAAAAAGATCCCAAATGGCAATCATGTGATCACAGGGCACTTGACAGTCGTAAGTGTAAATTACGTGGCTGTGAGGAGGTGTACTATGACATTTTACAATGGCCGGAGGTGCTTTATGGAATATAAAGCACACTTTCTAAGCTGTCATAATTTTCAGTGGACTATCTGTATAAAAATGTAGAGTGACATGGGCAAAAATGCACACTACATGTGACATTAATAAATAGTTCCTCTCTAGTTGCTAACACCATTGGAAAATAATTGATGATTGATTTGTAAATTATGAGAGCATTTATACAAGCCCCAAATTTTTGTTGTTAAGTGAGACATTTATTAAGTGAGTTTTTCCCATTTTACAACTATTCTTGCCTCAGTTGTTAAGTAAATCACTGCAGGTGGTATGTTGGTAACACGGTTGTTAATTCTGGCTTCGCCATTGATTTTGCTTGTGAAAAGGTCTCAAAAGATGATCACACGACCTTGGGATAAATACGAACCAGTTGTCAAAAACATCTGAATTTTGACTACATGACCATGGGGATGCTGCAAAGGTTATAACTATGAAAACTGTCATAAGTCACATTTTTCAGTGCCGTTGTAACTTTAAACGGCCACTAAATGAACTGTTGTAAGTCAAGGACCACATGTGCTTTGATGCATTGCAATTCTAGGGTATGTGTGTTGTGAGTGAATAAACAATTTAAACGAGTGAGTGTAGAAGGATGTTTTAGTAAATTGAACACTTAGATGTTTGTATTATGACAGAATGCATGTAATGGGAGAGGCTTACTAAAAACATCTCCCAGAGAGAAACATAATTCTTAAGTGTTACAACTCGTCCTCCAAAGTAAACACTCAACAACATACCATTTTTTCTATTTGACATACTGTGACTGTCTAGCCAAAGGAAGTCAGCAATATATGATTTACATAAGATATTTTTAAAAAGCTTCTTTGACATTTGTTCAAGTAGAATCTTTTAATGGGTAAATTATGATGGAGACACATCTGTGTATAATGCATTTGACTTCTTCAGCATAAAATAAAAATAACCATTTTTATATTATAAAGTTTTAAAAATATTTTGCAGTCAAAAATTGTTCTTCATAGACTATTAGAGGTATGCAGTCAACATATGTTTTATTGCTGATTCCTTTTTTTCCCCCCTTAGATACATTGGAAAGTCTGACTCTATAACAATCAGTGTATGGAACCACAAGAAAATCCATAAAAAACAGGGAGCTGGTTTTCTGGGTTGTGTGAGACTTCTTTCTAATGCTATCAACCGCCTCAAAGACACTGGTTGTAAGTAGGCAGAACAAAAGTACTTTGGTATTTTGGAGTAAGCTTTTTAGAGTGACTTTAAAGTTAATTCTATGGAAATTATAATTTATTTATTTGTATCCTGCCTTTATTATTTTTACAAATAAGGTGGTGAACCTATCCACCACAACTTCGTCCTCCTATTTTTTTCACCACAACAACAAACCTTGTGAGGTGCGTTGAGCTGAGAGAGAGTGACTGGCCCAGCTGGCTTTCATGTCTAAGACAGGATTGGAACTCACAGCCTTTGACTTTTTAGCCTGGTACTTTAACTACTAGACCAAAGTGGCTTTGGGGATGGTGAAGACCAGTATGCTTTTTGTCTTCTTTTGAAATTAGAAATGTTTAATTCAGCAATATATATTTTGCCATAGAAATTATACTTTACATAATCATTACATAGAAATAAGGCGTGTCTCCTTGGGTTTTTTTTTTATAGATCAGAGATTAGATCTATGCAAACTTGGGCCAAATGACAATGATACAGTTAGAGGACAGATAGTAGGTAAGTAATGATTTTAATTTGTTTGTTTGCTTAATTTTTAACCCGCCTTGGTGTTTTTTTTTATAAATAACACAAAATGGTGAAAATACTTGTTTCTTCTCCTGTTTTCCACACAACAACAATGTTGTGAAGTGAATTGGGTTGAGAGAGAGAGATGGCCCAAGGTCACCCAGCTGGCTTTCATGGGAAGGCAGAATTAGAACTCACAGTTTCTTGTCTAAGGAGATTCTTAGCCATCCAGATTATGATTGTCCCAAAGGGGCTTTTTCAAAAGGCAACTAAACTTTCAAAAGCATCTTTGGGTCACAGTCTTTTGGTTTCCAAGCCAGCACCCTAACCACTAGATCACACTAGACCAAATTTAAATATGTATTTCAAACATCAGGATGGAAATAGGAAAAAAAAGGAATGCAAAATATGATTCTTCTGTTACTTAAGTCTTCTTTTGAGTCAGAACGGCGTGATTTCGATATAGTTCTATGTAAGTTTGACAGAAAACTCTACCTAAAGCTATTATAATTCTTCATTCTATTGGCAAAAAAGTTTTGGAAGGCTTCTGTGGTACAGATTCCTTCCTAAGAATAACACATACCAGGTAATGCAGTATAGTCTTTTGGAAGACGTCCCTGTAAAAACGTGGAAGAGGAATGGTACAGAGTACATTAGGTGAAACAGATTGTCCATAAAAGCCCCTTTGATCCAGCAAATGTTTTTTATGAATAAAAATGAATGGCATCTTATTTCCATTTCCTTTTTTGTATGCACCTCCCCTCCCCTTTGCCTTCTCCCTTGTGGCTCATGAGGATTCCCTATTGTCTGAAGAAGATTTGGGGAGATTAAAGCATAGGCAGAATGAAAGCGTTCTTCCCTCTGAGCTCTGCTGGGTGGTTTGCTTTTAAATTTTGATTGTAAAGAGAAACCATTGCATGAAACACTTTTATTTCTGCTTATCAACATTATTTGGAATTCATTTTTTTCTTCCTTGTTAATAACTGCACTCTGCTTACCATTTCTGTTTAAGCTTTGGCAAATATATATAATTTATATAGATTTTTAACAGTGACAGTCAGATACTGTTTAACTGACATGCTTAAAGCCAACCAAGTTTACATGTTATGTACTGCTTTATTTTGCCTTCTTATTGAAGTTAATGTTTAATATATTGCTTTAGCTATGCTTCGATCAATCCTGTTAATGTGTTTGTTAATCCTATGAATTTGTTTTTCAAGAGTAGGGCGTGTGAGAAAGGAAATTGACAAGCAACTTCTTGTTGTGATGGTCTTTTGAAATATAATTTGATTGATCTCACACTTGTGCTGCAAGTTATGTGTTTCAATATTATATCCATTCCAAACATTTTATTATGTCAATGGTAGTAGGATCTCTGGATGAAATTGAACCTTATCATTCAGTTTAACTTTGTTTACAGTACTAACATTTAAGAATCCATTCCGCTGAATGGTTGTCTATGATTTAACAAATTTAAAAAGTTGGAGGAAGAGTAGATTGTCTCTACTGAGAATTTCCAGACGTTTGATTTATAGATTCTATTCTTGCTTCCAAGTTGTTGTTGTTGGATTTTTTTTTCTGAAAATGCTGATCCCAGCAGGTGGAATTATAAGGATCTGTTTGCAGATGGTGCCCTACCTTCAGAATGCCAGCATTCCTTTGGGTTCAATGGGGCCCAGCCTCTCTGTTATCTTTCGCCTGCTTGATGCTCGTTTTGGTCTAGACTTGAGTTTTCAGTTCCAATCTAAACAGGATTAGGAAAAGCCCATTAATCTTAATGCCACAGAAACCACAAATAAGTTATGTGTTCAGTTTCATTCTTGACTGGCCTCTTTATAAAGTAAACAGAACTACTTAGGTTTACACAGACAGCCTTTGTTGTATTATTTGCAACACTTTAGGCACAGAATTATCATTTTATTTTATTTGTGAAAAATCTTTGTATGTAAGAAACGTTAGCACTAAAGATTGTCTTTTTAATGCAGGTGTGAAATGGGAATTGTTCGTATAGATTTAAACTATTTTTGCAATAGCACTGTGTCATATATGCCACTGTTAAGGCTCATTACATCTTTCAAAATGCAAGCAAATAAAAATTGTAAATCAACATTTTTAAAAAATGAGTGAAAAACCAGATCGTGATATTATAGGATGAATAAAATCCCTGATATGGAGATGCCTTTTACACAGAAGTATCCAATTCTTAGCAATTGACTTATGCTAAATTATAAGGCAAGTGGTAAATATATTTATGGTCTATATTTTCCACACATTTAGCGAATTAAATTTCCCAAAGATTTATCTTTATTAGCAAGATTTATATGTCAGCTTTAAGTAAAGCTTTTAGTGGTGGAAATAGGAGGAAATAACATAAAAATAGGTGTAGCTTACAGGGAAAAAAAACAGCAAAAAAGAAGAAGACTGACATGTTAAAAATAATGTGATAACAAAATATCTGACCAGGCCAAACCATAAGAATGTCACTAGACAAGTTTCTTTGAGGAGGCAATTCTACAACCGTGGCATCTTAATTGAGAAAGCTCTCTCTCTTTCTGGTCACCACTCATTTACAATACATGGTCCTTAAAGGAGATTCTGTGAAAAACAAAGTATCCGTTGGTTCTCAAGCACTCAGTTTTGCCAGGACTGAGTTGCTGCTTATTGGCTCTTATTCAGTTTATTAATATTCCTGATAAGTTTCATTATCCTTCATATGAATTTGATGAAGAGAATGGGACGTTATCAGCAAAGAGGTGTTGCTTCATTGCACCTCCCTATTGCCTTTTCCAATTTATTTTGGTCTTTCAGAACCATGGAGACAACCAAAATCTTGCAGGATCATATAACATTGACATATTCGATCAGTATCACATTTTGGAGTTACTTCTTTAGGTAGAAATGGAATTACTATGTCATTGTTTCTCCCAAAAGAATATGGAAGAGTAACATTGTAATATTGATATTGGAAGTTGCTAGATATTCCAGAATTAACAAGATCCACATTCCAAATAAATCATTCATTAATATACTGTTAGCAATCTTTGTATTAAGTAATCTTTTCTAACAAAAGTATGTTTTGTGTTCTTCTAGGCAACTATGAGGAACAGATTGAAGGTATAAGATTGTAGCTTGAGGTTATAGAGACATGGTTATAGGAATACCTGTTTACTGAACTAAAATTTCCAGGGTCAGATTACATCAAATCTATCCTGGAGAAATCCTCAGGGAGTTTAGTGAAAAGATAAGAGCATCCTACATATTTTCAAAATTCCAAACGCATATATCACTGAATCAAAAAGATTTGTGCAAAATATTCCATAATAATGTTCTAATTTTTATTTTTGTTTTTTGATAGTAAGTCTTCAGTCCAGAGACCGGATAGGTACAGGAGGGCAAGTTGTTGATTGCAGTAGATTATTTGATAATGATTTACCTGATGGGTAAGTTATTTTTTTTTGACAGTTGGAATAAAATAATATATTGCATGTGCCAAACATTGTTTTCATTTGTGCTTAATATTTGCAGTGATAACAAAAAATGAAAGAATGCTAGTTTAAAATGTATTACACATAAGCCTATTTAATAAATAACTTTATGAGCTCAAACATTTTAAAATCAAACTTCTTGTAATGTACACTTTTCTTTCAATACAAAAATTATTTAGTTGGGAAGAAAGGAGGACGGCTTCTGGAAGAATTCAGTATTTGAATCACATCACACGAACAACACAGTGGGAGAGACCAACAAGGTAAGCATTCTTTTACAGAGCTAAAGGTGTGGCATGCCTACAACTCTAGTGGTTGTTAATGCTAGGAATTATCCAATTCTACGTTGATGTGCCACATTGTGTCCTTTCCTCCCAAATTAGAACTTTTTCTCACATACTTAATATGCATTACATTATTATACAAAAATATAGAACATATTTGCTAATGAGAATCTTTTCATGGAATCTTGAGAACAGAGCATCCAAATTAGTTTTCAGTTAAATGAGAGGGGTTTTTTTTGGATTCCCCTCTGCAACAAACATTTTGCTAGAATACTTAACATTATCTCAAACTTCTGCATATGCTTCAAAAGAGTTGCTTATCCCTGTTTTGTTAAGTTTTCCTTAAAGTCCTTATTAGTTATTTATTTAATATTCAATAATAAGTAATAAAATCAGCAGGAATAAAGGGGTCATATTTATATATAAAGATAAACCCTTTTTTTAATAGAACTCTGGTTTTTGTTAAATTAACTCAAGGTTTGTTATCAGTTTATATATCCTTTCTAGGAAAGGGAGAAACAAGGGAAACGGTTTTGGACAATGCATTAAAAAATTATTCCTATTTCGCTTCCATTTGAGTGGAAGATGGTGACACTTGTGCACCAGTACAAATGCACCAGGATTTTCCTGATTCTTCTATGCTTGGTTGTAAAGTTGGCAACTTTATGTGTTATTGCTAATAGGTAGGAAATCAGATTTCTCATCTCCCTTTCCCCCAAGTCTCCTTCGTTCCATCCTTAGTACAATGCAAACAGTGTGAACATTTCTCAGTGTGGGGATGGTTTTAGAATTCTTACTATCAAAGGAGGCATTAGTGGTCTCTGTGGCAAGGAGAACTTTTTTCTAACTACCAGCTGTAACCATTCCTTGTCAGGGGTAATCTGGCCTCAGCAATCCTTGTGGTGACAATTTTAGGGCTGGATTACTGGAAATATGCTTTACACAGAATTACCCTGGGGGCTGAGCTGGAAACTGCTTCTGGTGTAAAACGTTGCAGCCAGATCATTGAAGGGGCATATGAATGTTTTATACCCATCTACCAATCTGTTCATATTCATATGAAAAAACTGTTTGGATTTTGGTGGTAGATGCTTAAAGAATAGTCTATTTGTCACATGATAATTCATTTAATGGCAGTGCTGCATTTATCAAGAATTTGCTATGCCATAATCCAAGAGAATGTCCTCAATACTTGTGCTCTTTTTCACTCCAGCATCCAGCCATCTTGTGCAGCTTACCTTTTAATCTAATTAAATTTTATTTATTTATTAGAATGTGGTTTTCTAGTAACGTGCTTTGAAACTAGTATTTCTTGACACATTACTTAAAACTCTGTAATTTTAAACTGCAATGCCCTTTTATAGAAGAAACAAAGATTGTTGTTTTTCAATAGGCCAGCATCAGAATATTCCAGTCCTGGCAGACCTCTGAGTTGCTTTGTGGATGAGAACACACCTCTTACAGGAATAAATGGTGCAACATGTGGACAGTCATTTGACCCCAGGCTAGCGGAAAGGAGAGTTAGATCTCAGAGGCATAGGAATTACATGAGCAGGACTCACCTGCATACTCCTCCAGATCTACCTGAAGGATATGGTATGTGTTCCTGAAATTGTATAACTATCTGCTTGTCTTTTATAAATAAGAGAGAAAGTATATATTTTTTAAATGAAGTATGGTGCTGGTGCTAACTATGATGATTTAGCAATTGTGCAACACTAAGGAGATGCTGGGACTTTGTGGTTAATAAATATTTTAATCAGTGACATTTTCCTCTCCATAAAACTCTTACATTACAACCCAGTGTGGTCATAAAAATGGCTAATTTTGAATCAGTACCATTAAGTGAAGTGAACTTTAGTTTTTTTTTTTTATGAGGTATATTATGCAGTATTGCAAAGACCAATGAGGGTAGCTTTGCCTTTTGTGAATATGGACACATTAGATACATTGTTTTTAAAAATTTAGAAATCTGTAACTGCTTTAGACAAGTCACTAATGTTATGTATTCTTTGTTTCAAAATGCATATATGTATAACAATTCTTTTATTCTTTTTCTGTTTTCATTTGTTTTGTATGCATGGTGCCTGTCAAAGGGGTTATGCTATTGTTACTTTTAATTGTCATGCAGATATATTAATTTTGGAGATGAATATACGTGTCCCAGGATAATGTTTCAGGATCCAATCTGGGTCAGTTACTGGGACCAGAAGTTCTGTCTTTTGAGCTTTGGACTCATTCTGGAGCTCATGTTCTCTCATGTCTCTCTCTCTCTCTCCCTCTCTCTCTCTCTCTATTATTTTGTTATATACATGTAAACTACTGAACGCAGTTTGATTGTAGCAGGGTATAAGTTTAATAAGTGTGTGTGTGTGTGTGTATGTGTGTGAGAGAGAGAGAGAAAGAGACAGAGAACATGCACATGCACACACACATGTATTTCCTCTAATTCAGACACCACAATTCTACCAGAACTCAGCTTTTATTATTCTAGCATTTTTCCTTATACACTTTGAATTTTTGTATTATAGAATATATTGTATTAAATGTTTGTATTATAGAATTTTTTAAAAATATGCTATTGTATTTAAAATAGCAAGTTCTGAGATCTTAAAATCCATACCAGAAAGTTGTCAGAAGGTTGAGTCATTATTCAACCTTCTGACATTTTTGCCTGGATGAGTGAGAGTCTTCATTGACATAGCAGAAAGTTGTTAATTGATCATCAGAGCATTGGGATTCTTTGATCAAATTTAAATAATGTTTGTAACGTTTATTGGCATGTATTTGTATTTGTGCATATATGATGCTTTTTAAGGGAAGAGAATGAAAAGAAGTCTCTCCCCCCACACCAAATTCTTACGGTTTATTTGGAAATTTTTATTGATCTAGCTGGCATTGAGCTGTCCATTTGCATGCAGACTCACCCAATATGTACCATTTCTGTATTCAGTGGCTTCGTCTGCAGAATCTGTTAACATATATAGAACACACTAGCAGTTCTGAGTTGGGAATATTTGTAATTTCAAGATTTGTTCTTTTATCTTGTACAGGAATGCATTGTTGCTTTGAACAAGGATGAACAATGTATTACTGAAACCTGCATATGAGAAATTCCTGTTAAAGTTAACTCAGATTCATATCTCAGTATAGAAAAGTACAGATAGTCCTTGAACCCCAATCGAGCCCAAAATTTCCATTGTTAGCAAGACAATTGTTAAGCAAATTTTGCCCCATTTTGCGACCTTTCTAAGTTGTTAAGTTAATCACTGCAATCGTTAGTAACACGATCGATAAGTGACTCTGGCTACCCCCATTGACTTTGCTTATCAGAAGCTTGCAAAAGATGATCACAAGACCCTGGAATACTGCAGCTGTCATACATATGAACCAGTTGCCAAGTGGTCAAATTTTGATCATGTGACCATGGAGATGTGCAATGATCGTAAGTGTGAAAATGGGTCATACGTCGCTTTTTTCAGTGCTTTTTCAATACTTAAGTTATTACAGATATTGGAGACTCTTTATTTCCCCATTTTGTTTTGTATGCTCACTATTCAGTATCTTTCCAGTCACTTCAGTCGAATAAAATTCATTGTGGCTGCATGGGAGAACAGCTTTAAAAGACTCTTCCCCCTAAAATATATTTTTCTTCTTCTACCCCATCCTTGCAAATGTTTTCATCCCGTGACAGACAGGCAAGTCTCAAGGGAGACTGTTCTGACTCTGGGAAGGTTAACAGCAGTTAAAAATATAACATAGAAACAGAATAAAGGTTAGGCAAATGTATTGTATAAAAAAATTACCCCAGTCTTGCTTAGACAAACTGATCAAAGTAGTCCAAGTCTGGAACCCTTAACAGCTGTTCTAGAAAAGACCAAAATGGAGCATCATGAGGGGAAGTTACATAGATTATAGTATTTATGTCTATTATAATGTCAATGATGATTGGAGATCCAGGGAATGTTCTTTAGAAAAGGAAACAATAATTTGAACTTTCTGATTTATTTTTGCATTGATAATTTCCCAAACAGAGCAGAGGACAACTCAGCAAGGGCAGGTGTATTTCCTACATACTCAAACTGGTGTAAGCACATGGCACGATCCCCGTGTACCTCGGTAAGAAAATAATGTATCTTCATTGGTGCTGGAAATTAAGTAAAGCCCCCTTTCAAGTAAAATTCAAAACAGCACACACATTTCTAATAATTGCACCTTTGCCCAGTGACAGAATGGTGTGCATTGTGTGATTCTGTAGACACTCAAATTCAGAACATGGTTCAGAAAACAATGCATTCCGAAAAATCTCAAATCTCAATTTAAAAAGAGTAGCTTGGGCTGAATACTTGTGTCTGAAAAAAAAAAGAATGTGTTACATGTCTAATACATTCACAAACATCTGAAGGATTTGAATAAGGTATGTCTTTGATCAGAAATGAAATTAATTAAACCTAAATTTATTACTTACTTGCCTCCAACTTTCTTACCAAAGAAAGTCAAATCAGTGAAGATTTTTTGCTAATGTAAATGGCTTTTGTCAGTGAATTTAAGAGAGAGGCACTGCACCCCACTCTTTACAGTACCCTTAACATTCAGAGAAATCTCTGAAGCAGCTCTAGGGGTACATGGAGACCTGTGAGGTCTTGAGAACTGAAGATGGTCTTATCACTCAAACAGACTTCCACTTATTAACTTTTAAAATATAAAACTTGTAGTAAGTGAGCTGAAATCTAAATTATATAGTTTATTGTTTCTTTAACATTAATGAATACTGATACGATTTCAATAGTATTAACTGTTTACACACCTAAAGCTAACTTCCCTAGTTTTTTATCTGGTAAATGATGTAATAGTTAAAGCACTGTGCTAGGACTGTGGAGACCCATATTCAGGTCCCTATAGAGTTATGAAATGTACCGTGTAATCTTGGATTGCTTGCTGTTGTCTAATCTATCATGCCTCACATAATTGTTCTGGGGGTGGGAGTGAAACATGTACAGTGCAGGATATAGAAATAATATGTAAATGAAAGGCTTATTTTACAAACATTAAAAGGTATTAATCATACTGTATTGAGAAAACTTGTATTCATCTAGGGCAGGAGTGTCAAACTCAAGGCCCGCAGACTGGATTCCGCCCACAGGATGCTTAGATCTAGCCCGCGGGGCCACCCTGGAAACAGCAAAGGACCGGCCCACAGTGCCTCTGCCAGTGAAACGGATCTCTGTTTTCACTGGCAGAGGACTGCAGGAGTTGAGTTGGCCATGCCTACCCTGGCCACGCCCACTCAGCCCTCCGAGGTCAGACATAATCCTGAAGGGGCCCTTAATGAAATCAACTTTGACACCCCTGATCTAGGGCTTGTTATTCTTTCTCATGGTTAGTCTACACGGTGGGTTAGTCACCTGTGGTACACTGCAAGCTTATATAAACTCTATAGAAAACAAGGTCTGTTTTCAACTTTAGAAAAACCATTTCAAGTATCCTTAAAAAATTAAAAAGACTTGTTAAAATAATGACTAAAGATAAAATCAGTGTTAAAGCCCTATAGTAAGGGTGGCCTTTAAGTACTTATATTTCTAGTAGGAATTATGCTGATTAGAGGAATATTAATTTATTTTTAAAAAAAACAGTATAGCTTTTGTGTGATAACAGTGTTTCCAAGGCACGTGCAGTGCAGTGTCTTTCTAAGAGTATGTTTTTTTTTTTTTTACTTTTGTGGACTTACTCCCAGGGACTAGAGATTCCAACTGAAGAGATAATGTTTCTGAAACAATGTGTATGCACAGACTTCATGGAATAGTTATGTTACATTTCTGCCTGTTTGGCTCAGAAGCCCTAAGCTGAGATATTCCTCGTTTCTATTTGTTTTTTGAAGGGATCTTAGCAACATCAATTGTGAAGAACTTGGGCCTTTGCCTCCTGGATGGGAAATCCGAAACACAGCCACAGGCAGAGTTTATTTTGTTGATCATAACAACAGGACCACACAGTTTACAGATCCACGACTATCAGCTAACTTGCACCTGGTTCTAAAGTGAGTTAATGTCACTGATGTCACCAATATGTGGTTAATAACATTTAGAGCATTTAAGGTAGTTTTCCAAGAAAATCTCTTATGCCTCTTAATTTCTGCATGTTCATTTTAGATTAACCTAATCTATAGCAGAATGTTTGATCTGCTGTAGGCATGGATTAGCTTGTGTCATGGAGGCTAATGCTCTAGAAAAGAGCACGTTAAAATTGTGTTCTATTTGATAAGTCACTGATTTGTAAAGGGATGTTAGGAATGTTACCATTTTTGTTAATCATTGGTTATATTTTATTTTTACTGTTATGAAAAAAACCCATGTTCTGTATTTCTTCTATTCCTGACAACCAGGTTTCTCCTTAATTTCTTTTGCATCTGTCCAAATTAAAATAGAAAAACCTAAGATATACGAAGCATAGAAAGAAAGGAGAAAAGGAAAAAAATGAGATTCAGTGTCATTTTCAATTTTGGAAGATTGGTACTTGGCTTAAAGTATATAATACAAATTTATATATAATATGAGAAATTTTCTCTATGCTAATTGAAATTGGCTCTCTGGTAGTAAAGTATGATTTATATTTTCATGGGTAACTAATCTAGATGGGGATTTTTCAGGAATATCTGATTACATGCTTTCTAGGGAAATTAACATCTTATATTGTTTTAAATCAAACTCTTAAGATAATGTTGTTTTTCTGTTGATGGAATTGAAACAGAGGGATCTAAGGAAGCATTTTTAATACAAAAAAAAATGTTTGTTTCTGCACCAGAAATTTTCCAGTTTTGCTCCTGCATTTAATACTTCTATTCTTCCCAAGAGCAAAATTTGAGCAGAATACTGGTGGAAGATTTATCTACTTCAATACATTGAAATTAAAGTCCTTATATAAGTTTAGGGTTTAAATTCAAGGCTTTTTCGTCCTGCCTTTCCAAGTCAATAGATAGCTATCCATTCTCTTGATGGCCTTGGAAGATATATGATCCATACTGAGGTATGGGAACTGCTGGTTTCTGCTTTGCCAGCTTCATTCTGCATATGTGAGAAATAGTTGCATGTTCACTTGACTCTCTTTTTAAAAAAGTGTTAAAACTTTTCACAGAACAATATTTGGGAATAGGACTCTGGAAAATAAATTTCTTGGTTTGATGAACCCAAAGCAGGTTACAAATTATCTAAAAATGTTTGATTTTTATATACCTGTTTTAAAATGTAATTACAATTTTTTAGAAAATCTTTTGGTTTGCATAGCTGTTCAAATCTGGTTTATCTATTTACTGACCAACGTGGTATTACAACAGACTTTCTATCTGCTCTCTAGAGCAAATGCCAAGCACTTTCCAAAGACTTAAAAATAGGCATTTTTTGACTAACGATCAGTATAGAATATAATTTGTGTTTCATATAGGCTAACAAAAAGGTTTAGCAAAATAGGCTTCTTGCAACAGAAAGAACATTCTATTTGTCAGGTTCTAAAATCACAGGTATTGTTTTTTTTTGCACTTCCCAAGCTACATACTTTATTTTTTCCTTTATGCATCTGTTTTTCATTATGAAAAGATTTCAGAAATTCAGCTAGCAGTGTCATCAGCAAAAGTATAGTATCTGATTAATTTTATATAGCATTTGTTCCTTTATGATGTACCATATAGGATAAATGAAAATATTTTGTTTTTGTGTTTGCACTAAAGAAAAACAAGTTGGTTGTTTCTGTTTCTGTATATTGAAAACCAGTTACGAGTGTCTTGCCCAATGGATAATCCATTCCTAAACTCAACTGGAGAGCCAGTTTGATTTGGCATTTAATGCATCTGGCTAGAAACCAGGAGCTTGGGAGTTCTAGTCCTGCCTTAGGCATGAAAGCAATATGAATGACATTGGACCAGTCATTCTCTCAGCCCAACTCACTTCACAAGGTTTTGTTGTGGAGAAAGTCAGTCAAATAATTTCAGCAGACAGGGCATAGAAGAAGGGCCTTCTCTGCTGTGATGCCTGCCCTTTGGAACATCTTATCCCCTGAAGGTGATATTAGCTCTTATTCTTCTGACCTTCTGCAAGAGCCTGAAGACCTGGCACTGCCAGATGGCTTGGAACCTTTTGGGGAGAACGTCACAGTGAAGGTGGTTGTCGAAATAAGAGGCAACCCCCACCTATAACCTCACATCCTGCTTCCTGCCCCCATCTTTTAAGTATCATTTTACCTGTGATTGTAATTCTATTTTTATTGTTTTAAACATATTTATCTTTTATGATTTTAATGCTGTAAGCCACCCAGAGTTGTTTTGAAATGAGCTGAGCAGCAAATAACTCTAAAATAATAAAATAAAATAACAAAATTAAATTCAATTAAAAATATAGTATTATTAGGTATGTTTGCCACAGTGAGTTACTTATAAAGGTGGGATAAAAAAATAAATAAAAATCCAGGTTTTTAAAGGCAGGCTAAATGATTCCTGGAGTGGGGACACTCTTCCAAAAGATTGGAGCATTTGACATACCACATTTGCTACCTTTAATTTATTCCTTTAATTTCTACCTTTAATAACCTAAATATATTGACTCCTGAGAACATAAAAAAGCTCATTTTTTAAAACTCCAGTTGAAAGTCTACCTGTTCCTGAGAAATGCTTCTTTTTGTTATTTTGCCATTTCTGCCATTCCATTAAAGCAGATAAGTTTATACATAATCTTATTCTTAAACTGAAGGTAAAGTAGAATTGCTTATTATGACTGCTGACAGCAGAAAACTTTTGGCTGGAAGGACAGAAAATTCTGTCAGCCAGAATGAAGTTTAAAAACAGCAGCCACAGTTTTATTACTTGACATAAACTTACAAATAGAGGAAGAAAGCATTTGTTGATGATGTCTTGACCTGGCTGCTTCTGGTTTATGTTGGCTGCTGCTTTGTATCCAGGTTGGCAACAGTGGTTTGTGATATTAGTAAGCATGGTTGGCAAACGTCTGTTGACAGTAAACAAGACATCTTGGCTGCCATGGTCCATGCCTGGTACTGAAAATGTCAATTATAAGAGCAACAGCCATCTCTTTGTAATGAACAAGATGCTTTCATCCCTTATGATGCTATCTAAACATTCTTATTCCATTAATCAGTGATTACTTAGTTTATAGCAGGGTTCTCATAGCATAACGCAGAAAAATCTGAGAATTAAAGCAAGAGAGCTCTAATATGATTCTTGCAACTATATTAACCAGATAAGGGTTAAAAAGAAGAAAAAAAACTAAATGACTTGCATTCCTATCACAAGCTATTACTAGTCAAATGGTGCTGTCTGAGGAAATCTAATCCTGACTAGGATTGCACAGTCTTGACCAATAGGCATTAACTTTTATGAAGATGAGTTATTGAGCAATGGATTGATTTCATGATATTCTTTAAATTTTATTAAGTATCCTCAGATGCTAATAAAGATGGGAGCACTTACAACGTTATATAACTAATTACAAATAAACAGTAGGTTGGAAATTTGAAAATTTATGTCCACTACTATTATTTGCTCAACCTAACAGTTAATTGAACATGCCCCTAAAATTCACTTTGGTTTATCTACTGATAGATTTATCTGTGAATATATATGATAATAATTAAGATTATATATTTATGGATAAGATCATTCACAGATAAGCCAACCTTTGAATTTGTAACCAAATGCCACATATAAGAGACGAATTACCCCCGGAGATGAGGACCATCCCTGATCTCTTGACCTTCCGGCGCGCGCTAAAATCCTATTTATTTCAGCAAGCCAGTCTGGCCTAGGGGTTTTTAGAATTTTTAATTCGGTTTTAGCTTTCTTAATCTCCTATTTTTTTAATCTTTCGATAATGGCCAATCTATTTAATTCTTTTAACTCATTTTAAGTATTGTATGTGTATTTATATGTATATTTTATCTGGCTGTACACCGCCCCGAGTCCCTCTGGGAGAGGGGGCGGTATATAAATTTAAATAAATAAAAAATTGATAAGCCATCTGAAAATTATGACACACTAAATTTCAAGAGTTGATTTATCTGGGAGTAGTATATTTTTCTTGATACGTAAAAATTGAAGGTCATCTTATCTATGAATGAATTTACCTACATGTATATTTGTTTAAGTCTTTACTGAATTTTTTATCAACATTTTGATAAACAGTAAATCCATGTTTATGTTCTATTACCTATCAGAATTATTGTGTTCCATCTATATTTGCCTCTTATTTCTCATAAAATTCATAAATTTGATTGACATGGTTGGCTTTGTTTATCATTGGCTTCTGCTAATAATTGGAAGAGGCAATGAATTATGTTTCTCCACATTACTTTCATTATTACTATTACTTTCACAGTTTCATCTGACATATCATATAGTCTTTTAAACAATCAGATTTAGACATTTTTCTTAGCAAAACTTTTATTCTGAAATAATGTTCTTTCTACTTAAAATGCTGCAGATTTTGGCATGAGTTTATAACTATAAAAAATGTCAGAAGGTCCTACCTTGAATATATCATGTTTTCATCCCTTACTGTCTGAACATAGTTTTAAAACATTTTCTTTAATAGCTAGTGAAAATATTCATTTATCTGTGCCAATTGTAAAATTGCCTACATTCCTGTGGTTAAGACAAATTCAGGTACAGTTGATACCATCTTAGCCAAACTCTCTACAAGCATTTTTGTAAATTAACTTTTCAAGAAAAGCAATTAAAATGTATGATGGTATCCTCCTTTTAGATTATTTGTGTTTGGACACACCTGAAAATCTCAAAAAAATAGGTCAATGTGAGACATTTTGACCAGTGTCCACATGGTGATATGTTTATTTTCTTTATAAATAAAGGAGTTGAAATGTTCAGTATTAAAAGAAACAGGCTCCTTCAGAGAATTTTGATAAAATAGCACACTGAATATTTTCCCCCAACATGTTAGCTTACATGCATTTTATGGAAGCTGTGGAAATGAGAATCACTGGAAGTCTCGGAATCTTGAAAGTCAAAAGTCGCTCTGTTTCTTTTCAGCCGTCAAAATCAACTTAAAGATCAGCCGCAACAGCAGCAACAAGTTGTTTCCCTGTGCCAACTTTCAGACGAGGCTGAATGTCTTACTGTGCCAAGGTACAAACGGGATCTAGTACAGAAACTCAAGATTTTGAGACAAGAGCTCTCCCAGCAGCAGCCCCAAGCTGGACACTGCCGTATAGAGGTCTCCAGGGAAGAAATTTTTGAGGTAACATGAGAACTATAAATTACTGCGGAATTAAAATAAAAGCCAGTGCTTATTTATAGTGATCTGGGATTTTGCACTACAAATGGAGGAAAATTCTTAAGGCATTATTGAACTACAGTCCATAACAGGTAGTCCTTGGCTTACAGCCATGTGTTTAGTGACCATTCAAGGTTCCATTGACATATGACTATTTTTCACACTTATGACCGTTGCAGCATCCCTGTGATCAAAATTCAGACAGTTGGCAATTGGCATGTATTTATGACAGTTGCAGTGTCCTGGAGTCATGTGATCACCTTTTGCAACCCTCTGACAAGCAAAGTCATTAAAGAAGCCAGATTCACGTAATAGCTATGTTACTAACTTAACAACTGCCGTGTTTCACTTAACAACCCTCGCAAGAAAGTTTAGTTTTTTTAGTTTATTTTATTGTCATTGCACCTCGTACAACGAAATTAAATACCATCTTCAGTGTACATTATGACTATGAAAATAAACACAAACACACATCCTTCACATTCTATATATTGAATTGAAAACCCCTGATATTGCATTAATATTGCACTATACAGTAGAATTCAACAGAGCTAGTGCCCTGGCAAAGAAGCTGTTTTTCAGATTATAATATTAAGAAAGATCATAAAATGGGCTAAAACTCACTTAGCAACTGTCTTGCTTAGCAACACATATTTTGGGCTCAATTGTGGCTGTGGGCCAAGAACTACCTGTATATTGAGATTCAGTAGGGCCTTATGATTTTATGGAAACAGCATCCTTCTGGTAAAGTCTGAAATTAACTTGTTTATGTTCTCTACAGACGTTTTCAGAATTAAGTGATTTTTCTTCAATTAATAGGATGTACATTAGAATAAATATGGATAAGACCAAACAACATAATTTTGTAGGGTGGTTTCTGGGGATTTTTCAGGAATCGTGGAAATTATATTAGAAGAGTATAGGTTTTCTAAAAAAATATAAGAGACATTTTTTTCCTTAAGTAAACGAGATATTGAACAGAACTTACTGTTTGTACTTGAATTTATAAACCTATGCAAGCAGCATCTGTGAACACTCATGGCACTTTTATTGATCTGATAATTAAGAATAAAACTTTACTAATTAAAGCAGTAGTGTAAATTTTATACAGTCTAGTTCAAGTTGAAAACATAGTAAGTATTTGGCTAATAGGTACCTAATGTAATTGCAGGAATCTTATAGACAAGTCATGAAGATGAGACCGAAAGACTTATGGAAGAGATTAATGATAAAATTTCGTGGGGAAGAAGGCCTTGATTATGGAGGTGTTGCCAGGTAAATAATAAATCCAGCTTAAAACATATAATACTTTAGCTTGTTTTTTTAAAAAAAATATGATGATAATTGAACTAACTTTAGATCCTAGTACCTTTGAGAGCAGTATTGGAGGCAATGCCTACAGTATTGAAGGCAATTTTTGGTAAATTTAAATGCGAAGGAGGTCTCCCTTCAAGTTAGTTAGCACACTGGTAGCATTTCATGGGCCAAACTTATCCTTTAATTTGACATCTTTTTAGAGTGCAATATACTATATATAACGTAACAAGGTATTCAGCAGTTCTTAGCTGTGTTCTAGAATGAAGCCTTTTATGCTCATAACCTTTTGACCTCCTTTGAAAGACCATTGCCAGGGATTGATCTTGGAAACTTATATGCCCAAAGCTTGCTTTTTACTACTTCAAATTGGGAAGTATGACCAATAAAGAACTGACAAGAGCTAAGAACAGATAAAAATTTAAACTCAAGCTCAAGTCCACTCATTTAATAAAATAGTCCATATTAATCACAGTACAACAGAAGTTTCCCATTGTATTCTTCTGGAGATGTTTTTGACTTCCTAGTACAACCTGCCAAAATTTTTACAAACCTGAGTAGTTTTTGATAGTCTCTCACCCAAATATTAAGCAACTTTGACTTTCAACTTGACTTTGTCTTTCAACTTTGATTTTGGCCAAGATTGTGTAAGAGTTTGTAAGTTTCTTGAATGTGCTTGTATCCACAGTAATTATAACAATTTTAGAGTAATTATTGCACTGAAATATTTAAGTTTATAAAATATTTAGTGTAAAATTATTTACGCTAATAAGGCTCCACCTTGTGGTAATGTTTCATAAAGCAAAGAAGCTTTACCTAACTGCCTGATTTTCCTTGAAATTGTATTGTTTTAAATACTAGATATGTTCTAGTGCATTATAGGTAAATTCTGGAGTGGGAAAATGGAAAAAAAAATGAAATAACAGGAAGGCAAATGGTAGTTGAGGAAAATGGATTCAAAAGGTAAATAATTTTGGATTCATTTATTTAACATATGGCAAATACATGGACTTTTAGTGGTTCAAATGTTAATGTCTAGTCCACTCAGCCATTCAAGGACAGAGTGGTCTATATTGAAAAAAATCAGACATTGGGCCGATGTAAGCTCTTGATGGACATTCAGACACAATGTGATGGATATTTTGTCAAGGAGAACCACAGTCACACTGAGAGGTAGAGATAAGACCCCACTTAAACAATGAGTCCTGGCAGACACCATGTTGGGTACCGATCCTGTTCAGATTTGACCAATGCTGGCGAAGAAGGTCAAAACCTGGCATCTTTTGTGTAATATCATCTATGTAAGTGCCTGTATCTGGTGTTTAGCAGCCCATTGGCTTTCCACTGTGTGTTGATGTCAAAGTTGTTAGACAGCTGTTGAGCGAGTGCCAGAGAGGGCTTCCTGGATTTAAGCCTGCCAATTAATAGATGAGGAAGATCAGCGTGCACAGGAAGAAGAGGGTTTCTCATAGTTTTGTTGTACTCCTTCACTAAGGCTTCCTGTCTTCGTAGAGCTGGTGGTGCAATGTGGCTCAAGATGGGGAGCCAGCAAGTAGGAGTAGATTTTATGTAGTCACTAATAATTTTGGAGACCAACAGCTACAGTTCCAACTATAGCCTTTCATAGTTTCTTGAACAATTCTCTCCTGTACAACTAAAGAAGTGAGGAATGGCTACCCAGGGGTGGTTCTTAATCTTCTGTATTTGCACTGTGCATAGATATCACTGGTGCTTTATGAGCCTTGTACTCAGGAGGAACATATCCTCTTCCTTCCCTTCAAATTTAATCCACAGCTTTCTTTAGTAACATGTTACCTATATTTTAAAAGTAGAATAGAGTGCTTCTAAGTAATGTTTGGCAGTTGCCTTCCAATTCAGTTCATTTTGGCATGAACAAACCTATGGGCAATGAGATTCAGTGAATCAGAGCCGTTAATTACCAAGGGAAATACATTTACTTAGCACTTCAAAATGTAAACTTTTAACATAATAGCAAGTGATGGCATATTTAAGCATATTTTAGCATGCTGAGGCTGAGTTGAACCATATGCCATGAGACTCATAATCAGAATTACATTTCCAGTGAGCAGAAGCAGTAAAAAATGTTTCATGGTAATTTAAATTCCTAAGACATACTTGTATGTTTTGTTCCCTTAAATTAATATCCTGTATTTTAAATCTAAAAAAGAAATACTAACAGTTCCAATTGGATTAATGATTTGTTTTCTTTTACCTTCCTTTAAAATTGTACATACAATTTTAAATAGAAAAAAAATCATTCAATTTAGCTAAAAAGCTGTTTTTTCTTTTTTTGTTCTCTGAATAAATAATATGTTAACCCTTTATGTGTTTTGTCTCTTTTTGTGAAATACAAAATAATAAAATACAGCCTGGATCCTAGACTATAACTATGTAATTTTTACCGTGTTCTTCCCTGCGTACTTCCTTACTTTACAGAATACTTCCCTGGAAATACAGCTAGTCCTCGACTTACAGTTGTTCGTTTAGTATCATTCAGAGTTACAAAGGCACTGAAAAAAATTATTTACGATCATTTTTTACACGACCATTCACACGACTGAATTTCAGACGCTTGGCAACTGGCATGTATTTATGATGGTTGCAGGTGTCCCGGGGTCATGTGATCAGCTTTTGTGTCCCTTCTGACAAGCAGAGTTAATGGGGAAGCCAGGTTTGCTTAACAACCGTGTTATAACAACAGCAGTGATTCACTTAATCAGTGTGGCAAAAAAAAGTCATAAAATGAGGTAAAATTCACTTAGCAACTATCTTGCTTAACCACAGAAATGTTGAGTTCAATTCTGGTCATAACTCAAGGACTACCCGTATAAAATGCTAGGGAAAGAACTAAAGCTGCTTCTCTCTTTTCTTGCCACCCTAATGCTGCATAGCAGTGGTGGGTTTCAAAGTGGTTTACCACTGGTTCGGTGGGTGTGGCTTGGTGGGTATGCTTTGCACATGCACCACACACCAAACACACACTTTGCGCATGTGCAGAGGCTTTCCTACTCACCTCCTGCAATCCTGCACTCTCCTCGTAACTTCAACAGCTGACGCCCGCAATTGCTGTGCCACGCATAGCAGCTGCGCTTCAAAAGCAGGAAATGAAGGTCAATATGGGAGTCGGGTGGGCAGGTGGGCCCAACTGCAGAGTGTCTGAGAGACTCGGGGCGAACCAGTTCTCTGCCAGCTGATCTTCGGTGCTACCAGTACGCCAGAACCGGGCCGAACCGGTAGAATACCACCACTGCTGCATAGTCTTTGTCCCATCTCTTTCTTCCAAAATTTCATTTTTTGCCCTATCTCCTTCCAAAATTTGACAAAACATCTTGTATAGATTTAAACACTTGTTGGCAGCTATTTTCCCAGGATTTTGCAAGCAATATACCCATGCCATGTATATAGTAACTGAATTGTGCCTTGGCACAAATGGAGTATGAAATGATGAAAGCTCAGGCAAGCCAGCAAGATGCTGAATTCAGACTTCATAAAGTGTTGGCCTTAAGGCACAATAATAAATAATTGCTGTTTCATCTTCAGGTCACATTATCGCCTTTTGCCTAAGGCTTCATTGAAAGTTGTTTTTTTGTGCAATGCTTGTGTTTCCTTCAGAGAATGGCTGTATTTGCTATCCCATGAAATGCTGAATCCATATTATGGCCTCTTCCAGTATTCCCGTGATGACATCTATACTTTACAAATAAATCCAGATTCTGCTGTTAACCCGGTATGACAAAATACTTTAAGGCTTATGCTGTATTTGGCCAGCAGGTTTAAATAAATGTGAGCCATTAGATTAAAAAAATGGATGGGCACAAATCTGCTAAAACGTTTATGTTGTAAGAAATCATTAGGCTAAATATAAGGATATTATATTCTGTGGTGGCACAGTGGTTATAATGCAATACTGCAGGCTAATTCTGCTGACTGCTGAGTGCCAGCAGTTTGGCAGTTCGATCCTGACCGGCTCAAGGTTGACTCAGCCTTCCATCCTTCTGAGGTTGGTAAAATGAGGACCCAGATTGTTGGGGGCAATGTGCTTGTTCTGTAGACCCCTTAGAGAGGACTGTAAAGTCTTAAGTGCTATTGCTATTATATAATCATAATATTGGCTAGAAAATGAGTTTTTGAATAAAAATAATTTATATACATTTGGGTGTTTATTGGTGGAAGTAAAATAAATGCTTTTATTACTCTTACATATCTTGTGATATTTGACAGAACCTGCTGTACAGTATGCTTAGAAATTGTGCTAGAAGAATCTGATTTGATCCTGATTATATACGTTCTTTCAATTCCAGGAACATTTATCCTACTTCCATTTTGTTGGTCGAATCATGGGGATGGCTGTGTTTCATGGACATTATATTGATGGGGGCTTTACATTGCCTTTTTATAAACAGCTGCTAGGAAAGCCAATTACATTGGACGACATGGAATTAGTTGACCCAGATCTTCACAACAGCTTAGTATGGATACTGTATGTATTTATCCCTTTAAAATTATACTATTTCTGGAATGGGGGTATATACTGCTCATTTTTATTTAGTGGCTGTTTTGTTAAACCAATTTTAAATTAGGATTATTTAAATTCTTTAAAGTATCCATTCATTCCATCTTGAAGGTTATTATTTCTTTAGAGATGCTCTGTGGGAAAAATATGCATTTAAGGATGCATTTGATGCATTTTTAACTTTTCTTATATTCATTAGTGTTCCAAAATTTCTCTCATATACTTGAATTTACTACACACTGTATCCCTCCATTAATTCAGTAGTTTCCACATATTATGTGTACTGACCCTAGAAATGAATCTACCACATGCCAGAAATTAATCATCCCTTCGCCTCTAAACTAAACTAAAAATAGGAGAAATAATGTCATTTTAGTTTTGTAAATGTTTGAGAGCCAGTGGGGAGACTGATACCTTTGGAAAGTCTAAACTTTGAGTGCAAAGGTTCTTCATATTTCAGAATGTTTTAGAATTTAATTTATTCTTTTATGAGGAAAGTTTAGTGAAGAAGAGGAAGAAAATACACCACCTATTTAGATTGATATTGTAGAGAGAGCTCTATGGAAGTAAATATTTGTTACTATTTTGAGACTAAAAATGTATAGTATGCCTAGACATTTACATTTTAATTATTTCTCTATGTTTTTTCAGGGAGAATGATATTACAGGAGTCTTAGACCATACATTTTGTGTGGAGCACAATGCATATGGTGAAATCATACAGCACGAACTTAAGCCCAATGGCAAAAGCATTCCTGTCACAGAAGAGAGTAAAAAAGAATATGTCAGGTATTTCAAAAGTTTACTTGTTAGTGCTGTTCTGTCCAGAAAGAATTGTTTTATATATAAATTAATAAGATGCATTTAGCATCTAAATGTTTTGTATTCCTTTTTTTAAATGATCTTTTTATTGCCTTCTCCCTACATCTTAGAAAAATTATTTTGGGTGGCAGAATCTGCAGTTTGTGGGCAGAAAAAAATTTAAAGTGATAATTGTAACTTTTTTTTTTACAGGTTGTATGTAAACTGGCGATTTTTAAGAGGAATTGAAGCTCAGTTCCTGGCTCTGCAGAAGGGCTTTAATGAAGTAATCCCACAGCATCTGCTGAAGACATTTGATGAGAAGGAACTAGAGGTTAGTATGTTAATTATCAATGTTCTTCTTCTATATGAGATATATGGGAACTTTCCCTCCTTTCTGATGCATTTGCAGCGAAAATCATGCAGACACATAGAATATATAGACTCTCAGATAAACACTAGAGAGGCACGAAGTTATGCTTTATAAATATGGCCAGTAATCGGAGCTGCAGATGAGCAGTTCATATCGTCACATGAGATGTTTGTAGAAGTCCTGTCTTCCCTATTGTAAACCAGATTTGCCAAGTATGAAAAGATGGAAAGATCTGTAACATTGTCCCCTTTATGAGTTTCGTCATTCTTGTTCTGTTCTATTCTGTTCTGGTCTGCCAGCATTCCTTCAGGATTGGGGTGAAAAAATGCCTTCAGTCATCAAATCTGAAACTGATCATCATTTCATAATGGGATAAGGCACTTATCATTAAAAGTTAAATAGTATCTTCGTTCCCTGTCCCTGAGGTCTAGTAGTTTCTGATTTTACACGTAATTCATGCCATTGATCTTTGCACCTACAATTTTCAACAGCTCATCATTTGTGGCCTTGGGAAAATAGATGTTAACGACTGGAAGGCCAACACAAGGTTAAAACATTGCACCCCAGATAGCAACATTGTCAAGTGGTTCTGGAAAGCTGTGGAGCTCTTTGATGAAGAGAGGAGGGCTCGATTACTACAGTTTGTGACCGGATCATCCAGAGTGCCTCTTCAGGGTTTCAAAGCATTACAAGGTAAAAACAATAATTTCTATAGTCCCCTCAAGTCCAGTTTACTGCCACAAACATTATCCTTTCCAAAGTTTGCAAAACAGATTTTTGATTAAATACCTGAGCTGAAATATGTTGCAGCTGGTACAGGTTTAATCATATTTGAAAGGGCCATGGCTACTTAAGCCTTATTCTTTTCAGTGCATAAACCTGCATGTGATTCAATTTATCAATTTCCTTCATTCATTCATCCAAACAAACATTGGCATTATTCTGTGCATCTAGTTTAATCATAGTTGTCTCAGTTATAATTCCCATTATTTTGCAGAGTATCAAACTCGCATCTCAGATTTTCTTTATTTCCATGGGCAGAGTGAGACTCACATCCTGCATGCTGTTGCACATAGCATATAATTTGAATTTTATAAACATTTGGGTGCTAGTTACTAGTACTTTAGATACAGTGTATACTTCTGGAGTTGTTTTACACATTAATTGAAATATAAGTTTGATTTGCATAATTAGTGCTAGCCCAAGTGTACAGTGTAAAGTCTTAGATCAATCTTAATGGATTAGATCTGGGGAAGAAAGAACTTCCTCAATAAGATATACTGTGCACATGTATATCTTATATTGGCATGTGCTTGCTTTCCTTGTACAGTATAACAGTGTTTGCTTCATTGGCCTGTAGTATGTTCTTTGATTAATGCCGTGTAATACAGGTAGTCCTCATAATCATTTATTTAGTGACCATTCAGAGTTACAAAGGTAGTGAAAAAAGTGACTTAGGACCATTTTTCACACTACCATTGCAGCATCCCTATGGCCATGTGATCAAAATTTGGATGCTTGGCAACTGGCATGTATTTATGACAGTTGCACTATCCCAGGGTCATGTGGTCCCCATTCATAACCTTCCCATCTAACTTTCAACAAGCAAAGTCAGTGGAGGAAGCTGGATTCACATAATGACCATGATATTTGGGGCAAAACTCACTTAACAACTGCCTTATTTAGCAATGGAAATTTTGGGCTCAATTGTGGTTGTACGTTGAGGACTGCCTATGTTGAACAGTATTGTCTTTGATGCAATTGCAGGTGCTGCTGGCCCAAGACTGTTTACCATTCACCAGATTGATGCCAGCACAAATAATCTGCCAAAAGCTCATACTTGGTAAGTCAGGAGCTATTCTCTGTTATCCTTTTTCTTTATTGAAGTTATGCAACTAATTAGAGATATGGTTGTTAATGCTTCAGCTCCAAAAACACAATTAATCTAGTTCAATATATATATGTTTTTTGCTGGAAATGTTATGATATAAAATGAAAGAGTATCCGTTTATAAGTTGCATGTGTGCTTTTTCAGTTCTATCATTCAATTAACAATCTGATAAAAATCTCAAAAATCAGAGAAAGATGGACGCCACAGTCAATTGAGATAGATCATTTCTGTGGTAGTAAAATAATTTTCCAGATGATGTCAAACTTCAATTCCAGAATCTCTCGCCAGTGGTCATGGTCATTTGGATTTTGTGGAATTGTAATTCAACAATGCCAGGAGGGGCAACCCTACAAGACCCAGTGTTTTTGTTGATTCCATCAAAATGAGTTTTCACTTGAAATTAAAGCTTTAACATGCTAATATTTTCCTGATACTACTAGTTGTTCTTTGTGCTGAGAGTTTCTTAACTACAGGTAGTTCTTGACTTACAACAGTTCATTTAGTGATTATTCAAAGTTGTAATGGCACTGAAAAAAGTGCTTTGTCCAAGAGTCATATGATCCCCTTTTGCGACTTTCTAACAAGCAAAGTCAATGGGGAAGCCAGATTCACTTAACAACCATGTTACTAATTTAACAACTGCAATGATTCACTTAACAAATGTGGAGAAAAAGTTGTAAAATGTGGGCAAAAGTCACTTTAACACATTTCTCACTTAACATAAATTTTGGGCTTAATTGTGGTCATAAGTTAAGGGCTACCTGTATTAATGCAATCTGTGTGTCACATTGTGGTATGCAATTTTTCAGCCATATTTGTAACTTTGTAAAGCAATACTTTATTTTTAAAATATTTTTGAAAATGTCTAGATAGATAACCAGTTTTATTTACGTTGTTCCAATATCTATCTTCTGCTAGTTGGGTCTAGTTCCTATCCCATAGAACAGTCCTTGGGGGAACTGTGTTCTTATAACAGTAACACACCATTAAAATATGTAGTTCACCTTCATTAATCAGTATTTAGTTGCATTGCTTATTTGAGTCATCAACTTTATAAGTTGAAATGCTTCTTCTTTGTTGTTTGCTTGCAGCTTCAATCGAATAGACATTCCTCCTTACGAAAGCTATGAGAAGCTCTATGAAAAGCTGCTAACCGCCATTGAAGAAACATGTGGGTTTGCCGTGGAATGATCATTTGCAGACCTGCATGGAACTGAATTTATACTCCAAGCAGAAAATCCTTTCCTCAGCCATGATACAATAAATGCTTGAAATATAGGAAACTTCCCCCCCTCCTTTTTTTTTTTTTCTACTAGAGGACAATATGAGGGAAAGGACCATTTTTGGAATTCTTCATTCAAGAAAATGTTCTGTGGCTGCTGCCAAGGAATAATTCAGCTGCTATTAAAAACTAGTATCTTGAACATGCAGAATGCTGACTTTTCCTTCATTTCAACAGTTAAGCAGTATTCTCTTTGAAAGACGACTACTATTTTTGTAAAAGGTGATCTGATTTGTTTGCTTACCTGATTTCTACTATCAGAGGTCCAAGGGACAGCTCTTGGTACAAGCCACATTCCAGCTGACTTATATAAATGTGATTCTGAATAGCACCTGTACTTGCTATTTTTTTAAATAAAGTATTTTGATTATTCTAACTTTTGCATAAAATTGGCTAAACGAATCACAAAGGCTACTTCACAGTATAAACTGTATTTTCTTATACAGTGCAATGATTTTATTCTGCGTTATAAGTTCAACTTCAGTGATCCTGTGTCAGGATTTTTATATTTCTCACGCATGAATTATAAGGTTTGGGTCTTTTTCTTCAGTCAGATTTCTCTAGCAGAATCTTATCTGAATTAAATTGCACTGCATTTGGTACAGTACTTTGTGGTAAATGTGGAAAGCCCTTTTTAAAAATATAGGCATTCAGCATTTTTTAAATGAGCATTTTTGTAAAGAGTCAATACTTGAGGCGGTTTTTTTTTTTTTTAAATTGCTTTCCATTTTAAATGAAACTGCTGCATTTTTTAGACTCCTAAATATATATGGATGATATCATTAGCCTTCATAGATCATCAGTTGATTGTTCAAAACACTCTGTGGATGTCAAATCAACCAAAGCTTTTACGTTCAGATGCAACCAACTGGCACTGTATATTAGTTGTTGCTCAATAATCTGATCCAGATAAAATTGCCTTTACTTTGGACTTCTTGTAGTCAATGAGTTTGTGGTAGTGGTGAATAAGGGGGGGAAAACCCCACAATATAGTTGATTCAGCGATAAAATACTGATGTGCTGTAATGTGCTCTGTTAAGCAGCTGGCTCAGATACATAGGAAATTATTTGCCTTTGTTTTAATGCAAGCATAGGTGTAGTGCTTAAAAAACAAAAGGCGTCTTCTAATACTGGTGACTTATTTACATTTGAACACAGTCCTTAATTGTTAAGATGTGCATTTGTTGAAGATGGCTCATATAGAAGCTTTCCGTGTAATTCCGTGTGGCTGCTATGACAAGAACAACAGATGGCATAAAAATTGCTGAATGTCATAATCAGTATCAGCAGAGGTTAATGCTAATATTTTCCATATGTCCTACTTACCTATGTGGCAGATTAAAGTAGAGCTTGCATGTGTTGAACTAGCCCTCATTCAGCAATGCTGTGAACTTAACAGTTCGGCTGCTTACCTTTCCACAATCAAGAGACAGTAAACAATGCAATGCATGCTCTAAGAACCAATTGTAAGCCACCACTGGTTTATTATTATTATATTGATAAGAGTGCCAGTTATACTCTGGAAACTGCGTAGCTTTGCTGGTCGATCTTTAAGAAAATGTTTTAAAAGAAAAGGCAAGAAGGGCAAAGCATGTTCACTGTGTAGTGTTTCTTTTCTGACTTGGCCCAAACGCTGATCCTGGAGTCCAGCAGGTTTGTATGGCAATTGTCACTCCCATCAGGCGCATATTGCATTTTGAGGATAAAATGTAGTTTTCATTTGACTGTTTGTTCTTGAAAGAATTTCATGGTACCTTTGTTAATGCAAAAAGGCAGAAATTTTGGGATAAGAAGCAATTGCACAAGTTAGACAATTGTAATATAGGAGTTGGTGATAATAGATGGTCTATTTATGATTCCTAGCTGAATAGAATAAAGTTTCTGGTAGATTAGATTACTGTTTATGGGCTCTACAGCATTAGTTATTCAAAGCCTGCTACTGAGGAATGTGTGCAGCTTAGTTCCAGAGTAGGGAGTTGGTTGCCCTTCAGATGTTTTGGATTTCATCTCCTAAGAGTCCAGTCAGCACCATAGTGATAGATTGTGATGGTTTGCTACAAAATATCTGTCAAGCACCAGTTTATCCGCTCCCAATAAAATAAATTTGAAGCTGATCAGGAGCAAGCCCGTATTCCCAGTTAGGATAGGATATCTTCTTTTGTGCCTGTCTGAAGTTGTTTTCCCCTCCTTCACATCATCTCTGGGATATTCTCTACCTTTTTCAGTTGATCTTTCAGGTTTCAGAATTAGCAATTGATTTATTTTCTAGATGTTGAATGAAGAACTTATGGAGCCTTGGTTTTTGAGCACCTCTGAAGGTAGATTCCTGCCTTTTATATAATTGACCATTCAGGTCTTTTCTTTTGTATGTACAGGAGCTTCTTGGATAAATGGATTGTATTTAAAACCCACCTTATTTCTTACTCCATAAGGAAAACCTGCCTGTTCTTCCTTTTCTGCAGACTTACCATTAGATTGGCAATAATAGCCTTGTCTTGTCTTAAGATCCTCCATTTGAATAGGATGAAACCTAGCAATCTTAAAGAGTGGAAATTGAGAGCGGAAAGAATTTATTGACAGTGAAGAAAATGGGGTGTTAAGTTTGGGAAAGGCAAATCCAACCTGGTCTCATTCCAAAGCTTATGTTTTTGAACAGTGACTGCATTGTTGCTCTACTTTAAATTGTGTTCAGAGAACCTTTTATTACAGCACTAATCTAATTCTCTATTTATTACACAAAATTAAACTATAACTGCATCTTGCTTTGACCAACACTTGAGCAGACGAATGCAAATAGAATTCTCAGGTCTCCTGAGTGCCTTTTTATCTGCATAAAAAACATTAAAAGCTTTAAAGCACACAACTTACCGGAAGCTCTTCTCAACCCATCTTTTGCAGATGTATAGCCATGCCTCTTTTCCCAGTGCTAAATATGATGCTGGACCTTTGGATTTTTACCTTAGGTTTAAATGTGAATATTTATTTCCAGTGCACCCCTTTTCCCATAGGATTTCTTCATCAATTCTGAACGTGGATTGAATAGTTAAGAGAGATGCCACCTCATATTTCCATGCTTTCTTTTCAGGAATGAATGTGTTAATATGAATAGTGACAATTTGCTAGGATTCTGTGATTAAGCACTCAGACACATTTTCAAGTTTTAATTTCTAGGTGTAAAGTTTCGCAATGGTGCTTTGTACAGTATGTATTCTATTTTTTGCACATAGGTTCAGTTTCTCCAAACTGATTATTTTTACCAAACGTTTGTGTTTGTACTAGAGTCCAGAGCACACAGATTTTTTTTATTTTGTTTTTATTCTGCAACACTATATCTGTTAAACCTGTGGTGCAGTTAAACTGGCTGCATTAATGGAAGGAACTTGCGCTTTTAAATCACATTTGTAATGTAACATGACATCATTGCTACAAATTCTGAACTGCACTATATAATTAACAGGTTCAATTTGTACTTAAGACATACTGTTTATTTAGAAGATTTCTGACTGCCAAATCCTAAAAGTTTTGTCCTACTAAAACAAACCTATATTTGGTATACTTCCTTCTGCCACAAACTGATACATTTTTTCAGTTCCGTTTCAACTGTATTTATTGCAGAATGTGTTTAGCATTGATATTGTTATTTTCACCAAGCTGTTACATGAGCTTTAACAATACATCTGTATAAAGTTTTTGAGTATGTACCCATGCAGAAATTGAGCAATAAAATTGAATGCTGTTTGCACTGTCACAGCATCAAAGGTTTTAAAAGTTGTTTGTTTTTTTACTTTTAAATAAAATAAGTGATCTTAGTAGTTTTAAAAAAATCACAGAAGTCCTGCAGAAATTGAGCAATAAAATTGAAAATTGTTTTTCTTTTTAAATAAAATAGTGATTTTCTTAACAGTTTTAAGAAATCAGAAATCCTGGATAGGAATAAGGCTAACCTTGGAGGCATCATTCCACTGTTCATTGGCTGATGTCGACTTTGAGTTTCTATGTCAAATATTTACATTTGTAATTTTTTTAAGAAGAGAATGCAGTCTCCAAGCTTTTCCACTATGTTCCTGTTTTAGCTGTCACTTTTAAATACCCTGTTGAGATCAAATTCTGCTGTTTGCCGAAACTAAGGAGAAAGGGGATATTTTTTCACTATATTCCTAGACATAATATGTGTCCAGATTTTCCTTTCAAGATTTTTCTTTCTACGTGTCTTATTTGTACTATTCAAATTGCTGTGTCCAGCACAATAGTAAAAATGTGGAAGAACAATTATAATCACTTTGCTCTAATGTTCATGATCGGCTCTTTCCAAATATGGTAGTTGAGATGTTACAATAGCAATACTTTATATGTAAAATAGTCCCTGACATATTTTTTATATAAAAAAATTAAAAATGAGCTTTAAATTTTCAGTAGCAAAAGTTTCTTGTGCCCCTTTTGCAAATACAAGAAATTTAAATTGTACATTTGGGCTTGATATAGCAAAATGTATTTATTTGATTTATAAGATCACCCAACCTAGCACTGATTCTGGATAACATATAAATTAAAATTAAATCTTAAAATAAAAACTAACCATAATACACCTAACCATGAGGGGAAAAAGCATACTTGCCAAAACTATACAAGATATACTAAATGGGCACACCACCAGTCTATCCCAGAGCTAAGACTTCAATGATTGTGAAAAAGCTTGTGGAATTGAATGGTTTGAACTTCTGGGAGATGCTATTCAAGAGAACAGGTGCTATGACAGAGATGGGACACTTTTTGGGTCCCATCAGATGATACTGGTTAATAAATGGATAGCACTCAAAGCATGCCAGCTCTGTCATATGATGGGAGAGCAGTGGTCCCTCAGCCACACCCTATGCTACAGTTTTGCTGGTGATAACTGGTATCTTGAATTGAAACCAGCTCACTGGCAATGGTTAGCAAAAGTGGGAATAATAACCATACAAAGATGAGACTATAATTGCTCATGCTACTGCAGTCTGGATTAACTAGCTTCCACATGGACTTCAAATACAGCCTTACATTGAACTCACGGAAAACTAAGAAAACAGTCCAGAAAATGGTACAATTGGAGCATCAGATAAGCCGTACTTCCCTGACCACAGCTGCTGCCTTCATATCAAGCAGGAGTCATGTGCCTAATGATAGCAACAGCAATAACACACTTACAGGTGAAACTCGAAAAATTAGAATATCATGCAAAAGTTCATTTATTTCAGTAATGCAACTTAAAAGGTGAAACTAATATATGAGATAGACTCATTACATTCAAAGCAAGATAGTTCAAGCCGTGATTTGTCATAATTGTGATGATTATGGCTTACAGCTCATGAAAACCCCAAATCCACAATCTCAGAAAATTAGAATATTACATACAATCAATAAAACAAGGATTGTACATAGAACAATATCGGACCTCTGAAAAATATAAGCATGCATATGTACTCAGTACTTGGTTTGCAGCAATTACTGCCTCAATGCGGTGTGGTATGGAAGCTATCAGCCTGTGGCACTGCTGAGGTGTTATGGAAGACCAGGATGCTTCAGCTCTTCTGCATTGTTCGGTCTCATATCTCTCATCTTTCTCTTGGCAATGCCCCATAGATTCTCTGGGGTTCAGGTCAGGCGAGTTTGCTGGTCAATCAAGCACAGTAATCCCAGTCATTGAACCAGGTTTTGGTGCTTTTGGCAGTGTGGGCAGGTGCCAAGTCCTGCTGGAAAATGAAGTCAGCATCCCCATAAAGCTCGTCTGTGGAAGGAAGCATGAAGTGCTCCAAAATCTCCAGGTAGACGGCTGTGTTGACACTGGACTTAATGAAGCACAGTGGACCAACACCACAGATGACATGGCTCCCCAAATCAACACAGACTGTAGAAACATCACACTGGACTTCAAGCATCTTGCAGTGTGTGCCTCTCCATTCTTCCTCCAGACTCTGGGTCCTTGGTTTCCAAATGAGACGGAAAAGTTGCTCTCATCAGAAAAGAGGATTTTGGACCACTGAGCAACAGACCAGTTGTTTTTCTTTAGCCCAGGTAAGACGCTTCTGATGTTGTTTGTTGTTCAGGAGCGGCTTGACGAGGAATACAACATTTGAAGTCCATGTCCAGGATCCGTCTGTGTGCGGTGGTTCTTGATGCACTGACTCCAGCCTTAGTCCACTCCTTGTGAAAGTCCCCAATATTTTTGAATGGCCTTTTCCTGACAATCCTCTCCAGGCTGCTGCTTGTACACCTTTTTCTTCCACTTTTCCCTTCCACATAACTTTCTATTAATGTGCTTTGATTCAGCACTTTGGGAACATCCAACTTCATTTGCAATTACCTTTTGAGGCTTTCCCTCCTTATGGAGGGTGTCAATGATGGTTCTCCATTGAGCTGCTCCGAGCATCCAGAGAGTGGGAGGTGCTGAGTCTCTGATCCGATAAGCTGAGCTTAATTGATAGGACGCTGTTGCTCCTCCCTGGCTCCTCCCTAGCGTCCCCAGTTTTAGCTCAGCCTTGGAGACAGTAGGCAGCTTTCCTTGATTGGAGCAGGACAAATTGAGGTGATCTAGAATTTTCCCTTTAAATTGGACTTTTCTCTTTAAATTTCTTATTAAATTTAGTTAGCAGACCGACTGCAATTGGATAGAAGCAGTCAGGGCGATCGCGGATCGCCACAAGCATTCCGGACGCGATCGCACCCACACCGGTAGAGACTTTCTTCCCTGCTGCTTTGCTTTCAAAGCAGGGCATTTCCCTGGCGCCTTTCAACCTTGTGCCCCCCCCGCTTGCCATTGCCTTTAAAAATTTGGCGCTATTATCAGAGCGCATTACTCTCTCAAAATTAAAATTCCTCCCCAGGAAAACGCAGGGGTATGGGCGTTGGAGCCCTGATCTCCCCTTTCTGCCGCTCATCCGCAGTAGCAGGTTTCAGTTAATCGAGCAGTGAGAATCTTTTTGCTGTGGGTTTTGGTACCAAAATTAGAGGTCTGCGCCATAGTATTCGGGGACTGTCCGCCATTTTGAGCACACGCTTCCCAGGCCTAGAACTTACCATGTTGCATCGTGGGGTCTTTATTGGTGTTCTTTTTCCAGTTTGCTGTTGAGAGGTTTTCTTCCCTCAATCTCTAAACAAGGGACGAGGGTACAGAAAGATTTACTCCCTTTAACTCCAGTTTGGGAGATTATTTCATTGAATTTTGTTGGCTACCCTCACAGTTCAAATAAAGTTTATAATCCACCACAGCATAAACAGTATTACCAAGGCCTGTGGGATGACTGTTCAGGGCCATTGTTGGTATCTAAATGCACTATCTGTTGGAGTTCTCTAATCTGGCTTATTTGGTCTTAATTATAGTATTTTTATCTATTATTGTACATACATAATAATCATATTAATTGTAAATAAGTACTTAGTGTGATTGTAGATATAGTAGTAGTAAGACTTATTATTTTTTTTTTAAAGGGGAGAGGTATATTGATTGGGTTCCCTGTCCCAGTTGGGGTACAGGAGCCCGGACGTGCCAACAGTCCAAATAAATTGGTGTATATATATATACATACATATATATACATTCCAGATACTTATATTGTGGTGAGAGAGTTATATCTAGTGTATTGCAATGGCAAGTAGAGGGGGAGCCAAGCCACAGACCCAAGACAAGTCTAAAGGATCCAATGGTCCTTTGAAGGCCACAGATAAAGATGCCACCAGATGTCAAAAGGTGTAAGAAAGGCAAATTGAAAGGCACACGAGGGAGAGGGAGAAGGCTTCCCACCCTCCCAATCTATCTCCACAAACTCAAATTCAAAACACACTGATACCCTTAGACTTATCCTTACCATCTCGTCCATCTGGTACCACAGCATCTAGTCATTCACAGACCTCGAGACGGGTTCCAAAAGCAACCTTCATACCTACGGCGGCTGGGTTACGGCAGGAAGAAATTCTTCCACAGGAGGTCCCAGAAGCATTGAAGTCATAGATGGAGCTGGCGATCAGCAGGACCAAACAAGTACCAACGTCAGACTACGACAATCAGTCAGTAAGATCTCTATGCAGAACGGACGTTCATTATCCTCAGGTACCTCCCCAAGGGGAGCCTTCTTTGATTTCTCATGCACATTCACAAGATGGTCAGGAGGAGGGAGAAGGAGAGGACCATATGGAACAATTAGATAGTGAAACTCCTCTGGAAGAGGAGCCTCCAGAAAAGGGCATGTCAGATGATGAAGACATCAGGCCTGACCAACCTACTTTTACGGGTCTTTTCCATCCACAGCTTTTCAAATTTCTCCTATATAAGGCGAAAAACACAGCTCGTCTTGATAAGTCTCCCTCTGCTCAACAACAAGAATCTCAAGAGCAGTCGGAAGATCTTGTTTTCTCTCAACCCGTTAACGAAGTCGAGGTTATCCCGGTTCCACAAATGTTCTCAGATCTGCTCCAAAAGCAGCGGTCCTCTGCCGCAATGTACCCCCCCACAAATTTTGATAAAAAATTCTTTAATTTAGCTCCAGATTTTTCAGATCACTTGAATACTCCTGCGGTAGATGACCCTATTGTTGCCTTGGCATCATCCTGAACTATTCCCACTGAATCAGAGGATGCTCTTAGAGTGGAAGAGAAGAAAATTGAGATAGCACTTAGAAAGGCACATCAATCTGATGCGTGGGCCATAAGGGCGGCTACTGCCGCATCCTTTTTTACTAGAACTTCCCTCAGATGGCTCCGCCACCTGAGGGACACTTCCAAATTCTAACATCAGGGCACATCAAGACATCGCCAAACTAATTGCAGCTGCAGAGTTTTCTGCGGATGCCACATTTAATTTGGTCAAATTTTTGGCTCGAGCCATGGCTTCTCAGATTACGGCCCGACAACTACTCTGGCTTAAACATTGGCAAGCCGACTCAAAATACAAATGGAAACTGGCTTCCTCCCCAATTTTGAATGAAAAACTGTTTGGCCTTGCCTTAGATCCGCTGTTAATTGAAACCAAAAACAAGAAGAAGGTTCTCCCCTCCCTCCTCCGTCATTCAGAATCCAGACCCTATCAGCCCTTTCGAAGAGGTTCCTTTCGTCCCTATTATCAAGGTACGTTCCCCACTAGATTCCAGAGGGTACCAGAGTATAGGGGCGCCCAACAGTCAGAGGGACCGAATTTCAGTGACAGACCTCGTAGAAGAGGACAAGGGAGGAGACACTTCAGAGGTTCTGGAAACAGGAGTTTCCGTCGTCCAAGATAATTCCAGGGAATCTGTTCCCATTTGGGGACGATTGAGATTCTTCGCAGATAGTTGGGACTCTTCTACAGCGGATTCCTGGGTTCGTGACACCATTTGATGTGGCCTAGCTCTAGAGTTTTCCTCCACACCCCTGAACTTTTTTATACAATGTCCTCTCTCCAGAGACCCTATTAAAAGGAACCTGATGGAGACAGCGATTAATCACCTACTGGAAATTAAGGCCATCCAACTGGTAGCTAGGGATCAACAGGGCCAGGGTTTCTACTCTCTTCTTTTTGTAGTCCCCAAGAGTTCGGGGGGATGGAGGGCAATACTAGATCTAAAGCGACTGAACTGTACTCTAGTTTATCGCAAGTTCAAGATGAGTACGTTGCAATCCATCCTCCTTAGGATAAGGGACGGAGATTTTTTATCTTCCATAGATCTGACGGAGACCTATTTACACATTCCAATTCGACCTTCTCACTCCAAATTTCTCAGATTCTGTTACAACAATCGACATTTTGAATATGTCGCCTTGCCTTTTGGGTTGTCATCTGCCCCAAGGACTTTTACAAAGGTTCTGACGGCAGTAGCCGCACACTTACGAGGTTTTTCTGTCAGACTCCATTGCTACTTGGATGACATTCTGATATTATTTTCCTCTCAGACAAGCGGAATTGGATATGCAAATTACATTGCGAACTCTTCAACAACACGGTTTCTCAGTCAATTGGGCAAAGAGCCGTTTAGTCCCCTCTACTTGCTTATCTCACCTAGGTGCGATAATATACACAGTTCAGGGACGAGTATTTCTATCCCCAAAGAGGCTGGAGAGCATCAGGAAATTAGCTCAAAATGTCAGAACCCTGAAACGAGTTCCTCTAGCCGATTTGTCAAAATTGCTGGGGAAAATGATTTCCTCTATTTCTATTATTCTTGGGCCCATTTCCATGCCAGATCATTCCAATGGTTCTTACTTCCCTATCAAAGTTCAGGGCGAAGCAATTCCAGAGTCCAAGTGCTGGTTCCACCAAGAGTCCATCTATCTCTATATTGGTGGACCGTTCCGACAAATAGAGGCTGTCTACTGAAGGAGCCCCACAGACTCACCATTACCACAGACGCCAGCCTGTCCAGATGGGGGGCGCATTTCCAGACCATCTCAACACAAGGACTTTGGTCAGTACCAGAATGATTGAACAGCATCAACTGGTTGGAGCTCAGGGCAGTTCACATGGCCCTTCGCAGTTTTCTTCCTCATATTCACATGAGACACATTCTCATACTTACAATGTCACAACAAAAGCACATGTCAACAGGCAAGGGGGTACACACTCGAAATAGCTCATGGAGGAAGCAGAGAGCCTGTTCCGCTGGGTGGAAAGGAATTTGGGTTCCATCACAGCGGAACACATTTCGGGGATGACAAACACAAAAGCAGACTGGTTGAGCAAGGCCACTGTCGATCAATCAAAATGGTGCCTGCATCCGGATCTGTTCCAGGAGATGATCCAGAGGTTCGGTCTCCCGGTTGTAGATCTGTTTGACTCCCTCCAAAACACGCAGCTCCCCAGATTCATTTCAAGATACCCATCTCAGAGGGCAGAGAACTTCAACGCCCTCCATTGCCAGTGGCCCCTCTATGCTTTCCTGCCTCTCCCTCTGATACCCAAGGTGATCCAGAAGATGTTAGACGAGGGAGCGGAACTGATCTTGATGGCCCCACACTGGCCCAGGAGGCCATGGTTTGCGGACCTCAGGAGGTTGTCCATAGTCAAACCTAGGAAGATTCCACCGCACAAGGTTTGACTTACCCAGGGACTAATACAGCACCCCGAACCTCAATGGTTACAATTAACTGCTTGGAGGTTGAGCGGAAGCATTTAAGTCAGGAGAAATTCTCAGCCAGGGTGATCAACACCATTCAGGCAGCTCAGCACCCTTCTACGAATCATATATATAATGCCACGTGTTCTATTTTTCATAAATGGTGCACCAAATCCAGGGTAGACCTGTGTTCACCATCGATGGCACAAGTTTTGGACTTTCTTCAAGACGGACTGAATTTTTATTTTATTTATTTATAATCGTATTTCTATACCGCTCCCTCTCCGAAAAGGGACTCGGGTCGGTGTACAGCCTAATAAATACATAAAATACAGAGATACAAAATTAAATAGAATTTAAAACCGAATTAAACATGAGTATGGCTGCATCCCAAAAATTTTAAAAATAAGTTAAAATTTAAAAAACCCTATTTACTAAAACCCCTTAAACCCTTACTGGGCCAGGCCAGCCTGTTTAAAAAGTAGGGTCTTAACTGCGCGCCGGAAGGAGAGGATATCTGTCATGGCTCGTATCTCCGGGGGGAGATCATTCCACAGGGAGGGCGCTCCCACAGAGAAAGCACGCACCCTCGGGGCCGCCAGTCCACAACGATCAGGTGGCGGTACCCCAAGGAGGGCGACCCTGTGGGAGCGTACTGGGTGGCGGGAGGTTGTTGATGGCAGCAGGCGGTCCCGTAAGTACCCAGGTCCCGAGCCATGGAGCACTTTAAATACCATCAGTACCACCTTGAATCGAATCCGGAAGGCCACAGGAAGCCAGTGCAGCCTGCGGAGAAGTGGTGTTACGTGTGCGCCTCGAGGGGTGCCCACGATCACCCACGCGGCTGCATTCTGGACTAACTGCAACCTCCGGAGACTCTTCAAGGGGAGCCCCATGTAGAGAGCATTGCAATAATCCAAGCGGAAGATAACGAGGGCGGAAGTGACTGTGCGAAGTGCGCCCAGATCCAGAAAGGGCCGCAACTGGTAAATCAGACGAATCTGATAAAAAGCCCCCCTGGCGACGGCTGCGATATGTTCTTCCAAAGACAGCCGCACATCCAGGAGGACACCCAAGTTGCGCGCCCTTTCCACGGGGGTCAAAACCTCTCCCCCCACGGCCAGCGAAGGAATAAGCTGGCTGTATCTGGGCGCAGGAAACCACAGCCACTCGGTTTTGGCCGGGTTGAGACGAAGCCTGTTACGACCCATCCAACCCCGCACGGCCTCCAGGCACCGGGACATCACTTCGACGGCTTCGTTGGGGTGGCCCGGGGTGGAGATGTACAGCTGAGTATCATCAGCGTACTGATGGAACTCCACCCCAAAGCCACGGATGATCTCACCCAGCGGCTTTACATAAATGTTGAACAGCAGGGGCGAGAGCACCGACCCCTGAGGCACCCCACAAAGCAGGGGCCTTGGGGACGATCTCTGCCCCCCCGTCAACACAAATTGCGAGCGGTCGGAGAGGAAGGAGGAGAACCACCGTAATACGGTGCCTCCAACCCCCAACCGCTGCAATAAGATACTGTGGTCGACAGTATCAAAAGCCGCCGAGAGATCTAACAGGACCAGGACAGAGGAACAACCTCTGTCCCGAGCCCTCCAGAGATCATCAACCAACGCGACCAACGCCGTCTCCGTGCTATGCCCGGGCCTGAAGCTCGATTGGAGGGGGTCAAGATAACTCGCTTCATCCAGGAACCGGGGAAGCTGACGGGCCACCACACTCTCTACAACCTTCGCAACAAAGCGAAGGTTGGAGACAGGACGGTAATTTGATAACAATGCTGGGTCCAGGGACGGTTTCTTGAGGAGGGGCCGCACCACCGCCTCCTTCAAGGCGGCAGGTAAAAGCCCCTCTCTCAAGGAAGCGTTTATAATACCCTGGAACCAGCCTCGTGTCACCTCCCGAGTGGCCAAGACCAACCAGGAGGGGCACGGGTCCAACAAACAGGTGGTGGCATTCAGTCCCCCCAGCACCCTGTCCACGTCTTCAACAGTAACAGGGTCGAACTCAACCCAACTGGCCTCACCGATATCCACCCCCGCTCCCCCGCCCGGAGATGCCCAGTCGGAGTCCAGCTCGTCCCGAATCTGAGCGATTTTATCCAGCAGAAACCTAGAAAACTCCTCAGCCCGTCCCTGTAAGGGATCCTCCCGCGCTTCCATCTCTAAAAGGGAGCGGGTCACCCTAAACAGGGCGGCTGGGCGGTTTTCCGCGGACGCAATAAGGGTGGAGAGGTAAGACCTCCTCGCCACCTTCATCGCCACTAAATACGTCTTAATATAAGATCGTAGAAGTGTTCGGTCAGACTCAGAGCGGCTAGCCCTCCAACTACTCTCTAGGCGTCTTTTCCGGCGCTTCATCTCCCTTAGCTCCTCAGAAAACCAAGGAGCCATTTGGGATCGGCACCGGGTCAGAGGCCGCAAGGGCACGACCCGGTCAAGGGCCCCAGCAGCCACCCTATCCCAGGTAGCAACCAGGCCCTCAACCGAGTCGTGTGTGTGAGCTTCGGGAAATGGCCCAAGCTCCATCAGGAACCTATCCGGGTCCATCAGGCGCCTGGGGCGGTACCATTTAAGCGGCCCCGCCTTCCTGCGGTCGGGGGGTGCGGAACGGAAGTCGAGCCTCAGGAGCGAGTGATCTGTCCATGACAGGGGTTCTATAACTATATCCCCTACACCCAGACCACTCTGCCACTGATCAGAGACAAAAACTAAATCCAGGGTGTGACCTCCCACATGAGTAGGGTCCCGAATTAACTGGGTCAGGCCCATGGCTGTCATGGAAGCCATGAACTCCTGAGCAATCCCCGAGGTACCGCCGGCAGAGGGAAGGTTGAAATCCCCCATGACCATAAGCCTGGGGGTCTCAACCGCCACACCGGCTATAACCTCAAGGAGCTCAAGCAGGGCTGATGCCGCATAGCAGGGAGCCAGGTATGCGATCAACAAGCCCACCTGTACCTTGGGGCCGAACTTCACGAGAAGAGACTCACACCCGATCGTCTGAGAAACAGTGGATTCCCTCGGACACAGATCCTCCTTAATAACCACTGCAACACCCCCGCCCCTCCCCTGGGCCCTCGGCCGATGAAAAACCCGAAACCCGGCTGGGCACATCTCCACAAGGGGAACTCCCCCCTCTGGGCCCAGCCAGGTCTTGGTAACACCCACCAGGTCCGCTCCCCCCTCACAAATCAGATCATAAATGAATAGGGGTCTCTCTCCAAATTAAGATGACAGGTGGCAGCCATTGCCTCGGTGGTGAGCTGGGAAGGCTTAACATCTATTTCCCATCACACGCGAATAGAGTTTTCTTAAAGGCGCCATGAATTTATGCCCTCCGATGATACGTCGTTATCCCACTTGGGATCTTAATAGGGTACTTACAGCTCTCACTAAGAACCCATATGAACCCTGAGAACTATGAGTCTCCATTTTCTTACATATAAGGTAGTCTTTCTCCTGGCTATCACATCAGCATGACGCATATCTGAAATAGCAGCTTTATCGGCCCGCAAGGACCTCTGTATCTTCCATGCGGACAGAGTGGTTCTTTGTCCGGACCCCACATTCACACCAAAAGTCAATTTGACCTTTCACAGGACACAGGAACTGATCCTCCCAAATTTCTGTCCCAGACCTTCTCAGGGCCTAGAACATCAATGGCACTGACTGGATGTCCGCAGAGCTATCCGTACGTACCTCCACCGAATGGCGCCTTTCAGAAAGACAGAAGCCCTTTTTGTATCTTTTCAGCCGGCTACTCGGGGTCAGAAGGTATCCCCTTCAACTATCGGCAGGTGGTTGAAGGCCACGATAGCCAAGACATACGAGACTCACTCATTACCGGTGCCTAGAGGTATCACGGCACATTCAACAAGGAGCGCGGCAACTTCGGCAGCCTGGGCCACCCAAGCTCCTATAACAGAAATCTGTAGGGTGGCGACATGGATCTCCCCATCACCTTTCATTAGGCATTACAAAATTGATGTATTTGCTTCTGCTGAGGACTCCTTTGGTAGGAGGGTGTTACAACAAGTCCACTCGGACAGTGGGGAGGGGTTCCAACTCAGACGGAGACCCTCCTGTAGGATAAGCCAAGCTTTGGTATGTCCCACTCTCTGGATGCTCAGAGCAGTTCAATGGAGAAAGAGCGTTGGTACTTACCTGATACGCCCGTTCTCAGTGAGCTGCGACGAGCATCCAGCCCCACCCAATATCCGTCTGCTCCGACCAACGATAAATCTCAATAAAGATAGCTGACATTAAACAGGTTGACAAGGGAGAGTACGGGGGTTCCATCACCTCATCTTCGCCAAAACTGGGGGACGCTAGGGAGGAGCAACAGTGTCCTATCAATTAAGCTCAGCCTATCGGACCAGAGACTAAGCACCTCCCACTCTCTGGATGCTCATCGCAGCTCACTGAGAACAGGCATATCAGGTAAGTACCAATGCCCTTTTTCTGCACAACTGTCAGGTCAGCAGTCTTTCCCATGATTGTGATTCCTACTGAACCAGACTGAGAGACCATTTAAAGGCTCAGGAACCCTTTGCAGGTGTTATGGCTTAATTAGCTGATTAGAGTGGGACACTTTGAGCCTAGAATATTGAACCTTCTCACAATATTCTAATTTTCTAAGATTGTGGATTTGGGGTTTTCATGAGCTGTAAGCCATAATCATCTCAATTATGACAAATCACGGCTTGAACTATCTTGCTTTGCATGTAATGAGTCTATCTTATATATTAGTTTTACCTTTTAAGTTGCATTACTGAAATAAATGAACTTTTGCACGATATTCTAATTTTTCGAGTTTCACATGTACATACTGCTTCATGGTGCTTCACAGCCCTCTCTAAGCAGTTAACAGAGTCAGCATACTGCCCCCAACAATCTGGGTCCTCATTTTACCGACCTTGGAAGGATGGAAGGCTGAGTCAGCTTTGAGTATGATCCTCAAATGGGCACCGGCTGTTTAAGGAAGTATAACCTGATGCATAATTAGATGGAGAACCTCTAGTACCAGTATAACCATGAAGCCATAGCAACTTGGTCTTGCCAGGATTAAACTGAAGCCTGTTCCTCTTCATCCAGATCCAAATAACCTTTGGGCACAAAGAACAAGGTATCTGGTTGAGTATTATCAGCATACTGCTACTACTTGACTCCAGATCAATGCATGTCCTCGGCCAGTGGGTTTTGTGTAGCTGTCCTACAGGAGAGGTGAGTGTCAAGCTTTGAGGCACTCCACAAACTGGAGGATTTGGGTTGGACCTCTCCACATCAGTCAACATTGACTGGGATTTGCCACAGAGAAAAAAGCACTGCAGCACCGTTTCCCACTCTGAGACTACATCTCAGTCAATAGATGAGCAAGCGAAGTGTTTCTCCTGTAGAACTTACCTAAACCCAGCTCTTACAGCTGCCCTACTTTTAGTTTCACTATATAAAGAGATTTATCTCCAATGGATAGGAAAACCTATATTAAAAGTTTTTCTCACATTTTTTGCCTAGGAAAGAAGATGCAGTCATATAAAAGCATAGCTCTGCAGAGAAGACCTTTTCCCAATATTAGGTAAATAATATTTATAACAGATCTCCATTATCCATTAATACCTGGAGAAATAAAGATAAGAGTTCCTGGAGATACTTCCTCTCATAAAGTGTATGAGATACAATACTCATAAAACATTATACAGTAGAAAAAGTCTCTAACAAGCAACTAACTATGTGTTTCAGTAGAAAACCAAAGGACAGGATGAAACAACAAGATTGGAATTTAAGAAATGGTTAGGGAATATCTCTTTATCTTGAATGACTTCAAAATTAATTGCACCTTACAGAGTTGGTGGCTAGCTAATACTTTATATATAATTAAGAACATTAACAGGGGCCAGATGATAGGAGAAGAGCAAATACCCATCTTCAAAATGGAGAAGAAAAATACAGCAAACTATGACCAGCCAGGCAGTTTGACAGCAATACCTGGGAAGATTCAAGTGCCATAATCTACAATTTGGTTTTTTTTTAACATTACCCCAATCTGGGATAGCAATTTACAGAAGCAAAATAAAATTTGGGCACAGAAGTTACATTCAGAGTTAGTTGAATTTTGATTATAAAGAAACTAATCTTTATTGACAAAGTCTTTAAAACCATTTGTTTTGAAAATATCAGTGCAATATTTTCATAACATCAACTTAATCTTAGTCTTGGGGCAGAAAACTAAACCACTAATTTTATATTTTTGATTCCGGTCTCCTTGAAAAAAGCCACATAGATAAGATACAAGCCTTTAAAGAAACAGATAGTTCTTGCTGCACTGAAAAGAAGCCACCAAGAGTCTGGATTTCAGCCGATCAGCTTCTAGTTCTCGGAAAAACAAATCATCATCATCATGTGTGATCATGTCCTGCAGCTCTTTAATTTCTTTCTCCAGCTTGGATCTCAGTTCACGTTTCACTTTACTTAATGTCTGAAAAGAAAGCATTAGGATTATGTTGAGCCATCTGTCAATTTATTTATAGCTCTACATCTTTACAGGAAACGTGTGCATAGTTCTCAGGCTGAGCAAAATACTTCAAAAAGAAGTTGGGCCATTTATTTATTATAGTTTTAATCATAATTAAATCTATATAATAATTTCCCCGTTTGTCAGATTAATAGCACCTAGCAATGGCACTCAGACTTATATATCACCTCACGGTGCTTTACAGCCCTTTCTAAGCAGGTTATAGAGTCAGCCTATTGCATCCAACAATCTTATTTTTACCACCTTGGAAGGATGGAAGGCTGAGTCAACCTTGAGCCAATCAGGACTGAACTCCTGGCAGTGGGCAGAATCAGTCTGTAATACTGCATTCTAACCACTGCACCACCATGGCTTTTGTGTACAAAATTCAACTGCAACATTTGGGAATCATCTTCAAAGCGCTGAGGAAAGAATGTGCATTTTCTCTCTATGGGAGAAGACTTACCTGGGTATGTGCTCGCTCTCTGGTTTGGATATCTCGACGTTCTTCTGAAACAGCTTCGGCCAGCATTGCAAACTAAAAGAAAGTAGAAGAAAAATTAATAATGGACTGCGAGAGATTTTTAAGCACCATCTTTATGATATCAGGAGCAAACCTACCTGATCTTTGTAGTAGTTTTCCATGGATTGCAGTTCATCTTGGTACTGCTTCTTTTGTTCAGCACGTTTTTCCTTGGCATATGACCTCAACTCAAGAAATCTTTGTTTCTGAATTTCCAAAGCTTCTTCAAACAGTTGTTTAAATATCTACCAAAATGACATTTCATTAACAAGCCTAAGAACAGCTGTTTTAAAAAAAATAATTTCAGGGGAACATAACTATCTTTAGACACGGATCCCAAGCCCAACTTTGTCACAAAGTCATATATAGAGTGAAATCTTAGTTTTCCTTTTGACAATTCTGATTATCAGTTTTGACTCAGAAGCGCTATCCAGCCATTTTATAGATAATTCTTTATTCCCATAGGAGATCCTTCTATTATTATCAAATTATCCTTGAGCAGAAATGGAAAACTCATTGGGGTTTGTAACACTTACTATAAAACCCTGCAGATTAGGAATTTCATAATATAAATATGCTACAAGATCAAAATTCTTATTCTATGCCCTTGTGATGCAAAGGATGTAGTAATTGGGACTGCTGAATTGTTTAAAAAAGTTAGCAAGAGGGAGAAGCAATAACCCAATGCGTTCTCCATAAATAATCTAGTCTTCATTAACCTGAAGCACAATTAATCAAATCAATTAACTGATCATTTCCTTTCAACTAGCTAATTCACTATGTTTATGCATATGCATTTTACTGAACTCCCAGTACAGGTAGTCCTTGATTTACGACAAGAATTGAGCCCAAAATTTCTGTTGCTAAGCAAGACAATTGTTAAATTAGTTTCGCCCCATTTTAGGACCTTTCTTACCACAGTTGTTAAATGGATCACTGAAGTTGTTTTGTTAGAAACATGGTTGATAAATGAATCCGGCTTCCCCATTGACTATGCTTATCAAAAGGTCACAAAAGGTGATTACATGACCCCGGGACACTGCAACCGTTGTAAATACCAGCCGGTTGCCAAGTGTCCAAATTTTGATCAAGTGACCTGGAGGATGCTGCAAAAGTTGTGTGACAAATGATCCTATGTCCTTTTTTTTCCCAGTGCCACTGTAACTTCAGTCATGAAATGAATGGCTTTAAATCAACGACTACCTGTAATAACTTTTTGAGGCAATAGCAGCATGGGAAATGCAATTTTGATTTTAAAAAGCAGGCAAGTTGACTCCCAACTTTTAAGTTCATTAACTGCCCTCTGACATTTGTGGTATAGCGTTCTCACCACCAAGTTGCCTTTCCAGGATATAATACTCTATCGTTTTCTTGATTAAGAAATGGTACACGGCAGCTACAACATCTTAAGCACTTCCCAAATTCATCATACTAGCTGATGGCACTCAACCACCTAATGTAGGCATTCCTAATTTGATACTGAAATAGGAATTGGTGGATTTACAACTGCAATCACACACCATGCTGAAAACGTTGTAAATTGTCCCAAACTCTTTCAATCTGAAGAGTGAGATCCCCAACTTACCCTTTCCTCCCGTGTTCTGGTCCTCATCATCTTGGCACGCAGCTGAACTCTATAATCTTGATAGTATTTTTTGGCTCGGGCAACCTGCTGGCGTCTCTCCCTCATTTTATTCTGTGTACATTTCTGTCTCTCAATGCGCTGCCTAAACTCGTGCTGAAAAACAAACCCAAAGAGGAGAAGCTATTAAGATTCCCTGAAGACTAAGGAGGGAAGCCACCCCTGTTTTCTGCAACTATTTAAGCAATGCTCTGAGGGCACGATGCCTTTCCCCTTTCCTATGGTGCAGCTCTGGCTGGAAAAGTGGCAGCGCTCCAGCATGTCAGATTTCTGGTTGGCACTGAAGCAGGTGCCGGAATTTGTTAAGCCTCAGACTTTCTAGGGGAATGATTCCTAGGACTGAGATCCTACTAGGCCCAGATACATTTAGAAGATGTCCTGCTTTCAGTTTGGAGTCTTAAATGTTCCATTATGTATGGCAAGGGATTACTTTCTAATAGCTGAAGTTTTTTTTTTCAATGGATTGTTCAGTTTTTAGTCCCAATTGTGAGTTCTGGTGGCACAATAGTTAGAATGCAGTATTGCAGGCTAACTCTGCCCATAGTCAGAAGTTCAATCCTGACTGGCTGAAGATTGACTCAGTCTTCCATCCGTTGAAGGTCGGTAAAATGAGGACCTAGATTGTTGGGGGCAATATACCGACTCTGTAAACCACTTAAGAGAGGGCTGTAAAGCACTGTGAAGTGGTATATAAGTCTAAGTGCTTTCGCCAGTGCTATTGCCAATTATATATTGGTAAGCCACTGAAGAGAAGACCACAGCAGTTTATAATAGCAAACGATTGGTGTTTTGATTTATTATATCTTTATTCTCATAGCTCTATATTTTTATAGAGACCAAATAATGTTCTAATATATTGTTAGAAGGAATTGTGTTTTGCTTAAGTATAGATAGTATATGTTTATACAGTTCTATTCTTGGACTTATATTTTCTTCAGAAAGGCTGCCTACAAATATGTTTTAAAATTAAATTATCATCAATATATTAGCTCGTTTCCACATATACCAATCTCCTGTTGTGAGCCTGCTCTCTCTTAAGAACATCCACAAGTAGGTTGTGCTTCTTCAGTGTTTCCCGTACCTGAAAGAAGTACACAGATTTCATTCATGTATCACTGATGATGTTACCTACCTGCGTAATGAAATGTTTGCAAGAAAACAATCAAGCTCAGAGAGTACCAAGGACCCAACAGATTTCTTTATCATACCTCTGCATATTAACCAATTTAGCAGCTCTCAAGAAAGATTTCTCCACCATGATCTACTCTCTTCCAGAAACACCTGCTGAATAGTTTCCATGCCAACTTGGACTACAATTTCCAACACCCCCATTCATCACAGTTTACTCCCAGAAAGCCTGACTCACATTTGAAGGCAGATGCATTTATGTATTTGATTTTTATCCCACCCTTATTACTTAGAATAACTAACTCAAGGTGGCAAACGTATCTCATACTCCTCCCTCCTCCTATTTTCCCCACAATAACAATTCACTCTATTTCTCCCCACTTTCCCCTTTCAACTATTCCCTCTGCTTTCTCAGGACTTGTAATCCATTTTCTCCATTATTGCTCCCCCATTTCCTTTTTCAATGTCACAAAGTGATCGAGTGACATCAGCCTATAAGAATAAAGCTCTGGTTTGAATAAAAAAATCTCAGACCCTCCTAGAGTAAACATAGTGGTCAATTCATTGCCATTAACAATGTGCCAAAAAAAATTACAACTACCATTGGTACAAGTAGCCTTCAACCTATGACCAAAATTGAGCCCAAAACAAGACAATTGTTAAGTGAGCGTTGCTCCATTTTAGGACCTTTCTTGCCACTGTTGTTAAGTGAATCATTGCAATTGGTAAGTTAGTAACATGGTTGTTAAGTGGCTTCCCCATTGACTTTGCTTGTCAGAAGGTTGCAAAAGGGGATCACATGATCCTGGGACATGACAATATGAGTCAAGTGCCAAGAGTCTGAATTTTGATCATGTGACCATGGGGATGCTACAATGTTCCTTAAGAATAAAAAACGGTCACAAGTCACTTTTTTCAGTCCCATTGTGACTTTGAACAGTCACTAAACGGTTGCAAGTCAAGGACTACCTGTAGTCCTGGTTAGTGCATATGACTTTCATCCCATGTTTGTATCTTTTAGCCACTGCCGGAACATTTTTGTGCCTCACTTTTGAAAGGCCGTGACTTTCTTGAGCCTGCAGATAACTCACTTCATTTTGTAATTTCCACTGGTTCCTATCTCTGGGAGATTTGAATTGCTCTATTTGGGAGAGCTGCTGCTGCCACATCTTGTTCATTGTTGGATGAGAAATGTTCATGTGAGGAAACTCTTCGAGTAGTAAAGGCAAGAGATCGTTTTCTTTGACTTTCACTGAAAGAAAGAGACAGAGCTAAGCAATGAACAGCTGAAGAGTGGGCCTTATGCTTTGAGCTGCCATTAAAAACATCTCCTCTTCCCATCTGGAGCCACCATATTAAGGAAGGCTGGACTAAGCTTTCTGTTTTATATTTAATTAATGGTCATGGTACTGCATATCACATTACTTGATTTAATATTCTTATTTATAAACTGTAGATTATATGTGAACACATCTAAGCAGGACTGCTCACTTTTGGGCTAGGAGTATAACTAGATTAAAAGGGGATGGAAAAATATTATTTATATTCCTCCTTGGTGGTGAACGTATCCAACACAGCTTCCTCTATTATTTTCCCCACAACAACCCTGTCAGTCGATATGGGCTGAGACAGAGGGACTGGCCCAGACAGTTTTCATGGCTAAGGTGGAACTAGAGCTCACAATCTCTCATTTTCCAGCCTTAACCACTAGACCAGGGGTGTCCAACCTTGGCAACTGTAAGACTTATGGACTTCAACTCAACATGATTGTCTGGGAAATTCTGGGAATTGAAGTCCACAGGTCTTAAAGTTGCCAAGGTTGAACATCCTTGCACTAGACCTAACTGGCATGTATATTTATCACATAGACATGTTTGGAGAGCATAGAAATGATCATGTGCCATCAAGTCATGTTGAACTTTAGCAACCACGTAGATTTTCTCCATGATGCTCTGATTCTAACTTGATCTTTCAAGTCTTTCAACAAGGAAACCATCAACACTATAACTAAGTCTATCTAAGAGAAATGTGCATCTTTTAAATTATTTTTCTTTTTAAAAATGTTTTTATATTCTGTTCCACTTCTTTACAGGAATGATATTGGCCAGCTCCATAATTACAACTGTACCCTAGCTAAGGGAATCTGGCAGCTAAGAATTATCACTGCTTCATAAGTCTCATTTGTAATGAGAAATAGCTACTACTACTGGTGAATTTATGTCCATGTTTTCCCAAACAGTAATGATATGTATTTGGACTCAAAAAGACCTTGTAATCCTGATCCAAGAAAAACAATTTGAGGGTCCTATGCAGGCTAAGGTGATATTATTGAGCCCAGTAAAACTGACAAAGGACAAACTGTTCAGCACCGAGGGCCAGCTGAAATGCATAGCAGCTCATTAACTGGTTCCCACATCACACAAAACAGTACTTTTAAAAAGCAGTTTGCGAGGTATAAACCATGGCTTGTACGCACAAATCAGTTTGTAAATCCAATAGTCAAACAAGTCATGTTGGTGTTGAAATTCAATGCATTAATCCTGTTTGATTGTGAACTGACTTTTGAAAACTCATAATTTGCTATCTAATGATTTTTACTGCATTTATGTAATTCTTACAGATGCAGATTCTTCTACTTTGAAACCACAACTCCAAATGAGATAACTTGATTGTGTCTGAACTAAATACAGACTAACATTTTTGTCATGTTTGTATGTACACGTATCCCTAACCCCAAAGGCAGAATACTAAAAAAGAAAGAGGAAGAAATCAATGTTTGAAAAAAAAAATGCGACTTTTTTGCTAAGTGGTAGATAGGGTAGCTGCTTTATCTTAGACTCTCTTATCCATAGATTTGCTCCATCAGTTGAGCATCACAAACACATAGAAACATTTAATTAGCATGGTCATTGTTAATATTCCCTGCTCTTAGCCTATATCAAAACAAATATAGCAGTTCAGTATAACAGCTGTCTTAACTTATTACTAAGCAATATTGCATACCGGTGCACAAATCTGAAGATACTCAGAGTAGAGTTTTTGCACTTCATATACTGGGTGAGAATAAAGCATTCAGGAAAGAACCATTAGGGTCTTTTTCCCTTATGGTCTTTTGTAGAATTGACACATTTTGAAATTGAAGGAGGTACAATAGATTATTTTTAAGCTTGAAATGTTTTGGCTGCTCCTTTTCTTGAATTACCCACATATAATTATATATAGCTTGGCAGCATTCATGGTTACTTTTTTTTCTGGGGAGAGGAGGCGGGGAAAGAAAAGGAAAAAGGAAGGAAAGGAAAGGTTGTTGGAATGCTCTGCTTGGAGAAGCATTGATTTGTAAGCAATATACCAATCAGGTGACAGACTAGACTGAAGAGAACTAATAAAGAGATGCAGCCATTGGAAGCCCAGACTTCCTCGTGACCTTGAAGAAACTGCTGGATAAAAGGCTCCCTAAATTCTCTGCTCCCCTTGCCCAGATTTAAGACATGTGGAGGCAATCAGAAAAGTGTTTTTTTCACAGCTATATGCGGCTAAAATGCCAGTGATCTTGGCCCATGCACTGAAAGAACATGCTTTCAGAGGCTGCCAGGCTCTCTACCAAGAAGGGTTCAGTTCTTACTCGGAGCTGTTTTTTTTGGCTTCGCAAGACCTCCTCTTGAAATCCTCTGGTTGAGTTTGGAATGCCGAGGTATATTTTTTTGAGAATAAATCTTTGCTGCATGTGAGATTCTTGGAGTTCCCTTAAGTACGTTCTCCTTGTATTTTTGTTCCTGGATGCAAACACACACAGAACAAATAGTTACTGGATCACTCGTTATGCCAGTGCAGGCAGATCCTAAGGATAGCTCACGGTTCATACAGAAAGAGGCAAACCCATAGTACAAGAAGAAGCTGGTGATTTTCTGTATACCAGACATTTAAGCTCTCTAAGGCTAGTTATATGGCTACACGTCTTTAAGATGAAAGCCTTAAAATATCATCCTAAAAGGCAGAAGGGCCTTTCTTCACACTAATCAAAAGCACATCTTGGCCTCCTTAGCTACAGAAGATCTTATTCCCCCATTTTCAAATATCTGGTTTGGAGCCAAAGAGGTCAACATCTTCCACTTCACAAAGGACAAAGACTACTGTAGTGTTTTCCTCTCAGAGTTTTCCAGAATGGCTTCCCCTGGACACACAGAAGGAGAGAGGTTGCCATCTTGCTTCCTCAATCTTTGGAAGTGATACTTCAATCCAAACATACAACTTTTTAAAAAATCTATATTGTCATCATATCTATGGTATCTGTCTATCTATTAAATGAACAGTGAATAATTTCCATATTAAATCAGGTAACTGGTAATTGTCCAAGTAGCATTTTACCTCAGAAAATAACACTAAATAATACTAAATCTCCATCCTAAAAACAACTGTTTTTCTGACTCTGATCACAGAGACAATCTATTGCAGGTAGTCCTCAACGTACAACAATTCATTTAGTGACCATTCAAAGTTACAATGGGACTGAAAAGTGACTTTTTCAGTTACATCCTTTGCAGCATATCTATTGTCACGTGATCAAAATTTTGATGCTGGCAACTGGTTCATATTTATGATGGTTGCAGTGTCCCGAGATCATATGATCACCTTTTGCAACTTCTGATAAGTAAAGTCAATGGGGAAGCCCCATTCACTTAACTAGCTTAATAATTGCACTGATTCAATCAACAAATGCAACAAGTTGTAAAAGGGGGAAAAACTCACTTAACAAATTTCTCACTTAACAACATAAATTTTTGGGCTCAATTGTCGTCATAAATTGAGGACTACCTGTACTAATCACATCAGCTCAGAGTCAATTTTCATTCATAAAACTCTTTTTTACAGGTGAACAATTTTAGGTCCTTACAGATTATTTTTATAGCTAAAAAACTAAAATCTGTATAAAAAAACCCTCAAAAGTATGCTGAAAAATCAAATCTAGAATTTTATCTTTCTCCTTTTAAAAAAACACTATGAATAAGCAGTTATCCATACTGGGCTCTGTGGATTTCGATTCCAGTAAACAAAATTTATGACCAAGTCACACCGGTGATCCTGATATGACTGGATCTTTTTAGAATTTAACACAGGGTGAAAACATGACCAATGAAAAGTGCACACTTTGAAAAACAGGACCTCCTTCCCAAGAGTCTTAGGAAAACTTATCTGTCTGATTTGTCCAAGATACACAAAAAGTGACCACTCAACTTATGACCACAACTGGGAACAGAATTTCTGTTTCTAAGCAAGGCAGTTGTTAAGTGAGGTGTATCCAATTTTTTGACCTTTTTTTGCCATGGTTGTTAACTGAATCACTGCTGTTAAGTGAATCATAGTGTCGTTAAGCAAATCCAACTTCCCCCATTGACTGTTGCATGTTGGAAGCTAGATGGGAAGGTCGCAAATAAAGATCCATGGCCCCGGGATGCTGCAACCGTCATAAATAAATGCCAGTTGCCAAGCACCTGAATTTTGAAAATTGAGGTGCTGCGATGGCTCTAAGTCAGGCAACTGGTTGTAAGTCACTTTTTTTCAGTACTCTTGTAACTTCAAACTGGGACTTAAGCAAATGGTTGTAAATTGAGGATGACCTGTATTTAAAGTTCTGCTCAAGTAAATTTGGTGGGGAGAAAACCCTCACCAAAATTTAAATATATGAGAGCTGACCTATTGCAAAAGCTGCCCTTCAAATATTAACGTTCCAAACCATACTGAGAAATATTTCTCTATGCCTTACCGTTTCCTGAGCCTTTGCTTTTATCTTCGCAAGTTCCAGTCTTTCACTAGCTTCGTATGCTCTTAGGTCTTCGTCATAAGCTTTACTCAGATGCTAGAAGACACAATAAAGTCCAATTGCTGCCTGTACCAAGTTATTCATTTATGAAACATGCCTTTTGTTTGATCATTCTACCCTCACAGCAGTTCGCCAACTAAATTTTTAAGAAATCAGGAGTTCCATTTAATGTGGGTATTTAAACTTAACATATTTAGATTCAGTTGTTCAGCTGCAGTTCTAGAACAAAAAACTCAACTGAAAGAGCTATTAATGTCTGAAAGTTTCAGAGCCAGAAAAAAAAAGATAAGCTCTCTCTTTCTTTTTAAAAAACCTGAAGAAATTAAAAATGATCCAAGAAAGATAAAAGTTAACCAATATTAAGGTTTCCCTTTCACTGTTTCCACCTATCGAAATGTAGAAGGTAGAAGATATAAATTTGAAATACATGGATATGGATCTACAATAAAAGATGCTGTTCAGATAAAGTTCCAAACCAAGCTTGTGGTATAAGAACCAATATCTTAAATATTGACAGAAATATCCTAGTTATGTATTGATTTTTATTTATTACATTTATATGCCGCCTATCTCGCAATTTGTGGAAACTCTGGGCGGCTGTCAGTCAGAATAGATTTTTTTTTCTTCAAGTGGATGTGATCAGGGACCGGTCTCAGTGGGGAGATTAGCCCTCAATAGGCAGATTTCCTCAGGTAGGGACTCCTAGAGATTCATTCAATGAAACAAATAAGAGGACTTGCACTTTCGCTTCCTGCAGTTATTCTACCTATACTCTTAATTCTGTCACTTTCTTTTCCTCCATGTCTGTTTTTTACTTACCCGGATTTCTCCACTGGCATTTCCAAAAGTGTCTAGTCTATATTAAGCATCTCTAATCACCTTTATATCTTTCAGTAATTATTTTAGCTTCTCTTCTAGAAAAATCCAATTAATCATGCTTTTGGATTCATGCCCTTTCCATGTGCATGTGTGGAGAACTTATCCTGAAACCACATTGTTGAAACAAAACGACATTTTTCTACAATGAATGATTGTAGTTGCCTCCATTTCCATTCCTGCTGACATTACCTTTGTTCTTAACTTCCTTTGATCTTGTTCATTTTGCCAGCATATTCGCACCCTTCGCACTGGCTCTTCTGCATCTTTCGGAAGAGGACTATCTGACACATGTGATTGTTGATAATTGGATGGAGGCGGGGAAGCAGAAAATGACCGTCGCCTGCTGGGTACTTTCCTTGGCCAACGAATATCTATGAAAGAAAAAAAATTTTAGATAGGTCTCCCACAATTAGGTTTTTTTTAAAAAAACAAAGGATCATAAAGGCCCTTTCAATAAATTTCAGAAGCTCTGTTTCTAATGCTTGCCCTGTCACATCTTTGGGATCCGATACAGGCTGCCCTGTATTACATTCAATCAGATATATCTTTGGAAAAAAGTACCCTTGAGAGACAACTATGACCTGGATGACTGAGAATCTCCACAAACAATCCAAGACACTTTTTTTTTTTACATTTAGCAATTAGATTCTGGCTCTTTGTAAAATTACTGTTTTGAAACTTTTGACTTAGCACAGTTCCCAATAGTGCTCAAGCCCCTCGGTTTAACTATTGTGACATCCATTATACAAAGAAATCTGTTCAATCTAGCACTTTCTATCTAGAAGGTGTTACTATGAGAATTCTCAAAGTCCTAGCTAGCATGATCAACAGGAATTATGGAAGTTGTAGCCCTGATAGATAAGGAGGGGATCAGGTCAAGGAAAATGCTAGATCATAGGCAGGTATGTAGCTATTTTCCATTCCTGATGGAAATTATATGTCCCAACCTAGAACAATACAATTCGTTCATTAATGAATTTTAGAATGTTACCTGATTTTTGTTTGATTTGGCGATAGTCCATGATGCTGTCACTGTGCTGAGAAAGGGTATCCTCGTCAGCTGACAACTCGTCCTGGCTTTGTTCACCCAAAGCGTGCTTTAACATCTGTAATTTTAAAAAAATAAATAATCTGTTCAGAGTTGATTTCAAAGTAATCTTCCATGATTTTACATACAAAATGCTTGCTTTTAATCAAGAAAAATAATTAAGTACACAAAATCTTATATTTACTTCAAACACTCCATGTTACCACTTCGTGCCACTGGCTATAAGCTGAATCTGCACAAGCAAAGGAATGGCTGATAGAACTCTATGGTGCTATAGATATATAGAGGTACTATTAAAGAACTCTCAATAGTACTATATTACTTTATTGCACTATTAAAGACCTCAGCAAAAGGTTCTGCTGTGTATTAATTATGCTTCCTAGAGTGAAAAGTCCCTTCAAGTAAGAAACTAGTATCCAAGGTTTAATTAGTCCATTCCTTGTTCCAATTTTCAGAGTCAGATTTTTTTCTTTTGCTGAAAATTGATGTTTAGAAATGTGAACTCAACTTAAGAAGCCATATATTCCATTTAGTCAAGCAGGACTAGAGTATCTCCTTCTACTGTATTTGTAAGCCAGGCCTGAACATATTATAACCTCGAACCTCCTTTCAAAACAGGAAGCACAATACAATTTAGCAAGAAGCAATGGCAAATTCATTCTATTTATTTATTTAATTTATTTATTTATTTTGTCAATTGCTTACAAGATAATAGGTATAAGTAAAACATAGTTATGAATACATAGATACATATAAGAAAAATAAAATATAAAAGAAACAATAAATGATCACAGAGGTCATTTATGCAGAGTATGAAAAGAGTTGGTCCTAGAACACTGCCTTGGGGATACCACTGTTGACAGGTACAGAATTTGATAGGACGGTCCCTATTTTGACCATGTGCTGTCTGTTTGACAGGAATGCTTCTATCCAGTTATGCAGGTGTCCAGTGATACCGTAAGATTTTAGTTTTAGGAGTAGTTTGTCGTGTACCACTGAAATCAAAGGCTTTACAGAAGTCTATGTAGATTGTGTCTATTGCTTTGCCCTGATCCGAGTTGTGTAGTCCATATGTTTTTGCAATGTAAGAGTTGCAGATTAATGATAGTTTTTTCCTAAAACCAAATTGTTTATTAGAGAGTAGGTTGTTTGTTTCTAAGCGGAGGATGATGGATTAGTTAATAATTGATTCCATGACTTTACAGGTGGCGCAGCATAAAGAGATTGGTCTGTAATTTTCAACTAGACTGGGGTCTCCCTTTTTGAAGATGGGGATGACCATGGTTTGTGACCATAGTTTGGCAAGGAGCTGGTCCTGAAAGATTTTTCAAAGATTATGCTTAAGAGGTTCTGCTATAGCAGTGGATAGCTTTTTTAAGAAGTAGGCACATATTCCGTCCGGTCCAATAGATAGAGATGGTTTTAGATTGCGTAGTGCTTTTTCAACATTGTCTTCTGTAAAATCAATGTGTATTAGATCATTGTAGTTGTCTGCGTACATTTCAATTCAACAGACTAATAAAATAGTACTTAGCAATAGACTTATATACCGCTTCACAGGGTTTTATAGCCCTTTCTAAGTATTCTAAAAATTCTCATTTTACCAATCTCAGAAGGATGGAAGGCTGAATCAACCTTGAGCTAGTGAAGATCAAATTCCTGGTAGTCAGCAGAATTAGCCTGCAATACTGCATTCTAAAAAGTACGCCACCAAGTGAGCAAAAGAGCCATTTTGCGTAAAAATAAATATATAAAGAAATATTATTTCTTTGTTTCAAGTGTCTGTAGGTATTAGGAACCAAGACCTCTGCTACATGACCAGATAATGGGAAATAAATATTTTGTGCAACATGTAAGCCCTATAATATGCAATTCACTTTCCTGACTTCAAAATGAGAGGTACTACAACTTAAAGACAATTTACAAAATGGAGGGAGAACGTAGGGATTCCTACTACCAAGCAGAATCCATGATGATTCCATAATTTTGGTTGGGTGGGTTCCATAATTTTACAAAGAAGCTTTCATAATTATTTTTCTTTACTAAATACAACCATCTGGCTAGATGTTGCTCCTGGCTGTGAAACCGGATATTTTCAGATCAGGTGAAGAAATAACAAAACAGAAAGTTGAAGAGAGAGAGAGAGAAAAAAGCCTGATACAGCACAGTAAGGGAAATGTCTACGCTTTTCCAGATATGTTCAGTGGTAAATAGTGGTAAATGATAGGAATTATGGAAACTAGAAAAGTCCAGCTTCAACAGAAGACAACTCCTTGCCTGCTAATCCCTCAATAGCATGTTGTACTAATGAGTTACCATACTCCAATCACTTGCTTTGGGTCAGAGGTTGCAGTGGGTGGCTTCTTAGGTTACACCCTCAGGTACTTAATCTGAAGAGGAAAGATGGGGACGTGAAGAAATATGGGAACTCAAGAATGCAGACTCTGCTCTAGAATCCAGAGCCAAGAAGCAGGAAGAAATCTTTGATCCTTCCCTAGAAGGAAGCCCTGAATCTTCATTCAAGAGAGGACCTAACCCTGTCCTATTGGCTCAGGTCCCTCTGCAACAGGCTTAGCTTCAAATCAATTTGCAATCCAATCCAAGAAAAAACAAAACATATGACATATTTTGAAATGTGATTTCAGTTAACCTGTTTCAATGGGCATTTCCCCCCCCTTCCAAACAATGCAGGCGTTAACAGGCTAGTGTCAGCCTTGGATGAAGCCCAGGGAACTCTGGCAGTCTATCGAAGGACAGATCAAGAATCAGTTTGAGGTGAAATGACAGCTGATCCAGGCAAATGCTAAACTTGCTATTGTGCCATACTCAACAGAGATGGCAAGACACCACATCTAATCTACAAGTGCCATCACAAACCTGGTATGATTTTATAAATATTATAAATAAATAAATTATGAATAAAGGATATCTCCTAATTATATTATCGTGAATATTGGATTATTTTGTAGAAAAGTTATTCTTGTCAGGAGTATTTTACATTTACTTGTTTATACTTTAGAGTTTAACAAAGCTCAAGAGGATGATTGCAGGATCCTAAATTGGTTCATCTCTATCTGCTTAGCTTCAGTCATGTTGCTTGTTTGGTTAGCACAATCCCAATAACTGTTGACATTAACTTACTGCATCCAGTTCATTCAGCCTGCGGGAGAGTTTCTCTGACATTTCAGAAAGTTTTTGCTTTGCACGTCTATGGGGAAGAGAGTCTTCTACAAAAGAGTCTGGCAGAGCAGGGCGTTCTTTCTGGCTGGGAAATCAAACATGATAAAATAACATACACAATCAAACACAAACACACAGTGAGAAAGAGAGGGAGGGAGGGAGAGGGACAGAGAGAGAGAGAAAGAGAAAGAAAGAAAGAAAGAAAGAAAGAAAGAAAGAAAGAAAGAAAGAAAGAAAGAAAGAAAGAAAGAAAGAAAGAAAGAAAGAAAGAAAGAAAGAAAGAAAGAAAGAAAGAAAGAAAGGTTGGAGTGCAAAGTAGACCACAATGGCTTACAAAATTCAGCTAGCCCAGGTATTAATATTAAGGACCGTAGACCCTGAGCTGCATTTTGACAGTATCAAAAACATTCACCAATAGGTCCCAGTAGATACACAGCTGTAATTCTATACTACTTCCATAAATAGTAGACCTGATAATTGAAGAAACAATATTCAATGCACATCTATGAGCTTTAAGATGAACACTGAAAGTGTAATACTTTACAAACGGGATCATCTTAAGCATGTAAGTCGATGTATGGGTCCCTATCCCTGTTTTTCAAGAGGAAAACAGAAAGATGGCTAAGTAGAAAAGAAGAAAAAGAGAGAGGAGGAGAGGAATTGAAAGAAAACGAACATTTTACAAAAACCAAGAACGTTATTGTAATTCAGTTTTGTCTTCTGGATGCTTAAGGTGTCTTTCTTCTTTTAACTGTTCTTCAGGCAAGCTATCCATATGGACAGCCTCTAAACTAAATGAATGAGTAAATAAAACCTTTATTGCTTTTTACATTAATGCATTGATTAAAAATGTTAACGGGATCATGTGTTCAAGAACGTTTTAAAGTCAGCGTAGCATTCAGTCCCGTTCAATAATTTGTATTTGGCTGTAACCTGCTTCTGAAAAATTACTTTTCGCAAAAGGATTTATTCTATTTTTATTTTATGTATCAAATATAGAGACTTCCTATTTCAGTCACAAAGTGATTCTACATGGTGCACAATTAAAAACACTGAAACATAAAAACCACATAAAAATTTATTTCAGTAAAAGAAGGCAGTTAAAAGGGTGTGGGGCAGATGTGAAGGTGCTAACCAATCTCAAATTTGCATACATGCGACTTGGCAGAGCCAGGCCCTCAAATTCTTTCAAAAGGCCATGAGAATAGGGATCAATCTCACCATTGGGGGAGAGGATATTCCAAAGGCCAGGTGCAATGGCAGAGAAGGCTCTCTTCCTGAATCCCGCCAGTGGGAATTCTTTAACTCAGGGGTCCCCAACCCCCTATCTGTGGCCAGTACTGGGGCATGGCATGCCAAAAACCGGGCTGCCCAAACAAGCGAAGCCCCATCTGCAGGATGCAGGCAGCATGCGAAACCACACCCTTCCGGGCCATGGAAAAATCTCTCTCCACGGAACCGGTCCCTGGTGCTCAAAAGGTTGGGAGACATTGCTTTAACTGATGGGAGTTTGCAACATATGTTCCCTGCATCACCAGAGAGGTAGCATGACTTTTCTTATTGAACACCTCATAGTGGTTCAAGGAACACTGGTTTTCCACAGACCACAGTTAAAGGAACACTGCCCTAACTGACATTGTACCACAACTCCCATCATCTTTAGACAATAGACTGAATGACCTGTAGAGCAGTACAAGGTTAAAAGCCCCAGGTTGGTGGCAATATGTATGAACTTGGAGGAAGAGATTATTCTGAAGAGCAACCCCAAATTCCATTTTGTGTGAAAGAAACACATACCTTTTCCCAATAAATAGATTCCCTTGCTTGGACCTTGTGGCTTGTACAGAGGTGAACTGAGGAAATCTATTCTCCTTGCAACTCTGAATCGATATGTACTGCGAACTCTCGCCTATTTCCTTTTAGAAGGGTGGAGGGAAAAAACTTTTATTCAAAGAGCCAATGATAAATTTAAAGAGATTAAACTAGTGTTAAAGTAATAAAGATCAGACTGCATAAAGAATTGCCAAATAGAATTACTATGATAATACCAAAAATTAAGTAGCAGCAACCTTTTAAACAACAATATTTACAGCAGGATTACCAAGCCAAAAAGGCATTTAGAGTTCAAAGCCATTTACATCAATCATTCATACATTAAATGCTCCTTAAGGAGGATAAAAAAGAGAAATGCAGTCTTTCAAAATCTCAACATTCCCAGATCAAAGTAAAAACAAACATAAGCTTTTTAGTATCACATTTTCATAATGGGAATTGTTTTCATGTATGTTTTTCTAAAAAGAGTTTTCATACGTTTAAACTAGGATGGTTATAACATTCTAGTTGGTCGTATCAGAGGACCATCATAATATATGCCAAACCAATAAAAATATGATTAAATTGATCATCAGTTACAGAAATGTCACTATTAATTTGTATTTGAAGTATTACTGGAAGTTAGGGTTTGACAAACTAGCATTAAATCATAGCCAATCTTATTTAGAAAAATAATCAATGTCAAAAGGACACAAAAGGAACATAAAATCCTCAGGCTAGTTTTCTGCTCATTGCTAGATCAACTTTAAGCTCCTCCTTACCACAAGAATTCCCTGTAGACCAGAGGTCTCCAAACTTGGCAAGCATGGCTGGCTGGAGAATTCTGGGAGTTGAAGTCCATAAGTCTTAAAGTTGCCAAGTTTGGGGATCCCTGCTATAGACCGTCACCAACTCCACACTGCATCCAAATACATCTCTCATCTATGAGCCTCACTTCCCCCTCAGTACTTAGCCTTTTAAAGGTCTCCTGCTTTATTAAATGGTTGGATATTCAAACTTTCATTCCTATGAGCCTGATATAGTTTCCTAGAACAGGAATCCCCAACTCTTGGACCATGGCCTGCACCGGGTCACAGCCTGCCAAGAAGCAGGCCATACAAGTGAGTGAAGCCCCATTTGCAAATGCGCGGGATCCAAGGCAGCATATGAAATCATGCCCTTCCTGGTCCAAGGAAAAATTGCCCTCAACTTAACTGGCTCCCCTTAAGTCTATATAAGATATAGCATTGTGTAAATGTTATAGGATAGCGGTTCCCAGGAGCTGCTATCCTATAACACTTACACAATGCTATATCTTATATGTCCACATGCCTCTTTACAGATGAACCTACTCTGAGATATTCTTTACTGAACCCTTATTTTTCATCTCCTCCTGACATACAGGAGACATATCTTTGAATTCTTCTGTCTCATGCTGCATTCTTTCTCAAGATTCCCATTAGAATTTTAGATTTGTAAGATATGAAGTTTGTTTTGATTACATCATTGTAGACAATGATGATTATCATGAACACATAACAGATACATCTATAGCCAACTAAACAATGTGTTACCTTTCCTGAATCATATGAGCTGGCTTGTGGCACTGATTCACCAGTTATACCAATTCCTGTTCCTGACAGTTCCGTTGGAAAATCTGAAGAGTCCAAAGAAATTAATTATATAAATTACATACAAAAATATAGCTATAGGTTGTCATTGGAGGACCATGTGGTGGCCATCGCCAGGGGGGCTTTTTGACAGGTCCGTAGAATCTACCAGTTGTGGCCCTTTCTGGATTGGGGTGCGCTTTGCACGGTCACCTCCACCCTTGTAATCTCCCGCCTAGACTATGCCAACGCTCTCTACATGGGGTTTCCCTTGAAGAGCACCCGGAGGCTCCAGCTGCTGCAGAATGCAGCCGCGCGGGTGGTGTTGGGAGCTCCACGGGGCTCCCATGTTACTCTTGCGTGAGCTGCATTGGCTCCCGATGGCCCTCTGGGTGCACTTCAAGGTTCTAGTTAACATCTTTAAAGCGCTCCATGGCTTGGAACCAGGATATTTGTGGGACCGCCTCCTGCCATTATCGGCCTCCCATAGGCCAATATGTTCCCATTATCGGCCTCCTCGGGGTGCTGCCGGCTGGATGGCTGGCGACCCCAAGGGTGCAGGTCTTCTTGTTGGGGGCACCCTCCCTCTGGAACGAATCACCCCCGGCGATGAAGACCATCCCTGATCTCTTGACCTTCCGGCGCGTGTTGAAAACCTATTTATATCATCAAGCTGGTCTGGCCTAGGGTTTTTAGGGGATTTTTAATTCGGTTTCGTCTGGTTTTAGCTTTTAGCCCTTTATTTTTAGCTTTCAGCCTTTTATATTTGGTTTTTTAATTGTTTTTAATTTTGCACTGTTTTTTGTATTTTAATGCGGCTGTGCACCGCCCTGAGTCCTGTTAGGGAAATAGGGCGGTATATAAGTTTAATCAATCAATAAATAAATAGTTTATGAAATACTAAACATTCACTTATTAGATTACATAAAAGGTGATGCCCAAAAAACCTGCAGCTTGGTATATAAAAACGTCAATGCTATAGTTTTTAACTGGAATTGGTAAGTCTGAGGGGTGTAGGTAAGAAAGCTAGGCATTGCACATAATTTTTTTCTGTATTTATTTACTGTTTTCTCCTTTTTCTTTCTTGGGATCAAAATTTGGAGTTCTCTTCCTTTCAGAAAATTATGGTAAATATCTTTCTCACCATAAGGGACAATAAAATTCACCATTATAAAGTTATCTCAATTTATTTATTCGATTATGGATTTGTGTGTCTTCTTTTAAAACAAGAAATTCCAAGAGTGTGAGTAAAGACTTGAAACCTTGATCAAAATAATTGGTAACAAAAGTTTTACTTATAAATCTAATCCAGATGTCCAAGAGAAGATGTTTTCTCTTTATATGATTGCTAACTAGATTTTTAAAGTGTTTCTCCAACTGTACAGTATTGCTAATGTCTGATGAGCAACATTGTTTTCAAAAATATAGATGTTAGCAGAAAAATATTTGTAAGAATTAGTGCAGCTAAAAATAATTGCATGCTTCTGCCAAAAAGAAGCATTTTTATTGTTGCAATTGTGGCACAGGGTGCCCTTAGAGTATGTCCTGGCTAACACTACCATATTATGCACCTGAGAGTTTTTGAGCAAGCATCTGTTAACTCACTCATTATGGCTTGTCATTATTCATGAATTCACCCATTATAACTTATTCAAGTGACATAACAAGATTTAGCCCCAGGAACATTACTGTTATTCTCAAGGAGATTTGAGATGATAATGTTTTATGTAGGAAATTAAGATCTGTATACTTTAGCTCTGTCCGCTACAAAATCTGCAATTCTCTTGAAGAAACATAACCATAAATGTCCTCTTGTCTCAAGAATGGAAATCTGTTGGATGCTAATGACTATCGCCACAATCAGCATGGCCAATTGTCAAGGATAAAAAGAGGAAGCATCCAGCAACACCTGGAAGGCCATAACTTCTCCCTCCTCAACTTAAAATTCTGACATACAAAATAGAACTCACTTAAAAAATTCCAGTCCACAAGCATTGAATTCTTACAAGCCCATTCCCATGCTACAAATCAATAGCAATTCAGAGCAGCAAAGAATCTGACTTCGATAAAAGTCTGGAACAAAACACTTTAAAGAGCGATTCTTACAAGAAGTAGCATCTGGAAAAGACTGGATGCCATCTGAAAAAACAGGAGATTCACGCTCAGGAGGTTCTGCAAGCTATAAAAGAAAATGCAACACAAATGAAAAGACACATAGTAAAATGATCAAAACAAATAGGCTTCTGAAAGATGCATTAATCTTAAGGAGCATGGAGTCTAGAACCCTGGTGGTGCAGTGGTTAGAATGCAGTGTTGCAGGCTAAATTTGTCTACAGCCAGGAGTTCAATTCTGACCGGTTCAAGGTAAGACTCAGTTCTTCCATCCTTCTGAGATTGGTAAAATAAGGACCCAGATTGCTGGGGGCAATATGCTGACTCTGTAAATCGCTTAGAGAGGGCAGTAAAGCATTATGACATAATATATAAGTCTAAGTGCTATTCCTATTGCTGTTTTAAAATTTAAATTAAAAAATAATCTACAAATAAAGGAGTTTATACAATTCGGTTCTGCCATTTCTCATCACAAAAGTTAAAATCAATAGCAAATTTTGACTGAAACACATATTCTAACAATAGAAAAATTGTACTAATTTCAGTCAAAAATTCATATGAGGTTCACTTATTCCTTTTCCCTACAACTTTTCCCACCCAATATCTTGTCAATCATATATTTCAAAAATATACTCCCACTCCTTTTATCCAACAAGATATGGTAACTTTTCTCAATTTTCAAACATATTGACATTCAAGTCTCATGGTCCCTAGTTAGCTAGCATCCTTGGCACCTTCCTGAGTAGCAAATGTTTACTGGAACTGAATTCAATTCAGTCACTTCATAGTGAGATGGGAGGCATATACATTTAACAGATAAATAAAAAATAAAAACTCTGATAATTTGGGAAATCACCCAGAGCCACCATGTGAGAGAGATGGGTGGTCTCTAAATTTGATATATCAATAAAATAAAAATACAATTCCAACAAAACTTGAGGGCACCAAATTGGGGAAGGCTGAAATATTTGACTTTCCCCCCTATTTTGTGTGACTAAGACTTGATTAGATTTCTAGTCCAGGGGAACAGGAACGAATAGGAAGGCTAGGAAGGATTTATTTATTTTATTTCTATTATACACTTCTTAGCCTTTCTTCTCCCTTGAATAACTTGGACAGCATTCAATCAAATCTGCCAAGCTTATGAAAATATACAATGCCATTGAATGATGGCAGTTAAACGAAAACAAAGGAAATATCACTCTTACAACAGTAGGTGGCAGTTCTTGAGGTTTAAGTGGTAATAAAGGTGGTGGGGGATCCCTGTCTCCTGTGATACTGTTTCTTTCAGCTAGATAAGAGACGCCACTGACGGAAGGCTGGTAGGGGGGCTGCAAAGCAATTGCTGGACGGATTGGATCCCCAAGCTTCTTAGCACCGGAACTCAACTGCTCTTCAGACAATTGTGCAGATTTTGCTGCAGCAAACAAGGCAGACAATAATGTGATTCAAATGTGTAGAGTTAATATGCTTAAAATATATTACTGGGGGAGTTTCCTTTGAAAATGTTAAAAACAAGTGTTATTGATGGAAATTTCATACGTATCATCAAGGTATGCTGGCTGAATTCTTTTCTTCTAATATCTTTTAGAGAACACATGTTAGATTTTCAATGTAGTAAATGAAATGTAAAAATATGCCACACTAGCATTAAGTCACGCTTCCTTGTTCTGTGAGGGGGTATCTTTTTGGATGGCTAAAGCCATACAGGACATCATGGGATATGCTGTGCTCTTCAAAAGTGGAGATTTCTTTTTTAATTTTTAGTTTCCTTTTTAATTTGGTTTTAAAGCTACTGCTTTAAAATTTTATTGGTGGTTTGGTAATTTAAAAACTACCACGTTTTCCATCAATGGATTGAGCTTCAATATTAAGATTCTCTTTCAATATTGTCTGCCAAAGAAAAAACACAGCATATTTTTGGGGAACAAAAAGAACCAACTAAATTCTTCCCAGTGTAGGGGAAGTTTTCTTGTGTAGTTTCATGAACAGTCTGAGACGGATTCCAGACTGTATTTGGAAGCAGCAGCTGAGGAAAAGTCAGGAAAACAGATAGGGAGCCTGTGAGACAATGGTGGAAGCAGAGATGGTTAAGGATGTCACATTTTGTGTTTTACCTACTAGATCATCCCAGTGTAAATCTACCTGATTAAATCCATGGAAGGTCTTCGTGGATAACTGCTATATTCCTCACAGAAATATAACCATCCCCAGGATAAGACCTTGGAACATCAACATTATTATCTTAGAAAGATGCTCACCTGGTCTTTCTGAAATAAGAGTGTTTTTTCCACTGTAGGACAGACCAAATGATTCTCTAAAAGTTGCACGTACTTCAGATCCTGCAGTCTTTTTTGGGACTTTTTTTCCTGATGGTAACACTGAAAAACATTCATTAGCAAAATTTGACCTAGTAATCTCGTGAATGTTTGGAAGTAGGTTTAGAGGCACAAGATACAATGAAGTACTTTCTTTCTGGGCATCAATAAAGGTTTTCCACAATTGTGATATCCAATTGGAGGGGGATTTTTATATATTTTGCCCAGGAAGTAAAGGACAAGTTGGGAAATAATCTGCACCTTATTTTCTAGAAATAGCAATAGGTAGAGGAGAAAATCTACTCAAAACTTGAAGCTGCACTATACTACATTTAAAAAAAACCCTCACTTTTTACAAATCCTGTAGTCCCTATTTGGGGTAGAGTTGGGGCGACTGGATAGAGCTGAGCATTTACTGGCTGTGTGCCTTTCCTAATGCCTATGTGGGGTTCACAACAGATACTTTTTTTCTTTGTGCCCTAGGAGAGAAACATCTCCCGCTACCTAGGATTGAACTCTCAACCTTTTGAGTGGGAGTCGAGAATCTGCACCACTAGGCCATTCTAATATTACCCAACATTCTTAAAAGAAAATCAGTCTATTAAAATTTTCCAAAAAAAGTCTTATTTTGCAGTGCACAGAAGATGATTCCCTCAGTTTGGGGTGAAAACTGCATAGGTTGTATAGATGAATGATCTGACCTATACTCTCTATGAAAGCTATTGCTTAATAAAGCATATAGGGGTGGTTTTTTTACGGGGGGATGGCAACAGCCCACACTTGAGACTTTCAAAGTGTTCCTTGTACATTTCATCAGTCACATTTGGCTGTTCTTTTTTTTTCCAGAGCCTGCTCACCTTCATTTCTCAGAGAGAACAAATAAGCTGTGTCACCAAGCTTAATCAGCTCACTTGTAGATTCTGAACCACCAGCCTCCCAAGATGGATCAAGCAGCTCTGATGACTGAGAAGATCTAAACAGAACACAATAAAGTATAGCAATGTGCTTTTTCTTTATTTGGCCACCAGGTGGTAGAAGCATCAATCAATGCCTTCAGTCGTTCAGAAATTAAAGGGGAAGGGATGTTGGCATTATACTTCCACTTTAACAAAGCAGGTCAATAAAATATTAGAAAATAATAAAAACGTAAATGACAGAAACACAGTGGGAAACAGGTTAACTTCAACTTTCTAGCTGAGTACTTATTTTGTGCAGCACAACTGGTGTTTTCTTCCCTGTGCCAGGCTTCTTTCATGAAAGAAGGTCCTGAGCTGGGCATGAATGTAGGTCCTGGGGAGATGCCAGAGAAACCTTGGCTGCACCAGGGTGAAAAGTAATGGTGTGAACAGCCCTGAATGGCACAGTAATGGCATGTGATGGGGCAGTAGGCAGGGCTGGATATGGGGGCAGCTGGCAGGAGAAAGTAGTTAGGCGGCCAACAGGGCAAAGAGGTCAGGAAGGAGATGGGTAGGTTGGGGGAGTTCAAGAGGAGGCAGTCCCTTACCTTACTGAGGCTCCGGGCTTTGAAGGGACCAAGCTGTGAATGGCTTGGGCTGGTGGATCCACACTTAATGCTCAGATTCAGTTAATAAGGCCATCAATTAACAATGACTGCTGGATTGAAATTGTTAAGCAATGTTGTCGTGTGATCATCACACTTTATGACGCCATTACTCAGCGACAGTAATTCCGGTCCCTATTACCATTGTTAACTGAAGACTATCTATCATTTATTAATTAAGCTACCTTGAGTCTTTCCAATGTGTTAGCCAAATATGTATAACAAGTACATCTAGTTGCAGAGGCAGTGATAAGAAAGTAGCAAGTGTTGCTCCAGCAGTAAAATTTTTAAGCAACTTGGAGGAGAAAGGATATTTACTGCAATTAATGCTAATTCATACAGAATGTGTCTGAGACAATTATGGCACCCACTGTCCACAAATAAAGTATTTCAAAGATGTAGCCAACTGTACATGGCAAAGGTGAAAAGAGCATGAACAGTTGCATTATTCCTTATTAATGTTATTTAACAAGGTGAAAACCCACTACTAATAAGCCCTTTGTAAGCTAGTAAAGCAGCAAGCAACTATGGACCTGCCTTACCCTTCAGCTGAGGGTTGCTCTAGGGAGGGAACCGGGATGTCACATCCATCTTCTGGTGTCTCTGAATCAGTGTGCTGGACTTCTGTTTCTGCCATCTGCTTAAGACCACCTATTTATAAACAACACTATTAAAAGCAATGAACACCCCCCAAAATTGAAAATATATTAACACTCTTCCCTCCTATGCATACATCTGTCCTGGCACATTTTAGAATCTGTTGGCCAATGAAATAAAATAACAAAGAATACAGATAGTCCTCAACCATTCATTTAGTGATCATTCAAAGTTACAATAGCATTAAAAAAAAGTAACTTATGAGCGGTTCTCACAACAATTGCAGCATTTCCATGGTCATGTGATCAAAATCCGGGTGCTTGGCAGCTGGTATGCATTGATGAGACTTGCAGTATTAACCTAAGCATATACCCTATTTTTTGGACTATAAGACGCACCTTGGTTTATAGGAAGAAGACAAGAAATAAATATTTTGCCTCCGTATGTTCTGTTTTCAGTCTGCAGAGTGCTTCTGGATGCTGGGGAGGCCAAAAATGGGATGCGCAGAGGCTTGGGGAGGCCAAAAATGGGCTCATATTTGTTGTATAAGATGCACAGACATTTCCACCTACTTTTTTTTTTGAAGGGGGGGGGCGCGGGGAAGTGTGTCTTATATCCGAAAAATAAGGTATATTGTAAGTGTAATCAAACCTTTTCATTTTCTTTCTTATGGTTTGCTTCTGAACTATAATACTGCAATGTGACTTCAACAGTTTTGAAAATGACTATATCCAAATAGAAGCCACATGCTAAATAAATAAATAAATAAATCCAAACAGAATATTTCTTTAAATACTCATTTTTATTATCTTACTACCATATAAGGCAAATCCACTGATGGCTATAGCAGAGTACAGGAAGTCCTTGATATACAACAATGATGGGGACCAGAACTACCGTTTGTCGAGCTTTGGGAATTTACTCACGTCTGGCACTCGCTCAGAGCCCGACGCATCACTGGGGCAGCGAGACTGATGGATGTATGGACGACTGTCATTTATGCTGAATTGTTGAGACAGCTAGACAGCTGAGAGGCACATGGACATTAATCAGTCATCAGCCTTATTTCCAGACAGTGCATTGATGTAAACCACAATGTGGGGCTTTTGGAATATCTGTTGGTGGGGGTTTATAATCCTGATTCAGATAGATGGGGGGTGGGAATGGGAGGTAGGTAAGGATACAAACAGCACGGGGAGAGAAAGGAATGTAAATAAAGATTAGGTGGTGACAAATAGGCATGGGGAGGAGGCCCGGGGGTAGATAATACAGCAGCAGGTGTCAGGTTGTAGAGCTGGGAGGGACTAAAGCACAGCATAAAAGGCACTGAGAGGCAGACGCTCTCAGCGCTGCCTTTATTCGGGAAATATCATTTTTGCTTATCAGGACTGGAACTGCTGTAATAAATTTCACCATACCAATTGTGAGTAAAGTGATTTATTAGCAAGATACTCCAGTACCCTGTTGAAGCTGAAACTGTTGTTAAGCAAAGTGATTGTTAAAGTGAGTCAAGCCCGATTTTACAACCATTTCTGCCACAGTTGTTAAGAGAACCACTATAGTTGTTAAGTATCATTCAGTCATTAAGTGAATCTGGCTTCCCCCATTGACTTTTCTTGTTGGAAAACAACTAGGAAGAGTGCAAATGATGATAACATGACCCTGGGATACCGCAACCACCATAAATACAAGCTGGCTGCCAAGCACCTAAAATTTGATCACCTGACTGTGGGGATGCTGACAGTTGTGTGGGAATTGATTGTAAGTCACTTTTTCTAGCAGCATCATAACTTTGAATGGTGAATAAACAAATGGTTGCAAGTTGAGGATACCTGTAACAAATATTCCATCATGTGCTTGTTTTGTTGCAAACAGAAGAGGGTTCTTTTATCAACAATTCCTTTCCAATAATTTAAACAAAAGGGTAAGCAATGGAAAAGAAATATAAATAACAAGCAACATCACCTCCCACACTTAACTTTGGTTAAGAATTGTGTTCAGGGCTATTTTGCACCTACCAGAATTGTAAATGTATATTTGGCAAACCCAAAAAGGAAGCAGCAGCAACACAGATAGATTCCTGTGTCCAGGAAATAGATATAAAGAGACTCTGTTCAATCCTTAACCAAGGTACAACAGCTTTCTCCCTTTAGATTCTAATTACAGCTCTATTTTACTTACTTTTTTATTTTACTTTTATGTATACTGAGAGTATTTACACCAAGACAAATTCCTTGTGTGTCCAATCACACAAAGATATTTAACCACAAAATATCCATGAAGAGGATGTTACAATTCACAATCTATCCATAAGAATGGCTCTACTTTGTATAATTGGATTAATCTCTTAATTTATTACAGTTAAGTTTGTTGCTGCTACTGTACTCATGTGTTGAGCAAAATCATAAACCACAGCCATCTTAGAATGCCTTGCTGAAATTTGACAACAAAGTTGAAAATTGATACTTGTTTCCTCTGAAAACCCAGTAAAAAAAGGTTTGTTAAACCTTTTAGGAGATTGTTAAAACAGTCTCCCCACTTTAAAAAAAACTCTGAAGAAATATGAGCCCAATATAGGCAATCTTCTTCTTACAACCATTCATTTAGCAACCATTTGAAGTTACAATAGCACTGAAAAAAATGACTTACAATGGCTTGTACTTGTAACTGTTGAAACATCCCACCCTCATGAACAAAATTTAGGGGTTTGGCAACTGGTATGTACATACAACATATTCAGCATTCTGAGTCATGGGATCACCATTTGTGTCCTTTCCAGTTGACTTCTGGCAAAGTCAATGGGGGAAGATGGATTTGCTGAATGACCACATGATTCAATTAACAACTTCCTTGCTTAGCAATAGAAATTCTGGTCCCAATTGTAGTTATAAGCTGAGGGCTACCTGTATATCAGCCTCTCCATCTCCTACAATGTTGCTGGGCAATTTCTGTACCATCTGCAGATTTCAGAAGCCATTTTTAGAGTTTTCTAAGACTCTAAAAACTTGCTTGACTTGTTGTAAATCAAAATCTACTTGCATCTTATTCAAATTAAACAAACCACATTAAGGCTTTGCATAATTTGTAATCCTACCCAATAAAGGCTCTTCATTTATAGCAATCAGAATTTCATATAGGAACACATGTGTCATGTAAATATCACAAATTGCTTTTACTGAGATGAGAAGGAAATGCACCATACTCCCATTAATTAATGTACCATTTCCTTTTCAGCAAAAGGCAATTTGAGATAATTGCAAGAGACACTTTTAAGTTAAACGTTTCATCTACAATTTGTGTAAAAAACATAATTTCAGTGCTTGCCAGTATCACTATAGCAAGGTGTATACAGTACACCCAAACAATAAAACACAATTACTTTATAACAAAGGCTAGCACATCAATTAATGAACCAGAAAATGCTTAACATTCAATAATGATTTTTTTAAAAAAATTAATTACATCCCAATCTCTTGAAGTAGACATATAAATACTAATAAAAAAGACCTTATTTTTCAAAATTTATGATTTAATAAGCTATTTCTCTCACCATCCTGTTGAGAAGCAGTTTCACTGATTTCTTCTGTAAGATATTCAAGTAAGCCATCAAATATTTCCAAGAGATTCCTAATAGACTCCTGATCTCCTTTCACAATATTCTCCCCTTAATAAAAACCACAGTATTATTTTAGAAGAAAAGTAAAAGGTTGGGAGGATGCAACTGAACTGGGCTAAGAGCAAAATTCTCAAGTTCTGCTTAAAACAGCATTCCTGTTAAGTGAACCTGCCAACTTAAAATAGGAACTGCTCATGTGTTAGATTTTATTCTGTTGGGAACGCTCATTCTAATGAAGAAACATTTCTTTCAGCAACAGGACACCATGCAAAATCAGTTTCTTTCATTCCAGACAACTTTTTCTGCCTGGCCTTCCTCCAAGAAAGGCAATGCTGAAAGAAAAATTCATCATATAATTCCCACAGGGTTATAATAGCTGTCTCGAATCTGCATTGTCCAAAAAACCCAGTAACCTAATATAAAAAGTTGTAATACCAGCACAACTGAGACACCAAGTTGAATGGGGAAAAATAATTAAAACCAGAGAACATTAATTCTGTGACTTGTTGAATCAGCTCAGTGAAAAACATTAGAACATCTGGGACACCATTTGATCTGTGATATGTTTACGGTTACCGTGAGTTTTAAAGGTTCACAACATATGTTATTCTTCCCTCTATACCCATGTGCTTTACCATGAAAGGCATACAGTAATTGCTTCTGATCTGCATTTCACAGTTCTGATGGGGATTATTTTGCTACTTTGCTAAAATCGTTCCAAGGAAAACCAGTTTGTTACAACTGAGACTTTCCTGTTAGGAAGATGGCTTGCACTGAGGCAAGTTAATCAGGAAAAGATTCAGCTGGTGGCTCCTTCCAGCAATCTGCAATGCATATTAAGAGCCTAATGCTTTCAAAGTGCATCCTACAAAGTTTAAATCCCATTAGAACAAGGGACAGTTTAGATGAAAAATTGATTCTTTGCCAATTTTAAATCTAGGCCCTGAATCATTTATTGTGTAAACAAAGATAGGCACTTATTATATAATGTGTACTATCAAGATCCTTTGGAAACATTTATTTATAATTAGAACTCAATTTGTCCTTACCAATTTTCACTTTATCTGCCAGCTAAAACATTATTAAGGCCTGGTGGAAGTATCTTGCATTAAGCACAGACTTTTAATCAGCTAATTACATTTTTCAATACTAATGAAGCTCAAATGTAGTATAAAAGTATCCTCCTGGCTGTTAATGTAAAAGAGAGCACAGCTTTCAATATTGCTGAGACTGACCAAGTTTGTTTGAGCAGAACACAACAAATAGTTGCCATACATTTTACTATAGTTAAAGGTCTCTAGCATAATTGTGTTCTCGTTCATTTTGATGATAGCATTTACAAAAGTAGGGCTTGCCTGAATGTAAACTTGTAATAATTTTATGCTGTCAAAACCTATTTCAAATTTTCAGCAATGGATTTAAAATCTGTAAAGCAGATTAAAACTACTTCCGCCTACTTGAAAACAACCCTCCCTGAAGCTTACTTTTGAATAGACATTTCTAAGACTGCAAGTTTTATTTTATTTCTCTGATTTTACTAGAACAATTTGTGAGCAAGTACTTTGGAGCAGATTGGTCAGCAGTTGTCACAGTATTTTTAGAGGAACTTACTTATAAGCAAAAGAAAAAGAAAATGTCATAAAAAGCATCTAAGAATCTCCATATTGCAAATTTGGATAAAGAAATATCTAACTTGAAATAAATTTCTATTGGTCCAAAGCACAATCAAATGTAGATTAACTTAAGACAAATGCCTATTTTTAGCAGTCTTGTATGTATCACAAATATACGGTACATTTTTTCAACAATATTTTTTTTTAAATTATACTCACCAGTTATATGTGACAAGCTGATCTGCAAGTAGTCCAGTGCCAAAGAATCTATCACCGCCTGCACATTATGAATATTGTCTTCTTGGCAAGCAGGAACAGCTATGAAATCTGTTAACAACTTTTTGACATTACTACTGTGCATTACAATATACTATAAAGTCAAATAAATGAACTGTATCTTAATTTTTTTGAGAGCAAGTATGATTTTTTTCCCCACATAAGCCGGCTTATAGAAATGCATATAATTCTGAAGTGAACAATGAATTATTACACAAAATGTAAAAAATACTCCAACATGGTATTCTCAAGTAACTATCTGAACGTTTTAAAAAGGCCTAAATTTTTTCTTCTTACTCCTCTAGATGGTCATAGACAAGAGTGCTCTCACCATCACTGAGACCCCTTACATTTACTCCCCCTGCCACTCTCTCTCTCACACACACACACTTCTCTCACATATATGAGAGACAAAAGTTAGCTTATCCACATTACCCTCAAATTCAGAATTAAGCTTGCTACCTTTGCTGAGGTTCTACTATAGGAGATGACCAGGCTGAGCCCAAGGACGGGATCAAGCACGTCATCTATCTGGAGTCCCTGAAAGGGACCTAAGACCAGCCCCCTTGAAGTCTGTTGACTCTTCAATTTGGCTTCAACGTTAGTAGATGGAGATTCTTGTGCATAGGGTGCATGGAATAAACTCACAGTGCTTTCTGAACACTATCTTGGCTCCACTGAGCCAACGCTTCACTGAGGCTCCATTTCACAGTATAGATCAGGGGTGTCAAACTCAAAGCCTGCAGGCCGGATGCGTCACATGCTGGCCCCGCCCCCGCCCCCACCCAGTTTAGCGAAGGGGAAAAAAGTCCCAATACATCATGTGATGCTGCCGTGATGACGCGAGTTTGATACCCCTGGTATAGATCATTATTGTGATTTATAATTTATCAGCTCAGACATGCTGATGCCCCGAGAGTGACTTTGAAAATTTCAGATACAGAAAACAGAAAGGGGGAAGTGTTTGGGAGAGCAACCAGGACAGGCAGACAAGATAAATATTAAAGTCTGAACTGAGATTCACCCTCTATTTAAGGGTTTTTATACTTCTGTTTTCAAACTCAGAACACTTTTTTTTGAAATGCAGATGCAGTGAGGAAAGTTAGGTTTAAAAAATTACGTTATTAAAGCCTCTTAACTATAGATTTATTACCAGAGTGTTTCAAATGTAAATATGGAACTGTTACCTTGCTGTAAGGATAATGCAAGATACATGCATTCTTACCAGGGACTTTTTCTCCTAATATCGATTCATAAAGATGAACAAAAACTTCAGCTCCACAATCAGAGAGGCTGTTAACATGCAGAAGTATGTTACATTTTGTCAGAAGATCATTGGCAACAGTGACCCAATCTGTTTTAAAATTACAAGAGAACATTAAATGTTATGGTTTTAGAAAAAAAGCAGATGCATTAACATAAGTAGGGATTCAGACCTCTTTACCAAGCATCCCAATAAGGTTTTTTTATGCTTTTACTAGGATTAAAAATAGAACTCAACTTGCATCCAAATGTTATAACCAAAATCTAAATCACACACTAATTACCACAAAATGACATTGTAATCAAGGCATAATGTTTAGTTTAGTAAAACTGAATTTATTCTCCTCTCAAATTCTATCAAGTTTTTTATTTATATCCTGGGAATTACTAGCAAAACCCAAGTAACTTGAAAACTAAGTATTATGTTTGATGCTTTTTGGAAATAATTGATTTTTTTCACCATTTTACCCGAATTTCTTTGAATTTGAACTCTTTAAAGAGGAAAAATACAATTTAATTATTCCATTTTATTAAAAAAAACATAATTGTCCAGAAGTGACTGAACAATGCTTTATCTCACAACTTTTGTTGCTTTATCAATGTATGAAATACAAAGAAAAATAAAAAGTGGTATGTTGTAAATTGGCCATCTTTTCACCAGAAGTCCCATCTCACAATGTAATAGTGCCAATCGAAGAAGCAAAGGTAAACTGTAAGTATTATAAATGCGTTTTTTCAAAGCCAGCAGTTCTCCACAATATAATCCCAATCTGATGTGCCATAGACTCTTAGCAATCACATTGCCCTTAATCTGGTCCTTAAATCTACTCAGAAATAATTCCAATAAAAACCAACAAGACCTATTTCAAATATAAGGTTATTTATTGGGTAGGATATTCTAAAGCTAGAGCATAATGGTAGTCATATCATTGTAGGGAAGGAGGAGTATGGAACAGATGGTCCTCCAGCTGTTTTTTGTTTTTTTTAACCAACAGCCTGTAACTCACTGAACTACCTCTAGCCAATGACATTATGTGTAGGTTTTAATCTATCTCAAATATGTATTATTCTGCATATTTTGCAAATATAACTATTATAATTAGTGGCTAAGCAAGCCATCTGAGCACAATCCATGTCAATTTTGGATAAACAGGTACCATTTTAAAATAGGGAAATTATTTTGGAATATTAACAATTCCTCCTGCTTTATGCAACAGGGGACTTATTTGCGTAATTACTATCCTTCAGTTCAGTCAACTGTATAATCCATTTCACCACAATCTATTATACACAGGCTTTGCTTCCTCTCCTCCGTTTTTAAAGTTACTACCTTGCGGGCTAACTTGTAGCATGCCAGAGTTTTACTCTCCTTTCCTCATTACTCCCCGAGAAAAGAGAATGACTACTAAAATATAAATACCGGTAGCATAAATATGTTCTTAAACTACCCTGTTCTTTTAAGAAAGCAACTTTGCTCAAGTCCTGATGCTTATTCACACGTGCGCGAATCTTACGACACGTGTAGATTTTTCTCATCTGGAGCTGTAACAGATTGCTAACACGGTTTTCCCCGTACGAGGTCTTGAGGAATTGAATTTTTTTTTTTTTTAAAAAAGGCTGTTTTCACGGAGCAGCACCGCTCATTTGTGCAAGGAGGATGGCAACAGGAAGGCATAAGAAACATCAAGCCTCTCCGTTTGGAGAGACTGAATCCCACTCCCCAATCCCACCCACCTTTTTCCGCAGCAGAAGCCATTCCGCAAACCTTCAACGCCAAAAAACATAAACCGCGCCCAGCAGCCAAAATGCAGGACGCCAAAGCTTCGGCGATTTAAACCCTGGACCGCTCTCCGGACGTGTGCCCGATGATTGGCCGACCAGAAGCGGAAAAGGCGGGATTTCCTTTTGGCTTTACTCCCTTTTTCCCCTCCCTCACCTAGTTCCGGATGGGCTAACGCTGTTCAGTTACGCTTGTTTATTTTCCGCGATGGTCCGTTTCTACGGCAACGAAGGAGGGGAGGAAATTATTAGCGAAGACTTTGTTTTTTTTTAAAAAAAAAAAGTTCCCAGAGGGGGGAAGGTGAAAACAGAGACCGCGCGCTCGCGCGCTATGTAAAGCCTCGAGCGGGAACAGGGCGCTGCTGCTCGCATTCTGTTAGTAGGCTATTTGTCTCGAGCGTTGGCACGCCTGGCTTCCTCACCTCGCAACAATCTTGTGAGTTGCGGTAGACTGAGGTTCCTGCCCAGGGCTATTCCGAGAATTGTATAGTTGAGTGTCATCTAGCTTCTGCAGGGATTTGAAACAGGTTGCCATCCAAGGGCAAAATTGCAAAGCGCGACACGCACATTTGCATTTTTGACAGGCTGTCTGCAAGGAATATTTGAGAGGCTGCCACAGAGAGGAAGGGGTCAATCTTTTCTAAAGGGCCTGTAGGCCAGACAAGGAATAATGGATGGAAGCTGATCAAGGAGAGATTTAACCTGGAAATAAGGAGAAACTTTCTGACAGTGAGAGCAATCAACCAACGGAACAGCTTGCCCTCGGAAGTTGTGGGAGCGCCATCACTTGAGACTTTCAAGAAGAGATTGGACTGCCATTTGTCAGAAATGGTGTAGGGTCTCCCGCTTGGGGTGGTTGGACTAGATGACCTATAAGGTCCTTTCCAACTCTGATTATCTGTTAATATAAATCCTTCCATTCCCCTCCAGTCAGAGCTGAAGAAGCTTCTTGGATGAGAAGTTAAATGTCGTGAAAGAAAAACCAGAAAGTCCAGTTGCCTCTTTAAAAAAACACTTTTGGGACAGCCATGACCTAGATGACTGAGTATCTCCATGGATATACACACTCTTTCTGAGCTTAAGATCTTCTGTTAAATTCTGTGGCGAAAACACCTGGAGAAACTCCCCTTTCCACCAATTAATGTCAGTGCCCTTAATAAAGGAGAATATTTGTAGCTCAGGGTCGAAATGAAGCAACAATTATAAATATATACTAGTTAAATATGATATTATTTTGTGCACTAAGAAATATGTACTCAACTGACTCACTGGAACGAAAGAAGATTTTATGTTTGTTTTTGTGATAAAAATAAAAAACTTATTTAAAAAAAAGGGTCGAAATGAAGGGTACTTGGTCTCTCTGAACTTGCTTGTTTTATTGCAGGCATTTCACCCATCCATCAACATGAGGTCAGAAATCCACATTTTCAATCTGATGTGGAGAATGTTGGAAATGGGCTGTTTGAACTTTCAGTTTATTCCTGAAAAAGGAAGAATGGTCTTGCCTAAGGAGAAGTTGCTGTGCCACAACATTCACTTGGAGCAGGAAGCAGAAGGGGATGATTTGATTCTTATTTGCCTGATATCTCAGTAAGACAGCTGGAGCAGGAGAGTTGGCATATCTGAAGAACCTAAAGTGTAATATTAACTAAACATAAAAACAGATCCAACCTATATTTCAAATGATCACCACCCACACCTGACCCCTCACAACACCCTCACCTGATGACTCTCCCATCACAAGATCTACTTACCACGTAAAGCCCTTATAAACAGAAGAACATCAACACTAACATTCCCTAAATTCTGCTGAAGATGTTCATTCTCTGGTAACGAAATATTTGGAAAGCTTGGAGAATGAACCTCCATTCTCACCAATCTAAATAGAGCTGGAAGGGACCTTGAAGATCTTTTTCATCCCCCTGCTCAAGCAGTATAGATGCTATACCATTTCAGACAGGTGGTTATCCAGTCTTTAAAACCTCCAGTGATGAAGCACCAACAACTTCTGAAGGCAAACTGTTCCATTGGTAAATTAACAATTGTTAATAGTTGGTTAATTGTGCACAGGGCCCTAATAGCCATAAATGATATAAAAATGTACCATTTATTGCTACAATTAGGGACCTCTGCATGCCAAGGAAAATCGGTGTGTGTTTGTGCACACACAAAATGCAAACAGGTTCTGTTTTGAATGCTGGAAATGATGACAAACTGTTAAAAAAATCCCTTGGAATAAAACAAATTCTGGAGCAATCTTGGAGCAATTTTATGGGATGAGTTGGACAAAGCTGGTGTAGGTGCTGCCCTCTTCCCCAGTGCCTGCCCTCATCCGCCCTATGCTAGGTTGCTACTGAGATCCCACTTCACTCCAATCTTCTGGATGCCTTCCCTCCCACTCTTAAGCCTTTGTTAGCCAGACAATGGCCCATGTACCTGGTTTTTGTTTGCATGGTCTCAGAAGCAAAGAATAGGATTTCCGTGCAGCATATCACACCACCTGCATTCCTCCAAGTGTTTGCCTTTCCCTCTGTTCCCCAGTCCTGTTACTGATTTTCTTGTTTTATTCCTGATACTTACTCCTAAAGTAAACAATAGTTCAATATAATAAAAATAATTTCCTTCATACAAGATGATATAATCTGAAGTGTAGCATCCTGCATTTGGGTCTGTTAGAATCAGGTGCCTGAAATAGTCCAGGATGTAGCATTACTAAAATTCGTTTGGCCCAAAGCTTACGGTATGTTCAGTTATGCTACATGTTGATATTAGTGAAAATACAATAAGTAGAAATGAATAATAGTAGTGACTGAACACTCAAAAACATCTGTGAGATACACCAAACCATGCACACAGTTTAGAAAAGTGACTTTGATGTGGTGAGATTATATCTTATAAAGAGTTTTTTAAATTAGTGCAGCACAGTAACCACAGCACAAGAAAGTTATGGTTTTAATTGAAAGCACACATGAAAAAATAGTGGGGCATTACAGCCACTAAACACCTTTGGGCCATCCCCAAATCATTCAGTTGTATTGACAATCAACCTGAATATGATGGGATTGCATTTAATCTGGAAAATTTTACTTTACAGGTAGGCCTTAACTATTCAAAGTTATAACAGCACTGAAAAAGGTGAGTTATAACTGTTTTTCACACTTACAACTGTTGCAGCATCCCTGTGGTTATGTGATCAAAATTCAAACACTTGGCAACTGAATCAGGAAGGTTGCAGTGTCCAAGAGTCATGTGATAACTGTGATTTTTCTGACGGACAAAATTAAGGGAGAAGTCAGATTCACTTAACAACCTTGTCACTAATTTAACAATTGGAATGATTCAATAACAATTGTGGTAAGAAAGATTGTAATGGACAAAATTAACTGTTTCACTTAGTCACAGAAATTTTGGGCTCAGTTGTGGTCGTAAGTTGAGGACTACCTGTGTTTTGCTTCTTGTAGGTATTGAAAGTCCCATTGGAATCACTGTCAAAAGCATGAAAGTCCTATGGGTGCTGCTAATTGCTGCTTTTTGTGGTTAATACTTGCTACTGTTTGGTTTGTTCAGACTGACTGTTGTTTTCAATCTCTGTTTTTCCTGCAATAAGTTAAAAATCTTGTGTTAACACACCTTATTTCTGATTGTTTTTTTCCTGATTTGTTACATGGGAGCAGAACAGTATGTGCTAGGATTGTTTTAATTACATTGATGTGATGTGGTTTAGCACTAAAGCTCCCTGAAACTCTGCAGTAATGGATATTCTGTCACTGTGATGCGACTATAATTCATTGCTTAAGGGCAGCTATATGCTATAATTCTTTTAGGTTTCTTTACCATCTACCATGCTATTCCAGATTTAGAATACTATGCTTGTTTTATATTAGGCTCAATCATCAATAAAAATATTGCTATTTTTGCCTTAGTTGTAGTAATTTTTCCTAAACAATATATTTAAGAAAGTAAACTTCTTATGTTAATGTGTTGCTATTCTTGTACTATTATTTTATTGCTGATGTTAACAACTAAAATAGTTAAGGAGAATATACAGCATATTATTAATGATCTGACTCTTTAACCATGCAGTATTACAACAATGTAATTAAATTCCTTTGTATTAAGTATACATATTGGCCTGTTGAACTGGACATTCAGAAGGGCTGCAATACTAATTTTAGTATGAAGCAGAAAGGTTTTGTTTTTTAATGAATTTTCATGGCAGTCACATATTCACTATACCCTAGCTTTCCAAGCTAAAATACAGTGAAAGGAAAAGCAATCTGTTAACATTCTACCTATCATATTGCTGAATTACTTAATTCCCTCCATCTATTTTTTTGCACAAAAGCAACCTTGTAGAAGAGACTGGGTTGGAATAGTGGGACTAAAAGTCCAGTGAGCTTTCATAATTGGGAATAGAATGGAATTTGTATTTCTCATTCTTAATTCACCTTTAATCCACCTTCAACTCTTTCACCTTACTGGCTCCCTTAATACTGGAAAAACTGTGGTAAGCAACTCCTCAGCCAATCTGAATATTTCATTAATTAAAGTCACAGTACATTTATTATACAACCAGGTACTTCTTTCTTTGCAAAAACTCTCATAAGACACATGAGGTTTTGTCAGCACATGTCAATTGTATGGGTTTCCTGTAGTTTCATGTTTCAGTTTCAGACAGGAGGTTATACAACTTGCCTTGTGATGTAACCTGAACAATCTGGAACTGAACACACTCAAAACTGTAGAAATGGTGGTAGACTTTAGAAGAAACCCTCCCATACTACCACCTCTTACAATACTAGACAACACAGTATCAACAGTAGAGACCTTCAAATTTCTAGGTTCTACTATATCACATGACCTAAAATGGACACCAAACATCAAAAACGTCATCAAAAAAGCACAACAAAGAATGTTCTTTCTGTGCCAACTCAGAAAGCTCAAAGTGCCCAAAGTGCTGATCCAGTTCTACAGAGGAATTATTGAGTCTATCATCTGCACCTCTATAACTGTCTGGTTTGGTTCTGCAACCCAACAGGACAGACACAGATTTCAGAGGATAATTAGGACTGCAGAAAAACAATTACCACCCACCTGCCTTCAATCGAGGACCTGTATACTGCACGAGTCAAAAAGAGGGCTGTGAAAATATTTACAGACCCCTCACATCCTGGACATAAACTGTTTCAACTCCTTCCCTCAAAACGACGTTATAGAGCACTGCACACCAGAACAACTAGACACAAGAACAGCTTTTTTTCCAAAAGCCATCACTCTGCTAAACAAATAATTCCCTCAACACTATTCAACTATTTACAAAGTGTACACTATTATTACTGTTAATCTTCTCATCACTCCTTATCACCCATCCCCTCCCACTTGTGACTATAACTTTGTTGCTTGTATCCTCTGTTTCCTAGTATAATTTGATTGTTGATTGTATCCTATGACTATCATTAAGTGTTGTACATTATAATTCTTGATTCTTAACGAATGTTTCTTCTTTATGTATACTGAGAGTATTTACACCAAGACAAATTCCTTGTGTGTCCAATCATACTTGGCCAATAAAGTATTCTATTCTATTCTATTTTATTTTGCTAAATGGATATTTATGTGGTGGAATGAAAACCAGGCACACTTTTCTTGCCAAAACAAAGATTAGACATGAAAGTTTTACTGATTTCTAGGGAGGTAGTTGTACTTCCTGAACTCTGTTTCATTCATAAACAACATGCCTTACAAATACTATAATGCTATGGTACTGGCATGGAACTAATTGCACAATAAAGCACAATGACCATATGGAGACTTCAACAAAGTTGTACATTGGAGCAAAACTGATGATAGAAACAACCATGTGGGAATCCAAGGGAGAACAAAGTCATTTGGTTGTGTAAGAATGCTAGGTCCATTAGATAAGCATGAAAGCAGAACCTGAAATCCAGGATGGGGAGTTCTTGGTGCTCCCTGAGCTTGCTTGTTTCTAGTAGACATTTCATTATCCAAAGTAGTAACATTATCAGTGCTAGTAAGGAGTATGGTTTGCTGTCAGATTATATTCTGGTGGTTTGCCCTGGTGGTCAGCGATGGTGGGGGTGGACTTAGAGATTCTTTGGCTGAGCTGTTTACTGTTGGCTCTTTGACAGTTTCATGATTGGGGTATTGTTTACCTGAGTCTTGGTCTGATGTTAACCTTGGATGTTAATCTATGCTGATCTAGTGCTGATTGCTGGTGGATAAGTGTTTTGATCTTTTTGTTCCCTTTAATGGCTGTTTGATTGTCTCTTTTGCATAGTCTATAGATGTTAATGTCTACATATCTATTGATGGCGAATTTGTCAGAGTGCTAGGCTTCTAGAAATTTTTAGACTTGGCCTGGTCTAGGATTGTCACATTTCCCCAATTGAAACTATGGTTAAATCTGTCTATATGTTGTAATATTAAAGAATTTTCAACATCTCTTCTGATTGCTAGTTGGTTTCACGGATGTGTTCTGCCAGTTTTCTATCTGTTAGTCTTACATAGTGGTTGTTATAGGTTTTACATTGTATATTGTAGATGACTCCTGTTTTTTCTTCTGGGGTTGTTGGGTCTTTTGGTTTGCTTAGGATGTTTTGAAGGGCTTTAGTTGTCTTGTGTGTTATGCTGATTCCATGTGTTTGTAGTAGTCTGTTGGTGTCCCAAAGGTGCTTTTTCAGGAGGCAACTGGACTTCCTTGTTTTTTCTTTTGAAGACATTGTGCTTCTCATCCAAGAAACTTCTTCAGCTCTGATAGGATAGTGGGAAATGGAAAGATTTATATTCCTTTCAGACAGTTGATAATTTGCATCCTTTTAGAGGGTCTTTGAAACACTTGGAGATTTATGTGTCCTCAGGGTTACCAGAGTACTGCTCCTAGTTCCTGTAGCCTGAAATTTTTCCTCTGGAAATCCATTCCTATTCCCATGCCATTCAAAAGGTGTTTATCTCAAATTGTATAGCTAAAAGTCTGTAGAGATTCTCAGTCATCCAAGTTATGGTTGTCCAAAAAGTACTTTTTCAGGAGGCAATGGGACTTCTTTTTTTCTTTTGAATAAGAAGCTTCTTCAGCTGACAGGACAGTGCTTCTCAAAAGAAAAAACACGAAAGTCCAGTTGTTTCATGAGAAAGCACCTTTGGGACAACCATGACCTACCTGGATGACTGAAAATGTCTAGAAACTTTTAGTCAGTTGTTTCTGAGATATACTTGATGTATGGGCAGTGTAATTCTTTTTAGGGTTTGTGCTGGTGTTGTACTGAGTTGAGTGGTCAGAGACTTTTTGATAAAGTTGCGTGGAAATCTAGGATGCTCAGAAGCTTGAGCCGTACAAGAGACTCAGACTTTTGCTTATATTATTTTAAAAACAACCAAATCCTTCGAGATAAACGAAACACGTTAGTATCTGAGCAAACGCGGACAACTCCAGTTCTGAAATGGAGAGCAAATGGGGGAAGGGCAAAGCCTTTTAAGCGAGCCCGAAATTACAGAGCTGGAGTGACGACATCGTTGGCCTGGGCTTTTCCGTTTGTTGGAGATGAATAAGGCAATTGGCCTCGCCAGCCGACCAGCTCCTTCCAGCTCACAGAAGGGCGCCTGCTGATCTCATAGACTACAGCGCACGCGCCACTCGCCTCTAAGTCCCTCCTCCAAGGAAAAGCGGAGAGAGCCCTCCAGTCGTTCGAACAAGAATTTAAGAGCACAGAGGTGGGCGGGACCTTCAGTGACGTCAGGAGCCGGCTTCCCGACATTCGTGGCGGTGCCGGGTATATAACCGGCATCCGGCTGTTCAGCCACTCCCCATTCAGTCGCCCTCGTCATCGGCTTCAATTTCTGTTGCGGACTTCTTAATCCCCGCTGTTAAGGCTGTGTTCGTCGTCGCCGTCGTCGCCAACATGCCTGGGTATTCCAGTGAGAGGGACCGCGGGTGAGCCGTGGGGGCTCGGTTGAGTCGGCTCGGCCCCTGCCGAGGCTCAGCCATTTCTTGTGCCGGGTGGCAAGCTGAGGCGTTAAGATGGCGGCGGAGGTTTAACGCGCCGTTTTTCCCAGCGCCGCCGACGGCCGCGCGCGAGACGGGAAAGTGGGGGGGGCGGCAATCGGTGCCCGAGGCCTCTCTGGAAGGAGAGCAGAGAGCTTCGAAGAATTCTTGGGATCTGCGGCCTCGGCACCCGGAGGGAAACGGGGAAGGAAGGGGCGAGGGACAGCCGGTAGGGTTTTTTTTTGGGGGGGGGGGGGGGGGGGGGGGGCGCGGATGGACTGCGTTGGCGGGGGAAAAAAAGGGGTGAGAAGGAGCCGGTATGGAGAGGAGAAGGAAGCGATGCGATTAAAAACATCGTGGCCGCATTTTCGTCGAAAGCGACTTCCTTATGTCTAAAAAAAAATGTCCCCGGCTGTGTTAATGGTTAGCCCCGCCATGCGGTGGCTGAGAGGAAAATCAAAATGCCGGCGGCGGCCGCTTCTGCTGCTGTCGTCTTTGTTCTTCCTCTCCGCCTGCTTCTCTTATCCCCGCCCCGGCGTTAAAATGGACGCGCCGCCGGAAAATGTGGCGTAGACGGGAAAAAAAGACAAAAAAGAGAGGAGAGCCCCCTCGACCCGAATTCCATTTTGTGAGGGAGGGCGCCGGCTTTCGTCCCCCGCCATCGCCTCTTGTTTTGCGCCGCAGACGAGACAAAAGGAGAGCCGGGGGCAGCGATATGATTTACTTGAGCGGAGGCGGCGACGCTGCTTTCCGACATAGCGGCCTGGGCTTTTTAAGAAACCCCTTCGGCATCCGACGGCGCTTGCGCATACACCTTCCCTCCCACGCCGTGCGAGAGCAGCCTTTTTACGAATCTGTTAAAACAATCCTGTTGCTTAAAAAGTCAGCTTCTTGTTAAAATCGGCTAGGTTTCGTAATTCTTCCCCGCCCACTTCAGAGTCTGACGCAGAGAGGGAGTTCCAAACAAGACGTTTGTTTGGAAAACACTGTATAGTTTGATTGATTTTTTTTCTCCCCTGGTTTCTCTGGTTGTGCTTTAGGGCCCACTGTGGATTAATTTTGAGGTTTGGTGATAATAAACATCAGTGCCTTCGTTTTGTTTAAAAAAAAAAAGCACAGCTTAAGCTTTTAGTTAATTTTTTGTTTTTGTAATTTGCCTTTGCAGATTTGGTGGACCTCGTTTTGGAGGAAGTAGAGGGGGATCTTTAGGGGGGAAGAAATTCGGAAATCCTGGAGAAAAGCTTACCAAGAAGAAATGGAATCTAGATGAGCTTCCCAAATTTGAAAAAAATTTCTATCAGGAACATCCTGATGTTGCCCGACGTGCTATGGTATGGAAACATATCTTGTATTTTAAGTTCTCCTAGTAAAATTGTAGTCTGCTAGCAGTATTGGTTCTTGTAAATATTACCCACTGAAATGATATTTTGCTATCTTTGCAGCAAGAGATTGAACAATATAGAGCAAGCAAAGAAATCACTGTTAAAGGCCATAACTGTCCCAAACCAGTTATGAATTTTTATGAAGCTAATTTTCCTGGTAAGAAAACAATACTGGTAATATAGCTTAACAGTTATAAAATGGATTTTTGGACTGTTAATTAGACAGATGTTTTGTCTTCTAGCAAATGTTATGGAAGTAATCCAGAGGCAGAACTTCACAGAGCCAACTGCTATTCAGGCACAAGGCTGGCCTGTTGCTTTGAGTGGACTAGATATGGTTGGTGTAGCACAAACTGGATCAGGGAAGACATTGTCTGTAAGTAATTACTGTGGTTATTGATATATCTTAAATTAATGAAACATACTAAGATGATTAATAATTATTCATTCTCTTTTCCTTTGTAGTATTTGTTGCCAGCCATAGTACATATAAATCATCAACCATTCCTAGAGAGAGGAGATGGGCCTATTGTAAGTATTGGAACCTATGACCCTTGTTTTGGGAAGGAGGGAGATGAAGCTAGTTTTGATTGTTCCTGCAATACAGTAGCATTCTTGGTTGAATTAAATTGAAATTTGGCTGTTTCCTAGTGGGAAAATATAATCAGTTAAATTTTAGCATTACCTTTTAAAGTCAAGTTATATTTCAAGGCATCTCTTAAATGAAGTAACATAGCTTCCAGGCTAGAGTCAGTGAAATGATGCAAATTATATTGATTGTAACTAAAAACCTATTCATATCAATGTGTTTGTTTTTTATACAAGTAAGTCTAGATTTGGTGCTTATGGTATTTAATATAACTTAAGTAGCAACAAGTTCAGTAATTTTGTATTTGCATTTCTTCAGTGTCTGGTGCTGGCACCAACTCGAGAATTGGCTCAGCAAGTGCAGCAGGTGGCTGCAGAATATGGTAGAGCTTGCCGTTTAAAGTCTACTTGTATTTATGGAGGTGCTCCAAAGGGACCACAAATACGTGATCTAGAGAGAGGTATTAAAAAGCACTTTTCAGCAAATTTCTCCTCAACATGATTTAGGAAATTATAAAACTCTTATCTACCACATTTATTACTACTTTTAGGTGTGGAAATCTGCATTGCAACACCTGGTAGACTCATAGATTTTTTAGAAGCTGGAAAAACCAACCTACGAAGATGCACTTACCTTGTTCTTGATGAAGCTGATAGAATGCTTGACATGGGATTTGAACCTCAGATCCGAAAAATTGTCGAACAGATTAGAGTAAGTATAAATGTTCATGTTTAATGTGCTGAATGATAGGTAATTCTGTCTTGGAACATGCTTGTTCCAGGTTCTGTAGGTAGCATTTAAAGTAGCTAATAGCAATAGCACTTAAGACTTATATACAGCTTCACATACATTGTTAAGTGTTAATTTACTTCTAGCCTGATAGGCAGACACTGATGTGGAGTGCAACGTGGCCTAAAGAAGTTAGACAGCTTGCAGAAGACTTCTTAAAAGAATATGTACACATCAACATTGGGGCATTGGAACTAAGTGCAAACCACAACATTCTGCAGATAGTGGATGTATGTCATGATGTAGAGAAGGATGACAAGTAAGTAAATTTGATCAACTCTCTTTATAGTGGTGGCATAGATTGCTTTTTATGTGGCCAATTTTATTACTAAATTCTACTTTTATTGTAATAGGCTTATTCGATTGATGGAAGAAATTATGAGTGAAAAAGAAAATAAGACAATTGTGTTTGTGGAGACCAAAAGAAGATGTGATGATCTAACAAGAAAAATGAGGAGAGATGGGTAAGCTATACCTTTCTTTAAAATAATTTGAAGGAATAGGCTTTATGCCTGAATTAATCTTGATCTTTACTTTAATATTTTTGCAGTTTGCTCCTAGTCCCAGTTCTGTAGCCCAGAGGTCTCCAAACTTGGCAACTTTTAAGACTTGTGGACTTCAATTCCCAGAATTCCTCAGCCAGTATAGCTGATCCACATGTCTTAATGTTGCCAAGTTTGAGGACCTCTGCTGTAGCCTTTCTCTAGCCTTATTGCTGGAAATTGAGTAACAGGAAAGGAAACCTAATTGGATACTGTGTCTTGCATGAAGGAGTACTGTCATACTCTTTAAATAATGATTCTGGCAACACCCCAATTCCTGTGCAAAATGGAATAGTTTTTGTTGCAGGAATCCTGTATGTTTCTAATTGATGTGACCAATGGCATGATCAGTGAGCTACTGGCTTGAAAAAAGTATTTGATATATGTTGTTAAATATAATTGCAGGTGGCCAGCAATGGGTATCCATGGTGACAAAAGTCAACAGGAGAGAGACTGGGTTTTAAATGGTGAGTAAAAAGGATAATAAACAATAATTCTGCAAAATATTTAGTGAAGCAAACTAACTTGGCCATTTCTTGCAGAATTCAAACATGGGAAGGCTCCTATTCTGATTGCTACAGATGTTGCCTCCAGAGGTCTAGGTTAGTACAACTCTAAGCTTGGGTGATACACAATTTTTTTTTAAAGAAAGTTAATTGCTTTCTTTAACCTCTGCGTTTTTCTAAGTTTTTTCACATAAAGGTGCAGTCTTTGTGGCAAGGCCTAGGCATGACTATCGGAGGACTCGAGGGGGATGGAGGTCTAGTGGAAGTGATCGTCTGGACGCTTCCAGTCCAGTAGAGAGGTGAAAGTTGATCATTGTGTGCCAGTAATCTTCAAAAGGCAAAGACTAAAACTACGGTCCCATAAACTGTTCTCTCAAACGGTAGCTTCATTCACGGTTCACTTTTGCCCGGTTATTTCTACTGTTCCATGCTTTGCATGATTTGCCATGGTGCACTGCTGTTTAGTCTGTGTGCATATTGTTTGCTGTGGTCCGTGAGTCTTTGGATTTCAGTGAGTTTGCTGAAATGTTGAAGAATAATCAAACTTCAGTGGCCTGATATTTTTTCCCCAACCTTTGAAATGGAGAGAGCAGCTTTAAAATGTACTGAGCCTTGAACAAATTGGTGAGTACTGGCACATGAAATTTGAAAGTCCACCTCTCATTTACAAGTTGGGGTGGGAAAGCAAAGTGGCTTTTCAAACCTGGAGTTCCTCCGTCACCTATACCCTAACCGTCATGTCGAGACCTGCCAGAGAGAGAGACACTCAAGTGAACGCTGGCTTCTTGGAAGCTCTTGCCTAGACGAGACACAGTGCATGAAAACAACTTGATGACCTTTCGGGGACAGGTATGTTTTTCTTGCAGCTGCGGTTAAAAGGTCTTGGCAAGATGAGCAGTGTGGCCCTCTTTTTGAGCTTCTGGTGCGTGGCAAGACCTCATGTTTAAAGTGAGGTCGTTGGGAGCACATGAAGAGGCTACTGTGAACTTATTGGTCCTACTGCAAGAAGCGTTCAGATGTCACTTGACTTGTAGGGGCACTCTGGTAAGGATTTAGATCATGGGATAAATTACAAAGAAGTTCAGAGGGAAAAGTGCATCGATGCTCAATTTTTCTTTTTTCTTTTTTGGAATAATTAACATTATTTTCAGCAGTTACCATCTTAAGATCTGTTACTATCTAACTTGCTTTTTCATCTGGCTGTTGTGGTGTGCAAAATTTTGTACATTGCTTTTGCTGCACTGCAACACTTTACAGATGTGGAAGATGTGAAATTTGTCATCAATTATGACTACCCAAACTCCTCTGAGGACTATATCCACCGAATTGGACGAACTGCCCGCAGCACCAAAACAGGCACAGCATACACATTTTTCACACCTAATAATATAAAACAAGTAAGCGACCTCATCTCTGTACTTCGTGAAGCTAATCAAGCAATCAATCCCAAATTGCTCCAGTTGGTTGAAGACAGAGGCTCAGGTAATTATGACTTACCTAACCCATTGATTCTTAATTGCCTTTTGGCCTAAATATTTCAGTGCCTGAAATAGAGCATGTTTGTATCTGTTGAATGGGAAGTACTGTAAGCCTCCAAAAAGAGCACCTTTGGAGGAAGAAACTTTCGGGAGTAGGGGAAGCTCCTGTTAATTTGCTTTTTAATTTTACAGGTCGTTCCAGAGGAGACCGACGTGACAGATACTCTGCGGGTAAAAGAGGTGGATTTGGTTTTAGAGAAAGGGAAAACTTTGAAAGAACCTATGGTGCAGTGGGCAAGAGAGACTTTGGAGCAAAAGCACAGAATGGTGGGTTTGGTGCTCAAAGTTTTGGTAACGGAACTACCTTTGGTAACAGCTTTGGAGCAGCTGGTATGCAAGGTGGATTTAGGGCTGGCACTCCAGCCTATCAAAATGGCTACGACCAGCAGTATGGAAATAACATGGCAAACATGCACAGTGCAATGAACCAACAACAGTATGCATACCCTGCAACTGGTGGTACGCCAATGATAGGTTATCCAATGCCAGCAAATTATACCCAATAACTTAGTCTATTTAAATGTCTTGTTTTTCATAATTGCTCTTTATATTGTGTGTTGAGAAAAGATAGTTATTTAATATCTTATGGAACATGCAGAAAGGTCTGTGGTGCAGCAGTAACAATGGTGCACTTTTTCCGCTATTTAAGTTGAATATTCTCTACATTCCTTGAATGATTTTTAGTTTTTTGTACTAGAAAATGCAGACTGTGTTTTCACAAAGTAAATGTACAGTGATTTGAAATAACAGCAACTTGGAGGCATTGCATGGCCTTCCAATAAAGGTATTTCAAAACAGAATTTTCTTGGTATTTGAGTGATGTATTGATCTAACCCAAAACTAGTTTGTTAATGCTACAAAGGGCACATATTTGATGCAGTGGAAAAGAGAAGTACCTGTATTTCTTTCAAGCCTTTTGAGACCGACTTGGCAATTCTCAGATGGAGATGAACAGGAACTGATTTATTATGTCATTAGAAAATACTTCTTGCTTCTTTCCCCAAGCACTGCTTTGTGTAGCTACATGAGAAATAGACACTTACTGGGCAAGTTGAACCTTCAACAAAGTTAATTTTGGAGATTTATAACTGGGTGCCTGAAGTTTGGGAAATAATTCAAAGGGATACTAAACATTTTCATGAAAATTTAATACCTTTTAATAAAAGACGTCAATAGAAAAGTTCTCTACTGATTTTTTTTTGTCTCCAGATTTAAACCACTCTTCTTGCAATGTAAACCTTTTAGATTCCGATATGGGCAGATTACAGCTTTAGATACTTAAGGGCTTTTGGGAATTATATATGTTCTAAATACAACCATAAGGTTGAGCACTTTGCCAAACACACATTCTAGAGATTTTGGGCCTTTTAAGTCAGTGTTGATTCCTGTCTACCTAGCTAAGTCTCTCAGGTTTTCTTGGCAACATTTTGGGAGTGGTTTGCCTTTGTCTCCTAGGACTGACAAAGTGACTGGCCCAAAGCCATCAGCCAGTCTGCAGCCTAGTCCATGATGGATTTTAAATTATTTTAGGCTTAAATGTCCAATATGTTAAGAAATAAACTTGTTTCAGATAAATGTAAATATTTGAGTTGATATGTTTCAACTTGCCCATAATGCAATTCTGTTGCATAATAGAAATTTCCTCTGGCTTGTTGAGTCACTGAGTGTGTCAACCCAAATCTTAATTTGCATAGTAGGTTTCCAGATGTTCAAGGAGATAAATGAATTCTTAAAATAATATTGGCATGGGCACAAGAACCTAGTTATAATTGGCCTTCAGCATTCAGTACTGAAGTATTTATCTTCTGTTCAAACATATAACCTTAAAATATGCATGTAGTACTTCTGGCATGAAAAATAAATGCAGAATACAGATGTGGTTTTAAATATAAGTGAAAACATTCTGATACACATTGCACACTGATTTTTGCTAAGAAAATTATAGTATAGAACAGTATTGTGTAGCGTTTAGACTTTTTTTGACAGTTGAGAATGACCATTGTCTTGCAACTTTTTAATGTAGCCTGTATTCTACATGGATATAAAATGTAGATTTTCCCCTCTGCCGAAATAGGCTGTCTTTTTCTTGGGATTTAACTGAAGATATTTTATTGCTATTATGAATCTTAAGATAGAATACTAAATAACATCTCCCAAATCTTTGGCTTTCAGAAAGAGACAATATTGCCTTTTGATTGAATATACTGTATAATCTAAATTTCACTCATTTGATTTCAGGCAATAATTGCCTGTCTTCGAGAGTGCAAAAAACCCCAAACCCCATCCTATGAAATGTCTCCTGGCTTACTGCCTTACTAACCAAACTCTCTCACATCATTAATAAGGTTTTATATTTTTACATCTTAACCCTTACATCTTTTTATGAAGTATTAGGGATATTGAGAAATCAGGCCTGTTAATTTCACTAAAGTGAAGAGAGAACTACAGCCTAAGGCTATGATACATATACACCAGGGGCACGCAAATGGTTTTGTGCTGTAAATTACCTGATCACAATAATCATGAGTACTGAGAATATAGCTAAGTTAAGATTCTAAACAAGTTCAAATCAGATTGCATCTAAGAAGATACTTTGGATTAAAGACAATGTTAAAGCAACACAAAATGGAAACAATGCAAACTGACAGAAGAGGAATGTTAATAGGTCTTATGCAGATCCCAATTTCTGGCTGAAGTGTTTTAAATTTGTAATAATGGAGCAGCGGTAGAAAGTGCTCCATATTAGTATATCTAGGCAGTGGTTTTAATTGGTGATGAGATTTCAAATACTGCATATTGTAATAAATACAATCAGATTTTAAACCATTTTAAGGATGAATGGAACAAGATGTAACCTAAACATACAGGAATCCATGAAAAATGGCATTTGTGACAGGTCCCCACTCCATTACGGTTTTTTATTTCAATGTTACAGTGTAGTCAAAAACAAATGTCCAAATTTACTATCGATAGTTTTTTCGGTGTATTTCCCATGCATTCTGTTTTATTGGCTGTTCTGTTCCCTGTTACAAATTGGAAGCAGCAGTTGGGAGAGATGTGCCTAGGTTCACAGTACAATCCAAGGTTAAAATTGGGGACCAGGGTTAAGCTTGAGGGATAAGTAAGGATGCTGCACTGCACTTCCATATGTCATGTATAATCCTATGTAGTGTATATTAGATTAAGGAGAGATAGAAGCTTGCAGTCCCAGCAGGGCTCTCATAGAGGTATAATTAGTGATGGTTGTGAAACAATGGGAAAATTAGAACACTTTAGGTCAGACTTCCCTAACTTGTCTTCCATAATGTTTTGGATTCTTGCTCCCCCAAAGGCATGCCTGCTGAGAATTCAGAGAATTGAACAAATAATGTTTGCCTTAAAACCATTAATTCAAAGTTACAATGGCACTGAAAAGAAAGACTTAAGACCAATTTTCACACTTATGACCATTGCAACTTCTCCAAGATCACATAATTAAAATTTTGGCACTTGACAACTGGTATATGTTTATGGTGGTTGCACTGTCCTGGAGGCCATGTGACTACCATTTGTAACTTTTCCAGCTGATAAGGTCAATGGGGGAAACCAGATTCGATTAATGGCCACATGATTCACTTAAAAATGGCAACAACAAAAAAATTGTAAAATACTTAACTGCCTTACTTAAGGAAAATTTTGGGCTCAATTGTGGTAAGTCGAGGACTACTTACAGTGCAATACATCTACTGGTCGTTTTTGGAAAAGCCTGTGTTAATGACAGACCTTCCGTGTGAGCTGCTGAAAATAATGCAGTTCTGATGTAGATAAAAGTCTGAGGAGCAATCCAACATAAAATCCCCCTATGAAATACTACTCGTAGCGTTCCGCTACAAGGAGTTCTCGGTCAAAACAGATCATCTGTTAGCTTCCTTTAAGCGTCTTGAATTAACTGGATGAGGCCATGGCGAGTATCTCTCAAATCTCTTACTAACCTACCCTGACGGCTTTCGCCCCACTTCAAAAAACGAAGATTAGAGCCCGGCCGAAAGCCAAAGGTAAACAAATCTCCAGCAGCTTCCAGGAGGCGCGGCTAACAGCGAAGGCTGTTGGGACTTGTAGTTCAGCATCACCCGAAAGGCTCAGCGGTTCCATAAGTATTTGCCAAACGCGTGAGGAACCTCAGTGACGTACTGGCGCAACGCCCTCCCTCCGCGAGTGCCCGTCCAAGCGGCTCATGCGTATTCCAATCAGTCCCCCCACGGCGTCTTCCTACATGTGGCTCGGAAGGTACTCCCGGTGGGGCTGCTCGTGCCTTGCAGATTCCGGCCTTTCTATAGCTCGCAGCGGCGACCGTGGCTCCGGCTGCCTCGTATCCGGTGGGCGCCTCAGTTTTCTCCACAAACGCTTTCGAAAGAGGCGGAGAGAGAGGCAGCCTGGAGTCCCGTTGAAGCAGCTCGACAGTCCGAAGCTGCTCGCGGGGAGCTGTGCAGCGCCGTCGCGGCTTTTCCGGGCTTCCGCCATTCTCTCGGTGGCCCAGTCGCGTTCCTGCTTAACGTCTAGCAGCAGCAGCAGCGCCGACCATGCGGGCGAGGAGTGCGGCGAAGCAGCCTTGGCTGCTTGTCAGAGGCGGCGTTTCCTCCGAGGAGGGGGAGACGAGGGCAAGCGGACCTGGGCTTCTTACCTGCGAGGAGACCACCCGGCCTTCGGGCCTCTGGGGGTGGCGCTGAAGAAGAACTTGGCCACGCAGTGGTGGGAGGCCGTGGTGGTCTTTCGGGAGCAAGTGCTGGGCGTGGAGGGCCCGGCTCGACTCGAGCCCGCTGCTGGCCAAGGACCTCTGGGGGAGTCTCTGCGCTTGGTGCATCCGCGCACCGTCGGGGAGACCTTGCAGGAGGCCGGATCGGACGGAGAGCAGCCGCTTGCCGCCTTGCAGAAAATGCTAACCCAGTCTGGGATGCTTCGCGACAACCTTCTTCACGGTAGGATGTCCCTTCTGTAGATTGTTACTTCTGATAGCAATAGCACTTAGACTTACATACCGCTTCTTAGTGCTTTACAGCCCTCTCTAAGCTGCTTACAGAGTCAGCCTCTTGTGTCCAATAATCTGGGTCCTCATATTACCGACTTCGGAAGGATGGAAGGCTGAGTCGACCTTGAGGCTGGTGAGGATCGAACTGCCAAATTGTAATCAGTCAGCAGTCAGCAGATGTAGCCTGCAGTACTGCACTCTAACCACTGTGCCACTACAGTTCAGAATTGAGATGTGGACGTGATCTGCAGTAGATCACCAATAATATCTTGGGCATTCAGTGAAAGCAACTCTGTATACCACAAATAAGTAAACTTACAAAACTGAAGTTCTTGCATCCATCAATCTGTAAACAAGCTGCACTCTGATCAGTTGTGTGTCAGAAAATACACGGGTTTGGGGAAGAGCTGTCTAAAAAATAAAATAAGTGTTAATGGCATGTGGGGTTGACTTGGGGGACAGGAGGAAGAACTGCAACCTAGCCACACCTGATAAATGAAATCGGAATCCAAAAAGCGGTGGGGATGGAGAAAGTATCTCAAAAGTGACCGATCCTAGTTTTGGGGAGAGTAAAAAGGAGGGACAGGAGACGTACTTTCACGCTTGCAGGATTCAGTAACTGTATAATAAAGGTTGTGTTAGTACTAGTGGTTGGCGCTACTTGTCTGCACTACCACAAAGAGTAGATGGTAGGTGATAAAAATGCATAAAAGTGCTGCTACCTTTCCACATGAAAAGGAGGAACTTGCATTATAATGTAATTACAAATGTTTTGCTCTTTTGGTGTGTTTGTGATTAATTAGTTGTTGCTTAATCCAGGACTTCTATGTTTTTATGATTATGTGGCTGTTGTGTTCCTATGCTTGATTCATTTAACGGTACAGATACGTTACTGTAATTATTAATAGAAAATGTGGATATGTTAAGTGTTGTTATGTCTGAGATTAGGTCATTATATGGTATATTCAAGCATTAGAATCATGAGATTGTATGAGACATTTACATCAATGTATATAGCATATTTGCATCATATGATCATCCACAGGCTGTTTCTGTTCGGGATAAATGAAATTATTCTGCAATATTGTAATGCATCAGTTGTTGATGTTTATTAATTTATGTTGATAGGTGCTTTAGAGCATTATATTGATTGTCTGGAATTGGTAAACCAGAGACTGCCTTTTGGAATTGCGCAAATAGGAATATGTTTTCATCCAAATGACAAAAATCCCATGAGGTACAGTAATCCAGGTTCCTAAATTCTTTTTTGTAGATATGTGCCCTTTTCTAGAAGAAAAGCAACTTGCTTATTTGTTGACCTCTTCTTGGTATTCTTTAAAGAACAGGTGAAAGGACAATGGCATCTCTTGTTTGGTACAACTCTGGCAGAACAGCTGGACAGTGGCTTGGCTATTGGTTACGTCAGCGGCTTCAGTGGTGGAGAAAGGTATTTAGAGAGATCTTATCTATATGAGGTGTTAATATTATCAACATATTGAATGTTCCTCTGAAAAAGCTGCTGCGAAGTTGAAAGTAAAATTGATATTCTTACATTTAATTCATGCAGTTCACTCATTTAAATATTAATCTAATGGTAACTGAATTATTTTTCATCTGAGTAGTTCAGAAAATCAGCAACTATCAATTTTGGTCCCGAATTTTGTGGATCTTCTAAAATAAAAACCAAATCGTCAGCGAAGGCTTGTAATTTATATTCTTCTTTCTTTATTTTTAGTCCTTTTATTTCTGGTTCTTTCCTAATTATTCTTGTTAGTGCTTCCAAATTCAAAATAAATAATAAAGGTGATAATGGATATCCCTGCCTCATTCCTTTATGTATCTCAAAATTATTTATTGTATGGTCATTTATCAATATCCTAGCTTGTTGTTTATTATATATTGCTGATACAACATTTAGGAATTTTTGCCCAAAATCCATATACTTAATTTGTTGCAGAACGAGACTCCATTTTACATTATCAAAAGCCTTTTTAACGTCCAGGAATAATAATGCTACCTGTTCTCCACTACACTCTTCATAATATTGTCTAAAATTGTCCTAATATTATTGCTAGGATGTTTATGTGGAAGGAAGACATTTTGGTCTGTGTGTATAAATTTATTTAGTATTTTCTTGAATCTTGCGGCTATTATAGTTACGAAAATTTTATAGTCCACATTTAATAGAGATATTGGCCTATAATTTCCTATCTTTCTTTGATCATTTTTTTCTTTTGGAATAATCGTAATCGTTGCTTCCTTCCACGATTCCGGAATCTTTGCCTTATCCAGGACTTAGTTAAATAAGTTATCTGTCACCTAATATTTCTTGTTGAATTTTGTATAATTCAGCAGAGTGTGCATCTGGGCCAGCCGCCTTGTTATTTTTTTGTTTATTTATTGCCCAAGTCACTTCTTCAAGATTTATACTTCTATTCAATAGGCTTTTTTCTTCTTCCAATATTCTCGGAAGATTCGCTTTCTTGAAACATTTTATCACTTTTTCTTCTGTTACGTGTTCTTCTTTATATAAGTCCTCAAAAAATTTCTGGGCTATATTCCTTTTCATTTCTTCTTGATAACGTATTTCCCTCTGTTCGTTTTGTAGCTTAGTGATCCATCTTTTTTCTGCTTGATTTTTCAGTTTCCAGGCTAGCCATCTTCCTGGTTTATTGGCATTCTCAAATACATTTTGTTTTATTCTTTTCAGTTTGTGGGCTAAATCTTCTTTTTCCAGCAAATTTATTTTATGTTTTATTAAGTCCATTCTTGTTTTTATCTCTTTCAATTTTGGTTCTTCTTGTAGTTTCATCTCCAAGTTTTCATATTCCATTTCTAATGCTTTTTGCTGTATTTTCTTTTTCTTGTTTTTTTTTCGCCATATAATTTATCGCCACTCCTCTCATAACTTGTTTTAGCTGTATCCCAGGTGTTTTGTAGGGATGTGTCGTCTTCTTTATTTTCCTCAAAGAAGAGTTTCATTTCCTTTTCCAATTTAATTTTAAATTCTTCCTCCTTTAGAATCGTTCTTTGTAAGGTCTATCTTGGGATCTTGGGTCGGCTTTTCCAGCTAAACCTGATGTAACTATGATCAGCCCACAAGCTCAGTTCAATTTCTATTTCAATTATTTCTGAGATAAGCTTCTTAGGCATCCATATCATATCCAGTCTCGACTAGGACTGATGTCTGTTTGAATAAAACGTGAATTGTTTCTTATTTGGATGATGTTCTCTCCATGCATCATAAATCTCAGCCCCTTTTGCCAAATCATGAAAATTTTTCGGTAATACCTTTCTTCTTGTTATTTTCTTATTTTTACCTTTATAGTGCTTTGCTTTGTCTATAATTGCATTAAAATCACCCAGGATGCAAATCTCTTCATAATGCATTTCTTTAATATTATTATATACTTTTTGAAAGAAGTGTTCTTGTGGGCCATTTGGAGCATAAATCTCTATCAAAAGAATCTTTTTATTTTCTAATTCTATCTCTACCATCAATATCCTACCATCTTTATCTTTAAACATTTCTTTAGCCGAAATCCAGTCTTTTATGTATAACACCACCCTTCTTTTCTTTTGCTTATCTAATGACATAAAAGCGCTTTCTAGTTTTCTATTATCTAGCAAGTATTTTTGTTTCTCTTTTATATGCACTTCTTGTATTGCTATTATATCTCCATTCAATTGTTGTAAATTATGAAATTTTTTTTTTTCTGCTGGGGAATTTAGGTCATTAATATTCATCAAAATTACCTCACATTTCTCTCTTTTTTTTCCAATTTCTTTGTCTTATATTTCTTGTTGCTCTCGTTTCTCTGGATTCTGCATATTGTCTTTCATATGTTTCTGTCTTTCTTCTTTCATATCTCCTCTCCTTGTTGTCTGGTGAATTTTCTTCCTTATTTTCTATCTCTGCTCTCTTTCCTTAGCCAAGTCTTTCCTTCATCCTCCTCTTCCACTGCTGTCTCTCCTTCATTAGATTATAGAAATCTTCCGCTTTGTCAATTGTGTCTAGTCGATGTCTCTTCTCTTGCCAGTTGACCTTAATTTCCTCCAGCATCAACCATCTAAAACTGATGTTATATTTTATTAGCTTCATTGTCAGAAAGTGGTACGGTCTCCTCAAGTCCCTGACTCTTCTTGGCACCTGTTTAAGGACAGTTGTTTGTTTTCTGTTATGTTCTACTGGATCATCTCTCATTCTATGTAATATTTCATTTGGTATCGATTTCTTAATCAGCCGAACATGAACTTCTCTAGGAAGATTGTGCCTTCTTGCATAGTTCGTCTTCACTCTATACGTCGTCTATTTCCATCACAATTTCTACTTTTTCTGTTTTCAGTATTTTCACAATTATCTTAACTCATTACATCCGGCAAATCTTCTTTTTCCTCCTTAATATTTTGGAATCTCAGATAGTGAGCTGCTTTTTCTGCTTCTAGTAGAATTACCATAGATTCCAGCTCTTTATTTGCTTGTATCAGCTTATCTGTCAGGTCTTCCACTTTTTTCTCCTCTTTATCCATTCTAGATTCTATTTCCACTATTTTTTCTTGGTTTCTCTTGTTGGTAGCACTCAAATATTTCATCTATAGTTTGGATTTTTTCTTTTAATTCAGATCTTACTGATACTATCTCTGTTTTCAGATCTTCATGGTTTTTAGATAGCATTTCCTGCATATTCAGCATTAGTCCTTGTGGAACTTTTATCTCTCCCTTGGTAACATTTCATCTATAGCTCTCTGTATGGAGGGACTGGCCATTGAGATTGTTGTCAATGTTTGGGTGGGTATTTTTTTTCCAGCTCCCGACTTAGGTATATTTGTATTACTTGTCATACTAAATATCTTTGCTATAATATTCTTTTTCAACCATCTCTTCCAGTTTTGTTCCTCTCTTTCAAATCCCTCCAGTTTTTTAATTTCTAATTCTTACACTAACACGTCACTCTGCAATATTTAATTAATAATTTTCCCCCTTATATCAGTTCTATAACTCTATCACTTGTCCAAATATTTATATTAATATTGAAGCCAATCTAAAAATAAATCCAATCTAATATCCAATAATCAGTAGTATGTCAAAATATATCCACAATAATACCAATCAATGTGTGATAATTAATTTTAACAGTTATATTGCTTAGAATAATCCCACTTAGTCAAATCTTGAAGATAACAAATATATATTTAATTAATCTATAGCATAATATACCAATCTATCAAAAATATAATAATAAAATATTTCTCTTTAAGTAATCACCTTAGTTATCAGGTATATAATATATGATTTATATTTGTATTTGTATATTTGCATAATTATATCAATCTGTATTCCCCAATATATGCAGAGATCAGCAGAGTATTACGTTTACCTATATACTTGGCTATATATGCAATAAATTAGTAAGTTTCGTAATAAATTAAGAATCAACAAAATATACTAAAAAGAAAAAAAAAACAAGAGCTTTACTATAAAGGGAAAAATAACCAAGTATCCTTTTTCTTGTCACAGTTTCACTTCAGTTCAGTAACCAGCAGGTGTCTCTTTCATGAAGTGCTACCATGTCTCTTTGTCAACTTCAAAATTGCACTCATTTCTTTGTACCCTCCATTTTAATTGGTTCCAAATTTCTTTTGTCAAAAAAGTTCAGAACAGCTCAAAAAGAAATATAGAACCAAAATCCAAAAAGAATCCAATTTTACCACAATATTTGATCAAAGTTATCAATTCTCTCTCAGTTTTTTAAATCAAGTTCATTAGTTCAAAGTTACTCAAATCATTCCAAACTTTTCTGTTTTTATTTTGTAACACAGATCTCTTACGGTTCCACACTTGGCATTTTCAAAAGCCACCCTTCTCCAAGTATAGGCCAAAATTTCTCTTACATTAAATCCAGACGCCAAGCTAATCGTTTTTTCTTTAACAGCGATCTTCTCTCTTCTATTCAGGTTTTTTTTATGGCTTCCCTATCTTCTTCTGGTCTCTTTGCCCACCATTAAATTCGCCGCTCCTTCCGTTGTTAACTAGGGCTGATTTTTAATGCCGGGTTTTCTCTATATATTGTTCGCTTTTGGCTCCCCTTTTTGTTTTACTCACTTTAAAGTTGTTAAAGCTGTCCGTTTTATATATACCTTCATTCCGCTGTTTCACTGATAATATGACCAGCTATCTTCTTCTATGGATGGTCTGCCGATCGTCCTTCCTTCGTCTGCTCAATCCAGGTTCTCTCCGCTTCCCCGCACGAACCACTGCCCGTGTAGGTTTTTTTGGCACCCCTACACCTTTGGAAACCGTACGAGCCTTCTTTTGACCCCCGAAAGATCTTGCAAAATGAAGTTTGAAAGATTGTGCTTTGCAGAGGAATCTGTTTGCACGTCTTCTGTCCCAGACAGCTGGCTCCACCCCCCAATGCTGGAAATGCAACAAAGAAATTGGAACAGACTACCATGTATGGTGGAAATGTGAAAAAGTCCAAATATGTTGACTTGAGTATTAGAAACTGGTTAGAAGAGATGTATAAAATTAAAATAGAGTTTAGACCTGAAATTTTTCTATTGGGAATCAATGTTGGAAAATATAATAAGGAGATAATTTCTTCCCTAAACCCCAAAAACTTTAACCTTAGACTTTCTACTATTGACCTCACCCCTTTCCTAAGAGGTCTGTAGGGGGCGTACATAAGCGCACCAACGTGCCTACAGTCCCTGTCCTATGTTTCTTTTATTTTTCTTATATGTATTCATTTCATATATTCATAACTATGTTTATCCTTATACCTATTATCTTGTAAGCGATTGACAAATCAAATAAATTAAAAAATAATAATATACCTAATAATTCATGTCACCACTGCCGCAAGACTAGCTGTTGTCCAAAGATGGAAAGGAAACGATATGCCAGAAGAGATGGAAATAATTAGAAAAATTTGGTCGTGTGCTGAAATGGATACAGTAACTCAAGCATTAAAAGATAAGACTGAATCTGATTATTGTAAAATTTGGGAGAAGTTTTACCACTGATTTAAAAAAAGAAAGGAAAAAAAAGGGAAAAAAGAAAAAAAGAAAGGAGTAATTGTAACAAAGATGATTAATATTTATGTACATATGTAAATTTGTATTTTTTGTTATGTATGCACCACATTCATTGTTCTTAATGTTTTTTTTGTTCATTAATAATATATATATATATACACACACACACACACATATACATATATACATATACATATATATACATATATATATACATATACATATATATATATATAATTAATGAACAAAAAAAATTAAAAAAATGTGGTGCATATATATATATGCTCAAAAACCTTACACACACACACACATATATATGTTTTATGTTTTCGCGGGTATTTATATATATGGTATTTAGGTTTCTTCGGGTATTTTCCCACATAATATTTGTGCTTTTATTATAGCGACGTTTCAGCAGAATCTCATCTGCCATCCTCAGGCTTGTGTATTGGGTTCTTTTTAATTTTATGTGTCAGGCTTGGCTTTATATATATATATAAAATCAGCAACTGCAAACCAACACTCCAAAATTAATTTGGAATTTAAACAGAAAAATTTCAAATGATTTTTAAAAATACTTTTTTACAATTACTTTGGGGGAATATTAAGTTTTTATAACTTGTTAGAATTAAGGTAAGTTTTCCCGTATCAACAAAAATTGCAGTTAGTATTCTATTTAGGTAATATGTCTATATGGGTAATGTATACTGAAGTATACATTATTTTCTAGCCAGATTTTTATAAATGAATATGTGCTTGCTTTCCAAAGTATTTCCATATTTTCAGTTGTGTTGAGAATTAAAATAAATATCCGTAGTCTTAATTTGTGTTTACCTGGGATATACTTAGTCTGTAAATCCCTGCATTTTTATATTTCTTTTTAATAGTTTGCCATAAGCCCATCCAACTTCAGCAGTGGCGCTCACAATGAAGAAGGAAGAAGAGGAAACAATCTGTATTATAATTTTCCCTGGGGGAAGGAAACAATAGAAACTTTGCAGATGCTGGGAGACAATGAACTATTACAAATGTATCCAGGAAACGTATCAAGATTGTATGTAAGTTTTATTAAACTCTTTAGTGCTGTTATGTTAGCACCATCCCATTTTTCCCCATACCATCCATTTCATATAATAATACGAGCTATATAGATGATTATAATGAAATGGCACATTAACAGAATGCACATTTTGATGTTTCTTCTTCTTCTTCAGGGTCGAGATGGGCGAAAGCATGTTGTTCCTCATGTCCTCTCTGTGAACGGCAATTTGGACAGTGGAGTATTAGCGTACCTCTATGATAGCATGCAAGTGTCTGAAAATGGTTTGACCAAAAAAAAAGCTCTTCAGAGAAAGGTGATTCATATTTCTAAATTGAATTAAATCAATGCAAACGGCAGCTCAGTGTAAGATTTTCCCCTTGCAGTTGTGCTGTCTCCTGTTTGAGACTTTTCATTTCGACAATTAAAGATTCCATTGCTGTAAATTTGAAAACTATAAATGTAGTTTGTGTTGCTTTCAGTAGCCTGGATATAGAAACTTTCCATAAGAAAACAGAGTGATCTTTGACCCTTTCCCCATCTATTGTATGTGTGTGTGTCTCCTCTCTTCCCCTTCCCCCCCAATAATTCTGGAGGTTGAAGGCATGGAAGAAAGAAACACTGGAAGTTGCAGAGAGACTAAGCAAGTATTACCTTCATTTTTCCCAGCAAGAGCATTGTGAGAAAAAAGAAGCTACTTTTAAGAAATCTCCTGCTCTGTAAATATTTGCAATTGTTATTTTTTACTTTATTTTCAAAAATGTTTTATTTCAGGTCCTTAAACTTCATCCGTATTTGGCACCCATCAAAGTAGCTTTGGATATGGGAAGGGGCCCAGCAGTAGAGTTGAGGCAGGTGAGCTATCACATCAAGATTTTTAAAATAGTTTTTATGTCTCTATTTTAATAAAATCAATTGTTGTTTTTTTTAAAGCTCTTTCCATCTAATTCTTTTGGCCAAACTCTAATATAAGATAAAAGACCTTCTCCAAAGGGTTAAAAACACCAGAATCTATGTTCAGTGCTGGAGTATTTCCAGGAAAATATAGTGTAACATTAGAACAGATTTAACTCTACATACATTAAAGAAAACAACTTCATATATATATGGCTTTTCTGTATCTGTTGTTGGATCAAGGATTCTACTGTGCAGAGGAGAAATATTTCTGATCCACCAACCTGTTAACCTGCTTGGCACTGAAGCTGATTATCTGTGGAAGTTAGGTCTAGAAAAGCTAGAAAGCTAGAAAAGCTTTCACTTTTGCTAAGAGCATGTTCCTTAGTACTGAGTCACAGGTCACAATTATATTATGTGATTGTAGGAAAATTGGACAGAGAACTTCCATTCTGTTTTTATCTCACTCAAGAGTTCACCAGGGTTATAAAGATTGTTCTGTCAAAGTTCTGTATCAATTGCCATTACATAGGGTTTAATTTGGGGGCATCTAAAATGAAAAACAAGTAACTAAAATAAATTGAGTATAATCTTTATTATTAAAAACTATAAGTAAATGGCTAGATTGCTTAGCTCCATCCCACTCACAACAGCTGAAGAATCTAATGTGATTAGCATTGAGCAAGGCCACATAATCTCTGAGGTCATTTCAAGTTGTTTGATTCTGATTTAACAGGCAGTGTAAGATTTTGATCCATTTTCAAAAATCTTTTTACCCCTCTAACACCTTTGCAATATTTTTGGCTTCTTGGCTATCGGGACTCAAATAGAGAATTGCTCTCTATAATTTTGTTCAGTTATTAGTGTAGGTAAACCCATATTCAGTATTAGAAGTGCATCATATTAAACAGCTATCATATGCGAATGCCTGAATCGTAAGGCAAAGTCTAATAGGACCCTCTTGTCATGGTTGGGAGCTGAGACCACCAATCTCTTAGTAATGCTGATAAATCTTAAGTAATTACAAAGAATAGTTTAGAACCCAAATTTTGCAAAAAAAAAAGTAGAAAATTAAAAATAAAATGTATTGGAAGAAACAAACCAATCTTAGCACAAGGATATTTTTACTTTTCTCTTTCATCCAGAAAGTATGTATTTATAAAGAATAATATTTGTAGCTCAGGGTTGAAATGAGGAGTCCTTGGTGCTCTCTGAGCTTGCTTGTTATCTTAGGGTAACAAAACGTCCGAAAGAAAACAGGCAAGCTCAGCACCAAGGACTCCTCGTGTCATGTATTTAAATCTCCTTAGTGCCAGATATAAACTTCTTTATCATTACAGTTTTATCTTTTCATTCAATGATTCAAGAAAGTGTTTGTTTTCAAAGGTGTGCCAAGAGTTGTTCAAGGAATTGTTAGAAAATGAGATTTCTGTTTGGCCTGGCTATCTTGAAACCATGCAATCCTCTTTGGAGCAGCTCTATACAAAGTAAGGAGGGGAAAAGGGGCATAAATTCAGAATTTAATGTTGAGAGCTAAATGTTGAAAAATTTACAACATTGACAAGTTGTTAACCAATTAACCTTAAGTTACCCAAAAAACAAACAAACCTGCATTTATTTGTAAATTGATTTTAATCATATTCCTTAACATACAGTTTAGTGAGTTGACAGAATAAATAAGTAGTGTAATTGTGATTTATTGGATAAATCACACTTGGGTAAGTTCTCACTTAAACCAGATTTATACAAAGTATTTTATGGTTTGGAGTGAAATGTAACTCCATCTACTGTTTAGGTCTTATGAAAATTCATGACTCCATTTGAAAAGCAAGCAATTATTTGTTAAAGTAATTGAAAAGTAATTTAGATGATTTAAATGGATCGTATCTACTCTCTAATTCAGTGGTGCCCAACTTTTGCAGCTTGGCGGCCCAGCGGTGGGGGGAGGGGAACCAGGTTGCACGAGCACAAGTTGAGCTGTGTGTGCGTGCTGGCCTGCTGCTCACGTGCCTGGTTCTGAATAGGCAACAGCCTGGGGTTGGGGACCCCTGTTCTAATCGATTCCTAAAATATGCTTTCCTAATATACATGCCTAATATTGCTGCTGCTGTATACCCTTGAATAGTAACTCCTTGTTCTTATTCCTGTTGATAGGTATGATGAAATGGGCGTGCTTTTCACAATCCTGATCAGTGATGCCACACTAGAGAATGGGCTGGTGCAGTTGCGAAGTAGAGATACTACTTTGAAAGAAACGATGCATATATCTAGATTAAAGGACTTCTTAATCAAATATATGTCTGCTGCTAAAAATACTTGAATTTTTTTAAAAATAAAGGCAATTTTGAACCATTCTTTCTGAATGATGATACTTCTTTAGGTCAGAATATGTCTTTAATATATAATTCTGTTTTCTGGGATATGCCTTTTTTCCATATGAGATGGGAAGGTAAAGCAGACAAAATCTGGCGTGTGTAGAACTAGTTACAACGGTGAATTCATAATAGTCTAACTATAAAAATATGTGAACATTTCATTTCCAAAGTTAAGAACTTGTTTTTTAAAAAAGATATTTCAAAGGTTCAATATTGTTTTTCTCTATTATTTGGGTTAATAGGAATTGGGATGGATATCTATCATCTGAAGGAGGACCATTTAAGCCCATACTTAATCAAATTGGGTTTTTTTGCCCATTTTCAACAACAATATACATAAATGGCAGTTCCAAAAGTTTGAAAGCATGCTAATATAAGATGGTGTCATATGCTTAGGTGTTCGTCATGTTGTTGTTTTTTAATAAAAACAGAACTTCAGCTTGAAATAAAATATTGTCCCTTACCAAGGGACAATAAGTAATGCTAAACTTCTGAAGAATTGGACAGAAAAAACCCAATCAGTTCTTGGTTGTTTTATCTCAACAGAACTGATATAAAATCAAACTTCTGTAATGACATAAAATAAGGAGCATTCACTTCTTTAAAATGTAACATTTTATAAGTAGTGAAGTACTTTCTAGAAATTCAGCATAACTGAGCAGTTGGAAGAGACTATCTAACTTGGAGAAACAAGTGGAAACCCTGCTTCATAAGACAGACTCAGTATCTTTATATAATGAATTATAGAAGCACTCAAAGTGAATGCAAAAAACTCCATTGATTTACAAGAGAACATCTGAAAGGATTCCTCAGAAACCAATTGGCTTTTGTCTTCATTACACCAGGTATAAACAACTTTATCCTTTGGTTATTTTGGGAGTTCAGTTCAACTCTGAGAACCTATGTTCAGCTCTGTCTTCCCATTAAAGGATCTTACGTCCATGCAGACAACCAACTAACCATCTTTATTTATTTAATGAGCAGATAAGTCAAAGCTGTGAGTAGGGCAGGTAGATTAATTTCTCATAGCAAAATTCTGATGGACAAGAGAAAAGGATAGTTTCTTTTGAGCTGGCAAAAGAAGACTGCCTAGAAAATTCTGAGAACTTGGATGGAGAAGATAATGGTGGCTGACGTGGTTCCAGACTCAGTGGCTGTTGAAGATTTGATTTATTAAAGTATAATGCTGAACAGTAAATGGATAGGACATGTTTATCTTGGTAAGAACTTGTTTCAGGACAATTCAGAAGAAAATTACTGAAGAGAACTGTTATGTGAGTTCCAGAGGAAGATTCATCAAAGGTGAACAGGAAGATCTTGCCTGGCTTTCACAGATGATTCCCCTACTGCAAGAGATGACAGAAGATAAGGCCTTCCACCAGTCAGAGCCTAGGAAGGAAGCCTGCACCAGTCTAAAAAAGTCTGTAGATATTTAGATATTCTTGCCTCAATTTTCATCATGGCATTCTTCTGTGACTTGGCCGTTCCAAAAATAGTTCTGAATTTTATATATCTTGCACATTTTTGTAATTTTTCATCTTCTTCCTCTTAACTATTACTGTAATCTTGAGAATGAACAAGAATGATTCAAAACATGTTTGCACCAACGTTTTTTGGCATGGTGAAAAATGAGATTCTGGGGACTGCATCAATGTTCAGATACTTATTCTGATGTCGGATTGCCTGCCATGTTGTACAGATAAAGAGTGACAAAAATAATATGAAACTAAAGAATAATTTAAACATTCATCCTTGTTGTATAAAGGAATCACTCGTATTTACAGATGACATCTGCATAGATTACGGTACTGTCTTCAATGTCATTCACTAGAATAGAAACATAAATTTTAAAAATGTTATTCTGAGGAGAGACTCAAAAATAACTCAGATAATGGCTTAGATCTATGCTTGCTGGTAGAAGATTGTGACAAATTGCTGTAATTATACCTGGATAAGCCAGTTATAAAGCTGATACCTATCCAGGCAGTAAATTGATAGGTGCATGTCCATTGCACTGTAAAAGTTGTGTAAATTTCACTTGGATATACTGATGATTCAAGCCTATCCCACCTAGTAGGGTTTATGTCTGCAACTGTACTGAACTGGTATTTGGAAGTCTCACTGAAAGCATTGGCACTCACTTCTGAGTAAATAGAATGACCTCACAACATTTCAGAAATAGACCTTACTTTTCAACCAATAATAGTTGTAGAGCAATGGTAAGGAACCAGTAATTTTTCAGACAATGCTGAACTACAGCTCACTGACTTACTATTGGCTATTCTAGCTATGGCTGCCAATAGTTGCAGTTGCAAACCAATTCTAGGGAACTGAGATAATTTTTATTTTAGTACGTGCTCTGCATTTTAATTAGTTTGCTTCACACCCAAGTGATTTATCTCATGTGTATCCTGACTGTACTGTATGTAAACTAGTAGTTGAAACAGCATGGAGCTCTCTTGCTCTGATGTAGATGTTCATTATCTTAGGGAGCAATTATATGCCCCCATTTAAGTAGGCAGTACTACCTAATGTTACTGCAATTATTGGCTAGTTTCACTGGCCCAAATGTATGTGATTGGTCATCCATAGACCAATCTCCAACCCTATTAGCCTTCCATAAACTTCTAAAAATGTGCCCGTGTTGCTGAGCCTGGGGCACCTCGTGCCTCCTAGTTATATTGTTAACAAGCCAGATATTTTGCTTTAATATCCACTTCAAATTAGAAGTTTTAATGTTTTTTGCAGTTCTAATGCTTTTTATTCATTTTAATTGTAATTTGCTGAGTCATTTGTTGAGATGTGTGGCTATAGAAATCAAACAAACAACTTACCATTATACATACATATATACATACATGTAAATATATGCATAAACACATGTAAATTTATACATAAACACACATACACACACACAAATGCTCACAAATAATTAGAATGTTTTTGATCCACGCAAATTAAAATTACCGTATCTGTAATCTCTCTTGGTTTTCATTTTCAAATTGCAATATTTATTTTCTTCAGTTATTCCATAATCTGAATGATAATGCAAGAAAGAAATCAGTTACTATTATAATAGCAAGGACAATGAATTAAGAGATATTCCTTTGAAAGAGGAATTCAAACATATGAATTAGGATATGCAAAATGGTCAAATGTGAAACGATCCAAGTTCAAAATTATTCATGCTTGAAACAAAACACATTATATGAGTTTTGGTTTGAGTATGAAATAATGCAGGCTAGTTTCATGTTCAAGCATGAAATACAATACAGCTGTTTGAAAAGGAGTAGTTGTCTCTGTTGTTTTGATGATAGGATTGCAGTTTTATCTCTTGCTGCTATGGCTGTGAGGACAGTGGGGAGGTTGGGGAAGAACATGGGCCAGTCCTGGAATCTGGGAAAGGCTCTGACAAAAGAGATGTGGCCAGGGCTGTTAAGGGAGACGTGTTATGTGAGTTTTGTCCCTTTTTATGACCTTCTTGCCACAGTTGTTAAGTGAACCACTGCAGATTTTAATTTAGTAACATGGTTGGTAAGTGAATCTGATTTCCCCATTGGCATTGCTTGTCAGAAGAACGCCAAAGGGAATCACATGACCCTGGGATGTTGCAACCATCATAAATTTGAACCGGTTGCCAATCATCTGAATTTTGATCACGTGACTACAGGGATGCTGCAATGTATGTGGGAAAAAAGGTCATAAGCCCCCTTTTCAGCACTGCTGTAACTTTGAACAGTCACTAAATGAACTGTTGTAAGTCGAGGACTACCTGTACAGTAACAAGATCCCCTTACAAGATTGTCTAGCCCTGATCAGAAGGATGAGTTGAGCCTTTGTGGCTCACTGCTCTGGACCTAGGATGTATTTACAAAATCTGTGTCCCCTATTCTGTGACAAGTGTATTCATAAATGAGTAAAATTAATCATATTCTTGTACTTGGAAACTGATTTTTTCTCTTATAGGTACATGTTAGAGAAATCAAATAAACTACATGGAAGGTTCTCTTACCCACATATTGTTCATTGTCAAGTTGGTTCTCTCCTGGAAGAAAAGCATAATAGGCCCAAAGTTAAGCGACTGTAGCTTCTCAGCTCAATTCTTGCTTCAGCAAATACATGAGAAATTATCTCTTGGGGTTAAACCAATACTTCAATTCAACGTCCAGAAAGATGGAAAGATGGTTTTCCTTATTATACGGATGCATATGCGGAAGGGGATTAATCCTAGCTAGCTATTTCTTTTGTACTTGGTCTGATTTGTATCAAATAGTATTTTAAAACTACTAGAGACCATTTCACTGAGGCTGCTATTGGCGCCATCTTGAGGTTAACAGCAGAAGTGGTATTCAGCAGGTTCTGACCAGTTCTGGAGAACAGGTAGTGGAAATTTTGAGTAGTTCGGAGAACCAGCAAATACCACCTATGACTGGCCCCTCCTCATCTATTCTCTGCCTCCCGAGTCCCAGCTGAGGCTTTTTTTGTTTCCCCGCACAGGAGAATGGAGCTGGAAAGCAGGGTAGTGGGGTGGAGAGGGAATGGGATTTTGCAGTATCTTTCTCCCTGGAGTGGGATGGGAATGGAGATTTTACAATATCCTTACCTTGCTACACCCACCAAGCCACACCCACCAAGCCATGCCACGCCCAGCAAGCCGTGCCCGCAGAACCGATAGTAAAATTTTTTGAATCCCACCACTGTCCCACAGCACTGTCTTATGCCTAAAGAATCTATGATTGATGACTTATCACTTTGTGGTTTGTATGTACATTGAGAGCTTATGTACCCGAGACAAATTCCTTATCCAATCACAGTTCAAATCATGCTTAGCCAATAAAAATAGTCCTGTCCCTATAGAGTATTTTTGGGAGCAAAGCTTAAGTTCGTTGATGGCTCTGCAAAACAGGTGCACCAGCATGCAGCTAAAAGGTTGCTTTTGTCCTCAAAAAGCAAGGATGGGGCTATTTTAAATGCTCAAAAATATTTCCTTCTTTTCCATTTGCAAGAAATACATTTTATGGCAATGCTAAAAAGGTTGACAGTTACCAGTATCATCATAGGCAGTGCAAATATCAGCTGATTTCAGTTTCCCTACAAAGAAAAAAGAAAAAAAATTCAGTGGTAGAAACAATGAGCTCAAGTAAACAATGATTTCTGTGACACTCTGTGATAAACTACATTCTTCATGTTAGATTACTGCAATGTGGCCTGCTTGGGACTGCCCTTGAAGATTATCCAGAAGTTGCAATTGATCCAGAGTGCAGCAGCCCAGGTATTTATGGGCATACTATTTAAGATCCTTGTGATCACCTACAAAGCCCCATGTGGCACGAGACTGATGTTTGTGAGACCACCTGTGTGGTGTCTATTCCAGATACTATTCTAAGCTGGAGTGCTTGGAGTCCTCTCTTTAAACCAAGGTCATCTGGTTGGACCTAAGAAATGTACCTTTTCTGTACCTGCTCTTTGTAAAAATTATCCCCCCGCCCCCAAAAATTGACTGGCCCTAATTCTGATAACCTTTCAGAAGTCAGAAAAAAACTGTCTTTTTCTTTATCGTTTAGTTCAGGATATTAGATGTACTTATCTTGGGAGGTGACATTGTGTATTTGATTACCACAATGTAGATTGATTTTCATTTAAAAAAAAAAATTTAATGCCATATTAGCTTCACAAAGTTTCTTTGGTGAGTTGAGTGGTCATATAAATGAAATCAAATGAAACAATGTAATGAAATCAAATGAAATCCTGGGACTCCCAGAAGTGCGCTCAGTCTGAGTTTTCAAGGCCATATGCAATCTCTCCAAAGTTTTGAGTATAGTTAGCTAGTTAAACTCCAAAATTTGATTTCTTCCTTAAATTACATTAATAGTTAATCCTATTTATGATATATCATACCACCAAGGAACCCCGATGGCACAGTGGTTAGAATGCAGTATTGCAGGCAAAAACTGTTCACAGTCTGGAGTTCGATCCTGACAGGGCTCAAGGTTGATTCAGCCTTCCATCCTTCCAAAGTCAGTAAAATGAGGACCCAGATTGTTGGGGACAATAGGACTCTGTAAACTGCTTAGAGAGTGCTGTAAAGCACTATGAAGTGATATATAAGTCTAAGTACTAATGCTATTGCTATTTTAATTAAGCTTAAATTATAAATGTGAGGATCTTCTGCAACATATGGTTCCCCTATAGGACTTTATAGGTGATCACCAACATCTTCAACTGCACTTGGAAACCCACTGGAAGGCAGAACAGGTCACAAAACTGTCATGTTGCCTGAACATATTATACTTGTGTGCACTACATTTAATTTAAATTTAATTTAAAAGTAAAGGAAATTAAAGCTATTAGCTCATGATACATAATACCCTTGCACGTATTATGCTCTATTCTCTAAATTTGTGGGATACCAAACACTTCTGACAAAAAGAATGTAATTATAAATCAAGCCCAGCCAATACTCACTTGCCTTACACCAAGGAAGGATCAATAGTTGAATTGTCACAACTGCTGCAATCAAAAGCAGCAGGAGAATGAGAGGAGGCACAATGAAAACCACTAGATTATTTTCTATTGCTAGAAAAAGGAAAAAATCATATTAATGAGTATTTTTCATTAAGTATGATGACATTTTAAATTAACTAAACAGCAATGCCTTGGATCCTAAACTTGATCTTTCCCCAATTACTGCTTATTAGTTTAGTTTGGTGTAGTGATTACGCCATCAAGCTAAAAACCAGGAGATGATAAGTTTTAACTCTTAAGCACGAAACCAGCTGGATGAGAATGGGCCAGTTATTCTCTCTCAGACCTAGAAAAGAGGCAATGGCAAATTACTACTGAAAAACCTTGCTAAAAAAAATTTCAGGGACTTGTCCAGATAGTTGCTGAGAATTGGATATAATTAAACAGAATAATAATTTTAAAAACCCATGGACAGCAGCAATTTCCATCAATTTTCTCTTCTGTCCGAAGATTTTCCCCTTCTTGTTGTCCCCAAGTACTGTAGATGCTGAACTCTCAGGAGCAAGATTTAAAGAGATATGGGGTGCAGACAAAGGGAGACAGACTATCCAGCAAAACTCCACCTATCTAGCCCAACTAAGAGACAGCAAATTCCTGAACCTAAGCCAAACTCTGCTGTATTCATAAAAGGACCAAAATCAGTGGCTGGGCAAAAATATTATATTAAATCTTGACTGGTTTTAATACCCATAGTATGCTGTAAATCAAGATTTAGAATCATACTGCCTCATTATGGATTCCATTAAGCTGAAGTAAAAGAAATACATGGTGGTTTAATGTAGAAGTTTTCAAATGTTGTAATGCTATAACCCTTTAATAGTATACAAAAGCGTGGCAGGGGAAGGATACTGTAAAAAATCTCCATTCCCTCCCTACTCCTGGGGGAAGGATAGTTGTGGCTTGTGTATTTGGCATGTAGCAAGTTCCTCAATTCATATCTAACATCTGGAGAAGGTCTAAGGTCTATTCCTGTCTGAAATCCTAGAGAGATTCAGGCAATCAGTGTGGTTGCTACTGAGTTAGCTGGACTGATGGTCTGATTTATATCAGTGGTGGGATTCAATTTTTTTTACTACTGGTTCTATGGGTGTGGCTTGGTGGGCATGGCAGGGGAAGGTTACTGCAAAATCCCATTCCCTCGCCACCCACTAGCCTGCTTTCCAGCTCCATTCTCCTGTGCAGGGCAACAAAAAAAGATCCAGCTAATCAGCTGGGACTCAGGAGGCAGAGAATAGATGGGGACGGAGCCAGTCAGGGGTGGTATTTACTGGTTCTCCAAACTACTCAAAATTTCTGTTACCAGTTCTCCAGAACTGGTCAGAACCTGCTGAATACCCCCTCTGGTCTGGTTTACTATTCTCCCCTCAGTTTTTTATTGTGAATTATTACTTTCACTCAGTAAAACCAGGGGAGGGGAAAGCTAGAAATGGGTATTTCCTTTGTCTAGGCTGTTATGACTACCAGACTAAACATGATCTTTCCCTTTCGTAATATTGTTTCTAAGACTAATACCGAAACCAACAACAATCATCGTTTGGTGTAAAGCATAAATATTTAAATTGTGGTTAGCAATTTGGGGCACAAATGGATGGAACAGAGAGGATTGTTTCTAGAAAATTTTCTCACTGTGTTTTAAAAAGAATCTATACTCATTACTTTCTTACGTTTTAATGATATATATTATTGACCATAGAAGAGAATATTTCTGGCTGTCTGAACTGTGAAGGACTTTGTGCTCTCTGAGCTTGGTTGTTTTCTTACAGATGTTTCAATATGAACTAGGTAACACCATCATATAATAAAGGGGTGTCAAACTCACAGCCCAAGGGCCGGATGCATCATGTGCTGGCCCCACTCCTACCTGGTTTAGCAAAGGGGAAAAAAGTCCAGATACGTCACGTGACACCGCCGTGATGAGATGAGTTTGCCACCCCTGATATAATAGATTGTATAATTGTGTAATGAAATGTCTGCAAGAAAACATCAAGGCCAAACAGCACCAAGGAGCCTATATATATTATTATATTATGTTTCATAGTTCATTGTTATTTTTTTATTGTTTTCTTTCATATTCTACTATTTTAACAATAATCTATTATCACATTTTTAAAAACACTCTCTCCTTCAAAGCTATGAAAAATCTAATTTCTTGCTAGGTTAAGAATGGAAACAACCTAGTCCTAGAGACCTTGCTAAGTTACAACTTTCGTATTCTTTTTCACTGGACAATCTTTTCATCTACTCCAGACTCTTTTCACTTGTCTAGGAGATACTCCCAGTACTGATATATCTCATTCTCTATGCTTTTTCCATATATTTACTTATTTTTATGGAGCAAATGTAGTGTAGAGCCTTTGTTCAGCTACAATGACAGAGATAATAATTAGGTGGAATTACATTTAAAAATTCCTCAATTTCTTTGGGAATAAGTATCAAGAGCACAAACCCTAAAACAAACTAACACCCCAAAAGCTACCCCTATAACATACCTGTTGGCTTGATAAGGAAATACAACATGTACCTCTTAATGTAAAGTTGAAACTTGGGCTATACGCTGCCTCATATTTGTTTTCAGTTTTGCACTTATATGGACCCAGTTGACTGCTGGAATGGATTGTAATGTTAAATACAATTTTTTGTTTCTTCATGCTCTGTGGTACAGGACCTTGCGCTTTACTTCTGTTTAAAAATAAGATGTAATTTATTGGCAGACAATCTGTCTCCCAGTAACACATCAATGTCACTTTTTCTCCAATGGTAATTTCTGGTGTGGGACTGTAGATTTTGATATTCTTCACAATCTTTGAGCAATTTTGAGGTAATTCTGTAATAAAAATTGAACACTGATTATCAAACAATTCACACTGTATTAACTTCAGTAGCACTGGCTCTTCAGCACCTCCTCATAAGGCCTTGGCCGCAAAAGGAAGTAAGGTAAAAATTGAGAAATACAAAACTCATCTCTGCCCTATTTATATCCCATTGTGTTTGCTAGTTATCCAAGTTGGTTGTTTTCTGAACTCACTTGCTGTCATCACTGTAGCTTGGCTTTGCTATCCTCCCACAAAAATCCATTAACAGGTTTTTCTGTTAACAGCACAAAAATCGTTTCATTAGTGTTACTGCTACCACTTTACATTAGCTGAACTTAGGCCAATGAACTACTGGATAAACTACTGGATAAACAAACAAAAAAGGAAAAAAGCCTCAATCCATATAGAAAGAAATCCATAATCCCAGGATAAACAACAATAATTAAAGGCCCTTGAAAAAAACATTTAAATTCTTGATGTTTTGCTGCCAAATGAGATTTGTTGGGTAGTTTTCATTTTTGATTGATTTCTGAAGTTGACCTGTCTGTTTCCTTTCCAAATATCCTCCTTCTTCAAAAGAATATGGACCCGTGTTGGAAAATTTTGGAAAAATTTAAAAATACAGCTGGATTTCTGAACTGCATGGAAAGGAAAATTTATATGATAAGCAGTTTTAATTTTCAGCTATATTCCAACTGCTATTTAAAAAAAAATCCTCCCATCATACTTTTTCCATAAAGACTACTGAAGATGGATGTTGCTCATTATTGTAAGGATTTTTTAAAATTCTTTCTCTGATGCAGACCCTGTAAACAGATTGTTGCTTTCAGCAATGCTTCAACATCTGTGATGTTCATCATCAGAATTGTCAATAACGGTGATTTGTTTTTTGTGTGAAGAAATCCTCAACATGTTTAGCTCTGAAATTTTCTAATCTAGAGCAGTGGCCCCCAATCTTTTGGGCACCAGGCACCAGTTCTGTGGAAAGAGGCTTTTCCATGGCCCAGAAGGGGCATGGTTTTGTGTTCTGCTTGCATCCTGTGTATGTGGCTTCACTTGTTTATACGGCTTGATTACTGGCATGTCATGGCCCGGTACCATCAATGGATTGAGGGTTGGGGACCCCTGATCTTGAGAATCTAACTTTTTCTATGTTTAGCTCTGTTTCTCTTCACCTACTGCTTTTTTATCTGCATACATTTCACTGCTGTCAAAGATAATAAATCACGAGCAACAGCAACTAGAATAATACACTCAACTTATTTTGTGGGTAGTTTATCTTTTTTGTCAGAAAAAAAACAACATTCTACTTCCGGATGTTCTTCAACACTAACCTCAGCTTTGAGAAGCTTTATATATCAGAGGCAACAGAAAGTTTCTGTAATTCCTGCTTTCTCTGTTTTTTGTCATTGGATACATATGTTATATCGCAGGCCAGTAATGTAGATGAAATAATTTTCACAGAGCACATAAGCAATACAGCACTCCAAAGATGAAACAGGTAGCCTCTTACATTGTTGGAGGTCTGAGATGTAAATAAAAGAGTCTCCATACCAAACTGGACTTCTGGGATTTCTAAAATTTGAATGGTGATCCATAGCTCTCTTCTCCATCACGACCCCAGTCTTATTTTTCAGGCAGCTTGCATGTTGATGTGTGTTGGTATAACTTTCATTCAAGCTGCTCCGACTAGATTTTACCTGCACATTGAGCTGCATATGTTGATGGTCTACTTGGTGCTCTATATGGAGCTGTCCTTGAAGAGTTTTTGTAAACTTCATCTGGTGCAAAATGCAATGGCATGAACAATTTTGTGTGTGTGTGTGTGTGTATGTGTGTGTGCGTGTGTGCGTGTATTAGAATACATGCCACACCTCTGCTTTGCAGACTGAACTGGTTACCAGTCTCTTTTCAGATCCAATTCAAAGTGCCTTTAACTCCTTTCATGGCATAGGTTACTACTTGAAGGATCCTTCCATTCCCTACCAGTCAGTTAGAAATGAAGAAGCTTCTTAGATGAAAAGTGAAACGGTTTCAAAGAAAACACCAAGAAAGTCCAGTTGCCTTTTGGAAAAAAAACACTTGAGGGACAATCATGATCTGGATGGTTGAGAATCTTTATAGACATTAATTTTAACTATATGTCATCATAGCTATTTATTGTATACTGGATATCAAAAGAACATCAGGAGTATTCTGATCCATGACTATAATAAGGTTTTGTTATTATTATAATATAAAAATACAGATATTGTAAACTTGGCTCTAGGGGTGCATTCATACGTCATGCGAAACCATTGTTCGTTCATTGTGGTTTGTTGGGTTATTGCTGATAGGTGATTTACAATTAATATTTTGAATTGTAGTACTGTATTGAAAATAAATACAGGTAGGTAGTACTTGACTTAGGGCAGTTCATTTAATGAAGTTACAAAAGCACTGAAAAAACTGGCTTATGACCATTTTCCCCACTTACGACTGTTGCAGCAACCCCATGATCACATGATCAAAATGCAGATGCTTGGCAACTGATTAATATTTATGGCCGTTGCTGTGTCCCAAGGTCCTGTGATCACCTTTTGCGACCTTCTGACAAGCAAAGTCAATGGGGAAGCCGGATTCACTTAGTAACTATGTCACTAACTTAACAAGTGCAATGATTCACCTGACAATCATGGCAAGAAAGATCATAAAATAGGACAAAACTCACTTAACAAATGCCTCACTTGGCAACATAAATTTTGGGCTCAATTGTAGTTATACTTAGAGGACTATCTGTAATACAAGGTCATAGCTCATGAGGTAAATAAGCCAGATTGGTTAGAATGGCAATGGCTGACTTTTCTTCTTGCTCTTCTCTTGACAACAAGTCTTCAGTAGCAGGTTAACTCTCCAGATAGTCATTTATATTCTTCTCATTTGTGAACTTTCTCAACTTTGAATAACATCTAACAGCATGATCATCCATAGGCAGTGAATGTTAGTAATTTCAGTAAAGTAAGATTCAATAATGTGCAGCGAGGAAGGAGGGATACCAGTGGATTTTCAGCAAGGAAGGAGAGATACCAATCTCCAATTTAAAGAAGTGACTTCAATTTGTAAGAGCAGTTCAGAGTATATATTCCAAATTCAAAGATTAAAAATATAATAATAAATGTATATTCTTTTCTGCAGTCTGAGCACCAAAGACACAGAAAATCCGCAGCCATTCTGCCATCATAATATACAATTAGATTTCCAAGGTGACTAACAGACAATTAAAACTTTTTCATATAAGTTACATTTTTCTTCTAAAATTTGATATATATATATTTTAAATTGTATTTGAACAAACGGTTCTTCATCCTTATGACAGATGCTTTAGCACACATCACAACCAAGTCTATGAACTGATGGTCTTAATGGAAAAATATTAGATTAGTAGAAAATACAAATATAACATAAATGTACTTCTATAATTTCGGGAAGAAACTTACCAGGGTTAGCTCTATTATCCTTATTAACACCATTCTCCTTTGTATTTCGCACCCCTAAATGGATTGAAATTAAAAATAATTAACTTTGAGTGACATTAAACAAAGTGAAACATTTAATACTGAATGACATTAAACAAACTGAACTATTATTAAAAAATAAAGCAATCCTTACACAATGTTAACAAGAGATACAGAAATCCTAGTCTTTCGGTCATCTTTAAACAAGAATGAAGAAGCCGTTTCCTCTTTTGTGCATAATACTATGCCAATGAAGTTTTGCCTGAAGAGGAAGTTAATGCAAATAAATGGGTGGGAATCAGTAGAATGAAGTTACAAAAAATGTTTGATGTATGTTTTTCTATACTAGCTTCTGTTTCTGCTTAATTTAAGCTATTTTTAGAGGGAAAGCAAGTTTGAAGTGGATTCATGTCATTATTGCAAATCAAACATTGAGAAAGTCACCAGAAAATTCTATTACAAAACTGTAATGCCCGGAGGAAAAGGAACACTAAGCTGAAAAGTGAAAATGACACATTAAATATTTTTCTTGGAAGAAAAAGAATAGAGAAGTGGAGGAACGGATTCCTAAGTGTAAAATGGAGATCCAAACTTAAGGCCCAATTGTAGAAATAATATTTGTTTGATTTTAATATCACCCTTATTTTTATTCATCTCAAGGCAGCAGCCACATCCAATGTTCTTATCTCCTAATTTTCCCACAACATCCCTGTAAGGTGGGTTGGGCTGAGAGAAAGTGACTGGCCCAAAGTCACCTTAATGATTTTTATAGCTGAAGTGGGATTAGAACTCACAGTCTCCTTGTTTCTAGACCAACATCTTAACTACAACAAACTAGCTCCATAATCATAATCATAGATATAAATAGAATAGTAATTATTCCCATTGCTAAGTAACACGGAAGGAAAAAACAAAACAAAACGGGTCACAGACAGATTGCCTAAGAGGTAGCTTATTTAGGTAATCCCTCCACTCTGACAAAAAAATAACAGATCAGGCACAGGACAATATACAATAATTGACGATATGGCAAATACTTGACTGTATTCTGTATTCTACTGTATTGCTGTTGTTATTTACTAAACTTGTAAGCTGACAGACACCTAACAACTCTGGGTGGCTTTCAACAGATAAATAAATTACAATAAACATCAATAAAAGATAAAAGTCTCTCTCTCCAAAAGCCTGGATGAAAAGCCAGGTCTTCTTTTAACGAGAGCAAAATGGGGACCACACATTTCTTTGGGGGAACATCATTTCAGAGGGAAGGCACTGCTACAGAGAAAGTGTGCTTCCGAAATCCAGACAGATGTTGTTTAATTGAAGGAACCCAAAGAGCACCAACCCAGGATGATTGAATTGATCAGGCAGATGTTATGGAAGACAGGCAGTCATTCAAAACCAAACCTATGTCATGTTTTATAGCTAACTATGAACACTCAGAAGCTAACCAGCAAAGCAGTGCAACTCAGAAGCCATATCATGCAATCCTAATTAATTTATTCAAACTAGAACTAAGGAGAAATTTCCTCACAGTGAGAACAATTAACCAATGGAATGGCTTGCCTTCAAAAGGTATGGGTGCTGCATTACTGGAGATTTTTAAGAAGAGATTGGATAGCCATTTGTCTGAAATGGCATAATGTCTCCTGCTTCAGCAGCAGATTGGATTAGAAGATTTCCAAGGATCCTTCCAACTTTGTTATTATGTTTTGTTCTGTTCTCTGCTGTTCTGTGCTGTGCTGTTCTATTCTACTCTGTTCTAGTCTTGTTCTGTTCTGTTCTACTCTTCCCTGTTCTGTTCTGCTCTAGTCTACTCTAATCTACTGTACTCTATTCTTTATACACCATATTTAAAGACCACCCATTTCTTTCCAGAGTGATTCTGGGTGGTATACAAATAGACATAAAACATAAAAGCTACCTATAAATATTGTAAAAACAGTTGAAAATAGGAATAAAATAAAGATATTTCATTTGCTCAGCACAAACTTTGGAAACATGCTGATGTTTGGCAGATCATTATTGCTTTTGAAATGAAATGTATTTAAAGAGAGTCCGAATGAACAAGTAACACCAGGGATTGGATTTTTTTCATTCATTTATAAACAAGGTCATCTACTATGTAATGTTCCAAGATGAAAAAGTAATCATCCTATCCAGTTAAGTCAAGATAATTAAAAGGAGAACAAGAGCCAGCGGTGTGATTCTTCATTATGTATTGTAAGGGATGTATGGAATAAATGAGCAATACAGTTGCAATGGTTAACACTGACAGTTAGCAAGCGCCGAGATGTGATAAAAATGTTTACTTTCATACTTTGGAACAATTATTTCAGAAAAGGTCTCAATCTTAAAAACCACTGATTTTATAAATGTGAAAGTTGTAGATAACTAGAAATTTCTGCCATTACTCACTGTAGGTTTCCATGACATTACAGACATATTTTACTCATATGCAAGATAAGCTATAAGCAGAGAATTTTGAGATTTAGTTGACCAAACATGGAATAATTCATATAGTAGTTAATGCAAATGTAAGACTTGTGTTTCTTGACATTTAAACTGACTATAAACTACATAGAGTGTTTTGTCCAAAGAATGTTATCTAACATATTTTTGTGGGTTTGACCTAGAGTGTAGACTCTGAATAAGAGTATTTCAGAGATTAAACCACCTTCTGATTGAGTAAAGCAGGAATGTCAAACTGGCATCGTCACGGAAGAATGAACATACAGTTATTTAATCCAGGGGTCTCCAAACTTGGCCACTTTAAGACTTGTGGATTTCAACTCCCAGGATCCCCAGCCAGCATGACTGGCTAAGGAATTCTGGGAGTTGATGTCCACAAGTCATAGAGTAGCCATGCTTGGAGATCCCTGATTTAATCTAATAGGCAGGGCAAGTCAACGTGCTGCCAAATTTCAGCATCAGAAGACAATAGCTCAGGTTTCCACACATCCCCTCCATAAATCATTTTTCATATAAGTGTAGTGGCAGAATTCACACAAGACGTATGATAAAAACAAACAAGCCACAGTTTAATTTAGGGTGAGGAGTTTTAAATTTTGGGGGAAATGGGGAACATCTTTGAAAATTTGAGAATACGTGTGAGCATGGTCACAGAATGACTATCCAAACTGCTAAGTCCCTAACAACTTTTGTAACCTATATGCCCTCTATTTATCCCATCTTATCCTTTGTGTGTGTGGGGAACAATATAATATTGATTATAAATTAAATTAGTTTAAGAACAAATGGAAATTACCTTTCAGAGAAAATATACTTTTCAAGCAGTTCATTTACAGTGGAACTGCATGAACATTTAATTTTTATCGGAGGTGCAGCCTTCTCTGTAAGACCAAAAGCAAAACTTAATTCCTGAGTTTTCATTCATAAAATCAAGTCTTTTGTGGAGCAGTAGAAAGCCTGATTCAGACAAGATCAGTCAGTTCTGTGGCAGCTTTTTCCACTAGATGGTGCCATTATGCAGTGCACAATAGTCTGACTGTATCTTGCCATCCCAGAATGAAGTTTCTTGCTGATGTTTTTAAACATGGCCACATTTTCACAAAAACATCAGGCAGATATTACAGATATTCTGCTCTGGCAAGGCAGGAAGAGGAGGAAGATAAATGAGAGAAAAGATTGGTTTCCTAGGATTTGTTGTCACAAACAGTAATAAATACATTAAAAAGTTTGTAGAATTCTAAACATCACTACAACTACTGAAGCTCATTGATTTATTTAGAAAGTAAAATGCAGATCTAAAAATGTTACTAAATATGCTGTTAAAATCTGGTTGCATATCCGATATATTTTCTCTGAAAGCTACTTTTCATACTTCTGAGGAAAATTAGAAGGCACACAAATATGGCAATTCTTAAGGAATGTACGATGTTCAGGATTTCTGGGAGAGTTCAGAGTAAAGAAAGGGGGAAAGGGATCTATTTCCTTAGCCTTTTTTGCTCTCATAACTGGATCTCCTTCAGTTATGAGGATTGAAATCCAAACACAGCTGGAGAAGAGACAGGTTAGGCCAGAGTTTCTCAAGGTGTGATGGATGTAGTGAGGAGCTGGATCCCCTGGAGGAGGGGTTTGCATTTCAGAGGAATAGGAGGCAATTCAGTCTCAATGTTGTGTGAGAGAGAAAGAGTGAAGACAGTGCCTCCCTAATAGTTCACCGAGTGTGTTGCAGATGCAGATAATAGAGTCCTCAGTCTGGCAAGATTTTGTCTGTAGGTGTGAAACAACGAAGAACTCAACTTGGAGAAATCACCATTTGTGTCATTCTTGGTTTGGGGCCTAACAGAACCTCATCAACTTTAATATGGTGGACTTGAATTTCCTGGCTGAATAGCTTCTCGGAACTGAAGTCCATACATTTTAAAATAGCTGAGATTGAGAAACACTGCACTTCCTCTAATTTAGGAAGAAAGAGAAGCTGGCTTATAGCTGTCTAGTTCCAGTTCTGGTCTACAGGATCTAGCAAGTTCTTCTATCCTGTTGCCTTCCCGTGTTTCTTGATTTCACATTATGTTTTGTGTTGATAAAGGTCTACATGGAGTGGAGGGGGTGGGGCAGATCAAATAGTCTAAGCGGTGGAGTCCTGAAGCAAGACCCTTCAATTCTTACTATGGTGCCCTAGTGATGGATGTTTTGCTGCTGACTAGTCTCCTAAAATCCAGTCACTTTAATGACTGGCACTCTCACACTAGCTGTGACTCAGAAAGATGCAGCAGGGACTGAATTGGGATGGGCAGTTTTTTTACTGGCATTATTTTATGCCAACTCAAAATCGGAGGGCTAGCACATTTGCTGAGTAGTGGGGGAATGGCCTTTGTTTTGTCTTTTTAAGTCCATAACAAAGCCCTCACCCTTCCAAACTCACTACTAAAGAGAACGATGATAACTACATGGTCACAGTCATGATGTCTAGACTTCCAGGGTTCTGAAATTAAGAGCATCCATTGTTACCAGTACTTTTGTTCCTTTCCTGTTAATTGTTATTCTCAAGGAACAGCTGGCAAGCTTTGGAAAGTTTCCTCACGTCATGAAACTGGCCCTGTCTCAGGCCCGTTCGATAAGCCTGAAATGCAAGGATTATCTGGTGTTTTCTTCTCCACCAATTGCACCTGCACTCTCACACACACAAATGCACACACTTCATATGTCATGAAATTGGCTATAGTAAGGCAGACTGACTAAATACAAAATTATGTTACCTCTCCATGAGCCCACCCAAAGGAAAAGGTGAGAGACCATCCACAAAAATGAATTTTTTTTCAAAAACTAAAACAAAGATACAAACAAATGTTTCATCTTTTTTTTGCTAAATCACAACATTAAAAATAATAATTAAAGACTAAGATAGCAACCTGTTTTTAGTCAGCCTATTTTAAAAAGCTGTCATGTGTGCATGATTTGTCCGACTAAACAAATATAAACTATCCCCCTCTGGTTTTTCAAAACTGACTAATTGAATGTAATGAATTTAAAGTTGTCTTGTGACTCTGAACCCCAATATACTTTTTAAAAACATTTCCACATTAAAATGAGGTCTAAGGGATGCGGAGGAATATATCCTAATGGCTACTCATCCAGCCAATAAACACTGTGAAGTAAAATTACTCTGGGTCTTTCCTATTGGAATGGACCTGTTGATTGCTTCACCGGTAGATAAATGGATGCCATAATGCCATGCCTATACACTATCACAGTCTTCTCCAACTTATGCTGTTCAAATGTACTGGATTGGCACACTCATAACTTTCTAGACTGCACAACCATCTGTTTCTCAAGAACTTGAAATGTACATTGTTTTTCTTGTTGTTGTTTCGGGAGCTCAAAGCAGCATACCTAACACACCTTTCTGTCTTTCTCACAACAACCCTATGAAGCAGACTGGGCTGAGGGAGAGGGTCTGATTCAAAGTTATCCAGCGGGCTTCTTTGGATAAAAACCTGGGTCTCCGCTTTTCTACTCTGATGCTACATCATATTGACTTAATGGTTTCGGAATATTTCCAATTTCCAAGTTATAGGAGTCCTTGGTACTCTCTGAGCTTGGTTGTTTTCTTGCACTCGCTTCAATACCCAAACTAGGTAACATCATCAGTGCTAATATTGTATCTGTGCTAGTAATACAACTAGCTTTGATGATGTTAATTAATTAGGGTATTGCAACATCTGCAAGACAACAACCAAGCTCAGAGAGCTACAAATATTGTCCTTTATTGGTATTTTCAAGTTATCTTTATCTTTTTTTTTTAAAAAAATCTGTGTTAGATTCCTATGCTATAATCATGGGCAGTTCTACAGTTCCTGATAACCAGTGATTGCCCTAATTAGGCTATCCAGTAGTTTAGTATGCCTATTCGAGGGCTCTTCCTTAGCAAGTTAACCAAAAAGGTCCCTTTAGGCCCCCACCTTGACCAAAATAAAATGAAATAACTCAATTGCCGATTCTCCACTTCAGATACCCACCTATCATCTCACAGTACGTAAAACTCCTCTGCAGTTGCTGCACTGCTCTGTTTCCAAAGGGAAATGACATCTGGAAGTTCAGCACAAGAGCACAGTGGGGGAGGGGGAATAGGAAAACCAGGCTGTTGCTATGTGCTGTAGATCTCTTTTGGGTGGAGGTTGCAGAGTTTGTAACAATGCCTATAATATTGTGAATTTCAAAGGAGGGGGGAAAAGGGGTTTTTCACTACTTGGAAAAACGCTGAGAGAAGGAAAAAAAATATACCAGATTACCAGTAGTCCTCGACATAGGGCTACAATTGAGTCCAGCATTTATGTTGCTAAGTGAGAGGCCAGGGGTGATGGTAGTGTTCCTTGGATACTACAGAGGCCTGGGCTACAGTGGTGGGGAAAACAGGGGCTCCCTCAAGTGGTTGCCTGCTTTGGAATGAACAGAAATTCTGGCTATTTGGTTTGATTGTTGGCAAATTTACTTAAATTTATTTTACTTTTTGGATGTTAGCTTGATCCTGTTCAGATTTAGGCAGGAAGGTGCCTCCCAAGTACTTTGAATTGTATCTTCCATTAGATTCACATACAGTGATGGGGTTTATGATGCAAACTTACAGGTGGTCCTCAAGTTACAACTACATGTGAGCCCCAAATTTATGTGGTTAAGTGAGAAATTTGCTAGTGAGTTTTACCTTGTTTTACGACTTTTCTTGCCGCATTTGTTGGGTAAATCAGTGCAGTTGTTAAATTAGTCACATAGTTGTTAAGCAAATCTGGCTTTCCCATTAACTTTGCTTGTCAGAAAGTTGCATGGCTCACATGACTCGAGATGCTGTGATCGTCATAAATATGAATCAATTGTCAAATATCAGAATGTAAATCATATGACCATGGGGATTCTGCAATGGTCATAAGTATGCTCATAAGTCACATTTTTCAATGCCGTTGTAGCTTTCAATTTTGCTGGCTGGCGAATTCTGGGAGTTGAAGTCCACCAGGCTTAAAGTTGTCAAGGTTGGAGACCCCTGATCTAACAGTTTGTCAAAGGGAGGGCATCCTTAGGATTTCTTAAAGGATGCATGACCTTCAGATCTCATAATTTCCTTGGTCATGATGGTCTCTCTCTCTCTCTCTCTTTCTCTCTCTTGTAGCCCAGTGTTGACTCAGTTGCTCACAAGAAAATGGTAGACCATCCATAATATAATGCACAGAATAATTTTTGAAAGCCATCTAAGCTAAAAGCTAGCTTGCAATAGGTAATTTTATTAACTATGTATGCATGACTCAGTGGTCAGGAAGGCCAGCAACTGATGTGTATAATAAAAAAAAATATAGGACTATACTTTAGCAACAGTTAGCCCCAAGACAGCTCAATGTGTAGCTAAGATCTTTGTTTTTTTAATCTTCTTTTGGCAGGGGAAATCAAAGCCAGGGAGTGGGAAAGAACGAAGTTTTGCTACTCCAGTCTTGGAAAGAAGCCTGCAGAGAAATCTCCGTAGTGGTGCACAGGCTTCCAAGAAGAAGGAATTTACTTTTGCAGTGAGATCAAGATTTCCAGCCACACACAATGCTGGGAAATGTGCAGTCAACATGTTTGTGTTGGGACTGGTGCGAGGGGAATAAGCATTTTGGCTGAAAGCCACTTTGATAAGGAGACCTCTGCACTCCAGAAGCAAGCTCACAAGAGACAGCCCTATGACGCTGGCTAGAAGCTTAGTGGGAAATAGGAGATACCGGTTTTAGCTTCCTCCTAGAGAGATCCAAATGTGAGCGGCACCAGGCAAAGCCTGGATTTTGCTCTGCAAAGGAGAATAATTTGAAAAACTGAAAAGGGAATTAACACCAAGAACTCCTGCTCTGCACAGTCAGCATGAATCAGGCAGCCAAGGCCGACTGCAGAACAAAAATAACATCATGGACCATTTCCACATGAGGATTGCATGTGAGCTTGAAATCAGTTGTGGTCTTTGGTGTCATTACAATTGGCGCTTCAGCTAGCACCATGACTACTGTCCAAATATCTCCAAAATATTCGGAAGTGGGTATGATTATCTTCATTCCTGATAATCTCAGAATAGTAAGTCACTTGGTGCTTCTTCTTCTGCCAAACAGCAAGTTGCACGAATCATAATTAATGCCTGTTCCTGAACTGGAGCAACAAATACCCCTTTTCATTTGTCTTGCTGTTTTACAAATCATAAAACCTGAGCTGCTGTTATTAATTCAGCTGCTTCCCTTCAAGGTATTATCCTTCCTGCATACCAATTCCTATAGAAAGCTGGCATCACTGCGCCGTTTAGCAGCCATGGGCTTGCTTCTTCTTTTGAGTTCAACCATGGTTGCAACATTGATGTCTTTGGTTGGGGAAGCTAGAGAAAGGAAGAGGGCAAGTAATGTGATGCTTGAATCTCAAAGCTGTGAACCAAAATAAAGCAAGAGCTTCTTCCATGCTGCTTACGTATATAAGCAGGAAAAATCAGACTAGGTAATTTTAGAAGGATTGTGAGTAGAATGTTGAGTCCCACTGGCCTCAGTATAGTTATGAGAAGAAAATGAAGTGGAGGCTTCATAAAATCACCTTGAGCTCCTGATAGAAAGATGGGATATAACTTTAATACGTACATGCAAATAATAAGCCCAGGTTTGTTGATGAGGTTACCTGTAAAATCTGCAGAGGGTTCTGTTTTCAGAGGCTGGAGCAAAGGGTGTTCCTGTGTCATGGTGTAATTCCCCCGTAGTAAATCTGAAGAATTAATTTTAACTGAGCTACACCACAGCTTACCTGGAAGAAAATAGATGTGACTGAGAAGGAATATATTATGAGAACATAGTAGGACTGTGCTGATGTTTCAGAGTGCAAATGCTACATACAGGGCCAAAGGTCAGCTGCATTGGTGAACTGAGTTGATTTATTTCTAGTAAAATTGTCATCAAATTGAAACCCGTGCAAAGCTAAATTGTCTGGGAGCAGAATGCTGTTGAAATGCTGTAGCTTTAATTCCCATTGGAGGAAATTCTTGCCTGACCCTTCCTCCTGATTCCAGAACTTGAGGCCCTGTAAAGAAAATGATGCATTGATGGTTTGGCTATTTCCTTTCAGCAGAAGAAAAGAGCAAGAGCGAAATTGCCAAGTCTGTTCATTTCTCTTCCTGCATGGCATCAGGCCAGTTGCCAGAGCCCAGGGAAAGGGACCAAACGATAGTTATGTTATTTCCTTTTTCTCCTTGTGGTATGGCGAGAGGAGATTCTTGCTATTCTCTGCCTCCCGAGTCCCAGCTGATCGCCTGGGTCTCCTTTTGTTGCCCTGCACAGGAGAACGGAGCTGGAAAGCAGGTTCGTGGGGTGGGGAGGGAATGGGGATTTTACAGTATCCTTCCCCTGCCATGCCCACCAAGCCATGCCCACAGAACCAGTAGTAAATTTTTTTGAATCCCACCACTGTTGCCAGGTACCTAAATTGTGGTCATGGGATTGTGGGGACATTGGGACAGCCACAAGGAAGTGTGGAAGTCCCCCTCATTCAACACCTTTCCAGTTTTGAATGTTTGCTGAACAAGAACCCAAGGACCAGAGTTGGTATTCAGCAGGCTCTGACCAGTTCTGGAGAACCGGTAGCGGAAATTTTGAGTAGTTCGGAGAACTGGCAAATACTACCTCTGACTGGAGATTTTACAGTCTCCTTCCCCTGCCACGCCCACCAAGCCACGCCCACAGAACCGGTAGTAAAAAAATTTGAATCCCACCACTGCCTAGGACTATCTGTAGAGAATTTAGGACAACGATGGAGAGTTGGGCATTGGCTCAGGTTTTAGTAGATACTTAAAAGTTTAGGTAATTCTACAATTTTTGTTTTATTCAGGACAGTTACTCAATTCTTTGATGTAGAGCAGACTTAGAAAGCGAAGTTGTGAATGCTAGTACTATCTTTACCATAAGGTTACAGCACAAGTAAAAGAATCTTGCATGTCTGAATATGCTTCCCTTCTCCTTCTCTTTATCATGGTGGGAACTAGGGAGGGTTAAGTCTAAGATGCCTTCTCAAATTTTGTTTCTGCCACAGACCCAAATTTCTTTTATCTGACTGATGTCTCGGTTGCAGTTGTTTCTCCTGTTCCTCGGGGTTATTCCTACTGCCCATTATAGGAGGGCCGCAAGAACAGCTTAATAAATATGCTCTTTTTGAAAGCAAACATGATGCAAGCAGCTTATCTGGGCCCCAGCAAAGAGCCAGAAATGATAGCAGCACTGATAGAGACATTGGGCGAGCTTCAATCCTCCTATCAGCAGAGATCTCATGGCAGAGAAGGCCCTTCTCCTGGACCTTGCCAGATGAAATTCTCTCACAACATGCCCTCTCTGCTGGCACAAGTGGGGTGAGCCAGTCCCATTGGGATGAGATGCTTCCTCAAATAACCTGGACCCATGTCATGCAGGACTTCAAAAGTGTGTTGGAAGTTAAAACCCACCCCTCTCCTAGAGAAATGAAATATTTTAGGATATACTAAAAAAAAGCAGAATATTTCCCCTAAAAGAGAAGTAGAAACTCAGAGAGGCAGAAACTCAGCCTCCCTACCTTTGCCAATGGGCCATTAAGGTCTGGGCCAGTCAATTCTACATAACAAAGATCTACCTCCTTCAGGCAGACCCATAATAGGAATCCCAATGCCCTTTCATTACATCATCATCCAGCTAGGCTCAGCCAAACCTGGGACTCAGGACAGCCTACAGAGTTGCCTCTGCATAGCCCCATGGGAGTCTGACAACCAATCAGAATACAAGCTCAAATTCAAATCCCAACAGAGGGCATAAAACCCAGGTACTCTCAGCATCTCTTCCCTTTTCTTTACCTTTTTCGCTCATGAGCTCCCAGACATGTGATCTGGTTCACCATTCAACCATCTTTCCAAGCAGTCATCATGTTTCCAGTGTCTTTTTCCACACTTGGAACTGAACCCAGGATATTTCTTCCAACAGGTGATAACCAACACCTTGTTTGGGGTAATACCAGGGGTGGGATTCAAATTTTTTAACAACTGGTTCTGTGGGCGTGGCTTAGTTGGTGGGTGTGGCTTGGAGGTCAAGTTATTGGCTGGGCATGGCCAACTCAATATCACTCACATTGAGGCACGCATCTCCTCACCTGGCCTCTCATGACTGTGGGGATGCTGCAACAGTCATAAGTGTCAAAAATGGTCGTAAGTCACTTTTTTCAGTGCCACTGTAACTTTGAATGGTCACTCCACACAAGCAAAGTACCAGCAAAGGAGGGGAAAAAAACTCCAGAGATGTTCCTGAGACAGGAAGTCTAGTCCTGCCAAAAATGTAATAAGGGTTAACAACACCAGAATGTTTCCTTCCTGCCTTCCTTATAGGATTAGGCCAGGAATTTCTTCTAACAACCGGTTTTCCAAACTGCTTAGAACGTTAACAACCGGTTCTAGCAAATAGGTGTGAACTGGTAGAATCCCACCCCTGGGTAATACCATCTATACAGCTAAGGCATAAGGAAGTTTTTGTAGAGTTAGAGCTCAATGGAAAAGCAGAAAGGCATCGGTCCAAAATTTTGGTTTGTTTCTAGGTTACAAACCACAGGAGGAGAGAGAGGTAAAACTTCAACTACAGCAACAGTTAACCTGAATGGCTGAGATTACAATTCAGTAGCCCCTATAGATATCTGCTTTGCTTATCTAGGTCTCTGGGAAGTTTCATTCAACCCAGACTGTGTAGACTGCCCTACAAAATGGGAGCTAGCAACCCTTTGCATAGATAGGGTCATTTTATGTTACCCTCAGACAGAACTGCTGTAGCAGCATATATTTAATAGAACTGTAGACTGAAGAACACTAAAATTTTCCAATTCAGATTAAAACTCAATCTTAGTTTTGTCTTGGCCTTTCTTAGATTCAGCTTGAATCACTTATAGCTCTTTAGTTTACTTGCCCTCCCTACAAATTCCTTCCGTTCCATCTGCTTTAACAGGATGTGAATTCTCCCTTGAGGATCTTGTCAGAAAGTATCAGGGTTTTATTTGTGAGACATCTTGTTCTATACCTCATTTACTCACAATGACTAGTGGCATGTACGTGAGAGGGAAATTGCATTTGTTCTTAAAATTGTTACTGCTAAGAAGAAGTATGACCAGACTGCTGTTTGCAAAGGTAAATTTTGTTCTCCATATACTTTCTTCTGCCTCCCTGGAACAATTTATCAGTTTTCCCATTATAAATACTGTATATTCAATCAGATGTTTACAGGTGAAACTCAAAAAATTAGAATATCGTGCAAAAGTTCATTTATTTCAGTAATGCAACTTAAAAGATGAAACTAATATATGAGATAGACTCATTACATGCAAAGTAAGATAGTTCAAGCCATGATTTGTCATAATTGGCTTACAGCTTACAGCTTATGAAAACCCCAAATCCACAATCTCAGAAAATTAGAATATTACATGCAATCAATATAACAAGGATTGTACATAGAACAATATTGGACCTCTGAAAAGTATAAGCATGCATATGTACTCAGTACTTGGTTTGGGCCCCTTTTGCAGCAATTACTGCCTCAATGCGGCGTGGCATGGAAGCTATCAGCCTATGGCACTGCTGAGGTGTTATGGAAGACCAGGATGCAGCCTTCAGCTCTTCTGCATTGTTCGGTCTCATGTCTCTCATCTTTCTCTTGGCAATGCCCCAAAGATTCTCTATGGGGTTCAGGTCGGTGAATTTGCTGGTCAATCAAGCACAGTAATCCCACCGTCATTGAACCAGGTTTTGGTGCTTTTGGCAGTGTGGGCAGGTGCCAAGTCCTGCTGGAAAATGAAGTCAGCATCCCCATAAAGCTTGTCTGCGGAAGGAAGCATGAAGTGCTCCAAAATCTCCTTGTAGATGGCTGCATTGACTCTGGACTTAATGAAGCACAGTGGACCAACACGAGCAGATGACACGGCTCCCCAAATCAACACTGACTGTGGAAACTTCACACTGGACTTCAAGCATCTTGCAGTGTGTGCCTCTCCATTCTTCCTCCAGACTCTGGGTCCTTGGTTTGCAAATGAGATGCAAAAGTTGCTCTCATCAGAAAAGAGGACTTTGGACCACTGAGCAACAGACCAGGTCTCTTTTTCTTTAGCCCAGGTAAGACGCTTCTGATGTTGTTTGTTGTTCAGGAGCAGCTTGACAAGAGGAATACGACATTTGAAGCCCATGTCCAGGATCCGTCTGTGTGTGGTGGCTCTTGATGCACTGACACCAACCTCAGTCCACTCCTTGTGAAAGTCCCCAATACTTTTGAATGGCCTTTTCCTGACAATCCTCTCCAGGCTGCGGTCATCCCTGTTGCTTGTGCACCTTTTTCATCTACACTTTTCCTTTCCACATAACCTTCTATTAATGTGCTTTGATATAGCACTTTGGGAACATCCAACTTCTTTTGCAATTACCTTTTGAGGCTTTCCCTCCTTATGGAGGATGTCAATGATGGTTTTCTGCACAACTATCAGGTCAGCAGTCTTTCCCATGATTGTGATTCCTACTGAATCTGACTGAGAGACCATTTAAAGGCTCAGGAACCCTTTGCAGGTGTTATGGCTTAATTTGCTGATTAGAGTGGGACACTTTGAGCCTAGAATATTGAACCTTTTCAAAATATTCTAATTTTCTGAGATTGTGGATTTGGGGTTTTCATGAGACATAATCATCTCAATTATGACACATCACGGCTTGAACTATCTTGCTTTACATGTAATGAGTCTATCTCATATATTAGTTTCACCTTTTAAGTTGCATTACTGAAATAAATGAACTTTTGCACGATATTCTAATTTTTCGAGTTTCACCTGTATGTGCTACTTTTTGGTCCTCATAAAGAGATCTCAAAACCTAGGGAAACACAATGTTAATAATCTATTCATGGTTTTAAATTACAAAATTATGCGTAATTATTATAAACACGAGAACAAATACACAACATAAGTTTTTTCAGCAATTATGTATTCCAATAGCAGCATGGCATCTTTTAAAAAAAGATGTAGCTGAACATCTTTTTGAACATATGAACATATGAAGAAGTTACAGGAATTGGATATGGCCAGTCTAGAGAAAGAAGGATATCATCATGCGTGGATGTTGCAACTAAGTGTTCTAAGTTGAGAACTATCTGTATAAACAATACATACAGTTAGGCCTCAGGAACAAAGGGGGTGCGGCTGGGAAAATTTGACCCTGGTGTAGCAAAGTCCCTGCATCTTATTCCCTTCCTTTTAAGCAGAGAAAAACCAGCCAGCAACCTTACACTTTGGCAACTGGCTTTTTCCTACAAGGTTACAAGAGAGAAAGTTTCATTCCTTCTCACTCACAGATAACAGTTTATTTATTTATTTATTTATTTATTTATTTATTTATTTATTTATTTATTTATTTATTTATCACATTTTTATACCGCTCCCTCTCCCAAAAAGGGACTCGGGGCGGTGTACAGCCTACTAAAAAACACATAATAAATACACTATAAATACAGTTAAAAATATATTAAACACGTTGGTCCGGCTGTGTCCCATCTAATTAAAGATTTAACTCTATAAAATCAGGGATAAGAATTAAAAAATTAAAAATATAAAATTAATTACTAAAACCCAATTAAATTTAAAACTGGAACCCAATTACTGGGCCAGGCCAGCCTGTCTAAAAAATAGGGTTTTCACTGCGCGCCGGAAGGTCAGGATATCCGTCATGGCCCGTATCTCCGGGGGGAGATCATTCCATAGGGAGGGAGCTCCCACAGAGAAAGCCCGAACTCTCGGGGCCGTCAGCCGACAACGGCCGGGCGGCGGTACCCCAAGGAGGGCAACCCTGTGGGAGCGTACTGGGCGGCGGGAGGTTGATGATGGCAGTAGGCGGTCCCGTAAGTACCCAGGTCCCGAGCCATGGAGCACTTTAAATACCATCAGTACCACCTTGAATCGAATCCGGAAGGCCACAGGAAGCCAGTGCAGCCTGTGGAGAAGCGGTGTAACGTGGGAGCTCCGAGGGGCACCCACAATCACCCGCGCGGCTGCATTCTGGACCAACTGCAACCTCCGGAGACTCTTCAAGGGGAGCCCCATGTAGAGAGCATTGCAATAATCCAGGCGGGAGATAACAAGGGCTGAAGTGACTGTGCGAAGTGCGCCCAGATCCAGAAAGGGCCGCAACTGGTAGATCAGACGAATCTGATGAAAGGCCCCCCTGGCGACGGCTGCAATGTGTTCTTCTAAGGACATGCCGTACGTCCAGGAGGACACCCAGATTGCGCGCCCTTTCCACGGGGGTCAAAACCTCTCCCCCCACGGCCAGCGAAGGAACAAGCTGGCTGTATCTGGGTGCAGGAAACCACAGCCACTCGGTTTTGGTCGGGTTGAGACGAAGCCTGTTACGACCCATCCAACTCCGCACGGCCTCCAGGCACCAGGACATCACTTCGACGGCTTCATTGGGGTGGCCCGGGGTGGAGATGTACAGCTGAGTATCATCAGCGTACTGATGGAACTCCACCCCGAAGCCACGGATGATCTCACCCAGCGGCTTCACATAAATGTTGAACAGCAGGGGCGAGAGCACCGACCCCTGAGGCACCCCACATAGTAGGGGCCTCGGGGCCGATCTCTGCCCCCCTGTCAACACGAATTGCGAACAGTCGGAGAGGAAGGAGGTGAACCACCGCAGCACGGTGCCCCCCACCCCCAACCCCTCCAACCGCCGCAATAGGATACTGTGGTCGACAGTATCAAAAGCCGCTGAGAGATCTAACAGGACCAGGACAGAGGAACAACCCCTGTCCCGGACCCTCCAGAGGTCATCCACCAACGCGACCAAAGCCGTCTCTGTGCTGTGCCCGGGCCTGAAACCCGATTGGAGGGGGTCAAGGTAACTCGCTTCATCCAGGTACTGCAGGAGCTGACGTGCCATCACACTCTCAACAACCTTGGCAACAAAGCGAAGGTTGGAGACAGGACGATAATTAGATAACAATGCTGGGTCCAGGGACGGTTTCTTGAGGAGGGGCCGCACCACCGCCTCTTTCAAGGCGGCGGGTAACAGCCCCTCTCTCAAGGAAGCGTTTATAATACCCTGGAACCAGCCTCGTGTCACCTCCCGAGTGGCCAAAACCAGCCAGGAGGGACACGGGTCCAACAAACAGGTGGTGGCATTAAGCCCCCCCAGTATCCTGTCCACGTCCTCAGTTACAAGGATGTAAAAAAAAAAAGTTAAAGTGGCTCTAAGAGTCTAATTAATTCCCATTGCGTGATAAAGTGGTGCATTTGTAAGGTCTTCTAACACAACATTCAAACAGTTGCTATGGAAGGGCAGCTGCAAAGCCCTTGTGCTACTTTTCTCCTTTCAGGACCTTTGAATCTGAGAGATTTTAGAATGCACTAAAAAAAAACCCTGGCCCTAAAAACATCCTACAGAAATTCATAGCTGCAAAAGAAGAGATTGTTGTTTTGGTTATTTTCAGCGCTCCTCAGTTAAGAAATTCATTTGCATGAGAGGCACCGGGCAGAATTACTTCTACTACATCTGTGCAAATAGCCCTCTTGGAAGACTCCTTAAGTCCATCCTTGGCCTGCTCTGCATTTCTCACATGTAATCTGGATATGAATTACTTATAAAGTAATAAAGGTGAGATAAAAATCTAGTAAATGAAATGAAGTATTAAATATGAAATGAAATAAATACACCTCTTTTCTTCTGTGTCAGAACAATGTAAACTGGCCACTGTTCAAAGCTTTGCCGCAAGAATGTATATACAATAAGAAACATCATAAGAACTTACTCATAAACTGGCCAGTTACTTCCTGGTCATTTGTTGCTATGGCAACTGTATTTGTGCCCCCTTCCCATTAATAAGAGGGTGGGTTTAATACTTGCTAGGTCTTGTTACACAGAAGAATATTTCCTTCCTGCTTCCTGCCAAGGGAATTAATATAACATAAAGCCTGCAGCAAAGATTACACCTGAAGTTATAAGCTTGGGAAAAAACGCTGCCCATTGAGTAGAAGAAAACAAAGGAGTCCTTATATAAATACGGAAAGCTGGGAGAACAAAAGATTGTGCCTTCTTCAACTTCCTTGATTTATACCAGCAAAGTCTAATGTACACTGTGGCTTACTCCAGATAGATACTTTTTACTATGTGCGCGCGCGCTCACACACACACACAAACTAATTTTAAAAAGCACTTCTGAGTTTGTAAACCAAGTTTGTATTTTTTTCCCCAAAAAGTCAGTTCTTCCCATTTTTTGGAGTATACATTTTTCCACAGTGCTAAAAATTAATTAGGCTTCTGGTACAGAAAGGCAAGAAAAGCTTCATCATCATGGGATCATGCAGAACAGGGCCAACCCGTTCAGTTGAGGGATCTACAGCCCTACAATTCCATTCTTGTTCCAATTGTGCTTTGACTTCCTTTTATTTCATTTTTATACGTCAGAAAATTCATTCTTGATAGGCGGTGTAGGAAGTTAGCACCCACCCCTCTCCTAGAAAAATGAAATACACTGGGAAATATTAAAAAGGCAGAATATTTCCCCTAAAAAGAGTAAAAACTCAGAACCAGAAACACACCTTAGAGAGGCAGAAACTCAGCCCACCCCCTCACCTTTCTAATGGACCATTAAGGCCTAGGCCAGAGTACTCTAGATAATAAAGGCCTCTATCCATCTCACCACCTGGCCTGAGAAGATTGTATCAGCCAACACTCAGGTGAAGCCATGTGGTCCAGACAAAGCCTACAAAGTTAGCTAAGACCCCCGCCCCTGGGAGTCTGACAGCCAATGGGATATATTTCTTACACAAGAACAGGAAATACTAAGGTGGGGCCCAACAGAGGGTATATAAGGGTCTCTCAGCATCTTGGCTGTCCTTCCTCTTTTCCTTTTCCTTTGAGCATGTGATCATCCTTCTTGGGAGCTTCAAGCCATGTGGTCCTGTCCACCATTAAACCATCTTTCCAAATAGCCTCCATGTTTCCAGTCTCTTTTTCCCCACTTGGAACTGAACCCAGAAGGATAATTCTTCCAACAGCGGCTTACATACATAATATGTATAAATGAAAAAGGAGATGAATACAAATGATAGATTCATAATGATTTCTGCTTTTCCTCAGAAATTGAGGAAGTATTGCAGAGATAAATGAACTAAGTCACTTGCAGATGCATGCAAACATGTTATGATGTTTCTCATTTCCCCCCAATTAGTAGGAATGTTTGGAGAAAGTTATAGAGTCAGTTTGGTTGTCAAAAGATTATTGTAGAGCTATGGTACAGTATTCTCTAATACATGTTTGCTTTGAAATATCCAAGCAAGCATGGAGGAGAACAGGCCAGCACAGCGATAAATAATACTCCACAATGGTTGATGGGTTTAACTTATTTTCTATCCATTTGTTTGAAGTAGGCAACCTGGTGATTTCAAATATCTCTTCATGGCCAACTGCAGTGGATTGTGTGGGAGAGACAGTCCAAAATGTCTGGAATAATCCAGAAACCGGCAAATGTGTTCTGAGAAGGCTACCCCCAGCTTCCCTTTCCCATCTTATCAAAGCAATTTATCTCTATAAGATGACTAACAAAGCAGGGGAGGGGAAGTAAGGGTGACAGAAAAATAACAACTATATAATGAGATAAGGCATGCAATACTCATTAGACTTGAAGCCAACCTTCAAGTCTAATGAGTCAATCTCAAAAGTAGAATCAGATGGATTACTATTGGGATAGGAGATCCCAGGAAATCTTAGGACTCTGCCCTTAATCTAGTAAATTCACAAAACATCTTAAGGAAAAGCAGGAGACAATTATTTTCACATGGTTGCCAAGAAAATAGCAGAGCCATGGTCATAAAGTTACCAAGCTTTGAGCTTGATGTAAGGGAGTCTTTATCGACTTTTACACTGAATATCCCCATCTCTTGCAAAAAGTTGAAGAAATCCTTATACAGCTCACTAAATTCCCCCCCCACTTTTTAAAAAGTTTTTGTGGCATGTTAATTTCAGGCAGCTGCATAGACAAGTATGCAGTTTTATTGGGAACATTTTAGAAGTAGTTTGCTGCCTTCTTGAGGCTGAGAGAGAAGGATTGCCTCAGAATCATCAACTGGCTTTGTACTTAAAGTGGAACTAGAACTCATGCTCTCCCAGTTTCTAGCCTGATACCTTATTCACTATACCAAACTAGCTTCCTATGTTATCCCCCTTGAAGTATGCTAAAGTTTCTTTTGCTATATGAATGTCAAGCCTGATTTTTTGATGCTCCATTTTCCAAACCTTGGAGTGTCAGATCATGCTGTAATTTTGGAAGTCTCAACTTCCAAAATGTTATTTGTTTATTATGTGCACTTATTCAGGTTTGAGGCCACCCAATTCCATAGCAACTCTGGATGGTGTAGAGATTTTTAAAAAAATCAAAAGAAAACAAAATATGTTAAATAAAAAGTTTGATGCAAGTCAAAAAGGGTGGGACCAGTACAAATTTCAACAGGACAGGTGCCACCACCAAGAAGGCTCTGTATAGTTAATTTTCTGGGATTCTTCCCATTGCAGCTCCAAACATTTCAAGCAAATCTTCAGACTTCTTTTTTGGCTACTTTCCAAAGAGCTAAAGCTGGCATTTTATAAACTTTCAGTTCCCCTTGTTAAAGTATTTTCTTCATTTGAATGTTGAATTATAAAGGGTGGGTAATGTTAATTACTTTACAGAATGAATCTTCATCAACATTACTTTAAATTCCTTAACTTATGAACAAAACCAACATAAATTTAAGTATATTTGTTTTATGGGCAAGAGAACAGAGTATACTTGCACCAAACAAAATATTGGCATGCATTTAATTTTCCTTCTCTGCATTTTCTTTGAACTTGTATTTCCTTTCCATTTTTAAAAATGCCATTCTTTTTTATTTCTTTAAATTAAAATAAGTTTTGGGCAGTAAGTGCTCACAAGTGACAGCTGAATAGCTAAGGAATGACAGCACACAGATCCTCATCGGCAGAGAGCCTGTGGAAAAAGTGACCTCAGCTAAAACAAACAGGTTCTGATTCAGGCCATGGTCTGGGTGTGGGAGAGGCTGAAGGGAAACGCTCACAAAGGAAAGTTCCTGGGATCGTGCTTGCTTAAAAAGTTTAAAATCCTACGAATTCTTTTGCCATGGACCCCAAATGCAAAATCTGTTTTCCTTTCCACTGATATGGATCCTCACTTAAATGTTCCACGGTCATTATTCCAGTTCACAAGTGTGCGCTGAAGATGGGAAAGGAAGAGTTGGAGGCTCTCACTTATGGCAATCTTGCCCAAACAAGAGTTTTCATGTGTTTTGGACTTAACACAACCTCCGCAGTTCTCAGCGTAGGCAGGAGAAACTATGAAGGTTGAAAGTCAACAGATCTGGAAGGCTTTAGCCATTTGGAAAATCTGTTATGTTGGTAAATTGATATGTAAATTATCATTGGAATGAAGCAGTGATCTGCAATCACCCCAGGTTTAAATCCCCCTGTAATTTTGCATTGTATACTTAAGCGGCTATACACCTGAGTTCTTAGAAATAGCCCATGTGCTAATCTCAGGTGGAAACCAGCTGAGATGCTTTATAATCGTTATGCAATAAGTCAATGCCAGTAGTAAAGACATTGTTATTCCAATATCCTTCCGCTTGCTAAGAGTCTGTTATTTTATTTTACTTTATTCTCTTTTTTAGTCCTCAGAGTGACTCAATAGGAATAGGAAAATGAGATTTTGACTCTATTGCAAATAGAGCAGAGAGTTTCATAGCTAGAGAGGCAAGACCTAATCATTTCCAGCTTTCAGAGTTAGTACCAGAACTATACAAATAGAACCTGAGCAATGGATCCTCATTTAAACCACTTATCCATAGTCATCCTTGCAGTCAATGCAAATTTTCCTGAACAGGCATCAACATCTAGAAATGATTATTTGTACAAAAAAGGGATGCTGTGTTCAAGACAGTGTACAATTGCAAGAAAGAAAGAAAGAAAGAAAGAAAGAAAGAAAGAAAGAAAGAAAGAAAGAAAGAAAGAAAGAAAGAAAGAAAGAAAGAAAGAAAGAAAGAAAGAAAGAAAGAAAGAAAGAAAAGCATTTAATATCATGAGTAAAAACTTAGTTTTACCTTTGTAAAACTGACCATAAGTCTGTGTGGCTGGCTCTGTAAAAGCACACTTAAAGAATGAATTTCATACGCTTTAAAGTATCCATTCAAAATTATTTTAAAATACACTGAAAAAATATCATTGGGATTTCTTGCTTTCAGTGTACTTTAAGAAAATTGAACAAAGCGAACATGTTAACAAAAGCTTCTACGGAAAGGCCAGTCATTTCCTGTCTGTTTGCTAGAGACTGATCTGTATTGTTTGCCACTTCCAGTTCCAATAATGGGAATGAACACTTGACCAATATCTTGCCAGTTTATAGTACTTGGTTGCTGAAAACACATCTGCCCCATTGTCTTCCACTGGGACTTTTGTGCTGCTGGAGTTTCATTTTTAGAAAAAATAAAAGTCCTTAAAGGAGAGAACTATTGGAACTCATGATCATTTCTTTATGCCGGAGTTTCATGTTCGCTTTCCGATTACGAGATGTATTGCCTTTTGCTGTTGATCGTCTTATTTTGTAAGTTCTGGATGGGATACCAGCCGTAGAAACAAATTAATACATGTTTCCTCCTACCCGTGTTTAATGTTCTTCTTCTCCTTCCTCTTAGGCGGCAAGGCGAAAAGTCAAGATAACGGTGAGTTTGCATGTTTTGAAAAATATTTTAATCTGAAGAAATGTGAAGTTATACAAATATTTATCGCTCTAGATCTGCATATATGAGACAAGTATTTGGCCCGGGTGAAAATTTAAAAGTCACAATATGTTTAAAGTATAAACAGAATGTTCTTTATTCCCATCTTCAGCTTCAACAGTAGTTATGCTATGGGCTAAGTTATTCTATTATAGTCAACTCTACAATTCCCTTATGGCACCTTTAAAGTCCAACAAATTTATCAAAGTAGAAGCATTCTGAATCACATTCTTTTCATAATAATCATGGTATATTCTGAAATCATATTACTATATGAGTGTGTAGTGCAGAAGCTATTCCTATTATATTTCAGTAGGCATAATATTCCATAAACTCAAATAAGTGGACTGCAATTTGCTAAGGTTCGATCCATAAAGTATTGATTAGACTTTAAGGCATATAAGATTGTTAGTTGTTCTAATATAGGAATCACAGTAGATATTGATTGAGTTTCCTCATAGACTCAAGCCATCATTATAATTATCAACCTTAATCATAATCAATACTAAATCTTACATTCTTCACTGTATATCTGTTTTGAATTATCTAGAATAGCTTAAAAGTAGGTCTCCTATTTTTCAAAAGTATCAATAGCTGTTGTGCCTTCATTGGCGATTCAGGTTGAAACCCTAATACAGGGGAAGGAGGGAATCTCTTCTCTCTCTCTGTAAAGGAGAGACTGAGACAAAAATTAACAGTGGATATTATAAAGTCATTGATTTTCATTGCTCTTCAAAGCAAAAGAGAATTTTCAGAAAGCATTTGTCATTCCTGGAATATTACATGGAGGTTTTCTTCTTTTAGAATATGGCTGGTCCAAATGTTCGCTCACTTTTGGCACCCAATGGGGACCCCTGGAGTTATCATTCATGTTCAGTTTCCCCATCATCACCAATGTCATTGATTGCTTAAAGAAGTTTCTTAAGACAGGATTGGACAAGTCACATCACATTAAGTTCAAACCATAACTTTAACGCCACAAACCCTATTCAGAGGATACCTTCTTAAGAACCGTGGTCCTATTTTGGAAGTGAAGAACAAGTAGCAATTTTTCCTATATTGTAGAAATTTGAAAAAGTCCCTTGTATTCATGTAGGAATAGATCATACCTGATTATGTGAGGCAAGACTACCCAAACGTTTTGAATTTTAAAGTACTCAAAAGAGCCTCATTGCAGAAAGAATATAGGTTATTATTGGAGGGGAGAGATAGACATTAATTTAGTTATTATTTCTGGAAATTGCAATATTATAAACTTTGAAACATATTTTATTAAGTGGTAGTTTTGCTCAATCATTGTTTGTTGACAAGCCATAACAGCCAGAAGGGTTACAAACTACAGTTGTTCAATTCACACAGTATACCAAATTATAATGGGTTTATAGGTTTTGTTATAAGTGTGTTATAAGTGTTATAAGTGTTGATGTCTGATGTCTCCTCTTTTTTATGTATTAGCTGTGACATTCAGTATGAGGTCTGATTTAGAAGAACTAAAGGCAGCTATGTATAGGAGTGCCTTTCTTTATTAACTGGAAAGTGAGAGTTGTGTATGCCAGGAAAAATATCCATATAATTAGGCTTAGATAACTTAGAACTATGCCGCCTTCGGTCTGACCTAAGCGTAGTACATAAAATTATCCATTTCAATGTCCTACCTACTTCAGCTTCAACCTCAACAATACATGAGGACACAATAGATACAAATTCAGGGTAAACTGCACAAAACTCAATTGCAGGAAATACGATTTCAGCAACAGAGTGGTCAATGCCTGGAATACTCTACCGGATTCTATGGTTTCTTCCACTAACCCCAAACACTTTAACCTCAGACTCTCTACTGTTGACCTCACCCCATTCCTAAGAGGTCTGTAAGGGGCGTGCATTAGCGCACCAATGTGCCTACTGTCCCTTTTATTCATATCTATTTCATGTATTAATAATCATGTTTATGCATGTATGTTATCAAATGCATGCTTGACAAAATAAATAAATAAAATGTTTACTTAAGAAGTGTGTGTGGTAAACAAGAAGAGAAGGAGCTAAAGATGTAATGAGTGAATGTGTGAACTCAATAGAAAAATGAGCAACCAATTTGAAAGAAATAGGGCATAGTGGTAAAATAGTAGGAATTAATGAGGAATTCATATAAAGGAAGAATAAATGGGCTTGAGAAGAAAAGCAATAAAGGTTTGTTAGATGGAATTAATGAGATCCTAAAAAGAATGAAGTAGCTTTAAAAAAAAGAAAGGAAGAAAGAGGGGGGACACAGAGACGAGAGAGAATCAGAGAGAGGGAAGGAGAGAGAGAGAGAAAGAGAGAGGAAGGGGGGAGAGAGAGGAGAGGGAGACAGAGAGATAAAGAAAGCGATAAAGGTAAAGGAAGGGGGGAGAGAAAGAGGAAGAGAGAGGGGAGGGAGAGAAAGGCAGGCAATATATCAATTAGTGTCTAGCTGTGATTGAATCAAGAATGTTTTGGAACAGAAGAAAAAAATATAAGAAGTGTAATGAATCTTGAACCACAAATTAGTTTTTCTCTTCCTTTTTCTTATCTTCTGCTTCCAATTTCTTTTGTTTATTATTTCTTTTTGCATTATTTTTGTTCAGGAAACATTAATTCATTCACACATAATATATATGAAATTTCTACATAAACATTTCAATAAATAATAGTCATATTTCATTATAATCATCCATAACTAATGTAGCTTTGTAGGCAATTTATTCATATGTTGCTAACATCACTTCTGAAAGCCATTAAGTAGCTGAAGCCTTATGGATTGCTTTCAGTGTTGAGAAAATAACGTTTTTATATAACTATAATATAAGACACAGGGAATCAATTTTCTTTCTCCAGAAGTCAATTTGCAGTTGATAAAAATAATAGAAACTTCTAAGGATATTCCCACAGATGAATTAATCTATGTAATAACTTTCTCCTTAAAAGGAACAATTATAGGGTATTGAACAAAAACAAGTTTAAATGAAATGTTAATCTCATTATATCTACATGAAGATTTTCTTTTCTATTTAAGCCTAACGTGTCTAAAATATAATTTTTGTTGAATAAGACAAAAGATCTACTGAAATGTTTGGCTATAATACCTCTTCCTATTGTTTGGGCAAAATAGGAAATCTCCAATTCTTTATTCCATTCAAACATTAAAGCTTGCATATCAAATTGATTAATCACTAACTTAAATTTATGATGTGGCAATTTCAGGGTGTACGAATCACATTAATAATTGCTTGTGGTACGTAAACGTTTTGGGTGCTAAAAATGTCACAGATCGAAATTGGGATGTCAATAGATGTTTTTATTGTCAGTACTGACAAAGTAATACATACTAGGCAAATTGTATTTGTGCTTTAAAATAGAAAAGGATAAAAATGTACCTTTGATAAATTAGAATATATGTATTTAGTACTTTCAAGTCAATGTTGATTCCTGGCAATTGCCTGGACAAATCCCTGCAGTTTTCCTAGCAAGATTTTGAAAGCGCCAGTGCAGAGGGAAAGTGATTAGCCCAAAGTCACCCAGCTGTCTTGGGGCCTAGAATGCATGCTCTCCCAGTTTATAACCTGCGGCCTTAACCATTATACCAAACTGGCTTTCTTTCCATATAAAAATATTCTTTTAAAGATCTGGATGACCTTATAACATAAATTTAGGAGAAAATGGATCAAAGAACAATTTCCTAGAAATAAGATACTGTAATCTTTGAATCAATATAAGAGGAATATATCTTCTCATTTTTTGACACTTTTGCCTGACTTGGGAGCACTGAATATTTCCCTAAATAGAGGGAAATGACCCATTGGGTAAATGATCCAAAATAATTTTCAACTCTGCTAGTTGGTAAAAATGATCACAATGGCTGCCTTGTTTCAAAATATTTTATTCAGCAAGACGTGGTCGAAATTTTCCACAAAATTTGTTTTGGTTCTGTGTCTCTCATATTGTGTTCCAGAGATCACAAGATTCCATGAGAATTCCATGGAATTCCATGACACCCTAAGAGTAACCCCTCCAAAAAAAGGGAAAAGAAAATTTTAAAAATTTATTTCAACACATCCATTTTTCTTTTATTAGGGTTTTTAAACTCTTGATCTGGGATTCAGAGAATATTGCTTTATCTGTATAGTAGGGAGTCACCCAACATGTTCTATAGCCTGAAAAGTATGAAAACTTGTATTTTAGTTATTGAATTCATTGATACCTAGCACTTACATGTTGCACATGTTGCTCTTTTATAATTAATAAGCCTATTCCAGCCCATAATCCAAACCAGGAAAAAATTAGTTGTGTTAAGTTAACAAAAGACCACAGATTTCCTGTCTTCAAGCTGGAGTGATTTAAATCACCGATGAACTGATTAAAAATAATAGCAACACTGACTTTTTGAAAATGGGCTCTTCAAATGTCATTTTATAGGCATAGCATTAAAAACAACTTATTTGTGAAGGAACAAAACGTTTTTGAAAAAGGCAGGCTTGGGAGCCATTTGAATGCAACGTTTAACTCTGCTAGTTGAATTATGAAAGAGAACTCTTGGTGGTAACCCTCAGTCATTTGTGTAGTGAGATGGTTGATGTTTATTTTGAAATGTCATCTGCAATTTTCACATATGCATGTAAACTGATTATAAGGCATTTATCATCCCCACTTTGGAAATAAATGCTTCAGATATCAGTGCTATCATTATTCTAGAGATGCTTATATCTTCTCTGCCAGTCTGTCTTCATTGTGTGTACAGGTAGTCCTTGATTTACAACAGTTCATTTAGTGACCTTTTGAAGTTATAAGGGCACTGAAAAAAGCGACTTATGACCATTTTTCACACTTATGACCATTACAGCATCCCAATGATCATATGATTAAAATTCAGATGCTTGGCAATTGGTTCATACTTATGACCGTTGCTGTGTTTCAAGGTCACGTGATCCCCTTTTGCAACCTTGTGACAAGCAAAGTCAATGGGGAAGCCAGATTCACTTAACAACTGTGTTACTAAGTTAACAATTGCAGTGATTCACTTAACCACTGTGGCAAGAAAGGTTGCAAAATGGGGCAAAACTCCCTTAATAAATGTCTCGCTTAAGAACAAACATTTTGGGCTCAATTATGGTCATAAGTCAAGGACTACTTGTATAGGGCAATATTTCCTAAATTTGGCATTTTCTAGATGTGTGGACTTCCAGTTGAGTTTCTTCTGAAAAGTTTGGGAATCAAAATTCACTTAACTGAAGGGGTTTAGGAGATGTCTGGCTGGGCAGATGGGTTTCATACCAGCTGTACAAAGTTCTCAGCTGTAGAAAGTGCAAATCTTATAGATCTATAGTGTACAGCCAGCAGCAGATACCATGTGGGACACAGTCTGCTAGTTCCGTGCTGCCATTATTGAATGTTAGCAATCAAGCCATCATTTGCTAAGCCAATTAACTAATTAGAGGAGGGAGAAGAATGGCTAAATCATTGCTTTCTTACTGTTAATCACATTATAAATAGGCACATGATTTTTAAAAAAAATTTGTAAAGGCATATTTTGATTGCCTATTCTTATTCATTCTATTTCAATGCAGTCCTTTGCTTAAAAGCCTACAGGTACCACTTATTTCTTGAGCTTTTCTCCATAATTAAATCAGAGTGCTCTCCGCCCTTCCTCAGATCTGCAGAAACCAAACCAGCATTTTCTTTGTAGTTCCCATTGCCAATCCCTATGCTGTCTTCATTTCCTTTGTTCCTAGTCATTGCAGCCGTTGACTTCTTCCAAGCAATGGGAGACAACGCCTAACAGATTTTTATCAGTTTTGAGACTGCCCAGAGGTGGTATTCAGCAGGTTTTGACCAGTTCTGGAGCATCGGTAGCAGAAATTTTGAGTACTTCGGAGAACCAGCAAATACCACCTCTCACTGGCCCCGCCACCATCTATTTTCTATCTCCTGAATCCCAGATGATCAGCTGGGTCTTTTTTTGTTGCACTGCATAGGAGAACAGACTTGGAAAGCAAGTTAATGGGGTGGAGAGGGAATGGCATTTTGCAGTAATCTTCTCCCTGGAGTGGGGTGGGAATGGAGATTTTACAGTAACCTTCCCCTGCCACACCCACCAAGCCACACCCACAGAACCAGTAGTAAATTTTTTTGAACCTCACCACTGCCATGGATGGCATCACTAGTATAACAAGGATGCAGTACACTTGTCTCATTCTTTGGCAGGGAACAAGAACAAGGCAACTTCATGGGGAATATGTTAAAAAGATGTTGGTGCCAAGGTTATGTGACATGAGAACATAACCCTTGCCCAGGATTAACAATATTTACAGTAGGAATTCTAAGACTGAACATAGAAAACCAAACACCTGACAAAGTCCAAACACACATTTGGAAATTGTATGGGGTGCCAATCCTTCGTCTCTGATTGTTCAATAACTTTTTCAGCTGAATTTAATATTAAAGCCCCATTTTTCTTCAGGTGATGTGGTACATTTCAAATCATCATGTAACTTGGGTAAAGCTTTTTCTTTGCAATATCTTTTATTAGAGATTATAACATTTATGAAATACGAACTAAAAGAAGAAGAAAAGATAGGGAAGAAGTGAATAGAAGGTGCAGAAAAGAAAAAAGAAAGAAGTGACTACTGGCCTTCATTACAGTAGATATAAGCAAATTCTCCACACCCTTTAAAATTAGATTACATAAGATCATCGTGAAGATAGTTGGGCTCCTCCAAACACAGCTGGCATCATACAGGGAAGAGAAACAAGCACAGGGTACCCCTGCCTCCAGCAGTTATGTCATCCCTGAGGACCTTCTGTAGAATCCATCAAGAATAGCAGGTCTGGCTTTTCCTCATATTTTAACTCCATGCTGGATTCAGCTTCATACTCCATCTTTCAAATACGGACCTCCCCTCAGAGATTCTAGTCTAGTCTAGTGCCTCCAACATTTCCTCTATTTCTATTTAATATTATATCACTTTGGGACTTTTCCATTCAGCCACCAGATGTCTCCCCAAATGTCCTTCACCAAAATCTCAGAAGCTTTCTGGCAATGATCCACATTTGTATGACCAGCACTCCCTCCATGGGGCAATGCCAAAATTGGCATGCCGGTCTGCACCCCACCCTCCATTCCCATTTTTTTGCTTCATCATGTTTGTTTTCAGATAATAAAAATAACTGCTAGTTGCCATGGTTACATAATTATATGGAGGGAAGGCAGCCAAAGAGCTAAAGGGTGCTATAAGGCAAATGTTCCCACTAATGGGAAAAACGACCTGCCTTTGAGCTCAAGGAAGATCCAGTGTTGCAGCCCAAGGGAAAGGAAAACAACAGATGAGCTACAGCTAAGTTGAAAGCAAATCGGGTGCCTGCTCCACTGGTGTCAGGAATAGGCTCAGAGGGGCATGGCGCCTGTTCAGGAATAGGCACCTATCCCCAAGATCAAGAAATTTCTACCAGGACCCTCCCTGAAAATTCCCTGGCATATTATAATACCTTGCAATCAGCCATAGTGCACATTTCGTTTGGTTAGACATTATTTCTGAGCAAAACTTATTTTTGTGAATTAGGAATGGAGATCATGTTTATGCTTCTTAAATAGAAATGGGTGATTGCAAATTTTATTTATTTATTTTATTTGGTTTGTCAGTTGCTTACAAGGTAATAGGTATAAGTAAAAACATAGTTATGACTACATGGATACATATAAGAAAAATAAAATATAAAAGAAACAATAGGACAGGGACGGTAGGCATGTTGGTGTGCTTATGCACACCCCCTACAGACCTCTTAGGAAAGGGGTGAGATCAATAGTAGACAGTCTAAGGTTAAAGTTTTTGGGGTTTGGGGAAGAAACCACAGAGTCAGGTAGAGTATTCCAGACATTGACCACTCTGTTGCTGAAGTCGTATTTCCTGCAATCAAGTTTGGTGCGATTAACCTTGAGTTTGTATCTATTATTTGCTCATATGTCATATCCAAATGTCCTATCCAAATCCTGTTCCCTGTATGGAAGCCAACCTTGGTTTTGGTCTATTTAATATATGAGGTTTCATATGCTAACGGTCTTATTTTTGTTTCAGTCAGGACTGGTAAAACTACCTTTTGTCTGTTTTATCAGGAATGGAGCATCACTAGTTGTTATTCCAATGGAACAGCAGCTTAGTAGGGGAGAAGGAAAACGGGTGTTGGCCCACATTACATGAAGAACATACACAATGTAGCCTTCTAGACTGGCTCTCAACATCATTTTCAGAGCCTAAAATTAGCTAGATTCTAACTGCAGCAGTGTCACCCGTAAAACACAATTTTACAGCACAATTTTGTCTTTTTCTGACAAACCCAGACCTCACTCCAAGACCTTTATTCTTACGTTGCTTTGCCAACAATATCCAATATCAACCCAACCCAACTGTTAATGAACAACAGAGATATTCTCAATAATATGGGCCACAAACCCAACCCAAATGATGCCCATTTCTGCATTAGGCTTCTTAATGTAAACAAGCTGTGATGGTACCCTGAATTAAACCTCGAATGTACCTGATTCAACTCCTAAGTCATGCCTAATTCATGCTTAAATTTTCCTTGTGGCTAAGGAAAGCTTTCCATAGTTTTCTGCACAGGAAAGCAATCTATCTATGTCAGTTTTCAAAGATCCGAGAGTCTCTAATAAAGTCTTTTCCCAATAGTAGCTACTGTCAATGACATCTAAAGACTTGGTGTTTCTCCTGATTGTTCAGCTGTCTCTACAACTGGCTCTTCCAGAAGGACAATCTTTCTTTTCCCTGCCTCCCCCCTCCCCCAGTGCTGGGATTCAAATTTTTTTTACTACCGGTTGTGTGGGAGTGGCTTGGTGGGCATGGCATGGGAAGGATACTGTAAAATCCCCATTCCTTCCCCACTCCTGGGGGAAGGTTACTGCAAATTCCCATTTCCTTCCCACCCCACTAATCTGCTTTCCAGCTCTGTTCTCCTGTGCAGGGAAACCAAAGAAGACCCAGCCAATCAGCTGGGACTCGGGAGGCAGAGAATAGATGGGGGCGGGACTAGTCAGAGGTGTTATTTTCCGGTTCCCCAAACTACTCAAAATTTCCGCTACTGGTTCTCCAGAACTGGTTAGAACCTGCTGAATACCTGCTCAAGAGGATCATAATGATGGATCTCCAAAATACAATTTTAAAAAAGCCAATTATGAACTCATAGCTCTGACTTATCATCTCTTGATTGGCACATTCTGTTCTCTGACTGTAAAACTACAAAAGAACATTATAACGCCTTCTTGCTTGAATTTGAAAGAGTCATTAAACTATATGCTCCATTAGTAACCCCCCAAAACAACAACAACAACAAAAAACAATTTACCCAAAATAATAAGAAAACTTCAATCTAAAAAAATCCTTATGGTGTAAAAACAAAACTAAATACATAGCTAAAAACTGATACAACACCTTATGCCGACATTTAAAGGCAGAATGCACCAATTACCACCGCAAGGAAGAGGAAAATCTTCTACGCACAAAATCCACCCGTGCCTTCTATAACTTTGTAAACACCAAACTTAAAGCCTCAAAAACCACCCCACCCATTAAAGGCCCTAATGGGAAAGACTATAGTGATGAAGCCATTAAGGCAAACCTTTTCAACATGTTCTGCAGTTCAGTCTTTGTAAACAATAATGGCTCTTGCACCCCATTTCCTAATTGTACAACAACTAATTGCAACAATCTACAAATTGACTTTACTGAAGATAACATAGAAAATGCACTACACCACCTAAAACCACCCTTATCTATTGGCCCTGATGGCTTATGTGCATTCTTCTTAAAAAAGCTCTCCACTACCATAGCAAAACCCCTAAGCATAATATATGAGATATCATTCAGAACCAGCTCCTTACCAAACCCATGGTCTTTAGCAATGGCCATCCCTATTTTCAAAAAAGGTGACTCCTGCCTGGTTAAAAACTACAGACCAATTTCATTGTGTTGTGTCACGTGCAAAGTTATGGAATCAATTATTAATCAATGCATTACCTTCCACCTAGAGTCAAACAACTTATTCTCCAATAAATAATTTGGTTTTAGAAAAAAAATGTCCTGCAATTTGCAACTTCTACACTGCAAAAATATACGGACTACACTACTTGACCAGGGTAAAGCAATAGATGTAATTTACATTGACTTCTGCAAAACCTTTGATTCAAACTACTATTAAAATTAAATTCTTATGGCATTTCCAGATCCCTTCACAAGTGGATTACTGCCTTCCTGTCAAACAGGCAACGAATAGTAAAAATAGGAAATGCCCTATCAAACCCTGCACCAATTATCAGCGTGTCCCCCAAGGGAGCGTTCAGGACCTACACTCTACACTCTATATAAATGACTTTTGTGATCACCTTATTAGCAACTGCGTCCTCTTCGCTGATGATGTAAACTATTTAACACCACTGTCAATGCTACCGTCCTTCAAAAAGACCTTGATTATGTATCTGAATGGTCTAACAGTTGGCAACTCCAAATCTCGATCAACAATGCTCTGTCCTACACATTGGTAAAAAAAATCTATATATCAAATACAAGCTAGGCGGATATGACCTTGTTGATGACTCTCACTTTGTCAAGGATTTTGGAGTTCTCATATCAAATGGCCTAAGTGCCAAAGCTCACTGCAACAGTATTGCCAAAAAGGCTTTAAGAGTTGTAAATTTAATTTTACAAAGCTTCTCCTCTGGTAATATTGATTTGCAAACTAGGGCATTCAAAACCTTTGCTAGACCAATACTTGAATTCAGCTCTGCTGTCTGGAATCCGCACTGTATATCAGACATAATTACAACTGAGCGAATCCAGAAGTATTTTACCAGGAGAGTACTACATTTGTCTGTTCACAACGGAATACCCTACACCACCACTTGAGATTCTAGGCTTAGACAACCTTGAACTAGCCAGCTAAGATTGGACTTAAGCATAGTACATAAAATCATATGTTACAACATCTTACCAGTTAATGAATATTTCAGCTTTAACCACAACAACACAAGAGCACACAACAGATATAAACTTAATGTAAACCACTCCAAACTTGATTGTAGGAAGTATGATTTCAGCAACAGAGTGGTCAATGTCTAGAACTCACTATCTGATTCTATTGTCATCTGCTCAAACCCCCACTCCTTTACCCTCAAACTAACCTTTATTGACCTCACCCCATTCCTAAGAGGTCGGTCAGGGATGTGCATACACACACAATCGTGCCGATCGTCCCTGTCCTATTATCCCCAATTATTATTTCCTATTTCTTATATTTAAACTTATGTTTATTCTTATTTCTATTGTATTGTAAGCTTTTGACAAAATAAATAAATAAAAAAAATAAAAAATACCATCTCTGCTTTGAAAGATCAGTTATATAAATCCAAGGCAGTTCCAATAGTTAGGGTTCCTCTGCTCTCCCCTCAGTAGGCTGGTCAGATTATGAAGGTTATTTTTGTTATGTTCACAAATGACCAATGGATAGGAAAGTGAGGAAACAACCCACTTTAATTTTCTTTCTGTGGAGAGGAATACACTGTCTCCTGAGAACTTCCCAATACTTTAAAAAGGTTTCTGGTTTGCAATCAATTACTTCTCACCATGCCCTAATAAGCAGGGACAAAGGCCTGCAACATTTTATTGCTTATTGATTGATCAAACTGCTACATTCCCTATCATGACATGTTCTATGGATTGGTCAATTTAGGATCAATTAAGATCCATATTTTCCTGGCATTTGCTCACTAGTTTAGATCTAAGAAGCAAATCCACCTCAGTATATATGGATGGTACAGACAGATCACTTCAATTTAAAAAACAACAACAACCCTTATTGTACACATCTGGAAAGCTTCCCTTAGAAAGATACTGAAGTAATTTCAGCACCAGTAATTTATAGTATCTTCTAGAATCACCCAATCATTATTGTGCCAAAATAATAGTAGTGAGGACAAAATAATAGTAGCAAGGACAGGCTGTATATCACTTCACAATTGTTGGATGCTGCTATGAGTCACAAGTATAGAAATGACCTATAACTAATTTATCAACATACATTCCTCTCATGAACAAAATAACAAAATTAATACTTGTAGCCATATTCCAGTGGGATTTTGTACAGAGAGAGAATCAGGCAAGGAGTGGAAGACTTCGGCTGGATTGAAACCTTGGGGATAAGAATTATGGGCAGGATTAGTTAGGACAGTGTTTCTTGAACTTTCTGCAATTGTGGATCACTAAATAAATATTTTTTTAAAAAATGTGGGGATTTCTCATTTAAATCCCCCTTCCTTTGTTTTCATATTTAAGGGCAGAGTAATTCACTGTTTGGTGATAGGATAGTTGTACCGTTTTCCCCAAAATACAACCTACTCTGAAAGTAAATCCTAGCTTGATTTTTACTCGTACACCCAATATAAGCTCTATCCCCAAAATAAGCCCTAATTAAGATCCTGGCACTCAAATGCATTGGTAAAAATTAAGCTAGGGTGGGGATAAGGTGGTGGAGCTGCCCTACTACTTACCTTTGGTCAGTTGTAGCCAGGCCTTGCACATCCTGACACCTGCCTTGCTGGCCCATTTCTTCTGCAGCCGGCAAGGCTGGTAAGGCTTTCCTGAAGGCCTCTGTAGCTGATAACAAAGCTGTGGATCGATCCGGAGCTCTGTTATCCACTGCAGAGGCCTTCAGGAAAGCCTTTCCGGCTGCAGAAGAAGTTCCTAAAGGCCTGTGACAGCAAAAAGAAGGGCGCAGGCAACGCATGCAAGTGAGGTTAGTCAGTGGATGACATTCCACAAAAATAAGATCTGGTGCCTTTTTTGGTGGCAAATATATATATTTATCATATATATATATATATATATATATATATATATATATATATATATATATATATATATATATATATATATATATATATATATATATATATATATATATATATATATATATATATATGAATGATAGGGTCATAAATATATATATGATAGGGTCTTATTTTTGGGGAAACGGGTATTTGTAGATACCTTACTATTCCATTGCATCCCCTGACCTTTCTCAGCCAAATTTTGCATCAAACATTCAATATAAAAGTAAATATTTATTTAGTTACAGTTGAATAATATTATGCAGGGGTGGGTTTCTACCGGTTCTGTCCACCTCTGTAGAACCAATAGCTCTGAAGAGCAGCAGATATTTTTGGCCACATGCCCACCCGGGCTCTTACCTGACCTTTATTTCCTGCTTTTTCAACTTCAGCTGCCGCACGAGGCACAGCTGCAGTTAAAAAAGCAGGAACAAAATCCTTTTGCAAAGGCTGCTTCTCTGCATGCAGCATGCTGATGACGATTTATAGGCACGCACGCAGCGTGCAGGGAAGTACATCATAAATCACTGAACCTCATAAATCACCGAACCGATAGTTAACCCTGTTGGATCCCACCCCTGACAACAACAGCAACTCTTAGCACAAATTTATGCTACTCAATAATGTTCCTCATGAGAAATCATCTTAGAGAGAAGAGATCACCAAGTTATCTAAATTTTAATAATTGCATTTGCTGTTTGCATTTTCTTTTGGGATCACTTGTGCAAATCTGTTTCATTTGGATTTACAATTAATAACTGTGACCATTGTCAGTTTTCCGAATTTTAGGAGTCCTGTTGTTGCTTGCATTACCACTTGCATACTACAAGTTCAGTTTACAGATCCATTGCTACAAAGCATCTGCAAAGTTCAGAAAATGAGAAATGGGCTAAGGCAGTGAGCCAGTTCTGATGTGGCTAGTTGATTGGCAGTAAACATGGTGAGGCTTTGGTGAATCAGTGGTTTAGGGAATGAGACGCAAGATTGGCAGCTTTAATTATTTATTTGTTTGTTACTTAGTTAGTTTATTTGTAAAATGTATGTTTTACCTCAATCCAAACAACCAAGTTTATAAATAATAATTTTAGAAGTTAAAGATGCTGAGCTTGTCAGCTGAAGAGCTGATAGCCTGGGTTCAAGATCTGAGAGCTGCACAAAGGGGTGAACTCCCATTCCTGCCACAGCTTCTGCCCACCTAGCACAGGGGTCCTCAAATTTGGCAACTTTAAGACTTGTGGGCTTCAACTCCCAGAATTCCTCAGCCAGCTATAAAGTTGCCAAGTTTGGAGACCTCTGACATAGCAGTTTGAAAGCATGCAAATGCAAGTAGATAAATACATACTACTTCAGTGGGAAGGCAACAGCGATCCGTATGCTTCAGCATATGGTCATGTTGGACACCTGACCATGGAAATACTTTCTAACAAGGTTGGCTCCCTTGGCTGAGAAACTTGGCTGAGAGAGAGAGAGCATGAGGCACAAGGTCACTCAGCTGGATCAGGTGGAACTAGAACTCACATATGCCTGATTTCTAGCCTGGTGCCTGAGCCACTAGACTAAATTGATTACCTATCATTGACTATTTTGTACTTGTTATTGGGCTGTTTACCAGCAGTTGGACTATTTTTTAGCACTTGGTGCAGGGGTTAATTTAGTATAATTTTAAGAAATGCAGATGAAATCATCCAAATTTTTGTTACTTTCCTTTTTATTCTGGATGGAATCCAGTCAAGCTCTTCTGGTAATGGAATTGCTTCCTTCAATGGAAGAAGGGCATCAGGCCAGGTTGCGGGTGAGCCCTTTTTGTATTCTGTGAATGCACTAGGTGATTTTGTGTGTGTGAGGGGCGGGGCAGGGAGGGAGGGAGAGAGTCTCGCTCAAGGTCATCCTATTGTCTTTATGCCTAATGCAGAACTAGAAGTCACTGTCTCCTGGTTTCTAGCCTAGTGCCTTAACCACTAGACCAAATGAGCTCTTTTTAATTGCTCTCAACGTGCTTTTGTTGTTTGATCACAGGTTATTTTATTGTTTATGTCAAGTACGAGTGGGTGATCGTATATACTAAAAGTTAAGAAATAACATAATAAGAAGGGATGATTGGGGAAAGAAGACTTTTCCCATGCAGACTTCCAAGACCACCTGGGCAGATTTGAAGGAATATCCTCAAATGCTGCAGTAGAAGTGGAAAGGAGTAGGGTGAGCAGAAAAGCTTATGACATGTCATATCAGCCAAAAAGTGTAGCATCCATCAATTTCTATACCATACCAACCTCCTATTTAATTTACAATTGGTTCACTATCATTCCTCATTGATGGGGGACAGCCCCCTTGGATTGCTCAGGTTTTCTCTTTTATTAACCCCTCAGTTTTGCTCTCAAGGAAGTTGTTCCATCAACTGAAACAATCCTTCTGTGATAAAAATAAGGCTGGATATTTAGAAACATCAAAGATGTAAAGATGACTAACATCTTACACAATGACCTAGTACAGTCTTTGCAATCTAATATGCTTTGGACTACAAGTCTATCATCTTTACTCAGTTTAAGAATGTATCAAATAAATGCAAATCAAAGTATACAATCATGTAATTTTTTGATTAATCAAATCAAGCCTATTCTTGATTTAATTAATAACAAAATTCATAAGAAATCCAATCAGATTTCTTTAGTGGCTAACATCTTATTCAAATGCTTTGGATGTATGAATCCAATGTAATAGTTTCTAGGGGGAGGAAATAGATTGTGGATGATTCCTGAAACTAATATCATGAACATTTCTCTTCTTTTCCAGTGTTCACTATCAATAAAGTTTCACTCCAGGCTTTTCCACAAAACGAAGTACACAATGGAGAACCACTCATCCTCAACTGTTCTGTGGACATTAGCAAGAATGAACATTTCCGACTGAATTACACGTTTTCATTTTTCAAGGATGGTGACCTTCTGTTCACTAACACAGTTGAACAAGATAGCGCCCAGTATACAATCTCAAAGGCTAGATTTTCTTCTTCAGGAGACTATGAATGTTCATTAAGTGTTGAGGAGAAAAAAAAGTCCAGTGATCCTTTGACCATTAAAGTTGAAGGTAGGTGTCTCTTTATACTTCGAAGAAACAACTCAGGTATTAAAATTGTTCTTTATAGATAGGAAAGATTAAACACAAATTTTCCTTGTATTTTAACCACAGTGCTTTTTTCTAATCTTTCTTTCTTTCTTTCTTTCTTTCTTTCTTTCTTTCTTTCTTTCTTTCTTTCTTTCTTTCTTTCTTTCTTTCTTTCTTTCTTTCTTTCTTTCTTTCTTTCTTTTTCTTTTCTTTTCATTTTTCTTTTCTTTCTGCTTATTCCAGAAAACCTTTTTGTGTTGTTTTTCATTTTCTTTACTTAACATATTTTAGCCTTTTTCCTGGAAAGCACCCAGCCTTATCACTTGTGCCTCATGTTTTTCATAGTCACATCTTCCTGATATTTTTCTGTGGATGTAGCTTCTCTTGTGTAAAATTCTATCTGGACTGCAGATTTTTATTCAGTTTTTTTTAAAATCCTTTTACTGTACCATTTAGTGTTACAAATTTCCAAAGCAACAAAGCAGCCTTTCCCAAGTCTGCACTATGAGGAAGAAATCCAAAGAGGTTTTGCAACACTCAAGTGGCATTTGGTTCTAATCCATAAAGAAACCATGACATATAAAATGGCTTTCTTTAGGTGATCCTTTTCCCAAAGAAAGTGGCACTTTTTTATTTTATCAAAAAGATCTCTTTGTCAGTTGCTATTTGCCTCTTTGGGTTATTCTTTTCCTCCTGCCTTTATTATTTTTATAAATAACTCATACCTAATGCTCCTTCCTCCTCCTATTTTCCTCACAGCAACAACCCTGTGAGGCTAGCTGGGCTGACTACCCCAAGTCATCCAGCTGGCTTTTGATGCCCAAAGTGGCACTAGAATTTACAATTCTTTGGTTTCTAGCCCTGTGCCTTAACCAGCATGGCTCTCCAGTTTATTACAACTTGTCATAACTTATAACAACTTCAAGAAAAAAATAACTTTAGAAGAAGATCCTTTGGGAGAAAAAATTCCAAGATCCTAGGTTTTCCTTTTTTTCAGAGCTTGAAAAAACAGCCTGAGTTTGAGATTTTTCCTGTATTGACACATAAAAATCCCAAGATCAAGCTGTTTGAAATGGCTTCCAGCTTGTCACTTGCAAAGATATATTTTAATTCATGAATGCTTCTCTGTTTTGAAGGCATAATGAAGCCGGAATTGAGTGTCCTGAAAACAGAAGTGATGGAAGGTGAAAATGTACTTTTACACTGTGAAGTGCCAGAAGAAAAGCCACCTTTATTGTTCATATTTTATAAAACTGAACAGTCTGCAAATAGGGCTGTACATGAGAGGACACGAACATCGAAACATAAAAATTTTGTTGAGTTAGAATTTCCCATCGATGTCGGAGACAGTATTTTAAATTTTGAATGTGCTGTCCGGATGAATTCAATGAAAGGATATCAAACCTCAGAACGCAGTAACCGAACAATAGTCACGGTTTCTGGTAAGTTAGTGAAATTTTTACTTTCAAAATTAATAAGCAAAATTATGCTTTTTGATTTTGTTTAAAAAATGCTGCAAACTGAGTTGTAAATTCCCATTATCCCAGATAAACACATTCTCATGGTAAACCCAACCAGCCTAAATATATTCTCTTCTACATTTTTTTACACTTTAATGAATCACTTAGTAATAGTTCTTTCTACATCTCATATGTCTTGTCAATTTGGCTTATAGGAACTAACTCGAAAGTCAAATTGATGAAATATTCCTAAATGTCAAATCAATGAAATATCCTTAAATGTTTCTAAAAGTTAAAAAATGAAATACTCCTAAAATCAATGAAATATTCCTAAAAGGGAAACCTATGAATGATTCCAGGTTTCTAGGTGATATTGCATCATGGAATTATGCAGCAGCTGTCCAAATAAAGTTGGGGACACAAACACAAACTTACAGTGTTTTATATATATAAATATATTTATCATTCAGATTTATAGCAGTCTTTGTCATCATCCAGAAAAAAAACAACACAAGATAGTCAGGAACACAGGAACATCATGGAGTAAATTAAACATACAAAGCACACAGATGAAAAAAGGAGGGAAAAAGGGGAAAATCCCCTTTTAAACTTATAGCAACCAATCATAGCATAGATTGCCTCATGCATGATTCAGCACTCTCTAATTAATTACAACTCTGCTTTCTGGCCTATTGTACACTTTACTGTTCCTGCTGCTAAATTCAATATCCTAACATATTGAGAAATAATTGCTATCTCAGATGGATCTTTGAATCAACAGGGCAGTTTTCAAATTGTCAGAAATATTCCAAGCATGTTAGCTGACTCATGACTGAAGGTGCAAGAACTGCTGAAATCACTGGTTCTGGATTATCCCTGATGCTGGCAGTCATATATTTTAAAATAAATTAAAGATTTTTGTCAAATTCCTCCATGGTTCATAGAAGAATTTTGTATAGAGCTAAATGTAAGTAAATGTAACTAGTATGTAAGTCCTCAAAGATCACTACAGAAAATAAAATAACCATTAGTCTTGTGACACTTCATTTGTACAACTTTATCTATTGTTTTTCCGGAGAAAGTAATACTATGTATGCATCTTTGTATCCTTCTGCAGTTGATGTTTTTTTTTTTTTTGCATGGATCAGCTGATTAATATATGCTGTGATAAGAACGTCACCATTTTTAACCCAGGGAAAATAAAGGACATTGCATACCACCACAGTTTTCATTCCAACAACTGTTTTCAGCCATTCCACAATTGCTCTTTTTGTTATTAATGTGAGGCTTGAAAGCATCTCATGAGCTCATGGATTTGTCCTCAAATTGACCAATGGGCAGCACTGAAAACCCCCCAATTGTTTCACCTTTTCCCTGTTTTTCTAGTGATTTCTCAGTTATGTTCCAGGGAGCTACCATGTTGCTCCTCCAGAAACCATAAAAGAGCAGCAAAGGGTAGGGTGAGGAGCATGGTGGCTTGCGTGGTTAGGATGTTGGGTTGGAGGTTAGCAAGCCTGTGTTTGAGACCCGAATGCTACCATGGGGCAGGGATGAACTTCCTTCCTTTGCTCCAGCCCCTGCTGGGGACATGAAAGGAGCGCCCTACTGGGTTTCCCCTGAGCAATTGTGATGTCACTGGCTAAATCTTTCAACCTGGAATGCCCTTGGTGCTTCTGACACAAGTACTCAGCTATGCTAAGGGTAGGGTGATATCTTTAGAAACCAGTAAGCAGAACAAGGCAAGAATGCCCAGTAGGTCTGCATTCACCCCAAAGTTCCAAAATCCATGCTGCTGAATTGTCTCCACAGTCACTTTTTTTTGCACCCCAAAAGGATGAGGAATTAACTGGCCTGCCTTATAGACACAATCACATGTGTTTTTGTGGGTGCAGACAGAGCTTAACCTAGAAGTAGTGGAGATGTTGTCGTTAGGGAAACCCAACTCAAATATTTCATCACAATTACTTTGCTCAAGTCTGTTCATCATTATGAAGGAACAGAGATGAAATTTTATTAAAAGGTCTTAATGAAATTTATTCTTGGCTGAACAGACATACTTATTTCTTAGAATATTGTGTATGTTCCTTAATAATCTCCCCAACGTGAGAATAAATTCAACAGGGGTACAGAATTATATTATGAATGGTCTTTTTTGTTTAGGCCCGTGCAGTGCTCTGGATTTAAAGATAAAAAGCTGCTTTAGATCATTATTTGACCTAGTAGCATGTGTGTGTGTGTGGGGGGGGGGGGCGGGGGTGATTATCCCTTGTCCCTTTTGTATATGGGTCAATGTTGCATGCATGTACAAAGAAGTAGGGCAAGGCTTTCATTACATAGTTGAAATTACCTCATTCCCCCCCCCCCCGACATGCTGTTGGACAGCAAGTATTTAAACCAAATGTATATTTTCCCAGAGTCTCAACAATGCCAAGAAATAAATAATAACACAGCCCGACTAACTATAAGTAATAATTGTTTTTACTTCCTATAGCTTATTTAATCTTTACTTTTATCCTTCCCACCCTTCCCTTTCCTCAGATTCCTTTATACGGATAATATTATATATATCTAAAGAAGTGGACCATAGTCAATGACATCTTAAATTCTTAGTTAGCTTATAAGGTGTGTGAGAAGTTTTATATCGAATATATTTTATTCTTTATACTGTTTCCATCTTCCCCTTAAAATATTATCAGAATCTACAATCAGAGGTGGAATTTAGCAGGTTCTGACCAGTTCTCCAATTTCTGGTGGAAATTTTGAGTATTTCAAAGAACTGGCAAATACCACTTCTGATTTTACAGTATCCTTCCCCTACCACGCCCACCAAGCCACGCCCACAGAACCGGTAGTAAAAAAAAAAATAATCCCACCACTGGGTCACATCATACCACAGAACCGGTACGGTAGTAAAAAAAATTGAATCCCACCTTTGTCTACAATGGTCTGAGAATCAGTGTTTCCATTAGATAATTAACAGTCAAGCTGAAATTAAGTTAATCAGCTAAAATTAGCAACTTCCTCAAACAAGTTCCCTAGACCATATATCAAAAGATAAGATCTACAAACACAATAGAGTTAATTAAATTAGGTCTCCCAGAGGAACTCCATATTCACAAGAATAAACATACGAACACACACATACACACATACATGGCCCTCAAGTGTCATCCTAGAATCAGCACATGACACCTGGACAAGCTGCCCCTGTAAAATTCCACTGTTGTACCCCATTTCTCTACAGCTTGCCCTTAAATGCAAACTGTTTTGCTTTTAGGAATAAATATTTATTCTTTCCTCATAGCTGCCTGGATCTCATTTTTATTTATTCTTACGCAGCCCCAGCTTGAGTTGGAACCCCAAATTATTTTTCTGACAGCTGTCACAAGGCCCAGGCTTAGTTTTTTGTTTTAGCGGAATAATGTAGCCACCTCTCAGGAATCTTTCCATGCGCTGTTTTGTGTTTTTAAAATTATCATAGATTTGCTTCTTTTTTGACAGAACCATTTTCTGTTCCTAAAATAACCATCGACTCACTACAGAATATTACAGAAGGGGATAAGATTTGTATAACATGTTCAACTGTCCTACTTCGCCAGGATCAAACTGAAATTATCTTGCAGAAAAATAAAACAATTCTGAATAGCACGAAGGGCAGAGAGACCCTAACATATTGCAAAACAGTCAAGTTGGAAGACAATGGCAATTATATGTGCAAAGTGGAGCATGGAAGTCTAACTAAAACTGCCAAAGAAGAACTTGTCGTGACTGGTAAGAGATTTTTCCATCTTGCTTTAATAACTCACAGCCTGATTTTAGTCTATGTTTTCATTAATTATGGAGTGGAATATTTACTTTTCCAAGATATGAATTTATCGTATGGGTGAATTCTAGTCATGATGTCCTATGATGTCCTTCACACCTTGTGAAGCTGTTTCAGGCGAACCCAGCAAAAAATAAGGGAGTATCTAAACACACATGCCTTTCCTTTCCTCAGTTTTAAGTACAGCAGGACTGGGGATTCGTATATCATAGTTCTGGAAAGAAACACAGAATGTCTTGCGTATTTTTAGACAAGCTGTAGGAGATAAAGACAATGTTGCCTTGCCTAAGAGTAAGGCAGCCGAGTCCTTCAGCCCACCATCATGAATCCACTTAAAACTTGGGAAGGGCACAGTAGACAATAAGATTTATCAGGAGTACTTTTCAAACTCAGAAATAACATTCAGGAGGATGGTTTTGAGCCATCTCATGGAGTCTGTGGGCAAATATGAATTACTCTAATGTAGTACATTCCTTAGACTTCCTTCAGCTAAACACAACAGCACCTTCCTTCTATGATAGGGTAGCATTACAGTACAGGTAGTCTTCAATTTACATTTAGTGATCATTCAAAGTTACAACTGTGGAAAATAACAAAGGGTTGTTTTTGTATCGGACATAATTTAACATTTTTAAGAACATGTACTTAGAAAAGTAAAATGCCTTAGAATAACAAGGAAGAATAAAAGTTAGAAGAATAGGAAATGTTTGCAATCTTAGAAAGAATAGCTAGCTGATAGAAACATGCCAGCTGAGAGTTTAACCATAAGAGCTTACAGAGAAGCATAGGTTAAAGAAACTAACCGCTTATTTCAGTTTTTTGTACCAATGCAAATGAGTTCCAAGAAAGCAGGACTTGTGGGTTACTGGTAGGTGAAATTGTACACACTCACTGCTAAAAGCAAACAAGGGGAAAGGGGAACTAAGTAGAGGGTGATGGAGAGATGTAAACAGGGAGAGGATTCAGGTGGGTGAAACAGGCATTCCAGAATGGTTGTGAACCTTATGGCCCTTCTCAAATGGGGAAAATAAGGGAGGGACTTGAGCTTTGGACTGAGGGAATAAAATGCTGCTGGAATCTGTCTTTGGGTGTGCCTACTTCGTTAGCCACCCACCCTTTCAAGAACGTATTTTTCAATAAACTTTTTGCTGCTTCACTCACTTTGTCAAATCTCTGAGTGGTGAGTCTGTTTTCTCACACAACGGCAGTGAAAAAAGTGCGTTATGACCAGTTTTCAAACTTACATCACCGTCACACCAGCATCCCCATAGCCACATAATCAAGATTTGGACTCCTGGCAACTGGCCATGTATTTATGACAGTTGCACTTTCCCAGGGTCATGTAATCACCATTTGTAACCTTCCCAGCTGACAAGCCAAGTCAATGGAGGAAACTAGATTTGTTTAATGACTATGGGATCCAATTAACAACTGCATGATTTGCTTATCAACTATGGCAAAAATGTTGAAAATGGAGCAAAACTCATTTAACAACTGCCTTGCTTAACAATGGAAATTTTGGGCTCAGTTGTGGCTGTACGTTGAGGACTACTTGTACTCTTTAAAGTGAATGAGTGTTGTAATCCTTGTAGTCTAACGTATTTTAAGATTTACATTTACGTCTTTTTCAGCAATGTGCTATTATTTTTATGATTTCTCTTATTGTTTCCATTGTACTATGGATGTCTTTTTAGAAGAGCACATAAACATTAATCCAAACTTCCTGGAAGAAACGAAAGCCACCTTCCAGTCATTTGGCAGCGAGCAAGTGAACAAACAAGTGCATTTAGTGTTCTTAGAAGTGAAAGTGAATCATCCAACCAGAGTTTCCTGACAGGGACAGGAAAAATTAGACCCAGAGCAAAATGCTGAAAGGGTGGTGTTGGGGCCAGTATCACCCATGCATGAAATTTAAACAATAATTTTGTATGCTTTGTAAAAAGTGCCAGTTATCTCAGTTAAAAGGCAGTGATGCATTATAATACAATAATATTTATATTTCCAGATTCTGAAAAACAAATCTGTTAAAATTCTGAACTTAAGCCAATAATAGAGAGACCTGCTATCTTTACCATGTCAAGGATTTGAGGCTTTGCCTGGGGGCTGCATGGCTATTATGAGTGATGCACAGAGAAAACTGACATAAATAGGTCTTTTTATATAGCAGGAAACCCATGGACTCAATGGTTCCTTTCAACAGATTGTCCTTCCCCCATTGTTTCTGCAAACTTGAGTTGGGCAATTAAGCTTGTTTTTGCTATTAAAAACAGAAAAAGGCAGCTCAGTTTTGTAAGCTGCCAAGAATCACTGAATTGTGGCAGGTCACACATTTCATAGATAAATGTTCAGTTTGCGCCTGGGGTACTAAGACTTGATATCCCGTGCATTATGTACTGATAAGGAAGAGGCTTTGTACATTGCAGTTATTATAGTTAACCTGTTCCTCCTCTCTTTCATCTCTACAATCACTTTACAAATTCCTCCTCATTATAATTCCAATGATGATGATGAAATGTTATCCATTCAACCGTGTCCGATTCTTGGTGAATCTATGAGTCATGTCTCTCCACATCTTCTGATCTTGCACAACTTCTTTGTGTTGTTCTGTGCTCTGGCTGGTGTCAACTTTGATGGTGATAATTCCAGTACTATTAACTTAATATTCCGTGTTAGTTGACGGAGGGAAAATCTCTCTCTCTCTCTCTCTCTCTCTCTCTCTCTCTATCTATCTATCTATCTATCGAACCATTATTCAAGAATTTTGAGCACATGTGCCACTATTTTAATGGTGTTTTTTTTTTGTTGTTGTTCTGAAAGGGTAGTTCACACTCTGTAAAACTAACATTTGATGACATATCTTATTGTGAAGGTGGTAGGTGTCTTTACTGGATTGCAACTCATGCAAGCAAGTATGAGTGTCTCTGGATTTGGGCTAGTTCTGGAGTTGTGCCATTGATAACTCTAGAAGAAATAGTAACGCCCCCTCCCGGCAGAATTAGTGTACAATCTGGGAGTCCTCCTGTAATCATGAGTTCTAATCAAGGAATAGTTGGTAGCTATGCCTAAAAGGTAGAAAGGTAAAGATTTCCCTGTCCAGTCATGTCTGACTCTAGGGAGCAGTGCTCATCTCCATTTCTTAGCCAAGGAAACCAGCATTGTCTTTAGACATTTCCCATGGTTCATGTGGCCAGCAATGCTATACGCCAAAAGTGCATGGAATGGTATTACTGTTCCACTGTCCCACCAAAGTGGTACTTATTAATCTACTCGTATTTGCATGCTTTCAAAATGCTAGGTGGGCAGGACATTTGCACAAATCCCATCTTATGTACCAGTTGCACCTTTTCTTGCGTCTGCTGGTAATCTTTCATGCCTTAGTCACTTTCAGATTGAATTACTGCAACACCCTGTCTTGAAAAGCATTTGAATCCTTCAATTAGTCTAGGAAACAATCGACATGCATAATATTGGGTACATCACAACCTTGATTTAGGCTTGTCCACAACTGAGTGTAGGTATTGACATATATCTGCACTGTGAAGGTGTTGTGAAAAGTAGATTGCAGATGGTTGTAGACGGATTGACGTGCATACCTCCCAAATGTCAACTATGTGTTGTGTAGAGGTGCATGTCCTTCATGCTGATTGGTTATTCCTGTTGCGAGGCAGATTGAATGCCCCCATCCAAAAAATTAGCATTCACAGAATATAATGCAACAGCTATGCCATTGTCTCCGAATAACAGGCGCAAGTGTTCTCCGACTGTAGTGATGCAGAAGTCTAAATCACGACTAGGTTTGTCTATGCAACTAACTGGTGCTAGCTATAATTTTTAAGGTTAAATATAGCACAGGGCCAAAACTGCCTCACCCCAGTCATTTCTGACTTTCCCAATAGGACATATATACTTCAGGTCTCCTCACTGATATAGAGCCATCTTGCAGGAGCCTAGGAGTCACACAGTCTCTGTGATTGTGACTGTCTTAAGAAACAGTATTTCCCAACCCAGCCCCAGATCTAAATGTTTCTGACCTTCTTGGCCTTTCAGAAGTTTATGAAATCCTGGTTACCCCTCCACAATGAGAGCCAGAAGAAGCCGGTAGCAGAAGCCGGTATCCATACTTTTGAGATTGTATTTGTGAAGTGCTTTGACTACTGCTTTATATTGGTTATTTGCTTAAGATGGGTAGCTGTATAAATTTTCGAAATAAACAAATACCTTCAGACTCCCTTTCTCTTTCCAGATCAGTAATTTATGTTCTCTCGTTATTTTGCAGAACTGTTTTCCAAACCGATGTTAGTGGTTAATAAAACCAAGTGGGATGAAAACAGCATTGTGCAAATTCAGTGTCAAGTGAATGGCCCAATGCCGATCAGATTCTCGCTCATAAAGGACAACAAAATGTTGATAAACTCCAGCATTTATACGGCTCAACTCCGTGTATCAGACAGTGGAATTTATATGTGTAGAGCAGAGATAAACAACATTTCCAAGAAAAGTGACCCAGTATTTCTCCACGTTTATGGTAGGTTGATTTAAAGATGTGAAGCCCTCTGTTTTTACTTCTTCCAACCTGGAGCTCTTCTAGATATCAATAAAGGAGAATATTTGTAGCTCAGGGTTGAGATGAGGGTTCCTTGGTGCTCTCTGAGCTTACTTACGTTCTTGCAGATGTTTCATTACCCAAATTAGGTAACATCATGATGCTTGGGTAATGAAATGTCCGCAAGAAAACAAGCAAGTTCAGAGAGCACCAAGGATCCCACTTCTAGATACGCTGAGAGTTGGGACAGCTAATCTTGGAAATCTTAGCTGGCATGTCCAATGTGTTTGGAAAAGCCAAGGCTAAGGAAGCCTTTCTTATCTGATAAATTGGAAATCTTTATACGCTTGAATGCAAACCTTTCTGCAACTTTATAGTACAGGTAACCCCCAACTTATGATCAGTTGCTTAGTGACTGTTCAAAGTTAGGATGGACCTTCAAAAGCTATTTAGGACCTGGTTCCGAAGTTCCAAAAACTCCCCCCCCCTGGATAGGCAGTCACATGACCCTTTTTGACCCATTCTTCAACTAGCCCACATTTACAGCTATTTGCGGTGCACCATGATCACGTGACCAAGCTTTACGACAGTGTGTGATTACTCATGCTTCATTAAATGAATCTGCTCATATCTGTGTCCTGTGGTAGTGCATTTTTGTCACGTGCCACCGTCATAAAGAATACAGTAATCCTCGACTTACGGCCACAATTGAGCCCCAAATGTCTCTAGTGAAGTGAGACATTTATTAAACGAATTTTAACTTTACGACCTTCCTTGCCACAGTTGTTGAGTGAATCACTGCCGTTGATCAGTTTGTAACTCGGTTGTCAAGTGAATCTGGCTTCCCCGTTGACTTTGTTTGTCAAAAGATTGCAAAAGGGGATCACATGACCTTGGGACACAGCAATGGTCATAAGTATGAACCAGCTGCCAAGCATCTGAATTTTGATCACATGATCATGGGGAGGCTGCAAAGGTCGAAACTGAGAAAAACAGTCCTAAGTCCCATTTTTCAATGCCATTGTAACTTTGAACAGTTACTAAATGAACTGTTGTAAGTCAAGGACTACCTGTATTTCTGAATAAGTAGACTGCACTTCCCCTCACTATTGTGCGTGGCTTTCTTTCTGCACTTTCATTTCCCATTTTAGGAATTAACTGCCATGCAATGAAACAGGGTTGTTTTATTATTTCAATTGCCAATAATCTCCTAAAGTGTGAGATAGGCAGCAAATAAATTTAGTTAATCAGTCAGTCAGTCAGTCAGTCAGTCAGTCAGTCAGTCAATCAATCAATCAATCAATCAATCAATAATACTCTTATTTCTTTCCAGCTCCAGTTTCTCTGCCTGTCCTTTCTCAACCATTTTCCCAAGTAGGTGTTCTGGAGAAGTTCTTTGTCTTACAATGCTACTCAAAGTTTGGGACTCTGCCTATAACATACTCCCTTTACAGAGGGAATATATATATCAGGAAGATTGTGACTGAACAAAATGTGCCAGCAAACTTTACAGTCAAAGCGACCAGCATCCAAGAGTCTGGACAATACAGGTGCCATGCGAACAATGGCCACTCTCTTTCACAACAAAGCAAAAGGCTAAATGTCACAATAATAGGTAACTATTTAGTATGCTTTTTTTTTTTTGAAGATTGGCAAGAATTGCTGTTTGTCTGAATCTGAATATATCTGAAAGGTGCCAGGTTGGGAAAACTAATCTGTGGAAATTATTGATTTCACAAGGTTCCTTTGAAAAATTTTATGTTGCTTATGTTGCTATTTTTTAAAAAGATCCTAATATAGACAGGATTTCCTTGCCTTTGTATGCTGTCTGGAAATGGATTCCATTAGAGATGATAGAGCTTTATGTTCACCTACAGCAGTTCCTTTTTTTTTTTTTTACACATAAGCCCAATTCCCAGCCAGTTTGGTCTAATGGTGAAAGCACCAGTGTAGAAAGCGGAAGGCCTTGAGTTCTAATCCTGTTTTAGGCATGAAAGTCATCTGGGTAGCTATGGGCCAGTTCCTCTCTCTTAGCCCAAGCCATCTGACAGGGTTGTTGTTGTGGGAGAAATAGGAAGATAAAAGTACGTTGGAATATATTCGCTGTCTTGAATTGTTTGTACAAATTATAAAAGCAGGATACTAAATAAATAAATAATAAAACACAGTTGGGAAGGATTGGGACCTTTGTTAACCCAGTTTAACCTGCTGCTGACTTTTGTCCATGTACTTTCATCCACAGCTCCTGTTGTTAACATAACTTTTAAAAGAGAACCAGAGGAGAACATAGAAGATGGCAATGGACTCGTATTTTTCTGCTCAGTTGCATCAGGATCCTTCCCTATTGAGTTCCACTTTTTTAAAGAAAATGATGGCAAATCCTTACATCAGGTCATAGAAAAGGAAAAACAGGTAGTTTCTTGGGCGAAGGAAAGCTTCACAAGCCAGGATGAAGGGAGTTACTTCTGCAGAGCTGACAACCAAGCAAAATCTTTTGTGGAAAGCCAGAAGATCCTAGTCAAGGGTATGTCCTACTCCTGACCACTGAAGACAAAGTCTATTGGCCCTGTCTTCTGTTGTTGATCGTGATGGGGATGAACATGTGTTGTATCATCATGACACAAGGAGTAGATATTGCACTTGATGAGATTAAATTTCACTACGTAATACCTCCAAGAAGTACTAAGAACTGCTTGTTAATACAAGGATTCACAAGAAAGAATTGAAGTGTGTGTTGTGCACCACAAGAGGATAAGGGATAATTTTTCTGCATTTCTGAAAACGTTCTCTTAGAACAATCTTTCAGATTCTGTTCTATACCGGCAGTCCTTGATTTACAACAGTTTGTTTTAATGACTGTTCAAAGTTACAATGGCACTGAAAAAAGTGACTTATGACTGTTTTTCACACTTATCTTTGCCGCCTCCCTATGGTCACCTGATCAAAATTCAGATTTTTGGCAACTGACTCATATTTATGACCAATGCAGTGTCCCGGGGTCATGTGGTCATCTTTTGCGACCTTCTGACAAACAAAGTCAGTTGAGAAAATAGGAACAACTGAGTTACTAACTTAAGAACTGCAATGATTCACTTAATAGCTATGGCAAGAAAAGTTATAAAATGGAGCAAAATTCACTTAATACAGCAGCAAAAAATTTGGGCTCAGTTGTGGTCATAAATCAAACACTACCTGTAACATTTTTTTAAAATATTCCTCTATTGGAAACCCTAGGGATTTTCCTCCTTCTAACATAGCTAAAGAGGATTGTGATTCAGTAGCACCATTTCTGGTCACCTTATTTTGAAGGAGAGGAGTATGGAAACCAGGAAAGGGGAGGTAGAGGGCCAACCTTTTTATACCCCTACTTTATAGTTTAATTTGTGCACAAGGTTAGCAGAACAGTTAAAATAAACTCTAACTTACCATAACTAATCCAGACACAGTGAAGGGTTGACACGATAAGAAGATATTCTTATGATATTATATGCCTACATTGTAACCTATTTTTCTCTTAATTTTTAGTTGTCATGGCTTCGTGGAAGAAAGGACTTATTGTAACCACAATCCTCCTGATTTTTCTTGCTGCTATAATTACAATCATTTGGTTGAATTGCCGTTTGAAAGCAAAGGGTAAAACCTGCCTTAAAAATCTTTAGTTCTTACTTGATTAGTGAATAGTACAGAAATCTTCTTCCGAACCTTTTGTTATTAGAACTAATGCTGCATTTCCCTTATTAACCCTAACAAAAGGAATAAAAGACTACCTCCACCTACCTCAATTAATACTCTTTCTTTCTCTAAACTAAATTTGTGCTTCGTTTGTCCTGCAGTGGTGCTTCTGCTGATTGGCTGGAAAGTTAAATTTGCAAATGCACACCAATTTATAGTGTTAGTGGATATGTTAGTGAACATAGTGAAAATGTTTATGGAAACTTCTGTTGCAGTATGAGGAAAAACTGAAATGACAGAAGAATTTGTTTGCAAGTTGAAATGGAGAAGAGTATTTGAATTTATAAAATGCACTCTATTTTCTAGGCATTAATCATGAGTTTGCATGCCATACTAATCCTAAATATAGTTGTCTTGGTCCTGGATTAACCCATTTAAGATTATATGTGAAATTGTTCAATATGAGGTATTCAAACAAATTGTAGCTGAACATGGCTTAGAACATTTGATATTCTCTCCCAATTCACAAAAAACCCCAAACAATTAACTACTATGTTTTTATGTACTATGTTTGTAAATCCAGCCCATGTTTTAATATTTTTTATCAAAAATGTTTACAGCAATAATAAGAACTAATACAAACTATGGTAGAATAAAGAAAAGGAAAAGGTGAGAAGGAAGGGTAGGGTAGGAGAGAAGAGAAGAGGAAAGGAAAAACTAAAAGTGCAATAAGAAAGTAAGTAGAGGAAAGTAGGAAAAAAGAGAAAGATATAAAGAAGGTTATAAAGAAGTGGCCTCTAATGTTCTTCACATCAAATATAAGTGCAATTATATTTTAACCTCTCTCTCTGTCTCTCTCTAAAGTCACATCTTTTTTTCATTCTTATGCAAAACGTTCACAAGGTGTTTCCAGTCATCAATGAATATAGATATTGTCCTTTCTTTAATCAAAGAACTCTGCAAGGTCTGTCAACCCTATAGTGAATATTTAGTTCCATGTGACCAGGAAAATTGAATTAATTAATATGTTTAAAAGGAAAAAAAACAGTATATTTGAAGATATACAAAATAATGTTCTAAAAATTCCATTGATCAATTAAAATTTATATCTGGTAGCAAACAGTAATTGAAAATATCTGTTTAGATAGGCCAGGAAACTCTTAAATAGTGCAGTTTTGTAGAAATATCCTATTTAAAACTATGTGATTAATTTTTGATTGTCAGTGGAAAGGGAATGTGTATGTTACTGTTCATAAAACTGATTTCTGGTCATTGGTTCTCTATGGGTTATAGAGAACTTTTTTGTTTTGATAGCAACATTTTTACAAATGTTGTCTTGCAAGATTTTTTTTCATAACTGCCCCATTTGCCATTTTACATGGCCCTATTTTATAAACTCTATTGTTATTTCTGATACTACGATGACAAATTATTCTTTAAGAAGTTAGAGAAAACTAACATGAGTTTAAACTAAAACCCATCTGCTTTCAGAGTTCTTTGTGCAATGTTAGAATAACAGTATGAGAAGTACTTTTCCTCCATGTTCATTTGTTTATACAACTGCCTTTCTGTTTCTGCACTGCAACATAGTAATTTATTGTTTTTTCTTCCCCCTTATCAAGCGAAAAGCATTTCTACAGAGTTGGCTGTGTAAGTTGGAATTCTAATTGTTATTGATGATATATGTATATCGATGATGATGATAATGATGATGATAATGATGTCATCATCCATTCAATCATGTCAGATTTTTGCCAATTCTATGGGCCAGGTCTCTCCACATCTTCCAATCTTGCATTAGTTCTTTGAATTTTTCTACGATTGGTGTCAGCTTTGATGGTGTCCAGCCATTGTGTTCTTTGGTGGTGTGGTTTCCTTTTACCACTAACTCTTCCAAACATAATTGCTTTCTGCATGTATATCTATAGGAAGCAATGAATAAACTCCTACCATTATTCTGTAGGAACACTCTCATTGATCTGCCCAAATGACACAACAAATAATTTAATTAATTAGTTAAATTATACAAATGTTTTGAGAGCATTAAGAAAGTTTTTACTATAGAAGTGGTCCATTGGGAGATGTAGAAATATTGAATTAAGAATATTTGGTAAAGAAGGAAATCAGAGTTCAGACATTTCCCCAATTAATTGTACGGGTATTCCTCCACAGGAAAAAGGGGAAGAGGTGAGGAATATCACAGAGGGCTAGAAAAGTATCAGGAAGAAACCTCAATAGTTTGCCTTCTGCTAAATGGGTGTTTTGTGAGTGGGCATGTCAGCCATTTGGTGGAAGAGCCTATAACACGATTGTAACATTCCCAAATAGATTCACCAGTTCAGAAAAGTAGCCTATAGGGCAGGAATCCCCAACTCCCAGGTCGTGGACCAGAGGTGGTATTCAGCAGGTTCTGACCAGTTCTGGAAAACCAGTAGCGGAAATTTTGAGTAGTTCGGAGAATCGGCAAATACCACCTCTGACTGGAGATTTTACAGTATCCTTCCCCTGCCACACCCACCAAACCATGACCATAGAACCGGTAATAAAAATTTTTGAATCCCACCACTGCCGTGGACTAGTACCAGTCTGTAGTCTGTTGGGAACTGGGCCTTGGAAGTAGTGGGCATGCGTGTGAAGCTCCCACTGCCACTGATGTTTCTGCTGCCAGTCCATGGAATCAGAAAGGTTGGGGACAGCTGCTCTATGGCATCAGAGGGATATACAACTATATTTCTGAAACCCTGGATAATCCTGTGTGTAATTTGTAATGCAAGTGCCTCTTTATTTCCCTTGTTCTCTTTCATTTTAGATCCAAAAGAGCAACCAATTCAGTGGATGGGAAACGGATAACAGGACAAAATAATGAAGGAGAATTCTATTATGGTAAGATTATTTGCTTTCTTAATGCCTGTTATAGATTTGGGCACTTCCTCATAGAAGCTATGAAATACTGCCATCCATTGTGGAAATTGGCCTTTCTAATTTAATCTGCCCTGGCAACAAAGCAGAATAAGAATTTGATCTGCACCAAAGAACATCTCCTTTCATGCCAGCTTCTGGTAGGAGAAAACCCACAGGACTTCTGTGATTAGACTTCCCATCCTATGAGTGATCGTCCAAAGGCAGGCGAAGTAGGGAAAGAGAAATAGACTCAAGAACACTGGCATCAAAACTGCTCTTCTCCACCACTTTTTTTTCTGGAAGTAACACCCTTTTAGTAAAGCTGCCCATGGCTTTACCATTAATTTGCTTCCATTTCATCTCCTGCTAGCCACGGGTTGGCAGAGAAGTGAGAGCAATAGCATTTTGGCACAATTGGAGAATTGTGACACTGAAAATCAGTGCTAAGGACCGGAAAGGGGACATGCAGCCACCACTAGCTCTCACCCCAGGGCTTGGTCCATTTTAGATTGACCAGATAACACAGCTTGTGCTAGAAGAAGCTGGTAAACACAACTAAAGCAGATAAATGTTGGTGTTGATTGTTGAAAATGTTGATGATGCCTCTCCTCTAAATTCACTTGGCGGGTCTTCTCCAATCTGCAATTAGCAGATTGTGTGGAAGAATCCTTTCTTGTGTAATGCCAACATAATGCCAGCATTGCCAAGATGATGACAACAATGACAGTGGTCTAGTCTAGGCCCAAGGTCATTAACTCTTCTTGGCCTAGTGTAACAGTTGTGTTAATGTAACCAAACATGGGACGGTAATGGGGAATTACTAACTGCATTTTTTTTCAGAGGTAATTCCTTAGAGACTAGTTGATAATTACAGCTGAAAATAAAGAATGAGAATGGTCAGAATCTGAAATGGCTAAAAACACTAATTCTCTCCCTGATACTCCTTTTTGTCTTTCTATCTTCATTTTTGCCATTTAGATTCGGGGTATAATGAAGATGGCGAAAAAAATCACATCAGTGCAAAAGAGGATAATAGAGGTAATATCTTTCTTTGGGTTTCCACATCAAATTTTAACTTTTTAGTTTGGTGCCTTTCTCGTATCCATCTATGGGATACACCCCTTGGCAACAGGGTTTTTTTCCCTCTTTTATTTTACACTCCACCCATGCACAGTACATTCTTGAATTGCCTTTAGGTATAATTATGCTAAAGCCACATTTCCTTCCTTAAGCCAAGGCCACACAGAGCAGTTTAGAGATGTGTAAAATGTGGTCATTCTGGCTGACAATCCTTTTGCAGTGCAGTCAGGTAAAATAAAATAAACATGAAGGGGGAAAATCATCCTAAAGGAAGTCTCTCTTTGTGGTTGCTAGAATTGACACCAGCTTATTAACACGTAAGTTCAGAATAACAGAGTTGGAAGGGACTTTGGAGGTCTTCTAGTCCAACCCCCTGCTCAAGCAGGAGACCCTATACCATTTCAGACAAGTGGCTGTCCTGTCTCTTCTTTAAAAACTCCAGTTTTGGAGCACCCACAACTTCTAAAAGCACCCATTCCATTGATTAATTGTTCTACCTGTCAGGAAATTTCTCCTTAATTCAAGGTTGCTTCTCTCTTTGATTAGTTTCCGTCCATTATTTCTTGTCCTGCCTTCTGGTGCTTTGGAAAACAGATTGACCCCCTTTCCTTTGTGGTAACCACTCAAATACTGGAACACTGTTATCATGTCTCCTCTAGTTCTTTTTTTCACTAGATTAGACATATCCGATTCCTGCAACTGTTCTTCCTATATTTTTGTCTTAAGCCCCATCTTTGTTGATCTTTTCTGCACTGTTTCTAGAGTCTCAACATCTTTTTTTAATATTGTAGTGACCAAAACTGGATACAGTATTCCAACTGTGGCCTTACTATGATTTTATAAAGTGGTACTAACACTTCACATGTTCTTGATTTTATCCCTCTGTTAATGCTACCTATAACCAGTCCGTCAATTAATAATCTATAAGAATTATAATATAGTCAATAAAACCTATAATCAGGCAGGCAATTAATCAAGGGGAAAAAGAAAGATTTACAGGATTGAAACTAAGAAATAACAGTTAAAACTAGCAAAAATAAGATATTTATGATATAAATACAAAATAAATATTTAGATTTTTTCCCCCATTAATCACTGTAGTGAAGGTAGGTTTTTACTTCATTATCACTGTATTAATATTTTTAGATGTGTTGGTTTGTTGGTTAGTTATACTTCTTTTGGACACTCAAAAGTTGTGCTGATATGGGTTTTTTGTTTTTTTCCTTTCCATCAAACTATGGCTTAATGTGTTGCAAAACACACACAATGTCTTATTCTGCTGGTTTATACATCATACCAAGCCGTAAAGTGTTTGCTGGAGGAAAATGCATATATTTAGTCATTTAGACGAAGGCCTGTATTGTTTTATAAAATCAGTGGGAATAAGATCAACTTGAACCAACAGCAGGTATATGCAACTTCTTGGTTGTTTTGGAGCGCAACTGAAACAAAAATTTTCTTACTCTGCTTGTGGCAGGATCTGACCTTGAGGCTCCTGAAGTGGAATATACGGAAGTACAAATATCGGTGACTGACCCTTCCCGAGGTAAGGAGGATGTCTTGGGACACAGTGTGTCCAGAACAGCTGTGAGATTGATGGTAGTTCCTGAAATTGTTTTTTTTTTCAGAAACAGCCACAATTAGGCCTGAATAAACAGGAAGAAATCTAGCTCTTGCTTCAAGAGCCAGCAGCTCTCTTCTTTCTAGCTTGTTTATTAATTAACAAACCAGCCTTTTATCCTGTTCATTGTGACAAGATGGGCCACCTCATGCACTGAAACGTTAGCCTGAAAAAGCCATCAAAGCTATCCCGTTCATTTCTGCCTTCAGCCTTCTGAACAGCAGATTAAATCGAACGTTGAGCAGGTGGGCCCCTCTCATTTCCTGCTCTTTCCTTCCAACAGCTGTCTCACAATTGAGTCTGAAAACTTCCCTTTTCTTCCAGAGCAGATGGGTTTTGGGGGGAGGAAGGAAAAAAAAATTATTTTATGTTTATTTATTTATTTATTTGATTTGTCAATCGCTTACAAGATACAGGTATAAGAATAAACATAGTTTTGAATACATGAGATGGATACTTATAAGAAAAAGAAAAAGAAAAGAAAAAGAAACAATAGGACAGGGACGGTAGGTACGATTGGTGTGCTTATGCACGCCCCCTACAGGCCTCTTAGGAAGGGGGTGAGGTCAATAGTAGACAGTCTAAGGTTAAAGTTTTTGGGGTTTGGGGAAGAAACCACAGAGTCAGGTAGAATATTGCAGACATTGACCACTCTGTTGCTGAAGTCGTATTTTCTGCAATCAAGTTTGGTGCGGTTAACCTTGAGTTTTTATCTATCGTGTGCTCTTGTATTGTTATGATTGAAATCAGACTATGGGGCACCAACATGAGAAACAACTTCATAATTTTCCCCTTTAACCTGCATTAGGTTGACTTCAGAAAACTACCTGTATAAAAATTACCTCACTAGAAGATGGCTCTGGGCAACTGAGGCTAGAATATGTCTCCCCAACCTGGTGCCCCTTAGGGGGTCCTACATACCAGCCATCAAGGCTGCCCACTATATCTAACTTCCAGGGCTTGAGTTCTGCTCATCTATGGTATGATGTCCATCTATGGAATTATTTTTCCCTATTGGCTAACATAGAGAGCAATACATACCCCCAGTTCATGTAAAACTATCCTACAGGGCCTATTTCTCCTGTCCTCCTGAAGCCCTTATTGGAGTATTTCCATCCTGCCATTCATTCCATCAACAGAGGCTCTAAAAGGCTTGTGTGGTGTCCCCCAGTAGACAAATAAATGGATTGGTGTGAACGGGAGGGTGAATAGCAAAAGGGTGCTAAGGACCAATTTATTTGGCCAGTTTGGGGGCAGTAAAAATGTCCCACCCCAATTAGTCAACCAAATGTCTTGGGATTTCTCCCAGCAGATTTGAAGACACATTTGGTAATGCCTTGAATCCAGAGCCCTAGGTATGAGCAAGCTAGGCAAGATTGTGATTAGTTCATGTTAGTTTTGTGAGTGCTTGTATATTTATGAACTTAGAAAGCGGGCCACACCTTAACAGAGCTTTTAGAGCCTCATAAGCAGGGATGATCTCATTTGATATTTTAAACATAAATCCTTAAAAGGTTAAAAAAAAAACCCTTCCAAGCTGTCATTTCCTTTCCTCTACAAAACAAGACTGAATGTCTCACTTCCAGGTTTGCATAAGGTTCCAATTTTTTTCTCTCTCTCCTACGTGCAATCAGTTTGGTGCAGACACTTAATCATGCCATCTTGGCTGTTATTAAAAATATATCTTTGTGTATGGCATTATTGAAAGCGTAGGTTCCTCTCATAAAAAATAAATGATGAATGAGTGATGCATATGCTTTCCTGGATAAAATCATTAGCCTATCGTTTTATGAAAGATTTGTAATGGAGAGGAAGATACAGAAGGAGCCTTCTGGGTTACCTACATTGTATTTTGATCAGAAGAATAATTTGCCAGGGAATTAATTGCCTGAATTAAACATGTTGTTTATTAGACACATTCATAACAATCTTTCAGGGGGACAGGAAAAAATAGGAAGGTATAGAAATAAATTCTGTTCACATTTGCAAGAGATAACTGACAAATCATTTCCACACAAGTGGTTTATAGCATTTTCTGGAGTCATCCAATCATTCTTCTGCAAAAAAATAACAGCAATGAGAACAGGCTGTATATTACTTTATCAAGGACTGAGTGATGCTGTGAAGATGCTAGAAGCCAAGGAAGTCACTGATGCAGAAATGACCTCTGTAGATTAAACCATGGATCAGTGCCTTACCCACTGGTTAGGGACTAAACAAAATAGAGAAATTATGGCCTGCCTCAGCTACATTGGAAGCAGCTACACTGGTCAGCTTCCCGGCCACCTTTAATTATAGTTTAGTTTGACCCATTTAAAGATAGTTTCTGATTCTGCACTGATTTTATTTTCCAGCTCCTGTAACAAATAATGAGACAGTTTATACTGAAATCAGAAAAACTATTAATGGTAAGTAAACAAAGGGGAAAAATTAAATTGAAAAGTTAAGTATCTCTGCCTGCTACTTTTACACCTATTTTTTAAAGAAAGAAGAAAGCAAAAATAATGAATTCATGGATTGCAAATTCATACCAGACATAATGAATATTCTTGGAAATAAGTCTCTTGAAATTCTGTGGAATTTAAATTCTGAATATATATCTGCATAGGATTATAGAAGAGCAACCAAGGCTTATAATTTTTCTGAGAGTAAATCCTATTAATGGGATTTACTTCTGAGTAGTTATAAAGTCAGGGATTACTGTGCAGGCAGTTATTAAACTACTCATCAACATCATGTTGACGATACATCTCAGTTCATCCTTTAAGACATACCTGGTGTTATTCCTATTCCAATTATTTTGATCTGAATAAATCTCTCTGAAGTTCCTTATAAGCAGTCATTTAAACTTGATGTCATCATAAATTGTGGTTTTAAACTTTTCTTGCTTGTCATCCAATGGAATGCCTCATTATTGCTTTCTATTCCTTATTTTTCTTCCCTTTTTAAATGATGGTAAATTGTCCCGTGGCGAATTGGTTGTGGCAAGTTTTCCTGTGCTGAGCTGGTTGTGGCGAGTTGGCAGTGGAGAATTGGCCACAATGAGTTGTCTTATTCTGCTCCAGAGTGCCACAAATCTTGTATTTTCAGTGTTTTGTGGAGGCTGGGCCACACAACTGATTATGTGCAATAGATAGGTGTCAGCTCTTAACAACCACACAGGTAGATTTTCTCCAAAACAATTAAGGAGAGATTGGTCCTTTAAGTCTTTCAGCAATGCACCCATCACCACTATAAATGGAACTATCTATCCTTTCTGCTGGTTGTCCTCTTCTTCTCTTTCCTTCCAACTTTCTCAGCATTAGATCCTTTTCCCGAGAGTTAGGTCTTCTCATAGTGTCCAAATTAAGATAATTTGAGCCTGGTCATTTGTATCTCAAATGAGAAATCTGGGTTGATTTCTGTGATGTTCTCTTTAATTGTTTTCTTGTAATTACTATTGTTCAGGTACACAGCTTATTTTTATCTAGGGATAAATGGCAACCTTTCATTAATTTGCACAGGAAACATTTGTACATCCTTGCCAAATATACAAGTTTTTATCTCCCCAAATATGGGATGGTAATCTCTATCTCAATTTTATAACCAATAATGTTTTATTCAGAGTATTTTCTTTTTTTATGTGTAGGATTTTTAACTTAATTTAAGTTTAAACTTTTGGGGATGTTATGTCTTACTGAACTTTGTCTTTTATAATTTTGGAAAAACTGATTTGGAAAAAAAATGCATATACTAAAAAACCGTCTTCAAATATAGAAATGAAAATATGGAAGGTTTTAAGGAATATGTAGATATCTTGCTGACTGGCTGTTTTCTATATTTGTATTTATGCTCCAGTCCTAAGGGTCTTGCAATAATACTCCAGGGAAGATATTATCTTCCTAGCTCCTGTAACTCTTATGGGCTACCAATGTTGGTGGGAGAGAGGGGGAATAGATCAGAAAGTAGATATTTGGTGTACTGTGAAAGTAAAGGCCTTTTCAATCTATAAACATATAAACATCCCAAGTGGTATCAGCTGGGAGGTAATGTCAATACAATCAGTTCTCAATTTACCACCATAATTAAGCCCATAATTAAGTTGACCTACCCAACATGGGATCATGTGACTGCAGGAGGGGAGGGCGCATGACCATTTACGACAGCTAGGCTGCTCTAAAGGATATAAAGCACTTCTTCTGTGGGCATTGTAACTTTGAACTGTTGTAAAATGCCTGGTCCTTAAATGAGGAGTGCCTGTAATGTTTCCATTTCTTAGAGTGCTCCAAAAGTGCTTTGTCCAGAAGGCAACTGGGCTTTTTTGTTGAAACCAAAAAAGTCCAGTTGCCTTTTGAGAAAAAACACCTTTGGGAGAACTATGACTCAATAGATATTTCTTAGAATGCAAAATTTGATTAGCCTCAGCTTGGCTTGATTTAAAGAATTACTGCTAGGAGGATTTTTCTTTCTCTTCCCGCCTCCTGCTACATTTCCTTTTTGCATCATCACCTAGGGTGAGGTATAGGTTGCTGTATTTTATGCAACAATTCTCTTTTGGGAAAATGTATACTAAAACAAATTTCACTACTTCATCAACCTAAATGAGTTTGTGAAGGGCAGGTCTTGCTTCAAATCTTTTAAAATCAATATTTCATTTGTTATAAGGAAGAAAATTTGTTTAATCAATGTCATTTGATTAAAATGTGATTTGGATTTGATTGGTGAGAAGCACCCCTTAATTTAACATTCCACCTTCTCTCTTGCACATATCCGGCTGCAACTTCAGTTATTTTTGGAAATGTAGTAAGACTGTATTGTTCTAATTACATCTGTTTTTCCTGTGGGATACACAGGAAAAGTGTTTCAAATAGATAAGCAGGACATCACACAACATTAAAAGCAGTTTAAAAGTTTATTATGTTACTTATTGAATCATAACTATGTTGACTTTAATTACGGAGATAGTTCATAATAGTATTTATATAAAAACACACATCCCGCCCATACAAGAGAATCAACAAAACAAAGAGGTAGGGAAATATCTTGGCCTATGAACTCCATTTAAAAGCTCCACTAGCTCCTGAAATTCTAAAAAACAAAGACTCTGAGTTCTAGTCCTTCCTTAAGCATGAAAGTTGGATAGGTAACTTTGGGCCAGTCACTCTCTCCAGGGATGTTCACTGCCTTGAGTTAATTGTAAAAATAATAAAGGGAGGGAAAGTGTGGCCTTCTGGACTAACAAAACTTCTGAACTAACAATTCCCAGAGAATTCACAATTCTCAAGCAGCATGCTCAATGCCAATGCCAACAGACATCTGGAAGCCTTCCACTCCCTTTTCACTCATAATTGGAAAAAGTACTTATGTTATTGTCATTTTCTTTTCACCCATTTGACATCTACAGGCCAAATAATAGGGCTCACCAAATTTCCTCTGTTGTGCACTTCACTCTATTTATGGAACCTTTTTTTCTCTCTGCAGTATGATAGAGATGAATCGTGCTCTTTTGTTGTGTGTTGAATATTGCCCACTTGTATTTGAACATTTGATATCATGGAAGGATGTAATTGGCTGTGAACGTTAAGTTTGTTCTATTAGGCATTATTCAAGTAAGATCTATCTTTCATTCTTTCTTGACTTGCTGTTTGAAAAGACTTATTTTATTTCATGTTCTATTCTACTTAGTTGATGGTTATACTTTAAAGCTGCATACTACCTTGAACATATTCCTGTATTTAAAAAATCAGGGTACTCGTTATTTTATAAACTTGATGGGCTCTTCATACTATAATGAAGAAAAACGCTACTGAAGTATCTCTCCCAGTTCTTTTTAAATATGCACATCTAGGATTAGGATTATACTATTTATGTCTTGCTACTTAATAGCCACAAAACCTCCGGGGTGTTGATACAGTAATTGAGTGACAGTATCTAGAAGCCAATAAGAGGAAAAAAAAATCAGCAAATCAATGATGCCAATTGATAAGAATTTCAAGGAAAAAAATCAGAACGAAACCTATGGTTTGAACTACAACTCTTTTCCCTAGAATTGTAGACTTGGAGATGGCCACAAGGATCTGCAATGTTCAATGTTCAGGAAACCTAACGAAACCCTCCTTGAGTGGTGGGTACGCGCTCACTTGTAAAAAGCCTCTAGAGCAGAGGTGTCAAACTCAAGGCCCAGGGGCTGGATCCGGCCCATGGGATGCTTAGATCTGGCCTGTGGGGCCATCCTGGTAACAGCAAAGGACCAGCCCATGGTGCCTCTGCCAGCAAAAATGGAGCTCACGAGGATCGCACACAGCCCTCCCGAGCTCCATTTTTGCTGGCAGAGGATTGCAGGAGGCTGTCCTCTTTGAAAACGGAGCTCAGGAGCCCATTTTCGCTGGCAGAATGCTCAGGCCACCATAGGTGCCCCCCACAACACGAATGATCTCATGCTGGCCATGCCCACCCTGGCTGCACCCACCATGGCATCCCAAGGTCAAAGTTAACTGATGCGGCCCTCAATGAAATTGAGTTTGACACCTCGGCTCTAGAAGTGAAAAATCTTTTATAGGTGGACTGTTACTTTGTTGTGCAGAAAATTTCTCTCAATATTTAAATAAAACTTAAGTTTACTGCAACTTATACCTTTTATTTCTGGTTCTTAGTTACATTGGCCATGGAAAATAATTCAATGCCACGAATATGGCTACTATATCTCCTAAGTCTTTTCTTCACACTGTCATCCCAAGGTCCTTCTGTCTACCTAGGGCTTGTCCTTTATCATCCATATTACTGCCCTCTGAATCCACTCCAACCTGTCAGTACTCTTTTGGAAATGTGCCAAAAAAAACCACACAGACTACTCTGGGCATGGTCTTAACAGCACCAGATTGAAGGGAACAATTATATACCTGTTTCTGATAGCATAATTCATTATGTCTCCTATGCTGGAACATTTCTGCTGTAACCAACACAACTTTGGTTATTGCCTAAAATATTTTCACAAAATTGTATCTTTATTCGGCTTATATTTTGTTTCCTACTGATCTCTTTCCCCTCCATTTTGGCTATCTCACACAACCAACCATCTACGTGTAAAACCATGTCTGCCACTTTAAAAACGCACTTTGTAAACTGGTAAAGTATATTTTGATCCAGTGATATTAGGTTTATTATCTTTTTTAAAAAATTGCTATAACCCCAAGTTGTTCTAATCAACAACTTTATGCTATGCGCTGGAAAAATGACTCAGTTTTTAGGTGGCACGTTTTGTGTCGAGACAGGAAGAGCTCAGTTTAACGTTCTGCCACCCACAACATTCTGTGGAAAAACAAATATTCTCAGCAACACCAAGCATGAGAAAACCTTGTTGCATTTTGCAGAGCTCTAAAAACTTGTCATGCCAATTTCCTGCTGCCAAATTCCAGACCTTCAAAAGGATGCTCTTATATGAGTCGGGATCCTTCCTAGCAAATACCAGCTTGATTTGGAATCCCATAAAAGTGCTAAACATCATTTTAAAAATACTAGGATTGGATATTTTGTCCAGATCTGTAAGAGTAGATGGACATAGCATCATAGAACTCATAAACGTTTTGTGTACTTTGCTCATTTCTTTATATATGTTTGGATTTACATTTGTGCAAGAACCTTTATGGTGCTTGTATGCTGATCCAATCTTTAAATCTGGAATGCATTTGCCAAACAGTTGGTTATTCTACAGTACCTTTGTTAAAAGTGCAGGTGTAAATTATATTCCTTTCTTTGGAACTCCTACATTGTTTCCTTATGAAATAAATATTTGGAAACGTAATACAGGTAACCTTCAACTTATGATCACAATTAAGTCCAAAATTTATGTTGCTAAGCAAGACAGCTGATAAAGGAAATTTCCCCCATTTTGCAACCTTTCTTGTCACATTTGTTAAGTAATCACTACAGTTGTTAAGTTAGTAACATGTTGTTAAGTGAATCTGTCTTCCCTGTCTTGGGTTTGCTTATCAGAATGTCACAAAAAGTTATCACATGACCTTGGGACATTGCAACCATCATAAACACATGCCAGTTGCCAAGCATCCAAATTTCAATCACGTGACCATGAGGAAACTTCATAGGTCATAACTGTGAAAAACAGACATAAGTCACTTTTTTCAGTGCCCTCATAACTTCAAAAGATCACTAAATGAACTGTTGTAAATTGAGGACTACCTGTATGCACAATCAAGACAGACTGCCAGAGAAGATACAAGCATCTCTAGAATCAAGACAGCACTGATATCTGAAGCAATTACTGTTGTAATAGTCATAATGTGAAAAATGGTCATCAGTCACCTTTTTCAGCACTGCTATAATTTGAAATGGTCATTAAATAAATAGTTGTAAGTCAAGGATTACAACTGTATGCAGTGTTCAAATTTTTCATGAACATTGAGTGAGCACCTGAATGAAGGATCACCATTACATTCTAAGGATCTAATGCAACAGTAAGGAAGATTACCAGCTAATGGGGTACGTTAATAATAGGAAATGCAGCCCCATCACATCTGGGGAGTCCTAGATTGAAGAAAGCTGATTTAAAGTGATCTAAAGCCACATTGGGAAATGAAATAATTTAGCTGTTTTAATATTAACAGGTTATGCAGCAGAGAAACAATTAGGTTAGACTTCGTCATAAAATATTGCTAACCACTCACCATAGGGTGAGTAAAACATGGGATATCCGTTGATTTTTTTTCTCCAATTTTCCATCTCCCGTAAAATTAGTGAACAACCTTTCATTTGGAGCTCTGGAAATATACAAAATTTATAATTTCCTCCTTCCTGGCAAGACAATAGTTAGCACGCTACAAAAGTCTTGGGTAATTTATTTCATATATGTTATTTCAAATGACTCTTTGATCTTAACTGGTTGAAGGGGATTATTGTTCTGGAGTTTATCTTCTTTATAAAAATCACAATTGCTTTCCATACCTTATGTCTGCTTTGTTAGTGAAGACCATGCTGGCTGGGGGTTATGGAAGGTGAAGTCAAACTCATCAAATTGGAGAAGGTTGAACAAATGGTTGAGCCACATCTTCTGTCTGTTTTTTCTTGCCATGTATATATCTGTGCAAGAAACCTCTATTTTTCTGAATACACAATTGGAGAAGAGCCTGGGATCGACATGAAATAGGGGGTTTCTAACTGCAGGGGAGGGGGAGTAGGAAAAAATTTGCTTGCTTAATTTTTAGGCTTATATCCCATCTTTTCTCAAAAGCTTAAGGCTCCATGGAAAGCCACAGAGAAGATCTGGGATAAACTAAGTGATGATAGTTACCATAAATTGTATGTTATAAGGGAAAGGAAGAAAGCATTACAGGTAGTCCTCAACTTATGATCACGGACCATGGGAATGCTGCAACTGTCATAAGTGTGAAAAATGGTCCTAAGCAGGGGTGGGATTCTACCAGTTTGCACCTATTCGCTAGAACCGGTTGTTAACATTCTAAGCAGTTCAGAGAACCAGTTGTTAGAAGAAATTACAGGCCTAATCCTGTAAGGAAAGTAGGAAGGAAACATTCTGATGTTGCTTACAGAAACTGCCTCTCTGTTAACCCTTATTACATTCTTGGCAGGACTAGACTTCCTTCTCAGGAACTTCTCTGGAGTTTTTTTTCCCTCCTTTGTTGGTACTTTACTTGTGTGGAGTGACCATTCAAAATTACAATGGCACTGAAAAAAGTGACTTATGACCATTTTTCACACTTAGGACTGTTGCAGCATTCCCACAGTCATGAGAGGCCAGTCAAGGAGATGTGTGTCTCAATGTGGGTGATATTGAGTTGGCCACACGTAGCCAATAACATGACCACCAAGCCATGTCCACCCAGTCACATGACTACCAAGCCACACCCACCACCTAAGCGACACCCACAGAACCAGTTGTTAAAAATTTGAATCCCACCCCTGGTCCTAAGCCACTTTTTTTCAGTGCCATTGTAACTTCAAACAGTCTTTAAATCGATGGTTATAAATCAAGGAGTATCTGTAGAAAGAAACTTAGATGAATGTGTTCTGCCTTGATTCTCTGCAGATAATGAAAAATGCAATCAGGTTTTCATGATGTTATTATAGACTAATTCAACAGAGTTACAGAATTCTTGTGAAGGATGTTTGCTTAGTCTACTCAAAGGGCTGACACATGCATAACATTTCATTTTTTCTCTTTTCCCACAAGTACCATTTTCTGTGATCTGTTGGGCTAACAAAAAGTGACTGTTCAAAAGCCATTCCCTGAGTTCCCATGGCCGACAACAAATTTATTTGGAGCAGCAGGAGTTTTGTGAGAGAGTTACATAGAGAGTATCAGGAATAGCTTTGAAGGACCAAAGGAAGGCCCATTATAAAGGCAACAGACAGATAAGAGGGGCTTGAGCCCTTGTCAAGAAAATAGTTTGAGAACATCTCATCTCAGATTGACCTCCCTAATTCCCACAAGATGAGGGAAGGGGATACACATTCACTGTTGCAAGACTCTGTTGCCATAGTTGTTACAGTACTATTGTTTTGTTTTTCTAAAGAATCTTGTGAACTATGAGTGTAGTGGAATGTAGTCTGGATTCTCAGGAGGGAGGGGCTGCATTCCAGAGGGAAAAGAGGCAGGGATGCATGGAAAGTTTGGTTGGGAGGAAGAGAGTTAAAACAGGCCCTTCCTAACGATTTCCAGTTGTGGTCACATAGCTGCTTTCTGGCAAGATCTCTGTCCATAGGTGAGGAACAATAAAGGAATCTACTCAGAAATAACTCCATGTGTCAACAAATTTTAGCCATTCTATGTGATTATGTCACAGAGAACTAGGGAAATTTCCAGTGAGTCAGTTTTGTGTAAATAATGGACATAAGCCTTGTAGGAGGAACAGGACTGCATGGCATAGGTTAACATTTTTAGTTTTAGAGATAAAGACCGACTCTCTGGTTGGATGTTGCTTGCTTTTCTCAGAATATTTTTTCCCACATTATTCCACATTACTAAAGTGTACTTCTCTGGTCCCCTGGGGACTTATATCATCATAAGCATCGTATCTAGTTCATGCATCAGATCTGTCATGTGCTTCTTTTGACAAACTATATTAATTAGCATTTCCCAAGTATGGCCGTTAGTATTAGTGCTACAGGGAGGTAGCTGGAATAACTGTTGCTTAGGGATTGTCCTTGAAACATTCACCAGTTTGGGGACCATTTGCTTCTTCGTTTTCTCTGCAGATAATGTGAACTGGGCATGTTTATGAATTACTGTAATAAATGTTGCTTTTTTTAGCCTCATGCATAATGATTTGAAAGTAAATCCTACTCTGTTCGATGAGTAAATTGCTCAGGTTTATATAGGAGTTCAGGAAAAGGAATATAAACAGTCATCAAATCAGAATGCTTTGATCAATTTTTTTCTTGATTTCTGAAATTGATATAAAGAGTGGATTCATCAAAAATATTCTAGCTCCCATTGGTATGCTACCAATAAATGACTGCTATGCTATTGTTAGAAACAATTAGACCTTACTGAAGATGTTACCTAATTTGGGTAATAAAATGTCTGCAAGAAAATAACCAAGCTTAAAGAGCACCAAGAATCCTCAGACTTTACTTTTCCTTATCTGAAAAATGAAAGTTAGGATTATTTAAGCCTCATCTTGAAATGCGAGGTAAATGTAAATAATTAACTATTTAAAGGAAAATCTTAGAGTGCTTAAATGTACATTTGTCTACTAAAGTTATAATTTTAGGAGTGGTAATTTTTAATCTATATCTTATGATTTTCAGATGCTGAGGAGAACAGACATTCTGTAAGTATATTTTTCATTTGACTAGTACACATTGGGGGAAGTGTTTAATATTTCAGTTGCCAAAGCAGAAGCCAAATTGTCTGGAATTGATTCATAAATATGTGTTAAGCCTATTGTACTTCATTAAGTGTATTCTGCATCTGTGGGCTGTATATCATAAATAGACAGAAAGAGATGTGATAGTATTAATCAGCGATGGGATTCAAAAAATTTTTACTACTGTTTCTGTGGGCGTGGCTTGATGGGTGTGGCATGTCTTGGTGGGCATGGCAGGGGAAGGATACTGTAAAATCTCCATTCCCACCCCACTCCTGGGGGAAAGTTACTGCAAAATCCCCATACCCACCCCACGCCACTAACCTGCTTTCCAGCTCCATTCTCCTGTGCAGGGCAACAAAAGAAGACCGAGCCGATCAGCTTGGACTTGGGAATCAGAGAATAGATGGGGGCAGGGCCAGTTAGGGGTGGTATTCCGAACTACACAAAATTTATGCTACCTGTTCTCCGAACTACTCAAAATTTACACTACCAGTTCTCCAGAACTGGTTAGAACCTGCTGAATACCACCTCTGGATTTAATGCTTGAAAGAGTTTCAAGAATTACATTGCCTTGGATTAGGAGCATGCAAGTTGACTAATACCCAGCTTGTATGTATACTGTAGTATACTGTGAATTAGGACAGTGTGTGATAAACAAAATATATAATATACCTACAAGCTGGGTATTAGTCAACTTGTATGTACATTGCCAATCCTGACTATCCTGAGGATGTCTCTGCTGTTTTTGGCTGTTTAATGCCACATTACTGATATTTCTTTGTCTGTGGTGCTGGAGACAAGCATCTCTAAAAAAAAACACTCTAAAAAGTTTGATAAACCTGTTAAAAGAAGCATGCAATAAATAATAGCAAAAAATAAGGCTAACTGAATGCACATACAAAAAAAAAAGCTGTTGAGACTTTAGAAAGGGTGATGAACGGTTGCAGGAACTCAGTATGTCTAGTCTAACGAAGAAAAGGACTAGGGATGACATGACAGCAGTATTCCAATATTTAAGGGATTGTCACAGAGAAGAGAGAGTCAACCTATTCTCCAAAGCACCAGAAGGCAGAAGAAGAAGAAGAAGCAAGAATGGAAACTTATCAAGGCAAAATCCAATATAGAACTAAGGAGAAATTTCCTGAGAGTGAGAAAAATGAATCAGTGGAATGACTTCCATTCAGAAGTTGTGGGTCACTGGGGGTTCTTAAGAAAAGTTTGGACAGCTATTTGTCCAGAATGGCATAAGATCTCCTGCTTGAGCAGAAGGGGTTAGACTAGAAGACATCCAAGCTCCCTTCCAACTCTGTTATTCTGTATTCTATTCTTATGTTGCATGTTCACAGAGCAGTAGGTGGTTGGACTTCCCAGTGTAGATGGCACTGAATGGGAAAGGAAAGGCCATCATGGAATCTACAGTTACTACTCCGAAGTTGCCTAGTATTATGTTGTATTGGAGGAGCAACACTGCCTGGCCTCAGAGTGGATATGCTGTAATGATAAGCTGTGGGTTAAGTGCTATTAATGCTAATATATTTTCCAATTCAAAGACAGGGAGGAAAGCACAAAGATGTGGCCATGAGAAAGAACCCTGAGGGATCAGGAAGCAGCTTCCACTGGAAAATAAGATGATTTTAATTTATCCTCTTGTCCTTGAGCTCTTGTGTCCCTTTCTGAACTATCCTAGAGAATCTTTCAATACTCCAGAGCAATTTTTCAGGGGAACAGAGGGATTTGCAAACATTATCCCTGTCCTCCTTCAGCATCCTGTAATCTCTAAACTCAAGCCAACAGATATTTAGTTTGAACATTGAGAACACTTCCTAAGCACAAATTCAATCATGCAATCAACTGCTCTGGAGTCTCCTTTCCGGAAAGCTTTCAAGGATAATCTAAACTAGAGCCTGCCCTTTAATTGTAAAGCTTTTTGCCTCAGGATCCTTTCTTCAAAATTCAAGATTCAGCTGATCAGCTGAAGAAACTTTGTTCATCATACAGTAACCTTGTTGAGAATGGTCATATAACTCCTGTGGCCTGTTAAACTCTGTTGAGGTATTTCCAACAAAGGAACAAGGCAGGTATTTGTGTAAGATGAGTGCTGTGCAGATCCCACAGTTACTGTAACTGGAGGATTGCAGTTGTGAGACAATTTCACTATATTCCGGTATTTAGTTGTTGTTTCCATGCGGTGAGTTCATATTAGGAATCTTGCTGTTTGGGGCTTGTTTAAGATGCCTTTTCAGCTTCCAACTTGATGTGGACCTCTTACAACAGTTTGCTGGCATGAATAGAAAAAGGAGGCAGAGTACAGAATCCTGAAGAGTCATTGTGCGTTTGAAAGAGCTTTACCACCATAGTGTGTACAGAGACACTGAGAAAAAGATACATTTCTTCTCTCTCTCTCTCTCTCTTTTTAAGATCAGGAAGATACCTGTGAGTTTAGACCCAGACCTGAGAAGGCAGAATAAGACTTATAATTATTAACTAGCAAGCAAGTTCTGATTGGTTGACATTCATCTGTCAGCCAATCAGTTCTCTAGAGATATTTCGTACTGTCCTGAGAGGGCAAGCCTCATTGGCTAGTATTTTTCCTTGACTTGCAAATATGAAACATGCCTTTCCTCATGAAAAGCAAGAAAACATTTTAAACATTGTAGGTTTTGTGTACACCTGATAAAGTGGATTATAATTAATAAGAATTTATACCATTGTTAGTTTAATTCTTTCAGATGTTAGCAGCAACAAACTAACATCACTATCCATCTGGTATTTATGATGGATAGTAAAGAAGTAATACAATTGCTTCACTGCATCTTTACCAATTCCCAGCAAGGCTTGTATTTGTTTGACAAAAAATGCAAAATGAAATTAATTGTGTAGTTAAAAGAGGCTACAAACATATGTTGCAATTTATACGAGTTGAACTAACCTGCTTAGAAGATGCTCTGAAAGGAACTGAAATCAGCATAGCTGATCAATAGCCATCCGTATAATTTAATAGATTCCCTGTTAAGCTTCCATTATTTCTGTTATTTGAAATCAAACTAAACTAGGAGAATTTCAAAGTATAATGAAACTTGAAGCAAATGTGAACTATGTAGATATTTGGAGTTGTTTTAAGAGATGTCATCCTATTTTCCAGTGGACATAAAATAGAAGCTCATAGAACTACTGTTTGTCACTGTCCACTTCAGAATCCTGGATGACTGAATTTCTCCGTGAGGCATGCTACCCGTAATATAAGCTATCCCAAGCTAGTTTTGAAAGTTTCATGGGCAAATTTTGAGTTACTCAGAAAGGAACTGGGTGTGGGTTTCCTTCCTGGAATCAGAACTGGCAATCTTTCTGTACTGTTTAATATTACTACCATTTTCTGAAAACATATTAAAAGGAAATATCTTAACAATAAGGGAGCTACTTCATGAAACACTAATTTAATATTGTTTGGTTTGCCTCAGAAGTACAACTTGATTTTGTAGACTATGCTCCTTCAATCCTTTTACCTCCTTGTGTAGATTAGATGCATTTGTTTATTTTATTGAGATCTTAGTACAATATAGAATGTGTTTTAAGTGAAAAAATGCGAAAGATGTAAACCGACTTTACACTGTTCATTTAGAAGAAAATGTTAAAAATGGTAATGTGAGATACTTGGGAAATATACAAACACCCAAAATTGAAATTCTAGAATAGGCATTGGATATTTGTCTTAGAAATGCATATTTGTATACTCTTAATGACGTAACTCATAATGCTGTTGGAATGCACAAGCTTCTTTCTCTATTACAAAGTAACAATCCCTAAAAAGGCAAATGATGTTACTTCCAGGTAAATATCTGTTCATTTGGCTATGAATGTTTGCTGACAATGAGGATCTGAAAACTTTATGAATGGTGGCATGTGTAGAAATTTTTTTTAAATGAAATTGAAAAGCTACCTACATGGAAATATTGGGACCTATCCACACAGAACAGCAATGGGATTTGAAAATAATTGTGTGGGTAGACGTTATCTGTAGACCTTATTACAGTATTTGCACTTTCAAATCTTTGTGACACAGTTGACTCCTCAACAAATTGTTAGGCAACCAGAAATTGTCCATGGTAATCAATCACTCCGAGACAAGTATAATCTCCAACTGATTTATTAGGAATAGCTCTGGTATTTCTATGGCATTTCCAAAAGTGAAAGTCATTTTCAGCAAGTTTCACAAAACCCACCTTCTCTCCTCCCAATTCTAATTGCAGCTGGAATTTTTTAATGCAACATACAGAATAACCTTGAACTTTTCAACACCTCCACCCCCCTTCCATTCGTGGCAGCTGAATCTCAGAGCTGTGATCATGAAATAAAAGGGGAGATCCTCTTTTGGCTCAATGGGTAGTTGAAGAAAGAGAAAGTTAAAGTAAATTGAAATAAAATGTCCAGAGATAAGAATAAGTATTCTAGCACTGAACTGGTGTTTTGAACTTGTTTATAATTAGTCAAATTCAGAACTGTTGGAGAACTAATTTAAAAATATAAGATGGCTCAGGGTGGTTAAAAGATACAGAAGTAGATACAGAAAGGTCTCATCAGTTTGCAGTATTGTTTTGTATTAAAATGGCTAATGCATTTTCTTAAATTTAAGAAAATGTAGCATCCTGCATATCAGAACTAAGAAGCCTAATTTCATCTATACTCTGACAAGCTTTGAGTTAGCAATGACTAACTAGGAAAGAGATCTTGATGGGATGAAATGAACACTCAATGAAAACACTTACTGTACAATTGTTCAGTTACTTGGTGAAAAGCGCAATTTCTGTACTAGAAGCCATTAAGAAAATAAGATAAAAACTGTCAATGTTGTAATGATTTTTAATTTGTTTGTTGGATTTCTGTAGCCATCTCTCTCGGTAAATAACTGTGCAATCTAGAGTACAATCCCACTTAAAATGTAATGTGCTGTTCTCATAATTAAACCTCAAAAAATATTTTAGATATGTAAAAATGTAAGAAGTGGTAACTAGAATCAAAAAGATAGAGTAACATGTAAGACTATCTTTCTTTGATTGTTTCTACCCATTCTGTCATTTGACAGGAGGGGCATATACTTGGGGTACTGTTGATTATCTAGCAAGACCCTGAAAGCAAATATTTTCTGTCATAGGGTCAGCCCTTTGGAACAATATTCTCCCTATGATTAGACTGGCCCAAATCATCCAGTTTTTCAGAAAGTTTTAAATTTTTTAATATATTCCTAGACAAGGGGGTTAGGTGGCTAATTGGTGCCCTTGAAATCTTGTTGTTTTATTGTTGGTTGGGTTTGCCCTCAATTACCATTATGGTCTTTATATACTGTTGTTTACTATGGTAGTGTCAGGGTTCTGAGCGATGCCCTAATTAAACAGGTAGTTCTTATTTTATATTGTGTTTTTAAGTTTGTTGTTAACCACCTTAAGTTGCCGCAGCAAAATGGGTGGCCATATATATCAAAGGTATATAATAAAAATGCACTTCTTTACCTTATACTTGAACTTACACTCAGTGGTAGGATTCAAATTTTTTTACAACTAGTTCTGTGGGTGTAGCTTTGTGGGTGTGGCAGGGTGGTATTTGCCGGTTCTCTGAACTACTCAAAATTTCCGCTACCGGTTCTCTAGAACTGGTCAGAACCTGCTGAATACCACCTCTGCTTAAACTTTGAGTAAAGCTAAGAATTTTTATAATATAAAACAAATATCTAAGAGGATGGGACATGGTAGTGGTTTCTAAAACCTTGCATGACATGGAGAAAATCTACAGCCAAGTTTTTCTTTCTGTCAAACCCTTGATCAACTTATGAAACCAACTTGTAGAACATGAGGTCATATTATACAAAAAAGCTAAACTTCATATACCAAGAATCTACCTCATGCTATATACAATAATAGTTCGATACCCATGCTTCGCTATGAAACTATGCAGTGGGGCTTAGTTTTTGGGGAGGAAAATAAGGAGGAGGGGAATTCTGCCTCTGCTGACCAGCATCCATCAGTATTCAGCTGGCTAGCGTCCTATCAGTGTGTGAGAGAGTTGAGGGCTGTTTGGAAACAAACAATATTTGCTGTGTGAGCAAGAAGAAGACAGCAAGGTGCCTGAGCATGGCTTAGCTCAACTGTTCTGTACTAAAGCTGTTTGGTGCTGTGAAACTAAAACTGAAACTCCGCTCCTGTGCTTGTGTTTTGCATTTGGAACAGATTTCTTTTCAGGTAGGGAGGGGGAGTAGAACTCCTTAGCATCAGAGCGTGTTAATAATAATATATGAAATACTAATGCTCTGATGGTCATTTCGAAAAATCCTTTCTTAGTGAGCACCTAGAAGCCAAAAGGAACATATGTGCCAAATTTCAAGTTTGTAGGCTTTATGGTTCTGGAGATTTTGTGATGATGCGTGAGAGGTATTTCGCTTATATATATATAGTTAACACATAGTATGACGTGCTAGAGCAGGGAATTCTGGGAGCTGAAGTCCACAAGTCTTAAAAGTTGCCAAGTTTGAAGACTCTTGTGCTATAGGATAAGGCTATCAGTAGTTACTGATCATGCTGAATACACATCTCACAGAATGGAGATTTCCATTCAAAGAAATACTGCATTTATTGTGTGTGCTATGTTTCATTAGTTCTTATAATGTTATACTCTCATTACTTGCAGAGAATAGAACCTTCTCCTGATGGGACTTAGGAAAAGGTGGCAGAGGAAATCCGTGAAAACAAGATGGAAGATGTCCTACCAGTTCCAGTTATTCTGCAGCATTTAGGTGCTTTCAGAAGTCGCACTTTGCTTGAGCGGTTGGTAACCCCTGTGGGGTGAACCGAGCATCTACAGTATACAGTACTTTTGCTGTTTGCCATTTCCATCCCATAACCTAGTGAGGCACATTTTCTAAATGGTTGTTCCATATTTTCTTTAATGCCATTCTTAAATGGAAGCACATATTTACAAGAAGTATTTGCCATCTTAGTTGGTTGTTTTGAATCTTTCAAGCCAGAAAATAAACCTGCCAGATACATTATGTGGTAGTAACTTCCCTGTCCTAGAAAACCATGCAAGCAGTCTGGCAATGAATTTGCAGGCACAAACACTGCTGGTATCAACATTTCAAAGCAGTGGCTTCCAGATTGAAATGTGGTCTACACAACAAGTCTTTCACATGGGAAAGCAAAATGTTATGTAACGTTTCATGTCACTTTTGCACCATCAATGAAATGTGTCGGTTCTTCTTGGCCAGATAAGTGGTAAGAAATGTTTATTCATGTGCCTGTCTTCTGTCACAAAATATCCGTTTGCAATGGACCATAAAAATGCCCTTAAAGGAGCTGCCATTTGAAATGTGCAATTAGATTGAGCTATTACTTGCTCTAACGAATAGCTTTCCTATTACCTCTGACTCTTCAGAGTTGGACAGTTCCCATAAGAACCAAATGTCATTCTGACAATAGCTTTTAAATAACTACATCTGTGCTAAGAGTTTGATTCCCCCCCCCCAAGAGATTAATCAATTGCGGTGCAGCCTTGAATTTTAATTGCTGCTTGTCAAATAATCTCAAAAAATTTCTTTGAACACTAAAATCATGACTGTTGAATTGCTTGGTTATGTCTACAAAACCAAGGTCTGACAACAATAATAGTAATGTTAAATGTACAAATCACTCTAAGGAATAATTTACTTAATCATGGTTTCCTAAGTCACAATGATTTGATTCCCCCAATATGCTAAGCCATCACCCTCAACATTTGATGAAATATTCAATAAACCAAGGTTAAGTGATACATACTGTATATAATACTGATACAGTGCACAGATATGATATTAAACAAATATGGGGACAAAACAGTAACAGGACTCTGTTTCCTGTCTGTTTCCCGAAAGCACATTCAACATAATCAGTGTTCATAGGATCTTGATGCAGTGACTATGTGTATGTATTGTTATTTCAAAAGTTACATGAAAATAATTGGCATGACCCTATGCTATCTCTGGTTCCATTCAATCTATTCCAAGGTAGCCTTTGGATAAACCAGAGGCTCTAGGACAATTGCAGCATTCTTGATTCTCTGCCACATTGGCTAGGGCTGTGGGAATGTCTGATTATCCTGAACCACAAGTTTTCCAACATTGTCTTACTTTCTTGAAACAATCCTTGGACCATATTTGCCTAAAAGCTGCTGTTTTTGCCATTGCTTCTTCTGAGGATCAAATCTCTGGAGAGCAGATTCTTGATAACAATTTGCCATTGGAATAAATTATCCACATTCAAGTCCAGGTAAAATTTTGTCATTCAAGTTTCCTTCAGTGTTAACTGATGGAAAGAATGAAATTCAATGGGAATTTGTAATATATATTCCATGTGGCGTTCATTTAAGTGCTTTGTATTGAGTTAAAGACAAGAAAGATTTCAGCATAATTTACTGTGCCAGTACAAACGCAGGATTAGCCATATTGAAAGAAGGCAGTGAACAAATCCTCAAAGATAATTCTTTAAGAAAGTAGGCTTTGCTTAAAAATCAAGATAAATGCCTCAGTGATAAAAGCAGTTCAAAATTAATTCAGTTATGGAGACAGATAGTAGCTTCTCCTCTATTGGAAGTTTTCAAACAGATGCTGGTCCAATACTTAAGGATGCTGTAGCTCTGGATCTCCTGAACTCAGCAGAAAGTTGGACCTGATGGTCAACAAGAGCTTTCCAGTTCTGTTTTTATGATATCTCTGATCAATTCATATTTTATTAGTGTTTAGGAATGAGCACATACACACAATCCAACATAATAAAGAAAAAAAACATTACTATTGGTAAAACATGAATAAATTCTAATGTACCATAAAGTCAAGTGTTAATCTTTTTTTCTGTTAAGTGCTCTATAAACAAACATTGTGATTATTCTCATGGTCTTTGTAGATTTGTAACATCATTTCTAATGTGAAGAGTGATGTCCATGTTTCAAGAAACTTTATTGTGACTCAGAAAGAATCTATTTAGGTCCTCATTAGCAAAATATTAAAATGCTGTACCCCAGCTTTTAAGCATCACATGAAATAATGCTGCAGAATTTTGCAACATCCCTCTTGATGTGCATACAAAATCCAGACCATGCTTTCCTATTCAGATGTTATTCTATATAATTTGATGTGGTATTTTATTAAAGAAATAATTTGAATGTCATTTGTGAAGAATCATTTTTTTCCTGCTTGTTATATGGGTGTGAGTTTGGATATATTAAAATGGAGGTGGGAATGGGCTTTATAGACACCCTGCAGGTCTTATCTGATTATTATTATCCAGTTATTATTATCTGGTTAGGAGAGTGACTGAAACATATGAAGAAGGGTTGCAGAGTATGTTTAGACTAATGAAGAGAAGAACTACATTAGGGGTTCCCAAACTTTTTCAGTCCACCGCCCCCTTGGTGCTACAAACTCATCCTCAGTGCCCCCCATCCCCACCCCCTATAAATAACATTATTCGGAATAACAGTTGCACAACCTACTAAGGAAAATAGTAACAGTAAAATCAAAACTGTAACAATTAATTGCACATTTATTCAAAACCAATTTAAAAATCATTTTAGTTAATGTTAATTCAACAAAATTGTTGAACACGATACCAGGTTTTCAAAGTCTGATAGTTATTTATCAAGAACCTTAGTAACTAGTAACTTAGTAAACTCAGTAAAATTTAGTAACTACTTCACTGTTCAGTAAATTCTTAATGTGAGGGATGGGCTTGATGAAGTGATACTTGATGAAATGTCTGGTTTTAAGTCACTTAGCAGGAGTCTTAAATCAGTACGTTCAGTAATCTGGAGTCGATTTCTTTGCTTGGAGAGAAGTTGGATGACCACATTGAAACCACGTTCCACCAAATATGATATTGGAAATGCAACAAAGAGCTTCTTAACCACTATCCAGTGTTGCAGAGGGGCGAGGAAGTAGTAGAAACCTGCTTTTTTAATTTAAAAAAATAGGGAAAATTTGTCGAGCCAGGCAAAACAGAGCAGTACGCACAAGGCTTAGTGTAGCTGCCAGTGTACGGTACACGCAGGTGCAGGAGGTGATGGGATGAGTCGGACCGGAACAGGAAGTGGCGGCTGACAGAGCCCTGTTGGGAGAAATATCCTGCTGGGTTCAGTTCCAAGTGGGGAAAAAGACACTGGAAACATGGAGGCTGTTTGGAAGGTTTAATATCAGGATCACATGGCTTGGAGTGAAAAGGAAAAGATCAATAAAAAGGGCTGAGGTGCTGAGAGTGCCTGGGTTTTATACCCTCTGTTGGGATTTGAATTGGAGCTTGTATTCTAATTGATTGTCAGACCCCCATGGGGTCATGCAGGGGCAACTCTGTAGGCTGTCCTAAATTCCAGGCTTGGTTGAGCCTTGCTGGATGATTTATGCCATTAAAAGGGCTTTTGGAAATTGCTATAACTTTATCTGAAGATTTTTGTTATGTAAAGTATTCTAGCCCAGGCCTTAATCGCCCACCCATTAACAAAGGTGGGGATGAGTTTCTACTTCTGAGGTGATTTTCTGCTTCTGAGTTTCTACTCTTTTTAGAGGAAATATTCTGCCTTTTTAATATTTCCTAGGCTATTTCAATTTTCTAGGAGAGGGGTGGGTGCTAATTTCCTACAGCCCCAGGCAGAATTGTGCCCTGTGAGGGGCCACTTCCAGCACTCCTCAGCCACCCTCCTTGCCTCTTAGCGACCCCCTAAGTCAACGCCCCCCAGGGGGTGGTACCGCTCACTTTGGGAACCACTGAACTACATGATACCGTTAGTAGTCTTTCAATATCTAAGGGGCTGCCTCAAAGAAGAGTGGGTCAACTTATTCTCCAAAGCACCTGAAGGCAGAACAAGAAGGAACCAATAGAAACCTATGAAGGAGAGATCCAATTTAGGACTAAGGAGAAATTTTTCCTGACAGTGAGAACAATTAATTGGTGGAACAGCTTGCCTTCAGAAGTTAATCCAACCACTTGCTCCATCACCGGAGGCTTTTAACAAAAGACCAGACAGCCATTTGTCTGAAATGGAATAAGATCTCCTGTTTCAGCAGGCAATTGGATTAGAAAGCCTCCAAGGTCCATTCCATTCCGTAATCCAAACTAGGCAGCCAAAATCATGGATACTAATACTACTTTTTTTGTAACTCAGAGTAACAGAATCTTGTAGGTCTGAAAGCACTTCCCCTTCCCTTACTTTTACTTTCAGGAGAACTAGGGAGGGTGATGTCATGGTATGTGGGAATGACCTTATGAAACAGGGCACAGAGACACAGCCAAGGGAATGATCAGATAAAAGGCAGTTTAATCTGCAGAAGGAATGAGGTAGGCCAAGTGGCTCAGAAGGGATCCTCCCTAGTTTCCTGAGTTATAAAGAAGACCTGGGCTGGGGGTTAGAAATGTACTTTCAGGCTTCCGTGATTCTGTTAATGTAACCTTACAATAAAGTAGAATTAGCTTATCTGGCCATGTTTCCTGTTTGGTCCATCTCGCAAGGCTGACGGGTCTCTTCTGAGATATTTTATCCACCCTGTCCCACTTTTGGATTCAGATTTTTTTTTATCAGAGTGTTAATTTGGCCATGGGTTTTCCTCCTGTCTCTCAAGGTTATTCTCACAGTCCATTATTAACTATAGTTGAGGCCGGGAAGACAAGAACCCTGAAAAAGAATCAGAGAAAAATTATCTGCATATGTACATATATACTGTTTCTACATGCTGCTTGCTCACCATTTCTCACTTTGCTGGTCTTCTGGGAGGAAGAAAATAATCTTTCATTGTGACCTGCTGAAGTACCTTTTGGTTGCCATTTGGAAATTAGGCAATATATATATGTATGTATGTATGTATGTATGTATGTATGTATGTATATACATACACACATACATATATTTCATACAAGTCATTCTTGTTAGATTTATATCCTTCCTTTATTTTGTACCTCTCCAGGCAGCATACACAATGACACCACCTCCTATTTTTCCCACAACAACTATTCTGTAAAAAGGGTTGAGTTGAGACAGCGTAACCGGCCCAAAGTCACCCATTCAACTTTTATGTCCAAAAAGGCCTGGAAACCAATCTTCTGCTTTCTAGTTCAGCATCTTATCAATACACTAAACTACCTCTATACCAGCTCTTCACAAAATGCAGCAGCTATGAAGGTTTGCCAATCAGCCCTAGCATCAAGCTGAAAAATATACCCTCTTTTAAGATTCCCAGTGTGATTCAACACAAACATGGAATTTAAAGTTCTTAAAATAGAACTGAAAAGCTACCTAAACATAATCCACATAGGAAAGGGTAAAGTAGGATGATCAGAGGCAACACTTAATATTTGAGGAGAGGTCTGAAGGCCTAAAGTAAGTAGATCCATTATCACGTATGTGAGCTGGGGAGAGTTGTACACAGCTGTTTTTATTTGGGAAACACCTATTTTAGGATAGACTACATTTGTTTCCAGCCTGGTTAGAGTCTCAGGAAATTCTAGGCCAATTCTAGGGATCACAGGTTGCCTACCCTGTTAAAAATGATGTGGCAAGTGGATATTTAAGTATGGATTGCAGAAATTAGTGACTCCTTAATGCTCATTTTATACAGCAAGTATAGGGACTGAAAACACCCTCCTTTTCAGCACTATCATTTTCAGAATTTCCTGAATCTTGATTCTTAAATAAACTTTAAGCTCTCATGTAGCTATGCCTTACCAATCAACATTGCCTTATCTTAAAACTTAGACACATATAGTACAAATAATGAAATGAGCGTGAGGGCAATCCCTTAAGGAAATAAATCCCATTGCAGTGAGGTTAATGCTCTCTGATTCAGATAAAAATCCCAGATGCCAAGTTTGTCTATTGGGCAACTAAGGTAGCACTTTAAAAGGATTTTTGTGCAGTCTTAATTGAATCTGGGCTCAGTTTCAATAGTACTCGAACAATGGGCCATTAAAATTCTGAGTGTTTAAATTCTCCATGTTTCTGTTGTTGATCCATGTAGGGGTCAACAACTATAGAACAAAGTGTGGTTAAAAAGTACAAGATGTATAGCACAGGAAATTATATAGTTCAGGTTCATCAGAAAGATTCCAGATACCATGATAGTTGTCAAGAATCTCTACTTCCTCCTATCTGGGAGGAAAGCTACAATTTTTTTTTCTCTCTGAAAAGAACTATATGATTACTCATATTAATCTACTATGTTTCTTTGTAGCTTTACATTTTAATCTTTTTGTTTGCTTTGCTCACTGTAGCTCTAAATATCATCTAAAGACTACACCCATGCATCAGATAAATTGGACTGTAGTCCATGACAGACTGTGCTAATAGGCACAGCTGTCATCAATTTATGACTGCTTGTGAACATGTTTTGGAAGCAAACAATTACAAAACATGGAGACGTTCTCTAGAACTCTCTACTACTGAATTAAAATGTAATTTGAAAGAAAGTCAGATCCAATTTATGAAGCTTGGCAGACAAAATACTTAAGGCTGCAATCCTATAGGTACTTGATGGTAAGATCTATTGAGCTCAGTTCTCTGGCTTAGGAATCACTAGATTAAAATATATTTACTGCCCAATCATTGGGATTTCTCTGGGAAAAGTGCAAAGGTTAGTCAAAGTAATTAAAAGCAGTAAAGCAATAAGATAAAATCAGTAGATTACATTAGTGAACAACAATCATAAAACCATAAAAAGGAAGACTAAAATAAAAATGGTGTTATTTTAAGACTCCTAAGGCTGCTCAGAAACAGTTCTAAAGTCAGGGAAAAGCAGCCATGAGTTCAGTGAAATCAAGGTCAGAACCTTCTTTGGAACACATTAAACGATGTCCAGAGTTTTCCAGGAACATCTTAGCAAAGTGAAATTCCTGGCTTGTTCATTTTTTTTTCCACTTGAAAAAATATTCAGCAAGAGCCTATTACCAAAACACTCCCTTGAGTTGTAGTTCCATAAATGACTGTTGAGTTTCCCTACAATAACATGCAGAAAGAAATCCACCTGATAGTGTTATTGTTTCACATCTCTCACATTGCAGGAATCTTAATTTTCCATCCAAATAACAAAAAAAAGTAGACACACACTGATGACATAAGCTAAGGTTGGGCAACGCAGAGCCCATGGGAACATGTGATACCCAGCCTTGTTTTTGTAGTTCTTAGCACCTTCCCTTCTTCCTTCAAGATTGCACAACCAAATTCAGGTGGGAAATTGCTGATATTTGGCAACATGGTTTTTCTTAGTCTGTGGATATGTAAAAAGGGGATATAAATCCCGGAAAAGAAAAACAGAATAAAAATAGAATCAGTCTCTAAGATCTTCTAACAAGATCATGGTATCACTTCCTGTAGAGCTCTTGTTCTTTTGCTTTTGCTTTTTTTTGTAAAGTACAGACTGCAAAAGAAAATAATATATCTCTCTTCTCTGATATAAATGCATAGTGTACTTCTAGGGCCACCTTCTAGCAAACTGCACAGGGGCATTTCGTACATTGAATAACTGAAAAAACAACATTAGATGCATCCTCCCCACTCCTCCCTCCCTCAGCAATATATGGTTCTCAACCTGCCAAAATGCTCTTTTCTAAGAAATTAGAGGAATGAGACTCGTAAAATGAGGATCATGACCTCAGCTTCCTGCCTATTATATACTATGTGAATTAATATAGAGACAGAACTTTCTGAAGCCTAGTTTGACTTTTGGATATCTCTGCAATCATTTCAGAAAGTCTCAGCAGTTGATTTATCAAGGATCTTCCTGATACGTTAATGGCTTTACCATGTAATGATGTTGTCTTTATTTTGTCACTTTATGGTGCCTTCCCACTGTTCTTCATCCATCTTCTTTTCTTCCACCAAAAATCCATCCATCCATCCATCCTTATAACAAAGATCAAAGAGCTACACAATATCTTGTGATTGCTCCAGAAGTAGCCTTCTGTGCAAAAGGATTTTGAATCTCATGCAAATTTATGTGTTACACAATATAGCAGAGTTTGGCTTTGTCACTGTTGTGCTTCTGTTCTAGTGATCAAATAAAAAAATTAGTAGTAGTTTTTCTCTATTGTTTGATACAAGCAGTCCAAAGTAACCGAGTAATCACAGGCACTTTTAATTAACCAATCGTAACAGTAACTCAATATCATATAGCCATTACTCCATAAATGTGATTTATAAATTTAATTCTCTTTGAAATTAATGGAGCTTCCTGATTTTAGTAATCTTTGGGACATACATCATTGATTGGCATAGGGTCTTTTGTGAGGTACAAACGACGTCCACGATCTCGATGATTTCAACCTTTATTAACTATTAGCTGTTAACTATTAATTGTAGCCGCGGTAACCGCAATAGCCGCTATATGTGCAAGTCGGCTGACAGGAATGAACAACAGCTGACGCAGTCTGACAGCTCATTTTTATATCGCTCGCTGTCAGACGGCTCAGCCAATGAGAACAAACTTCGGTTCCCGCTCAACTCAGCCAAACGTAACAGGGTCTTTAGAAGATTCCAGAAGGCCCACTCTCCTGACTTTCTCCTCATGGCATCTAGTCATGCCAATAGACATTTTTTCTTGTGTATTTAATTGGAAAATTAAATCTATTAAGATCAATGATATGTGATGAAAGCCTAAACGTGAAACAGGTTTTCAGATGATAATTTAATTTGTTTTACTTTGAATGGAAAGCGTTCTCACCTGGTCAGGCAGGGAAGTTATGCTACATTCAGATCCCATCACTCAATGAACTCTGAATGGTGGTGTCCAGAAAGAGGGTTTTCTCTGCAGTTGTGGCCAGAAGTGGTATTCAGCAGGTTCTGAGCAGTTCTGGAGAACCGATAGCACAATTTTGAGTAGTTCAGAAAACCACCAAATACCACCTCTGACTGGAGATTTTACAGTATCCTTCCCCTGCCATGCCCACCACGCCACACCCACAGAACCAGTAGTAAAAAAAATTTGAATCTCACCACTAGTTCTGACCAGTTCTGGATAATCGGTAGTGGAAATTTTGAGTAGTTCAGAGAACCAGCAAGTACTACTCCTGACTGGCCCTGCCCCCATCTATTCTCTGCCTCCCGAGTCCCAGCTGATCAGCTGGATCTTCTTTGTGCCCTGCACAGGAGAACGGAGCTGGAAAGCAGGTTAGTGGGAAGGGGAGGGAATGGAGATTTTGCAGTAACCTTCCCCTGCCACACCGATCAAGCCCACAGAACTGGTAGTAAAAACTTTTCAATCCCACCACTGGTTGTGGCCATCCTGTGAGGCAGGTCCCTTCTCTCCTGGTCTTCTGAAAAGAAGTTAAGACATGGCTCTATGGCTTTTTTGTGGGGGGCCCAGGGGAGCATACGGCCATGGGGCTGGTTAGTGCCCTGGGAGCCCTTGCTTTGCCTTTTAAGTGAATTTTTAAAATTTAACAATTTTTGCTTTCTTATAATTTTTTTAATGTTTATACACTGAGTTTATATTTTAATATTTTAAAGCACCAAGAGTATCTCTCTGAGGGGGATGGGTGGTTCAAACCTGTGATAAATAAATAACTAAACAAATACATATCCATCTGATAATTCCAAATACTGAGCCATTAGAATCTCAGGTGTCACAAAAGAAGATTCCAAGACTGCAGCCACTCTTCAAGGAGGGGAAATGATCACTAGTTAATTTTCATGTGACATTATCTTCCAAACAATTCCATGCATCACACCCTGGGTTCTCATTTCAAACTTATACTGAATTAATACTCTTGGGAAACTGTTGTAATCTGGATTCATACATTGTGTTGTTCATTTATGCATCATGAGGCTTTTGTACATGATACATGTCAACTAGGAAGCAGAAAACTCCCACAGATATCTCTTCTCAAACATGAACAAAAAGGCAACAGCATCTTTTTCATCCACAAAGGAAACTAAATGAAGCAGTAAGAATTTGTTTCAGACATTAAGAATTGGCTGAGTTGATCCATTTTGCCTGGAGAAGACAAGGCACTTCTCTGTTCTTCTGGTATCTACAAACTGGTGGTTAACAGACAACCTGTATCTGGATCTACTGTCTGCATGGAATCAAATAAAAAATGGTGAAAAAATAAATAAATTTATATGCTTCTCCTGTCTCTATAATGTAGGATTTTCCTGAAAACTTTTTCCAATTTACTTTTCAACTAGGAGGGTCGTCATGGACCCCTTTTCTTACAAGAATTACACTCCTGTAGAGGTAGTCCTCAACTTACAACCATTTGTTTAGTGATTTACAACTAAAAAAAGCGACATATTACTGTTTTTTACACTTAGGACTGTTGCAGCATCCTCGTGGTCACATGATCAAAATTTGGATGCAGGAAAATGGGGCAAAAGTCAGCAACAGAAATTTTGGGTTCAGATGTGGTCAGAAATCAAGGACTACATAATATCATGGGATGTCCATGGGGTCAAGCCAATTAACTGTCCACTTTCTCCCTCTCCAGAGGAAACTCCAAGGGAAAACAATCCCAAAAAATTTCCTCCAGTGCTAGGGACAAACGATAGCTTGCTGCCCACTTAGTGGTTCCTGAGATTTTCCTTCTTTTTGCAGTCAAAGTGTTATGGTGCCTTCTACAATCTACCCCTTTCTCTATGGTTGCCTTAAGGGTTGTCTTGATTTCGTTCACTGCACAATGGGCAGTTGGAGATGTTGTTTTGTTCTGAAGCAGAACAAGGGAAGAATGGGTGGAGTGGCAATTGGTTCCTGGCACTGTGCCTTCCCAGTAGCGGGCTGGAAGGGATGCTGTCAGGATACAGAGGAAGCTACAGCTCAACAGTGAGGACATTCCTGCAATGGTGCAAATATGCTGCAGATGGTAAAAAGCTTGAATTAGGTGGCCACCTGGAAGTACTTTTAGATGTGATTTCAATATAGTGAAGGAGGCAGGCAAGGCTTTTCCTCTATCCAATCTTTCTTTTTGGAGTGATATTATCTTAAGTTAAAAGTGAATTCTTTCCAACTTAATATGATACTTATTACTATTTTTCCAGAATCCTTGATAAAGCAATTAAGAACAAAGAGCGTGCAATTATAAATGGATGACCCACTGAGAATCAGTTATCTAATTCAAAAGGTGCCCCCTAACTTTAATCTAAGATGATGGAGTTAGTAGTATATGTCATTGTCAGCATGAAGATATTGTTGAAAATATCACAGGGGTTAGAATTCTGAGGCATGAAATGGGCTTAAATATATAAAAAGGAACCATCAACCATATTCAAGTCAACTGACATCAATTACAGGGATGTTCCAGGTGCCACATGAAATCATATCATAAGTGTTTTTCAAATTACACTTAGATTTAGACATTGTTTCTAGACATGGCAAGATTTGTTGAGAAAACATACTAAACCAATTCTATTAACTAACATCTACAATTAGAATATATTTTTGTAAAGAGGCTTTTAATAGATTCAACTGAATTACAAACCAAATGTACAATTTCCTGATTCTCTGTTATTAAGGACATACAAGTCCATTTCCTCCTTCCCCATCTAAGTGTGATATTGTATTGTTCTTACCACAATTATGTCAGTATGAGTGTTGAGATGTCTGAATTTTTGTACTTGCATTGAGGCACATCATACAGTAGGTAAGGGATAGAGTTGGCACTGCATTATTAAGGTGTAGATTTTGTCACTTGTTCCTCTTTGTGTACCTCATTGTGTGTACAATCAGTTAGACACTAATGATTGTGTAACAAAATAAAGACAAGTTTTCAGTTAGGTGGATAACCATTAATTTGAGGAATGTGTGTATGCATGTGTGCAAGTGTGAATTTTGTTACACCATCTATCTATCATCTATCTGTCTTTATCTATCTATCATCTGAGGGCCCTGAGGAATGCCCCCCTTTCTCAGGTGTGGCCCTCAGACCTTTCCCGGTCATACCTCGAGGATGGCTCTTGGGTGCCAGAGAGGAGATATGACGCAGTTGGGGATTTTAATTTTAGGGATTTTAAGGGGTCTTTTAAATTATTTAAATTTTTGTCGAAATTTTTAATGGGGTTAGGGCAAGGGAATTTATTAATTGGGTTAGGGAGCGGGCCCGGGCTGGGTTTGGGGGACAACCCGCCTGGGGATAAGGCCAGACCGGGGGATACCTGCGACTGGGAGGCCTTGGGATCGAGGACGGTCGTTCCGAAGATGGGGGTTTCCTCTGGGGAGGGGGATGAAAGGGCTATCCCTACGATCGGTGGGAGAGGCAGGTATGGTGTTGACAGGGGGTCTTATCAAGTGATGGGAGCTCGCCCCCGCTGTTTACAAGCGGTGGTGCGCTCCGGCCCCCAGGTCATGTCTCGCTCCCTGAGTTGTTTAAATGATCGGGCCCCGGGCCTCCGGCTGATGCTTTGCAATGCCAGGTCCGTAGTGAATAAAGCCCCCCTTGTTCACGATCTCGTCACGGAGGGGGGTGCGGACCTGGCGGGCGTTACCGAGACCTGGCTGGGACAGGAGGGGGGTGTCCCTCTGGTGGAGATGTGCCCAGCCGGGTTTCGGGTCTTTCATCGGCCGAGGGCCGAGGGGAGGGGTGGGGGGGTTGCGGTAATTATTCGGGAGGATCTAGATCCTAGGGAATCCACTGTTCCTCAGACGACCGGATGTGAGTCCCTGTTTGTTAAGTGTGGTTCCGGGGTTCAGATGGGCCTATTGATCACATACCTGGCTCCCTGCTATGTGACATCGGCCCTGCCTGAGCTCCTCGAGGTCATAGCCGGTCTGGCGGTTGAGACCCCCAGGCTGATGGTCATGGGGGATCTCAACCTGCCTTCGGCCGGTGGGGCCTCGGGGACTGCTCAGGAGTTCTTGGCTTCCATGACAGCCTTGGGCCTGACCCAATTAATTAAGGAACCCACGCATATTGGGGGTCACATTCTGGATCTGGTTTTTGTCTCTGGACAGTGGCAGGATGATCTAGGTGTTGGGGATGTTTCTGTTGAACCCTTGTCATGGTCAGATCATTCGCTCCTTAGGCTAGACTTCCAGGCCGCTCCTCCCCATCGCAGGGAGGCGGACCAAATACGTTGGTACCGCCCCAGGCGCCTGATGGATCCAGATAGGTTCCTGATGGAGCTTGGGCCATATCCCGACATTCGGACTCACGACTCGGTGGGGGACCTAGTCGCCACCTGGGAAAGGGTGGCGTCTGGGGCCCTGGACCGGGTCGTGCCCTTGCGGCCTCTGACCCGGCGCCGCTCTCGCTCAGCCCCCTGGTTTTCCGGGGAGCTGAGGGAGATGAAGCGCCGGAAAAGACGCCTGGAGAGTATTTGGAGGACTACTCGCTCCGGACCTGACCGAACACTTTTACGGTCTTTTATTAAGACGTATTTAGTGGCGATAAGGGTGGCAAGGTGTCTTTGCTTTTCCACCCTTATTGCGTCTGCAGGAAACCGCCCGGCTGCCCTGTTTAGAGTGACCCGCTCCCTCTTAGAAGGGGGAGCGCGGGAGGACCCCTTGCAGGGACAGGCTGAGGATTTTTCACAGTTCCTGGTGGATAAAATCACTCAGATCCGGGATGGCTTGGACTCCGAATGGGCAGCTCTGGGTGGGGAATCGGGGGCGGAATTTGGAACAGACATTTGGGACGAGTTTGATCCTGTGACCCCCGAGGACGTGGACAGGTTACTGCGGGGACTGAATGCGACCACATGTTTATTGGACCCGTGTCCCTCCTGGCTGGTGTTGGCCACCCGGGAGGTGACACGAGGTTGGTTCCAGGGCATTATTAACGCTTCCTTGAGTGAGGGATATCTACCCGCCGCCTTGAAAGAGGCAGTGGTGAGACCCCTCCTCAAGAAACCATCCCTGGACCCAACTTTGTTATCTAATTATCGTCCTGTCTCCAACCTTCGTTTTATGGCGAAGGTTGTTGAGAGTGTGGTGGCACAACAGTTTCCCCAGCACCTGGATGAAGCTGTCTATTTGGATCCACACCAATCGGGCTTCAGGCCCGGGCACAGCACAGAGATGGCGCTGGTCGCATTGGTGGATGATCTCTGGAGGGCCCATGACAGGGGTTATTCCTCTGTCCTGGTCCTCCTAGATCTTTCAGCGGCTTTTGATACTGTCGACCACAATATCCTATTGCAGCGGCTGGGGGGGTTGGGGGTGGGAGGCACCGTTATGCGGTGGTTCTCCTCCTTCCTCTCTGACCGCTCGCAATTTGTGTTGGCAGGGGGGCAGAGGTCGGCCCCGAGGCCCCTGGTTTGCGGGGTGCCTCAGGGGTCGGTGCTCTCGCCCCTCCTGTTCAACATATATATGAAGCCGCTAGGTGAGATCATCCGTGGCTTTGGGGTAGAGTTCCATCAGTACGCTGATGACACCCAGCTGTACATCTCTACCCCGGGCCACCCCGATGAAGCCGTCGAAGTGATGGCCCGATGCCTGGAGGCCGTGCGGTGTTGGATGGGGCGGAACAGGCTTCAGCTCAACCCATCTAAGACTGAGTGGCTGTGCTTCCCGGCACCCCGATACAGCCGGCTGGTTCCATCGCTGGCTGTGGGGGGGGAAATTCTTGCCCCCACAGAGAGGGCCCGCAATCTGGGTGTCCTCCTGGATGTACGGCTGTCATTGGAAGATCATGTGGCGGCCGTCGCCAGGGGGGCTTTTGGACAGGTCCGTAGGATCTACCAGTTGCGGCCCTTTCTGGATCGGGATGCGCTTCGCACGGTCACTTCCGCCCTGGTGATCTCCCGCCTAGACTATGCCAATGCTCTCTACATGGGGCTGCCCTTGAAGAGCATCCGGAGGCTCCAGTTGGTGCAGAATGCAGCCGCGAGGGTGGTAATGGGGGCACCTAGGGGCTCCCATGTTATGCCACTTCTACGCGCGCTGCATTGGCTCCCGGTGGCCCTCCGGGTGCGCTTCAAGGTCTTGGTCACTATCTTTAAAGTGCTCCATGGCTCGGGACCAGGTTACTTGCGAGACCGCCTCCTGCCACCATCGGCTTCCCACCGACCGGTACGCTCCCATAGAGTGGGCCTCCTCGGGGTGCCGCCGGCTGGACGGCTGGCGACCCCGAGGGCGCGGGCCTTCTCATTGGGAGCACCCCCTCTCTGGAATGAATTACCCCCGGAGGTAAGGGCCGCCCCCGATCTCATGGCCTTCCGTCGGTTGCTCAAAACGCATTTATTTCGGCAGGCCGGACTGGCCTAGGGGTTTTTAAATTTTAATCGGGTTTTAATCTTTTTAATACTTGTTTATATTTTATTAGAGCCATATTATATTTCAGTTTTTAAATTTTAATATTCTATGTTGTTTCATATTTTGTACCTTGTTATATGTGTTTTTATTGGCTGTTCACCGCCCCGAGTCCCTTCGGGGAGAGGGGGCGGTATATAAATCAAATAAATAAAATAAATAAATAAATAAAATCTATCTATCTATCTATCTATCTATCTATCTATCTATCTATCTATCTATCTATCTATCTATCTATCTTCCATCTATTTTGTCCCCAAATGTTAACTTCACATGCTTTTGGTGCCTTTTGGCTTATACATACTATGGCTTTCACTGTTTGATCCCCATAAACCAATCTCCTTTTCTTTCCTTGATTAATTAAGCTTATTCTTTTATTTACCAAGGATTTCTGAAAAAGACATTTCTTAGTTTAGAATTGGGAAATTTCCAGCTATATGAGTGCTAAACCACTTCTGACCCCTAGTGGCAAATTGGGTTTTGCAAACACTTTTAAATTATTTTGAATAGACTTTGGATGCAGCTCAATCATTTTGATATCTCTTTCTGAAGATGCCCGGCTATTTTCAAAGGTCATGTCTCCATAATGTTGCCTTTGCCTTTTTCCTAGCCCATTATGTCCTATTATTGCCCAAATCAAGGTTTGTTGTACGAACCATCCCTAAAACGTCATTGTAGACAATGTTGACAATGAGATGACTACAACCCATGTTCGTTGTTGTTTTTTTACCAGTAAATGACAATGGAAGAGAAGAGAAATGAAACCAGGGGAATCTAGTAACTGTGGCTCTTAAATTCTCCTGCATTACAACTGTAAGAGTAGCATTGCTTACCAGGCCCATCACTGAGGTAAGATGGACTCAGTCACTGAGACAATTGATATTGTCATAGTTTTCTGTTGATTCAACGACTGTTGGATTGCATGTTACATTGGGCATTAAAATGTTTACCCGTTGCATTCCTAGCACATTTTCTAGGAAATTATACAGTGACAGCAATGGTGGGATTCAATTTTTTTTACTACCGGTTCTGTGGGCATGGCTTGGTGGGCATGGCAGGGGAAGGATAATGTAAAATCTCCAGTCAGAGGTGGGATTTGCTGGTTTTCCAAACTACTCAAAATGTCTGCTACCGGTTCTCCAGAACTGGTCAGAATTTGCTGAATACCACCTCTGAGTGACCGTTAAAATCACATTGAAAATCCAGGACAGGAAGAGAAGATTAGAAAGAAACTCAAACTGATTCCACCTTAACTTCCAGGGGGTGTAAGAGGAAAGGAGGGGAAAAAATTTACAGCTACTTCTCAACTACAACCATTCATTTAGTGACCGTTCAAAGTTACAACAGCACTGAAAAAAGTGACTTATGACCACTTTTCACACTTATGACTGTTACAGCATCCACATGACCACATAATCAAAATTTGGATGTTTGGCAACTGGTTCACATTTATGACGGTTGTAATAGCCTGAGGTCATATGATCCACTTTTGCAACATTCTGACCAGCAAAGTCAATGGAGAAGTCAGTTTCACTTAACAAATGTGTTACTAACTTAATACTGCAGTGATTCACTTAGCAAGCATGGCAAGAAAGGTCATAACATGGGGCAAACCCACTTAGCAAATGTCTCACTTAGCAACAAATTTTTTGGGCTCAATTATAGTCCCAAGTCGAGGACTACCTGCATTAAGATTTTTATGGGTGGCTCAAACGTGACTGAAGTGCCATTCCATTCTGTAATGAAGAAGGGATGATGGAAGAAGCTGATGTTCTGATAAAGCACGAGAAAATCAATCATTGTTTCAGGTAAACCTGGGAAATTAGTTGAGTAAGAAATTCAGTTAAGCAACTCAAACAAGGACTAAACCAAATGTGCTATTGAGTTTATTACCTCTTTCCTAGGGAGGTAACTCTAAATTAAACAGGAGGGAACTTGGCATTTCTATTTCTAGCTGCTAAATCAATAATTATTCAAAAATGGTAATTTTTGGATGATTTATCTTTAGACAATTGGCCGATTAAGGTTCGGTCACTTGCTCTTTTTGAAAAAAAATCATTGAAAATATTTGTGATTTAAGTTATTATTTCCATTTTGTAGGAAGTGGAGGTGAACGATGATGGTTGGGGTGGTTGCTCCAGAGTGGGGCACTCACTTATTATTATTGTTTAATGTTTCTGTCACTCCGTTGGAAGAACATTCCTTATATTTTCTGGACATCCTAAGCAAGAAGTTAGCAAGATAAAGATGATGAATAAACCCATTTCAGATTCCTTTGCAGCAATTCCTTTGCAGTGGAAAAATTGTCATGTAGAAGCGGAGACCTGGATTTTGGAAAATAGTAATAGCTCTTAGACTTATATACTGTTCATAGTGCTTTAAAGCACTCGCCAAGCGGTTTATAGGTTTACAGGAAAGATTGAAGGCAAAAGGAAAAGGGGAGGTAGAGGATGAGATAGTTAGATAGTGTGTTGACACAATGAACATGAGTTTGGGCAGACGGGAGGACAGGGGAGTGTGACATGCTGTGGTCCATGGGGTTGCAAAAAGTCAGACACAAGTTAGGGGACTGAACAACAACAAAAAGTGTCTGATGTCCCACTATAATTAGTTAGAGCAAATCTTTCTGATAACTCATGAAACTTTAGGCAACAGGTTCCTGTTGGTCTAATAAATCACTAGTAATTGTGCCTATTGGGAGCAGGAGGTGCCCAAGTCAAAGCAATCTGCCCTTCTTAATTGGGCTGCATAATCCAAGTGTGATGCAATGCTTACAAAGTGAATGCAAGCATAATCTTTCTTGATTTATTCATAAGACACAACACCAAAAACAATTGTACCTTAAAGATCCTGCAACGTCTACACATTTGCACAGTGGTAACTAAGTTAGTTCCATCTTTATACAGGTAGTCCTCAACTTATTTATTAGGTGAGTTTTGCCCTGTTTTATGACCTTTCTTGCTAAGGCAGTGATGGCTAACCTTTTTGGCACTGAGTGCCCAAAGCGCATGCGTGTGTGCGCATCAGTGGTGGAATTCAATTTTTTTTACTACTGGTTCTGTAGGTGTGGCTTGGTGGGCATGGCAGGGTAAGGATACTGTAAAATCTGCAGTCAGAGGTGATATTTGCTGATTCTCCGAACTACTCAAAATTTCCACTACCGGTTCTCCAGAACTGGTCAGAACCTACTGAATACCACCTCTGGCGTGCATCCCAAAAATGCAATGCATGCGCATCCCCGCACATGTGCCCTGCCTTCCAGATCGCCCAGCCCCCACAGCCATTCATCCTTTTTATTATTTAAAAATGCCTCTCAGGCAAATGTTGGGCAGACTTTTGTAAATAAAATAAATAAAGCTGTTGTATTGCTTTACTGCATGCCAACTTCTATGGCTTTCTGAGAAGCAGGAATTGCTGAAACCTTGGCGCCCCAGATCCAGTTGCTCCACCGTTTAGGAAGGGCAACTCTCTTTAGCAAGTGGCCTGTGGTTTGTGACCTGAGAAGAACTCCTTCAGAATGAAATGGAATGGAATGGGCTAAAAATGAAAATGGAAGCCATTTGTTACCAACTGATGCTTTTCAGTTGTGCAGAAGTTGTGTTCAATGCGTATGTTGAAATGACAGTCACTCTCCCTTTCAAGCATCTGTCTAATTGGGAGTAATATGGCTGGGGTGTCAAACCTGCGACCCGCTGGCCACTCCCACCTCCATTTTAGCGAAAGGGAAAAACATGATGCCGTGAGTGACACCCCTGCTCTACAAGTTGCACGTACACAGGCTTTGCACGACCAAGAAGAGCCTGCAAAATGTAGCAGCTGATGGGTATTAGCTCATCTCATATGCAGGTGAGCACATCTCATTTAGTGAGCACAATCAGGAGCGATAATGCTGTCATTCAATAAAACAGACACTAAGTAATACGGCAACTGTTCTTATTACCTTATTTCAGCTTTTCTTTGCTTTTACAGACTTACAGGAGTTTGTAAATGCAAGGATGGGTTGTAAAATTACTTTTTCATCACCACTGTAACTGCAAACATTTGCTAAACAAGGCGGTTGCTAAATGAGGACTGCCTGTATACATGTGTTCAGTTGCTCATGTTTCAAAAAGAGCCCAATATACAGTATATATACATGCTGCAAAGACCTTTTGAAGTGGAAATTTCTGATACCCACACTGTTCAGTAGTTATGTTGGGAGCTATTAAAAGCTAGGATTATTTTTTTCCATCAAAGTTGTTTTTGGATGTTGATCCTTATTCTGGTTTTTGTGTTATGGATTAATTCATATAATCAAACACAGCAAAACAGACTTGATTAAATGTCCTTTCTAAAGAGAAGGCTATTAACATATAATTTCAGTCTTTACACAATTATTGCCATTTTCTACTACACAGAAACAGCCTACACAGTAGTATTTTCATATATAATAACTGCTAAACATTAGTCAGCGCTCCAGTTTTATATAACAAAGCTCATCATTATTTCCTGCTCAACATTTATTAATATATGGGCCTCAACTTTGCCAAACCTTTAGGGGAATAATCCTGTGCACATTTACTCCAAAGTAAACACTGTTGTGCAGAGGTGGTATTCAGCAAGTTCTGACCAGTTCTGGAGAATCAGTAGTGGAAATTTTGAGTAGTTCAGAGAATCAGCAAATATCACCTCTGATTAGACAGTGTCCTTCCCCTGCCACACCCATAAAGCCATACCCACAGATCCGGTAGTAAAAAAAATTGAATCCCACCGCTGCCGCTGTATGTGCTCAGTGAGATGTCTCCCCTGCAAAGCATACAAAATCAGCCAATGACTGCCAGCTGCTACAGCTTCTTATTTTCTCAGAGTAGAGTTTTGTACAGCATTGACTGGCTGAGTCAGTCTTCCTTTGTCAAATAACGTTTCAGAGGGAAAACTATGATATCAAACAAAAGCCTGATCTCATAAACAACTCAGACACTTGAAGCGGTAACAACACGGCTGCCAGCTTTGCTAATGTAGAATGGGCTTGGTAAGCAGAAAGGGACAAGCAATCCCACAGGGTGTTTATAACAGAATGGTGAAAAGCACAGGAAGTGGATGTCTGGAGCATCCTGGTTAGGAAAAGCAGCTGCAGAAAGAAGCCTGCTACAACTCAGAAGCCCACTACAGGTAGTCCTCGAGTTACGACCACAGTGGAGCCCAACATTTATGTGGCCAAGTGAAACTCATTTGTTAAGTGAGTTTGCCCCATTGTTCGACTTTTCTTGCCACAGTTGATAAGTGAAGCATGGCATTTGTTAAGTTAGTAACATGGTTGTTAAGTGAATCTGGATTCCCCACCGACTTTGCTTGTCAGAAGGTCACAAAGGCTGATCACATGAGCCCTGGACACTGCAATTGTCATAAATATCAACCACCTGCCAAGCATCCAAATTTGGATCATGTGATCATGGGGGTTGCTGCAACGGTCATAAGTGTGAAAAACAGCTATAAGTCATTTTTTTTAATGTGTGTTGTAACTCTGAACAGTCACTAAATGAACTGTTATAAGTCGAGGACTATCTGTACTGTTCCTGTTCACAAGTATTCCTCCCTTAATCTCTGAGCCCTTCCAGACAGCTAATAGTTTTGTTGCCCAAACTGTCTGCTTTTCTAATTAAAACGAAATGGTATTCCAACCCATATGGGAAGTTACGCTATACACCTGTGATGGCAAATCTATGGCACGCGTGCCACAGGTGCCATGCAGAGCCATTTGTGCCGGCACCCAAGCTGCAGGCAAACTTACCTCACTGTGCATGCATGCACCTCACAGCTGATTTTCAGTGGGTTTGAGGCCTTTTTTGGCCTCCCAAAGGCTTGAGGAAGGCTTCTGCAGGCTTCTGCAGGCTTTGCAGGGTGAAAACTAGCCCCATTTCATCACTTCCTATTTTTCTGAAAATACCAGAAGTGACTAAACGGGGCTAGTTTTCGGCCTGCAAAGCCTGCAGAAGACTTCCTGAAGCCTCTTGGAGGCCGAAAATCAGCTGTGAGGTGTGCAAGTAAGGGGGCAGCGGGGGCGGCGGCAGGCTGACTGGGGATTGCGCACGCATGTGTAGGGGGTGTGGGGGGTGCATTGCTTTCTGGGTGCTGGCAAATGGTCCTAGCCTTTGGCAAATGGAAATAACTATAGGTTATTTTGTTTAGTGGCAACTGGGCCTGGAAACTTGGTCATTAAATAACACAGTCACTGAGTGACTGAGCAACTATGTTTACAGTCTTACTTCAGCTTTCCTTTGCTTTGGCTTTGTGTATCTATCCCCATTGACTTTGCCTTCACAAGGTTACAAAAGGAGATCACATGATCCCAAGACACTGCAACGGCCATAAATATGACTCAGTTGCTAAGTGTCTGAATTCTGATTATGTGATCAAATCAAAATCATGTGACTTTGATCATGCTGCTGCAGTGGTCATAAGCAGAGGTGGTATTCAGCAGATTCTGACCAGTTCTGGAGAACCGGTAGCGAAAATTTTGAGTAGTTCGGAGAACCAGCAAATACCACCTCTGACTGGCCCTGTCCCCACTTATTTTCTGCCTCCCGAGTCCTAGCTGATCGGCTGGGTCTTCTTTTGTTGCCCTGCACAGGAGAACAGAGCTGGAAAGCAGGTTAGTGGGGTGGGGAGGGAATGGGGATTTTACAGTATCCTTCCCCTGCCACGCCCACCAAGCCACACCCACAGAACCGGTAGTAAAAAAATTTGAATCCCATCACTGGTCATAAGTATGAACACTGGTCATAAGTCACTATTTTCAGTACTGTTGTAACTTTGAACGGTCACTAGATGAACCGTTGCAAGTCAAGGACTACCTCTAATCGTGCCAAATTGAGGAAATGGAATTCAACACCTTATTTCTGCCCAGAAGTGAAGCGGCATGCTTGGGACCCAAGTGCAAATCAAGAGCCCCAAATCAGGAAAAACAGGATTTTTTATGATAAGAAAACCACTGATCACGTCAGTTAGTACATCATTAGTTCCTGCTTCCACCTAAGCACCCGCAGTACAATATTGCTAGTCATGCATAAGGGTGCACTTAATTAGTTCAGCTCTCTGCCTCTGGATGTGTTTTCTAATGTACTAATGATAATTTTCACTTCCAGGCCTCTGTCTAGATATTCTTACCACAACTAAGCAAAATGTCACACTACTTTCCTTTGTTTTAGTAACAGGCCCGCCTGCAGAGTTTCTTAGCAAGATTACAAGACCACAACCCATCAGTTAAACCGACACTTCTTACATAGGAAGCTTTTTTGTGGTCAACCCCTTTAGCTTCTACTGGCAAGTGTTAAAGCAGGTGTTACTGAACTGCTGATCTAACTATGGCTAGATCTGGCAAAAGCACAAAGCGGTTAAGAGCGGTTAATTCCATGGCTCACTTAGAAAAGCCCCTAATAGTTTGCTAATACTGTATATTTATTGTAATTATTTTATATCACACCTTTATTATTTTTACAAATAATTCAAAGTGGGGAACATACTTGAGTGCTCCTTCTTCCTGCTAATTTCCCCACAATAGCAACCCTGTGAGGTGGGTTGGGCTGAGAGCGAGTGACTGGCCCAAAGTCTCCCAGCCGTGTTTCATGCCTAAAGTGGACTAGAACTCACTATCTCCTGGTTTCTAGTCCAGCATCTTATCAACTCTAACTCTAACCCAGCCAGCTTTCATGCCTAAAACAGGATTAGAACTCACAGACTCTGGGTTTTAGATGTGCAAAGGTCATAGAGGCAAGGATTGGTCATCTATAGTTTAGGGAGATAGTTGCTTTAGTCTGGCAAGACTGACGTCAGCCACAAGAACCAAGAGCATCATGTGGAGTTATTTCTGAGTACTTTACTGATGTTCAATTACAGACAGAAATATTGCCAGACTAAAGCAACCATCTGCCTAACTATACATACAGATAGTCCTTGGTGGTGCTGAAAAAGTGACTTATGACTGTTTTTTTCACTTATGACCATTGCAGCATCCCCATGGTCAGGTAATCAAAATTCAGAAGCTTGGTTCATATATATGACAGTTGCAGTGTTCTGGTGTCATGTGATCACCTTTTGCGACCTTCTGACAAGAAAAGTCAATGGGGAAGCCAGATTTACTTAACAACTGTGTTATTAACAACTACAGTGATTCACTTAACTAGAGCAAGAAAGGTCATAAAATTAGACAAAACTCACTTAACAACCATCTTGTTCAGCAACAGAAATTTTGGAGTCAGTTGTGGTCAAATGTTGAGGGCTTCCGATATATTCTCTGAAGTGCTAGGGAGGGTCTGTGTTTGCCTTCTTCCCACCTAGGAACTTCCAAGCTCTGCTGCCTCTTTGTCCTGTGGGAAGCAGCCCCTCCCTCCTGGGATTCCAGACTACATTCCACCACAGAGGGGGAACTATCGTTATTTTAAAGGGCAAGTCATTTCCAGAGAAGGGAAGCACTTTAGAGCGTGCCCTTCAATTTTACTTCTTGATAGGCGGGCACCTTCAGGAGGCCTTCTCTATTCACTTGGATTGGTCAGGCAAATTCTCTCTGGGATAGATATTCTTGTGGATAGCCAGGGTCAGAGGTACACGTAGATTCATAAGTAATACTCTGCATCTTGAATTGCACTTGGAAATATACCAACAGTCAATGCAGCTCCCTCAACACTGCTGTTATATGGCAATAGTGTGATTGCCTAATCATTTCCTAGGCTGCTTCATTTTACATCACCTGAAGTTTCTGGGTTGCCTTCAAGGGCAGCTTTATATAACACAAATTACAGTAATCCAGATGCGAAATGAAAGGATGTAGGATGGTAAGACCATATTTAACGTCTGTTTTTATGGATAAGGTCAGAATTGGTGCACTAGCCATAGCTGGGAGAAGGTTCTCTGCACAAGTAGTATTCAACAGGTTCTGACCAGTTCTGGAGAACCGGTAGTGGAAATTTTGAGTAGTTTGAGAACTGGCAAATACCACCTCTGACTGGAGATTTTACAGTATCCTTCCCCTGCCATGCCCACAAGCCACACCCACAGAACCCGTAGTAAACAAATTTGAATCTCACCACTAGTCCTCTGGGCATGGTGGCCACGGCCTCCACCTGTTTCCATCATGATCCGAGTAGCTAGGAAGGTTCCCAAATTGCAGAGTAGATAGCCAAAATTAAGAGCCAAAATTGGTGCAATCCCAGAATCAGTAGTCTTTCAAATAAATAGCCATTCATTCTTGTTTGGGTTGAATCAGTTCTTCTGCATTCAGACTCTGATTGCCTTCATATATTGTATCTTCCATATTCCCCCATTCAGCCTGGACTGGAGACCTACAGTTTGAAATTGCTAACTTATCAGCCCAAATAGAACGGACAGGAAACCTGACCAGATGAACTAATTCCATTTTATTATAAAGCTACATTAACAGAATCTTGCAAATCTGAAAGTACAATTCTACCCTGCCACACACACCCCATCACCTTTACCGCCTGATAACCTAAGAGAGCTCCTTCCTGAGCATCTTGTTCTGTCCATTGTACTATACAACTGTGGGCTATGCTCCCTCTTAGCTGACCATTCCTTAGGCAGCATCTCTTCCTCCTCATTCCCAAGGTCATCCCTACCTACCATTACACTTACTGATACCTTATCCTCATCCATCAGATGACCTCTCCCAGTAGCATCTTTCAGATGTTAAACAAGATGAGAATAGGACTGACTCTAGTCTAGCTACCCCATAGTTGACTGTCCAAGGGTCAGATGACCACTAAGTGTGTTTGTCTACTGAAAAAGGTAGAGAACCACCATACGGTGCCAGCATTTCCCAGCTTTTGCAGATAGCCATATTGTAGTTGCCATATTGTAGGCTAGTGAAAGGTGCAGTAGGTTAACTCTGCTCCATCCATCCCAGTCTCGCCATATTATGTCCCATTCTCAGGCCCAAGGCCTGACTACCACGGATCCAACTGATCTGCTTCTTCTTCCTGGTTCTTTGTAATTATTATTCTAGCTAAAGTTGGCCTTTTGGCTGCATAGGTGGCTATATTGTGGAGGTCAGAACAACTGGACTTTGATTTTATTATTTATTTATGTATTCTAAAAAATTATAGGCTGCCCATCTTGCCTCAGGGTAACTGGGTAACTTACAGTCATAAAAACAAAAACTACATAAATTAATAAATAAGTAATATAAAATCCAGAACCCCACAGCCCTATTAAAAGATGGAGAGGGTGGGAACAGGATGGGGAGGGGGAGGTGAAATCTGTTGTTAACTGATCAACCCCCTCCACTGTAGTGCTCCCTCATTAGGGCCTCAAGCTGCTAACAGGCAGAGTCAGTTCTTTAGGCCCTTACAAAAAGTCAGGTTTTGAGGCTACAAAATTCAAAACAAGTTCATAATACCTGATGCTTTAGTAATGTCTTCATTATAGGTTAGACGAGCAAAGTCAAGTTGATGAGGCAATCTGTAAGGGCATAAGTCTGTTATTAAATGAGAAAGACAACATCCAACTGTTGCTGTGCTATCTGAAATGCAAGTTCAACTAAAAGGCTAATCCCCTGAGAAATGCAAATCCATTCTTCACGAAGCCTTTTAGAAAACTACATGATGATGATCTGACTTTAATAAGAGAGTTGGCAGACTGAATTTCCACATGCAGGTTTTTCAAATTTTCACACTTGTCATGAGCTTGGGAAATCTATTTCCTTCCCATAATCAAACATATGTTTGTATTTGCTATATTTGCCTCATGATTTCTCTCTTATCCGTTTGCTAATTCACCAGCTTGATGATCTGGTATAGTGTTGTAAAATTTTCTGAATGCTACTTCGTTTTCCCACCTGTCTTCTAAATTAACCACCATCAACAATAGGATCAGCAAATCTTGGGGGGGAGTTTATGAGGATGTTTAGATTGCATTTCACTGCAGGGGTAGGATCTGACCGGTGTAACTACCGGTTCGGTGGTTTTACATTTTGCTGCGTGCACGTGTATATCGTTGTCAGCTAGCTGCCTGGACAGCTGAGCAGCGCCGCGCACCCGTGCGCAGCAGTTGAAAAAGAAACTTTTTTCCTGCTTTTTCAACCACAGCTGTGTCGCAAAAATCAGCTAAGTTGAAAAAGCAGGAAATAAAGGTCAGGTAAGAGCCTGGGCGGGCGGGTAGGCAAAAACAGCAGCAGACATAGAACCGGTTCTATGTATGCTCTCTATCTGCTGCTGCTCTTCAGAGCTACCGGTTCTACAGAGGTGGACAGAACTAGTAGAATCCCACCCCTGTTTCACTGTCATTACAGTTCGTTCATTTTCTAGGCAGCTTCTCCTGGAAACATAATCACTCAAAATTTCCTACAACTGCCCCAAACTAGGCAACTTGGTTTTAATACTAGTTCGCTTTTCCAAGTTCTGTTGCGACAATGTTCAAAAGGGAGAGGTGCGCTATAGGTAGTCCTCAACTTATGACCGCAACTGAATCCAAAACTTCTGTAACTAAGTGAGAAATTTGTTAAGTGAGTTTTGCCCTGTTTTACAACTTTTCGTGCTACATTTGTTAAGGGAATCTGGCTTCCCCCTTCACTTTGTTTGTCAGAAGGTCACAAAAGGAGATCATATGACTCCGTACCACTGCAACCGTCATAAATACAAGTCAGTTGTCAAGTATCCAAATGTAAATCACATGGCCATGGGGATGCTGCAATGGCCATAAGCATGGAAAAAATGGTCATGTCACTATTTTCAGTGCCGTTTTAACTTCGAACAGTCATTAAATGAATTGTTGTAAGTCAAGGACTACCTATAATTGCCTGAGCATTAAAAGAATTAATTCCTTATCTGAATGTAAAATATTGATCAAATCTAAGAGGGCCAGTCAATTGTTAATGCAACTGGTGCTTTAAAGAATTATATTTACAAATCTGTCCTCCTTTTCTGTAAAATATTCAGTTCAGATATAATCCCAGTTATAAAATTACTAAACAGAATTAATGAAGAAACTAAACATTTTGTTAGATTTTTAGAGATTAATTCTAGGATAGTCCAGCAGTTCCTTTTGGGATGCTTTCCCATCACAGGATCCAGCGGTTAAGGCAGTCAATAGTATGCTGAGTCCTTGTTCTTCTAATTTCTGCAGCTATATATTAAATGCTTTTTATCAATTAATCTCTGAACATCAATGGAGCTTTTTTTTAAATTGACTTTGTGTCTTTAAAGTCTCAGAGAGACTCAATTGCTACATTTAAAGTCTCAATTGCTACATTCAGAATGCCTTAACTGCCCCTTGTGTCAATGCAAAGTAACACAGCTACATTTGTTAACCTAATCCATTATCTTTTCCATCCATAGATTGGCCATCATGTGGTTTGTTTCATTCTGAATTTTAGAGCTGCAAAATAAGTTTAGTATTTGCCTAATTTCTTTTTACAGTTACTTGCCTCCCTCTCCTTACTATAACTGCAAATTCAAATAATTGGGGGAAAATCTGTTGGCATCTAGCCCTATTGGTTCACAGCCTGAATATCTCTAAAAGACAAGTGATTGACAACACAAAACAGCAATGCATGCTACATTAGGAGTCTCCCCCCCCCCTGTTAATTCTCTCATTTTCAGCTGTAGATAGCTAGCCACCATGGGCATGCTTGGAAACTGTTTCCCCTTTTTTGTTTTGCATCTTCCAGTCATTGTCCTCCGTATTTACAAATGATGAGTTGGTGTTTCCAACAGAGTGTTCTAGAAATGAGACCAAAGGTAGCATCTCTGCCCAGTATTCCAGCCAATCCCATGTAGGAACAATCTTTGAATGGGGCTGCAACATCATAGGTTCCAGGGTCTGTGGGAATGGAATTTGAAAAAGAAACCTTGCTACTGCTAGATGTTTGTAATAAGAGAACACAACATTTTATGCAACAGATAAGAGATCCGCAGATTTCACAGGGCCCAACCAGTCAAGAAAAGCTGCCTTTTAATTTGTTGGATTTCTGGCAACAGTGCAAGCCCCCTCTTTATCAGATGAACTGGAGAGGTTTTTTTCTGTTCACAAGCAGTCAGTTTCTGCCAAGAAATTTCCACTTCAGCAACAGCAGTTAAGGGCTAAAATCAGGGATGGGATTCAAATTTTTAACAACCAGTTCTGTGGGTGTGGCTTAGGCAGTGACCATGACTTGGTGGTTATGTTATTGGCTGGATGTGGCCAACTCAGTATCACTCACATCGAGGCACGCATCTCCTCACCTGGCCTCTCATGACTGTGGTGATGCTGCAACAGTCGTAAGTGTGATAAATGGTCATAAGTCACTTTTTTCAGTGCCATTATAACTTTGAATGGTCACTCCACACAAGCAAAGTACCAGCAAAGGAGGGGAAAAAAACTCCAGAGAAGTTCCTGAGACAGGAAATCTAGTCCTGCCAAGAAAGTAATAAGGGTTATTGGAGAGGCAGTTTCTGTAAGCAACACCAGAATGTTTCCTTCCTGCCTTCCTTACAGGATTAGGCCAGTAATTTCTTCTAACAACCGGTTCTCCAAACTGCTTAGAATGTTAACAACCGGTTCTAGTGAATAGGTGCAAACTGGTAGAATCCCACCCCTGGCTAAAATACTGGTTCCCTCATAGTTCTTTCCATTCAGCAAAACTCCCTATTTTCTCTAAGCCAAGATTACTTTGTCCAGAACTAAAGAAATGCCTATAATTTGAAGGGTTATAGCAAGCTTGCGTTGTCATGGCGTTGTCATGTAACATATCATGACTTTTCCCCCTTTGCTAAACTGGGCATGGGTATGGCCAGCACATGACACATCCGGCCCATGGGCTGCGAGTTTGACACCCCTGGGTTACAGTATACAGTAGTACTTTGGTGCTCAACTGCTTTGAAACTTATCCAATTTGGTACTCAATGCATTTTGACATGAAAATTTTGTCCCCGTATTCATTGATAGTTTGGTACCCAACACACAAGCTAGATCTTGTCAATGTCGATTGCCTTATGACTTGCTTCCTTATTCCTTATGGGAATAATTTGTTTGGTACTTACCATTTGGGGTACTCGTCAGACCTCCCAGAATCAATTAACGATGAGTACTGAAATACCATTGTAGATTAGAAAGGGCAGCCCACAGACATGATAAAAAAATGAGTGTGCTAGCTTAGGGCTCTCTCACCCAGTCACTTTTAACAAAGAGCTAAAACCCACAAAAACATCTAGTGCATTTCACAACCCCTGTGAGTTGCAATCATGAAAATATGAAATGTAGGCTCTTGTGCTTTCCTCAATCTTTGTAACTATGGTTGCATGTTACTTACAGCGGCTGAAATGGGAGAGAAAGGGAGGTGTGTTTGAAATGGACAAGATACTAAAACTCTGGGGAAGAGAAAGAGATGCGTTTTTCCGAGGATGACGTTTCTAACAATGGGGAAATCAAGACTGTCTACAAACACTGCAGAGCAGCAGCCTTGTGAATAAAACAGCAGCCTTTAAAAAAAAAATTGCAGCAGAACCAGTGAAAAAAATGGTGATCTCAGTGCCATCTGGGTCAGGTTGAGAATCATCACTTTAGAATTGATTCCAAACAGAATCTTTATTTAGATGTTTCAACCCAGGACTCTGTTAATTTTTCTGTTTTAGTATTTGCAACATGAGAAGAAAAAAATTCCAATTCAATAGTTTCATAGCTTATAATTCAATCAGTAATCTTCATTGTAAAGTAAACATGTTTAGAACTCATTTAACAATAAGGTGCCCTTGATGAAGTTGTTGTTAATTATATAGTAGAAATGGGTATTAGGAGATTGTCAATAGGAAGGCCATTCCTTTTAAGACAAAGAACTAAATACATTCACAACCAAAATGATAAACCTGGATCACGCAAATGCCATAAACTGAATTCCTTGCAGGCTGTTGTGTGGTTTTTCATTACAAAGCTTCAAAAATGCATTTATTATTGTAATACAGTAACCTTTATACAAATGCTGGGAAATACAGTTTCTCTCTGTTGCATTCATCTGTAACCTTTACAGGAGCAGTTGGGTCCTGCTGACAAAATTTACATTTCCTGACTGGATCAAAAACATTGGCATTCCCAACATTAATCAAGAAACAACTGAGGGGTGTGTGTGTGTGTGTATGTGCATGTTTATGTGTTCACAGTGGAACTAAGAAGGTCTTGGTCAACTTTCCTTGAAACAGCAACACAAAAGTTACTCAACTTTCATATCAACGCAATCAATGGTAATCTACTTACAAACATCTTGTATAAACTAATCTATAAACATAAATGTTAGGAAACAATTAGTCACCTGATTCAACTCTATCTGTCCACAGAGGTTCACTGGATGATAGCCACTGCTTCACTCTAATCTATCTAGAACTGTAGAATTTAAATCCCACATTTATCTAGCCACCCTATGCACCTGTTGAAGACAGTTCCATCTCACAAAAACTTATATATTTGAATAAAATATGTTAGTTGGAAAAGGTGCTACCAGGTTCCTGATTTATTAACATTAGAAAGTAACATGGCTGCCTTCCTGAAGGAAACATTGTAAATTTAATAAATAAAATGAGATATTAGCAATCCTTGGTTTTCTGGATAGATACGAAAAGGGCAGATAAACCAAAACAGCTCTCTGCTTTATTCTCAAGAGACACTGAAGCACATGGATACATAGTAGTCTTGTTTGCACAAAGTGGTAGGTCATGAATTCTGGCTTACTTAGCCTATAAGCTATACATTTACTGCAAAAGGGAAATTTGTTGTGCAATTACCATTTTTACCTCTTGGTTTAACCCTTATACTAAGGTTGGATCAATAGTAAAAATTGGGGGGAGTAGCAAGTCAGATAATGAAAAAGAATGCCAACAAACTGAGGCTTTTAATTCTACATAGGGCCAGCCTGAAATAGGGCTCTGAAAACAACAGATGCTGAGCTTGTCAGCTAGAAAGCTGACAGACCAGGTTTGAGACCCAAGTGCAGCATGAGGTAAGCTCCCATTAATTGCCTCACCTCTTGCTCATCTAGCAATTTGAAAGCATGCAAATGCAATTAGATAAATAGGTACCACTTTGGTGGGAAGATAACAATGTTCCATGCCCTTTGGCATATAGTCATGCTGGCCACATGAACACAGAAGTGTCTTTGGACAGTGCTGGCTCCCTCAGCTAGAAAATGGAGATGAGCACCACCCCTCTAGGTCAGGCACAAATGGACAGGGAAAACCTTTACCTTTAACTTAGCTAAACGTTTTTTGATCCTAGATTAGAGCTTCCTATTGGAGGAGCAAAATGGTGTATCTCCCCTGTTGGAAAATTGGAAGAGCCTGAAACGAGCACAGATCCCAGACTTGAGCCTACTAGTAAAAAAAGGGGGAAATAGGGAATTCAAGAAGAAATCATATAATTAACATGATGTGTTGTTTGACCAGAGTTTACACTCCTGTGTGTTAAAAATGTTGGTCAAAGTGGGTTTTTGTTTTTGTTTTTTAAAACACTGAATGGCACAAGTAGTAGAAATGATCAAACCTACCAGAATGTGGTGGGTCTGAAAACTAAATTAACTTTGACAAATTAAGAGGCTTCTTTCCCAACTTTAAAATAAAGGTGTTATAGTATTGGGAATTTAAGTGCATATAACTTTTTAAATATTTGTTCTTTTCTGTTTGCTTTTAGCAAATATCAGTCATATTCTGTGACATGTAATGACACTGTCAAGGGTTTCGGGCACAATAAGCTATGGATGGATTTGAATTTATAGCACAATGTTTTTCTATAGCTACTGTTCTTTCTTATGGCTGTACCAGAACGTCCTTCAGAAGCTGGGCTTTCAGGGCAAAACCACCCTATCATCAGCTCTTACTAAGAGAGGAAGGATTGTTTTCTGTGTCATCTTCTTGTTCAGGATCAGTCACTCAAAGAGCCTTGAGGCTTTGCCAGATGTTTTCATGATCTAAATCAGTGTTTCTTAACCTTGGCTGACTTGAGCCCAGGCTTAGACCAAGCTTTCCACAGCAAATCAATTATCTCACAGGAAGCTGACCCTCTTCCCCTTATCAGATTTATTGGCTCCTTAAAAGGAAGCATAAAGCTATATATTCTACAGTAAGCATACAAAACTGAAAATCACAAACGCTGCTGGCATCATTTAGACCGGTGTTTCTCAAGCTTACCAACGATAGGATGTTTTGTGCCCCTACTTCATGCTGTTTTTGTATGACACAAAACTTCCTAGCCATTTTGGGAACATAAGTTGTTACTAAAACTATAGTTATGTTTTTGTTTTATATTAATCTGCTTAGTTTTGGTTAAGTATGTTCTGCAAAGCCAGCCACTGGCTGTCATTCATTCAATTATTTTTAAAAATTGATGATGTGGCCTCAAGTCACGTTCAACTCCTAGGGACCACTTAGATTTTCTACATGATGACCTATCCCTAAGCTAATCTTTCTGATCTCCCAACAGTGCATTCATCACCCCCTTCCTATCTATCTTCCTGCTGGTCATCCTCTTTTTCCTCTTTCTTTCCACCTTCTTCAATGAACCGTGTTTATGACTTAATGCAGTATAACAGTGCTTCCCAGTCTTAGAAACTCTAAGAGGTGTGGACTTCAATTACCAGAATTCACCAGCCAGCCATAGTGGGTGGGGCATTCTGGGAACTGAAGTCCACATCTCTTAAAGTTGCAAATGTTGAGAAACATTGAAAACACTGCAATCCTTCATGGAGGATTCAGATTGAGAGTTGATACATTTTTACCGGTAGTACAGATAGGAGTTTTATTCAACAAAGTTCAGCTTTCACCCCACTGAACCACATAAGTAGCTCATTGTTCATACTAGATTGGTCCAAAGCTTATTAAAAAAGAATGAGTAAAAAAGAAGGCTGAAAAATAAGTATAATTAAACTTGTTTTCCCCAAAATGGAGTCAATAAACAGGGCTGGTTAAAAATCTGCAAAGGTTGACCCTCTGAAGATATTTTTTCTGTTTTGAATCTGAAATTGAACTGCATGGCAGAAAAGAGAGAGCCAGGTGACTTAGCAGGCTCCACAGAAAGCAGAAATGACAGCAGCAGATGGCTTGATAAGTACAAACAAAGGAAAAAAGCTTGATTTCGAAGCCAAAAGACAGCAAATGGCAGAACAATGGAGGAAAAGAAATTAGAGACATGTTGCCTTCAATATATCTGCTTCACAAAAGAACATTCTTGGTATCTCTTGGCAGCTTACAAATGACAGGTAGGCTCATTCAAAGACTGAAAAGAGAAATTAATTCAACAAACAACCACATGTTCTAGGCCACCAGCTGCTTGCTTCTCAGGAAATGCAGATGTTTTCCAGTATTTGGGGGACAACCCACGTGGTCTGATTGATGTAGCCTCTTGAGTGATGGTTATACTGAGAAAGACAAAGGGTCCAGCAGCAGTACAGAATAAAAGAAACATGCCTGTAGCAAAGCATACTCACATGTACACCTGGGTACACAACAAGAGAGAACAAAGGAGCTTTCAGGGAAAGCAAATGATATGAGTTTAAAACATTTCTTGGATTCAAAAATGGAAAAAAAAGAAAAGAAAAAGCAACTTGAAATAATAAGCGTTCGAACAAATCATTCTAATTTTTTTTTGTACTACAGCATCCTCCCAATTTTTTTTTCTTCCTTGCATTTTTCCCACAAGTGCAAGGTTTACTTTTTTCAGCTCAACAGAAGATCCATTGGTTGCAAAAAGAATTGACCAACTCAAGCCAGTATCGTGTTCTGAGAGAGAATGATCAGCCCAAAGTCACCCAGCTAGCTTTCATGCCTAAGGCAGGACTAGAACTCACAGGTAACTGGTTTCTAGCCTGAAGCATTAACCATTAGAGCAAAGTAGCTCTCTTAGCATCCTTCCAAAATGATTTATTTAAAATACTGTCTCTCATCCATCTCCCCCAGCAGCATTATATGTAGCAGTTGTATGGTATACATGGGGGTGTCAAACTCAATTTCATTGAAGGCCATGTCAGGGTTGTGTTTGACCTTGGGGGGCCAGGGTGAGTGTGGCCTGGGTGGGCATGGCCAGCTTGACGTCACTCATGTCAGGTGCCTGTGGTCCGAGTGCTCTGTCAGTGAAAAACAGGTTCCCAATCTCCATTTCTGGCTGCGATGGCCTCCTGCAGCAAAACGGAGCTCAGGAGAGCCGTGTGCAGCCCTCATGAGCTCCATTTTCACTGGCAGAGGCACCACAGGCCGGTCCCTCACTGTTTCCAGTGCAGGCCTGTGGTGCCAAATCTAAGCACTCTGTGGGCCGGATTTGGCCCACGGGCCTGGAGTTTGATACTCAGTGGTGGGATTCAAATTTTTTTACTACTGATTCTGTGGGCGTGGCTTGGTGGGCAAGATGGGGAAAGATACTGTAAAATCTCCAGTCAAGGTGGTATTTGCCAGTTTTCCAAACTACTCAAAATTTCCGCTACCGGTTCTCAAGAACTGGTCAGAACCTGCTGAATACCACCTCTGCCTGGTATCCAGTATTAAATTTGTCCCCTAGTGGAGCCTGTTAGCAAATTATCCTAACTGTGGATGACCTGGCGTTATTATTTCAGAACTGAAATAATCCATTTTAGATGCTAGATTAGACAATCTGATGATTATCAGATGTTGGACCAATTGGTTTTATTAGGTTTTATTTATTTTTGTACTTAGTGAGGATTATTTCTAGTAGAGACACACAGTGAATTGTGCTGCATATTATAATAAATGTACACAGACCATCTAGAAATCATTTTTGTATAGTTCTTTTTATTGTAACGAAAATTAAAGGTTGCATTTATGTAATCATTGGAGTCAAGTTTTACTTTAAAAGCCTTTATTTTTATACATATGAGTATATATTTTGTATTATGTATTTATGCCTCGCAATCCAATGTACATCCTAAATATGTCAGTCTAGAGGAGATCATAAGTGATAGTCCGTATTTAGTGACCACAATTGGGTCCAGCAATTCAGTTATTAAGCAAAATGGTCATTGAGTGAAACTTGACTGTGCTTCTGATCTTACTTCACTTTTCCTTTACTTTGCAGACCTGCAAAGTTTGTAAATGCAAGGATTAGTCACAAGTTTACTTTTTCTTCACTATCGTAATAAACAGTTGCTAAACGAGGCAGTGCTAAACGAGAATTATTTCTATAGGATTCCATAATTATCCAGCTGATTTATACAGGTCATAAATAATATTGTTTATAGCTGAAGATCTTTTATAATATTGGCAACAGAGAAATCACAGGTTCTGCATTAAAATAAAACAGTGGACTTTAAACTGTAAAAAAGGAAGTATGAAATCATGACAGCGATTCTGGATTGGGTAATTCTTGAGCAATCTTTTGCACAGTATACCAGATCTTATTTCTGCTGTACCAATGTTATTTTGAATTTGAACCAAAAGATGCAAAAACAGAAGCCTCTTCTGTTAAATATTTGTAATTGTTCCAGTAAATAACAACTGAACAGGAAACAACTTTGCATAAAACATCTTCTCAGCCTCTGATACTTTTCTTCTTCTTAGACTCTGCCAGGATCAAAGTTGAGGTAGTAGGTTTAAGGCTAGGAAGCACAACTTGTTTTCTAATTGACAACATTGTCCTTGAGTTTGTCCTTGAGTTTCTTTCCAAATCACAACTGGCTGGGCCTGCACAACACAAAACCATGATTTACTACCATAGTGCTACCATTTCTAAGCTGGACCAGCACTAGACCAGTGCCCTGCAACCTTTTGGGCACCAGGGACTGGTTCCCTGGAGAAAGGTTTTTCTGTGGACCGGAGTGGGCATGGTTTTGCATGCTGCCTGCATTCTATGAATGAGGTTTCACTTGTGTGAGCAGCCTGATTGCTGGCATGACACAGAGCACTGCCGATCCACAGACCCGGGGCTGGGAGCCTTTCCACTAGATAATAACAGAGATGCAGAAAAATTTTAAAATCTAGTGGCTATCTGGATTTGAGGCAACCCAGGTATGAGGTCTCACCTGTGTTTGTGCACATGTGGGCACACACACTAGTCATCAAACCATACATACCGCAAAATGTTGGGCACACCCCAAATTAAGTTATTCCACGTTATAATAATAACTTTAAGTACCAACTCATGACTTGTAAGGAGTATTGTGCAAGCTCACTGCCTCAATTTACCTATAGCTGTGAGGGCTGCTTGCCACTATCATGGCCCTACATGGCAGAGGATCTGGTTATTTGTAGGACCATTTCTCCCTTAACAAATCTGCTCATCCTACTAGATTAGATAGAGTAGGAAAGCTCCACATCCCTTCCCTGAAATCTTACCAACTAGCGAGACCTCAGAAGTGCGCCTTTTCTGTGGCTTCCCCTACCTTATGGAACACCCTCCTGCCCCAGTGATCTGGCAGCTTTCTCCCCACCCACCCAGCCTTTTAGCCTTTTGGAAAACTTGGCCTTTTAGCAGGGCACTGGGATGGGACGGGATGGGATGGGATGGGATGGGAATGGAGTGGAGTGGAACGGAATGGAATAGAACAGAATAGAAATTAATTTGAAATGTCTGTGGGTCAACCTAAAATGTTGGATTTTTGTTTTATTGTTTTATGGTTATGCTTTTACAGTTATTGGGTTTTACTACCGTTGTGGGCTACCTAGAGGTGTATTAAACATGTGGCCATACAAATATTTTAAGTAAGTAAATAAGTGGACTGCCCAGGAGCTTCAGGGGGAGGCAACTGTTGCTGGGACAGCAAGCAGGCAGTCTTCCAAACTGCTCTGGACCAGAGATATGCTGGACACAGTCCCAGAGCCTCTTGTATGTGAAGGAGATGATCTGCGCTGCACAGGTCCATTGCTCTTTCCAAAGAGTGCTAAAATCCATGTTTTGTAAGACCCCTTGTACAATTTAACCACCCAATGGAACATACTGGTGAGACACTAGTTAGATGTGTCAAACTAATGGCCTGCCATCACATGTAGGCCATGCCCACCCCAGCTCCGCGAATGGGAAAAACATCATGAAATGTCACGTGACGGCAATGTGATGTGGCAAGTTTGACACACATGCACTAGTACATAGGGAAATACTTCTGCAAAACAACCAGAGGCCTAGGTCATCTCGTTCTTGGGGACCAGAAGGGATGGGACTTCTCCATATTACCCTGCAGTTGCTAGTAGGAACTGAGCACATCCTAATTCCTGATTATAACGTCAACTATCCCACTGGTGAAGGATGCCAGATTTTATCCGTGGCAAAAAATGTGTGGTGAGGAGAGGGAAACGTTACTTTAAAACTGAAAGAGGACTAAAGCTGTTTTGTGTGTGAGCTGGTGATAAGACTAAGGCAGTGTCACGATGATGTGGCATAAAGAAGTGGCTACCATGGAATGTTCATACAACAGTTACAGGGACATGAGGAAGAATCCTAAGAATAAAAGATCTTCTCTACTATACAAATGTTGGAATCCAGTTGACATTTCCTAAGGCTATTTTTTTCTGAGTTGCAAAAATCTCCAGGGCCTCTAAATGGCAGAAAAGTGTTAGCAGTTCCACTTGAACACAACTGTAAATAGTGACTGATGCATCTATCACTTAATTTTTAACACTGAAATAGGACAGGAGCAAGCAAGAGCCTTACTATGCAGCCTCTTCCTTCTCCTTTGCAAGGAGGTTTTATTACATTATTGTGCTCTTCATCATTCCAGCAGAACATTCCTATAAAGTAGGGGTGTCAAACTCATGGTCCGTGTGCCGGATGTGTCACGTGCTGGCCCCACCTCCGCGCAGGTTTGCAAGAAAAAAAGTCCCGATACGTCACATGACACCGCCATGACGCTGCGAGTTTGGCCCCCCTGCTATAAAGCAATAGATCTCTTTCTCTGGATGAGATTCCCACACCCTGCTTTCCTAGTGTACCTCCATACTTTATTTCCTTAAACTTTAATATGTCTAAAGGCCAGCAGAGAGCAATGCAATATTAGAGCTGCTGGAAGATCATGTCCTTTTTCTCCAGTAAAACCCAAAATGAGGCATCCTTGGCATTCTCTGAATTTATTTTCTTGCAGACATTTCATTACCCGAACTAGATAACATCACCTGTGCTAGTTACTGATGTTACCTAGTTTGGGTAGCAAAATGTCTGTAAGAAAACAACCAAGCTCAGAAAGCACCAAGGACCTCTCATTTCAACCCCAAGCTACAAATATTTTCCTTTATTGAAGCCCCAAATGACTGCTGGGGTATTCTGTGCTGTGAATGCAGCATTGTTCCATGTGCCCTTTGACTACCCGAGGCATGAAATACCAACCTAGGGATTTAACTTGTGCATCTTATTGATGTTCCAGGTTCTTTTGCAAAACACCCTAATTTTAGTTTTATCTCCAACTGGTGGTCTTTACAATACCGAGCCAAGGTTCTCATGCTCTCCTAACACTAATGGGCCTCCACTTTTCAATCTGTTTTCCCACCTCAGTTTCTGCTTCAATCTGCTTTCTTCCTTGCCCTCCCTAGTCCTCCATTCTTGCAGAGGGCTTCGCAAGATTTTAATAATCAAACAAGAAGGTCTGTGTATGAGCAGTGAGATTTCCCTCCACATTTCCTACAGACTTGTGATCGTAAGTTGAAGCATCACATGACCAGACCTGGTTCTTTGACATTTTTTATGTCGGTCATTAAAGTGAATACCATAGTTGTTAGGCAAATCAATTTTCCCCAGCGGGTATATTTTTTCAGAAGCTGAAAATAAACACAGAAACCATTGCAAATTGTAGTCACGTGACCATGGGATGATGTCAATGGCCATGAAAGTGAGCTGGTTGCCAAGCACTGAAAATGTGGTCAAGTGACTCCAGAGGTATGTGGCTATCATAACTTCCGAAATGGGTCATAAGTAGCTTTGAGCTGTTGTAACTTCAAAAGGTTGTTAAGCAACTGGTCATGGGTCGAGGATTATTATTTAAGAATAATAAAACATCAGGCTGGACAGTCAGCTGGTATGCATCAAAAGTCCTATTAGGTCACAAGTGTTAAATTGATGGCCCGCAGGCCAGATATGTCATGCGCAGGCCATGCCCACCCCAGCTCCGCAAAGGCAAAAAACGTTGCGATATGTCTCAATACATCATGCAGCGTGATCGAGTCTGACACCTGTGTATTAGGCACATGGATGCTCATTAGTGCACGCTATGATGGGGAATAAAATGCTGTGATGTTTTTGTCAAATGTTCTAAAATGCTGAATGAAAGGTCAGCTGGGTGTCTATGGAGATTCTCAGTCATCCAGGTCAAAGAAGCTTTTTTTCAAGAAGCAATCGGACTTTCTGGTTTTTCTTTGAAGACGTTTTGCTTCTCATCCAAGAAGCTTCTTCAGCTCTGAATCATCATCACAGAAGTGTTACTTGGTGCATCAACTTCAGAGCTGAAAGAAGCTCCTTGGATGAGAAGTGAAATGTCTTCAGAAAAAAAATCAGAAGGTCCTGTTGCCTCTTGAAAAAAGCACCTTTGGGAAAGTCCAGCTTCTACCACAGATTCCCCTTTCCCCCACAATTGTAGATGAGGTAGATGACCTCTAATACTATGACTGTCCCATGCAAACATTTAGTTACAAACATATGAGATCCCTAAAATGCTTATGCAGTTATGTATTTATAATAATTTTTTACAGATATATTCAATTCTTCTTCCTTTACTTCATTGGAGAGGTGAGAGGCGGTGATTTCCCAATTATCACAAGATCCACTCAATCAGAATTTTGGATAGCTTTTCATTTTGTATTGGAAACAAGACACTTTCTCGTTTTCTCTCCAAATATTTTTTAAATCAGAGAGACAGGGAAGAATCTATTTTCAATGGCAATTGATAGGTTGGCATTCACACAGCTGCAGCATATGGGATAATGCAGTATGCTTAATCCATGTGGGCAGAAATCTATTAGTCAGAGTAGCTACAATTGACTATATATATAAAATGATAAGCAGATATGTGTGTATGTATGTAATGGTTATATATAGGTATACTGCTCTAATTAAATGATATGCAACTTCAGGAGCAATTTTATGTCTAACAAATTTTTAAATGAGCATGGACTCAAGGCTCAGCCACTGATTTGCTACTAGCTGCCCTGACCCAAGCTAGTAATTGTGTAGTGGCATGTGGTTGACTCTCTCTGGGCTTGGAAACTAAGCAGAACCATTAATATTTTTTAAGTAAATGAAAAGAGAAAGAAACTAAACAGGGTGAGACCTAATTAGTACTTGGATGGGAGATGATCTAGAAATCCCAAGATTGTTTAGTTAAATTGGTAAGAAAAACTATAAGAAAGCAATAAACTGGGTTACACAATATGTTTAGCTTTAACCATGATTTCTTTTTTTAAAAAAAATATTACATTTTCAGCTAAGGCCATACATTAAATACCAACAGCTGAGTTCACAGAATACAAGAAGCCACAGAGAAACAATATCATGGCTTAGCTTACACTATAAATGCAGACAATGTTTCTGTTTTGTTCATCATCAATCAGCTCTCTCCTGTCAATTTATGGTTGATGAGGGAAAAAGTGTAAAGCGACAGGATGCTTGTTTATAGGCAGCTGAAGGTTTTTAGTAGCTTGACTGCATGTACCCAGAATACCACTGGATGGCAGCAATAGCATAGAAGGAAAAAACGCTGCTTTTTGCTGCCATCTATTGATTATCTCAGATATCTCCAGTTAAGGAGAAGACAAGATAGGGTATCTTTGCAGTCTCGTGGTAAACCTTACCTTCCTCTCTGCCATAGGAAAGAGTATTTTTATTTTTTATTTTAAAAAGAGACTTTTTAAAAGTTGGCATCCTCAAAATTTATTTAAGTAATTATACCAAATAATTATGTAATTATATCAAACGTAAAGTTGTTACATGAAGAATATGTAGGAGTTATAGTAAAATGGGGAAATATTGCATATATATTTCTTCACTCTTTGTATTTAGAATAGGGAACCTGCTGTTTTCCATATGTTATTGAATACAACACCAAGCATTTATCATTTTATCATCGAGCATTTTGGCAGGGCTGCTGGGAGTTGTTTAGTATCAGTGGATGAATGACATCCCTGGTACAGATTATAAATTGGTAGTTGGATCTACATTTGTCTATGAGAAAGAATAAAACATTTAGATGATGTTAGTAACAGCAATACAAATAATGTATCCTGCAATACTTAAACATTTGCTAAGTTTAGTCAAGTGATGATCATATGATCAGTTAAAAATTTATCCCACTTAATAAGGCAGATATTTAAGAAGTCTTTGCAGTAATTATTTGTAATTAAAATTGATGCTATGCTACTAAACACAACCTTAGTAGGAGCAACTAACACAGCACTTGTAGCCAGAATTCTTAACTGATTTGTTGGAAAAGGCTCTTAATTCACCTTTAATCCTGAGCCACAATGACAATGTTCACACAGCAGCACATAAGCCTTTATAGAATGAATCATAACTTATCGGTGACATACTAGAGTGGATAGGCTTGCATAAAACCAAACCGCAATTTAACCAATCACTTTTCAGCCAAGCATGAGGAGGAAAGTCAGTTGAAATAACACATCATGCTAAATTCCAAGTCCACAATCTACATAAGGATTTAAGATATGTGAATTTGACCATTCTGTGGTAGGAAAAAAAATGGTTAATAAACTTGGTTGGAGCATCCATTAATGGCCTACCCTCTAATCCAGCAGTTGCCAACCGGTGGGCCGTGAGAAAATTTTGATGGGCCACAGAGGAATATCACCCCCAGAGCTCCCCCACAAAGCAATTAATCCAGGCTGCGCAGAAACACAAGACTGCTCAGCCCACATGGCCCGCAGGAAACCTCCCCCCTCGTTCACTCCTTACCCTGTAAACTTGCCTGCTAAATTGCTATATTTCCTTTTTCCAACCATCATCTGTTCTGCTGTGCTGGGAGATTTAGATTAGCTAGGAAGCAGGAAATGGTTGGATTTCTTGCTTTCTAGCTAGTCTTTAGAACTTCGGCTCAGCACAGCCGAACCTCCCTTAGGACTGAAGGTTTGCTTACAAGCAAATTCAGTGCAGACTCACAGCAAGCAAATTTGAGAGACTGAGCTAGCCAATGGCAGATAGATAGATCACTGAATGATTCTGTGAGTAATTTAAAATAAAAAATTCAATATTTACATACATGGTGTGTTGTGAGTTAATTTTGTGAGTTTGCTTGCTAGCAAATTTTATGAGTTTGCTTGCAAGCAAATTTTATGTGACAGACTGAGCTAGCCAATGGCAGATAGATTTCTGAATGAATCTGTGATTCTGTGAGCAACTCAATCTGCCTGCCTGCTTTGCCTGATTTTGGGTAAAAGTTGCTTTTTTTTAATAAAAAAATCAATATTCATATAAATATTTATAATATATACATACAAGCCATGCCCAGCCAGTCACATGACCACCAAGCCACAACCACAAATTAGGCCACACCCACAGAACCAGTTAGTGGTCCCTGGGATCTAAAATTATGAGTTGGTGGTCCCTGAGGTCCAAAAGGTTGGCGACCCTTGCTCTAATCCCTATTTCCTGGCCAAAGCATCAGAAAAAGTCTTATAAAAAGTCTATAAACCCTACTTCCTTATAGGTAGTCCTCGACTTATGACCACAATTGAGCCCAAAATTTCTGTTGTTAAGTGAAATATTTGTTAGGCAAGGTTTGCCCCTTTTTACAACCTTTTTTGCAACAGTGAATCACTGCAGTTGGTAAGTTAGTAACCCTGTCTTCCCCAGTAACTTTGCTTGACAGAAGGTTGCAAAATGTGATCACATGATCTTGGGACGCAGCAATGGTCATAAGTATGAACCAGTTGCCAAGCATTTGGATTTTGATCACATGATCATGGGAAAGCTGCAAAGGTCCTAACTCTGCAAAAAGGGTCATGAGCCACTTCTTTTAGTGCCTTTGAACTGTCACTAAATGAACTGTTGTAAGTCGAGGACTACCTATTGTGTGTAATTGAGATTCCTTAGCATATTGCCTACTCAGCACATGCCTACAAAACCCTTTTGAGTTTATGTCTGCCTGCCCATCTTGCTAAGCAGGCTTAATCACTACGGACAGCAGGCAGGCGTGTGGGTGTGTACACACATACACAAACACCCGCGAACATTAAGCATACCCTGAAAAGTGAACCGCCCGCTAGGCCTGAGGTACAACCCTGTCCTTCCAGTTTGCTAAAGCGTTAAGAGGGAATGCGCGAGCGGGATCCGCGTGAACTCCGTGCCGATTCGGGACCTTCTCCCCAGATTCCCGCGCTAACAACTCCGTTCCTCCTCGGAATCTCTCTCCCTCTCCCCCTCCCCCCCACCCTTGCGCTTTTCACTGGGGGTGGGTGGGGGGAGTGGGCGGTGTCTTCAGCAGTCCCGCCCACCGGCGGGCGGGGCCGGCTCGGCGTTTCTGCCGGGTCCCCGTCTCGCGTCTCCCTCGCGTTGCCGCCTGGCTCGCGCTGGCCGTGACGAGACAGGGCGAGCCTGGGGACCGACCTGGGCTGCGAGGAAGAAGACACCGGCGCTCGCCACGCCACGCCACGCCACGCCGCCCGCCTGGGCTGCCTTGTGCCATGCCATGAGTTACCGCAGGTGAGGTAAGCCCGACGCTGCCCTCCCTGGCCGCCAGCCTTTTGACAGGCAACTGCAGCCGCCTGGTGCAGTAGCGGCAGCAAGGAGCCCGGGCTGAGAGGCTCCACGAACCGCCCGCCTCCCTCGCTCCCTCCCGCCTCTCTCTCTTTCTGGCTGTTGGCAGGAGGAGGAGACCTTCGGCCTCGGAGGCAGCGGAGTCTGTCTGGGCCTAAGGCTGCCCGGGCAAGGGAGCCAGCCCGCCAGCCTCTCCGGGCAGTCCACATGGCAGGCGGCGAAGGCAGAGACTAGGTGAGCCCGAGAGATTTGGCATCCGCGGACGGGTCTGGGTAGGGTGTGTGTGTGGGGGGGGGGGGTAGTGGGACTTGGCCGGGGTGCGGTTGGCGGCGAAGCCGGTGAGTTGCAGAATCGCGCTTGACAGCCGGGATCGGATTCCGGGAGCAAAGCTCTTCCGCGCCCTCGGGACTTTTTATATGGGCGGCGGGGCGAGGGAGCGCGCGCCTCTGAGCATGAGAAGAGCGCCGATCCCTGGCGGCTTGAGAGGAGGAGGAGGAGGATGCACCTTCCTCGCCTAGGGACTGGTGGGTGGGGGGGGACTTGAAGCCGGTCTGAGCTTCCGCCTTAGAATGGTCCCTTCCAGGCGAGATGCTTGAGACTTCCAGGCGAGACTTTGAGCCGACTTTCGTGCAGGCTGCTAGTTGTTTACATTGCTCAGAAACTTAAATCCCGGCAGCTCTTTTAACCCTGGAACTTTTTTTCCTCCCCTTTTCAGTTTTTGCAGTCTTAAGAAAGAACGTGCCGTGTTATGTGCTTCTCCTTTTCCCTCCCTCACTTCTCTCCCTCTCTTTTTGTTTCTCTCTCTCTCTCTCTCCCTCCCTCTCTGTTTCTCTCTTTCCTCTTTCTCCCGCTCCTTCCATTTCTTTTTCTATCCCTCCCTCCCTCTCCCTCCATTTCTCTCTTTTCTCTCTTTCCTTCTTCCTCCATTTTTCTTTCTCTCCCTTCCTCTCCCTCCTTTTCTCTTTCTCTCTCCTTCCGTTCCTCTCTCCCTCCCTCTCCCTCTCTCTCTCCCTCCCCCCATCTCCCTCCCCTCTGCCTCCCAATATGGAGTAACCTAGCTGCCACCATACATCATATGTTAGGAAGTAGCCAATGCAGAAAGGTGGAGTTGTGACACCTTTCACGGAAGGAAATCTGTGGTTTGGGATTTGGGTTTCAGCTGGGGAGAGATTGTTTGAATAAAGAGATGCTTTTATAAGTGGGGCTCTCTAAACAGAGCAGCAGAGGACTCTTGGCTGAAGAAGTTGGAGCATGGGTTTCTCTAGGAAAGCTTTGTAAAAGATCCCTGTTAATTCTGCCCGCAGCCAGGAGTTCGATCCTGACTGGCTTAAGTTTGACTCAGTCTTCCATCCTTCTGAGGTCAATAAAAATGAGGACCCAGATTGTTGGGGCAAAATGCCGACTCTGTAAACCACTTAGAGAGGGCTGTAAAGCACTGTGGAGCAGTATATAAGTGCTATTGCTATTAAAGTACAGGAATCTGGTAATATCTTCTCTGACTAACAAATCTAGAAAAGCAGTTTTTGTTATCTGATTCTCCCCATGATGTGTTCAGCTGTTGCCCCCCCCCCCCCAATCCCTAGTAAAGGACTGTCATCTATTAGAACACAATGGACAGCAGTAGTTTAAATTTTGGGTGAAACTAATATCTCAGTAAGAGAAATTAAGCTGTTGGTGGAGAAGAATGGCTTTTGTCAGACTTGGTACTGCACAGATTGGTATTGTACTTGACTCAATTGCCACAATGTTTGTTTTTTCTAAGAAGGGGACTTGCCGACTGGCTCATTCTTTGGGGATAAGAAAAGTGGTTTTCATAGTGAGACTCTCAAGGGAGGAATTTATTTTTACATTGGATTCTGCTGTAGTTGAAATTTACAGGCAAATAGTCTGGGGACTTTCAGCTACAAGAAGAGCACAGTTTGTGCACTGTATTAAATTGGTCTGGGTTACCAGTGAGTGGTAAGTAGTTATGTGTTTTTTTTAAACCAGAGTGGTGTTCGGAAGGTAAACTCTTTTAAAGAGATTGTGAAGATCTTAAGGCAATTCTCTAATCTCACTGCTCTTGAAATTTGAGTCAGATTCTGATCTGTTCAGGTTTTACAGCCATTAGAAAGTTTTCTGATTAGCTTTGGCTTAAATGTCACATAAGACGTATTATTTAGCTGACTTGGATTGACTTTGGAAAGGTTAAAACAGTGGTGGATCTAGATTGGAGACCACTAGGAAACCCCAAAGCTGTTTAAAAAGGAAGAGGGCAGTAGAAAATACTTTCCACAGTGTTGCTAAGAAGATTGTATGGGTATGTCCATGCAGGCAGCTGGAGTTGAGTTAGACTGGAAGGATAGTGTAATTTCTAAATGAGCTTAGGGTTTGATCTTCTGAAATCTTAAGGTGTCAGAAGAAGATGGGATGCTACCAAGTTTGAAGTGTTGTGGAGGAAGATAACTGATAAAGACAGCTAAAAGGAAAGATTTTTTTTCTTGGATGCTTGCTTTTTTTTTTCCCCTGTGGCTATGCCAGATGTTTAACTTCTGTGAGAAAAACCAGAAGATCAAATTTATTTCTCCAAATTATTCTTTGAATATACATTTCAAAATATACATTTATCTGAATGCTTTGCCATTTATTTAATTAATTTATTTATTTATTATTTAATCTATTAAATGGTAAAGCATTTAAATGCTTTAGCATTTATCAGAATGCTTTTTACAACAAGTAGGCAGTTTTGTAATGATTGATTTTTTACAGTTGTAAATTCAGGTTGAGATTCTTTTACAAGAGCACAGCAATTAGGAAACATTGTATCTTCAAAATTTGGTTAATAATAATAAACCAAAACTAACATTCCCACAACATTAGTAAGACAATCTGCTCTTGAACAATTTCCCAAATTCCATTATTATGTCTGCCTTTCAGCTACTTTCTACTGTACAAGAAATGTTGTAGAAATCAGATTTAGACTTGCACAATCAACTGTAACCTTTGCTTGAACGTTAACTTTCATGGAGCCCTGTAACCTGAGCCTCCTGAAGCATTTATTTATTTTTGTGTCTTAGGATCAGTGTTGACCCCTGGCGACTGGCTGAACAAGCCCCTGCAGGCTTCTTGGCAAGTTTTTTCGGAAGTGATTTGCTCTTGCCTGTTTTTTTAGGGCTGAGAGAGAGTGACTGGCTCAAGGTCACCTAGCAGGCTTCATATCGAAGCAGGACTTGACAGTCTCTTGGTTTCTAGCCTGGTGCTTTATCCACTCTACCAACCTGGCTCTCTCCTGAAGCATTTAAGGAATGTTTAAAATAATTATTTCAGTGTATTTAAATGTGCATTTCTCTGCATAAGATTATAGTTTTACCCTTACACATTGCTAAACCAACATGCGATATGGATTGTTTTTGGTGGAATACGAACTCCCTTTCATTGGGGCTGAAGTCTCTTTTGGGATAAGTTTAATACTAAGGATGTGTTCACATAATATGGTAAGTCTGGGTTGTTCAATTATGGATTATTAAATAAACCACAGCTTGCTGGATTTATCCAACAATAAACTATAATCCATTTTTTTAAACCAGTGTCTGAATTTGGAAAACAAACTGAATCTCAACTAAGCAAATTACATGTGTACTTTGTGAATCTGTTTGAAACCAAGCCATGGTTTAGTATAACTCATGTGGCTAGATTTACAAAAAAACAAAACGTTGAGTTCTCCTAATTCTTTACTGTATATTAACCCCAAACAAATCAAATTGTATTGTAGCTTAGAACTATAGTATATGCTGAATTCAAAGTTGTTTACATTTATAGTAAGCCTATTGAAGTACCTGGAAGTTAATTGAAATTAATACTCATTTATTTGAATTCTTCACCTCTATTGTTGAATTCACCCATTAGTCTAAGGGCTCAGTTCCCAAACTGCACTGTAGAACACCTCAGCAAGCTCACAGGAGTTCTGTGGGATGTTTTAGATTTTCAAGAAAAGCACAATGATCCCCAACAACTGTTAGACACTGTATAAACTACTACCTCGCAGTAATCCACAATTTTGGCCTGGGCATTATGAAAACATTATCGAAGCAGGGCACCATGAACTAAGAACATCTGTGAATGTCTGTTTTAAAGCATGGTTCATTTGAATAGGATATACTGAACAGACCACGACAGATTGAGTTTGTGGTCCACAAACTATTACTTATAAACTTTAGTTTTAGTTATACAACAACCAAAACTAAACAGCTATTTTATGGCTTAGGATTTATGAATTATGTCTAATTATGTTGAACCTGCTTTGGGTTTCAGGTATTATTCTTGTAATCTGACACTGGAAGATCTTTCCAAGAACTTTAAAGATAGCCAAATTGGTTTATTTTGATGTGATAAAGCATGCTCTGTTGTGTTTTGTAACAACTGCTTGTCTTTTGGTTCAATATATTGTGTCATGGTAAAGACTGGAGGAATATTGTCCATGGGGTCATGATGGGTCGGACTTGACTAACAACTGCAACAACGACTTTGGACTACAAGTAGGAGAACATAGATTGAAGTTCACCCTCTGCCATGAAAACTCAGAGGGAGGTTTCTGTGGCTCAACTTTGTAGAACTGTTGCAGATAAATATTGAAAATTTATTGAAGAAACTTCCCACCATTTTAGAGTTCTCAAAAAGATTCCACTATTATTTGATCTTTGCAACAATGCCCAATATACTGTATAAAGGTAAGTATAAAGCTCAGCATATCAACTCATATTGAACTGAACCAAAGTAGCCAGTCTGATTGGATTTACACAGCAGACTGAGCTACAGACTAACCAATCACATTTCAGCTTTGCATTTTGTGTGAACCCAGCCTGGATCAAGACTGTAGTTATTATGGCTGGGGAAAATACTGTGTTATTGTCAGGAGTGGAGACACTTACAGGAGAATACCAGGGCAGTGACATTTATGAGTGGGTTACTTTCCTATGAGAATAGAATTTTCTTGATCAAATTGTATCCCAAGATGCATGATGGAGAAAAATAGATCAGACTTCTCTGTATCACTTTGCATACTCCTTTTTCTATACAAACACCCGCCCATCCATCCATTCATCCAGAATACTCTCTGTAAAGCCATTTAGGCTGTCCCTGTTCAAATTTTCTCCTCAGCCCAGCCCTGCAGTAAGCGAGGCCTTACGACAAAGCAAGAACAGCCAGCATTTCTGATTATGTCATGCTTCTTGGGCATCAGCTGCTTGTTTAGGAACAAAAATACAAAGGAGTGATCTGTGTTCCAAATACCATTCAAGCCTACACATTTCTAGAAGGGCACCTTTCCATAATAATACAGTAAGATTAATTTCTTGGCAAATATCATAACCTGAGTAGAATAAAAAAGCAAAAGTAAAGCTACAACAGGTGCATATTTGTGTAAAGCTGTTGACTGTAGCATGAATGAAAGTGACTTTACTTTCAGTTTGCGGGTGTTGCACATCCTGGGTTGTGCCTTTGTCCGAGCTAAGCAATATGTTATGAAAATATGATGCCCATCAGTATCTTTGATCTCTTTGAGACTAGTTAAGCATAGAGAACGTAGATTTTTCTTTCCATCAACTGAGTTTAGATGTATGACTGGAGTAAGGGCTGAAAAAGAAGCATTACGATTTCCAGTAATTTGATTGCAGGGTGCTGGTTAGCTTGCTTGCGTCAAAAGTATTGCTTGCTGTGCCTGAAAATATAAATGTATATTCCTGCTTCCTCCTAGATTAATTGATAACAAAATCCTCCCCTCCTTTTCAAGAGAAGAAAATGTAATGGTTTTGTTTCCAGGTAAATTTGCATTGAAATTGGGGTTTTAATGATTATTTTTAATGTAATAGGAAGAAGAGCCTTGCAAACCTCCCTTTCTTTCTTCCTGCACACAACAATTATCTTGCAAAGGGCTGGGTTTTCATTGTTGGGGAAAGATCTTGACATTAGATTTTTATTTTTGACTTGACAGAACCAGAATATTAACTCTTATCCTCCATTCACTTCAATAATGACTTCATTACATAACAACGAAAGGTGTACTAAATTTTGAAACAGTTATTTGACCTTACTAAAAAAATGTTCTGACCTTGAAATGGTCCTGTTTTGCAGTCTGCAGTAAGGTTAGAATTGCCTTTTAAAAATTCAAAATTCAGACGCTTCAATCCTGTTCTAAGGACAAAATATATTACATATTTCCAAAACAATGATAACAAAAAATAGCTTCAACAGTGCTTCTTGCAATTTGGTGGCATTGATGTAATTCATTTTTGAATATTGTATTTGTTTCTTACTGACGCCAGAATAGTTCTCTGTTAAGAATTTTGTAACCCTCATCTTTCTGTATGCCTTACAATCAATCAGCTTGTGCTTGAACTGTGGGAATATATGTAAATTGTTCCTACACCTGTCATTTACATAGTAATAATAGTATATATATAGTTTAGGATTGAACAGGTGATAAAACCACAGCCTTGCTGAATGCATTTGCTGTGCAGTTGAAATGAACCATTGTATAGAACATTTTTGTGCTTCCTACCTATAGTTATGGTGGCAAGATTTGTATGGATTGAAAGCAGTTTCTGCTTCAGTACTAACTTTGTGATTGTGTAGCTTTCAAATACACTAATGTGATTCTGAAAAGACCTTGAGGAACTAAGCTATCTGCTGAACCGAGTGGCTCAAGTTGATTACACTGTTATTGTTGATTGTGGTATTGTTATGTCTCCTGCGCTTTAACTTTATTGATAACATGCTGAGGACGGAATTTTTCTGCAGCTTCGTGCAACTTTTCAACTTAGTTGCCACATGCAGAATGTGATATGTAAATGATCAGTTTCTTGTTTTGGGCAAGAAACATTTAGAATAGAATAGAATAGAATGCATTTGAAATGGAATATGTTCCTGTTTGTTATTTGGTGTGCCTCTTCTCTTCAAGAGAACGTTAAAGATTTTGGATAAAGTGATTCTTTGAAAGCAGATAATAAAGCAGGTAATGTTTCTGTTTGATATGTAGCAGATATAACTGGTCTTAAAGTCAGCTTCCTTTCTCCACATGTCCAGTCATTAATATAAAGTTTGAGTACAAACAGTTTCATTTGAGTCTTCACTCACAGAAAGAGCAGATGAAAGAGAAAAATACAACGAAATGCTGCATACATCTGGATTTATTTTTATAAAGTGGACCAAACGATGTTGAGCTTTATGGCTTTTTAAAGTATACTTTCTTTTACAGTTGCTGTCACAATATAAGAACTCCACCTAAGAATTATATCTGGATATGCACTCTTATAACTAGAATACACATGGTCAGAAATTTTAGTTCTAAAAAGCAATGAAGAAAATTTTAGTTAAAAAAAAAAAAAGACATGGGAGCTGACTTTTCCCAACCATAGTGAGTAGTGTAGAGCGGCGCCCCCAACTTTTTGGCACCAGGGACTGGTTCCATGGAGAAAGGGGGCGTGGTTTTGCATGCTGCCTGCATGCCATGACCTGGTGCCAGTCCATGAACCGGGGATTGGGAATCCCTTGTGTAGAGAAAGGAGTAGTACTGTTTCTTACTCAGTTTGGAATGTTTTTTTCATTTTTTTTATTTATTTTTAATTGCTTTTTAAAAAGAAAAATCAAGAAAAACAAAAATTTAATTGCAATGCAAATACATACAAATAAAATATATGCATAGAAATTGCTCCAGTGAAAAAGTATAACCAAAAAACCCCCAAAATATAATATATCAATTAACAGTTACAATTCTATATACACTTACGTAATTTGTGTGTGAATGTGTTTCTAACACAAATAACACTCATTCTTTTTAACCTACTGTACAGGCAGTCCTTGATTCATAGCTATTTGTTTAACGACTGGTCAACAATATTGAAAAGCTGATGAATGATCTTCACATGTACACTTGTCGCAACTCCCATATCAAAATTTGAGCACTTGGCAACCAGCATGTTACTAATAGTTACAACAATTGTAGCATCCCAGAATCATGAGATCACTATTTGTGATCTTCTCAGCCAGTTTCCAACAAGCAGTGGGGGAAGGTGGATTTGCTTAATAATCACATGGTTCAATTAACGAGTGCACAGATTTGCTTAAAATCTGTGACAAAAATTGGGTACAACTGATTTAACAACCACATCACTTAGCAACTGAAATTCTGGTCCCAATTGTGGTGATAAGTCAAGGGATACGTGTATTTTGTATAAAAGAATTCCATATTTCATTAAACTTGTCCACACTTCTATGTCCGTAGACAATCCACTCATTGGTGCCAAGTGTAATCAGATCTTCAATCCATTGAGTGAATGGTGCTATACTTTCATCTTCCCATTGTTGCAATATCAGTCTTTGAGCCATAGTAAGCACATGGAAAATCCATTTATATTGTCTAATTGTATAGTTCAAGAGAATATTATCTTTTGAAAAAAATTAGCTTTTGTTGCACAATCATATTTATATATATTATATTCCATGACTTTCTGCCAAACATGTTAAATATAGTACAAGCTTGTTAAAACAGGTGGCCTGTGGGCCAGGTGTGTCATGTGCAGGCCACATCCACCCCAGTTCCGCAAAGGCAAAAAATATCAGGATATATCACATGACACGATTGAGTTTGACACCCATGCTATAATCACATACTAAAAACATGCTTTAAAGTATCCTCATTATATCGTCAACAAAGTGCTTCTTAGACAATCATTTTTTCTACACGCACAATGGAATCCAATATATTCTAAGTAATTATTTAGAATTATCATTTTTCAGATATACAAAATGGAATTTCTCTTGATATATAAATTAATATAAATTTAATTAGATATTAATTATATTAATTAATCTGGAAATAATATGTGAGAGCATTCACCTTTTCCCAAAGGGTAAGCTTTGCAGTTTTATTCTTTTAGATGAAATAAACATACACTTGTATGTTCTTATTAAGCCAAATGACTTATGGGAGATTATAGAGCCCCTTGGGAGCTCATGGAAGTTTTAAGGCAGCCTTAGTGCCTTAGTGAATATATGAATGATTGACACTATACTAATCTTTATATACCCGGAGGCTTTCCTTTCTGGGGTCTGCATTGACTCCCTTCAGATGTGTTGGGACTGCATGTTCGGTAGAATTTATATCAAATGGTCATAGCAAGAGAGGCAGTGTAATTAACCGTACTTTCACATCTTTAATCATCATTTCAATGTTTACTTCCTGAAATAATATTGCTCCACAGCTGCAGTCTCAGCCTTACTTAGTAAAATTTTATGGAACTCCATGAGATAGAATCATAGGACAGGAAAGGACCTTAGAGGTCATCTAGTACAACCCCTGCCCAAGGCAGGACTTCTTATACCAGTGGTGGCTAACCTTTTTGGGCTCCTGTGCCAAAAATTGTGCACGCGCTTGCACACTAGCGTGCCAGCACCCAGAAGGTAATGCACCCCCTCATGCCCCCTACACATGCATGCGCAATCCCCACCCCACCCCGTCACCACCTTACCTGCAATGCGCCTCACAGCCAATTTTCGGCTGGTTTGAGGCCTTTTTCGGCCTCCCAGAGGCTTGAAGAAGGCTTCTGCAGGCTTTGCAGGCTGAAAACTAGGCCCGTTTCATCACTGCCGGTATTTCCGGAAAAACAGGAACTGACGAAACGGGCATGCAAAGCCTGCAGAAGCCTTCCTCAAGCCTCTGGGAGGCCAAAAAAGGCCTCAAACCGGCCGAAAATCAGTTGTGAAGTGCGTGCATGCACAGTGAGATAAGTTTGCCTGCAGCTTGTGTGCTGGCACAAATGGCTCTGCGTGCCACCTGCGGCACGCGTGCCATAGGTTTGCCATCACGGCCTTATATCTTCCCAGACAAATGAATGTCCAGTCTTTTCTTGAAAACTTCCAATGATGGAGGACCCAGGAGGCAAGCTATTTCATTCAAGAATCATTCCCACTGTCAGAAATTCCTTCTTATTTCCAGGTTAGCTCTCCCTCTAATGAGCTCCTACCCATTGCTTCTTATCCTACTATAGATGCTATGGAGAATAAATCGACCTGTGACAGTCTTCAAGTATTATTTCTCCATTAAGTCTTCCTTTCATAGGCTAAATATAGCTAGTTTCCTTAGCTATTTATCACATGGTTTAACTTCCAGACCCCTTATCATCTTTGTTGCTCTTTTCTGCACTCTTTCTAGGGCCTCAGCATATATTTTTTTTGTATCGTGGCAACCAGAATTAGACACAGTATTCAAAATGTGGCCTCGCTAGTGCAGTATGGAGTGGGTACTATCCCTTCCCGTGAACTTAATGCTATCGTTCTGTTGATGCAGCCTAGGACTGAGTTGGCTTTCTTGGCAATTTAGTCCTGCATTTGGTTTCTCTGCATAGAAATGTATTACCCCCTTTCCCTTTTGAGGATGAATCATCTTCCTTTCTTGTGAAATACTGTAGCTATAATCTTGAAACAGGGTCTGAAGTGATCCAGCATAAAATATTGAACTGCAAAATGTGTCTTGCAGAAGAAGCTTTCAGAGGGAAAATGTCAATTTTGTATGCCATCTTCTAAATATTGACGTGGTCATCTTATTGCTCCTTTAGGAGACAGACAGGCAAGTCCTTGTTTACTGCCTCAAATATAAAAATATAGAAGCCTTGTTTACAATCAAACAACAGCGTTTCAGGTACGTTATAGGACTTAGAAACTATGTCATTTGTCACTGATTCTTCTGTTAAGTTGACCTCTGTGTGACTCTTAAGCTTTTGTAAGCTCTTTTCGGGGTCAAAAGAAATAGGAGGGATTCGGAGGGGGTGGGGGGAATGTTCCTTTGAAAATATCTTGAAAGTCACTATTCATGCCTGAAAGGTTTATATGACTGTTGATCAGGAAAAGGTAACTTGTTGCCTTCCACATGTTTGGTGCTATGTCTTCTATAAATTTTTGACATTAGCCATGTTAGTTAATGCTAATGAAAGTTATACATACAAAATGATTTGCTATAGATAATTGGTTGTGGGATCCTTGATGCTCTCTGAACTTGGTTGTTTTCTTGCAGGCGTTTCATTATCCAACTAGATAACATCATCCTACATCTGCAAATAAACAACCAATCTCAGAGAACACTGAGAACCCCACAATTGAATCCTGTGCTACAAATATTCTCTTCTATTAATAATTGGCTACATAATGAAATGGCATCCAAGTTGAAAGAAAGCTGTAGAAATGATTCCTTGTTTGTTGAAAATTCCAAGTGTAGAACAAACATCTGAGAAACATCTGTCAGAAAACGTATGTTTTTAGTGTGGTTCTAATTTAAATAGACTATTCTGAGAATACAGCCATCTTGTGTGTAATTTTATGTCCTGTACTTCATACAGTTGCCTTTCTTGAATAAGCATAAACAAAATATTATATGAAATAGAAATCAAAACATCTTTTAACTGAACTTTAAAAAAAATAAGGACGTGGTCCACATGAGTCATTAAAGCTGTCCTATTGAAGGCTCCTTCAATTTTTTTTAACTGTTATGCTCTGATATTATTCAGGCTGGGTAGTTTCAGCAGAGTTGCTTAATTCTCTCTTCCATGTTTTTTTTTAAAATCTTCCATAGTATTATTTATTCCTGTGGGAAACTTGAAAACATTACTCCACAGCAGGAAGTAAGTTCATTTTAATCATGAAACAAGTAAGTTGCCTAGCTTTGCTAAGATTACTGAAGTTAGACCAAAGTACTAAAAGCCTGAGTCATACCTTAACTGTGCTACTTTAGATTGAAAGTAAGGGAAGCTGCCTTTAAAAACTTTCCTGACAAGTAAAACAAAATAACACTTCATTGTTGGCTTGGCCCCTCTTAATGATCTTAATTCTTTTTGCCTTGAACTGTTTTTCATTAAAGGTGAGATTCCACATTTGTAATCTAAAGTGGTTCAGGCAGTTTGCTGCCTAGACAGAACAAACCTGATTAGATAATAAAATCTGCATCAAAGGCTTTATAGCATTGTTCCTCAACCACTTTTTAACCTGAGCCAATGCTGGTGGGGGAATTCTGGGAGTTGAAGTCCACACATCTTAAAACGGCTAAGATGAGAGTGTTTTAAGATTTCACATGGGTATCTTCTGAGATGTCGGGACTTTGCTGCAGATTTGCACCCACAAGAAGAATAATCCCTACCCATCCTAATCTGCACAGAGTATATCTGCACAAAGTAGTCATAAAAATTCATTTAACAATTAAGAATAAAACCTGTTCATTATTTGTTTTCAGTTTATTCTTTACAGGATATTCAGTATGTCTAATACAAACTGGATCAGAGAGACAATTTATACTTCATAAATTGTACACATGTAAGAAAGACATCACTTGGGAACTAACTTTCCATAAGATAAATAAAAACCTGAGAATGCAACCATGGTTTCACCTTATCTAGGTATTAAATTTATATATTGCCCATCTCCTCGATAAGGTATCTCTTCTCTGCATAAAATAAGAGAAGTATGCCATATCAGTTTCCCTTTGAAGAACATTGCCATTATTATTCTTAGCTCCATGCTCCAATGGAGGACTAAAAAGAACCAAGGGCTTTAGCTACTGACCTACCAAATCACACCTTGCACCCAGAGGTGGTATTCAGCAGATTCTGACCAGTTCTGGAGAACCGGTAGTGGAAATTTTGAGTAGTTCAGAGAACAGGCAAATCCCACCTCTGACTGGAGATTTTACAGTATCCTTCCCCTGCTACGCCCACCAAGCCATGCCCACAGAACCGGTAGTAAAAAAAAATTGAATCCCACCACTGCTTGCACCAAACTACAAAGGATTTTGCTTTATGGTTTCGGAAGAAGTAGAAATGTAATCATTATGTCTTGTTCAACTTGCTGTTTAAACATTCTTAGTAGTACATGCAAAGACAATCTTACATGGACCAATAAACCATGACTCTCTCTCTCCTCCAGATGAATTAGGATGAAGCTGAAAGCTCCTGACCAGCCTGAAATTATTTTGAACTACTTCCTGACTCTTTATTAGGCTGTTGTGCTCAAGAAGCCAAGCAGTTGTGGTTGCTACGGAGCAATCTCAGTTAGTTTTCTTTGGCTGTGCATGTGTGAATTTGCCCAGGAGATGAGGGTGTGGACTACAAAATCTAATATAGTGCATATGTTTAAATTTGCCTTGAAAATGGAAATAGTACATAGCAGTTTGCCTTGTTTTTTTTTTAACTCTCTTTAATGCAACTAACAACTTATTCATGGTAGAAACCTGTTGCGGTTTTCTGTTCTTTTTTATTCCAAGGCAAAGTACTGTATGCACATTTAAATAGGAATTATTTTGACATTAGTTTCTTTTTAATCAATATAGTAATTGCTAATGAATCCATGTTTCATTTAGCTTAAGCATGCCCTGCTGCAAAATCCTGGTGCTGCCTTTTGTCTCTGCATTAGAGTTATTTAACCGTTGCTTTAGTTACAAAGCTCTGTAGAAAGAGTGTATCATGTGCTTAGTTTCTGGGTAATTCTGGCATTGAAAATATAAAGCAAGCTTCTCATTTAACGAGGCCCTCTGTTGAGCTTTCTATCTTTTCATATCTTGCTAGCCAAAAAGGGGAAATTGTTCGTCATGTATTACATACAAAATCTGTCCAGCATATTTGTAGTAGCTTTTTAGGACTTAGTACTACTACACAGCTAGGTTATATAATTTCTATGCTTTTTCAGTTTTCCCTGCTTTTTATAAAAAAAAAAACCCACTACCTTATATACAGAAATGCACGGGGAAAGGCTTTCTTGTGCATCAAAGAAAAACTCAAAGCTGTATCACAAAATCATTGGCTTGACATACTGTATATGGCAAATTGGATGCACAAATCATCATCATCATCTTCCTAGCATTATTCTCACAGGTACAAGGTCCATTTTTCAGATTGATGAATGACATTTTGCACGATCAAATGCAGCATCTGGTCCAACTGGGCAGATTTCTTGTCTGTATTTATTGCGTCTTGTCATTTTTGCTTCAGCCTACCATGTGGACGCTTGCCATTTGTGTTAAGAAGAGAGGAGAGGTGGGCAACGGTGTGGGGTGTTTCATGTAGGACGTGGCCATACCACTGTGGGCATTTCTCTCGCATTTTCTCAGGTAATGGTGCAATACCCATTTGCTGCCATACCGAGTCACAAATTGGATGCACAAATACAGAGTATTAAATAGTTTAGAACACATGTTTACTATAAAATATACTGTATATTGTTCTTCAGAATGTATAGATTGCTATATTATTGGTGTTGGATAGATTGAGACAAATAGTGATATTGCATTGGTAATCTAAGGGTGTTCCTGCCAGCCTTCCTAGTTAAACCAGGCAGAAAACAGGATGATGAATAGTTGATGAGCTAAGTCTACCATACTTTATTGTAAGGCCACATTAACAGAATCTTGTAAGTCTGAAAGTACAAACTTTCTACCACCATTTTTCCCTGCTTGATCCATGAGGGTGGGTCCTTCTTCCTCTGACTATTAAGACACTGGGGCCTTTCTTATCTGATCATTTCTAAGTAGCATCTCTTCCCCTTCTCCTTCAAGGTTATTCTGTGCTGCATTTTCCTTCCAATGGAGATACTGGGCTAACTATCCATCCTTGAGCCAAAGCTATGGAGGCCTAAAAATGTGATGCCCATATTGCCAATCCAATCCAGTCCTGGTTCTGTTGTGTTTTGTGTGAACCACTGTTGAATGGTGTTGACTATAGCACTGAATGTGTCAAAGTGATTGTTTTTTTCCTCTTGGACAAATACATCAAGGTTCTGCAACAGGAGTGGGAGGAGTCTGATTTCAGGATTTAGTCTGGAATTCTCTAGGCTGGTATGGCTGCCTCCCCTTCTCATTTCAGCACCTCCCTTAAATTAAATAAACATTTTGGAACATCCAAGGGCGGAAAATAGGCCTGGGGAAGAGGGAACCCTGTCATGATTGTTCCATTAGCTGGTTTCTGTGGAGCTGGAGAAGCCCAACTGATAAGCTACTGGGCAACAATTCTTTTATTTTGTGGATAAGAAGTGGTGGTTAAAACATTATACCTCATTAATTTCTGAACACTGCAATGAAAGAAAAACCACTGCTGCATCTACAGTAAAGATACATTTGACAATATTATTGAGATGAAATTGTGGAAAATGCTCCTTCTTCCCCAAATCTAACAGAGGAAAACTGATTGGCCATTATTGCCAGTGGAATAGCACTAACACAGCCTCTTTTCGCCCCCAGTAGAAGAGTGGAGTCCCGCTTTCCTCTCCTGTCTTGTTGGACGTCTGTAGCAAATATGGTGTCCAAAACAGTAAGGGAGGAAGTGACAAGTATGGAAGACAAACAAGTCATGGTAGAGACTTGTTGGAAGGCAAACCCAGGGAGAGACGTGGCTGCCACGGAAGTTGGCTAGTGAGTAGAAAGGGAATGGTGCCTGCCCCTTCCAATACTCCCAAAACACATTTGTGATTTCATTCGCACCAATTCTTATAATTTTGCCTCCAAGGTAATGGGTAGCAAGATGCCAGTTTGGTCTACTGTTTAAAGTACCAGGTTAGAAACCAGGAGACTATGTGTTCTAGTCCTGCCTTAGCCATGAAAACTGGATGGGTGACCTTGGGCCAGTCACTCTCTCAGCCCAACCTACCTCACAGTGTGTTGTTGTGGAGAAAATCGGAAGAAGGAAGAGTATTAGATATGTTTGCTGCCTTGAGCTATTCATAAAAAATAATAAAGGTGTGGTATATATATATATATATTTGTGTTACAACACCCTGGTAAGCCCCAATCAAGGGAGGAAGCATACTGCTGTCCTTTTCTGTCTTTTGCCTCATCACCAGAGACCATCCAGACAGAAAGCTATTTTGTTTTGTTGTCTTTTGTTTATATGTGTGTTAGGTTTTTGAGCTGATAACTAGTCTCCCTTGTTTAATTATTTATCAGCTCCAAACCTAACACACACACACACATACACACACATAAAATTAAATAAATAATAGAATTTATGCAACCCAAAGCTCTGGTGGAATAATGTTGGTTGAAGCGGGGAAACAGACACACATATCCTTGTACATCTAATGATGATTTTAGGACGTTTCACTTATACATTATGGACAAAATAAGAACAAATCATCGGCAAGAGAAAAATGGATGTTATCAAACGATAATGATGCCATGGATAAGTATGTGTGAAAACAAAGGTTTTAGTGAGTTTAAGCTGCTATTTCTTCTGCCCTGGTTTAATTTATCATTGTAGCATTTGCCAGACACATTTTGATAAACAATTTGAACTATTTTATCTGGATCCAAATTATGTCTGTTGAGCCTTTGGTGGTAGCAAAACATTAGAAAGTTAAATTAACAAGGTATAAACTCAGCCCCTTCATTTGTCTGACCTTCATGTATGGCAATTGGAGATAGACTCTCAGCATAGATATTTTAGTTAATAGTTTTTTCATCTAATTATCTTCTTTTGAAAAACAATTTATATTAACATCCATATTATGGAAATGTAGTTTACATTCCTGAATCTTTTCTCTGTTTATTTTCTTTTATGCACCTCCATATTTTCTTTCTTCTTTTTCCTCCAACTTTGAATTTCTCTCTCTGCTTTTCCAAGTGCTCTTTACTTATCTCAATACTTCCTCAGCATTACATGATCTTTCCCCAATCACGAAAGATATTAACACTCTCAGAGGGAGCTCAGCTAAGACTGACCTTTACCACAAGCATATATTGTTTAAAATTCTTCCTGTTCACATTCCTCAAGATTTTTATTAAAAGCCTAGGTCCCAAAAAGGACCAGGAATGCAAACATTTGCAAGAAAACAAGCTCAAAGAGCATCAAGGGCCCTATATTTGAAGGCAACAAGTGAGGTAGACTGGTTTTGAATCTAAAATGCATTATTTCCCATTTCTTGAAGCATCTCTGACTTACAATAATTAAATTAAACTATTGAATTTGGGCATCAAATTACTATTTATTCTCTGCTTTTGCTATTGGAATATGTTTTGAAACAATGGTACTAAAGAAGAAAGACTTTAGAAAGACTTTAGAAAGACTAAAGAAAGAAAGACTTTTAGTGCAATGATAAAGAAGTGTACATGCTTGCACAAATTAGTTCCAACATTCAAAGTATTTATTCTATTTAAATAATAATAACTTCAGCTTTTTGAAATGGACTATAATAAAATCATCTCATTAGAAAAACTGCTTGATCCTGTATGAAAATTATCTCATTCTCAGATTTTGAATGCAGATTTGTTAGCCTTTTCGTAATACATATGGCTGCATTTTCACATCAGATGAATGAAAAAGGAGTGGGTGGATTTATATCAACCAATGAATAATTATTTCTATAAAGCACTTAGCAATAGCTCTGCTTTCAATGAGTGAGTCAAAAATAAAATAACCTGATTGCTGTGTCCCATATTTGACAGAATCATTCTATTAGAATATATATAGCTTTATTTGGAAATTATGTTGATTTAATAACAGCTTCTGAATATTATTATTATGGTTGGTCACACAGCCAGCCAGATATTTAGATTTGACATTTTTATCCACCTATCGAGTCCTTCCCAAGGACCTAATATAGGGAGATATTGTTTATAGTAAAGGTGGCACATTTGTCCAGTCCAAACTCCATTGCAATATCTTAGCTGTATCACAGTGTCATAGGGCTGGAAGGGACTTTTGAGGTCTTCTAGTCCAACCTCCCACCCAAGGCAGGAGATCCTGTTGTATCTCAGACAAATAGCTGTCCAAACTTTTCTTGAAGACTTCCTGCAATAGTGCACCACAACTCCAGAAGGCAAACTTCCATTGATTGTTCTTGTTGTCAGGAAATTTCTCTTTACATCCAGATTTGATCTTTCTTTAATGAGCTTAATCTCTTTGCCATATTTGCATGTGTTGATAACAATTCTTTTGCAGATAGTGTTTTTCAATTTAGCTATAAATCATCCATGTAAAAGAGGTGGGATAGCCTGGCAGATGTTTTTGATGTTTGATAGCCATGGTCTGAGTTTTTCAGTATTCTTGACACAGGAATCAATGCAAAGAAAAACAGTAGTGGTGATAGAGAGACTTCTTGAAATATTCCTCTCTTGATATTAACCTTTCCCAGTTTATCACTATAGACCAGTAACTGTGTCTTCCATTGTGCCATTGATTTTTGCACAAAGCTTCTGATGTTTTTACTGACTCCTGTTATTTCTAGGCACCTGAGTATCCAGTCATGTGGAAGGGAGTCAAATGTCTTCTTGTAATTAATCCAAGCTACATTCAAGTTGGCCTTCCTTCTGTTGCAGTTTTCCAAAATTGTTTTGTCAATTAGAGTTGATGTTTTGTTCTTTTACTGTTTGGGTGGTTTTCCTTTCTGCTCAGGTGGAAAAAGCTTGTGCAGTACTCTATGTTGTTAAACTGTTTGGCAATGAGTGGGTGGAAACCAGCCAGATGTTTAAAATAAAAAACACCTTCACCTGGTGTTGACCAATTCTTGATCTTCCTTTCTCCTTTTCCCACCATTTCTTCACTATTACAAGTTCTTTCATTTCAACTTCATTTTTATTCTTATCCATCTCCTTTATTCAAGCAGCATTATTGTTGTATTTCTTTGGGTTGTCCCATAGATGCATCCGGAACTATACTGTTGATCAGATGTTCACTGGTTTATTTCAATCTTTCCATTAATAACTTGGTGGAAATATTCTGATTTTCAGTGTAATTAAATATTCCACTTACTAGTGTGCAATTTGAGCTTAGTATCCACCAATATTCTTGGCTACAGCTGTTACTTGCTGCTTTATTATTTCCATTGCTTCCTTGATCTTCCTTGTTTCTAGGTGATATTTCTTAATCCTTGATTTTCTTGTTCTTCAGCTTCTTTTCTTTCATCTGTTCTAGCTTGATTACATCTGATTTTAACATGCTGCTTTTATTTTCCCAACCTGCTCTTCCATTTGCGGGTGCATTGTTCAGCTTTTTCTTCTTCTTTGTTGATTTTTCATCCATGTCCTTTCAATTATATCTGCAACCATGTTGTACTTTACTTGGTTTGTTTCTAGCAGTGAGCTGGTGCTCATATTTGATATTACAGTATTGGGATTTTTTAATATCTGTGTTAGTTGTTTTTTTAGAATAAGCTTCAGTGCAAGCAACCTAATTCTGTTCTTGTGCTGTTCTAGATGCTTAGTTATGTTTTATTTAAATTCTTCTTCTTCTTTAGATAGAAGGTTTTTTTTCTTTCTGAAGAGAAGGCAGGGGAGAGGGACTCTAGTTTGGCTCTAGAATGAATATAGTTCAGTAGCATCTTATACTATACTTTATTTCATATTGTAAATCAATGTTGATCTGCTAGTCTCTGTTCTGTTATTTCTGATCCTGGATCGGAATGGGACAACTTGCTACAACCAAGTCACTGCAGCCAACTTTTTGTGGAACAATTTGCCATGGCACAACTTGCCACGGGACAATTTAACAATTCAATTTAATTATTAATTTTTTTAAAAAAATATTTTTTGTCATTTACGTTTTATTCTGTCCCTTCTTTTGCATCCTTTCTTTAATGATTCTAGTCTACCATTTATTTGATATTAGTGTCCCACGGCAAATTGTCCCACGGTGAATTGGCCATGGCAAGTTGTCCCATGATAAGTTGTTCCATGGCTGTGGCAAGTTGGCCATGGTGACCTGGCCTTGGCGAGTTGGCCATGGCAAATTGTCATAGATCATTCTGGATTCTGTTCCTTCCAGAACTATTGCATTCTTTTCAGTTATTCTCTTCTCATTCAACTTGATCATTATTTCTTTGTTTTCGGCCTTCATGTATTTGCAAAGAGTAAATAAGTTTTAATTCTCTAAAAGTAATGCCCTTACAGAAAGGATTTAGAATCTCTAAACTGTAAAAGCACGATGTTTAGCCTATGACTTTACCTTTTATTTCTCCAGCAAGTAGATTATTAAACATACTTAATTGAAATCGTTTAAAACTATTGAAATAAGAAAACATAATCAAGTAAAGATTAGACAAATTTATTCTATCAACTTTTAAAAATACTTTGATATGAAAAGTCCCATCTAGTATTTTTGAATGAAGAAGCAGTAATATGTAAATAAAAATCCAAAATCCGTTTAGCCTTTGGGTTTTATATTTGTTTTTCAACACAGTGACAGTGTTCTTTAATTGTTTAATTCTCAAACTTTTTTTTCCCTGAGAGAAGCTCGGAATAGAGTATTTGCTTTGCTACTTAATTCATAAGTGCTTATGGCTAAGGCTTTCAAACTTGTTCTGTAAGAGCCAGTGGAATGTTGGGTTGAGTAATCCGCTTATATAAATGTTATGAAAAATCCTAAAGAGAACATAAAAACATAGAATTTAAAAAAACCAAGAAAAAGTTTAAAAAGTGAAAGAAAAGATAAAAAGAAATAGAAAGATTTTCCAATTTGCTTTGTACCAAATATAATTATATATGATTACAAAGGTTGAAATTCTCCAGAGGGAAACACAGCTATCCTGTCACCTCTGCAGCCGGTGGTCTTTTGTTTTATGGATAGGAAACAGGCTTGTCCATGTTTATATGAACATGGCCAATTGGAAGACATCTCTTTTCCCAGAATTGCCAGTTGCTCAGTGAAAACTTAGTTCTCCTGATTATGACATTCTAACACATTTCTCTGGGAATCTTGCCATTAATTATATTTTATGAGCATCACATTGGTGAAAGTCCTTTTCTAATCAGAAATGTGAAAGTAGAAATCATAGATGAATTCATGATGATTATGAAATGGTTTCTTCCATATAAGAGGGTTTATTTTTTTAAATAGGGCAGTCTTTCTCATTGGCTTAATTTAGAAATAAATATTGCTCTCTTTCTTAAGAAGTTTAGGTAATTTGTTTAGATTAAGATATTAAACTAGGATCAGGGAGACTTGAGTTCAAGTCTATAGCCATGGCAACTCGGTGAGTGGCTTGTGGCCAATCATTCTTTTTTAGGTCTGCCTACTGGGTAGCTATTGAAGAGAAAATTGGTGGTGGTGGTAGGGGAAGGTGGGCTATTTTGAAATAAACTTAATCAAAAAAGAAACAAAAACATAATGAGCAGAAGCATAAGAGAAACAAATAAATGTTTTTTAATTACTTTTGACTGCTAGGATTGTAACATGGATATACTTAGAGCAGTCATTGTGTGCCTTTTAATGTGTACATTCAAAAGAAGCATTCAAGCTGATAGCCCTATCCGACTGTTTTTAATAATTCATGTCCTAATTTGTGTGCTTTCAGATCTTTTGTGTACTAAAGAGACTAATTGCCATTTCAGCCCTCCCTTGATTAATCCTAAATTTCCAGCTCCTTTACAGGATTTTTTCAGATGCATTTTATAATTTTTTCTTTTTTTGAAAAACCAAAGGAGATAGGAAGAAAAGGCAAAGCTGAAACAATAAGCTTTCACCTTGAGAAGGCAGAGACTGCAAGAAAGCATCTGTGAGATCCTTAATACTTAGCTGGTTCAAAAGTAATGGCCTGAAAATTACAGAAGATGTTAATTACAGAATACAGTTTCTTAAAGGTGAAGTCTAACATCTAAGTGGTTGATTAATTATGCAAAACAAGCTCTCCTAAAATTAAATGACTTGTTGCCTGTCTAGTAGAGATTAAGGCAAGTTTGGCAATTAATTGAAATGATTTTCCCAGTAGCTTATATGGCATTTATCAATAGGTAGCTTACCTTTGGGATCCTTTCTCCAAGGCAAAATAAAATCCATAGAGACATGGCTTATCATCCACCCCTGTATTTAAGTATTTAAGTCAAATATTTTTTTGAGTGGTTCAATGCTGAATAGTTTTGAGAGTGTGGATTCTCACATTGCGCTAAGCCGTAGTTTGTTTAATCGCTGTTTATTCAATAATCTACAGTTGGGTTTATAGCATATAACAGGCCGCATCATGAATGAGCTAACTACATCCATGCTATATTAGTGCAACTTGGAATCTATTTGGAGCTTCACTGCTATGAAAAATGTTGAACTATTTGTATATGAGGAATTGGAAGCATTTTGCATTCTCTGTGACCTTTCCAGCACATCTTGTTATTTCCTTGTGAATTTGAAGAGGATAGATATATTTCTATGCCTTTCTGAATTCTTCTTTTGGACTGAGATTTCCTAGATAGAAATCATGACCTTTAAACCTATTGATATTTTCCATCTTGGTTTTGGTCAAGCAAAAAAAACAAGTATTGAAAAGAATCAAGAACTGTTTGCACTGATCTATAGTAGTTGAAATTGAATTACTAGGGCTGGAAAATCCTGTGAGAGCTGATCTTTATAGTAATTTAATCAGTGATGTTATCTGTAAGTTCAGGATCCTTGGAGGCAAATAAATGAATTGCAGGTTAGTTGCTAACAGTATGTAATCATTAGATACGCAATCTTCAAAATTTAGATTTGAGATGCAGTGTTCAAAATTTAAGAAGCAATTGAATCACCAATATTTATATCTCTTAAAGATAACAGTATGATAGGTGAACCTTTTAAAACTTTGTTGGTAATTGATGTGAACACTTCATCTGAAAATGTACAGGGTGCTTCAGAACGAAACTGAAGCCATTTTTGTGACGTTTAATATTGAAGAGTCTAATAGATAAGTTTTTTTTAATTAGAACAATTATAAAAGATAAAAGAATGGAAAAAACAAACGTCATTCCAAAAGTTTTGGGCTGTCGATTCTTTTTCTCCATGTTGATGAGGATGCAGTTGATCATACATATTGTATCACACATATTGATCAGTTTAATCAAACTATGTACAACTTTTTTAAAAGCTGAAGACTACTGTTTAAGGCTGGTTGGTGGGGTTAGAACAAAAACTAAATTGGAATTAATTCAGAGGTGATGTAAAAAGATGCAATCCTGAGAGGAAGTACATTTCGGAATGTATCTTATGCTTGTATATCTTTGCATACAGATTGTCCTCTACGTATGATTACAACTGGGACCAGACTTTTTGTTGCTAAGTTAGGCATTTGTTAAGAGCATTTGTTAAGAGGGAGATAAGCAGTTTAGAAATTGGAAACATAAATATATATAAAAAAGTGAATAGTGTCCAAATTTACACCCTTTTTGTGGTTAAGCGAATCAATGTAGTTAAGTGAATCATGTGGCTATTAAGTGAATTCGGCTTCCCCCATTGCTTGTTGGAAGGCCGCCAGTGTCAATCACATGACCCTCAGAATGTCGCAACCATTGTAAATACATGCCAGTTGCTAAGTGTCTGCATTCTCATCATGCAACCCTGTGGATGCTGAGATGATCATAAGTGCGAGGACCAGTCGTAAGTAACATTTGCAGTGCCATTGTAAATTAGAAAGGTTGCTGAATTAATGGTTGTAAGTTGAGGACGATCTGAAGAGCTGGTAGGAATAAGATGGGAAGAGAGGATTTTTCATACTCTGATTGGTTTAAAGTTTGAATAGGTGCACATTAAACCACTAGATTGACTAGATGAGGATGAGAACAAAAACAAATCTTTAATAATTCTACAAATGTATATGATTTCATTTAAGCCATAACTTGGGAGTTTGGGTTCCCATATATATATTGCACTGAAAATATTATGTGGGTCTTCATGTTTTTAAATTCTGATTTTCTGAATTGATAAAAGGTTGTGCAGTGAATTGAAGGCACCCAGCCATTACAATCTAATTTGCCCAGGCTGATGTTAATCAGAGAAGTTCTGAATAAAGATTCAGCAACTAGAGTAGAAGTTCTGAATAAAGATTCAGCAACTAGAGTAGAACCAATTTCCTAGTTGTCAAAAGGTAAGCAAAAATGGAGAGGAGCATGAAGCAATACTACACTAAATTTAATTTGCTATGGACTCTTTAATACATATAGGAGGAAAATAATTTCTCCCTGAGGCAGAGTGGTTACTCTCAGGGTATATATTGGTTTATTTTGGGGTTTTCTTTGAAAAGCAGTAAGGTCAAAACATTGCTATTTTATGTGTTACGTGCGCTTAAGAAAAATATATCATGAACCAGTGACATATTGGATCTGAAACAAACTGCCTTTCCTTATATTTATAAGCAGCTGTACGGAAGTTTGTTTTCCTGTAATTCTAGAACAAAAATTGACAACATCCCAAATTATGTCAAATATAATGCATTTCCTCCAGAACAGGTAAAAGTATAATCAGCTTAATATTGTGTGAGAGCTAGTTCTGGAAAGATCAGGAAAAAAAATACTCATCAAAACCCAGACTAATCCATTACCATGTTGTGGTAATCGTTTTTTCTGCTCAAAAGCGGAAAGACTTCAACCAGTTGCATAGATAGATGAAAAAGACAGAAGAATTAAACTTTCTGTCTTTCCCTACAAATATGGCTTCCATTTCATATTGAGCAGTAGCTACAATTCTTAACCAATTTCCTAGTTCTTGCTATAGAGTAGTCTTCAGAAATTTGCGTCCTTGAATTACAATATGTGCAGGGGTGGGATTCTACCAGTTCGCACCTATTCGCTAGAACCGATTGTTAACATTCTAAGCAGTTCGGAGAACCAGTTGTTAGAAGAAATTACTGGCCTAATCCTGTAAGGAAGGCAGGAAGGAAACATTCTGGTGTTGCTTACAGAAACTGCCTCTCCGTTAACCCTTATTACATTCTTGGCAGGACTAGACTTCCTTCTCAGGAACTTCTCTGGAGTTTTTTTCCCCCTCCTTTGTTGGTACTTTGCTTGTGTGGAGTGACCATTCAAAGTTACAATGGCACTGAAAAAAGTGACTTATGACCATTTTTCACACTTACGACTGTTGCAGCATCCCCACAGTCATGAGAGGCCAGTCAAGGAGATGCGTGTCTCAATGTGAGTGTTATTGAGTTGGCCACATCCAGCCAATAACATGACCACCAAGCCATGTCCACCCAGTCACATGACCACCAAGCCACGCCCACCACCTAAGCCACACCCACAGGACCGGTTGTTAAAAATTTTGAATCCCACCCCTGAATATGTGAGGCTTCTGATTCCAATATCTGACAACTGAAATCTGATAGTGGAGAGAGTACTATATATGATGATGAGCTTTTGGGCTTCTTTGAGGAGAGGTTAAGGAGTTAGGCAACCTTGCTTTTAAACAATTAGTTTGGGAGCCAATGAATTGTGAGCAGTATAACTAGGCAAGTAATATTCTTGCTATAGATTAAATGTATCTAGAAGTAAGCTATCTATAAAATTGTTCAGATGAAGAGGTTTGGATTGTTATTCTTGTTGTTGTGTGTTGCACAGTCAGCCAAATGTGCAACCTGGGTTTGGTATTTTTGTCTACCTATAGAGTCCTTTCCAAGAACCTGCATTAGGTAGATGTGGATGTTTGGCACAGATATCGTCACAGGATAGAAGCTGCCTTCTTGCAATTGACTGATAGCAAATTTGTCAATGCTGATGGCATTCAAGTGGTGCTCTAGTTGTTTTGGGATTGTGCCCAAGACCCTTATCACTATCGGTACTAGCTTTGCTTGCCTTTATCACAGTCATTCTATTTGTATTTGTAGATCTTTGTATTTTGTTGTCTTCTCCAATTTTTTCTATTCTATTCTGCTGTCTCCAGGTACTGTCATATCCACTAACTAGACTTTTTTGCCTGTTTTATCGAAAGTTGTTAAGTCTGGGGTGTTATGTGGCAGGTGCCTGTGTCTTTGAATTCTAAAGTTCCAGAACAATTTAACTTCTTCATTTTCTATAACTTTCACTATTTTATGGTTCCCACCAGTTCTTGCTCGCAGGCAAATGATATTTCTTGCAGATCTTCCAGTGTACCATTGTTGCTACTTGTCATGCTGTTGCTTATAGTCAGTCTGTGCGATCTTCTTGTAGCAGCTTACTAGGTGGTCCACTGTTTCTTCAGCTTCTTTGCATAGGCAGCACTTACTGTCTTCTTCTTGTTATTATTTCAGTACTGTGATAATTAAATCTATTAACTAGGTATTTGCCATGTGGTTTTCCAGATAATTTCCCACTCTTCAAATGCAGCTCTGTAGACCTATTTGCATTGATCTCACATACTTTGTATAGTTCATAAAAACCAACTTGCTAATTAGGAAAAAAATAGCTACATCAAACTATCAATCATTGATTTTTCCTACTCATACTGTTGAGTTGCTTTTGGGGAGAATTTTGTCTCAACTTCTATTCTGGATCTGTAATAATCCAGAAATGTTTTTAGAGTGAAGATGTCAAGAGACTTCTCATGCTTTATGACCCCATTAACTATCTTTATTTCTGAAAATTTTACTTGAAGCTTTCCAGTTTTTCCTCTCAGATCAGATAGATGTACTTTCTGGTAATTTTTAATTTTTACAAGAATGGCTTGTTCTTCTATGCATGGTGTTATTTCAGATCAAATACTTATTTTTAACTGGCATAGTATTTATGAACAAGCAATTCATGTATATGTTTCAATGGACAGAATTGATTATTTTGGTATGTATTTCCATTTATCCACAAAACAGATGCAAGAACAGTGGGGAGGGGGGAAGCTAATACAGTAATAAAGTACAGTGAGACCCATTTTACTAAAGGGGAGAGGGAATGAACTCAACAGAAACTCAACAATCAACACTGTTTTTAAAAAAGCCAATTGAAATGTCCAGGCGATAGAAATGTGTCCTTTATACCCACCCATACTATCCAATCTATGTGTTAAGATTACCAGAGACATGTCTTCTCAAATCATAACATATAGATTAAAAAGTATGTTACAAGGGCACTATTTAAGATATCAAAGTACCAAGTAAACAGTGTTATTACAGTCTAATAAATAAAAAGTATAAATTTATTTATTATTTATTTGTAAAATTTATTGGCCACAGCGTAATTCTTTCAGAATCAGCTTGAAAGGGTGAAGTCATATCACATGAACCAGAATTTTAACTGCTGAATTCAGCCTTGTGTCTTTCCTCTTAATAAATCAACCTAGAGATGAACATATTGTTCTAATCCAAACCAGGCAAACAACTAACCAACATTGACCAAGGGAACTCTGAACTACTATACAGTAGTCATTGACTTATAACAATTCAATTAGTGACCATTCGAAGTGACTGAAAAAAGTGACATCATTACTTTTCACACTTAACTGTTGCAAACATTTCCATGGTCACGGGATCAAAATTTAGACACTTGGCAACTGGCTCATATCTATGACAGTTGAAGTGTCCCAGGGGTCATGTGATCTCCTTTTGTAACCTTCAGGCAAGCAAAGTTAATGGGGAAACCAGATTCATTTAAACAACCATTTTACTAATTTAGGAAGTACAGTGGTTCTCTTTAACAATTGTTAAAGGTTATAACATGAGACAAAACTCACTTAACGCCTTGACTTGCTTAGCAATGGAAAATTTGGGCTCAAATATGGTCGTAAGTCGAGGTCTACCTCTAGACTGTTGCAATTTGTTCATGTGTCTCTTTCTTTCAAGATAAAAAGGATATCAGCAAAATATTAAGACAAATCCTTATCTACTTGGGTTTCAAATGAAAGGTTGAATGCCAGGAATCTTTTTTTCCCCAAGGCAGATATGCCATCAACATGTATTTGTTTTAACATATAGTATTTTATTTGAAAGACAAATGAAAATTGGTCATGTATACGTTTTTTTTTTTAAGTATTTGAGTATTATTTTTGTGAATTGTTCTGCTGTTTCTTTCTTTATATTCCAGGACAAAAGTGATGGGCTATAAAACTTTTTAATCCATTGCTTCTAACCATTGCTTATTAAATATTTGCTTGGCAGGGTGAACTCAGAGCATTTTCCAAATTGTGTAAGGCTTCTGATCAGCTCTATTTTTCAGAGCTTATGTTTTCAGAACACAACTAAAATATTTGATAGAGCTTTATGGATTTTTTTTACTGCATTCTTCTGCACAGTAGTGTTAATCGGTTAATACTGTGCACAGGATAGAAGATATTTTGCCAAAAAGGCAAAGATTAAGACAATCTTTTTTCCTTTCTGGGTTCTTAACAGTGTTTTGCAGGGCTCTGTCATTTCTGTCTATTAAAAAAGAAGTCTTAATCATACCCCTGAAGACAAGTTGATTAAGTAAGTATAATGCTTTCTGTAGATTGAATCATTTGTTTACTCTGACACCCTTGCAAGGGGACAGTAATAGGACAACTTTGTTTTCAAAAGGTCTAAGCAGGGTTGAAGATGCTTAGATGGGAGATCATCAGAAAAAAATCCTACAGTTGTTAACTATACTGGGAAATTGGCAACAATTTCCTGAAGAAGGCAGAAGCCAAATCACATTCTAGAATTGTCAAAAAAATTACATAGCTATATCCGTGAAATTATGAAGATTGTTTGGTTTTTACTTTATTTCATTCTCATGAAGAAAACTGTTACCTACTTGTAGGTCTCAGGACTTCTCTGTATTGGTTGAATAGGGTTGTTTGTGTACCTACTTCTTCATTGTAAAATGTACTTTTTGTAACTTTGTGAAGAGTTGTATGTGCTGCCACCAGTTTCGACAGAGAGCCCGGCTGTGTTTTTTCCATTCTTCGGTAATCTACAGTGTAGTACTTTTGTAGTTAATACACTCTTTGTAATCTATCCAGAAACTTAAGTAATGTAAGAACATAATTGCTAAGTTGAGGTGGTGATTTTTCAGTGGCTGATGGCAAGGTCACATGTATGCATGCATAGTACTAATGGAGAGCTGGTAAGGTGGATTTCTGGTCCCCTTTTTTCTGACAAATTGATTTTTGAAAAGTTTTGTAAGAATTTTTTCACTCTCCAGGTGTAATACTCTTGTTTCTTGCCAAAGGTGAATTGGAAATTGCATTACTTGTGCAGTGCTTACTATTGTTGACTACTGAATTTCTTGGGAGTGGGGCCTATGGGCCATATGCTCCCTACCCATGAGCAGCATGAAAGGATCAAGGTCACAATACATTGCACCAGTTTGTAAATAGTTTGGTCTTGTGTACAAGTCAAAATACGAATCTTAAACATTAAAGATCTGAAATAAGAAACTTGACATTCAAGTTCAACAGGCAAAAGGACTTTGATGCCTATTCACATATTATTATCCAAACATTAATATAATAGGAATTCTTTGTCTGGAAAACCCTGTCATTAGAGGTGAGTTAGATGTCAAACAGGAAATTCTTCTTTTTTTACAGTTATAGCACTGAAAGAGTCTATTTTGGCAGGGGGTTGCTGGAGGATGAAGACAGAGATTACCTTTATTTATTCAGGTTTTTGTTAATTCCTTAGTTTAATGGTTGTGGATATCCCTCCTTCCTACTCTTTAGATGGAGAGTTACCATTGAAACATAATTCAAACTCAGGTAAAGTAGACAGTAGTGTGTGAATTAGCCCAGCTGAATGGTGTGCTCAATCTTTTTTCCACATGATCATGAAGAGAAAATCTGAAGATTTCAGTTCTGTTTTCTACTGCCTCTTCTGAATTTAGGTCTGTTCTTTATTTAAAGTAACGATTCTCAATTTGGTGTTTTCCAGCTGTGTTGGACATAACTCCCAGTCAGTGTTGGAGAGTATTGTGGAAAAAAAACAGCCAGAATTGTGAACAAGGATGAAATTGACTAACTTATAGTTGACCTGATTAAGGTTTGGACATAATAGTTAATTCATACACTATTGAAACATGTCTACCGGTACTTTGACTTAGCATGATATTTAGTTGCAAATGAGAGCTTACGATGACAATAGGAGGAAACGTGAAGCCCACTGGAAGGAAGAATTGTACATTGCAATGATTAACCATAGTTTAAGAAGTACATTTTATTATAGGTTATTGTGGTTACTGATCTTTTTGCTCTTTAAAAGCTGTTGAAATGAATAAAAGGCAAGTGCCACTCTTGCACTGTTTCTGGCTCACTCCCAGGCATTTAGCAAACCCTATCTGCAGATGTTCATGCGTTAGCACAGTTTTTTTGGGTGGGTGGGACTAGTTTCTGTGTGAGCAGCTGCTCATATTTCCATTTCCACTTAATTTGTCAAATGATTGCACCAGTGTCATGATCCCACGGAATCTTATATATAAAATCTGAAATATCCATCAGAACCCAAAAGCTGCAATTTGTAGCTCTTCTAGTTGCTGGTTGAATGAATCCTTAATGCTTAAATTGGTAGGCAACTAATAATGTCTTCGCTAATTGCAGGGTTTGGTTTTTAAAGGTAAGCTTTACATACACTCTGCATTCTGAGTCATCAAGAAGCAATAGGCAGGACCTGAAATTTTTGAGAGCAGCTTTGGATGTACGGGTTGAGGTGAGGATAACTCCATGAAAACAAATTAAAAATACACAAATTATGGTTTAGAAGGGTTGATATACGACATGTTGGCTTTAAACTTCAGTCTTCATTAATCTGGTACCCTCCATATTTGTTGGATTTTTATTCCCAAATTAAAATATCTGATATTAAATAGAGTTGTGAAATATTTATCTCTCTAAACTGGAAATGTTTTTTGTAGAGATAATTCATTAATTTTCTTTAATCTGCCAGCCCCTGCTCAGCAGTACACATTAATTTGTAGATTAAAACACTTTTGATGATCTTAACCTATTACGTCTAGCTTTCTAATTGTTTATGCCAAGCCTCACATAGGATTCTTGTGGAAAATGTGTGATTATTTTCAGAAAATAATGAATTGAAAAGTCTTTATATAATTGTTGTATAATGTGAGGTTTGACTAGTTGCAGCTTCAACTTTCAGTATCTTGGAACTTAGTCTGAGAGGTTTTTAAAGAGCACTTTAATGCTGCTTGAGAGAATGTGGCATTGGAAAGCTGAATGTAATCTGAAGAGTGACTTATTGCAAACTTCATGTAAAAGTAATTTCTGGTTTTGGATGGTTGCATAATGGAAGTTCAAAACGTTTCTGATAATATTTTTATTTATAAAAAATAAATAAATTGAGCAGAATTTTTCTGTGTGGAACATTTATAACTTTGAAATATATATTTTATACTAGATGGTAAAAGAACAGAATAATCTGGGTTGTTGGTTTTTTTTTTTTCAGAGAAACATTGAGAAACTTTAATGTGTTTTTCCTTCTGTCTGTGAGACAACACAAAATGTAATTTGTTCTGTGTGTTCTTCTTCAAGTCCATTTTTAATTCCTGATCACTGCCCGGATTAGTCCCTGCAGTTATCTGGACATGGATTTTCAGAAGTGATTTGCCTTTGTGTGTTTTCTAGGACAGAGAGTGATTGGCCCAAGATCACCCAGCTGGCTTCATGTCTAAGGCAGGACATGAAGACTAGAACTCATAGTCTCCTGATTTCTGGCTTGATGCCTTAACCAAACTGGCTCTCTAAATTGTTCTGTTCTGCAGAGGAAGCAAAACTCAGCCATTAATGTGTACTACCATAGTGAAACAGGGAAAAGTCTGTGATGGCACAGTGGTCAGAATGCAGTATTGCAGGCTAACTCTGCCATCTGCAGGCAGTTCGATCCTGACTGGCTCAAGGTTGACTCAACCTTCCATCCTTCCAAGGTTGGGAAATGAGGTCCCAAGTTGTTGGAGGCAATATACTGACTATTAAACTGCTCAGAGAGTGCTATAAAGCACTATGAAGCAGTATATAAATCTAAGTACTATTACTATAATTGTGGCTGCCATTAAAGTGCCAGAAACCTGCACACAGAAGAGAAGATGGGGAACAATCAAAAGTACCCCTTTAGCATAGTAATATAAGCATGAACCTATAGGTTAGGATGAGACAAAGGCAATGTTGTATGGATAGCATTACAGATTTTGAGCCACAGTTAATGGGATCTGTGACTGGAAAAAAATAGAGGTGCAAGAATGACATAAAGCAAGTATCCCTAACAGGGTGTCCTTCAGACGTGTTGCAATTGCTAGTTACTCCCAGGGCAGTAACTCTTTTGAATTCTACTGTATAGTGCAGTGTTGGTGCGGTGTTGCAGGTTTTCAGTTCAATGTGTGCAGTATGAAGAATGTGTGTTTGTGTTTATTTTCATGGTCATGATGTGCATGAAGATGGTGTTTGATTTCATTGTACGGGGTGCAATGACAATAAAGTAAACTAAACTAAACAATCACACAATCAAGAATTTTCAAGTTAGGTTAGGAAAAAAGCTACAGTATCCAGGGGCAAAATGCAGTTCTGTTGGTAAATCAGGTGAATCAGAATGTTTTTTTTTTTCTGCACAATACATTGATTTTTGGTGCCCAGGCATTCTTCCAGGCACTTGTTGCAAGATTTCATCCTCCCTCTCTTTATTATCTGAGAATGTATTTGTTTTCACATTTGAGTGGGTGTATTGATGATGATGACAGCAAAGTGCAGACATTCACCCCGTTGTACTTTTCCTCACAGTAGGTGAAATACAGGCAAATCTTGTGTTTTCCTAAAACATTTCTATTAAAGCTGGCCAGTTCATGGCACTGAACATGGCAGAACTTGTGTAAGCTGTATCTCCAGCTGCTAACTTCATAATTTAGTATGCTGTTCTTATGTTGGTCATTAAAGGTTTAAAAGAAGTCAGTGTAAGATCTTTACACCTAACATATACAGATAGGTCCTGGCGATATTTCTTTATTGTGTCTCTATAAACGTTGCTTTTATCTTGTCCACAGCCCTGACTGAGATGGGTTTAAATTGTCCTTAGCTGTGTTGGTAATGAAGTCTTATTTTCTTCTCATTCTAGCACCACCTACACCCTTGGATTGGCAGTAATTTAAAACAGAAGCAACAGAAGGCAGAAAGAGTATCAGCAATAGGGACAAACATTTTCATTTTCCAAGCTAGGCAGATAACATTTTGACTCAGCTGGAAAAAACTCAATAGCTTTAAAACTTGCTTGAGTAAGAAACCACCCCCCGCTTGATTGTAACTCTTGCTACTCTCTCATAGGGTTTAAGAGAAGGTTACTGGGGAACACAGAATTGAATAGAATGAAAGTAATTTGAAAAGGCCATCAACAGAAATTACTTGCAAAGAAACAAGGAGATGTCTTAGTTTCTGAAGCTTGAAATAAGAGAAACCAGAACAATGATGGGGAGGTGAAAAACACAGAGCCATTATCTCTGGTTCCTACTACCAATCTGAAGGGTGATCTCCACCTAGAGAATTTTGATCATGTGACCTCAGGGATGCTGCAACAGTTTTAAGAGTGAAAAATGATCATAAGCAGTGGTGGGATTCAAATTTTTTTACTACCGGTTTGGTGGGCATGGCTTGGTGGCCATTGCATAGCTTGGTGGTCCTGGCAGGGGAAGCATACTGTAAAATCCCCATTCCCTCCCCACTCCAGGGGAAGGTTACTGCAAAATCCCATTCCCTCTCCACCCCACTAACCTGCTTTCCAGCTCCGTTTTCCTGTGCAGGGCAACCAAAGAAGACACAGCCAATTAGCTGGGACTCAGGAGGCAGAGAATAGATGGGGGCAGGGCCAGTCAGAGGTAGTATTTGCCGGTTCTCTGAACTACTCAAAATTTCTGCTACTAATTCTCCAGAACTGGTCACAACCTACTGAATTCCACCTCTGGTTAAAAGTCATTTGTTTCAGGGCTATTACAACTTCGAACAGTCACTAAATAAATAGTTGTAACTTGAGGACTACCTTTACATAACATTACTGTCCTGTGCTTTTGAAGGTTTCTCCCAGTCTCTGTGTGTCTAAAATACACAGGACAGGTGACAACAACATTTGGATTCACAAAGAAATGTAATAATGGAATCCAATAATTACTGATAGAAAGCTTGAAAAAGTTCTTTAATTGCATGAATTTCATGGCTGACAAAAAGTTAAATTAGGAAACTGCTGGTGGCTTTGAAAGAAGCTCAGAGAAGGCTAATAATCAATAGTTTTCTCTACTGTGCAGTATAACTAAAAAGCATTAGATAAGGGAGATTTCTTTATAGTGTTCCCTTTTTCTTTTTTCATAAGGAAGACGTGACATTTATCTGTGTGTTGCATGGCTGCATTATAACATTTGTGGGCCATAAGCACTTTTGCCCCTATAGGCCCCCCCACCATAATTGTACCAGTATTAAAGTTATATTTCATATGATTTTCAATAGCATCTTTGCATTTTTACAGAGAAGGAATAATAAATAATGTATGCATTATTTTTGTAATTATTGCCTGATATCTATATGTACAATATCATCCAGATTACAACATTTTAATATTCACTCTGCCTCTAAATTGCAAGTAAAACCATCAGTTTGATGTTCATGATATAAGCATCTATCTTTTTATGAAAAAGCATGAAAGTAGAATTTAGAATTTATTTGATTTGTCAATCGCTTACAAGATTATAGGTGTTGTAGGTCTTGACTATTCAGCTTGTATTTTATCTTCTGATTTTTTTTTGCCAATATATAAGACAGAGCATTTATTTGTTGAGATTTGAAGTTGCCATTTGTTTGACCATTCTGATACATAGTCAAGATCTTTTTGAAGGGTAGCAGTATTGTCTGTGGTATTGAACGGCTTTACATCATCAGCAGAGAGAATGCAGTTGCTCTTAATATGATCACAGAGGTCATTTATGTAGAGTATGAAAAGAGTTGGTCCTAGAACACTGCCTTGGGGGACACCACTGTTGACAAGTACAGAATTTGATAGGACGCTCCCAATTTTGACCATTTGTTGTCTGTTTGACAGGAATGCTTCTATCCAGTTATGCAGTTGTCCAGAGATACCATAAGATTTTAGTTTTAGGAGTAGTTTGTCATGTACCACTGAATCAAAGGCTTTACAGAGGTCTATTGTTTTGCCCTGATCGAGTTGTGTAGTCCATATGTTTTTGCAGTATAAGAGTTGCAGATTACAGGACAGTTTTTTTCTGAAACCAAATTGTTTATTAGAGAATAGGTTGTTTGTCTCTAAGTAATTTCTACTTTTTAATTCTTTCTGATTTAAAAGCATTAAAAAAATTGTTGCCTGTGTTGCTTATGCCTAGTGGATATGTTAGTCCTGATCTGAGGTGATATGTGATATGTGTGTATAGCCTATATAAACAATCCATAAAATGCAAGGCTTTGCATGTGTGTATGTGAATGTGAAGTAATATTCCAAATACTAGTATCAGTATTGTTTCAGAAACCTCCCAAATTAAATAAGGTTTGCTAATTGTTTATCCTTTGATGTGATGAGTGAAAGTTAATTAATACTGTGCCAAGAAGTACAGCGTGGATACTAATAAAACCATGATGGGGAGGTAAGCTGGTTCATTTATGTACAAGAACCAGCCTTTCTGCTGTGCTTTGTGATCTGCTGAATTATTTTGGGATCAAGAACTTGTGTCTACGTTAGCTTAGACTCCGTTCTCTCACTTCCAATCCACTTACCTTTACTTTTATGTCTTTAGATGGTAAGACTGAGGATAGAGGCTGACTTATTCATGCATAAAGTATTAGTAAATATGCCTTAAGTGAGCAAATAAATAAAGAACAGGCCAACAGCTCATTAATTAGGCCATTGCAATATTAAACTGGTTTTTCAACAAGGACAGGAAATAAGAGAATATGATTACGGTGGTTCTTGAAGGTTTATTTCCTCCCCTTCTGACAACAATTTTAAAAAATGAAAAAACTACAAGAAAGCAGTTTTTAGCAACACACAGCTGATGATAGTTTTTATTAAAGCTCTACTCTGTTCTGATAGGACCTCAGTCACATCCTATTTGGTAAACCAGCATTGATCCTAACAGATATTCTATCTTGTGGTGTGTTAAACCTATTTAAGTTACCTCTTGATAAAAACTTTTCAGCATTTTCTATTTGCATCTAACGATGTTACAAACATGTCCAGACAACCTCTTCCCCACACCCATCATGTCCCTTATAAATTTGCTTTCATCTAATGGATGAGGAAGCCTTAAGTCTCCCTTAGCAGTATCAGCATTAAAATATGTTTTCCTCCATATTCCAATTCACCCAAGAGCAGCCAGGAGAGATGTGAAATCTGTTCGGCTTTGTCACTCATTTGTTCACAGCAGATTCTCGAGGCACAAGTGGCAACTCCTTCTTCCTTCAGAAGCTTAACCTGGACAGACTTGTGCTAAGTCTCGTCCCTTTCCCCAGAAGGAAAATAATTCAAATCTTTCTTATGTTCATCTTAAACAAAGAATTAGAAGGAAGTTGAAAGAAACAAAACAAGAAATGAGAATAAATGAGTGCTGAAGATGTTGGTGTCAGTTTGCTTACCTGCTCAGCCAAAATTCTACAAACACTCATCCACAACTCAGCTCACAGTCCATAGGAGAACCCAAATTATATACTACATCATGTCTTGTTAGCCATTACCTTGCCATATAATTCTTCAATTGTCAACTCAAGTTTCTGGGTTGGGGTTTTCTTCCTTACGAGGTATCCAAACAGCCCAAGAGGAGCTCCACTGGAAAAGATAAAAGGACAACAGAACTGATCCTATCTTCTTTTAAAGGCCTACCCAAGACAGAAAGCTTCCTAATCCAAATTGATTCCTTAAAGTCCCATTTTTGTAGACTTCAGATGTGTCTCTTTCCATTTACCTGGATAGGCCAATCTCTTTTTTCTTTAACAACTTTCAGTATTTTAACATCTTGGGATGAGATTCCTCCAATTCACCACAAATATCCAACCATAGATCTGGTTCACATGTCACACTACGATTGGCTTAACAATGCTGTATTGAACAAAGACATTAAATGGATATGTGCCGCTTACTGTTGAGCACTTTTATGAGTACTATATTACATTTCATTTTGGATAAACTTCTTGTTTGTACTGGATATTTTAAAGATAAAATTTGAAATAGGCCCAATAATTTATTTAAAAAAAATAAATTCTACTACAAAATCCAAAGCTAAAAAACCTATCCTTTTGTAATAGCAACTCTATCACCACCACCAGCCCACTGACATCCCAAAAAGGAATAGGTGAGGTTTCTGGCCATCAAAAATGGTTTACTCTTGATTTAGTGGATTTAGTGGTTTATCTTTGCCCTCACCCAGCACAATGATGTTACTTTAACAGGAAATAAGAATGTTGGTACTATAAAGTTCTTTAAAGGTTGAGAATGACTGTTTTTTTTTCATGGTAGCTAGAAGAGAGAATTCAGGCTTTTCAGGAAAGAATGAAGAATCAGTTAATGAATAAGCATAGGTTTCATGTAGGTTTTTAAAAAGTAGTTAAATAACTTCAGCTAGCAGAAAGATACAGAACACATCCAAATCCTAATAAAACCCCACATTTATAATTATTAAGAGTTATGAAGAAAAAGATGTAATTTTAAATGAGGAATTGTACTTGTGGCAGATATCATATAAGCAAGCCATATGTAGGATACAACATACTTTTTGGAAGCATGTGATGACAGAAATAACTAGAAAAGGTATGTTTAAAATAGTATGAAAAATTATTAGTATTTTACTCAGTGCAGCTTTATACTTTATATGGGAAGGAAGAAACTTGTATGTAGTATTAATATAAATAAAAATCTAGTATCTTGCTGTATTACATTAAATCATGTTTTAATCATGTTTTAATAAGCAAGCCTTGACTGGATTCACATGGCACTCGAAATCATAAGCCATAGATTACAGATCCACAGTTGCTGGGATGAGAAAAAAGAAATTACATTATGACTTATTGTGATGTGTGAACGCAGCCATTGTGAAACGTTGCTTCAGTAGAAATAAGAATGGAGTTGTGTCACTTGGCATCTAGTGAGAAAGGAAATAAAATACTGATGTTTAGAGTAGTTTTATTTATTTATTATTTATAAAATTTATTGGCTGCCCATATTATTACAGGGTAACTGGGTGGCTTGCAAACACACACACACACACACACATATATCCAATGACAAATGGGGAGGGTGGGGCAGGATGGGAGGGAGGTGGGATCTGTTATTAGTGGATCAACCATCTCCACTGTGATGCTCCGTATTTGGGGCCCAAACTAACTGGCAGAGCAAGGTCTTTAGGCCCTTACAAAGATCAGGAGGGTGGGAGGCCAATGTTCCAGAGGGCAGGTACAACGGCAGAGAAGGTCCTTCTCCTGGACCCCACCAGCTGGAATAAATGGTAAAGTTGTAGTTTGAAGCACTTATAAGGGTTTGCTATCTTATTTCATAGTTTCATATTAAAATGGAATGTATTAGATCACGGGTATCAAACTCGCAGTGTCACATTGCCATCATGTGATGTTTCGTGACATTTTCCCCATTCGTGGAGCTGGGGTGGGCATGGCTTACATGTGACACATCTGGCCTGGCAGTTTGACACCCCTGTATTAGATGGTTGCATATATACCAGAGATGGTATTCAGCAGGTTCTGACCAGTTCTGGAGAACTGGTAGCGGAAATTTTGAGTAGTTCAGAAAACAGGTGGTAACCTTCCCTCAGGAGTGGGGAGGGATTGGAGATTTTATAGTATCCTTCCCTTGTCACACCCACCAAGCCATGTCATGCCCACCAAGCCACGCCCACAGAACTGGTAGTAAAAAAAATTGAATCCCACTATGATATACAGTATACGGTTGATATTGCCTATTGTACAGCTTGTCTTAATCAGTAGCAAATTTATTACAAAACGGGGAGATAATAGTGGTACAATTATGAGAAAGTGGTCTTTATCTGTAGCCCCCAAATGGTGAGTTTGCTTCATATACACCCAACATATAATTTTGAGGGGTCAGATTCTAAAGTAGGTTAACAACATCATTTCACAATGAGGATTTGTTATTGTTATGGAATAATTAGTATTAAATAGAATATTACATTTCTATTCTTACATTTTAAAAAATACAAATAAATGTGCCGTATCTATCTTACAAGCAGATTTTCCACCAAGTTGAACAATGAAATTTTTAAAAATAGTCACTGAATGTTCAGTAGGAGTAAAAGACAATAGCTAGGATTTTTTCTTAGAGCTATTTAAATATATAATATAAAATATATTAAATATATATTTTATATTATATATGTAAATAGTTTAATAAAATATATTAAATATATTTTCTTAGAACTATTTATATATTTCTTAGAACTATTAAAATATATTTAAATTACCCTTTTTGTAGTTAAGACAATATTTTTACTGGGCTGGTGGAATAGCAAATTAGTTTTTCTGAATAATAGAAAAAATATTATTTTGATTTAAATGTATGATAACAAATATGTCTTCTAAACTTATGTATTCTGTACTTCAGTATTTTGGTAATAGCATTCTGCTGAACACAAGGATAAAATTTCAGATCATTAGTGAAATTTTTAAAAAGATGGCATTTAAATGCATGCTTGTACCTTTTAATTTGTTTAATGCTGATTAATTCAACATGCATCAATATTTTTCCATTTCATTAATTAGCAGATACTCTCCTCTATTTTATTACAGCATGTATTAGTAATTAGTGATTGAAAGAACCATGAAAATTACAACATTATACGTTTCAAAGCCTAATTTTGCTAGAGAAAATAGTTTTAAGAAAGTTTGACACAAGATTGGGAAATGAAAAATTCTTGATGTTGATATACTAGGCTAAGGATTAAGGTTTGGAACTAAAATGGGAAAATAATAGAACAAAGTGCATTATTCTGCACTGTTGCCTTTATTCTACAAATAATTCAAAAGGGATCCACACCTGAAAACAATCGCTGTACCAGTTCTACATCCATATGTAGCAAATATCCCTTATACCGTCCCCCCACCCACCAAAAGTAACAACGTTGGAAGGGGGGATTTTCAAACTATGAAAGATTTTTTGTAAAGTCCTGATTTGACTTGCCACGCATATGCTTTAAAATGATAATAACCATTATAAAGAAAAGTAGCATTTGGGACCATTAAGTGGCACAGGATTTGGATTGTAGTCAATCCTGCTGGAGCTGAGTATGTGGTAGCCACTTTTTTATTTATCCATGAATTATCCTTACTGTTTCAGACATTTTGGGATGAGGAGAACACTTAAAATGAGATTTACACCTTCTGCTAAACTATCATTGTGTTCTAGGTCTCATGTAATATCTGAGTCAAGCAGCTATGAATATATCGTGGTTTAAGATAATAAATAATATTTTTAATCTAACTTCTGTTGTTTCCTGCACTTTTTCTTCTTTCTCTAATTTTTCTTTGTATGTTTCCCTATTTCTTTTACGTATCTAAAAATATTTAATTAATTTCAAAGAATAACCAATGTAAAAGTCTCCCTGATTTGTTCTCTTTTCTTTTTAATGAGAAGAAGACAGACAGTATTTGATATTTATGTTCCAATCTTCAGTGGAGCTGCATTTTGACACTGTCTGGCCCAAGTTGCAAAGGTGCAAAATTTGCTATGAAGTTTTCTGCTTGGACTGCAAACTGCACATTGTGTGTCTATTGTTGTTCTGCTTAATGTGGAAATACCGCTTTGCCAGCAGCCTGTCTCCCTATGCTGTTGTGACACTCTATGTGCAAGAGTGCAAGCTGTTCTTAGGTACATCCATGGAAAAATGATTGGACGACAGATTGAAAATATTTATGTGCTAGAGTTGAGGGGATGGCACCATTTTCTCTCTTCAATAAATACTCCGGGGAAAAACATATAGGATCTTCTGCTTAAGCAGGACTAGAAAACTTCCAAGGTCCCTTCCAAGTCTGTTATTCTGTTATATAGCTATACTTCCGCTTGCAATTACTTGTGCTTTTGAAATGATGTACAGCCGTGGTTCTCAACCTATGGTCGTGGAGCCTGGGGGGAGGGATGATGACGGGGGACACGATGTCATCACAGGGCGTCTGTGAAAGCTTGAAGAAATATTATGATTTAAATCTTGAATTTGGGTGATCCATGGCCATAGTCTGTGGCCACAAAAGGTATTTAAATGGAGATCCATGGTGAAGAAAAGGTTGAGAACCACTGATGCAGAGAGAGAATTCATAAACGTGATCAGTTGTATTTTCAGTACACTCGGATTGAAGCAGTGGAATTTTTTTTCCTGTTGCTTCTCATCTGGAACGTAAATAAAAGGACAAGGCTGCTGTTTGTGATGGCTAAGCCAGACATATATTGACATCTGTACGTGCAGTCAAAAGCAGCTGGTCTGAATGAAGTCTCATTTAAAATGAAATCAATATGTTTATATAAGTAGTTGAAACACTGAGTATCTTAGTAAAATGTGCTAGTCCTTGTGTTATGACCAGATTTGAGCCCAAAATTTCTGTTGCTAAGTGAAACGATTGCTGACTGAGTTTTTCCCCACTTTACAACCTTTCTTGTTAGTTGTTAAATGAATCATTGCAGCTGTTAAGTTAATAACATAGTTGTTAAGTGAATCTGTCTTCCTCATGGACTTTGCTTGTCAGAAGGTTGCAAAAGGTGATCATATGTCCCCAGGACACTGCAACTGTCATAAATATGGTGGAGTTGGGGGAGAGAAAGAAAGACTTTTGCTGTTTTCCTTGCGTGCAGCCAAAAACAGAAGAAGAAAGAAACGGAAAGAAGCAGCCCAGTGGCCAGGCGGGGCATGTGGGGCAAGTTCCCCCCACTTTGCCTCACTACCTCATGTTGTTTGCAATGCAAGCGATGCAAGCCTTGTGTTCCCATGGGCCACGTGGGTGGCACAGCATTGTGTTCCCATGCAGCCTGGAATAATTGCTTTGGGGGGTGCTTTGGGGGTGACATTTCTCTGGACCACCATAATTTTCTCGCGGACTACCAGTGATCCCTGGCCCACTTATTGGCGACCACTGATCTAGGTCATGGTTATCCCCAAGGTGCTTTTTCAAAAAGCAATTGGACTTTTTTTGTTTTGATTGAAGATGTTTGCTTCTCATCCAAGAAGCTTCTTCAGTTCTGATTGAATGGTGGAGAATGGAAGGATTTATATTCCTTGCAGTCATCTGGTCGTTAGCACTCTCTCTGGGAATCATTGAGGTCACTTAGAGGTTTATCTGTGCCTTCAAGGTCACCTGAATAGTGCAAATGAGTGTAGAACCTTCTTGGAACTGCTGAAAGGACTGTGTTGCAAACAGGAGATAGCTGGTGGTATTGAGGGAGGGCTGTTAAATCTTAACATAGATAGCCTCTTTGACAACCCCCCCCCCTTGACCTCAGCTGTCCTCCTTGTCTTTCAAATGCAGATGGATTGCTGAATCTTGTCCTGATAGATTTATTCTCCTATGTTGTGTCATACATTTGTAAAGTGGTTGTTTTGTTTTTCCAATTCTTGCTAGGTTTGCATTTATAGTTAGACAGGTAGTCCTTGACTTACAACCATTTGCTTAATGACTGATCAAAGTTACAACAGCACTGAAGAAAGTGATTTATCACCATTTTTGTTACAACCCATTGCAGTATCCCCATGGTCATGTGATCAAAATTCAGATGTTTGGCAACTGGCATGTATTTATGACAGTTGCAGTATTCTGGGATCATATGATCTCCTTTTGCAGCCTTCTGATAAGCAAAGTCAATAGGGAAGCCGGATTCATTTAACAACTGTGTTACTAACTTAACTGCAGTGATTCACTTATCAGTTGTAGCAAGAAAGGCCATAAAATGGGGCAAAATTCACTTAGCAACTGTCTTAGCAATAGAAATTTTGGGCTCAATTGTGGTTGTAAGTCGAGGACTATCTGTACAAGTATTACGTTGTGCTACATTAAAAAGTTTCAGTCTAATTTATGTTTGGCTTCCTCTTCATAGACCCCGGTGTATCTCTGGGACCTGCAATGACAAGTCTGAATATTAGCCATGCAGAGAAAACCAGTGAAATGTCTTCAAAGCAGCCAGCGCCAAAAGTGCAGGTTCAGCGATCCATTTCCCGAGAAACCATCACCATTCATTTCTCGGCATTTGGGAAGGAGGAAGAAGAGGAGGAGGAAGAAGAAAAGTGTACAGAGTGTCCTCCTGAGACACCCGATGACCAAAGCATTGTCACTGCACTTGAAGCTAAGGAAGACCTATGCTTTGATCATGGGGAGCAGAATTCATTTGTTCCCACTACCTCACTATTTGGGGCTGCATCTCCCACAGTTCTGCCAACTGTGAAACCTTTTGAGTCCCAAGGGTTTAGTGTGGTGCCATTGGCTGCATCACCCTCCTCAGATTTGGGCCAAGCCCCTAGCCCACTTGGTGTGGCATTGCCTTCAGAACTGAGAACCAGCCTTTCATCTTCTCCTTTGTGCTCCCCATCCAAGTCACATGTCTTGTCTAGCACACCAACCACTGTGACTAGCTCAAAGCCTTTCATGAGCTTAGTCAAATCCCTTTCCACAGACATTGAACCAAAAGAGCCGTCTCTACCCACGAGACATAGACAGTTAATGAAAACTCTGGTGAAGTCTCTGTCCACAGACACTTCTAAGCAGGAGCTTGAAACAGTGTCGTTCAAACCACCTGATTCCAAATTGAACTTGCACCTCTTCAAACAGTTCACCCAGCCTCAAAGCACAGGTAGCGATTCCAAAACAGCTCCCTCATCTCCCTTGACATCTCCAGACACTCGCTCCTTTTTTAAAGTACCCGAAATGGAAGCCAAAATTGAGAACACAAAAAGGCGGTTTTCAGAAGTGATTTATGAGCCTTTTCAGCTCTTCAGCAAAATAATGAGTGATGAGAGTAGCAGCCACAGGCCCAAAGCTTTATCTTCAAGTGCTTCAGAACTGTCCAATCTCTCCAGCTTGAATGGCCATTTGGAAAGCAATAATAACTATAGTATAAAGGAAGAAGAATGTGATTCGGAAGGAGACTTCTATGGAAGTAATTCCAGTGTAAATAAGAGTACCAAAACTCAAGCCACTGAAGGACACGCAAAAGAAATTGAACCTAGAGGCTCCCCGTTCTTAAGCACAAAGGATTCTAGTTCTAAGACTTCTCTGGTACTTGAACGCTGTTGTCTGTCCGCCCTGGCAAGTAAGGAAGATGAAGAGTTCTGCGAGTTGTATTCTGAGGACTTCTGTTTAATAGAGGATGACAGAGAAGACCAACAATTGGAGAGTTTGCAGAAGATAGAGGTACAAGAAGAAATTTCTACACTAATTAGAAGTGAAGGTGGATTTGAACTACCAGCACCACAAGCTAGGCTTCCGATGAAGACGCTGTACTTTCTCACCATGTTGATCTATGTTTACCTTATACTTCCTCTCCCTAGTTACTTCAGTGGACTTTTCTTGGGAATTGCTATTGGATTTATTATTGCTACCTGCGTAATTTGGCTTTTTACACCAAGTGCTACAAATAACAGGCGATATTCCAATTGGAACAGCCAGCTTAATGCAGAAGTTCTGGATATTGAAGAGCCTGAGATATTTAAGGTGAGTTACAGCTTTGCCTTGAAACTTCTGTAGTTGTGTATGTTGTTCAGACATGCACATATTAACAAACAGTATTGGGATTCATTTAACTCTGTGTTGAATTAAGACATAGATGGGATGCCAATTTCTTGCTTGAGCTGGTAGACTGTGATGAATTTAATTAATAGGTTTTTTTTTTCCTCAGAGCAATTTGTACATTTATCAGGCTATGGTTTGTTAGCTGGAAGATTAATGAGGTCAAATGATGGCTTTATTGCGATGACAGATTTCAATGTGTTAATCAAACCTCAACTTTATTATTTATTTATTTGACTCAATTTGTACACCATCCAACTCTCAACAACTCTAGGCAGCCCAGAAAATACAAAAACCATTAAACCATAATAACAAGGCCACAATTAAAGAAGAAGCAAAAATGACAAAAACCTAGGCAAAGAGTCAGGTCTTCGAGGCCACTCAAAATGCCCATCTAGTTGTTGGGAGAACCTCATTCCAAAGGGCAGGCGCTATGAATGAATAGGCCCTCTTCCAGACTCCTGATAGATGACATGGTTTAATTGAGGGAAATGAAGTTTGCCAATCTTGCTGGATCAAAGCACCTTGTAGGACAGGGGTGTCAAACTGGCAGCCCGCGGGCTAGATGATCATGCACAGGCCACACCCACCCTGGCTCCACAAAGGCAAAAACCATTGCAATACATCACCTGACATCGCGTGATGTGATCAAATTTGACACCTGTGTTGTAAGGGATTAGCAGTGCCTCAGGTAACCAGGCCCTTTGTCATGTAGGCTTTATACATAACAATCTGTACCTTGAATTGCACTGGAAAGCAAACAGACAATTAGTGCAGCTTGTGGAATGGAAGTGTTCAATGGGCAAACTAGAGTGTAACAGTCAAGCAGGGAGGTGACCAGGTGACTAAGTGATTGAAGAGCCACCTGATCCAGGAAAGGGTGTAACTCGCACACCGGATAACTTCGTGCAAAGGCTTTCCTACCTGCAGTTCCTCTCTGCTCATGAAGCAGGAGCTAGGAGTCCAGGAAGACTCCCAGATTGTGTATCACTTTTGAATATGGAAGTGCTACTCCATGCAAGCTTAAAGATGGTACATTCTCAGACCTAGGTGGTCCTTGAGGTATGTTCCTAATGGAGCCTGCCCATTAGGGTTGTAAAACTGTCATAAAATGAATAAGACTCATTGTTACAACCATGCTCATTAAGCAAATCAACTGTACCTTTAGGTGAAGGAAGGCTTGCTGATTTTTTCAGTTCTTTGAATGACCTCTGTGATCATTAAATGAACCAAGAGGGTAGAGATTTTTCATGACTCCCTGTGTGGAGCCTCTGAGGGGAACCACTGCTGCCTGCCCATCAGTTGTTTTGGCAAGGCAAGGCGGTCTTTTGCTTCCAAACTGCAGTGCCTCCACGCAGGTGCCTGGACTTAATATGGGATGGAGGGTGAATTTGCAAGGCTCCCCAGTGTGAAGCCTCTGGAGGGAACCACTGCCACGCACCCCATCAGCTGTTCTGCAGTAGTACACACTAATTCTCAAAGCTAACACAAACAAACCCAGTAAAGCAGAATGCAAAGGAACATTCTTGGAGACAGAGAAATTCCCCGAGGATGGGCTCCAGCACAATTCTGAAAGCTGAAACGATTAAACCTCTGGTCCCAGATTGGATCCTGCAAAGGAACTTTCTGCAAGCAATCTCAAGGCACATGCAAACACAATGCATTAGAATGCAAAGGAACTTTACAGTTATTGAATCTGCTTTCTGCAGACACTGGCTAGTATTTCTGTAAGCAATTCCAAAGCAAGCACAAACACAGTAATAAAAAAAAAACTCTTCAGCTTTGTAAACTACTTACAAATAGGCATAGTAGTTTGTAAAATGCTTACAAACAAGCTCAGTACTACAATGTAAAAGAAAAACCACTTACAAAGGCAATTACAGTCCTCCAGTCCTCAAGGCAATAGCAACAAAAGAAGCAGCAAGAGCAGCCACAAGAGATTCACTCCTGTGGTTCTCCACAGGGCAGCAATGAGGAGAAAAATAAAAGCATGGCAGCTGCAAAGTCCCTGATGGGTAAAAAAAATGCACACCGCCACATGGACCTCGGAAATCACCTGTCGTAACAACAGGCGACTTCTGGGTCCCAAAAAGAGGTCCCAGGACTAAATATGGCTGCCACTTCAGAAGTGACTGAATCAAGGTCACATGACTGCAGAGGCCTCTTGTTGGTTACAATTTTGAACCCCTGTTGTAAATACATTTTTGGGATGCATTCATAACTTCCAATAGCCATAAAAGGGCTGTCATACCTCGAGGGCTAACTGTACTGACGAGACCGAATCCCAAAGCAATAGATGATCTTACCCAAAAGTTCCATATACTGTAGATATTGAAGAAGGAGGAGGAGTGAGTAAAATCCCCAAGCGCTCTAATATCTACATGGTCACAGATCAATCACTCTCCATGCATAACCTTTGCTTTCCAACAATTTTCTTAGTATTCATATACTTTTTCAGATAAAAATGAATGCTTATGAAGACTTATATATGCAAAACATTTTTATATAAATTGCTAAGTATGGATTTATCCCATCCTGTTTTGGGACTTCACACTCACTATGTTTTTTTTCAATCTCATTTGGGAACAATACTGCTTTTCACAGCATTTAAGCTTGATCCCTTTATTCATATTCAATTTTTTTTCAAAAAATGATTTATATTCCTAACTTGTGACTACAACATGGTAACAACCTGGCAACATATCTGTATTTTGGCAACACATGAGCTGTCGTATTTATGTTGCGAGATTCTATGGGATGCTAAATTGAAGTGGACTAGGTCTAGAAGAGACGGTGACTACTGATTAAAAGGAAGGGATTTACAAATAATTTATGTAAAGAATGGGCAAATTAAAGCCCTCCAGTTCCCAGCAGTTGCAGCCAACATGGCCAATAGTTAGAAGTTCCTGGAAAATCTAATACAAGAAACATCTGGAAAACCACACATTACTCACTCTTCATTTACTATAATTATAACTCACACAATGTGGTGTAATATTTGAAAAAATGTTTTAAATAACTACAGTACATACACTTCTTAAATACTGAAGGCTTGTGCAAGCAAAGGCATTAATTTAATTTGTGTACTGAAAGTTAATTCTAGTATGTTCCTTATAAAAAGGCTTAGAATCTTTTCTCTCCCTCAAAAGACTGTTCCAGTGGTGCCCATGATTTGATATTTAAGAGGTTGATGCAATTTGTATGAATGCATTATTCAGTTTTCCATGTTTCTATGCTAAGCCTGATGTGCAGATTTTCTGGGGCAGCAAAATAAAAAGTTCTGCCTACAAGAGTGATCTCCTTAAACAGTATCCCAGGATACTATTTTAATGTCTAAAATGATGGTGTTTCTTTTTGATAGATGTGAATTGCTATTAAATTTTATGAAAGAAAATATAAAATCATGTTTTGACTTTATGTTTCTTTTCTCCTTTCTCTGTATGTATCTTAACCACTTGTTATTTTACATGCTCTATCATTAACAACAAGGTATTCCTCTCAGGTTCTGTATCTGCTGTGTATCATATTCTGTTGCTCTCTCAGCTTTGCTGTTGTCCTTTATGGTTGAAAAGCATTGTCCTTTCATCACTGTGGAAGTACCATGGAGCTATTAATCTGGTCAGCTTCTGTATATGGAAGTACTGCTGGTATTCCCATGTTTATATGATTTCACATGCGCGCAGCCAAGGGCTGATACAAAGGAGCATTTATTTATTTAATTTGACAGGCATTGCCTCACTCCAGTCAATTCAGGTCAGCTCATAGCATAAAAACAAAAAGAGCAACATACAATTAAAACTATAATACAACAGTAACAAGATGACAAACAGCACAAACATGTCAAACACACACACAAGGAGTTCCAACCACCAAATGCGTGGGAGAAAAGCCCGGTCTTTAAAACCGTTTGGGACACTATGAAGGATCTCAATACCTCATTCTGGAAGATAGGCACCATGACTTACGTGAAGTGTTATGGGTGCACAGCTGATTAATATACAATTGGCCTATTAGTTAGGGAGCTGATATTTCTGGCTCTTTTTGTGGAATAATTCAAAATGCACTCAAGATTTACTATCCCATAGAAAATTAGTAGATATTCAAATACCCTACAAACATAGGAGAAGAATTAGGTGAAAATTAGAAGTTCTATAAATTAATAAGTTAATTTGATATACATAAGTTGATATACATAACAAGTTAATATGATATACACAAGAGCTGTAGTGGTGCAATGGTTAGAGTGCAGTACTGCAGGTTACTTCTGCTGACTACCGGTTGCCGGCAGTTTGGCAATTTGAATCTAACCTGCACAAGGTTGACTCAGCCTTCCATCCTTCCAAGGTCGGTAAAATGAGGACCCAGATAGTTGGGGGCAATATACTGACTTTGTAAACTGCTTAGAGAGGACTGAAAAGCGCTATGAAATGGTATATAAGTCTAAGTGCTATTGCTATAGGCAAAGAAATAGGATGAAGCCACAATAATTAACCCTCCAGCGCCCACTTTGAGATTATTCTATGGATTCTAAATATTTTAGTAAGGATTAAAAGAAAAAAATGTTTACCAAATATAACATGAAGAATTCTAGGGAAATATTTTGTCTTCATAGCTGCAGAGATGGTTGTTGTATGGTTACTGGTGAAAAGAGAGAGAATAGGGGTGGGAACAGAGAAGGGGAAGAATGAATAAATAAAACAGAAGAATGACCTTTATCGGAGAAAAAAAGCACAATATTTTTTCATGACAGTGGACATTATTGTGTTTTGTTTATATCAAAAAGACCAAACCCTCATATTACTGTTGACAAGAGTTCAGAATGCTGTTAAACTTTTCTTGATTGGATTTGCATAGTATTTCTAGATTGGTTGTTTCCTGGAGCAGGTTTATTAGGATTACATGTGTCATTTGGTATGATTCATATATTCATGTATCCTTGGAGAATAATCTTTTCCTTTGGATGATATATTTACTGGGGTGGCATTTTGCATACCTTAGCAAAAAAAAAAGGGTTCAGAATATGCAGAATATAGAATAGAATAGAATACTTTACTGGCCAAGTGTGATTGGACACACAAGGAATTTGTCTTGGTGTAAATACTCTCAGTATACATAAAGAAGGAACATTCGTTAAGAATCAAGAATCATAATGTACAACACTTAATGATAGTCATAGGGTACAAGCAACATCAAATCATACTAGGAAACAGAGGATACAAGCAACAAAGTTATAGTCACAAGTGGGAGGGGATGGGTGATAAGGAGTGATGAGAAGATTAACAGTAATAGTGTACACTTTGTAAATAGTTGAACAGTGTTGAGGGAATTATTTGTTTAGCAGAGTGATGGCTTTTGGGAAAAAATTGTTCTTGTGTCTAGTTGTTCTGGTGTGCAGTGTTCTATAGCGTCGTTTTGAGGGAAGGAGTTGAAACAGTTTATGTCCAGGATGTGAGGGGTCTGTAAATATTTTCACAACCCTCTTTTTGACTCGTGCAGTATACAGGTCCTCGATTGAAGGCAGGTGGGTGGTAATTGTTTTTTCTGCATATGAATGTACTGTAGTAACTCTCTGCAATTCTTTTAAGATAAATATATCTTTTACCTGGGATTATGTAACTTGAAGGAATAATTTAAAGTTGCTTCTCTTGTGTTCCAGCCATGGCTGAGTGATTTCTTTAAAACATAGTAATTTCTACCACTCATCTTTCAGGAAAAGTTTGCCAAGAAATAAAGAAGCTAATAGGTGCGCCTAAGGGGGGAAATGATGTAGGAAAAAAAGAGGTAGAAATTATAAAAGTATAAAAGTTTGCTCCCAAATGACAGCAAGATTGGTTGTCTGTCTTTGCATAGCACCAGAAGCACAGGAAACAAGGCGGTCTTTACTTTGTTGAGTCAGATTGGTTTGTTTTTGCTCTTCAAATTTTATTTATTTTGGAGGTTTGTAATGGTATTCTATATAACTATAGGGATTCCTCAGATTTACAGACTATACAGCACTCTTTCCAAGGAACAGTCGTTAAATGACTGGTTGTAAGTCAAGGAGTTCTTATTTTAAAATTAAATTAGAACGAATAATTATTTTAGAATCAGAATTGGGAAATATTTTGGCAACCTATAAAACTGGATAATATGCCATAGCAGCTTTTGGAAAATGGCCAGCAAATTAGCATCAGATAAGCCATTGCTTATGTGCTGCCAGCAAATGAGTTCTCTTAATTTAACAAGAAGATACAGCTGTGTGAAAAAGTCCTGCACGTTTTACGATTTATGGTTTACGACATTTTTTGGGATAGGCCATTTTATGATATTTGATGCTAACTGCTATGCAAATATTGTTATATTTAAATAAATACTGGTAGTTTTTAAGTGAAAAAGTCCCGAAGGTACAGTCATTCAACCACTGACCAGAGACAAAAATCAGGTCCAGCGTCCCCCTATATGAGTGGGGCCAGAAACTAATTGGGTCAGGTCCATGGCCGTCATGGAAGCCATGAACTCCCGAGCTACCCCAGAGGTTTCCCCAAATGAAGGCAAGTTGAAATTCCCCATGACTAAAAGCCTAAGGGTCCCAACAGCCAGCTCGGCTATCACCTTGAAGAGTCCAGGCGGGGCCAGTGACACGTGGAAGGGAGCCAGGTACGCAAAAGGCCCACCTGAACCCCCTGCCCCCACTTCACAAAGAGAGACTCACAACCAGCCGTCTGAGGAACAGTGGCCTCCCTAGGACAAAAGACCTCTCTAATAAGCACCACCACCCCACCACCCCTTCCCTGAGACCTAGGCTGATGAAATGCTAAGAAACCTGGTGGGCACATCTCCTTCAGAGGAATACCACCCTCTGGGCCCAACCAGGTTTCGGTAATACCTACCAGGTCCACGCCCTCTTCCTGAATAAGATCGTAAATCAGGGGGGCTTTATTCACAATGGACCTGGCATTGCACAGCATCAGCCGGGTACTCAGGGCCTGAGGCTCTGCACAACCAGGCCTGCAGGACGGGTGAAGAGGGTCAGAGCGCGCTACCGCTTGAAGACAGCGACTGTGCGATCCCACAACCTGATATGGCCCTCTACCCCCGCCATATCTGCCCCTCCCACTTACTGTGCCAATAGGACCGCCCTCCGGTAACCCACCCCCTGTCCGCTCCCTCAACGCACGACCCTCTGAGCCCTCCCAGACATGCATGCCAGCCTGGCTATTTCCAGATCCCTGCGGGTTGTTCCCCAAACCCGGTTCGGTTTTCCCTAACCCCACTAAAAACCTCATTAAAAATTTACAAACCCCAGAATTCTCCCCAATACGTTTCCTGCGGCCACACCATCTCTCGGGATCCCAGGATCCATCATTAAGATAGGTTTTAGAAAGTTTTGAGGGCCACTTGAGGGAAAGGGGGACATCCCTCAAGGCCCAGAGATCTTTCATAGAGTACTTTAAAGGCTCTGATAAAAATGTCCTAGCCGTCCGGCGATGCCCTCCAGTGACTTTGATGTTATTCACAGTTCCTCTGCCACTTCTGCTACTCCGCTGTTGCTCCGGGCCCCCCATCCCCCCCCCCGGCCCTTCAACCACCTCTGCCACCGGTGGGGGCCTAGGGGGGAAGGAGACCCCAACTGCAGCTTCAACCGGGTAACTCCGAGGCTTCCAGTGACTCCAGCACCTTCCAGGCCCTTCAGGGCCACCGACCCCCCCCAGTCCAACCACCTCTGCCACCGGTGGGGACCCAAGGGGAAGGAGGCATCGTCCGCGGTCCCATCAGTCCTCCAGAGCTGTTGCCACCGAACGCCGGGCACAAAACCCGGTCGCGGCAGGGCCTCCACTGCCCGAGGGCCACCCGGGCGACCCCAAAACCTCCAGTGACTTCGACACGTTCCAGCTGCTTTGGGGCCCATGACCCGCCCCCCGGTCTAACCACCTCTGCCACCGGTGGGGACCTCGGGGGGAAGAAAGTCACAGACGAGGCCTCACTCCTCATCCGGCCTCGCCGCCACCGAACGCTGAACGCAAGATCACACCCTGGCCTCGCAGCCGTCTGAAGGCCCTCTGAGCGGCCATGGAACTTGCGGCAGCGATGTCTCCCAGTCCTTCGGAGCCGCTAACCCTCGCCCCCCCAGGCCCGACCACCTCTGCCACCGTTGGCGGCCTAAGGAGAAAGGAGGCGTCGTCCGCAGCTCCGCCAGCCATCTGGAAACACCGCCGCTGCTACCCAACGCTGGACGCAGCTGCCCAACACCGACGCCAGCCGTGGCCGAACCTCCGCCGCCCGTGAAGCACCCGGGCGACTCCAGCTCTGTTGACAGCTCTGCCAGCCATCTGGGAATGCTGCTGCCTCCGCCCAACACTGAACGCGGCCACCTAACGCCAGACGCGGACGCGGCCGAACCTCCACCGTCCGCAAAGCAACCGGGCGGCTCCAGCTCTGCTGACCGCTCCGTGGCTTCACCAACCTCCCCCCGGTCCTTCCCCCACCTCTGCCACCGGTGGGGGACCCAGAGGGGAAGAGGCTCACCCCAAAAGCTAGTCATCCCGACGGAGCTCCTCTTGGGTATGCCCTCCGGCCGCCATCTTGGAAACGGAATTAGTGGATGAGCTCATGTACAGCAGTCATTCAGAAGATTAGGAGGCTGCATTGTAGCATCAGGCTTCTGTAGCACTGCTTACCTCTAATATGAGTGAAAATGGATATATTAGAATTATATGTCAGAAGCATTTGGGTAGCATGTTAAGGACAGGGATATGACATACGTATACAGGGGAGGTGAAAACAATATGAGTAAGAAATACAGTTCTTGAGAATTTGGAGTGCCAGGTATCCTTTGTACTTGAGGTATCTTCCTTCCCAGTACAGCTATTGAGAAGTGCATTCAATCTGCTGTGAAATACAGGTACCACCTATTCTTGATGTGACACATGCAGTATATGTGCAATATATTTTTTCAAAGGTAATATACACTTCTTTTTTGTTGGGAATTTATTTAGGTCAGTCTTCATCAATCAAATGTCCTCTAGATCTTTTGGAAGACTTTTACTATGTAGAAAATGTGAAAGACAATCTTAATTCAAACTCAACTCGACTCATGCACCCAACTGACTAAAAGGATTCAAGATGTCAGCAATCAACCTGTTATTAACTTTGTCTTAAAATGGAAAACCTCTTTATTTCTTTAATGTCTCTAGGGCTGGATGAATGAGATCTACAGTTATGATCCAGAAACCTATCATGCTACGTTGACTCACTCTATTTTTGTGAGACTCGAAGGAAGCATCCTGAGACTTTCAAAACCTAACAAAAATATTTCCAGAAGAGCTTTTTACAATGAAACCAAGCCAGAAGTTACCTACATTAGCCAGAAAATTTATGATCTTACAGATAGTAAGGTGAGTTCAGAATTAATAATTTCTGTCTGGCAATGTTTGGATTTCTGTTCTACATTGTTTTCATCTGAATTATTGCAGTTCAGATAAAGCAGGCAGCTGCTAACATAAGATCTGTGAACCTTGGAGAAATAATTTGTTCTATAGCTAGGAATTCTCAGAATAATATCTTGCTACTGGTATCCCTGCCTCTTCACACTAAAGGGGAGGGGAAGGGAGGAATGGTGGATAGGAGGAAATCATCCTATTGAGCGAAACTCATTAGACAAAAAACATTTTGTCTAATTCCCAGAGTTATTAGTACTGTTTTTAATGCCAGTGCCATGTCTTCTGATATTATCTAGATTTGACAGGTTGCCATTTTACCATGCTAATCCCATCAAAGAATGAGTGAAGTTTCTACTAACATCTGAAATCCTCTGTGGCCCTGTCTGCCGTGATCTTTAAATTATTTGTATAATCAAAATAAAATGGTTTAAAATAAACATTGGATAGCTCAGTTGATTTGAAAAATTGCATGCTTCATGACTGCTGATGAAATTACAGGTAGCAATTATTTGGTGCACATATGCACACATTCCCATAAGCATGCTATGGCTGCTCTTCAAATCACCATAATCCTTAAGCCTTGTTTTCCAGATTTTTGCAGGAAAGGAAGTATAGTGCTAGTAGAGATCTGCCCCACACCAAGTGTTTCCAACCTGTCAAAGAAAAGACAAAAGAAGCCCAAATATTATTTGTTCCAGAATTACAGTTCCATCCTAATCCATATTTTATCATTCCTGAATATTGAGCGGGCAGCTTTGCCAACGTTGTTTTGACTTGATTGTTTCTTTGATTATGGCAATGCATTAGTATTCTGTATTCTCTACTCTAATGAGATGAAATGTAAAACTCTCTCACAACTTGGTTTGCAGATTTATTTGGTTCCCAAAAGTTTAGCTCGAAAACGAGTCTGGAATAAAAAGTACCCAATCTGCATTGAGCTTGGGAGACAAGACAATTTCATGGCCAAAGCCCAGTCTGATAAAGAAATCTCAGAAGAAAAAATCTCTATAGAAAAAGAAAACCTAAGCAGTGAAGAAATTTGGAAACTCTCTCAGGATGGAGCAAAGTCTGGTACCCCGAAGAACCAAGTGCTTTATTTATTTGCAAGGACAGGTCGAGAGAAAGAGGAATGGTTTAGGAGATTCCTTGTCGCCCACAAATTAAAATCTGAAGAAAAAAAGCCTATTTTCATTTGGGGAAACAAGTCAGGTAGGTACCTGTTTGCTTATTCTATTGAGACTTTGTGTAATAAGGTCAAAATATCAGCTTATTAAGGATTAATTGAGATTAATCTGGAGCCCTGATAGCACAGTGGTTAGAATCAGGATTGCTGGCTAACTCTGTCCACAGTCTGGAGTTCAATCCTGAGGGGGCTCAAGGTTGACTCATCTTTCTGAGGTCGGTATTGCCCCATATTGTTGGGGCAATATGCTGACATTTGTAAATTATTCACAGAGTACTATAAAGAGCTATAGGGTAGTATACAAGTCTTAAGTGTTACTGCTATTGTATGATTAAGAAAAAACTCTGCTATTCAGTGAGTTCAATCAAGAAATGCTAACCACAATTTAACTTCTTCTAAAGGCATTAAATTTTAACAAAACTACATTCTAATGTCCTGCCTTATATAAGGGGTTGATTTAAGTAAACATGGAATTAATCTGTCTTTGATTTTTTCTTGCAGAGCAATAATTTAAAATATTAGACTAATATATTTCTAGAAATAATAGACATACATTTTAGTCTTCCTACCAAAGTTCTCAAATCTTTAAATGTGTGTGTGTGTGAGTGAGTGAGAGAGAGAGAGAGAGAGAGAGTGAGAGAGAGAGAGAGAGAGAGAGAGAGAGAGAGAGAGAGAATAATTACAGAGGGTGCTTAGGGAAGTAATATCTCAGTTTTTATTTTTAAAACAACTGAAATGTATTTCATTAAACACAATGCAGATTGTTCAAATACAATTTACAAAGTCTTTGTTTTTATTCCAGATCAACCTTCAAGTTATCTGTATGCAAAATATTTGCATTGTTTATATGTAAACGCTTGGCCAAGCTTATGGCAAGCTTCTGAAAAGCTGAAGTGTATTGAGAAATGTTTCCTCTTAATCCATTTTATGAAAAACCTTTCACAGAAGTGGGAATGATAATTGAAAGTGATTCCACCTACTCAGTCTTGTTAAACATTTAAATTGAGGCTAGTGGGTGTGAGTGTGTTTGTGTTTTTATTTGCTGACATTCATGATTCTTTGATTTTTAGCTTTGCTTACATTCAGGTTCTTTTCTAATCTAGAATTGTTCAGCATATCAGATTTAGTACAGAATTTTACATCCTCAGCTACCATCTTTCCTCTAAAATTCTCTGTTATATTTATTATGATTTATTTTCAGACACTTTCCTGTAAACATTGCCAAAACCTGTTTTAAATTAACGATTTTTGTGTGTGTATATATATATATATATATATATATATATATATATCTGAAAAAGATGTATGACCAGATAGTTTATTTACCATTTGCCATAGAATGGCAGAGGGCAGGGAAGCACCTGTGGTTTTCCAGATATTATTAAACTACAGTACAATACCCAGCATACTTCACTATTGTCCATGTTGGCTGTGGCTTTGGGAATTCAACAACTGAAGGCTGCAAAGTGATATTTCCTGTGGTTTACATTAAAGTCAAAACCATCATACAGTATAATCTTGAATAGATTGGTATGGAATAGTAATGTGTCTACTTCCATAATGAATAGATTAAATCATGGTGTATGTTTACTGCCTTGTCATATTGACAACCTTGTAATTTGCTTGGGTATTGGCATCATAAACTTCTGTTTTTCATTATGTTTCATTCTTATGTTCCATAGTTGATTATGTATTGATGCTTTACCCTTTGTTTTTCCTTCTTATTGTATTCAGGCTCCTTGCCAGGACACAGTCGATCCAATAGCCATTCTGGGATTCTTACACACAGCCGCAGCAGCAGTAAAGGAAGTGTAGAAGAAGTCCTTCCTCAACCAAAGCTGAAGGACCTGGGTTCCAACATCAGGCAGAAAATACTTTTAGACTATAATGTCTACATGGCAAGGTGCATTCCGCCGGAACACCCAAGCCCTACGGTTAGTCCTGTTCACAGTGCTGACAGCAGCCCCACAGCTGTGAAAAAGGTGAAGTATATTCTTTATATATTCTTGATGATTTACCTTGTAGTGTCTGCTCAGTTCAAGTGGACAGGGTTGTTTTTTGTTCCCAAAGAAATGTGGAGCTAATAACGTTTCTATGGTATCCTCACTTTCTCAACATTCAACATTATTTTGATGCAGCTTAAAAGATCTCTGCATCAGTAGATATTTAATTTAGTTCTTACACTTCTAGGACTACCCATCAGTAAAACTACTTTGATGTTAGAGAGCAACATTTAAAATATTGCACACACTGTTCTTTTGAATAGAAACAGAATAATAACAATTGGGACTTAAATTATTATAAAAAGATGTGTACTCAAGTATTTATTTAAAACACAAGTTATTTTAGGCCGATTAACAGAAATATGTTCTAAATTCACAGGAAGAAATCATTTCAGTTTTTTTGTCATGGTACTTAAGTATTGTGTCCAGTTTCTGGGCCTCACATTTTAAAAATGATTAGAAAAACTGAAACAGATTCGGAGCAGAACAGTGAAAATCACAATCTATATTCCTAGAAATCACAATTTCTAGGGATTTAGAAATTACAAAGAAAGATTCTAAGACCTCGAGAAATCAGACAGGTTTGGAATAGGGGAAATATGATTACAATTTTCAAATAGCTGAAAGATGTCGCTCAAAAGATTTGTGAAATGGTTTGTGCCAGTTTGTGTAATGTTTAAAAAGCTGGATTAGTATGTGGGAGTCTGGGAGTTCTAGCGCTTTCTTAGGCATGAAAACCAGCTGGGTGACTTCGGGCCAGTTATACACACTCAGCATAACCCACTCAGTAGGTAGTTGTTGTGAGGCTAATAGGAGGAAGCATTATATACACTGTCTTAAGTTGTACAAAATAATCAGATCAGTACATGATAATAAAGACCTGTTCTTTCTCATTCCAGAGTGTAGGAGGTGGATTTCAATTACAGGAAGGCAGCTATTATATTGGGAAGTCTTGTTCTGTTCTGTCAATGCGAGCAGCTTGACAGTGTAACTAATTACCTAGAAAAACTGTAGTACCCTTTTGCTGAATATGCTCAAGCAGAGCGTAGAATAATCTTTTGTGGAAATGTTTACTTTGAATTCCTGCAGGTATTAGATTTACCCCATCCAAATTTAATTTTATGAAGATTGCTCTTTGCACACCCCATACAGTCTCTTCTGTTTTACTTGGGACTGTCTTGAATACTGTTTATGAAATGTGACTTATTTACAATCCTTTTCTCTTCTTGTTTGTGCATAATGTCTCCTATTGGCACTTGTATATTTCCCATACTGAGTAAGATAAGCTCTTGAGCAGTGAGTAGAGGGTACACCAGCTCAAACTCAGTCCTGTCTCATTTTCCCAGCACAATGGAAATGCAGACCAGGATACCTGAGCAGATGAATAACTTCATTAGAGATTTAAAAACATCCTTTTCCCTTACCTGGAAGCTCCAGTTGATACACAAACTTGAAACCAGGGTGTGCATAAAAGACTAATGCAAGTCCCTCTATCAACCAATTAAATAAGCAAAATTGATATATTTCTTGGAAGACATTGTGGATGCAAACACTTTTCTGTTAACTAATCTGGTACTTATTAACAGCATGTTAGCCATGTTATCAAGATTGGCAGAGAGACTGGTGTTAAGGCAGCACATAGATACTATCTTCCTACTAACATTCAACTACCCTTTCCTTTATTGTTATAGAAGTTCCTAAGATATCTTAGGGTTGTTTTGCCTACATCGTGAATTGATAGTCACCTTTCTAGGTCTGAAACACAAGCTGACTTACTCAGGCTGCTGTGCATAATCCGGCTCTGATTCTGAGAATATAATGCTCAGAGTTTTTTTTAAGTAATAGAACCACATAATCAGCAAGAATTGCACCTGCTTCTGATTCATAGTTGCACTTAAATTTAAATTAACATCCAGAGACCTACATATTTAATCTCTCACAAACAAGACTCTGGCATGAGCAACTTCCCCAAACAATAACCACAACAGGCCCTATTTGCTATCTGGAGACAACATTGAGAGGTCTATTCTTTATACTTCAATCTGCATAAATACGTCCATGCATAAATTTGTATTAGTTCAATAACTTGTATTAGCTGGATCTCTGCATTTTTTGTATCCCCTCATTGTTGGATACAGGTCAGTCACAATTGATTTAACTGTTGAAGCTTTTTTCTTTCATTTCAAACCAACCCGCTCAGGCATATGTCTTTCCTAAGTGATGAATGGTTTTGATTTACAATTATATACCTTTACAATGGCAACTTCCTCAAAGATTTAGATAGGGAATGCCTTTATACTCCCCCTGAGATGTAATGAGGGTCATCTGTTTAAAATAACAAAAATGTCAATTATTATGGCATGTGTATTATTGTTAAACTAAGTGGCATAGCAATACAAAATGTTCTTGTTATCAGATAAGGGAACAGCCTTGGGCAACCCCATCCAATTTCTTTGTAAATTATATACCATTGTAAAGTATTCCTATGAGGAGACTGAACTGTGTTTATGCCCTTTCCATTATTTGCAAACCTGAAGATTTTCTCTGATCTGCATCTGTGCTAGCTTCTGCTAGTTGGGAGCCCAATGATTGCTGTAATTTTGCTATTTTAATAAAACACCCATTTTGGATTTCTTCAGTCATTTTGACTTATGTTTTAAGGTGAGTGTTTGCTACCACCAATGTTGCCCTTTGATAGTAACCATAGCCCCATGCCATGTTCCAAATATAGTAGTCCCATTATTAAGACCCAAGGCTACCCCAGGCATCTTGAATTTTATTTTTGTTGATAAGGTGCAGTTGGAAACTGCCCTTCATTTTATCAGCAACTGGGAAGTTAGAGATAATGGGGAATGCATAGATCTTCCCCCTAACTTTCAGGTGGCTGGCCATGGTCTTCTGCTATTTGTTAACTACAGGCATTTTGCAAAAATGTCCTCTCAATCCCACATATGGGCATATTGCTGTTACCCAAAAGTTTTAGGAAGTCTGTTAAAAGCTTCAATTCAACATTAATAGAAACACAGTGGAATCACTGAGAAAAGACCCACTCCCAGTCTGATCTGAGACTAAGGAGGCACAAGGTTCCTTACTAAAAGGTACTGTAATCGCTGGGCAAAGCAGAACATTCTCAGATCCTGTCAAAGGAAAGTCCGGGGGAAGAAGCGTCGAAGTCGGACATGAAAGTGCATAAGATCAAAACATTTTTCCAACTTCTGATTGCTGTTGCATATAAATGTTTATGTGGGGAAAGAATGCCAGCTTTTAATGAAACACAGCTGATGCTACTCATCTCTGATTGCCAAAGGCAGCAGAAGAGACTGGATGATTGATTTTAGATCAGTTTCAAAGTCTTCATGGGCTGAATTGAGGCAGGGCTCTGCTTGGCTTCGGTTTCTGAGACCCCAGTTCTTCAGCCCGTTTAGTTTCCAGTCTTATTCCTCCTACACTGGTGATTTACATAATGAAGCTTGGACAATATATTAGACTCATTCATGTGAAATATTTTTAACTTGCTGTTAAGCACAAAAAAACAATTATTTCAATAAACATGTTAAAATTAACTGTTCACTTTATATATTCACTAGTAGCATTGTGCGACTTATTAAAAGTGAGGGTTTTTTTTTTAAATCTCTTGCCAGTTGCTAACCTCCTCCCATAGTGAAGATGAGGAACAGGAAGCCTGGGTCAACGCTCTGCTGGGAAGAATCTTTTGGGATTTCTTGGGAGAGAAATATTGGTCTAACTTGGTGTCAAAGAAAATACAGATGAAGCTCAGCAAAATAAAGGTAGGAATATTTTCCTAAGTATCTACCATCTGTTTAGGTAGCCCATTGATAACAGTTAACAGATAATCAGAGTTGGAAGGGACCTTGTAAGTCATCTAGTCCAACCCCCCGCCTAAGCGGGAGACCTTACACCATTTCTGACAAATGGCAGTCCAATCTCTTCTTGAAAGTCTCAAGTGATGGCACTCCCACAACTTCCGAGGGCAAGCTGTTCCATTGGTTGATTGTTCTCACTGACAGAAAGTTTCTCCTTATTTCCAGGTTAAATCTCTCTTTGTTCAGTTTCCATTCATTATTCCTTGTTTGGCCTACAGGTGCTTTAGAAGATAGATTGACTCCCTCCTCTCTGTGGCAGCCCCTCAAATATTGGAAGACTACTATCATGTCTCCCCTTCATTGTTGAAGGAAACTCTTACAGAGCTTCAGTCTGGTGGCAGTGCAAGATGCTATCAAGCAACCTGTATAACGGGTCTCCGACCTTGGCAACTTTAAGACTTGTGGACTTCAACTCTCAGAATTCTGGGAGTTGAAGTCCACAAGTCTTAAAAGTTGCCAAGGTTGGAGACCCTGGCTGTATAGGGACTACACCAGTCTGTTTTTTCTTGAACCATAATATTGCTTGGCATGTTTATCATAACTGTTAGTGGTTTCTGAACACTTCTGGAAGATTAAATGCTTCTAGAGATTTTCTACTTTTGTCTTTCTAATTCCTGAGGGAACACCTTTTTATTTTTGTTTGAACCATTTTTAATTCCACTTGTAAGCTGAAGTAAACTCATAGTTCAGGTTACAAAAATTAGTAATAGTAGTCCTTGCCCTAGACAGACATCCTAAAAGATATGTAATAAAAGGTTTGGGAGGGAAAAGAAAACAGAATGTCAAGAACGGAAACATTTTGACAGAAAAGATGGTAACCCTTGCAGATTTTAGATTTAATGCAATAGGCCTGCTCCCTATTGAGTCAATAGGCCTTGACTCAAAAGTACTAAATGAACCTTCATAGAGATGGTCTCCCAGGAGATCTGTTACTTTCCCCCTTTAAGAACACCCAACATAAGTTTTATTTCATAATATAAACTTAGTTTGTCCTCTTTTTCTAGATTATTAACAATAATTCTTCCAGCAACTATTTACCTGTTGTGCACAACTTAATGCTTCTGTGTTGGCTTCAGTCAGGTCCATCAGTCTGTCTCTAACAGTGGAGAAACTAGGAGGAGAGGTTGTATGGTCTGATTCTCACAGATATACAGGTCTAGTTCAGCAGAATAAACCTATTTGAGGTACTGATTTTTCACTTTGATAGGAAGATAATTTATGAAGATGATTTACAGTTTTCAAAATGATCCATTTACTTCCTGATCCAGTTGTTTTCCCCTGCAAAGTTTCTTAGTAATAACCAGTATAATTCCTCTTTAGCCAAATGTACAGTTTGAAAAGTAATTGTTTCTTTCCCACAAGAAAAAAAATGATTTCAAATCATCTCTTTGCTGTGATGGACCCTATACAGGATTTTTAGCATTCTCCAGTTGTTGTTTTCTCTCAATCCAACCACAGTTTTGGGATGTCTAGTCTATTCCAATGATGATGTTCATCTATTTTAGAGGGCTCTAAGTATCACATGATAATTCAAGAGTTGGTTGTTCGTTCAGGATTTTCATGAGTGAAATATTTATCCATACCAAGCATTAATCTTCAGGACTGTCAGAGTTATCAGAAAGCCAAGCAGAGATTCTGATAGGTGCTGTTTGTGGCCCCAGTCTGCAGACTTTTGAATAATAAATGATCCAAGCACTGTTTTTGTTTCTCTGTTCCCCTAAATGAGTTTTAAATGAAAATGTATAACCCAAGGTGGTGCTGCGATTCAGCTGTGTCCCATTCAGTTAATTCTTCTATGTGTCTTGATTGCACAAATGAAACAAGCAGACTAACTTCCAAATTAGCTGGCAGCATAAGTGATCAGTTTTCCTAATGCTGTTCTGCAGGAATGATTACATATTAGCATGAAAACAAATTTCCAATTTGAATATTTCAGTAAAGATAGCCATTTGGCATCTTTTAAAAAAGCAACTGCAGCCAATGTGGGTACTCGTTGATGCATCTGTGAATTAAAGCCTACAATTTTGGGCACAAAGGCTTGCCTTCCAAGCTCAGCCAAAGCTTTTATTGTTCTGTCTACTAAAGACTAGGAACATTTTGTTCAAATGTCCATTGAAATAATAGTGTTATATTGGAAATCTGCGTGGAGTTCACTAGGTCGATTGAATTAATTATTGAAACACCCTCTCTCCTATTCATGTCATCTTGGTAATGATCTTGTTGCTACACTCAGTGTTGCTATAGTAGTGATCCATTAGGAGCTAGCAAGATGGAGGACCTATTTGGAGAGCTAGGAAAGTGATGCCAGAATAGTGAGGAGAAAAACAATAGTGACAAGAAGTAGAATTCCCCCAGCTAAATCAGAACAGGTGTCCCTACATTTCTTAAGAACAACCTTTCACAGTTTGACGCTCTCCAAATGCACTAAGACAACATCAGGGTGAGCAAGATTTTTAAGATGAACATTTTGCCAACTAGTTTATAATTACGAAGTCATACATTAATCTAGTAAAATGTACACTCTCCCTTCCCCCTCTCTACTACAAGACCTTTTGACAGATCCTTAATTTTTTTCTTAGTGCAGGGACAGGCAACTCATTTTGGGTTTATGGTCACATTTAGGATTATGAGACGCTGTTTGTCAGGCACAAGCAATTGGAGCCATTCATGAATAGGACCAACTAGATATTTTATTGTTGATTATCTGTATTACAAGAATTTCTCCAGACTGCCTGTCTCCCTTGGGAAATAGCAGATATAGACCTAAAGGTTTTACCTCAGACTATTTTCTCCTGAACAAACTCTAAACTGGAATGTCTCTTTACTGTCTCTAGAGGGGCACTTTCCCCTTCCCCAGCTGATAATCCACCACATTGTTGAAAATTTTTAAACGGATGCCTTGCATGCGCGCGCGCGCGCGCACACACACCATCATCATCATCATCATCATCACCATCATCTTTATTTGGAAGAATCAATAATGTATATCCTTCTAGTTTAAATCAAGCAGGAACCTTTTTTTCTTACTTTGGTCATACAGGTCTATCACAGGTCTATTGTCATTCACAAGTTTGATGTAAGCCTTTATGTTTAGAATCACTTCCCTTTTTGTTTGATTTTAATAGAAATAAGCATCTTCTAGTTGTTTTTTGTTGAAACAGAAAACAGGTGGGCATTTAGTCCATGTCTTGTGTCTTTCAAGTATTCATCACAGGTTCTGATAGTGATTTAAATGCCATTCTTTTAGGAGAGTGAGAAAGAGATTTTTCTTACTTTCTTTGCAGAGCCAGTTCTGGGTTTCTTATTTGACTTTGGGCTGCTGCTCACCACAGTGTTAATATGCACACCTCCAGTGCTTGAAACAGTAGCAGAGTGTGCGCTGCCCTCATGGCTGAGCTCCAGTTTTCCTCAGTAACAGAACTTGCAAGTCCTAACCTAATGGCTTCACTACAGGTAGTCCTTGATTTACATCCATTCATTTAGCCACCATTCAAAATTTCTATAGCAAAGGTCACCAACCTTTCGGACCTCAAGGCTCACTAAATTCATAATTTTAAATCCCACGGACCACTAATACGATTTGCCTAATGATCGGCTGGGTGGGCATGATTAGGTGGTTATGTGAATGGGTGGGCATGGCCAACTCGATGTCACTCACATTGAGGGATGCCTCGCCTGCCTCTACTCACCCCTCCTCTCTCAGCCACTCCTTGCCTCCTTGCCCAGGCTCCTTAGCGCCCCAACAGGAAGCAGTTGTTGGAACTAAGCAGCCACCATGAAAAAGAGTTGCCCAAAGAGCTAGCTCAATTCAAATTGGATCTGACTAAAAAGGAGGCTCAGCAGAAGCACCTCGTTGAGGACTAGGAGCAAGGCTTTCCAAGCAGAGGGAAGGCCTGCGGGAGTGCAAGGCCAGGTGCCAGTGTTTGAAGGCTCAGCGAGCTGAGATGGTCAGCCAGTTCCAGGCCATGATGCAGTCCCAGTGGAATGAGGCCCGCCGGCTCTTCGCCACCAATGACATTTCTCTCCATCCTTCACCCGAAGCCCCGCACTAGGAGGCCAAAGCAGACTCCAAGTCAGAATTTCTGCCCCTCTCTGACCTGCACAAAAAGACCCTGAAAGGGTAGAGTCTCTGCAGCAACACAAATGTTCATTGCACATGTCTGGTCCAAGGGCCATAGTTTGAGGACCCCCGATTTAGTGCAATATAAAAAATGCAAAAAAAAAATTCTGCAAACCACCAGTTGGTGACTGCTGTTCCATAGCACTGAAAAAAATGACTGATCCTCAGATTTATGACTGTTGCAGAATCCCAACATTCACATAATCAAAATTCCGATGCTTGCCAACCGGCATATATTTATAACAGTTGTAGCAACTTGGAGTCATGTGTTTGCCATTTGCAATGTTCCCAGTCAGCCTCCAACCATCAGAATCAAGGGGGAAAGCCAAATTTGCTTAATAACTGCAGAGATTCCCTTTAAAAAAGGGCATTCTTTTTAAATCTATTTTAAATTCTATTTATTGTGTGGGTTTCATCTTGGCTGTACACCACCCCAAGTCCCATTGCAGGAAAGGGAGCGGTATAAAAATTTAATTAAATAAATAAATAAAATAAGTAATAAATAAGATTGGGTATGACTTACTTTACTTAACAGAAGCTGTGGTGGCACAGTGGTTAGATAGAATGTAGTGTTGCAGACTGACTCTGCTCACTGCCAGGAGTTCAATCCTGACCAGCTGAAAGTTGACTCAGCCATTCGTCCTTCTGAGGCTCCACGCTGGTAATCTGTCACTCAGGATGTTTCTAAACACGGCGCTGAGATCAGTAAAATGATCAGTAAAATGAGGACTCAGATTGTTCGGGGCAATATGCTGACTTTGTAAACTGCCCCGAGAGTGCTGTTATGCAAGTGTTATTGGTATTATCATCCACCTTGCTTAGCAATGGAAATTCTGGTCCCAATTGGGGTTGTAATTTGAGGAGTACTTGTACAGGAAGGACAATTGAAGGAAAGCAATTGGTGATATTCCTGAGTTTGTTCCCCTTCCCCTTCTGCCATCACTAGCCGGGAGGACTGATTGCTTTCCTTAAAATGGAGTAGTAACAGGCTTTGATATCTGAGTGAATGCTTGATGCAGATGATTTAGCCGCTTTTCAGGTTTCCCTGGTGACTTGTCATTGGCACAGGGATGCTCCACGCTGGTAATCTGTCAACTCAGGATGTTTCTGAACACAGTGCTCCTGGTGATCTAGAAGACCGGTAGATTTGTGCTGAGAAATAGACCAACTGACAGATTGATGGAGTGGAGAAGATATCCAGGGTGAAGCGGAGGGAGCTTTTCATGTCACATTGGGACAGTCCTGTCACTTATTGATCTGACAGCCAGGCTATTTTTAGAAACTGATTTATGGTCTTTCTGTCACTTGGGTTAGAAAGGAAAGCTCTTATTAATTTCACTCCTGCTTTGATATGTCCAGATTAATATGTGCTGCTATGTGCTTGTTGGTAGCAAGTAGCTGTAGATGGAAGAACCCAGAAGTATTCTTTAGAACATGTAGAACGATATTAGAATAGGCAAAATAACATACCTTTCAAGAAATTAAAAATAGTAGAAAGCAGCAAAAACCACATGTTGGTAGAAGGAACAGAAAACCTGCACTGCTCTCATTTGGGACAAAAGAGCCAGTTTGGTGTAGTAGTTAAGGCATCAGGCTAGAAACCAGGAGATCATGAGTTCTAGTCCTGCCTTATGCAGAAAGCCAACTGGGTGACCATGAGCTAATCACTCTCTCTCAGCCCTAGGAAGAAAGCAGTAGCAAACTATTCTAAAAACATTGTCCAGAAAACTGCAAGATTTGTCCCCTCCCTCCCTCCCTCTCTACCTCTCTCTCTCTCACACACACACACACCAGCGGGAACCTTTTTTTTCTTACTTTGATCAGAAAGGTCTATCAATCTTTTGAAAGACCAATGAACATTGTTTAGGAAAAGTTGTACCAACCTTTCAGAAGACTGTGTTTAAGAGCCCACATATTGTCTGATTGGCATTTTGCAAAATGCTAGTTCACATGGACATGTATCTCCAGGCTTCTGGTCTGTTTGGGGCCCAAGCTAAAAAGATTGTGGAGGACCCTGCCCAGTGACCGGAGTAGAGAAATCCTTGTGTCCTTGGTCACAATGCAGGTAATCCACAGCTTACAACCACTCACTTCATGATTGTTCAGTGGACTAAAAAAAAGGTATTTATCTCAAAATTACCACTTCCATACTACCCCTATAGCACTTAGTCACACTTCAGACTCTTAGGAACCAGTTGACATTTACAACCAGTTGCACCATCCCACTGCCATATGATCACATTTTGCAATGATTTTTGCAGTTTTCTGGCAAAAAAACCCTTATTCTACTAGGTAAGCTGGATTCAAATTTATGACTTGATTTGCTTAACAACTCACTTAACAACCATTGTAAAAACACTTGTAAAATCAAGTCCGATCACATGGTGATTCAACTTACAACCAAAATTCCAGGGTCAGTTGTGATCATAAATTGAGGACTACCTTTAGGTATACCTCTTACGGCCTACAAAACTTTGCAGGGTGAAAGGGATCTATGAAAATTTTAAGTTTCAAAAAATAGAATAATAAGAACAAAAAGTTCATACATCAAAATGAAATACACTTAAAGCATTGCTACCACTTTGTTATGCATATACTTACTGTGATTTATTGATAAGTAAAGGTCCAGGTAATACTTCAATAAACCAGATTATTGTTTTCAGGGGCCTCCCAGGATCTTAACGTGGCCCTGGAAGTATTGGTCTATCCCAGGCATTGTCAATCATTCAAACACCATGAATGTTGGGAAAAGAGAGAAAGTACTGTTTTATTCCACTTTTTTTCTCTTTCTAGTTGCCATACTTCATGAATGAATTAACACTAACGGAATTGGACATGGGAATTGCACTGCCAAAAATCCTTCAAGCCTATAAGCCTACCATTGATTATAAAGGTATTGCATTGAATTTTAATGTTGTAGGATGCATTAATAATAGAAAACTATCATGCTGTTACCTAATCATAATATGCACTCAGTGAATGTTCTCTAATCCTAACAATGTCTCTCTTTGACCACTCTATAACTTTCTTTTTCCTGCATGGAACTGCCTCTGGATGCAACATCCAAGCTGTATCCGTGCAGCTGGGAGGATATGATACAGCATAGGGGAACATCAATTTAAACAGGCTGCACTGGGTAGCAATAGGCTCCTGAGCCCAGTTCAGAGTGCTCAGGTTATATCTTTAGGTCTACACACAGTGGGGTATTGTGTTATCTCAGGCAGTGATTTGCTCAAATAGCATGAATAAGGCTTTTTTGGTAACAGCCCCCTACTTTATAGAATTCTCCTCCCCCCCAGACATAGCCCTAACCCTAATTCTTACAAGCTATGGCTGGGTAGCTTTTATTTTAACATTGTTGCAGCTTTATTTTCAGTGTTTGCCTCTCCTTTTGGGATTGGGTTGGGCTAGAAATCTCTTTAGTAAATAAATAAATAAATGGGGGAGGAGTGGTGTATGTAAATGTTACTTGAATTGATTACTTAATTGCATAGAGCAAGAGTGTTAAATTTGTGGTGTCACAGCTGCATCACTTGATGTATCATGACTTTTTCTCCCTTCGCTAAACTGGGCGTGGCCAGTGTGTGATGCAGGCCTTGAGTTTGACAGCCCTGTTGTAGAGCTTCAGTTTACTTAGGTTTTTTTTTTTTCCACAAGCAAATCATGTTTTCTATTTGTTTAATTACCTAGAAGTGGAGTTCTTGGTGCTCCCTGAGTTTGGTTGGTTGTTGTTTCATAACCCAGCTAGTTTTTTTTCCTTGCTAGGGTTTACTTCCTTCCTTGATTAGGGGTATTACAAAACCACACCCAAGTAAAAGTGGCATGGCAAACTACTGAACATCAACAGAGACCAAACCCCACACTTATGATAATTATACACTAACGATGTTACCTAGTTGGGTAATGAAACATCTGTAAATAAACCATTAAGCTCAGAGAGCACCAAGGACCCCACAGTGCGCCCCTGAGCTATGCCCATTCTCTTCTGTTACTATCTAGATATGCCCATTAAAAATGTGGAATTATCTGACTGGGAAGGGTAGATACTAATATTTCCTTCTATCATTTTAAATGGATTTTTGAAAGGAAATTTTCAAATTTGGGCTCATTTTTTAATTTTCCTCATATATTACTTTTTATATACATTATTTATATTTTGCACAGAAATGGGGACATCTTTCCTAACTATCTGTAGTTTAATAATTTAATTTACTACATTATGACTGCCTATTTTAGAAGACTCTGGGTGATTTACAAAAACGTTAAAAAGCCCAAACAACAAAAAACAACCCAGTAAAAAAAAGGCACACTATTTTTTTAAAAAAAAATTAGTAACACAATATAAAACATTCAGCTAAAGTATAACTGCTTTTTATTGCCTGATACTGGAAAATTTGGATTTGTCATGAATGAAAAATTTATATCATCCCTGGTCTCCTTGAATTATTATTTGTGTTTAATTTCATTACATTATTAAAAAGAATTGGTATGTGGAGCTTGCTGACTCACTGATTGCATAAATGAAAGCAACTGAATTTCACCAACTGAAATAACAGGAAAATGTAGTTGTTGATTCTTGATTGGTGGGTCTACTTTGGAGGAGTTTAATGAAATAGGCTCTATTCATTTCTGTTGCTTTATATAAATGTCATATTAAATTGTCAAAACAGCATCTGAGTACAAATTAATGAACTCAGAAGAACCGAACTACAGTTTGAATGACTCTTTTTTGTTTTCATCCTATCATAGAAATAGATTTCAATCTGCTCTTATTGCAAGATAGTGATTTTTTTTAAAAAAAGTAACACCATTTTTTCATTGTGAAACAACAGTGTGATATATTTTTAGAATTGGTTCATTCAATTTACTGCAATAGGAATGTTCCAGCCCTTATAGAGCAATTGGTGGCTATTCTTTGACTAGATTGTTACCGAGACACGGCATTGTAAAATAAGGCATGAAAGCAAATTCCAGTTCTTTGGTGCTGAAAGATAAATGTACTGGTTAGAACTCTTGAATGGGTGTTATTATTTTCTGCCTCGTTCCATTTCATCCTTTAAATATTTGAATACTTTTCCAGTGAGTGGAAAATACGTCCATTTCTCAGGATTTACTCATCCAAAGAAACTGAAACTTTGACAAAGATTTCAGAGGCAACCAATATAATATTGCACGATAATATCATTAAATAGCTTATTGTCTCCATTAGAGGTGCATTTAAATGAAAGAAAAGAAGCCACTTACTACTTAACTCTGTAGAGTTGAAAAGCAATCCTAATTGTGAAACTGCAGCATGTTCAATTTAGGGATACTTTTGTGAGTATATTATAATATAAGCAGCTAAGTATAAGGGGAAAATGTGGACTTAGAAGAAGGAGGAAAAATGGTGCTGCACTATATTTCATACTAACATACTTTACTATGATGTTGAGGTAAATGTTTGAGATATTTGGGAGCATATACATCTGAGTTTAAATACATCTGCCCCAGTTTATTATATCCCATGGTTTTTGTGGGAGCTTACTTGAGGATTTCTTTTCATTTTACCTCTCAATAATCACCCTACAAAATAGGCTTGGTGGAGAAGGTGTGTGAATTGACCAATTGAGTAGAACTGAGAGACTGTAAGGTACATTTGAACCTAGACAGACACCTTAAGCATTATGCCAGTGGCTTCCTTCTGAACCTGTTCATGCATCCATATTTGTTATTCTGTAAAACAAGAATATTAGAAATGTTCCACATGGTAAGGCTTTTTTTATAGTCAAAATTGCGACATGAGAATTAAGGGGTACGTTTTGCACATCCTTACTAGATATGTTTGACTGCAGATATCACATTCCAAAGTGGTCTCTTCCTCAAGGGTTTGGATTGCTATAAAACGACAAGCTTCCTCACAACTGATTGTAAATAACATGATGCAGCTACTTTGAGATGCTGATCCTTTTCATTTCCTGTCTTCTTTAGCGAAATAAGAACAATGTTTTGAGTCTGTGATGTGGCTGTTTTATCTCTCTGCCTCACAGATGCTCTCTAAAGCTTTTCCCTTTATAATTGCAGGATATTACATACAGATCAGAACTGTACAATTACAAACAGTTGCACTCAGGTTATTACTAATGTGCCTCAGATAGATGGATGCCCCCCTATGGAATTCAGGGCAGATGACAGGATCCAAATTGCAAGGCTGAAACATTTTCATACACAGTATGGGCAGCTTTCATGTTTCTTCTTATAGGCTTTTTAATTGCCCCTTAAGACAGGGTCAAATTTGGGGTATTTTTGGAGAAAACTGGAAGGCAATATTTGGATGCTTTTAGAAATAACCGTTGGATACAATTTTAAAGACCAAGGATGGGCATTTATAGCAAGAGCATTTATTTGATTTACAGCTTTCAAAAATCATGCTGTTTAAATTTGGTGTAAAAATAGTAATTCTTAGAGTTTTTATTTTTAAACTTGTTACAATTTTTAACTGCCCATCCTTGGCAACTTTAACTGCCACCAAAGTAAATTTTAACAGTCCAAAAATTGTAGCCCTGTTGATTCTGATGAAATCATCATATCTCCAATCATAAAGCTAGTCTTCAATTTACGACCATTTGTTCAGCGACCATTCAAAATAATAACAGTGCTGAAAAAAATGGATGTATAACCTATATTTGAAGTTATGGTTATTGCAGCACCTCTGCAGTCACGTAATAAAAATTTGGGCGCTCCACCCCTCCTTATGACTAACTGCAGGGGCACTGAACTCCCCACATCTGTCTATCTCTCTATCCAGCCCACCAGCACACACAAAGCTGCTGTGTCATGGAGGCCTTTGGCCTCTCCCATATCCCGCTAGGCCACAGCAGCCACATGCAGAATGGTGTGAGGCAGCCTCTGTTGGAAGGCTGCATCTCGCATCAGCTGATTGCACCTGTCAGCATCTGCAGAAAACCCCAAAGATAAGGGGAACAATTTATCTCCTGAATGTAAAGGGGTGGGGCAGCTGACTGAAAGCTTGTCAGGCCTGGAGGGGCAGAGAGAAGGCCCAAGGCCTCCTCACTCACAGCGGCTTTGTCAGTGCTACTATATTTTGTAGCCAGCCAAGGCCTCGCAGACCTTCCCTCCCTCCCTCAAGCATCCTATGCTCTGTTTAATGATCCACAGGATCGCTTAACAGCTACAACTGGAGGCACCAGGATTGTAGAGATTGAGTGAAACATTCGTATGGGTGCCTCGTTTAATGACCGCAATGACTTAAGATCAAAATGCCAGGTTCAATTGTGGTTGTAAGTCAAGGATTACCTATATTCCTTTGCAGCACAAAGAGGAAAATTTGATCAGAGGGGGAGACGGGACATTAGACTTAGCCTATTTTTATGCAAAGATCCTACATATAAGTAGTGCTACTCCAGTGTGCAGTGTAGAAATTATTCCACTTCTATTCTTCCGAATAGATTTGCCTCTTATCCACACTGAAATGCAAACATCCAACAGTATGAATCAATGTAAGCTTTGCATGTATGTGTTAACTGAGCTCACATTCTATTTTGCTATTGTCTGAATACAACAAAATATCCTTTCGCCTGTATTACTTTGGAGGCTCCACTGTCACAAGCTAGCAATCTATGAATTTTACAATTTGAACAGTAGTGTATCACAGGATAAAAACTGGTTATCAGGTTTTCTTAAAATGAAAAAAGTGAAAGTGAATGTTCCGTAGCAAGTCTCTTTTTGAGAAAGATTCACCCGCTTATTTTCTAGAAACTTTTAGGATTTTGAAACAATCTAACTGCAAGATCAATACAGCAGAATACGAACGCTATTACCGGTTAAGGAGCTAACATTTTTAAATCTGCCGACTTCTGTAATGAAGTCTTCACATCATGCTTGCCTTTACCGATCAAATTGCTGTTTATGTTTATAATAATAGCCTTGACTTCTAAAAAAGAGGTGAAAACCATCTGAAGGCACCTGTGTAATTTGCAGCCTGTGACAAATTTTTCCCCCAAAAAATCTTACTTGTTGAAAAATACTTCTTGTTGTTTATATGTAACATGATGTTTTTCCAACAATCCTAGGACTTTGGATTGACTTGGAAATACTGTACAATGGATCTTTTTTGATGACCCTTGAGACAAAGATGAATTTGACCAAACTTGGGAAAGAACCGCTGGGTGAAGCATTAAAATCCGGAGAATTTGGTAAAGAAGGGTAAGGAATATGGTTATCAGTTAAATTTTTGTTCAGAAAAAAAAAATAGTAGGAGCAACAGTCTGCATTTATCCATGAAAGAACCCAATGAACTCTTTATAGTAAATAATGTAGAACAGGTAGTCCTTGATTTACAACATTTCATTTAGTGACTATTCAAAGTTACAACAGCATTGAAAAAAGTGATGTATGACCGTTTCTCACATTTATGACCATTGCAACATCCCCATGGTCATGTGATTTACATTCAGATGCTTGACAACTGCCTCATATTTATGACGGTTGCAGTGTCCCAGGGTCATGTGATCAGTTTTTGCAACCTTCTGACAAGCAAAGTTAATGGGGAAGCCAGGTTCACTTAACAACCATTTTTGTTATTTAACAACTGCAATGATTCACTTAACAAATGAAAAGTTGAAAACTGGGGCAAAACTCACATAACAAATTTCTCACTTAGCAACATAAATACTGGGCTCTATTGTCATCATAAGTCGAGGACAACCATTAATTAATTGTTTATGTGAAAGCTATTGTATGCGTTCAAATTCTGTTCAAAATTCATCGATGAGCCTTTTCTATATTGTTGTTGTTTTATGCTCACAATATGTATTGAGTTTTACATAAAAAAGTGGGATTAAAATGTAACTATGGTGGCAGCAGGGAGCAGGTGTCTGTAGAACTGGTTCAGCAGAATTTTGGTTCCAGCAGTACTTGTCATTGTTGAACCATTATAGGTTCTAGAAAAGAGTTCAGGGGCCTGTAATATACATTTAAGACTCTGCCTTAACCATCCCAGCAAACTGACTCTGAAATATAAATACTGGGCATATTGGGCAGTGGAATGTATATATAGATCCAATTCAAATTTCAACTAGCCACAAAACGCAACAAAGATTTTTTCTTCTCTTCTTCATTCCTTCCTTCCATTCTCTCATCATCTCATGCTCTGGCCTGTGCTTAACTTTGGATGAGATTTTAAATTCTCAGATAAGTTTGGTTCTCCCGTCAGGCTGTTAGCTGTTTTCCTGCTGAAAGATCCATTTCTCAGCCTTGCAGGAGATGGGCAAACTGCAGTAAAGCTGACATACATACAGCCCGAACTAAATGGAAGAAAAGATATTTTGCTGTCGGCATAGCTCCCAAGCTCTTAGGAAAGAAGTACTGCTATATGGCTAAAACTCAAGGCACGCAGTCATACAACAATCAATGAATGTGTTTACATTCTTTTTAATAAAAGCTGTAATAAACAGGTCGTATTTATGGATGAATTGTGACTAATTTTTAAATTATTTTTTCTATGGGATCCTTCTCCGTTGATTTCATATTTTAGTTGACTAGCTTGCCCTGTTTATGGTGACACTAGATGTAGCTGATTATACCTTTCACATAACTCTGCAATAGTATATACACTGCTCAAAAAAATAAAGGAAACACAAAAAGAAGACATCCTAGATCTGAATGAATGAAATATTCTTATTAAATACTTTGTTCATCACATAGTTGAATGTGCTGACAACAAAATCACACAAAAATTATCAATGGAAATCAAATTTAGCAACACATGAAGGTATGGATTTGGAGTGACACTCAAAATTAAAGTGGAAAAAAACACTACAGGCTGATCCAACTTTGATGTAATGTCCTTAAAACAAGTCAAAATGAGGCTCAGTAGTGTGTGTGGCCTCCATGTGCCTGTATGACCTCCCTAAACACCTGGGCATGCTCCTGATGAGGTGGCGGATGGTCTCCTGAAGGATCTCCTCCCACACCTGAACAAAAGCATCCCCCAATTCCTGTACAGTCTGTGGTGCAATGTGGCGTTAGTGGATGGAGCGAGACATGATGTCCCAGATGTGCTCAATTGGATTCAGGTCTGGGGAACGGGCGGGCCAGTCCATAGCATCAATGCCTTCATCTTGCAGGAACTGCTGACACACTCCAGCCACATGAGGTCTAGCATTGTCTTGCATTAGGAGGAACCCAGGGCCAACCGCACCAGCATATGGTCTCACAAGGAGTCTGAGGATCTCATCTCCGTACCTAATGGCAGTCAGGCTACCTCTGGCGAACACATGGAGGGCTGTGCAGCCCCCTAAAAAAATGCCACCCCACACCATTACTGACCCACTGCCAAACCAGTCATGCTGGAGGATGTTGCAGGCAGCAGAACATTCTCCACAGCATCTCCAGACCCTGTCATGTCTGTCACATGTGCTCCGTGTGAACCTGCTTTCATCTGTGAAGAACACAGGGCGCCATGGCAAATTTGCCAATCTTGGTGTTCTCTAGCAAATGCCAAACGTCCTGCACGGTGTTGGGCTGTAAGCACAACCCCCACCTGTGGACGTCGGGCCCTCATACCACCCTGGAGTCTGTTTCTGACCATTTGAGCAGCCACATGCACATCTGTGGCCCACTGGAGGTCAATTTGCAGGGCTCTGGCAGTGCTCCTCCTGTCCCTCCTTGCACAAAGGCAGAGGTAGCGGTCCTGATGCTGGGTTGTTGCCTTCCTACGGCCTCCTCCACATCTCCTGATGTACTGGCCTGTCTCCTGGTGCGCCTCCATGCTCTGGACACTATGCTGACAGACACAGCAAACCTTCTTGCCACAGCTTGCATTGATATGCCATCCTGGATGAGCTGCACTACCTGAGCCACTTGGGAGGGTTGTAGACTCCGTCTCATACTACCACTAGAATGAAAGCACCGCCAGCATTCAAAAGTGACCAAACCATCAGCCAGAAAGCATAGGAACTAAGAAGTGGTCTGTGGTCACCTCCTGCAGAATCACTTCTTTATTGGGGATGTCTTGCTAACTGCCTATGCTTTCCACCTGTTGTCTATTCCATTTGCACAACAGCATGTGCAATTGATTGTCAATCAGTGTTGCTATCTAAGTGGACAGTTTGATTTCACAGAAGTGTGATTGACTTGGAGTTACACTGTGTTGTTTAAGTGTTCCCTTTATTTTTTTGAGCAGTGTATTTTTGCTTCCACCAAAATGGTTGACTTCTATGTACATTTTAAAAAATTAAAACTTACCAGCTATAATACCTTAATTTATGTTGTCATAACCAGTGTATGTGATACTTTAATAGTAGTCTAGATTATATACTATATGACTTAACAAAATGCACTTTTTAAAAAGGTAGCCAATTTTGCTTATTTCATGCTGGCCAAATAAAATGTCTTAATAAAAATTATCCAGAAATAATTCTATACTGTCACTTCTCTAATTTAACACTTGTTCTTATTTTCCCTTCATTTTCTCTTCTTTTTAATAATATTTGGATTCGTCAATCTGGGATTTTTTTCTGGTGAGTGGTATGTGTCATATCATCCCATTCTGTGTGCTGTTGATTCTGTTAGTGCTGAAACGTTCAGAAGGTTTCCCCAAATACTTCAGTTGAATTTGAAGGGTTTTTCCTTTCCCTGTTGTTGAAACCACTGTACTGTGCATTTGCTACATAATCTGGGTATGGAGAGCTCAGTTCTTTGGAACCGGTGTCTCTTGCTAATTAGCTTTAATTCACATACAGTTGCCTTCTCAAATACTTGATCAAACCCGTATGATTTCCATACTTTATAGCTGTGTATCCTGGATACTCGTTCCAGCTGGAATCACTGCAATAGCTCCTGAAATAATAGAGGATTAAAAGGATACTGTTTCTTTCCATAGTTCTTGAAATGTCTGAAGTATGTCTGCCTGGGGGGTGTCGAGGGATGGAGAAATGTGCTCTCTAGATTTGGAAGCAAACAACACTTATTACAAGTAGTACTTCTCTAATATTATTGATACTGCTTGAGGACCGTGCAGTCCCAATACTCTAGTCTATCTAAATATCTACCTTATTCACTCCTGCAATGTAAAGCAATAAGTCTGGAAAGATTGAGCCATGGGTAGAATGATAAGTATGAATGCTTCTAACTTTTGAATTGTTTTTTTAAAGGACCTTTCAGAGCTAGCCTTCTGAAATCTGTAAATAAAACCGTGTGCTAAATAATGAAGGTGCCGAAGTGCAAATAATAATGCACTTTCATTGCTAATCTGGTCTAATAATATTAGAAAATCCAATGAATAGTCCTTTTTTTCATGGATGGGTACTTATAGCCAGAGATGCTTAAGTATTTTATCATAGGACACTGTTTTTCCTTTTTTATGGTTTTAAAGAGAAATTTGAACATTTTTTAGTATTTATTTGATTTGTCAATCGCTTATAGGATACAGGTATAAGAATAAATATAGTTTTGAATACATGAGATAGATACTTATAAGAAAAATAAAAAGAAACAATAGGATTGCTTATAGGATACAGGTATAAGAATCGCTTATAGGATACAGGTATAAGAATAAATATAGTTTTGAATACATGAGATAGATACTTATAAGAAAAATAAAAAGAAACAATAGGACAGGGACAGTAGGCACGATTGGTGCACTTATGCACACCCCCTACAGGCCTCTTAGAAAGGGGGTGAGGTCAATAGTAGACAGTCTAAAGTTAAAGTTTTTGGGGTTTGGGGAAGAAACCACACAGTCAGGTAGAGTATTCCAAACATTGATCACTCTGTTGCTGAAGTCGTATTTTCCACAGTCAAGTTTGGTGCGGTTAACCTTGAGTTTGTATCTATTGTGTACTCTTGTATTGTTATGATTGAAGCTGAAGTATTCATTTGCAGGTAGGACATTGCAGTGTATGAGTTTATATACTATATTTAGATCGGACTGGAGGCGGCATAGTTCTAGGTTTTCTAAGTCTAGAGTTTCAAGTCTGGTGGCATAAGGTATTCTGCAATGAGTAGAGGAGCGGAGAATTCTTCTTGTGAAATATTTCTGGACTTTCTCAATTGTGTTAATATCAGATACATGATATGGGTTCCAGACTGATGAGCTGTATTCAAGTATGGGTCTAGCAAATGTTTTGTATACTCTAGTTAGTAGTGTGATATTACCAGAGAAGAAGCTACGTAGGATTAGATTAACAACTCTTAATGCCTTTTTGGCTATGTAGTTACAGTGGGCTTTAGCACTGAGATCATTTGAGATGAGTACTCCAAGGTCCTTGACAAAGTTTGGATCCTCAACAAGGTCTTGACTATTTAGCTTGTATTTTATTTTCTGATTTTTTTTGCCAATATGTAAGACAGAGCATTTATTTGTTGAGATTTGAAGTTGCCATTTGATTGACCATTCTGATACACAGTCAAAGTCTTTTTGGAGGGTAGTAGTATTGTCTGTGGAGTTGAATAGCTTTACATCATCAGCGAAGAGAACGCAGTTGCTCTTAATATGATCACAGAGGTCATTTATGTAGAGTATGAAGAGAATTGGTCCCAAAGCACTGCCTTGGGGGACACCATTATTGACAGGTACAGAATTTGATAGGACACTCCCAATTTTGACCATTTGTTGTCTCTTTGACAGGAATGCTTCTATCCAATTATGTAGGTGTCCAGAGATACCATAAAATTTTAGTTTTGGTAGTAGTTTGTCATGTACCACTGAATCAAAGGCTTTACAGAAGTCTATGTAGATTGTGTCTATTGCTTTGCCCTGATCGAGTAGTGTAGTCCATATGTTTTTGCAATATAAGAGTTGCAGATTACAGGATAGCTTTTTTCCTGAAACCAAATTGTTTATTAGAGAGTAGGTTGTTTGTCTCTAAGTGGAGGATAATGGATTGTTTATCAGAAGGCTTGTAGCATTCTGAAGTATTTTTTTCTTGCTATTGTGGATTTCATTATAATGAATTAAAAGGTAACAAGGATATTTATTTACATTATGGCATTTATTCCCCCAAGCTCAACATAGTGTATAAAGGGTCTTCTCCTGCCTTCTGGAACATCTTGCCCTCCGATTTGAAGTTGTCACCAACCCTCCTATCTTTTTGGAAGGGCCTAAAGACATGGCTTTGCCAGCTGGCTTGTGGCCCCAGTGGGGGAAAGGCGCAGTGGAGGTGGTTGATTGAGTAACAGCAGATCCCCACCCTCCCCATGTGTCCTTGGTTTTAAGGTTTGATTTTAACATTTTAACATTTTATCTTTTAACTAAGATTAAATGTAAGTCACCCAGAGTTACCATATGGTAAGATGGGCGGCCAATAAATTTTATAGCTAGATAGATAGCTAGATAGATAGCTAGATAGCTAGACTTTTATACATACATACATACATACATACATACATACATACATACATATATACATACATATATGCAGGTCTTGGCATATTTGGGTCTTTTCCCGTGTAAGATTGAGAGTATCTTGGTGACATTTCGATGAGGTCCCACTCGCCATCTTCAGGCTGGTGCTTTTGGCTTCGTGCTTGTGCGAGCAAAGCGTGATCGGAGCGGCGGTCTCTCTATAAATACTGGTGGGGAGGTGTGGTGTGCTGGCTCTGTTGTAAGCGGGCTGGTTGGCTGTGTTGTTTTTTCTTGATTGGTTGATGGAGTTGATGTTTGCAGATTGGTTGGCTTTTTCGTAAGAACCTGTGTGGCTGAGGTACTGGCTGTGTGTCTATCAGCCTCCTGTGTTGTAACAACCTGGATAAAGGGTTGTGTGATGACCTTCTGAGTTCTATTGTTGTGACATCCTGGATCTTGTGCTGTAATCTCCTGTGTTGTAATGTTATAGCTTGCAGCAGAGCCAGCACACCACACCTCCCCACCAGTATTTATAGAGAGACGGCATCTCTGATCATGCTTTGCTCACACAAGCACAAAGCCGAAAGCACCAGCCTGAAGATGGCAAGTGGGACCTCATTGAAACATCACCAAGATACTCTCAATCTTACATGGGAAAAGACCTGAACACGCCAAGACCTGCATACCTGTACCCGTGAAAATCTACAAAAACAAATTATATATATATATTCGGGTATTTTCCCACGTCAGATGAACACAATACACAAGCCTGATGGTGGCAGATGAGATTCTGCCGAAACATCACTACAACTTTAAAAGCACAACTATAATGATGTGGGAAAATACCCGAACAAAGCTGAATACCATATATATACATACATATACATACACACACACACAAACAGATATAGACACACACACACACACACCACATATATATATATCTGAAAGAGAGACCTCTGTGGCTGAAGGTGGATTTGAACTTAGCTGTTTGAAACACAAAATTGAAAGCTAAGGCATTTATTTTATCCTTGGCTTAAAACACAAGATGATAACACAGATTGACAATGGTCATTACAAAAATAAAATATTTGGATTGAATTGGTGGTGGACTTCCTACTGTTCTGTAGCAAAAGCAATGAGAATGTCATCATTTTAGAAAAAACTACAGAAGCAGTTCCTGAACCTCCAGACAACAGTTACTATCTGCAGTGGCTATGACTTCCTATTAAATCTAATCTAGTGAACAGAAGTATATGTGGAATTCTTAAAAAACAATCAAGAGCTCTGCTCTGGGTGGATTAGAAGATGGCGAGAGTGTTGCTGCCTTAACTGAAAGTTGCTGGAGTCTTATCATGTAAATTTTTCTGGAGAAATTCTGGAGGGTGGGAAAGAAGTATTCATAGTAATCTATAAAAGTTGGCAGGATATTCTAGATTATTTGTTTTCCCAGACAATTAAAGGAACATTTGTCAAATTGTGAAAGATATTAAAATTTGAGTTAATTTCTAAGACAGGGGAAGCTAATGATGATACATCTGACCATATCATTATCCTTATGGTGTAACAAATCAGATATTGGCATGCAAATACAGTGGTACTTCGGTACACATAGTTAAATTGTTCCAGGAGATGTGATTAGTACCAAAATCAATGAGTACCAAACAAATTTTCCCTATAAGGAATAATATAGTGAGTCATAAGGCAGCCAATACCATGCGTTGAATACCGAACAAACAATGAGTACTGGGACAAAATTTTCATGTCAAAATGTGTTGAGTACCAAGTTTGATGAGTTTCAAAGCAATTGAGTACTAAGGTACCACTGAACTGTACGGTACCATTTGAGTGATGGTCACCGTGTCTGTGTATCATTTTCATGTCAGCATGGTTTTCTGTGAAGCAACTGTATTTTGATCATACAATTTTTGAGTGAAACACTTGCTGATCAGATTGGTATAGAAGTTTTGGAGAAATGATGGGATACAGAAAAAAATGGTTTTTAGGCCTCTCTTCTCTAGGGCTTCCAAAGTTAGGGTTAGGATTATCATCTTCTTACACTGAAGATTTTAATCTTTCCTTTGATGAGAATTTGTAGGCTCTTGACCTACCCAAATATTATCAAGGTTGTTTTTCCATTTGCTGTTCCAGAGTGTCACTCTTCAATCTTTGGCTCTTAGGAATCAGTTCCCCCTTGTGACAGTTTGACTACTTTTAAGGGGAGGAATTAAAAACCTTTGTAATTTTACGTGGTTGTTGCATTTGTTTTAATTCTAAATAATTGCCTTGTTAAACTGTGAATGAATTTTACTGGGCAGAATTTTCTGACCTGTTTTTCTTTTGGGCAGGGATGCACCTTGATAAAAGATTGTAAATTGTTATTGGGGTGTTGTGTGAGGGAAGAAAAATAAAAGGAATCTCTGTTCATAACACTGAAGCATAAAGCAAAGAAAAAGTGACTGTTTATTCCTGGGGATTGGTACAGGAGGCTACATACATGTTATGTACAATACATAACAACAAAGTGTTAAATAAAAATAGTAAACTTGTTTTAGGAGGTATCAGTGGGTGGATGGGGAGCTTCTTAAAAACTACTGCTAGCATTATCTACTTCAAACTGTCCCTTTTTCCAATTTTATCCCGAAAGGTTCCCAATCAACCCAAAAGAAAATTATCTTGGGGAATTATGGGTGACAAAAGAGATTATTGGCAAGAAAAAGTTTGACGATCTCTGTTGAACAATCTTTATCTTTACTCTATAGTGATTGAATTTTTAAAGAGCTGTTCATTTTTTTTTCTTAAAAAAAATTCAGATAATTATGCCATGCATTTTGTAGTCAGCTAATAGATAGGCAGCTGCACAGATTTTGCAAAAGTACTGTGTCTATTACTCGCAAGGAAAATAAGTTCTTTCTCAGCTGGGAAGAAGCTTGAGATCGCTGCCAAATCAAATTTTGCTAAAGGCGTTGATTTTCTTTCTAACTTTGCCGCTTATTTAACCTAGGTTTAAAAGACGATCTCTTGAGACTTATTAGGAATAGATTTCAATCCCAGGAAAAGCTGTGGATGAAATGTAGAGGTGCTGAGCATTTCTCCCCTTAAATCACAATTCACAGTTAAGGCACAATCAACTGGGAATTTCTTTTTAAAGACAACTTGAAATGCAAGAGATCCTGCAAAGATGCTCCAAGCCTTATAGAAACTCTTCCTTAGCATGCCAGGCACGTTTCGCATCTGAGGCTATAACTGTCTTTTGCATTTATTTGCCAAATGTCTTGTTTAAAATATTTCTGATTCCAATACTGCTAGTGGCCTAGAGTGGGGTGCGGCTAGGACCCAGCTGTGGGTATTAGGTTAATAGGCTAGGTATGTATGTGTGGAAGAAACAGTGGAAGGAATGCATATTCTTCTGGAAGCATGCAGCACTTACAAAATCAATTCTGACTTTTCATACAGCAATTCATTTGGACTCAGAAGCATTATCCCATTACATTTAAAAAATGAAAGTACACGCCAAGTTTATCATCATCCTCATCTTAATGTTATAACTGCCGGCATTGTGTTCCATTATATTGGGAAGTTAGGTATGAAAGAGATGCATCCTTATATGTCTTTAATTTATTCGACATTTCATTCGACCACATATAGGATATTCAAACCTGTTTCCTTTTATTTTAAGCAAAGTCTGGCATGGTTGTGTTCAGGGAAAGCAGATTGATGTACAATGTTTCTTTCCACCCTTGGTCTGAACTCCAGTGCACTTAAAAACAAACTGGGGAGACCAAAGCAAATGGTAGAAAGTCTCTATTGCCCAAGGCATCAAAACACTGTTCTGACCAACCTTAATGAAGTGTTGCTTCTGTCTTGACCTCTGTCCTTCCTTTCAGTTTCAGGCCAAGGGCATATTACCTTGCAGACAGTGATGAAGAATCTTCTAGTGCAGGATCCTCAGAGGAAGATGATGTTCCAGAAGCATCAGGAAGCGAAAAGTCTTTAGTAGCAGGAGCAGAAGGGTGAGTCTTTGCCTTTAGGCAACCGTTGGTTCAGTTTGTCTCACTATTATCAATAGTGGTGCCTTTTTCTTCCATGCTTAGTCATTCCATCCAAGGCATTTTCTCTCTCTTTCTCTCACATTAAAAAATAAATCTAGTTTTGTCTGTGCAAGTATGTATGTATACGCATGCGGATATATGCATGTACCAAATGGTTATATTATTTCAAAGTAAGTTTGTGTAATACCTTGGAATCAAAGGCAAAAGGTACTTTGGAACATACAGAAATGATAATATATTTCCTATCCGCAGTTCCTTAAAACACTTGCCTTTTTTTCTTTGGCAAGTGCAACTCTAGGAAAAGACATTAGGAATTGCCTTGCTAGGGTTGAAACTGCCTATCCAATAAAAATGTCACAAGAAGGCCCATATACATGTGGGCCTTCTTGTGACATTTCTTGTGAAGCGAGGAGAACATGGGCCAGACAGCAGGGCTCTCTCTGTTGTGGCCCCTGGAACTATCTGCCTTTGAAGATTTGAGTAGCTCCCTGTCCCCCTGACACTTTGTGAAGCTGTTAAAACAATATCCCTTTGCTTTGCACCTGGATGGAATGTTTCTGGGAGGCATTGGCAGGATTCCTATTGATTGCAGGACTTCTTCTTTTCATTTTGTATTTTAAATTTTGTACACACCATCCAGACGCTCCACATTAGGGCAATTTACAAAAACTGGGAAGTCAGTCAATAATAGCAACATGATTGGTTTAAGGAGTTGCAGGGATGTGTTATGTGCTTGCCTCAAATGCCCTGAAGACATTATACAATATCTCAAATTAAATTTGATCTATATATGATATTTAAGATAAGAGATAACTCTATAAATGTTTCAATGCTTTCAGTCTGTATTTATCATTTTAATGCTTTTTGTAATTCAGTTTTCAGAATGCCAATTTTACTGGCCATATCATCTGGAAATAATTAGATATTTCTTATTACAGTAATTCAAATGTCCTTATCTCATTGGGTAATTCTTAATTATATTTGCTAATTAGTAGAAAAAAATATAGGGGATATGAGGCAGCCCTGTTTTTCCATGTTTGGTATTTATAAATTTACAAGTCATCATGTAAATTATCTGGTTTTGCAGATGGCTGTTTTTTGCAGTTATTGGATAAAAGATTTAGAATGAATTAGGTCTAAGAAAGAATTATAACCATGCTAGCATTTTCATGTATATAGCAGCTTACTTTACAAAAGTAAACAAATTCAATGTGTAAGAACATCCAATTTGTATATTTCAAGTGCTATCAAGAAACGAGAATAGTATCCACTAATGAAATACAGTTCTTAATCAAAGATAAATGTTTCATGAATTTTTCCGAATTGCTGGTTAGTTGATGTCAGAAAATATCAAAGAAACATTTAGATAACAGACATTGAAATGTTTCTTTGGACTAGCATATAGATCAGTGCAGCTTCTTAGCAAGACTGTAAATAATTTAGCAACTGTAACAGATGATCGAATTTGCAGAAATAATTATTTTCCTGTAGCTATTTTTAAAGGTCTTTACTTGAAAGCAAAATCATTCTGCTTTATCTGTTGCAGAAAAAAAGATCCTTTTCCCCCCATTTCAGCAGAGGATTTGCTACTGCTATTTAATAATAGGGTAGTAGTATAATAGTTGATTCTTGCCAGTCAACTACAGATCATCCAAAGATTAATCAATAGACCTTAAAGTAGACCTTTGGCTGTATAGATTATGTTTAGCAGCATTGTCAAATTTCTAGGAGGCATAGCTTATTTATTTTCAGAAAAATATCTGACTTTTATTTACAATTTTTCTTTGTTTTCTTATATCTAACATTTATACTCCCCAGCTCCTGCCAACATAGCAGTTTGAAAGGATGAAAATGCGAATAGATAAATAGGTACCACTTTGGTGGAAGGTAACAGCACTTGTGACATCATTCTGGCCACATGACCTCTTTGGGCAGTGTTGGCTCAATGGCCTTGAAACGGAGATGAGCATTAACCCCCTATAGTCAGAAACAACTATTCAAATAAAATGCCCAGGGGCTCCTTTTTTTTAACATTTATATTTTGAATTTCTAATCTACTCGAATCCATGCCAAGTAATAATCAAACATAAATGTGCAACAAAACCATAATATAAAAAGTGGAAAACAATAATGCTATAAGGAAAAATCCAGAATTCATTAATTTGTGCATTCTCTTGCTAAATTTGCAGTTTGGGGTTGAAAGGTCCACTGCAGCTAAGTAAGCCACCTGTTTGCCCAAAGCTCTCAAACATTTGGGAGAATCCCCAGTAAAATGTAGGGCTATCCAAGAGTAATAGTGAATATTGGGCCAGCAACACTTTACCAAAATCCTTATTATGTGAGAAGACTGTATCTGATTTTAAATTAGTTCTGATTCTGAGTTTTTACAGCCAGGTCTCTGGATCTTTCTGTTTTTATTCACGAAAACTATAAGTCTGGGTTGTCTGTATACTTACGCAACACTTCACAATCTGTAGTAGCAGATTGGCATTCTGTGCCCTTAACATGTTGTATTTTCAGCTGCAGAATACCACAAAGCATTAGCCTTTGTTTTTTAAAAGGGTAGATGAAACTCACTTAGATGGCTTCCTCTTCTTTCCTTCCTTAAAGATATGGAGGAGGGCACCGAACAAGTAAAATAATGAGATTTGTGGATAAAATTACCAAGTCAAAATATTTCCAAAAGGCGACTGAGACAGAATTCATTAAGAAAAAGATTGAGGAAGTCTCCAATACACCCCTCCTGCTAACTGTTGAAGTTCAAGAGTGTAAAGGGATGTTAGCAATTAACATTCCGCCCCCACCTACTGATCGTATATGGTAAGTGTCATGAATAACACTTATGATTTTGGAATCTATCGTGTATAATGTGGCACTCAAACTTATCCAAGAGCCAAAATAATAGATTTCTTGTTTTTATGGGTGGCTGTGAAAAAAGTCCCTAAAACATATTTTATTTTCCAGTCCCCTAATTTCCTACTTTTTCTCACGCACATCCAAGATAAAAAAGCTGGACCATTTGACTAATAAACTATAAAGAATAATGCAGCAGAAATGTTTGAGGTCATACAAAATCAAAGTTGACCTGCAGTGTGTGATCATTTTTACAGAATTCAACAAGTATTCACATGATTCTTAGTAAGGATCCTTTTTAGAAAATTGCAGTACCAATCTGTGAGTCATAAGCTAGTCTGACATGTACCATTTTATTCAGGGTTAAATAAGTTAATTCTGAGACAAAGTGCGTGGGATTTTGCCATTAATTCCTATGAACAATGATAATGGAACTGGCTGTTATTTTAAATTGCTCATGTGATTGAATTACTCTTCTATTCAAAAAGAGATCTTTTGTAAAAATGTACAGTTCCATTTCTTATTATGCATTTTGTAAACTTCCAGAAACTGAAAAGCTAAGAAAGCTCAGAAATGTTATCATCCATGAATAAAAGCTACAGCAACCAGAAATCAGGTCAAAAAGAAAGATTACCACTTGTTTTTTCTTTTCTCCCACCCTTCCTTTCCTTTAATATAGAATAATACAGAAAGATGCTGGGTAAAACAGCATATTGAACTACTTGAGGATCAACAGAGGTATTAAGAAGTCAGTGCCAAAGTTTTTTCCAGCGGTTTCTTATAATTGAAAATAGTACGAAAGGAGAAAAACTATTTCAGTGCTTCTTTTTATCTGAAAGAAATATGGATTGAAATTGTGAATGAAATTTTGTTTTCATTTATCTGGGAATGTTTCACTGAACATTTTTATCTTGCCTTTTTGTCTGGGAGGTTCAAAGCAGTTTATATAGGGTTTCCCATATTTTTATTCTCACAACCCCTCAGTGAGATCCATATTCAGGGGAGGAATTGAAGCTGGGCCTTCTCAGTCCAATATCTTCACCATTTAATCTTCACCACTTAATCAAGAACGAATTCCATTTGAGGAAATTAACCTCTGGGAAGTGCACAGTGTAATTCAGAAAACAATATCTTAATCCAACAATACACAATTAGTTTAAACTCTATTGGGAAAGGGGTTAATGACAAGTAATAGCCAAATCTGGCCCTGTGTTCTGCCTTGGTTTATGTTCAGTAAACAACCAAATCGGAAGATCATTTAAAAGCAATTTATTAGGGTACCCTGTTAAAGAGAGATCTCCCTGGGAAAAAGAAGAACCCCGAGACTCATCTTACATTCCCTTTTATAGGTAACACAACAAAGAAAATGCAAAAGGAAAGTTGATTAGACAGGATAAAAGTAACCTCTCCTTTGCACAGTAAATCAACTACAAAAGTCGTTTGAAGTTCACAAAGACACATAGGAGACAAACCAGTTTAGCACTAACATTTTTTTTCTTATCAGGAAATAGTATCCATCCATTCTTCCTTAGTTTTCTTTTCCATTTAGGAATGTTAGAAGCTATCAATCAATCCATACAGTGATAGGATAAAAAGTTGTCCTACATTCCAGTCTATAGTAGTTTGATAAATCCTCATAAAAGAGAGAATTAAGTTAAGTTGAAATATAGAGTAACTAGGTTAGTTAACAAATTATAAAATCCATGTCATGTGCCCCTCACAAGTAAGAATGTAAGAAAGTGCTGATTTGATTTCTCACTGTGGTTATTCTTGAGAGAATCATAGTACCTATTGCTAGATCATTAAGACTTAATTTCAGTTATAAGTCAGGTGCACAAAATTTTTCATATATAAAGTCTTTCACCAACTAGTATTAGCTGGGTACTAGACTTCAACAGTAACACTAATTGTTAATATATATCTGATCCCAAAATAATATGTTGTGATTGGACACATCTGTTTACAGGATACATAGAAGAAACAAACCTACACCCCTGAACTGAAGGGGGAAATGAGACTATTCTTAATGTTGAGATATGTACTCACTTGGAATAAATGTTTTGTTGAATACAATAGTTTAGTCCTGCACAATATATGACCTGTGGGCTGCGTGCAGCCTACCAAGCAACCTTGTGTGCTGAAGTGTTTTAAAACAGTAATAAATTCACTATTGTCCCAAAAGATGCATTGCTAAGCATCTCCAAGACTCACCATTGCTGCCAGCTTCAGTCCCACTGGCACTCTACTTGCTGCCAAATAGCTGATTGGTATGCCAGATATTCCTTTGCAGCCCACAGTTATTTTTAATTTATCAGTGACCTTTTCTCCTCTGTGCCTTGTCCAGGCCTGGTTTAGAGCCTCCAACTCTCCTCCAAGCACAAAATCCTTGAACATGAAATGCAAATGCACAAGATTGGACTATATGAGGTAGTGTAGCCTTCCCTGACTTAGATACTTCAGATGTCTGGGAACACAAGTCCCAGAATCCATAGCCACTAAGATTAGGGTTGAGGAGCATGGTGTGGTGGACACATTTCTAGGTAAAAATTTCTGTTTGTCCAAGAATATCCCAGGACAGCTTTGGATAAGCATGTCTCATCTTAGCTGAGCATGAGTTATATTCTCCCGAAGGCCTTTGAAAAAAAAAATATGGGACACAAATCTGAGATAGAAACATTTTAACCTGGATCATTTTCTTTATCTTCAGGTACGGTTTCCGAAAACCCCCTTACCTGGAGCTAAAAGCTCGGCCAAAGCTTGGTGAAAGAGAAGTGACTTTGGTTCATGTAACTGAGTGGATAGAGAAGAAACTAGAACAAGAATTTCAGGTACTTCAAATATCATTAGCATTAATTGTGTTTAAAAAGATAAGTAAGCCATTAGCTAAGCCATCTGTAAACTTGAACATGGGAGCATTTATCTAAGATGAAAAGGCACACACACATTCACGCTGAATGGCTACAAATTGGTATAAGACCCAGCCATTCCTTCTGAGAATTTCAGATTCTTAGTTTGATAACACATATATAGGAACATACTGCAGTAGCCATAAAACTACTTCAGAATAGATGTAGGATCACACTGTACTCCTTTTGGGCTCAACAGACATTGCATGACCCCAGGAAAAGATGTACAGGGAGTCCTCAACTTGCAGTCACAATTGAACCCAAATTTTTGTTGCTAGGCAAGACAGTTAAGTGAGTCTTGACCCATTTTACAACCTTTCTTGCCACCGTGGTTAAAGTGAATCACTGCAGTTGTTAAATTAGTAACAAGGTTAAGTGAATCTAGCTCCCCCATTGACTTTGCTCGTCCCAAAAGGTGACCATATCACCCCTGGATACCACAACTATCATAAATATATAGCAGTTGTCAAGCCTCCAAATTTTGATCACATGACCATGAGGATGCTGGAACAGCCATGTGAAAAATGGTCATAAGTCACCTTTTTTCAGTGCCATAATGATAAACAGTCACTAAACCAACAGTTCTAAGTGGACTATCTGAAAGGAGGCACCAAATGAGATCACTGATACTCTGAAATACTATGTCTTTGGGCCTGAAGTGTGCCATACGTCCATGCTAAAATAATACCTTCGATGCTCATATTTTTAAAGTAGGGTCATTGTGCCTGCTTTTAGTTTCTCTAAGAGATTTTAGTAAATCTCTTAAAGGACTTACTGCACCTGTGTATGGTTTGCCACTTGCACAGTGGCAGATAGGACAGCACTCCAGAAGGTTAACATCATTGCCCAGAAGATCATTGGTTGCCCTCTCCCCTCTTTGGAAGAGCTTTATAGCTCCTGCTGCCTTAAGAAAGTTCAAAACATTCTCAAAGACCCTTTTTTTTAAACTATTACCATCTGGCAGGCAGTACAGGATAATAAAAATAAGGACAAATAGGCTGAAAAACAGCTTCTATCCCAGGGCAGTGGCTCATTTGAATTCTACTGTATAGTGCAATATTAATGTAATATCAGGGGGTTGTATAGAATGTGAAGGATATGTGTTAAGTGTTTTTTTTTTATAGTTATAATGTACACTGAACATGGCATATAATTTCGTTGTACGAGGTGCAATGACAAGTAAACTAAAAAAAACAGATAGGGAATAATTAGAAGGAATATTATTGTGGATAATCTCATAAAGAAAAACTGATTTTGGTGTGGGACAAATAGTTTGAATAAATTGTTATTCATACTTTTCTATTGATTATTTCTAAATTTCTAGAATTTATTGAACTGTTAAATGTATCTATTCAAATGTCTAGCTGTTTCCTTTTTTAAAAATTGGAATAACGGGGGCAAGGAGCAATAGCAAATAGCAGTCAACTATTTTTTAAAAAAGTTTGCTGAAATGTAATGGAATTAAGATTTTGTAAACTATAAAAAGCAATGTTGCTCTGTTCTAAATCTAAACTTAAGGTAGATAGATGTTTACTAGTGATTCATAATGTTACTTGATTCAAATAAACCTGTTTAGAATTCTACTTGGCTTGAGTCCAAAATAAGAGTGGTATCTTTAATTTCTCCTGACTTTACATTAGAATTGCATTCTAACTCCATTATTATACCTTGCAGAAAATTTTTGTCATGCCAAACATGGACGATCTTTATATTCCTCTAATGCACTCAGTCATGGACCCCCGCTCATCTATGTGCCCTATTAAAGTTCCTGAAGATACCGAATTGGAGCAGCCATGAAATGTGAAGACTGCAGTTTACAGTATTAACAGATGTCGTTTTCATGTTCTCTTTCAAATGAAACAGTCTAGCTGATTTTTGTCCTTGTGCCATGTTTTATTTTTTTAAAGATAAGATCGCTTCTGCCAATAATTGCTCCAGTTATGGCTCTCTATTGACTTTAGAGCATTAGTCCCATTTCTGCTAGGGGTTAAAACCTAGTAGTTAATATGCACTCTTCTGCATTAAACTAGGAAAAGAAAATGCAACTAGCAGTAATTGATCCAACAGATTTGATCCACATGGGAGTTCTTTATGGATGTGCAGGAATTCAGGATCCACCCTGAACACTGAGTTTGTTTTATCCAGCCATATGGAACTTGTTTTCAATAAGGCACTAACATGTCTAACTGGAAGACTTTCTCCTTTCAAGCAGCTGGAGATACAAATGGAAGTGGCATGTTCTTCACTCCTGCAGTCCCAATAGCTTGTGTCAAGCAAATTTGGAATGGTTTTCTGGAACTAAGAATGTACATTAGATGTATAGGTGATATTGTCAATCCATGTAGATTATGCATAGTAACTTATTTTTTTCATATGAAATTGAGTTTCTTGGAAACAAGTAGCCATATAAAACATGCAAACATACAGAATTGGTTTTAAGGGATCTTGTGATTCTTTAAAAAGAAACAAATTAAGATAAAGCCATGAGACCAAACTACAGTAAGCCTTCTAGTTAGTGCGTTACAATTGCAGAAGTTGTGATTGATGGCTCGGAATTGACTACGTATGGAAATGTCCAAGGCCATGCATGTACTCATCGGAAATGATTGCATGGAAGGAGCCATTCACTTTCACCAACCAGAATGTTCACAGCTGTTTTTGTTCCAAACTGTGTAGTGGATTCTCGTTTATCCATTTAAGAAGGTGCAAATCCTGATTACAGCTCATTTTTTTTGTCAATGTAGCTAAAGCACCTTGTAGGCTGGCTTGGTATCCCTGTGTGAAAGTAACAACTCCAAAGTACTACAAGTGAGAATGGCCAAGAGAACACTGCCTTGCTGTTTTTCTGTATGGACTAAACACATAATACTGAATCTAACTCTTTTGAACACTACGTAAGCAATGGGTGTTTCTTGATACTCAGTATTGCCAACTACTTATGTTGAAAGAATGTTAATTTAGTTTACAAAGAAAGCAGGTGAGCTATGGAGTTCACTCTTTGATGGTATACTAGGCTTTACATATTTTTAAGATCTTTTTTGTATGTTGTTAGGTTCCTGCATCCAAATTTCTCATGATTTGCAATCTCTAAATGAAGCTAATTGAAGTTTTTTTTTTAAAAGCACCTTGCCTGAAACATATTTAAAATTTAGCATTTAATATATTGACATATTATTTGGACAACTATTTTGTTACCTCAACTCTGGGACCATTCCATTTTATGTACTATTCTTCTCATCTCTCAATGAAAGCATTTGCTTTCCTCTTAAATCTGCATGTCTTATTCACAGCTCTTTTTCCCCCCCTGTGCAATAAGTCAAAATACTAGATGCACAAATATGTAATCAGTTATTCAGGTTTGGCACAAGTAAATTCACTGCACTTCGTAATCAGACTGTGTGGGTTACTACAGTGGGCTTGCTTTGTTTTTTCAAATAAACTTATCCCATGTCAAAAATCTGTTTTGATGTTTGGAGGGGTAGAAGTGTGGGTGCATATCCAGGAATGAGCCTTGGTGACGCAGTGGTTAGAGTGCAGTACTGCAAGCTACTCTTACTGCAATTTGGCAGATTGAATCCCACCAGGCTGAAGGTTGACTCAGCCTTCCATGCTTCCAGGTGGGTAAAATGAGGACTCAAATTGTTGGGTGCAAGAGTCTGATTGTGTAAACCGCTCTGAGTGAACTGTAAAACGCTATAAAGTGGTATATAAGTCTAAGTGCTATTGCTGTTGCTAATATAGCATTCGTAGTTCAATGAGAGTGAAATACTGAAGTTACCAAATTGTATTCTACAATTCTGAACATTTCAGCTCTTATATCCAGTACTCATGAAAGATATATTTTCTGTGGGAGCAGTCAGGCAAAATAGATCATTGTCTCATGGCACTGGAGCCAGCCAGTCCTCTAAATCAAGTACTCAAGATTCATTGGGGATTGAGCCAGAGCATAAAATGCTCTAGAATTTAAATAGCATACAATAGTATACAGGATTTAATTTACATTCCTACAGGATGCCTCCTGAATCTTGCTCCAAATAGGCCTGGGGAGGTTTTTTTGGTACAGTAGTGTGTCCCCAACATGAGTGATGTCAAGCTGGCCACACCCTCCAAGGTCAAACAACCCTAATGCAACCCTCAATGAAATCGAGTTTGACACCCCTGTTCTAGGAGGTAATATTTAGTAAGAGGCAATTAGTTGGGTGGGCATGTGCCTTTTGATGAAATATGGCACCAATGAGATTGCAGTGAGCTGCAATGCATTATAGCTTGAGTGGGATTTTACCCAACACTTTTGCTTGATACTAGGTTGTTACCATAATCTTTGAAAATGGGATTATGCAAACACTGTCAGGTAATAAGAGTCCAAGTAATAAGCCAATCTTTCCTTCTTTAATTCATGTTATCTTCAGATATTCCAGCAACAAGATAAAATTGAAGCACTCCTACATAATATATCCTTTAGCTGATCAAGCCTCTGAACATTCACTGCAGTTGAGGAACTTGCATATTTGAACATTAAGCATCAGATGGATTGTAACTTGTCTTTAAAAGAATCACTCAGGTTTAAGCTGAGCAACACCAGTTATAAGCAAGCCTTTTATTTTTGCACTGTAGCGTAGCCAGTGAGACCATGAATGGGCCATGCACCAGTTCAAAGGCAGTGCTTCAAACCTATCTGAAAAAAATATCCAAAGTAAAGAGATTTTAAATTTTAAATGTTATTTATTTACAACATTCAAGACATCCCCACATCAGCCCTCTTTGTGTTGCTTTCTTCAATAGTTGGTTCCAGAGATTTACATTCAGCCTCAAGATAATCTTAGTACACCTAGAGAGAGAGAAAAAGAAGGATTTAGGGTAGTGATTTAAGAACACTGAAATACTTTTGCTCAGATCTAGAGATTAGTTTTATGTATTTTTTTTAAACCAAAAACATACAATTGAGCATTAAGCGCTAGGGTACCATTACCAGCACCCTGGGCAACTGATGCTGGTGGCTCAGATATATGGTCTCTTCATCTGCATCAGCAGTCTAACACGCGAAAAATATCATCACAGCAGCCAGCATAGGATTCCCAATGTAGATCACCCAAAAGCAGGATTACAAAGGTTTATTTTGATGTGCTCACAAGGAGATGCAGATATATCCCTCTTCTACTGCAGTTCTTTGGAGACATGCTAACAATGTAGGGAAAACCTTTTGAGTCTTCAAGACTGATCAGTCCATATCAGACGTGTCACTCATGAATTTATTCACTCCTTTTAACAACATCCAAAGTAGCCATCACTCTTGTGCTCATAAATTCCACTCTATGGAAAACTTGGTTTTGTTTGCTCTAAACTAGCAGCTTCACTGCAGGACTATTGGCACCTTTGAGGGAGGAAAAAGTTCCCCTTTCCAACAGCATACAGCTGTCATCTTAAGCTAGAACAAAGTTCTAACCTTTCTTTTATATGGCAAGTGAGTCATTCCCTATTCACTAATTCCAACTTCTTTTTTCAAACATGCAAACCAGAAAGCATCACGTAAGTCAGAAGCGTAACACACCTGAAAGTGTCTGTGTGTAAGGGGGGGGGGTTGGTTTCCTTTGGCATCAGCAATCATATTCCAAAGCTCACAAATCTTCCTCTGGAACCGGGAGATAATATCGGATCTCTCTCGAGTCCTTGCAAAAGCAAACTATATAATCTCCTGCCCACTTATTACCCTGGTAAAGGCTCGGCCATAAAACCTAAGAGGGAAATGCACCTCCACATCACTATAAGCCTAAGAAGCCCCAAAGTCGCCCTTTTACTGAGAGTTTGTCAGCACCAAGGACAATGCATTCAAGGGCACTTAAGCACATCCAACTCGTCGTTCTCAAATACATTTCTCATAATGCAATGCGTTCTCCATCATCTTCTCCGCTGATAGCTCCACGTGGTGTTTCGTAAAACGGTTCTAAAAGCCAGTAATTGCCGTCGTGAGTTACCCATCCCTTAAGCAAGGTGTACGAGTGCAGTTAGTAAGACAAATCTCCAAAATCAGAGCAGCGAGGCACGACGCAATCCCTGCCATACCCATGACCAACGCGCGTCTGCTCCAATCTCAGGCATTTTCTATTCGAAAATAAGTTCTGGGTCAAGTAACATTTGCCAGGCCTCCAATTGCAATCAGGGTTAGGCTGCTGAAATCCCAACGACCGCTAGATGGCAACAAAGGGACGTTCTGTAAAAAGCTGCACACGTTTTTGCCACTTCACGATCGTTCGGATTACTGAAACGCAGATACAACAGCAGAGGCATTCGTGTCTTTCCTAGCGACTACCCCTCCCAAAAACAAAGATCGCAAGCACACACCTCACAACGCCTTCGATTCCGCGACGAAAAGGTCGAATACGCGGCCTGCGTCTCTATTTATAGGCCGCGTGGCGCCTTGGGACACGCCCCTTCTCTCGAAGCCAATCGCAATAGTACGGCTCCGTCACGTGACCGGCGCCAACTCGAAGGTAAGTGTGCCGGTAACGCGCAATACAGATGTTTTCCCGCCGTATTTTTCATGTTTGGTTGTTGTATTTTTTGGGGGGTGGGGGGGCGCTAAATTCTTACGTTCCTCTCAAGGATTTTAGCCCGAGAAAAGAAAGCCACGGCCAATATACCATCTCTTGAGTCCTGTGCTTGCCTATCCTCCGGTTTTAATGAGACTTTCTCCCAAACGGGTTGGTAAAGATTTGCAGGGTTGTGCATATTTCTTCATGTGTATGTTAGATTTGCTTGACTTTTCTCAGTACATGTGTTAAGTCAGGTTGCACAAAATATACAGTGAGTAAATGAGAGGCGAGAAGCTTTTGAATTACCATTAAGCTTGCAGAGTTTAATGATTGCCTTTTTAAAACAAATCTCGTCTTCATCTATTATTAGTTGATTCTTGCTAGTAGTTTGAGCTCCCTGGATTTATTCTATTCTGTGCTTAATATGTTTTATACTTTTGTACACTAGTACATTAGAATGCATTTACTTGATTCCGGGCAAATCTAGATAATGCTGGGCCAGATAATTTGAGTAATGTTTTTTTTTTTAGTCTTCAATCCGTATGAGCTATTTCTATTCACAAGAGGGCACTCTTTGCTTGTTTGGAAAATGGATGGCTTTGGGATAAGCATTGGAATATAGAATAACAGATGGAAGGGACATTGTAGGTCATCTAGTCCAACCCCCCCTCCACCAGCTCAAGCAGGGCCTACACCATTTCTGATAAATGGCAGTCCAGTCTTTTCTTGAAAGCTTCCGGTGATGAAGCTTCCACAACTTCTGCAAAATCAGAGGAGAATACAAGGTGGTCCTTGATTTACAACAGTTCATTGAATGACTGTTCAAAGTTACAGTGGCACTGGAAAAAATGACTTATGACCGTTGTTCACATTTACAACCCTTGCAGCACCCCTCTGGTGATGAGATCAAATGTCAGATGCTTGGCAACCAACTCATATTTATGACGGTTGTGGTGTCCTGGGATCATGTGATCACCTTTTCCAACTTTATAAGCAAAGTCAATGGGGAAACTGGATTAACTTAACAACTGGCAAGAAAAGTCATAAAATAGGGCAAATTCAATTAACACATGTTTTGCTTAGCAACCGAAATGTTGGGCTCAATTATGGTCATAAATCGAGGACTACCTGTACCGGACTTTGCTTTTACACTACTGGGACGGAAGGAGAAATGATAAAATATCTGACTGGTGAGTAATTATATTTGCATTATCAAATTATAATATTGCACTCAGTTTTTGCCCTAATCCCACTCACTACTTTTGGCACTTGGTCTTTCCAGTGCACATTTGAAAGGCCAATTCTCTGAAAAGATGCACACCCTGGTTAGATGCTTTTGCCAAAGGGCTGAAAGAATATGCAGAAAAGTGGGCTCTCCTTGGGGGCTTAAACTACCATTCAGCTGCCCCAGTCAATCAAAAGCAACCTAGAAAGTTTCTCAAGCAGGGATAAGTGCAGTGTGGTGGTGTTGCAGAAGTGGTCTATAGGTGGAACGTGGCTCTCCATTCCTTTATTTAGGGGGTCCCTTCCAAATCATTAGATTCCAAAAACACCCTGCTCCCCATTGTCCTGTTAATCAGTAGAGGGAGATTGCAGCTGTACCCTCCTTTCCTTCCATCCCAGCTAGTATGTCAAGCTATCCTGGAAGAGTTTGTCATTAACTGGTACTTTGATGCAACTGGACAGCTGGCTATTGAACATTGGATTTTTTTTATTTGTTGCTTGGCATTTTTTGATTATATAGCCACCATTATTTTCAGTGGAAGCTGCTCAGCGCACAAGAACATTATGCAGAGCAGCTACTTATGAGAAAATCCAGAGAACCTGCTTTCAACCACTTCAATTAACCTTATGGAAAAGCTCATTGGCCTTATCTTGCTCCTGACAGTAGTAACTCCGTCATCCCTTCCCAGGATCCCATCATCAGTTATTTGTTCAACAGGAATACTTTCAAAAACCCTGTTATTAATGTATTTTGTTTTTCATTGAAATGTAAATGCTAATGAAAATATTCAAACATGATTCTTTGGAATCCGTTGAATATTGCCAAGGGGATGGATATTTTGCCTTTAACTTAAAAGTTTCTTTTTTAATCTTTATTCCCACAATCCTCTTATTTTGTCTTATATCCTTGATCAGTATTTCAACAATCCAAATAAAGAAGAGAGAAGACAGTGGGCATTTCTGCTCTTGTTTCTTTTTGTATCTCACAAGATTTTGTTAGATCTCTGTTAACAATTCTTTGTGTTTTCTGTGAAGTGTATATCAATCTTACCCACATAAAGTTCTCTCCAAAATTCATATCTTCCTAAACTTAAACAAGAAAGCTTCAGTTCAAATTGTCAAAGGCCATTTTTTTGCATCTAAGACAATCAGTGTGAATTGTTTTTCATTATGTTACTCCAAATATTCAAAAATTTCCAGCAGATTTCTAATATTGTCCTTTAACTGTCTTTTTGGTAAAAACCCATATTGGTTTTCTGAATAAATTGTTGCAAAATTATTTTCAGTCTATCAGCTATATTGTACTTAACTAATTTATTTGATTCTTTTCGTTAGTTCTTATTGTTTTTTATTTTTATTTTTTGTTTTAAATATGGTTTTACATTGTGTAAGCCGCCTTGCATTGCCATGGGCGAATAGGCGCCAATATAAATTAAATACATAAATATAATCATTGTGAACAACTTGTATTATCATAGTATTATGATATTCAATAGTACCAGGCTGCAGGGTTTTTTTTGGTTAAAGTCAAATCTTGTTCCTCATTAATGTTATATTACCCTTTTTCAACTCTGGTATCTTTCCTCCCTGTAGGATTGCGTTCCTCATATTTTATAAATGTTGTAAAAGTTCATCCTCAAAATACTTATAATCATCTGATAATTCACTTAGTCCAGGCATGTTTCCTAATTTAATATCTTTTATAGCTTCAGAATGTTCCCTTATATGTGAATTCATATCCTGTCTTTTTTTCTCTGTAATCATTAGTAAATGTTGTTTCTTTAAATATTCATCTAATTCATCTAATATTTTTCTCAGAAGTTCTGTCTAGTTGTGGGGAGATTATTTCATCCAATCCTCCATCAAATATCAATTTTCATAAGAGAAACTTATTAATCCCTCCATAAATCATTTATAAAACTATACTTTATCTTCATTTAAAACATAAATTCCCATGATCAGTCTTAGTTCCATGCATGTTAATTTCCATGCCAACAAACCTACCATGCTCGTAAGTCAGTACAGGTTCTATTTTTATGTCCATTTATTTTCCCCATTTTATTTCTTTTCACATATTCCTGGGTGGCTCACTCTGCTGATTCTTTCCCTCTTCTGCTGTTCTGGCTACAGAGGCACCAATTTATAAAGGAAATTAAAAAAAATAAAGCAATTTGCATTCGCTTTGTTCTTATGAAAGATAACAACAGAAAATGAAATTCATCAAGGAACGATGAATGCGGCATAGAATATAACCACCAAATAGGACTTCATGAAAATCATTTGCTAAGCAGTATTGGTCACCATTGTATTTGTTCAAGACCTTTGGAACTAATGAATAGCTAATAGAAATGCATGGCTTCTTGTTTTTATTATAGCTGAAATGCACTTAGGCATAGGAAGGTCATGGTGACTTTTTCCTGCTTAATTTTCCTGCCAATGTTCAAATATATTTTTCATTGGACTAACTTGGTCTACAACTCAAAATTGCTAGGACATAGAAGCTTTTATCATACTCTTTAAAACTTCTTTCAATACCCTGAAATTCAGTCCTCTATTTTATCAAGCATTTTTCGCTATTGAAAGAATATATTCAAATACTCTTAACTTTCTATTTTTGTAAAATCTAATAAATACTATCCCTGCAGAGTAAATTGATTCAGTGAGAAAGCATTATGGGTGTTTGCTTGCAATGGCTATGGCCATGATAAACCCTATGAACAAGCATGTTTTTACACGCTATAAAATACTTCCAGGTTCCTTCTGCCAATTGAGTGGCTTTTAAAACTGGAAAGTTATGTTTGTTTATCAGTCTATCTAAAATGTGATCCCCAGTTTATCCCTCTAACCAATCAGAATCAGTAGCAAGGATTATGTGTAAGCTGAGCCAATGACTAATAGTTTGTGGGAAAGTGAGGAAGATTCTTTTCAGGTTCAAAGCACAATAACTATAAAACGTGTGTCAAACTCAAGGCCCGTGGGCCAGATCCAGCCCATGGGGTGCTAAGATCTGGCCTGTGGGGCCATCCTGGAAACAGTGAAGGACCCGCCCGCAGTGCCTCTGCCAACGAAAATGGAGCTTAGAATGGCCCTCCCAGGCTCTGTTTTTGGCTGTGATGGCTTTCTGCAGCCCTCTGCCAGCAAAAATGGAGCTTGGGAAGGCCCACCTGGATTTCATTTTCACTGGCAGAGGTCTGAAGAAGGCAGTCGCAGCCGAAAATGGAACCCAGGCAGGCTGCATGCAGCCTTCCCAAACTTTGTTTTCACTGGCAGAGGGCTGCAGGAAGCCATTGCAGCTGAAAATGGAGCCTCGATGAATGACATTGAACTGGCCACGCCCCCTGGCCCACACACCCATCAAACAAAAACCCTGATGCGTCCCTCAATGAAATCGGGTTTGACACCCCTGCCCTAAAATGAACCCAATGTCATTTAGTTGGTTTTCATAGAGAAAAATTTGCACAGAATTATATTTATGAAGCATTCTGCACAGACTACTTTAAATTTGGCAATTCTTACAAGTTTAGGCATAGATTATTCTGCCTGTCATCCTGTCCTTAAATTTCCTAAATTCTTATATAAAATATCAGTGCCATGTTCCATTGGAAGATGTTAGCATCCAATATTTTTATGGTTTTGAGTTAATCTTTTTATCCCTATTGCATGTCCCTTGGCACTGATATTTTATATAATATAAATATTTTATATTTTGCTACTAAAGCTATCAGATCTAGAATGCATAAATCTAGTTGACCACTAGAGGGCAGCAAAGAGATATAGAAAACCTTTAACTTTGCTCCCATGTAGTAGTTCTGGAGGCAGATTTGATACTGGTATCCCTAGCCACAATATTGAGCTATTTCTCATAGCAAAAGATGTATATTGGAGATGTATCATTTTGGAGTAACTGTTCCCTTCATATGATAAAGGATGGGGAGTTAAAAATAGTTATGATATTTGATATGATACTATGACCCTTGTTACTATGATATTTAGCTCTTTTAATTGTGCTGTTTGAAGAGTTGTTTAAACCCTCACCTGCAGCTTGGGCACAGCTTGCATACAGATGCACCATCTCATCAGTGCAAAGATGCATGCAGTCACAAACAAGGCTAAGAATCAGTAGCTAAGTATTAAATCATGTGGGAACCAAAAACACATACCAAACTCCAGAAGCTGACAGCTTTCCTAGTCTAGATCTCTGCCAGTATCTTGGACTATATAACCCAAGATCCTCAGCCAAGCATGACCTCAGGAGAGTTGAGAGGAGATTTATGGGAGTTCAGGTGTCACATACACCTGGGGCAGGCGCGGGTTGGAGGCTAATAGTTTGATCCATTTCCAGAGCTGATTAAAAACAAATCTTTGCCTTGCCAGAGGTGGAGCCTTGCTAGGGACAGATGCCTTTTCTATTTATACAGCCGGGGGTGTACAGCTATCCTAGAACAGCCGCGTCTACACGTCGCTACCCGCAGACAGAGAAGGGCAGCGCAGGGCCGGGGCCAAGGCCGGCGAGGCAAAAGCCCCTCTGCCCCAACCGCAGCACCTCCCTCTCGTGGCCTCCCCCCCCACCCCACCGCTCGGCTCTCCTCCCGGTGCGTGGCTGCCGGGAAAGCTCCCTGCGGCTCAGCTCCGCCTCCGAAAGAGGAAGGGCCGGACACGCTGCGGGCAGGGGCGCCGGCGATCGCCGAGCGGGCCGGGCTTTCTGCTTTGCGCCGCGGCGGGCCCGGTGCTGGCTGCCAGGGCGAGCCATGATGCGGGGGGCGCGGGAGCGCTCGGCTGGCGGTCGCGATCTCCTCCGGCTGGGTGCGCTGCTGCTTCTGTTGCTCCTCTTGCCGGGGCCCGCGGTAAGGACACGCAAGGAGAGGGCTGGAGGGGCGCCGCGATCACAGGAGGAGTGGGGGACGCGGAGGAGGGCTGGCCAGCGGAGAGAGGGGCGTCCGGCTCTCCGGGGCTTCCTGGGAGGCGTGGGGGAGGGAGGAAAGAAGTGACAACTGGTTGCGACATCGCAAGCACAACGGACGGGCCAAGAAAGGGCGAAGTTAAGTTCCGGGGTGCAGAGACTTTCTTGCTGTAAGCGGGCGGCGGAGGGAACACGCGCGCCTTGAGCAGCTGTTGTTGCAGCTGAGCGACTCGCGCAAACAGAAGAGGTGGCCCTCGGGTGGGGATGGATGGAGGCAGAACAGACCATCCCGGGGCTGGTTCCGGATCTCATCCGGTCCCGCATGCTGCTGCTTCCCAGCCGGGGGGGGAGGGGATCAGTAAAGTGGACGTCCAGCTAACTTGAACGGCGCCAGGTTGGGAGGAAATTAGTCTAATCTTTCCTGGGTTTTCTCCCATCTCTTTCAAATACCAAGAATATAAAGTAATTCCTGACTTTTAGGAGTACTGCTGTTTGGACTGATTTAAACTAGAATCTTGTTTGAAGGAAGCCCTGTATTGCTCTTGTTACCTGAAATAAAATTACATTCTTGCTCTTCTGTTGATGGCAAGGCTGCAAACTGTGTTCCGCCTCCTCCTTGAACTTTTGGGAGTGAATGCAAAATGCCACATTCTGTTTTATCTTGCATCTTCTTTCACTATCTACTGCACTGAGGCTGTGATCCTTTCCAAGCAAGTAGCTAACAATGTCTTCGGAGGTGGTGGGGGAAGAGGGTCAACTATCCAGCCATTGTTAAGTGTGAAAATAACAGCAATGAGGACAGAGTTGATATCGCTTCAACAGCGGCCAGGGTGATGCTAATAAGGCACTTTTGAAGGGTAGAGTTTGAAAGGTTTGCCGTAGGTATAAAAGACAACAGCCTAGAAGTTAGATCTGGCTCGCACGGTTGGAAGACTACAAGGCTTGGGACCATAGGGAAGTTATGATAGAGCTCTGCATAAATTCAATACAGCTTGGAAAACCCTGACATAAAGGGTTTTCTCCACTTTTTATAGTGTTAAACACGGGACCGTCTGTTAAAGCAAAATATAGGGGAATTCGGAGCCAATAACACAATACAGTAATTTGTCACACAATGCTTAACTAAGTTGTGGAATCTGCTGTGGCTGGATGGGATGAGGTTCTTGTGTTAGATTGTTTGAGCAGATTGACTGGACAGATTTATGGAAGATCAGGATATCATTTTCTGCTAAGGTGTGATGGCTTTATGCTGTAGGATCTACTCAGAAAGACATCAGTGGAAGTTCACACTTCCTCATCCATGTCATGTTATGGGCACTTCTTGGTCCAGAAAACACTGGAGAGTGTGAACCATTAACTTGATGGATCAGGGCTTTCCTAACGCTCTTTTGCTTTCTTTGGTGTATGTGGGGTGTGGGGGAGCAGTCATTCTTGGATGGAAGCATCTTAACTGTTTTGCTCATTATCTTAGCCCAGGGTCCACTCCCCAAACTTGGTAACTTTAAGACTTGTGGACTTGAACTCTTAGAATTCTCCAGCATAGCATAGCTGGCTGGAGAATTCTGGGAGTTCGAGTCCATAAGTCTTAAAGTTGCCAAATTTGGAGATCTCTGTCTTAGCCAGTAATTTATTTATTTTTTATAGCTGGCACAATTTTTTTAATCAGTTTTATCAAAGCTTGGGTTCTGAGAAATTTTGCTCCCGCTTAATAAATCAGATCATTATACCACTTTTTATAAATTCACAGCTTGACAACTGAGCTAACAAGGGTTTTCTGGAGCCCTTTGGATCCCTCCTCCCATCCCTTATCTTCATGGCCCAACTTCTCAGCTTAATTTAGAAAGTAGAAGAAGCACTGGAAATTAATTGTGATTCTTTGCTGTCTCTGATGGATAGTTCCAGAATTGTGGGAATGTTAACCTGTTGATATATAACTGTAATCCTGCTTATCTTCCTAAAAATAAAATACACAGTACTAGTATAGTTACTGATGCTAACACCTATCCCCAAATTGAGATGTAACATCATTAGAAATTTTATTTCTGGGTCTATGGCCACTTATCTCAACCATATGATTCTAGATAGGGAACAGCAATTAAAAAGATAAAATAACAATATCACAATAAATATCAATTAGCATCTGAGGTAAAAAACATTCCAGCCACCAATACAACCATCCCATGGGCTCTGCCACATATTCTGGTAACAGAGTATGCCTGTGCCTGATGACATAACCAGTATAAAGATAGGACCCAATGGCTTCAAGTTGGTATTTGTGCAACAGTGTTTGTATCATAACACACAAATTTAATAAAGCAAATGTGGAAAAATAATTTAAGAAAGCTCTTTGTCATTTTGGTTAAGTTGAGAACAAAGTTCAGAATTAACATTATGATATAACATACAATATTTGTTTAATTTCATTACAATGTTTTGCCATTTTATAAATAAAACCATTGAACCAGAAGGGTCTGTGTAAGTACTGTACTAATTTGCTTGCATTATATTATTGTTTCTGTTCTGCAGAACAAATATTCATGCATTTTCTAAGAAACATTTAGAAAATTATATGGGTTTGATAGTATGACTATTTTTATTATTGTTTTGCCCTTTATGTTTGGAGGTTTATTTGAAAGGCTGTCAAGATTTTAGATGTGAGGAGAATCAGAATAATTTTGATGAGTAAAGTTGACAAATATTTAGGCTGTCTTGAAAATTATACAATAGGATGCAATGGAAGATTACTTTTGATTTCACTATACTTTCTTGCTATATAAAGTTAAGCACACTAATTATGAGTGATCTCTTGACACTCGTTCTATGAATCCAATTGCAGGGTGCTTCTGCCACATTATACAATATCTATATGCTCAGCAGTGTTGCTCCATAATTTGTGTGAGAGAATTGATAAGTTTTATAAAGAATTAAGATAGCCAGTTTGGTTTAGCGCTTAATGCATCAGTCTAGAAACTGGGAGACAGTGAATTTTAATCCTGCCATGGACACAATGCCAAATCTTAGGCCAGTCACTTTTTTCAGGCCTAGAAAAGAGGCCATGGAAAATCACTTCTTACAAGAAAACTGTAGGTACTTGCTCAGTCTTCAAGAATCAGATATGTTTGAAAGGAAGAAAATGTATCATGTACATCTATCTTAGCATACATTAACAAAGGATAATTAACATTCAGAGATGGTATAATTTTCTTTCTGTCTTCTACCTATTCACATTGTGTGTTGGGACTTGCAGATCACCATTTACTGTATCTCTTTTTCAGTTAGTGCCCTTCTCAAATGCAAGAGCTGGTCCCATTCCTGATCATTGCTTTAGGGCTTTAAACATAAACATCACCAGTGCTTTGAATTATGCTTAGGAACAAATTGGCCACCAATGCACTCCCAGCCAAACAGGCCGAATATAATCCAATGTAGATTGTTTTCCAGAGCAACTGCATTATCCAAAAACCCTTAAAGTTAGCCTCTTCAATCCAATAATCTAATCTGCAGGCAAGATTATTGTGATCAGGCCTGATTCTCTGAGGGTAAATAGAAGACATTCCTTATGGAAGAGCAGGATAAATAAAGCGTTTTAAAATCACACTGAACAGGAGTAGAAAGTCAGAGAAAACATTGAAAGCCTTACAATTATTTTATACTTAACATATTAAAAATATTTTTAGCTCTCATTTGACATGGGTCCTATTATCTTCCGCTCCCCTTTTAACATTAATTATTTTATAAAAATAACTATTCCTTCTTCTCCATTAAACATATTTGAGTGAGTTGTTTTTTAAATGCACGCACACTATCATCTTGTAACCTAGCAATGTAATTAGAGCACTGGCTGACAAAATAAGCTCAGTGAATCATAGGGCATCCAGGATGATCATCTTGGTTGCTTGCGTTGTGGTGCAGAAGCTGTCCTAAATATTTGCCTTGCCCAGATGTCCAAAGCAGATTCTCAGAAATACAAATGAAGTCTTGGCTAATTCACAGGGTGATGGTTGTAGGGGAAATAGGAGAGGAAGGAACATAAGGTATGTTTGCTACCTTGAGTTATTCATTAAAAAAAATTAAAAGCAGGAGATAGATATGGTAGGTAGGTAAGTAGATAGATACGGCAGGTAGATAGGTAGATACAGTAGATAGATAGATAGATAGATAGATAGATAGATAGATAGATAGATAGATAGATAGATAGACAGACAGACAGACAGACAGACAGACAGACAGACAGATAAATTGAAATTGTGTTCCCATCAAAAATAGAGGCAGGATCAGAGACTAAGTTCAGTAAAATATTTGCAAAGGTAACTTACATTCAGACCATACCTTCTGTCCAGTATATCTGGGAACCCAAGCAAAACACGATCAAACTTATACTAGGAGCCAATGCATTTGGCATATTTTTTTACTTACACTATTCATTTAATAGAAGGACCCCGTCAATATTTCTTCATCATGATTGCATTAAGGTAGCATTGGAAGTGGCCTGTGGGGTTATTGTGTCTCCTATACCAGTTATGTACATTGCTTCTCTGTTCTTTCTTCCATTTGCTTTCTGAACATAAGTAAATAATCAGGCTAGGAGGGCCTTGTTTCACTTAAACAAGGGATCGTGATGATTCAACCAGAGTAAACTAACCAAGAAAATACATTTTATTTTTTATGATCAAGGAGAGTCTACATCTAAGTCGATTTTAGCTCTAGGGTCTGGGTTCTGGTTATTCATGGCCTTTCAAGGAGTTACCTAACAGGCAAAGCAAGGAGATTTGGATTCCATGGCTTCTTCTCTCTTAACAAAGATCAGACCCAAAAGGTTATACATTTCTAGGCATTAGGAAATAATTCCAAAAGCTCATGCTTTTCCCAAGTAACCAAACTGAGAATACCTAAAAGGTTCGGGAATGCTCTTGGAACAGACACTTCTCACTTTGGAGCTTTATTCTCTCATCGCCCACCAGCCTAGCAATTGTCCAATTGAAGTTAGGATAAGCAAAGACAGATAGCTTCTAAGTTCTCAGCAGAACATCCGTTTCTACCAGAGATATGATCAGCATCCTCTATAGGAAATTATGCCTGTTGCTTTTTCTGTGGTAGTCATAGACCACATTCTTCATAGAAATATGTTATTGGCTCCTAACCTGTTGCATCTGGCATAGGCTTATTGAATTGGTATGACATTTTGAACATTGCTATTTTAATGTTCATAATAATCAGCATTATAGCTTACCATTATCAATATCCAGCAGGAAAGTCTTCCTGGCACATAAGCATCCAGATGATTTATCTGTCTGGTTTATTAGCTCTTGATATATTCTATTACTTTAATCAAGAGTTAATAAACCTAACAGGTAAATCACCAGATGTTTGTGTATCAGGAAGGGTTTCCTGCTGGATATTGGTAATGATAGACCATAACATTGATTATTAACAACAGAAAGGCTTTCAGTGCACCAAAAGCATGCAAAATTCTGCTTTACATATTTCTATAATCATAATTTACTAAGATCCAAACAAGTTTTATAGACTTTATTTTGCATCTCAAGAAATAAGACGAGGAGTTTTTTGTGTGCCATTGCTATTGTTGTGGAAGTATGATAAAAACTACCTGGTTAGTATTGCATAAACACTGGTTTACCCATCCATCCCATTATATCTATGTAACACACAATCAAGACCAATGGGATAACATTTTTGTTTCTTCATTATAGCAGTCAGAATTACCAATTTCCTCTAGCCAGTAACAAACTGTTTTCCTTGCCAGAATTCCTTGCATAACTTAAACTAAAATCTGGGGGCAGTGGTCAGCTTTTGAAGGTTCCTTTTTAAATAAGGTTGTGGGCCACAGGAATATCAGGGAATGCCGTTCTAAAGGACAGACTCCATGACAGAGAAAGCCCACTTCCTGAGTCCCATCAGATGATAACCACTCAATCAATGGGACCATATCAACTCTACCAAATAGGATGGGCAGAAAAACTACTGAAAGTAAGTGCTCCCTCAAATAATAGCTCCTAGGCCACATAAGCCAGGGTCAAGAGGTATAACCCAGTTATACCTTCAGCATACTGATGAAATCAGACCCCAAGTAACAGCGGACCTCCCCTAGCAGCCTTATATAGATGTTAAACAGGAAGTGTGACAGTGCCAGTGATATCCATTTTGATAACTCAAAAACTGGCCTTCAGGATGCGGTTTTGTAGTCCTAGTGTTTTCCGTTAGGTTGTGTGGAAAAGTCTGTGATAGGGCACTGTTGTTCAACAGAACATAACAACAAGATCTGTTATGTCCCACAGGTATACTATCAACCTGTCCTTATATATACTGTATATATGAAGCCACTGAGGAGGGAGGTCTTCTGGAGTTTAAAAGTGTAGTGCTGTCAATGTATTGTAAACATTCAGTTCTATTTTTCGTTACCATCCAATTCCCTGAGCATTTTCCAAATTTGATAATGGACGAGCAAGAACAATCTCAAAATAATCATCCTTGTTCTCAAAACAAGATGGGTTGCATATAAATTTTATAAATACATAAATAAACCTTAAATCTAGACAAGATGGAGATTCTGTAAATAGGTTTAAGGACCCGAGGGTTATCCCGTTTGGGACAGGATTATGTTCCTTTGAATAAGCAGGCATCCTTTTACACAGTTATATCTAGTGTGCCCACTACAACCCTTCCAAAACCAGTCAGATGTGGCAAAGGTTGTCCATTTCTTAGTTATTTCCCATCTTCACTATGCACGGTCTTCTGGGACAATTGTATGCAAGATGGCAGTAGTAAAAAACATGTCAGCCATGGTGCTAACCATTGCAACAGGCATGGATCATATGCCTATGCTTATGTTTGCTGCCAGTTATTTATTGGGCACAATTTAATGATGATATTGACCTTTAAACTCTAAACTGCTTAAGACTGATTAACTTATTACAAATCTGTCGGGTTGTTAAGATCAGCAGAAAAGGCCCTGCTGAAGATAAACCATCTACCACAGCTTCACATCCTGGCATATACAAAAGCTCCTCCTCTCTTATTCTTGGGCTAAATAGAATATAAGTAGCTCGGGTTGATAGTTGGGCTGAGCTCTGAGTTTGGCATTTTGGTTGCAAACATTTCATCACCATTTGAGGAGACATCATCAGTGTGCTTTGAATTGTTTTGAAGAATTGAAAAATGAACAATTCAAAGCGCACTGATGATGTCTCCTCGAATGGTTACGACACATTTGCAACCAGTTGCCGAGCTCAGAGCTCAGACCAGAATAGAATATTCTTTATTGGTCAAGTGTGAGTGGGGACACAAGGAATTTGTCTCTTATGCATAAGCTTTCAGTGTACATGAAATGACACTCAGTGATAGTCACAGGATATTAAATAAGCAATCAGCATAAATCATAAGATACAAACAAAAAGTTATAGTCATAAGAAGCTAAAGAAATAGGTAACAGGAAAGATGAGAAGGATACTAGTTATACAATATACATTATAAATTTTAATAATTATATAAATTATTTTATACATGATAAAATAGTAATTTATTATCCTGTATTATATTAATAGTTATACAGGACAATAAAGAGCAACTCCTTTAAGAGTCTCAGGATTTAGCAGGTCTGCAAAGAACCATCTCTCTCTAACCCTTAATCTCGTTTTAGAATTTATTTTATCCCTAATTGTTAACTTTTTCTTATACTCTGCTTTATTATTTCTAGCAAAATTGTAGATACTAAAACCTACATTATTTGAGTGGCAGATGGAAGGGTTTAGAGGAACAGTTGCCACAACCTGGTTAAATTATGGTATTCTTTCAAGCATTTTGTAATACTAATAGAAAAGAAATGCAACAAACTCGTTTAAAGCAAAAATTAGCCCATTAGTATGTCCTTTTTTAACTGCTGAAGTCTGACAGGCAGAATTGATTATTGTGTTTAATTTAATTGTTTAAATTTAATTGAACATTTAATTGTTCAGTTTGTTTCATCCCTGATGCCCAACTGGGAACCATGCAACTGAAAACATATGGAAGAGTTTACGATATTCATGTTCCAACACAGAAATTCTAACGACACAATAGTGGGCATATTTACTTGGGCAAAAGTCCCTCTGGGTATCAGATCATAGAATGGTAGAATTAATTCTATGCTATTTTAGAGAGTAATTCCCACTCAGGTATTCAATATTTCTATGAAAATTACACCTCAGGGTATTTTTAAAAAAAAAATATTTGTGATCAATATTGTTTTATACACAACACAGTCCTGTGCCATTTAACACAAAGCAAGTCTCGCTGCATTCAGTGATATGATCCCCAAATAAGCATGCATAGGATTTTAGTCTCATAGGATTATGCGCTGCCTCTGATGAGCTGTGGAAAACAACTTGTTCTGAACATACAGCTCTGTTAAACCATAAACAGGATCTACAGGAGGGTTATATATAATCTGAAGCAGTTGATTAAAGGTAATATTGTGTTCCATAATAATTAGATAAAAGGCATAAAATGTTAAAATCATCATTCCTACCAGTGCTCACCTTTGTTATTATGCCAGGCCATCAGAAGTTTTGGCTTGCTTCTGATAGTGACTTGGGTTTTATTATATCTCAGTCTAAAATGCTAACATTCTGACATGCTGGCGCTGTAACAGAGTTCTAGTCTATATGTATTACTTACTATGGATTTCATGGCCCAGCAGATCTATAATTGCTTCGCATGCCTTTTGATTTTGATGTGGCTATTTTAAAAAGGCTATCTGTGTTAACAGACTTTAAGCTTTGAAACTTAAATGCAAGTCTTATAGTACATTTAGCCTTTTATGATAGAGAATCATATATAATAATTAATGTTACACACATCAAAATGCAGAAATAACAAAATATTGATATCATTGATACGTTGACATAGGAAGAAGAAAAAAGAAATGGCACTATGAGAGTGTTGGCTGCAAGAATTGTGGCTCAATTGGACAACCTTAGCTCCCACTTAAAAGTGATCTGAAGGGTTGCAGCCTAGATTTGATTCCTCTAATGTAAATCACAATCTAAATATTTTGGCCACAATCTAAACTATTTTGGATAGTTATGGTGCTAAAGCATTTGTACAGGAAAGCAAAATAGAAAAATATATTATTTTCAGTTAGAAATAAATGAAAATGAAGAGGTCAGTGGTGGGTTTACCTAAGCTCATTTTCTTTCCAAGCTCTTTTGTTTTAATTTGAGGGGGATAAGAGGGGTCTCTAATTTTTGGATAATGCGTATTTGGCTAATTAATAAGCAAGACATTCTTTCAAAATTCTGATGCAGGTAATCAATGATAACGCAAGAATACAAGTCAGTTATATTGTGAATAGCAGTTATTTATAGCTAAGAATTCCAGTTAATGTTGTGATTAAAGGAGTCCTTGCTACTGAACACAAGAACATTTGGAAGAAAAGGCATAATGGAATAAATAATTGAGAGATAATTTGGTCCTTCTTTGGTCCTTTCTAGAAAACTATGTCAAATTTAGAATCCTATTTCTCTTTCAAATTTAATAAATAACTGGAGACTAAAATTGAAAATAAGTTGCAAATACACAGAAATAAAAGTCAAAGTGGATATTATTGTGACTCATAGATATTTATTTTCCCATTCAGAGACTTATTGAAATAATTGGTATTACTTGCACACCCTGTGTCTCTCGTTTCGTTTTAGAGACTTATAAACTTTCCTTGCAAGATTGTTGCACGTTTTAAATAGCTGGATGAAAAGTTGAAGAATGATGAAAATTACATGCCTCTTTAATACATGGACATGAGGGTTTTTTTTTTTTTTTTTTTGCAGTATAGGCAAAGACCTAGCTAGCCTCAGTATTTATTTGTCAGGCTGGTAAGGCTGCCCAGCTCACAACAGCTCCGGATGGCATACAAATTAAAAACAGAATCCAGGTGGACAGATACCTGACTTAACCCTATGCCTGGGTAAGAGCCAGGTCTTCAAGCCCTGGTTAAAGGGCAGCAGGTCAGGGATATTCAAACGGAGGATGGGCAAATGTTACAATTGCAGAGGGCAAACATGGCAAAAACACACACCATTTGAGTCCATCAGATGGCATTGCTTTGGGATCTGGGGTACGCCCATTCCGTTGGACATACATCTTAATATCAACATACTAGACAACAATCAAGGGATAATGCCAACCGAATGCTTTTCAGATGCATTCATTTAAAAATACTACAGTCTGGGCATTAGCCAGCTGACATGGATAATGTCCAAAACACCTGGAAGGCACCATGTTGCCTAATCAATTTACACTTTGGATGCGATCTGGCAAACCTGCTGCTTTTTCTTCTCTCACCCTTGCCCCCATTTATCTGTTTTAATCTCTTGTTTTCAAAGGTAGTCAGTAACCTTGGCCTGACCCAGCTTAGTCTGGCCTGGGACTCAATTTTGGAGTGAGTTCTAGTCCTACCTTGGGCACGAAAGCTGGCTGGGTGATTTTGGGCCAGACAAAGTCTCTCAACTCAAACTACCTCACAGGGCTGATATTGTGTGTGAGGGAATAAGAGGAAGAAGGAGCAATAAGTATGTTCGCCATCCTGAGTTATTTCTAAAAATAATAATAAAGATGAGATAGAATGAAATAAAATAAAATAAAAAATAAAATAAGAGAGATCTCTTTAAAAGGCCAGTGTGGACAAAATAAGTAGGAATATTTTCCCCCTGTTATGCTACAATACTGTACATCAGCCTTTCACAGCATGGTAGCACCAGGTGTGTAACTGCAATTCCCAGTATAGAGCCCCATACTGGAGCCCAATACAGATTTGTTTCAGAGGAGACCAATGATTAGATTGGTGATCCTTATTATTTTGTAAACATTGTGGAACCTCTGTTAAATTGCACATATCACTTCTTAATGTTGAAGTGAAAGAAAATGGTTTTGCTTTATGTAAGAGCTCCCTGCACCTGTCAGTTGCAACCTGTGCCTTTTCTCTAAAGCAAGAGTGTCCAATCTTGGTAACTTTAAGACTCCGCCTCCCAGAATTCCCCAGCCAACCATAAACAAAACAGCTGGAAACTACAGCTAGTTCTTGGTTCCCCTTCCATTCCTTGAACCTATGACTATCAATCCGTTAATCCAATACAGCTGCACTGGGCATGAAGGAAAACTTAGAGAACTACAGAAATTGTAATTCTCCATTGTATCACCCACCCCTTTTCCCAAATCACAGGTTAATCACCCACAGAGGCAGGAGCAAGCTCATAGATCACATAAAGCAGCTTAGTGAACAAAGAATTCAATGCAAAACCCTCCCCCCCCTTAAAGGGTAGATGTGTGTTTGGGGGGGATATTTAAAGAAGGGAGTAGGGTTAGTGTAAAAAAATCTGGCTAGAAAGGTAGGTTGAGATTTGAGGTCCAGGCTATCTTCCTTTCCCATCTGCCAGTGAGTAGAAAGATGGTGGCCATTGGCAAAGCTGTGGTTACCCTCTAAAGCGCTCGTCTTAGGGATGTCCTCCTTCTCCACCAGTTCTTTTTATCCACGAGGTAAAAGGTTATTAAGCAGCACATCTCCCATTCTGAAGCTATTCGCAGCACTTTTATGTTCTAAAAAGTCTAGAAAAGAAGTTCAACACAGGTTGCATCCAACAGCTGCAGGGAGCTCTTACATATAGCCACAAAGCAGAACCATCTCCTTTCACTTCAACATTGAGAAGTTACAGTATTTCTCTGATATGATCCCTTTACTCAGGGCTCGTCTGGGGCACAAACCTGAGGCAACAGCAAAAAAGCTGTTTTTTCGTGGCTGCTGTGTTCCTTTCTGACCATATCCAACAAATTGGTAGAATGGTTTCCTGCCATTTTTAGGCAGGTGGGAGCAGAAATATATCCTAAATTCGTCTCCCAATTCACCCACTGAAAACACCGATATGTGTGATATAACCCCATATATTACAGCTCTTGCTCCTCCTAAAACTATAGAAGGCGCCCTTGACTGGCCAAAAATTGAACATCCCTGCATTAAGATGTAAGATACACGGATTGCCATCACTACTACTATATGTTCATGCCGGGCCTTCTCCAAGGACTAGGTTGCCTGCATCTGCGCATTTCTCCAAGTCTGAGCTTTCACTATCAAAGAACTGATGCTGAACAATTTATTTTGTCTGTTAAACATTAAGCAATGTGTTTTATTAAAGATTACAGTAGGCTCCCTGATATTGATGGAACGATGTGATAGACATCCAGTTTCTCTTTCCTTTTGAGCCTCTAAGGGACTGCCCTTCCCAAACCACTGACAAGAGGCAGCTGTTCATGTCTCATGCTGAAAGTTCATTCTTCAGCCTAGAGTGGGGAAGTTGACCCCTTGAATAATCACTGAAATGATTCTAGAAACAATCATGTGTTAGGGAATGATGGACCAAGTTTGAATACAGATAGTCTACAACTTACAACCATTTGTTTAATTATCATTAGGCACTATAAAGACACTGAAAAAAGTGATTTACATTTTGTATTTAATGATCGTTTTTCATATTTAATGACCATTAATGAAATTCTGGTCATGTGATCAGAATGTGGATGCTTGACAACTGGTTCATATTTATGATGGTTTCTGGGTCTTGGGGTCATGTGATCGCCTTTTGTGTCTTTCTGACAAGCAAGTGGGGAAGCCAGATTCACTTAATAACCGTGTTACTAGCTTAACAACTTGCAGTGATTCACTTAACAATTGTGGCAAGAAATATCATAAAATGGGGCAAAACTCACTTAATAAATGTCTCATTTAACAGAAATTTTGGCTTCAATTGTCATAAGTCAAGGACTACCTGTGGATAGCAACTATATCCGCACACACACACACACACACACATACACACACACTGACATACATATGGGTGAGTTTTGCTTAGCAACCTATGTCTACATCTGTCATTGTAGCAGAAATCTATTGTTCTGAACATAAATCTCTTCAGTGTAACTGTGCTTTCTCCCTTATAATTCTATTAAACCCAACTAATCCCCTTCTTATTACTTCTCCTTTTGAAAGCATGATGATACCTGGCATACAGATACACCTGGCATATAGTGTGTATGTATCTTTTTGATAAGGTCTTCTGTTTTTCACATGTATGCCTATGTCTCCATATCCTCCAGGTAATTTCCAAAACCAGGCATTAGAACCAAGGTTTTGCTTTGGAAGCAAAATTATCTTGTACGTAGCTGAATTAATCTTAAAACCTAGAAAACCATTCGTTTTATTTTTTTCTATCTGTAGAATTGAGAATTGCTGGGGCAAGGTGGTCAAGGTGTTAGGCTAGGAGTGGTGAAACCCAAATCTTGTCCTACCAAGAAGCCATCTTGGTAACTTTGAATCCATCAGTCTCTCTCAGTCCAATTGGGAAAAGAAGGGACATCTTTTTGTGACTAATCTAGCAGTGAAGTCAAAACAAATAATGCAAAATGTCTTATATCCTTCATGATTAAATAATCTGAAACAGTTAAATTTTACTGAATGTTTTATTTTACTACTAATGAGTAATAATTAATTCATTTTACTGATGAGCAAAAGTAATATATTGCATCACACGAACTTTCACTTACAAATTCTGAAATTATATTTAGAAAATTTGGATGAAAGAGAGAAATCCAATATTATTTTTATTGACTAGAAAGAGAACAATTAATGAACTATTTTCTACATTAGTGTCTGGATTTTATGAAGATTAGCAATTAATGGTAAAGTACACCACAAACAAATTCACTGCTATAAATTGTGTTTATCTATGCTCCTTCAAGTCAATTCTGACTCCTGGCAACTGCCAGGAACCAATTCCTGTGGTTTTCTTGGTGAGATTTCAGGTTTGGCTTCTTCCTAGGACTGAGAGAAACTCCCTGGATTACCCAACTGGCTTTATGTCTAAGGCAGGATTTGAACTCGTGGCCTCTCGATTTCTCGCCTGGAATCTTAACTATGAAGCCAAATTGACTTTCAGTATAAATTGTAGACGATCACAAATTATATGTATTAGATATATAATAATGAGATATTGAAAGCTGCATTAGTCCTCTAAGTAAATGTGTAAACTCTTTTTCTTTTTTAACACTGAAATGCTTATAGATTTATCTTTTTCCAATGTTGTACAGCTATCCTTAAAATACTTCTGTGTTATCAGAATAAATATGTGTATATATATTAATTGATGCCATGTGCTTTTCAACAGTTTATTAAAGAGTAGTTGAATGGTTAAAATATTACTCAATTTCAAAGGGGTTTCTTGGAAAATATAAGCATATGTTCTGTTTCTGACAGTAAATATTGTCAGTTAGATCTCAGGCTGAAGTCCCTAGCCAAAGCAAATACTACAGAGTGACATTTTCTTTTCAAACGTGAATGGACAATTGTCATGTATTTCTTCATTCATTTGTACAGGAACTACCTCTATGCCTCATGGTTTGTTTATGTAATAAACTGATTACTTCTTTCAAAATCCCAGTTGCTCAGAGGACTGAACTACACTTCATTAAAGTATTAATGCTCTAAAATTAAAATGAAAGATGTGTACTTGTATCATAGGTAATATGGAAATCTTATTAAACTACAGGTAGTCCTCGACTTAGAAGCAAATTGAACCCAACATTTATGTTGCTGCAGTTGTTAAATTATTAACATTTTTTGGTTGTTAAATGAATGTGGTTTCTCCATTGACTTTCCTTGTCAGAAGTTTGCATAATGTGATCACATGTCCCCAGGACACTGCAACCCTCATAAACCTGAATCAGTTGCCAAGCATCAGAATTTTGGTCATGTGACCACGGGGATGCTGGAATGGTCATAAGTGTGAAAAATGGTCATAAGTCACTTTCTCAGTGCTGTTATAACTTCGAACAGTCAGTAAATGAACTGTTGTAAGTTGACAACTACTTGTATATTAAAAAACCTATTTTTGAGAGTATCAACATCAAATAATTCCCCTTTTTGGAAAGTTAACTCTGTGTATGAAGTTTAGTTTAATTTGGGAAACAAATAATTAACAGTTAAGATTTCTGATCTTTTTTCAGTTCAGTTCAAATTCAATTCAAAACCAGAGTAGCTTGGTTTCTCCCTTTCATTTATTATACCCCTGTGCCTCCACCACAAGAGAAGGGAAAATGGCAAAGTTTAGGTTACAAAATACTGTTAGCAAATGTTTGAGATGCAAACATTTTATACGGTAATTAGTTCAACTTTAATGAACAGCTGGAAATGCAATATTGTAGGAGGAACCCCCTCTCCTGTTGAAATAGTAGATTTGGTATGGATGAGGATCAGCAAGAGAACAATGCATTAAAAATGGCCTTAAATGATATTTATTGCATGGATATCCAATATGAATGGCTTCAAACTATAATGCAGTGAGGCTGTTTCAGTCTTTGTATTTAATTGCAGCCTGCTAATTGAAGAAAAGTTACTACAGGTAGTCCTCAACTTAGACCACAATTGAGCCCAAAATTTTTGTTGCTAAATAAGACATTTGTTAAGTGAATTTTGCCCCATTTACGACCTTTCTTGCTATAATTGTTAAGTGAATCATTACAGTTGTTAAGCAAATCTGGCTTCCCCGTTGCCTTTGCTTGTCAAAAGGTAGCAAAAGGGGAATCAATCATATGAGCCCAGGATACTGCAACCCGCCATAAATATGAACCAGTTACCAAGCATCTGAATTTTGATCATGTGACCATGGGGTGCTACAATGGTCATAAGTGTGAAAAATGGTCATAAGTCACTTATTGGATCATCCTTGTGCCCTCCCTTTTATTGGTTGTGGCTGTGAATTTCTTAATTACTCATCAAAAGAGAACATGCAAATTGCACAATTCTGCAAACAGTTAAACGTTGAACAGTGTTTCTTCTCTTCTTTTTGCTTGTAGTAATATGTAAATTATTTCTATACTGATAATGCAGTCAATCAATCAAAGATATATTGACATTTTTTCTGAAGAAACATTTTTCCAATTCTTCTAGTGCTTAGTATAGTATATCTTTTTAATAATCTCTATTCCTTATCCCATAGAGCAGTTCTTGTTCTGCTAATTTCATAGAAATTCAGAAGTCTTTAGGCTATTCTGTAACATTCTTGGTCTACAGAATATTCATATGCATTGGAAGACCAGGATGTTAGGCAAATGGTGTCATTGCTTAGAGCAGGGATCCCCAACCCCTGGGTTACTGGGCCTTGAGCTTTTCGGAACTGGGCTATGGAAGTGGCAGGTGAGAGTGCTCTGTTTGTGCAAGTGGCAGCGGCGCATGCGTGTCACTCATGCAAATGGAGCTGCGCATGCGTGCATACCATACATGCTGAACTATCCCCTCCACCATCACCCGGTCCAGTCCACAAAGCCAGAAAGGTTGAGAACTCTGGCTTAGAGCTTGAGTTTGAAGGATCCCACCAATTATGTCACTGGAAATACAGCCTACTGAATCTTCTCCAAAAACTTAATAGGTATCTCATTGAGGTAAATGCCACTTAAAGATGATGATAATAAAAGCAAATTCTTTTCATCCTCTACCATATTTAAAAGTTGCAGTCTTTTAAATATAATTAATTAGTTGATTAACAATTAACTGAAGGAAACTCCCATTCAATTTATTTTTGTAGCAAAGTTTATTTCACTAATTTAAGATATAATTTCTGTACTTCCATTTCGTCTAGTTTTAAAGGATGAAGCTTAACATTGCCCCTTGATTTTAAAGTCCACTGATTGGACTTTGTGCTCCTTTTGCCCCTTCCCAAGGGATCTAAGACAACTCCAAACCATTGGAGCAGATTTGGCAGTGCAAGATGAGGTCGCATCTCCATCCTTGGTGAGCCACAGACTGAAATGCTTCAATTAGCAGAAAATTATCATTAGACTTCACCTGTTGTGAAGAGAAAAACATAAAGACTATATGCAATGTAATATTATTGTAGGATAAAACTTCATATGTGATTAAAATGAATTCATCATCTTAAATTGTAACCCTCTTTTAATGAGGCTGAAGAACACTAAGCACATTATGTAAATCTGATGTAATAAATTAAAAGATATGTATTTACAGTTGTCCCAGTTAAGTTCAAGCATTTATTCAGGCTTTTTTTTTTCAAGGGAGAGTTAGAAAGGCAAAAAAATATATATAATCAATCAGTGAATCAGTCAGTCTTAAAACAGTATAAAATATTTAAAATCATTTCTAGAAGGAAAAAATTCTAAGATATCACATCTCATATTAATTAATTACAAGGATTATTGCATAGAATAATAGGACTTTATAATATTAAGATGTAATTATAAGAATGATACTTCTGTTGATAAAAAATTATACGGTAAAATCTAAAATATGACACTGATATTATATGGTGCTATAAACAAGTAGCATCAAATTAATGAAATAAATTATCATAATACGGTATATGGAGCCTGCTATAAAATTAATACACACATTTAGAAATATCCTGATTTAATCTTCCTCCAGGAAACTCACTTAAAATAATCTGTATTTGAGAATAATTGTTTATCACAAAGAAAAGGTGCTAGTAGGTAACAGAGCCTAAGTACTCAACTAACAGGTGCAGTTAGAGGAACAGTTTCCCTTTTGTGGGTTTTTTTTTTTTTTAAACATTCAGTATATGTAAACTGCAAACCAAATATCTCTGCAAAAGAAATATTTCTGTGAGCTCTTTTGGATTTCTCAATAAGGAAGTTGAAAAAAGCTCAGTTTTTTTCTAAGTAGGGACCTCCAAAACTATTTCTTGTATGATGAACAAATCTATAAGATCATATGACTTGGATAAAATAACTCAATTGATTCTGTAGCACATTTGCTTAGCATGTACAAATATAGCTCTCTTTTGTTCAGAAAGTAATTCAATAGTTAATGAAATGCTCGTTCGGTTTTTCAAAATAACAAACCCTATTCTGAAACCGATTGTATCTTTCTTTTTTCAAATACTTTGTGTAAAATAATTCAATATTTTTGTTTCCGATCAGTCAGTTTCTTGTCTTTTGGAAAACATCAGTCCTATATATGCCCAAATATGTCATTTCAACCCTTAAAGAGTTTCATATAGCTAACAGTAGTAACGTGTGTGTTAAATATACTTTTGAAACTTCTCAGGCAATGGCAGGTGGCTAAACAATCAAATACTCTTTTACCAAACAGTTGTTTTTAAGATAAAGAATTACAACAAAAGTATATATGGTCAGAGAGCCCTGCTGATGGAATGAAAAAAAACCTGAAGGACTTTGAAGAGAACCCCAGTTTACGGGTAAAACCCTGACATAAAATTAATTTATATGTTCCTCTAATTAGTAATTTTCATTTGAGGCAATGAAGGTCCCTAAACTATTTTGGGACATGAGATGCCTTTTCTTTTTCTATCTCTGGTTATTGTGGGACACAATGCAGTTTCATCTGCTTGTTTCCATGAGACCTTATCACAGGATGTTGTCTCAGAGATCAGATTTCTCTGTTTCTGGCAGCTTTAAGCACCGGTGTGTCTCAAATCAGCCTGGGGCAATTGTCTCTACAGGTAGAGCTCCTTTTTCTGTTCTTTTTTTCTTTTCCTTCTTTCTATTTGGTAGAGTTTAAGAAGAAAAAATGTTAGTAGGTTTTTTTTTAAGTTTTGTTGTTTTCACTGTCTTGTCCCAAGCATGATTTATCTTCTCAAATACTTGAGATAAGCAGTTAAACTCTACAAAGGCTTCCATACAAAGTTCTCTTTATTGGATCATAATAGGCATCCTCAAGGTATAACTCACAGTTATGTTGAGATTCATCTAATGTCCAGTTTTTGCATAGTTGTCTTCATAGTGTGAAAATATAGTTATCTTCATCCCACAATGATGGAGCAAAGGGAAAGACACTAGCATGATGCTGGGGTCCAAGCAAGAATAAAGGAAACTTCCCCAACCCAACCAAGGGTTAATTCAGTGACCAATCAGGATTACAGATGTGATCACATGACATGAACTACATTTACCATAAGGCATTAACTACATTTACCATGAGGCATTCCCTTAAGGGGACAGCTCCCAATTCCTAATTAACCATATACTGTCTGGACAGCACACTCCCCGCCTGGAATTATAAATTCTACTACCAACTAAACAACTAAGATAAACAGTAAATAGTAATATAGCATCAAACAGTGCAATGAGGTAGATACAATGCATGCAAAGCTTGAGGTTCAATCTTCGAGGTCAGCCTTTCTCTGCAGCAACACTAGGTCGGTGACTGGTCTGGTGTAGAGCTTCTTGGTGAAAGTCCGTTGGTTGCAGGAAGAATCTAGCGACCTCACTATCAGGATCTCATCACACTACTAACTAGAGCATACAAAACAGCTCATCAGTCTGGAACCCGCATTATATATCTGATATTAATACAGTTGAGAAAGTCCAGAAATATTTCACAAGAAGAGTTCTCCACTCCTCTACTCGTTGCAGAATACCTTATGCCACCAGACTTGAAATTCTAGACCTAAAAAACCTAGAACTACACTGCCTTCGATCCAATCTAAGTATAATACATAAAATTATATATTGCAATGTCCTACCTATCAATGAATACTTCAGCTTCAACCATAACAATATAAGAACACACAATAGATACAAACTCAAGGTAAACCGCACCAAACTTGATAGCAGGAAATACGACTTCAGCAACAGAGTGGTCAGTGTCTGGAATACTCTACCTGACTGTGGTTTCTTCCCTAAACCCCAAAAACTTTAGACTCTCTACTATTGACCTCACCTCTTTCCTAAGAGGTCTGTAGGGGGCGTGCATAAGCGCACCAATGTGTCTACCATCCCTGTCCTATTGTTTCTTTTTATTTTTCTTATATGTATCCATTTCATGTATTCATAACTATGTTTATACTTATACCTGATATCTTATAATCACTTGACAAAATAAATAAATAAAAATAAATAAAATTATTTTAGCTGACAAAATTCATCAAGTTCTTTCATTTTCTGTCTCTAGTGGGATCTGTTTTTTCCCTCCCTGGTTCTTCTTTTCCCAGCCAGGATATCACCAAGAGTTTACAGGTGCCTTGCTGAGACAGCAGCTTTGTCCACAGGTTTTAATGGGAGGTTTCCTCCTTCCCTGAGCAAACCCAGATCCTGCTATCTTTTCATTCATAGAAACTGATGTTTAGAAATATCTGTCTGTCCCTTCCTCCTCCTTCCTCTGTCAACCACCAACGAACCCAATTTCCAACTGCCCCAACATTCAACCCTCTTTCTTCAGACCTTCTCCCTTCTCTCCCTTTAAAGGAGGAAGAATTTAACCCTTAGTTATGATCAGCCACAACACTGGCTGTGCTCAGTTCTTCATCACTCAGTTCCTTAAGAAATACAGGTAATCTTTGACTTACAAAAGTTCAAAGTTACGATGGTACCAAAAAATGTGACTTATGCCCATTTTTCGCAGTTATGATGATCAAGTTGGCAACTGATTCATATTTATGACCATTGCTATGTCCCGAGGTCAAGTGATCACCTTTTGCGACCTTCTGAGAAACAAAGTCAATGAGAAAGCCAGATTCCCTTAACAACTAACTTATCAACTGCAGTAATTCAGTTAACAATTGTGGCAAGAAAGGTCATAAAATGGGGCAAAACTCACTTAACAAATGTCTCACTTAATAGAAATTTTGGGCTCAATTGTGGTCGTAAGAGGAGTGCCAGTGTATTGTCTAATTGCTTTGCATGGCTTACTCCAGAGTTTTATGAATTACATAGGTAGTAGGCATTTAGTGGCACTCCCCTTGTTATGACAAGGGTTGATAAATTGAGGCCTATCCCTATACCCCTCCTTTTTGTAATCTCTGAGGTTTTCTTTTTAGTACTATTTTTCCCTAAATCAACAGCAGTTTCCTACCATTTTGAAGCAGCGAATATATGAAAACTATAATATAAATAGTAAAATAAGGGTTAGTTTTAAAAATGTGTGCAAAATATAAAACCTGAAGAGACAACAACAATAGAAAAAATCCAAATCTCACCTATTCATGTGACATGGCGTTCACTGCAATCCTTGCTCTCTTTCTCCCATCTTTCTTTAGGGGTAGGGAAATTTAGGTTCTCCAGTTGCTGTTGAACTATAGCTCCCTGAATCTCTTACCATCCTCCATGATGGGGTGAGGGCTGATAGTTCAGCAGCATCTTGAAAGCCATAAATTCCCTGTTCCCCATGCCCACACAGCAGAAGGAAAACAGAAAAAGGGCAAATGAAGTTCAGAAATACTGCTTGCAGTGGGTGGATTGTGTTATTTATTTATTTTTATTTGCATTTATATGCTGCCCTTCTCTATGATTTAAATTGTGGCCTGACTAGCACAGTGTGCTCTTCAGATTAAGAATGATTATGTGTTATGGTTTCTTTTCCTCCTAGCTAAACATCTAAAGTGCCCAACATTTGATATATGGTAGCAACAGTAGAAAAGCTCATAAAAAGCACAGGTGTAAAATAATATAATCCTGCTTGGGTTGCTTGTGATAACTAGCCTATTTATTTTGCAAGAAAGAGAAATTGATCATTACGTGACAGAATATACATTCTTACCCTTCTTATCAAGTCTTCATCTTCCTCAGTTAACAGCAAAATAAATTTAACGGTTCTGCTCTTTTTTTTTGTTCTTCAGAGTTGTGGAAATGCCAATTCAGTGACTTTGCCAGAGACATTATTATTCGTTTCAACTCTTGATGGGAGTTTACATGCAGTTAGCAAGAGAACAGGGTCAATTAAATGGACTTTAAAGGAAGGTGAGTATAAGAGATGTTATATTGCCCTTCTCTTCATTAACTTGTGGTAATTTCAAGGTTAACAGAATCAGTTTTGTTTTGTTTTTAATCACATTCTGAAAAGCCTACTAGCCTGTGCAAGGTTGCTTATTATTTGGTTGTGATCCTATGATTTCAATGAAACTGACAGTATTTCCAAGTTAGAACACACAGGATTGCAGATTAAGAGAATAAACCTAAACATGACTATTCAAAGAAACTCCTGCTGAATTCAAGTGGCATGAGTACGGTACATTGCAAATCTACCAATTTCTCAGGCCTGTTTATCTTCAAGAATCTTGGAAAATTGTTTTTTAATCATTGCCTTCAAAGTCTAATTTCAGATTACTTAAAAGGATGGTAGCATAATTGTGGGATCAATATTTAGGATATGGGGAAGGAAAGGCTCATGTCATCAGAAAGCTACATCTACCCTTAATTAAAGTGTGCCATGTTGATTGTTAAGGAATTCAAGCTATTTCCAAGGCTCTGGGTGGACTTTTTCAAAACTTCAGAGTTTTCTTCCCCTGTTGCAATGATCGCTTGCTATGATTCAGCCTGATAAAGAATACTCTGTACGTCCAGACTGGTTATTGTGCAAACAAAACTTGAGAAAATGCCATGTGCCACAATACTTTTTTTTCTCAGATAGAAATAGTTTTATCTGTAATGGCTAGGTAGATCTGTTCCCATAAGTAAGTAGACTTTTCATTTGAATAAGCTTTCAAATAAAAGGACTATTTAGAATAAGTTAATGAGCTGCAAAATATGGAGACCCAAGTATTTGGCCACCCCATTTTCTCCATTTGTTTTTGTGAATGTGGAATGTATTTTAAGTGACAGTTAGAATGTATAATGATCAGGCAGATGCTCTAGACTACAAAAACAATTGAGCTCGGCTTGAAGGGATTGTCATGCAGATAAAGTGTACCTGAGGTAGCACTGAGGTGTACCCATGGCTATCAGTCCAAAACTGTTTGGGAAGTGAAAGGACACTTCAGTCAGCTGGATATGCGTATTGACATATAGTTTTATAGAAAAGAGGGGCATGCATGTGTCTTGAGTGAGTGAGTATTGTAAGACAGAGAGAAACATTGTTGTATTTTATTATGGTTTTAAATGAAGGACAAAAATCCAATGCCAGAAAACTGATCTTCACACTTCTGTAACTCTCTAAATCTGGCCGGAGCTATTTTGAAGAGCATATGTGGGTGAGGGAGACTGTGGAGAGGAAGAAAATTGCTATTCGGTTTTGGGGTTTGTTAAAGGGATACCACCATAAAGTACGTAGAAAGTAAGGATACAATTATTCAAAAGCAGGTAGTACAGGTAATCCTCGACATCTGACCACAATGAGCCCAAAATTTATGTTGCTAAGCAAGACAGTTGTTAAGTGAGTTTTGCCCCATTTACTATCTTTTTTGGCACAGTTAAGTAAATCACTGCAGTTGTTAAGTTAGTAATATGATTGTTAAATGAATCTGGCTTCACCATTGACTTTGCTTATCAGAAGGTCACAAAAGGCATGACCCCAGGGCATGCAACCATCATAAATACATGCCAGTTGCCAAGCGTCCAAATGTTGATCGTGTGGCCATGGGGATGGTGCGATGGTCGTTAAGCGTGAAAAACAGTCCTAAATCACTTTTTTCAGTGCTGTTGTAACTTTGAAGAATCACTAAATATATTGTTGTAAGTCGAGGACTGCATTGTACTAACTTTAATGATCCTTCATTTCTGATAAGTTAATTCAGAATTGAAAGCTATATAAAACTGTGTGTTGTAATTTGCACATTACTTTTCATCTAGAAATACATTATATTTTTTTCCAGTACAAACTCATTACAAGGCAAATGTACAACAACCAACATTTTCTTCATAAACATTTAAGGCTTAAAAAAGAAAACCACCCAGAATTGCTGAAAACAAGGTGCCAGCTTATTAATAGGGTAAGAGCAGGGAATTATGGTCCTTCCATATATTTGGATCCTTTCAATTCCTTGCCATCAACCATGTGGGCCTGCTCTTAAGGCATAAGAATTAAAGTTTAAAGCATTTGATGCAGGCATTATTGAGATATTTCTTAGCACAGTGTACTGCTAAAAACTATTCAATAATTTTGGGTGCCAAGCAATGGTGGGATTAAAATTTTTTACTACTGGTTCTGTGGGCATGGCTTGGTGGGCGTGGCAGGGGAAGGATACTGTAAAACCTCCAGTCAGAGGTGGTATTCACCGGTTCTCCGGACTACTCAAAATTTCTGCTACTGGTTCTCCAGAACTGGTCAGAACCTGCTGAATACCACCTCTGGTACCAAGTTGCTGTATTGAGTATTGATTTGTGAGCTAGAATACTCTTGTTTATAAAGCTATAATCAATAGTCATGCTGTCATCTGTTCTTCTAGAAGTAATTCTCCTGGAAACAGCTGGATTTGTAGGATTTTGAAATAGCTTTATTTGTTAGATAATATATTACTTATATTACTTATTAATCTGCTCACTATACAATAGATGTAATTTGAATATTCCTGGTTTTATTTCTGTGCTGATAAGAAGCAAGAGATTCCACTGAGAAATCCTCTTGAACTTAGTGCTAAAAGTGATACTAAAAGCGCATTGCAATTTGCAATATCTTGAAGAGATAGAAAATTGCTGTCAATTTGACTTACTGCATATGGATATGGATGTTTCCGGGACTTTTTGCCTCTGTGCTAAAATAACATAATTGGCTTTGAGCAGAGAAAATGTAAGCATGAGTGACCCTGAGACAACAGTAAGCATCTTACATCAGGAGCAGCAAGAGTTTGGAAGTAAAATCCTGCCCACCCCCCCACCCCACCCCCCACCCACCCCAAAAAAAGCTTTTGTAGAATCTGAAGCATTTGCCAAAATGAGGAAATACTAAGCAAATTCTCTCCCCTTTTTTTTCCTTGTGTGCTATGTCACAGTGCACTTTCAAAAAGGGCAGACTATATAGTGTTCATTGTTTGAACCCCAGCCTCACCCAGGTCTTCCAGAAAACCTGAGGGTAAGAAGGCATAGAGAAAGGTTTGAAAGAAACAGTTGGACACAGTGCTTGCAACAAGAAAGGATGAAACAACAGCAATAGACACCTTCAATAGTGATCTGGGAGAATTTCCTTGAGAGAAAGGAGAAGGAAGAACCACAGAGTCAGATAAGAGGCAGTTTAACCAACGGAAGCAATGGGGGCGTGGCCATCGCCTCAGAAGGATCATCCTTAGTTTCTAGAGCTGTAAAGGTGGAGAGGGATGTACAGATAGTCCTCGACTTACGACCACAATTGAGCCAAAAATGTCTGTTGTTAAGTAAGACATTTGTTAAGTGAGTTTTGCTCCCATTTCACAACCTTTCTTGCCTCAGTTGTTGAGTGAATCACTGAAGTTGATAAGTTAGTACCCCGGTTGTTAAGTGAATCTGGCTTCCCCAGTGACTTTGCTTATCAGAAGGTTGCAAAAGGGAATCACATGACTCAGGCTATTACAACCGTCGTAAATGTGAACCAGTTGCCAAGCACCTGACTTTTGATCACATGATCATAGGAATGCTGCAAAGGTCATAACCGTGAAAAATTGTCATAAGTCACTTTTTTCAGTGCTGTTGTAACATTTCTCTAAATGTACTGTTATAAGCCAAGGACTACCTATACTTTCAGGTTTGCAAGATTCTGTTACTGTAACTTTACAAGAAAGGCAGTGTTAGGATTCATGATTGGTGCTTGTTATCTGGCTTACCTACCTCTAAGGCAGAGGTGTCAAACTCACGGGGCAGATGCATCATGTGCTGGCCCCTCCCCTGCCCGGTTTAGCAAAGGGGTAAAAAGTCCCCTTCATATGTCATGTGACTCCACCGTGATGATGCGAGTTTGACACCCCTGCTCTAAGGGCTGACACTTTCCTCTTCCAGTGTAAATTTGGGGGAGGAAATCTCAATGAGGGAAGGCAAAATGGGGAGTGGGCTGTCTATATAGCCCTTGAAACAGAGAAAATGTCCCTTGCTAGTTCTCCATCCAGGAAGTTGCTATTTGGGGGCTGGAAAAAAGCAGCACAGGATTGCTAGAACCATTTCTTCCCAATCCACAACAAGCAGTCGCAGCACAGAAAGTAATCGATGTTACTCTCTGCTCCAGCACCAACTACCAGTCTCCCGGGAAAGTGTGGTAAGATAGATGGAAACAGGGAAGTACATTGATATGTATACAGAGGAACCATTGGTTTCAAAGCAAATGTATTGCAAAATGTCTTTGGTTGATCAGAACAGTCAGACTGGATAATCCTGTTTCATTAAAAAACATTATTGCATTTGAAGTATTCCTTTAAGATCCCTGTCTGAACACAGCCTTCTTAATTTGATGTATTATAAGATGCTTAATGCTGCTTGTTTGGCTCCATATACAAGAAAACCATATTTTTGTGCATGAAAAAGACCTAGATGGGGTAATTATGCTAAAACTCCTTTTAAAAGCATTTCTGTGTTCTGGCTTAATACAACATTTCTTGATTGAGGACACAGCATGAAATAAGCTTGCTACTGACATTTAATGCAAAACTATGAGATACCTTTGACCATAGCAATTCTGGTAAAAGCCTAATTAAATCTTGTTTCATCTCTACTTGGATCAAAACGGATTTTGAACCAATTTTTATTTTCTTACTTGAATCTGTTACAGTTCATGAAGATAGCAATAGCAATAGCACTTAGACTTATATATCACTTCACAGTGCTTTACAGCCCTGTATAAGCAGTTTTATAGAGTCAGCCTATTTCCCCCAACAATCTGGGTCCTCATTTTACCCACCTTGGAAGGATGCAAGGATGAGTCAACCTTGAGCCTGGTGGGATTTGAACTGCCAAATTGCAGGCAGACGAATGTCAGCAGAAATGGCCTGCAGTATAGCACTCTAACCACTGTGCCACTGAAGATAATTCTTTAAGATTTGCTATTTATTTACATAAGAAACATATGTAAATATTGTTCATATTATTGGAAGTTGTTGCTAGAGTGTTCTGAGTTCAATACAGTAGTAGACTAAGCACACACACATACACAAACACACACACTTTATTCTGTATATCATACCTCTGATTCAAATTTCAAGTAGAAATTCTAGAAGAGAGCAAGGAAGTCATGGTTAATAATTTGATCCAATCTGCTTAAGCCAAACAGTATTGAAAAAGAATCCATACTTCTATGTCATCTCTGGAGCCTCTAATTCAAAATTTGTTCACTATGGTTTCACTGCTAAGGCTACTCATCTCAATCATTCAGATATGTTCTATTACAATATGGTTTATTTAACATTCTAGTGCTCTAATCAGGAATGGTTTCCTAAGTAACATATGAAACCTTATAAAAAACCTTCCTAAGCAATATATAAAGTTGTAGATGGAAAAGATAATTAAAAATAGAATCCTCATTTTCATACTAGACCATCAGAAAAAGACTTTTATTATGTAACTGCCATTCTTCAATTTGTCCATTTTAGAAGAGATCCAGACAATCTAGTGTACTATTTTTAAGTTTTTAAACAAGAAGAGGGGAAAAAAATAAAAATGTTTATCTGTATAGCATCTTTTAATTGGAAGAGATAAATATAATCAATCTGGAAACACTAAGGCAGGTTAGGGAGAAAAATTTTCCTTCATTAGACTAGCTCCAATGTTTAGACTGTATTCCAGAATGATTGGTATTGAAGCATTGATAAGCTTCCAAGATTTTTTCAAGACTAAAAAGAGATAATTCTTATCCAGAGTCTTAAAAGACAAAAGTTGAGGGGAATACAAGAATACCAATTCTTAACACTATACAATCTTAAACTTTACCTTTGCCACAATTTAGAGGAGAGCTACTGTATAATTGTCATTGGAAAGGCAAAGCTTGATGGACTTCAGCTGAAAACACTCTTCTTAGAAAGGATATTATAAGAAGCAGCCAAAATGGTTTGCCCAATTTGAGGAACAGCTAACATTTGGAACTGGGTTGAGTTGAAAAAAGCAATAACAATAAGGACCAGGATTGCTGTTAATAGTACTATGACATATTTGGAAAAAATGAATCATTATCCATTTTCTTTCTTCCTCCATAATATTAGAACTCGTGGCCTACTTAGTGGTACGTTTAGGAAGGCTTTAAATACATCTTCACAAGAGATTCCATTAATATGGAGAGCTTACCACTAGGAATTGTAGATATGGAAAGCAATAGAGTTTTGAAAACCAGTTGCTTTCAGCCAAAGTTTATGATGGATAATGATTATAATTAAAAACTAACTACAGCAGTAGATCGCCTAGTGTCTGAAAAATATTGCTGGACTAAACATCTTCTTGTGAAATCCAGTTTGGTGTAGTGGTCTAGGCACTGGGATAGAAACGGAGAGATCCTATTTGGAAACCACTTCTGAACTTTTTGCTCGAAACTGGAAAAAATATAAAACTTTGGATGATTAGAATGATTTTGTTATTATAGAAATGGTTTGAAATGTAAAGCAAAAGGTTGAGATGACGTTTTGGGAGAAGGGGTTTGGTATTTTATTGCACTGTAAAATGTCAGAAGTCCTCACTTTTTTATTTTTTATTTTACCACTTTTCTCTCTTTTTTCTCTCTTGAGTTTTCTAACTTTTGTTTTTTCTGTATTTTTATTTTATTTTATAATGAAACTTAATTTAAAAAACATACAATAATATTTTAAAAAGGAGACTGTGAACTCTAGAACTGCCTAGGGCACAAAACCAGCTGGGTGGCTTTGGGCCCATCACTCATTCTCAGTTCTAGGAAGGAGGCAAATCACTTCTGAAAATCTTTGTCAATAACACTGTGAAAATTAGTCTAAGCAGTCACCAGGAGTCAAAAAACTGATTCAAACCTGCACTCACATACTCTCAAAAACAAATCTTTAGTCTGAATTCTTCATGTCTTGTTTACAAAGGTTCCTTTGAATGAACATTGTTATTTACTTTTCTATTTAATATTGATCTGTTTGAAATATCTAACTACTGAATGAATTGACAGGAAAATGACAATGAATACAGGCTGGGAGTTGGTTTTGTTATGGAAAAGGACACTTCCTTTGTTGCTTAATAGAATCATAAGAGCAGAAATATAATAATTGGATATCAATTTTCTAAAATATTTAAGTAAAAATAGCAGGGATAGAGTGGGAATATTAGCAGTGGTCCTTACTTTATAACCTTTTAAAAGGCAGCAATTATTAACAATGACAAAACTGGATACACTATAAAAATTAACCCATATTTTACAAAGTCTGCCGCTGTGAAAAAGCTGTTAAATCTTGCCCCATGGTACTCCTTGAAAAAACCTGAAATGCAACAGTGGGTTAAGAAAGTGTTCTCTGTTCACTCAAACCTTAGGGAATAACAAATAGAAGGGAACGTGCTTATAAAGTTATTTGGCCTCGATATGAGTGTTTTGCCATGTGTACATGTGAATCTGACAATTTGGTTTCCCCCCTCCTCAATAAGGTTATTATGGCTCTTGTATGCCCGTTACAAATCAATAACAAAACTAGCCTTCCATTGATGCAATAGTTGGTTACTGGATTTCTTTTTGTGTGCATAAGTAAATTTGTATGTGTGCAGTAGACATCTGAAAAGGTGGCCTTTTGACTGATAAGATGCACATCCTGAAAATTCTCTAAATTTGGAGATAGCTCTTTCTAACTTAATCTGAATTAAACCTCAACCTCAACAAACTGTCATATTCAAAAATGTACGAACAAATATATAGTCCCTTATTTCCAGCTGTTCAGAAGTTTTTCAACTTGGCCAATTCTTCCTGAGCAAAATGGAAACGTGGAATTCAGGCATCTGAATAATATCTATGAAACCTGGAAGTCAGACTGCAGCTTTCTTTGTGGATTGGGCTTCTCTTCAGTCAACAGTTTCATAGGGATCTCGTTCAATAGCAAATGCAAAAATAATATATTATACAAATATTGTATTATATTATTTAGGGGTAGTTAAAGATGCCAGGTGGAAAGTTTGCAGCCTGGTTTGAGATCCGAGTGCTACACGATGGGGTGAGCTCCCGTTACTTGCTCCTGTTCCTGCCCACCTAGCAGTTTGAAAGCATGCAAATACAAGTAGATAAATAGGTACCACTTTGGTGGGAAGATGACAGCATTCCATGACCCTCGGCATATAGCCATGCTGGCCACATGACCACTGAAATGTCTTCAGACAACGCTGTCTCCCTCAACTCAGAAACAGAGATGAGCAGCACCCCTAGAATCAGACACAATTGGACAGGGGAAACTTTTATCTTTAATATTCAGTGATCCATTTGTCTTCTTGGCTATCCATGGGATTCTGAGTCTTCTTCAACACTAAAGTTCAAAAACATCAATACTTTTTTTCCTATTCTGCTTTTTAGAAGTCCAAGTTTCACTTCCATAGAGTGTAACAGGCAAAACCACTTCCTCCATGATTCTGAGTTTTGTAGGTATAAACACATACTGGCACCTAAGTACTCTAACCCTAACCCTAACCAGGGGTGGGATTCAAATTTTTTAAGAACTGGTTCTGTGGGCGTGGCTTAGTTGGTGGGCATGGCTGGTGGTCATGTGACTGGATGGGCATGGCCAACTCAATATCACTCACATTGAGGGGCGCTTCTCCTCGCCTGGCCTCTCATGACAGTGGGGGTGCTGCAACGGTCATAAGTGTGAAAAATGTGAATCATAAGTCACTGCCATTGTAACTTTGAATTGTCACTAAATGAACTGTTGTAAGTCAAGGATTACCTGTACAAAAATACAAAAAGTTTCTTTGCTTGCAAAAAGCTGCCCTAAATATCAGTCATTACTGTAGATTAAAATTACCTGCAAGCCAGAGTTACAAATCAGGCAGGGTGCCAGAGCAACTTGAGGAGTTAAAATAGTTAAAATGTAGTGATAACTATCAGCAGCCAACTCTTGCTCATAAAATGAAACCCTTTAGCAGCGAGGTCATTTAAGCTCTCCAGAAAGAGCACACCCAAGAAAAGCAATCCTTAGATCCATTTGCACCACTTAAAGATACCAGCTGGTTGTCACTCCTCTCACAAGATATCCTAAAAAACTCATCCAGATTTTCTAAGGTCACATGCCCCCCAGAAAGGCAGTAAAAAAACCAGTGCCAAGCTTGCATCCTGCCTCTTGGAAGTACACCCTAAAAGGACAGTGCCAGATACCACTAAAGCAGTGAAGGAAGACCCCCTCCTCAGTTAGAAAAAGAAACCATGAGGCAGGAAAAATTCAAACACAATACAAATAATTAAATCACAACAGTAGCTGTTGCTTGTTAAATCAATTACCAGAACAAATAGACACAGGAACTAGCCAGATTTCTCAACCCAGTTTCTTTTCAGGAACTGTGATTAACCTTTTTCCTTCCAAACAAAGCTGAATAGGGAAAATAATTTCATCAGTAAACACAGGATCAAACGTCACTAAGCACAGTATTAAACTTCACCAAAAACTAGTTTTAGACCAACACTCAGAAAGGGTATGTAAACTCATGTTTAAATGTCAATCTTTCTAGCTAGTCAAGAAGCCTTGCTGAATGTCACTCATCTTGATTCCTTGTCATTAAAAGCTTCTTTTTGGCAGCTCTGCTTCGTTATTCAATTATTTCTTCAAGGTACTATCTCCAATAGGGGAGTATTTCCTCCCAACAGCAGTGTAAAAAGGTTAAAACAACCCTTCCCAGGGGTGGAATTCAAATTTTTAACAACCAGTTCTGTGGGTGTGGCTTGGTGGTCATGTAACTGGGTGGACATGACTTGGTAGTCATGTTATTGGCTGGGTGTGGCCAACTCAATATCATTCACATCGAGGCACGCATCTCCTCCCTTGGCCTCTCATGATTGTGGGGATGCTGCAACAGTCATAAGTGTGAAAAATGGTCATAAATCACTTTTTTCAGTGTCATTGTAACTTTGAATGGTCACTCTACACAAGCAAAGTACCAGCAAAGCAGGGGAAAAAAACTCCAGAGACGTTCCTGAGACAGGAAGTCTAGTCCTGCCAAAAATGTAATAAGGGTTAACGGAGAGGCAGTTTCTGTAAGCAACACCAGAATGTTTCCTTCCTGCCTTCCTTGTAGGATTAGGCCAATAATTTCTTCTAACAACCGGTTCTCCGAGTTGCTTAGAATGTTAACAACCGGTTCTAGTGAATAGGTGCGAACTGGTAGAATCCCACCCCTGACTCTTCCCCTTTAAAAAGTCAAGCTGTCAGGTTTCCAAGTGAAATGGCTACACATATGTCAATTTCGGGCTCCACACAAGCAAAGTACCAGCAAACAGGAGAAAAAAAACTCCAGAGAAGCTTCGGAGACAGGAAGTCTAGTCCTGCCAAGAATGTAATAAGGGTTAACAGTGAGGCAGTTTCTGTAAGCAACACCAATGTTTCCTTCCTGCCTTCCTTACAGGATTGGGCTAGTAAAGTGGAAAAAACAAAAGGAGATTTTTTTCTCTAACAACCGGTTCTCCGAACTGCTTAGAAAGTTAACAATCGGTTCTAGCGAATGGGTGCGAACCGGTAGAATCCTACCCCTGACCCTAACCCTTCACTGCTACTCTCCCAAGTGTTAATGTATTTCTTGACTGCTGCTCCTTGATTTTTATCAGTAGACCTTTCAGATTCTTTGCATTTTCAATTATTAAGAGTAGTGCACAGCATAGCAAAGGTTATTGATGTATCTTCCAGTACTTTTAAAACCATATTCAACTTCTTCCAGTCCAGCTTCCCTCAATATATATTCCACATTACTTTTTGAATAAATAAGCCAACCTGGAGCCTTTCTGTTTCTCTGGCTGAACTGTAGCTTCCTGACCTATGCATAGGTTTCATATGAGGTCAATGAGAAGTTTTTTCTAAGCACATATCACAACTTGACATGATCAACACAAAGGCCTTTCTACAATCAGTGAAGCATGTGCTGACTTTGGCTTTCTTAATTATCCAGCATATATCAGCAATAGCCTGAACATCTGGCCTCTCTCTTTTCATATAGGACTCTAAACTGCATTGGATAGCCCTCTAAGTATTTTTTTTTGCTAGTGTCTAAAAATAAGGATATTGTATAATAATTTGTACACACTGTTAAATCTCCTTTCTTTCTTGGAAAATCTTCAAGACCAAATGGTTTTTCTCTGATATTATCTTCCAGGAAATATTCATTAAGCTATTAACTCAGGTAATGAATGAGATACAATAACATCAGGTTGTTCCTCCTTCACATCAAGTGTTTTATTTCCTTGATTTACAAAAAAGGCCATAATCCACCTGTGCTCCAAAATATATCTCTCTCTATTGACTTTTATAGAAATCCTCATGAAGAGATTAAGTCGTCTTTTAAATCACAAAGGCAGTCTGATACATGTGGGTTAATATAATAATCATGTGAGGGAAATGAGTGGTTTAGAAAAAGGAAATTTCAATCAATCTTTTGAATGCTATTGATAAACCAGAGAAAGAAGGAAACAGTTATGATCTTTGCTGTCATGGAAAACACCTTTGATAATTTGGAATGGCTTTTCATATTTACAACTCTGAAGAAGATGAACTGAGACTCATTTTTTTCCATGAGTACAGACCATTTAAAAAACACAAAACATCAAGATAATGATCAATAAAATTTTAGGAATTAAACTGGCAAATCAAGAACATTAATTAAAATTATAAGCAGGTTATATTGTAGTTACTCATCCAAGGGATTCTCTGATATTAGGAATGGAACACATACAAAGTGATATCAGAATATCAAATTGGTAAGAAAGATTACATTGGAATTCTCTGAAAAAATGCCATTATTAAAAATTAGATATCTGGGAATTTATTTAACAAAAAACAATGTATTTAATTAAAGAACAATTACTGTATTCAAAAACATAGTAAGAAACTTTTTAAGATGAAGAAAACTAAAACTTACTAAAAGAGCAACAGTAAAAAATGAATATTTTATCAAGGCTGAACTTTGTACTTCAAATTATTCCGATGGGAATTGAAGACAATGTATTAAGTTGAGTGCCAGAGACAAATAAGTGAGTTGGTCAAATAAAAGGCCAGGGATTTAGGTTTATGATTTAAAAAAAATGAATTGAGGTAGATTGGCAAAACCAAATTTAACTTATAATTATTGTTAATTTAAAAAAAAAAAAAAACCTTCAATTTTCTTTTTTTAGGTTTTATTAATAATCCTTATATAGTTATGTGCTTTATAGTTGAGCTCTCTGGCTTTGTAATAAAGGTTTAATTGACTAAAATTTCAATCTGTTTTATCAAGTTAATTGTATCATTTTATGGATGGTTTGTTTCTTTTGAAGGAGCAGGATTCTGAAATGCTGTTTGGCTCCAGAGATATTCAACCTGTTTGATCATAAAACAAATAGTAAAAGAATGGAATACAGGGGGGGGGAATCAATCTAGACCATTTCCCCCTTGCTTCAAGTAATATTGTTTTCATTTAAGTGAAGGCACTGCCCCAAAAATGATCAGGGGAAGGGGGGAAGGGTCTGTATTACAAGAGCTAATTATTAATAAAGCAAAGGTGAAATCTTTTGAGGTTCTTTCTTCAAAATGGTCAGAATCACCTTATTGATTCCGCTGACTTCAAATAAGCAGCATAGTTCAAAAGAAATTACAAAGATAAGATAGAATGCTAAGAGACTTGACTGAATTTGACAAGCAGCCAACATCAGTGGGGGCTTATTTATAAGTTGTTAGTGTACGATAACTGAGAACCCAAAAAAGTTAAAGATGATATGATTAAATAAATGCAAATTTAAAGAGGGCAATCGATATGCAGCAATGGGGAAAGCAATGGAAAACAAATCTTAAAGTTACTTAGAGAAAAGTAGTACAAGATCTTTTACCTCCAGTATTGTCTGCTAAAATATATTAATTCATTTACTGTAATAATTTGGAAATGCACTAATTAAATCAGGTTTCTTTTGTCATGTTTGGTGGAAATGTTTTAAAGCTCAACAATTTTGAAAGATGATTTATTGTAGAGTAAAACAACTTTTAAGGGTGGAATTATTTTTTCTAGGCAGTTGTTTTTCTATCAAACATTACCAAACTTTATATTCACATAACGTATAAAAAGCTAATTCTGAATATGTTAACAACAAATACATAACACTTTATGTATTTTATTATAAAGCATTTAAAAAGGATGGCTAATTGTTCTGTGCTCTCATATTTGAAAAAAAAAATCTGATGGAGAACTTAATTCAACTTGTAAACTATGCATGGATTACAATTGTTCATATGACCTGTATTGCATTTGAAGTTAGATATTTTAATATATCAATTCCTATTTGATTCATTAAATAAGAATTCTTAGGTGAGATCAAAATCTTTGTTGATCCTTAATTCGGATTCATAATTCATATTATAGCAGCTACTGTTTTAATTATTGAGTATCAGTTTGACTTCAATAATGTTCTGAAGTCCTTGATTGATAAAAGAAATTTCAATATACAGCACTAATTTAAGATACATTTATTTTTTTATATTGTTCATAAACCTCTTTTTTCTTCCTATTTTTCTTTTTTCTCCTTTCTTTTCTTCTTGATTCCATGCCTTTTAAATAAATAAATGAAAAAAGAAATAAAAAGAGAATGGCAGAGGTCAACTCCAAGGAGGTTAATATCAACAGGGGGATGATACCGTCCTCTAGAAAACACCCAATGCTCCCTGTCTACCAAACACTGACTTCTATTGAGGTCAGAGGGACTGGGATGGAGTGTCCTGCCCGATTATTTGGGATTCCTCTATTTTGTTGAAGGTTTCACTGGCTTCCATCTTGTCTCTAACATTTGTATGCCATTTATTTGTAAGATTTTTGATGACTTACAATATACATACATTGAAACATCCTTAAGAAAACATGACAAAATAGATGCATCATCTGCTCACTATTAATGTGCACAGGAAGTATTCTACAGTGGGTCCAGGTGAAAGGTTTCTAGCATAACCAGTCCAAGGACATTGCACAACTATTTGTGTTGAATGCATTTTCTGGTGTATGACAAATAATGAAAGATACAGTGGTGAAAATTTTGTTTGAGATTTATCCTTTTCTTGGAAAGACTTCTGTGCCGAAAAAATATAACGTAACAGGCAACAATTCAACAGGTTTGCTTTTTTGGTCATGGCATTAATTAATGGGAAAACCTCACTGACTAAGCAGTTTTTGTCAAAGATAAATGACCTGTTTACATGAAAAATGGTTTTGTGTAAAGCAGTGCCAAGATTCCCTGTAAGAGGACTCATTCTCTTATTTCTTTGCTCTTGCATCATTTTGTTTATGTGGGGAAGAAGCTGATCTGAAATTGTTTGTAGCACCACGCAATGTTGCTGTATAGGTTTGTTTTCCTTCCAAGAAGTAATCTGCTTTTTAAAGGACCAGGGGCTCACATAAATCCTCCTGAATTTTTGTGTAAATGGAATATATTACTCATATAAGTATTTCATTGAAGTGTTTTAATTAACTACTTCATTAATACTAATTGTGTATTTATTGCTCTATTTTGTGTGAGCATGATAGTACAGTGGCTGAATTTATCAATCTGTATTAATTAAAATAGTATTTAAGAAATTTTAAAAATCACAATAAACTGACTGGTGCTGAGTAACCATGCGTGATTCAACCCTGCTCTGATAAATAGCTATTAAGGTTTGCAACATATTTGTCTTACCTTCTCTTGCTTGCATGTAGAAAATATGCACAAAGCACATGGCAGTCTTTCCAGTTCTGAGTAAAACTAACAATTTGGATAATAAGAACTAGAGCAAGAGTGACAAAACTAATTTTGATTCCTTTATCATTGATCTTACCGGTTACTTTAAGATGCTGGTCTGCTAACAGAATTTGGAGGTTTACAAGTCTTCCAATCTGCTCTTGATCATAATACAGCAATATTTTGTAGCATTGTTATGTCATGTGGGAGCTGCCATGAAGGGGCAGAGAGATGGTTGCATTCCAGTGCAAGGAACATTGTTGTTCGTATACTATAATTCATTTCATACATTTCACAGAATAATTTGAGCAACAAATAAATGCGTAGTCTAAAGAATGGACAAATTAAACATTAAACTCGGGGTGTAGAGAGTGTGGCAAATTTTAAGATGAAAGTAAGAATGTTAATGAAGAAACAAAACTCCCAAGAACAGAACAGAAAGATTTTGCAGATTATAAACTCTCAATTAACTGTGGCAACCTAGGGACCTCATTTTTGCCAAGTCCCTGAATTGTAGCAATCGGAATATAATTGCTAATCAGGTTACTCTTCCACTGCATTTTTCTGTTTGAACTCCATTTTTCTTACAAACTCCTTATCTTACTTTTCTTGCAAACTACAAACCCTCTCAAGTGCCAGCTGGATCACAGGCTGTAAGCTTGATATGAGGCCAGAATGCTTCATTGCTTGTACCTTGACCTTTTCTTTTTGTTTGCAGATCCTGTACTTCAGGTGCCGCTGCACATGGAAGAGTAAGTTCTCCTTCTTTTCACCCTACTTTTTCAGGATCTACAGTTCCTAGCTTGGTTTTTTTAATTGCACTGGAAAACAACAACTAACACAACTCCAAGGTTTTAAAATGAAAGCACTTCTACAGTGCAAGCTTTGTAGTTTAGATCAAAATTGTTGATTATATGAGCAGTACAGTTATTTGTTTCTTTCAGAACCTCTCAGTATTAGTTTGGTAGGGGGGGAGCATTGTGGGATGTAGCAAGAAGGAAAACCTCATTTTCTTTCTTTAAAAATAAAGACAGGAGGGAAAGAGTTAATAGCACCACTTCATTGTAAAAAGCCTAGCTCAAGGTTTCTTCCTGCTTTGTAGAGCAATCCTTGCCTCATTCTTTAGCTATGCCTTCTAGGAGGAAGCAAAGGCTTCCCCAGCAGTTTGAGAGCTGAGGAGAAAAAAAATGCAGGAGAAAAATACTAGTAAAGTCAACAAACAAGTAGTCGAGCAGGCTGTGCCCTGCAAGCATGAACCAACTGAATAAGGCACTAGCTTCAGGCAAGAGGCCATATGCCAGCCAAAAAATAAGACCAAGGAAAGGAGGACCATTGGAGCCATTCCAACCAACGAACCACATTGACCGGGCCAAACTGCAGCAAAGGCCCAACAAAGCAAATTGAGAAGAAATTCTGCCAGTCTCGGCCAACATATGAACAGCAACACTGGCAGTGAGCTTATTTGCCATGCAGCAGGACTTAACAACTTCTTTCCAAGACACCAGGCGTATCAAGGTAACCTATATACAGATAGCAGTGAGTATTGTCGTACTGAGGCTTCACTGTCTGTGGAAATGCAAGACAAGAACATACACAGGATTTTTTTTTTTGAAGCAAATTCTGTCTCTGGGATTCCACCATCAGAGATGAAAGAAAAATGGGTATATATTAGCGGCAGTTCCAAAAGACTGTGAAGGAGCTCCTAATGTCAAGGAAGCTGAGGTAAAATTGTAATGGAAGATGGTTGGAGGTATTACGGTAGGTCCTTCTCCTAATCCAGGACCAAATTACCATCATATTTCACCTATATGCAAGTAGTTATATTAATGGTTCTCGGTCAACCTGGTACAGAGAATGCCAATCAGAACATAGGGCAGTCACAGATGCCAATCTGGTGATATAAGAAACTCACATCTAAATAAGTTGGTGCATTCCCTCAAAAGGCACTCACTGCTGCTTAACCTACTGGAGCTGAGGATAATAAGACTGGTTCTAAGAGTATGGTCAGATTAGGTGAAAGTGTGACACCTGCTGGTGTAGACAGCAGCATGATCTGTTTACAGAGCCCGGGCAAATCCACATGTACAATCCCTAGTAGAAAGGACATAGGAGCACTCAGGACACCCCATAGAAAGCCCAGACATTTTCCCTCAAAACCGCTGTACATCTATGCTGGCTATCTCTAAGTGCCTGGAAAGTGAATGAAAACATCTGAGCTGCAGCTTTCCAGGTCCTGCAGTAAAAATGTGAAGACATCCAGCAATTTCCAAAATATATCAATATCAATTGACTGATCATACTGTTGACTGGTGATGTAAATCATGACACCAATATAGGTGTTTTCCAAATGGCATTGGGGACTACTGGCCATTGTGCAGACCTGGCTCCATTAGGCATTTTGAGCTCCTGTCTCTGGACAGATAAAGATAAGAGCTACACACAAATCCTTTTCTTTTTCCAAGGTACAAGTATCCTCTTCTTTCCAGTGATTCACTCGCTATTTCTTTTCAGGGGACCTGCCGTGGTTCTCAAAACTTTAATATCTGTTCCTTTCAAATCAGTCGTTTTTACTTGGACCAATTAACAACTATTCTAGTACACCAAACTTTAGAAAGAAATGTGGGAGAATTGGGAGCTGTCTTTGTAAAAGGCGATCTGTGTATTTTCTCAAGATCATGTGGTACTAAGACCTTGACTCATGCCCAAAGTCAGTGCTAAATTCCATAAAGCCCAAGAGATAGTGTCCCCTAATTTCTGCCTAACCCCTTTCCCCTGTGACTCTGGCACAAATTAGTTTGTGTAGGACTCTCAAAAGGGACAGCTTATCTTGGCCAACACACCATGGTCAACTCACTACAGGACAACTTGCTGCGGGATGATTCAACGCTGTTGTCAGCCTTGGAAGCCATATTAGCATCAGAAGCTTCCACGCTGCCACATTCCTTTGCCTGGGAAATTGGGATTGGGAGTGGCTGTATTTAGACATAATAGCATTCTTCTTTTCAGTCAAGGTCATGTCATCCTGCATCTGGCTGAGGAGTGATTAGAGGAATGTCTCAAGTTGGGGCAGATGGTGTTTGGGCCATGTGTGGGGGATGGGTTTTTTATTTTCAGTATTGAGGGGAAACCCGGAGATTCAGATTCAAGTTTTCCCAGATATGCCATTATGACAACACTAATAAAATGGAACTTTGAGAAAATGCCTGTCTTGGAGCTCTGGTGTTGGAATTTGTTTTTCTGGAACACTGACAGCTATGTTAATCATTCCATTCTATTACTTTTATTATTGGTGTCCACATTTTCATCAAAATTATTGTAACTCTTGTATTTCTGGATTGACTTCCTTTATTATTATTGGTCATAATCCCGGCAAAAACTAACGTAACTCTTGTATTTCTTGATTGACTTCCTTTATTATTATTGGTCATGGTCCCGGCAAAAATTAATGTAACTTTTGTATTTGTTGAATTGTCCTATGGCAAGCTGTCCCACGGCGAGTTGGCCATGACAAGTTGTCCTATTCCTTTTCAAAAGATTCCTCAAATATACTTTAAAGGTTGGGAGGCTGGGAAGTTCAATACTACTTGTCTCCTACAAAACAGGAAAGCTGGGGAACTCTATGATCTGCTAGCAACAGGAGGGTTAGAGAATGCTATGATCCATACAGTCTGTTCTACTTAAGATGTGTGGACTTCAACTCCCAGAATTCCCCAGCCAGCATGCTGTGTAAAAGGAGACAGGATTTTAGCTGTGGCTGCCATCTTCACTTTTTTGACACCCTCAGAATACCCCTAATAGTTTCACATGGTGCCTGAAAAACCTTATGGCTTAAATGACTTCTTTATTTTTAACATCATTTTTAATTGAGTTTGCGGCTCTTAATGGCCAGGTGCCCCTATAGATTGCAGCGGGCAGTAGAAAAATGAGCTAAAGCCTAAATAAATAAAATTATACAGTGAGCACAAGAACATAGAGCGGTGTTTTTCAACCTTGGCAGCTCTAGGACGTGTGGATTTCAACTCCCAGAATGACTTCTGAAAATCAAAATGTCAACCCAAGATTATGTTAAAGTATGTACTGAAAGTCATTTATTTTAATATGAACTTAACATGTTGAAGTTTATTTTACACATCACAGCTTTATTCTTGACTGTGAAGAGCAGTTCAGTATGGTATTTGCTTCAAAAGAGGCATTCTGATTCATAAGCTAACAAATACATTGATCTTCAGTAGGAATAGGCAAGGTAACTGATTGCAAGACAAGTGGCTGCTTGAGCTTGTATTTCAGCAACATCTGCCCAACCTGTTCCCTGTTTTACCAGAACAGCCAATTAAAAATTATTACTAAAATGAACCCATATAATTAATTTCCAAATTGAAATGTGGCATGTTTAAAATATTGAAACTAATTTGAAATCAAGTAACTTCAAAGATTACTATGCCTGTCCAAATTCAGAGGCTGGTGGTACACAAAACCAAGGGTTTAAATGACTGTGCTTAATTAAAAATGCATATTTGGCTTAAAAAAAACATATGTTTCGTAATATAGCCATCCTCACAAGAAAATGTACATTGACCACAACTCTGCTGCCTCTTCTTTTCACACATATGATGCAGTAATTGCTGTTTTAATCATTTCTTCAGTCCTAGGCCGGCATTTCTTCCTGATCCCAATGATGGAAGTCTCTACACTCTTGGTGGCAAGAATAACGAAGGCTTAACTGTACGTATAAGTTGATCACAAATTAATTATTTTGTTCTCACTGAATGGGAAACACAGCTTTTTTCAGATGAACAAAGCATGCTTATCTAGCTTGCCTTGCTGCTCATGGGAGATTCTTTTGACAATATATGTAAAATTCTGATTTTAAAAGAAATGATACTAGACAATATATTTTTACCCCAAACAAAAAAGTTTTTTCAATCATTGAGTGTGAGGGTCGGTTATGAGTTACTTTTTCCATTGCTATTGTAGCTTTGAGCAGTCCTTTGTAAGTCAAGGACTACCTGCAGTATGAGTTAGCAAAAAGCTAATATCTTAAAATACTGAGCTATGATATCACAGTTGCAAATCCAGCAATTGGTTGGAAGAAGAGCAAAAAGAATGCAGAGGTTATGAAATAGAATGCCTCCATTACAACTCAACTAACGTGGAATAGAATAGAACAGAACAGAACAGAATAGAATACTTTATTGACCAAGTGTGATTGGACACACAAGGAATTTGTCTTGGTGTAAATACTCTCAATATACATAAAAGAAAAGATACATTTGTCAAGAGTCGAGAATCATAAGGTACGACACTTAATAGTCATAAGGTATACAATAAGCAATCAAATCATACTAGGAAACAGTCAATATAAATTGTAAGTATACAAGCAACAAAGTTACAGTCATACAGTCACAAGTGGGAGGGGATGGGTGATAAGGAGTGATGAGAACATTAACAGTAATAGTAGTGCAGACTTGGTAATAGTTGAACAGTGTTGAAGGAATTATTTGTTTAGTAGAGTGATGGCTTTCGGGGAAAAAACTATTCTTGTGTCTAGTCGTTCTGGTGTGCAGTGCTCTATAGCGTTGTTTTGAGGGAAGGGGTTCATAACATGGATTTATAACGTTCACTAACAAAATGGTTTTTGGTACATGGCAATAGACAGTTTCATCTACTGTGATTCATAAGCTATGGCTGCTTTCTTGGAATAAGATTGTCAAACCAAAACCAAACCAAATTATGATTTAGGAATATATATACTCTAGGTTTCTTACAAGAATATACTTGTTTGGAAAATACTCTAAAAGATACTGCAATGTAGATGTGTGATATTTATGCAACCTAAATAGGCCAGGTGGTCACACAATAGGAAATCCTAAGCATCTTTTTTTACACTGGGCACATATATTCTTCCTAAATGTATAGTTCTTTCTGTTCCAATCAGCAGAACAGATTGATAGTACTGAAGTTGTCACTTATTCTATATGGTGTGAAGTACTGGTTTTCGCCTGAAAAAACTTTTGCATTTATCAATTTAATCATCATTTCAGTTTATTACAGTCATAGACCAGAGACCAGAACAAATAAAAACAGTAAATATACAATTAGAAACTGTAGCATAAAATAATAAAAAACAACTAAAATCTATAATAAAATCCAGTCTGCATTTACCAAAATATTGTACAGATTAAGTAATTGTCTTGGAAGCTTGTTATCTGCATCCAGTTTTGGTCACCACACTATAAAAAAGATGTTGAGACTCTAGAAAAAGTACAGAGAAGAGCAGGATGATTAGGGGACTGGAGACTAAAACATATGAAGAATCGTTACAGGAATTGGGCGTGGCTAGTCTAGCAAAGAGAAGGACTAAGGGAGACATGATAGCAGTCTTCCAGGGGCTGCCACAGAGAAGAGGAAGGGGTCAAGCTATTTTCTAAAACACCTGTAGACCAGACAAGGAATGATGGAAGGAAACTGAACAAGGAGAGATTTAATCTAGAAATAAGAAGAAACTTTCTGACAGTGAGAACAATCAACCAATTGAATACCTTGCCCTCGGAAATTGTGGGAGCGCCATCACTTGAGACTTTCAAGAAGAGATTGGACTGCCATTTGTCAGAAATGGTGTAGGGTCTCCCGCTTGGGCGGTGGATTGGAGTAGATGACCTACAAGGTCCCTTCCAACTCTGATTATCGGTTATCTGTTGGTGCCTGCTTTAGATTTATAACTCCAGGAATGGCATGTGGTGATGTTAACATGTTTGGATGCCCAGGCTCCTTCTTTGGAAGCAGGGAAAACCAAATTAAAAATGTTCATTGTTATCTTAAAGAAAATTATTTTGGTTTTGTTGTAAGCCCAACAAATGCTTTCGCTTATTTTTCAATTGCATTACATGTACAATATTGAAAGAGATTAATTGGACTTGGAAACATCTTTTGATGAGGCTAGAAGACAGCCAAGCAATTAATTATAGTCTCAAGGAGATCAGGGAAACAAGCATCCAAAAATCCATCCTATTCCAGGAAAAGGTGGATGTCTGGGATAACTGCATTGGTTCTGGTATTAACTTTAGACCAGGGATCTCCAATCTTGGCAACTTTAAGACTCGTGGACATTAACTCCTAGAATTGATGGCAGAGGAATTCTGGGAGTTGAAGTCTACAAGTCTTAAAGTTTCCAAGGTTGGAGACCCCTGCTCTAACATAGTGCCTCTGTCATTGTTTTCAAAATATGTAAGGGTTAAATAGGACTGATGTGATCATCAGAGATTTCTGTTGCTTAGTTACTTAAGAACAGCAGCTTTGTGATGAAATAGAGATTAAATTTGGCTTTCTACGAATTTTTCTTCTTCTTCCTGAAACTGTTACAACTTCCTCTTACAATTTTGGAAAAACAAATGTGTTTCCTCTCAAATTGCCCTAAAGGCACAGTGCACAGTGGTAACATTAGTTAGAGGAAAGAGCAATCACTTTTGCATCTGAAATTAAAGAAGATAGCAACTGATGGGAAAAAAATGTTTCTCTGGGTTTTGAATGGGAATTGCAAGACATTTGAAAAGCATCAAGTTGGAGAAGGCTGAAGTACACAGCAGGAAGTGAAGAAAAAGATTTTCCCCCGGTATAAGTCACCTTTTCTCCATTCTGTGTAGGTGTCAACCTTTTCTAAACACCGTTTTGTTAGCACTTGCAGCCTTTAGCGTGTTAAGAAGGCATTAAACTTTAGATTTTTGAAGTACACTGAGGTCCTGAAGGTGGCAATTATGCTAGACTTGTCATCTTCCCACAAGAAAGTAAAAATCACACCGTGTTTAGAAATAATTCTAAAATGCACTTTACTCAAGTGGTTTAGTATATTCTCACCAATTTCTTTGAAAGATTGAGATCTGTTTCATAGCATATTGTACTACTTCAGCACAGGAAATTTATTTTTTTTTCCCTGCCCACAAACCTGAAATACAAAACATGAAGTACTTTTAGTGATCTTGAACTTTTTATTTTTATTTGATGTTTCTCCATACATACAGGGGGTCAAAATTGCTATTTTTGGAAGTTAAACTCATCCCTGAAACACAATTACACTTATGCCTGAGGGATAAATAATTTTCACTGCAGTTCCTTATGAACTAGAAGGCCCCCGTGCTGTGCTGAAGCTCTTGAAATCGTAGCCCATGTTTCATCTCATACTTTTTACTAGATACAGGTAGTCCTCGGCTTACAACATTTAGCAATCATTCAAAGTTATAACAGCACTGGAAAAAGTGACTTATGGACATTTTTCACACAACCAATTCAGCATGCCCATGGTCATGTGATCAAAATTCAGGCACTTGGCAACTGACTCAAATTTATGACGGTTGCATTGTCCTGGAATCATGTGATCACTTTTGGTGACCTTCTGACAAGCAAAGTCAATGCGGAAGCCAGATTCACTTAACAACTGTGTTACTAACTTAATAAACTACAGTGTTTCACTTAACAGCTGTGACAAGAAAGGTCATAAAATGGGGCAAAACCCACTTAAATATCTCACTTAACAGAAATTTTGATCATAAGTCGAGGACTACGTATATTGCTTCCTCCTTATAATACTTCATTAACAGTTCTCAGAGCACTTGAATTATTCATTCATACAGTATATACTCAACAGTTTCCTTAATGGTTGCAATATTTTTTTTCTTCTGAAATGAACAATTTGGCAAAGGTTAATGAGTTAAGAGAACCAGTTTGGTGTAGTGATTAAGGCACCTGACTAGAAAGCAGAAGATCATGAATTGTAATCCCACCTGAGACATGAAAAGCCAGCTGGGTGGCTTGGAGCCAGTCAGTCTTTCAGCCTTAGCAAAACGAAGGCAATGGCAAACCACTTCTGTGATCTTGCCAAGAAAACTGCCTGAACCTATCCATGGAGTCAATACTAACTCAAAGGGACCCCCCCCCCCCCCCCAAAAAAAAAAAAAAAAGCTAAAAGTAAAATATGTGTCATCTTATTGCTGCATAGTTTTGTCTGCCAAGTCTGCTTTGCTATTTGATGTTGGTCACTCAAGCAACATAGTAATTTTGATTAATCTGGCTTGACTGTGCTATACATAATGGCTCACTATATGAACTAGGTAGAACAGCTCTCTCTAGCCATGTGCCCCTTCAGAGTGGGTTGGGATTACAAATTCTAGAACCCCCAGTTAGCATGGCAACTAGCAAACACACTGGGTAGTATGGGTGTGAGAATATGGGGTGATACAGATATACAGATATACTGCAGTGCCTCTATTTTTATCTTTAAGATGTAGAAGTTGTAAATTGCTTTTTACCGATACTATATAGACATGAAAAATACTACATTATTTTACCCCTGCCATTACCAGCCTGCTTGAGTTTAGACACAACATCTTTATAGTAGGTATACGTCATATGTGTGTTGTAGTTTTTTTGATACCGAGGTGTGAGGATAAGGTAGGTGCTGCAAACAGGTATCCAGTGTGTAAACATCTCATAAACTGGATGAATACACTGCATGTTCTCCCAAATGACCTGGACACCATGTGGAATTTTACATTCTGTACTAAGTTTTGTTGGCAGGACAATTACTCAGTGCTAAAAGCGGGCACTTCGGCTTTCACTGCTCAACATTGGAGTTACTGCATTTCTAGAAATATCCAAAGCAGGAGCACTGGCTATTGATCAGGAAGATCAAGATGGACCATTCAGCCCATTTTGGGCTGGTCCTTGATATTTAGCTTCTCAATTCTGAGTGTAAAACACACAAAGGGTTATACATGCTATCTTGAACGCCTTTGAGGAAGTACGAGATTCGAGAAATAACTGCATTTAAAAGACAGTTTTTCTTTTTGATAAATAATTACAATGAGACTTTTTTTTTGTTTTATTTTGTTTGGGAGGGTTGATTTATGTTGTTTTTCTCTTTCACTATCCATGCCAGTGTGTTCCATTTTAATCTCTTCTGTCATCATACATCTTGAAGTGTTTAGAGCAAATAGGTGTACCATTCTCCCCCCACCCCTGAAAACAAGTGGGCATTATAGAGCAATAGCACCTGCTTCTGTTTCCTGGACTTGCTTCTCAAAATAGAAGCCTTAAGCTGCTCCCTAGGGAATGTGAACAAAGTTCCAATCAGTAGTAGAATAAGGGTAGTAAACCGTATATTTAGCAAAAAGAATGCAAGAGTAAATAGATGAAAAACTAAGGCTTACAGATACCTCTTCTCTGGGAAAGTAGCAATGACCCAAAATTGATACTGTAGTGTTACTTGCTGATTTAAATCTTTGTCGTTTTGTGTGACGCAAGGCAAATGCAGATGGCAGATATTGCTAATTGGTATTGACGTAAACGAAACAACTCGACTCTGGCAGTCCCCTTCAATAACAACCTGCTTTGAAATGGGATTAATCAATTGTCTTTGTCTTGCAATCCTTGCTAAATGTTTGCTATGAAGTGAAGATGGCTAATACGAATATTTATGTTCTAGAAACTGCCATTCACCATCCCAGAGCTTGTCCAGGCCTCCCCTTGCCGCAGTTCAGATGGAATTCTATACATGGGTAATGTTCTATTTCTTTCTGAAAAAAAATAACATTTGCATTTATTTTTAAAGCGTTTCCATGTGAATATAAAACACAGGGTATGTGTCTCCAGAATACTTGCAATGGAAATTTATTTCCATTAAGGCCCTCGGATATTTTCTCATGCTTAAATCTAGTTTATGCAACAAACCAAAGATTACTTTGTCATTTTTATGCGCTGAAGTTTATTTAGAAATCCCCTGTGTGCTGAGTATAATGTTATGTTTGACAGACTACCAAGTACTGTCTCCATATGGCAATTGTGTAGGGTTGTTCTTTGCTTGTTTGACTTTGGGTTTTTTGTTTGTTTTGGGATTACCTGAATTTTATTTAATCTTCAGCAGTTAATTCCTTGGCTGGATTTTTGCCAATCGTATGAGCTTCCTTTGTTTTATGTTCATATATGCTTGGTAAAGCATACATCTTAGTGGCTAGTAGGTAGGAAACTGATTCTGAAAATACAAATAGTCCTCAATTTACAACCACAATTGATACTGGAACTTCCATCGGAGTCATGCTCATTTTTTTAATTATTTTATTTATTAAATTTATATTTAGGAGCTTTTTTGCCATGGTTATTAAGTGAACTGCTACTGTTCTTACGTGAGTCACAAAGTCATTAAGTGAATCCAGCTTTCCCTATTGACTTTGCTAATTGGAAGTTGGCTAGGAAGGTCACTAATGGAAATCATTTGACCTCAGGAAACTGCAACCACCATAAATACATACCGGTTGCCAAGAATTATTATTATTACCTGAATATAGGAACGCTGGTCATAAGTAATTTCTTCAGCACCACCATAATTTTGAATGCTCACTAAACAAATGGTCTTAAATCGAGGACTAACTGCACTACTTCCCTTCAAAGTTAATTGTACTCATGTTGATGTTTACTATTAGGGAAGAAGCAGGACAGCTGGTACGTAGTCGACCTTGCAACAGGAGAAAAACAGCAGACATTAACCTCTTCATTTGCTGAAAGCTTGTGCCCATCTACCTCACTGCTGTACCTTGGTCGAACAGGTAAGAACGTTTTGAAAGCCAAGCCATTGGAAAAGGGAGATGCTTATACTGAAGTCTTCCTGCCATCCTGGAGACCTTAGGAGGGCACCTGTCCTGATTTCTCAGAGATCAGAGTGAACATTCTTGTACCCCAGCCTCTGAGATGGCTTTGTGTTAGTGTTATACTTCTGTGTCAGAAGTATTTTTGTGGTGAAAGGATTTGTGACATCACAGTTGTCTGGGGGATGGCTTCCAGGTCCCCAGTGCCCACCAAAGTGGTGCCCATCGAAGTGATGCCCATTTAGCTACTCACGGTTTCTCACTTTCGAACCGCTGGATCGGCAGAAGCTGGAGCATGTGACCGGAGCTCACCCTGTCCCATGGCAGCAACAGGTCTCAAACATGAGCCTGCCGATCATTAGCCCAGCGTTCTAACCTCATGAGCTACAGAGGTCCTTTGTGTCAGTGTTGAAAAAGCTAAAATGAGACTTGCCATTGTTCAGCATTCTTATAGGCTTCCACAGGTAATCCATGTCAGCTCGAGAGTTAGCTTATGAGTGTTCCTTTCATTTAGTTAGTGGAACTGTGTGTCTGTCTGTCTGTGTGTTTGTGTGTGTGTATGTGTAAATACATGCATATGTGTCTTAGATCACCTGTGGGGGAAAAGGAAACAGCATTTCTTCAGTCCTGCTCATACTCCTACTCCTACTTATTTCATACTCATAGATAGGGTTGCTTTATAAAGATTGGCCTTACACCAAGATATCAGATTAGCTTCCCACTCAAAATGAGACACTGCTGCTCACTGATATTTAGTGAAATATGCTGAGGCTTTGTCCGATGAGAAAACTGCTTATATCTGATATATCTGATAATATCTGATTTCATAAAGATCGTGAGAGTTCTGCTGGATTAGAGTCAAATCTTTTTTTCCCCATAACACCCAATCAGAGGCTGGTAAGAATTTCCCAGCATTCCATGGTGCACGTTTGCTCTGTATGCTAGTAGAAAGAGACTCGATGCCATTGTTTTGTTTTTTTAAATCCTTCACAAAATATTGTTTTCCTTTCAACAGAGTATACCATCACCATGTATGATACCAAGAGTAAGGAACTCCGCTGGAATGCTACTTACTTCAATTATGCGGCAACGTTGCCTGATGAAGATGCCCAATATAGTAAGAATATTAATCCTACCTTGAGGCTGAAGTAATAAGACTGCTTGTTTTGTCTAATTATGAAGTGTCGTTTTTTTTTTATCTGTGCTCATTCCAGAAATGTCTCACTTTGCATCTAATGGAGACGGACTAGTGGTGACTGTGGACAGTGAGTCCGGGGATGTCTTGTGGATCCAGAATTACGGATCCCCTGTTGTAGCTTTTTACATCTGGCAGCGGGAAGGCTTATGGAAAGTAATGCACACCAATGTGGGAGTAGAAACCCTGCGCTACTTGACGTTCATGTCCGGTGAAGTTGGGCGCATCACTAAATGGAAATATCCATTTCCCAAAGAAACTGAGGCGAAAAGCAAACTAATGTGAGTGTGAGAGCTTCCCCACCCCTCCCCCAATCACAGGCTGTTTGGTTGTTTGTCAAAAATTGTGCATTTAGTATTATCAAGTCAGCTCAGTCATTCTCTTGCAGGGATTCAGTAATCAATCTGATTTAGTATGGGATTCAAGTACAGTCTCACATTACAGGTAGTCAGTTCGTTTAGTGGCCATTCAAGTTACAAGGGCATTGTATGTTATGACTGTTTTTCACCCTTAAAACCATTACAGCATGGTCTTTACGTGACGAAAATTGAGATGCTTGGCAACTGGCATGTACTTATAATGGTGGCAGGGTCATGTGATCACGTTTTGTGACCTCTGGCAAGTAATGTCAATGGGGAAGCCAGATTCATTAAAACAGCCGTGTTATTAACAATGGCAGTGATTCACTTAACAACTCTGACAAGAAAGGTCATAAAGCGGAGCAAAGCTCACTTAACAGTTGTTTCACTTAACAGAAATATTGGGCTCAACTGTGGCCGTAAGTTGAGGACTTCCTGCTCTTGCTGTCAGCCTTTTTTCATGGATGAAGAGCACTTTGCATTGAAAATAATTCAAATATTCTAGACTCTTCTGGGGCCATTATTAACATTTCCTCATGAGAATCTCTGCAGGCAACGTTAATGCCAACCCCAAAACAAGAGCAAAAATAAGCTGCTGCACAGGGGCCACAAAAGATGCAAACAGATATCCAAGGTTTGCTTTCTGTTGCAAAGATATCTCCTACACAGTTTTAATAAATTCCTGCAGACGTAGACAGGTGTGGTAGACATTTAGGCAAAAGGTTAGGTAGGGGCTGTTTTGCCTGAGGCCTGAATACCTCTCTGGGTCTAGGACATAGTTTGAGGGCAGCCATTAAGGATCATGACTGGGTGCGTTGTTCACTACATCAGTGATCCTAATGCAGTGAGCCATATGTGTTTGTGTGTGTGAGAGAGAGACACAGGCATAAGTGCAAGGAAAAACCAGGCTGTGCCAATAGTTAATCCATACCAGAAAAATTGTTACCACCCTTTTGTGACACTCAAAAAAGGTTCTAATAATTTTCACATAGAGGTGGGTACTGCCAGGTATTATCCAGAAACAGGGAAAAAAGCCCCATATTTAAAACTTGTCTCTTTTTTCTCATCTGTCCTTTTTTTTTGTTAATGCATACTGGCCTAGTAAGCATAAATACGTTGAGAGCAATATTTACGGAGGATGATGTACAACTGAAAATAGAGAGTGGGAGAAGGAAAGGAGAGAGAGTGTGTGTATTGTTCAAGTCTGCATTAAGGCCTTGGTAATTCCTTGGCACACTGATCTTTGTAGGGTTTTTCTGCAATAATAATCTTAGGGCTATCAACGTAATCCCTGGACCTATACCGGAGGTCCTTGACTTATGACCATTCATTTAACGACTGTTTTAATTTTCAGTGGCAGTAAAAAAAAAGTGACTTATGACAGTTGCAGCATCTCCCTGGCCACGTGATCAAAATTTGAATGCTCGGCATGTATCTACAATGGTTATAGCATCTCAGGATCATGTGATCACCATTTACGACCTTCCCAGCCGGCTTTCCAACAAGCAAAGTCAATGAGGGAAGCCAGATTCGCTTAATGACCCCATGATTTACTTAACTGCCGTGATTCAGTTAACAACCATTGCAAGCAAGGTCACAAAATCAGGCATGATGCATTTAACCCCTGCCTTGCATAGCAATGGAAATTCTGGTTCCAATTGTGGTCATAAGTCAAGGACAGCCTGCACGGTATTGTTCAATCAGTCTCTTCATTTATTTGAGAACCCATAATAATAGGTTAAGTCCAAGGGTCCATTTCGTTTATTTCCAAGGCAAAATTTACTTCAATCGTTTCCCTATTTTCACAATCTTCTTTAATGTAAAACTTTTGTATAAGCCTCAGGCACTGTTCCTGTTGGGTGTGCTGGATAATAGAGGCATGTCACTATTAACTTTTTCTTCCTGATTCCCAATGTTCTTCCTCTAGGCCAACACTTTACGTAGGGAAATACTCTACCGGCTTATATGCTTCGCCATCGATGGTACACGAAGGAGTGGCTATTATGGTATGTGTGCACAGCTGATGTAACCCACAAATCAGCTTTCCTTCTTCTTTGTCTATTCCACCAGAGTTTGGATGTACATCCAGTATATTTAATGAATTCTGTTTATTTTCCTTTATTTGGTTTAATTAAAGAAAAAAAATACTTGTATTTCTTAAGTCCAATGTAAGCTACCACATGTTTTGGACTCCCATGTTTAAGTGTGACTGGCAGCAGTGGCTTGTGTGAATTACAGTTCCAAATTTCTGAAAAGCATAAGCTGCCTGTCCCCAAATTGAATAACCAAAAATAGAAAAGCTTTGTGAATTCCACAGAGCTGTGCCTAAATGTGAAATGTTTAACTGCATGAAAATATTTATTTTGTTTTACGTTTATAAAGTATTAAATGTTCCATTCCTGTACCTAAAGATTCCACATTTTTGACGTTGTTCCTCTCTCTCTCTCTCTCCAGCCCCGGGGAAGTCCCATTCCATTGATAGAAGGCCCCAAAATTCAAGGAGTCACCATTGAAGAATGTGTGATCACCCCAAGTACTGATCTAAGGTTTCAGCCTGGATTTAAGTCAAAGAAAGGACTCCATTATCTGAGGAACCACTGGCTTTTAATAGGTACCTGAAAGGCTTTTTCTACATTATACTGCCTTCTGGTGAACAAAATGGAAAATTAAAATAAGAATTACATTCTTGAAGCATACTGTCCAAGTAAACCCAACTGTATTTCCATTTCTTTTTGGGTGGATTTTTAATAAACAAGAGATGGAAAAATAATAAAATTCTCTTTTCTATGAATATACTAACAATAATGCATAAAAAAACAGTTTCATAGAAGTCAGTCAATTGCTACCATATTATAATTGGTTTAATTTAAAGTTTTAAAGAAAGTTTTCTATGTTTCTGTCCTTTTACAAAATATATATCAGGAAGGGGAACTTGGAAGGGGAAAAATAATTTTAAGTATAATAAGATTATTATGAAGTACAAAAAGCATGCTCCAAAGTTACATCTTGAGCTCCTGACTTGTTGAGTTCATTTGCTATCAGTAAGTTGAAACCCAGAACAGTTTTAATGAACTAGCAATGTGATTCTTTTCAGATCCAGCATATTAATGTAAAAGGATACAATATGCAACTATTCCACAGAATAGTTTTGAATAGAATTCAAAACCGGTTGCAGGAATTGGGTTTCTCTAGTCTAGTGAAAAGAAGGACTAGGGGTGTCATGATAGCAGTGTTCCAATATCTCAGATGATGCCACAAAGAAGAGGGAGTCAAGCTATTTTCCAAAGCACCGGAGGATAGGACAAGAAGCAATGAGTAGAAACTAATCAAGGAGAGAAGCAACTTAAAACTAAGGAGAAATTTCCTGACAGAACAATTAATCAGTGGAACGACTTGCCTCCAGAAGTTGTGAATGTTCCAACAGTGGAAGTTTTTAAGAAGAGATTGGACAACCATTTGTCTGAAATAATATAAGGTTTCCTGCCTGAGCAGGGGGTTGGACTAGAAGACCTCCAAGGTCTCTTCCAACTCTGTTAGTCTGTTATGTTTTCTCTTTTAAGTGAGATTGGGTAAACTCTTAGACTGGTGTAAAGAAATTTTGGCTCTGGATATTTGCGGAACTACAACTCCAGACATTCTCAGCCAGCCTAACCAATGAGGAAGAGTTCTAGGGAAGGGATGACAACCAACTTCTGAAGCCATGTAGATTCTAGTCTTAGAAGGCAATCTTATTGAGTGACTGGTATTATGATAGCTAAGTGGCACCTCAGACACAACCAACCTTGGGAACTAATAATAGTGAAGGACAGTTATTGGCTTCTTGTCTTGTTTGCAATATTCCAAAGAAATTGGTCACTATTGGAAATTGAATTCTGAGTTAAATTAATCTTTGGTCATCTAACTGGGACTGTTCCTTGTTTTCTTGTATTCATGAGCATACTGTGTGAAACTGTTTCGTGGACATTTCCCCCCCCCTTTGGGAATAACACAAAAACCATGTTCCTATTTGAAGGGCACCATGAGACCCCATTATCCGCCTCAACCAGGATCCTGGAGAAATTTCCAAGCAACTTGCCGAAACGTCAGGAAAATGTGATCCCAGCAGATTCAGACAAAAAAGCTTTTGAAGAGGTTTGTTTTTTTTTTTTTAAAAAAAAACCCAGTTAACAAATTTAGTAGAGAATATTCCACGTGCGTAAAATAAATAGATTCAACCACCAAATATTATCAGTACATTTTCCCAAGCAAATATATTATTCATATATTTCTTTTGCAGGAGCTTATGTCATTCTTAAAGGCCGAGCAGCCTTTTCAAATTAGCTTACTTGCAAAATAAAAATAAACACAAATATCAAATGAATATTAATATCTCCAGAATTCCACAAAACTATCCAAAATCAGCAATGAAGAACTGGAATGAAAAATCCTATTTAGAGATCAGTTAGAAATCCTAACTATTCAAATTAATCTGCTTAAAAGAAGATGTGAACAGTGGTGGGTTTTTTGGACATGCATTTTAATATGTCATATGTAATGTAACAATCAATTCCAGCACGATGCATTCCCCATTTAAAAGTGTGTTAATAGGCCCTGTTGATGACCTTAAGACTAAAATCATTCCTCAGATTACCTCAAATGATTTGGCCATTACCTTGCCATTGATGAACTAATTCCCAATTATATATTCTTTGTACACAACAACACTTCATTCAAAATGGAATCGTTGCATTTCATTTTCTAGGAGATGCACAGGAAGAGTTTGCAACTCTCTTGACCGGAATCAGTGATTTTATAGGTCTTGCAGAGAAACAGGAGACCGAGGGTGTGGGTGGGCTTCTTGTGTAACATGGTAAGGACCCCAGTTATATATTCAAAGGTTAGGAGCCCTGCAGAAGATAAATTAAGCATGCCTGAGCTCTGGATGAGAGTTCATTGAGGGCCCTAGGCAAGAGTGGAATATCCACTCTTGATATTGATTGATTGAGGAATGAAAAATCGATTGAGAAATATTTGTAGCCTACCTTTGAAAGAAAGGACTCACTGGGGAAGAGCCTAATGCTGGGAACAATTGAGGGCAATAGAAGAAGGGGACGACAGAGAACGAGCTGGTGGCTGGAGTCACTGAAGCAGTCGGTGTGAGTTTAAATGGATTCCAGGAGATGGTAGAGGACAGGAAGGCCTGGAAGAACATTGTTCATGGGGTTGCGATGGGTTGGACACGACTTCGCAACTAACAACAGCAACAACCTTTGAAAGTAGACAGAAGAAACAGATCAACTGGGAAGAGTTGGTTACTTTTTACATTGAATTTACAATTTAAAAAATAATAATTTTCATAAATCTGAAATGTTGTGAAACTGTCAACATTAAACCTGATCTTTGAAAACTTGGTATATTTTTGCTGGGGCCAGTTTTCAAACTCTCTTAGTAAGGCTGAAAATTGAATCTTTGCATTATTTTCTCTTAATTGTTCAAGAAACAAACCTAAGCTGTCGTACCAGAGAGGGGATCATTCAAATTGATGCAGTTCTTGCTTCTCAGGCAATTAATATGGCTGGCAGTCCCGGGAAGAATTTACCGCACCCTGTTCCAGAGAATGCTGCCGAGACAACCAGCCAAACTACAACCCGACCAGAGGCTCCGGTTGATTCCATCCTGAAGGACTTTGCCACCGTTCTCTTGAGCACTTTCCTGCTTGTTGGCTGGGTAGCCTTTGTTATTACCTATCCCATGGTATGTGTGTGTGTGTGCAGCCATCATTTTAAAGCAATAGCCAGGCTCGAAAAATATTCTGTGAATTCTTGAACAGGGATGTCTTAATAATAGTGGAACAACTTGCCTCCAAAAGTTATGAATGCTTCAACACTGGAAGTTTTTAAAAAGATGTTGGATAACAATTTGTCTGAAGTGGTGTAGGGTTTCCTGCTAGGCAGGGGGTTGGACTAGAAGACCTCCAAGGTCCCTCCAACTCTGCTATTCTGTTCTACTCTAATATAACAATAGTGAATGGTTGGGCATGGATAAGGAAGTATAGACATGTTCCGTTTTTTTACAAGAAACCCTTTAGACTTCCCAGGTCACTCAATTTCTGCTTTCTAAGTGAAAAGTAAAATAAATAATCTTGCAATACAGAAACTCTATTTTGGATTTGCCAAGAATTTTCTACCTCACTGAAGACATATGAAATCAGACTTCTGTACATTTGGGCATTGTGGTGTGAAAATTAAAACCAGCAATGATAAAGTTAACCCTCTGTCTCAATGAATGTGATATTTTTGGGTCTTTTCAGAAGCTTTCTTCAAACCAATACCTTTTCGTATTATAGTTCCCAGAATTAACTATGTATGAAATTGAAAGCATAAGGAAAGAGAGGGCTTTATGAGACCATTTTAAGCTCATTCCTATTGCTTAAGATTATTATTATTTAATTCTTTTAAGAGCATGCACCATCAGCAACAACGCCAGCACCAGCAATTCCAGAAACAGATTGAAGAGAAGCTGCAATTGTTGAAGCAGCAGCCTTTCAGACCTCCCATAGACCTTCCTCCTGAGGCACTTCTGGAGGGTCCTTGTGTCAGGCAAGATGGCTCAGCCACCAGCTCACCAAATATGTCGCCAAAAACGTCAAACCACTCTGGTTACTCCAACATCTCTGCCTCTGACGTTGGAAGCTGCCTTTCCACCGAACCTGAAGGAGGTGCTAAAACGTGACCATTTTTTTTCTCAGTGGGTTTAGGATTAATGATATTTCCCATCAGGCCTAATGGGTCAGAGTTGAGGGCTTGGCCACTGTATCTGTGATATTTTTTAAGTTCAGGTTTGTATTAATGTGATGTGAATCTGGTTTTTAAACACTAGATGAAAACCTCATACAATTGTCCACTAAACCAATGGTTGTAAAAAGTCTTTATCTAGCACAGGTCCTCCACCGTACAATGTTTCTCATCCTTATAGGAAGATTTCAGGATCTGCTATCTTCAAGTGAAGGGTTGAAAAGTTGATTCATCAGCAACCTTTTTTTATCTGGATCTTTTCTGGATTGGATTTCAGTCCTCATAATTATTAGCATTCATGCCTAATAGCCATGCTGATTAAGCATCACAAGAACTGAAATCCAACACCTCTAGACTAAATCAGGTTAGGGAAGTTATGTTATACATTGCAAGTTAACAAAATCTTAGGTCCATGAGCTGTCCATGCACCTTATTGATACTACTATAGCATTTGTTTTCTTTAGTATATTTGAACTGTCGTTGCTACCTTTGAAGTCTTGACTGCCTCAGAAGAAACTTCTTAATTCCTTTTAATCCCTTTATCTTGACTCTTGGAGTTGATACTTTAAACAGCTATTGAAAAATGTAATGTGTGGTTCTTTTTCTTCCTGTTTCTTTCATGGCTTTTCAGATGGAAATTCAGGCACCATTGTGGTTGGAAAGATTTCATTCAATCCGAAGGATGTCCTTGGACATGGAGCCGAGGGGACAATTGTTTATAGGTAAAGCAAAAGATATATTTTCAGGAAATATTTTGTAATCTAGTGTATCGATGCATTTGTAATCTCATGTATCGATGCATTTGTAATAAATTATTATAACTAGATGGATGTCCTTGCAGCTCTGTACAGGTAGTCCTCAACTTATGAGTGGTCATTTAATTACTGTTTAAAGTTATGACAGATTTTAAGAGAAATTACCTATCACCTACCCTCAAAATTACAACTTCCCCCCTCTGCAGTCACATGATTGCAATTGGCAGCCAATTCCCATTTATGATCAATCGCAGCATTCTGCAATCACGTGATCACAATTTGCTATGGTTTTTGCCATTTTCCAGCAGTGCCAATATGCTGGATTCACAATCATATTAACTTAAGAACCACATATTTCACTTAATAACCATGGTGATTCGCTTAGGAATATTGTAAAAACAGTAGTAAAATCAAGTCTGCTCACATAATACCTTGATTTACAACTGCAATGACTAGTAACAAAATCCCAGGCTCCATTGTTGTAAGTCAAGGACCACCTGTATATTGTTGAGAGAGACCAGCCTTTCTTAAATTTTCCTTCATACCATGTTGATCTGCCTTTTTACTAATTGTAAGAACAGAACCCTTTAGGCCAGTGCCCGCCAATCTTTTGGGCACCAGGGACCAGTTCTGTGGAGGACAGTTTTTCCAACGGATTGCTGAGCAGATGGGGCTTCGCTTGTGGTGAGGCCTAGATCCTAGCGGGTTATGGACCACTGCTGGTCCATGGCCTGGGATTGGGGTCCCTGCTTTAGGCCATCAAATGTGGCTCAGTTTAAGAATTTAAATTAAAGCGTGGCTGAGTAACTTCCACCTAAACAAATCCTGTCCACCATCCTTTCCTGGGTTACTAATCCCACAGTCCAGCTGCTTTTCCTAATGTTCAGTCAGAATCTGCCTTAGTTCTATGTTGTACATTCTGGAATGAATGATGGCACACGGGTCCTGATCTTTTTTTCATGATGCCCCTTCAGGTACTTGAAAAGTGCTACTAAATGCACCCAGTTGCTCTGATCGTCTGTGCTTTTTGGGGATGCTGTGAAATTATATGTGGATTATGCAATCTGCCTTTCCTGTTTATTCGATTTTAAGAGGGACTTTATTGTAGCCCTGGCAGTTTTTTGCTTCCTTTCCCATCGTATTTCCTTAGCAGAAAGGTTCTTCCAGAGACCAAGAAAAAGTTTTACACTGCGACTTTACAACTAGGAACTTTGCACAGTAGACCTGTCTGCTACCCATGTCACTTTTTGTTTTCAAGTTAGAAAAATACACTACCCTCTTTGCAATAGCAATAGCACTTAGACTTATATACCGCTTTATAGTGCTTTACAGGCCTCTCAAAGCGGTTTACAGAGTCAACATATTGCCCCCAACAATTTGGGTCCTCATTTTACCCACTTCGGAAGGATGGAAGGCTGAGTCAACCTTGAACCTGATGGGATTCGATCTGCCAAAAGAGTGTCCCCTGCTCCCATAAATGTATCCACAGCCTAGGATATTCTTTCTAAACCAGATTAAAAATCTTTTGAAATACTGTTGTAAGCTTCTTAACGCCGTATTCGAGATGAGACTTTAACTGACCGCATGGATGAATGCTAAATCATTGCCCCCTTGTATATTGGAATATCCACAGGGGCACGTTTGACAACAGAGATGTTGCTGTGAAGAGAATTCTCCCCGAATGTTTCAGCTTTGCTGACCGGGAGGTCCAGCTGCTGCGTGAATCTGATGAACACCCCAATGTAATCCGCTATTTCTGCACAGAGAGGGACCGCCAGTTCCAGTACATTGCTCTGGAACTCTGTGCTGCCACTTTACAGGAGGTAAACCTGAATTATATATCTTTTGTGTGTTTTTTTTTTATTATTATTATTATTATTATTATTATTATTATTATTATTATTATTATTATCATTATTGAACAGATTTATAAGGCTGACCAACTCACAACAGGCAGTTTATGTCATTAAAATCCACCACATAAAAACATCTTGACCCTCCCCTTAGCTTTCAGGTTTAAGCCCAGTCTGCTGGTGAAACTCGCCAGCCCCTTATTCCTCATTGGCTGAATGACTGTGGAGATTCTCAGTCATCCAGGTCATGGTTGTCCCAAACGTGCTTTCTCAAGAAGCAATTGGACCTTTTTTTTTGTATTTCCTTAAAAACGTTTTGCTTCTCATTCAAGAATCTCCAGAACTGAAGAAGCTTCTTGGATGAGAAGTGAAACATCTTCAAAGAAAAACAAAGAAGTTGCCTTTTGAAAAAGCACCTTTGGGACATTGTCTGAGTGTGCCAATCAGAACAAATCCCATTGCACACACACACACACCCAATCTGTCTCTTCCTCTGGTATCTATAGATAGCAGATACAGTTTTGGGCTTTTTCCCCTTTGCATCTCATTCACCCGGAATCTTTCTGGCTGTCTTGTAATTTGAAAGCTTTGTCTCTGCCTCTTATCACTCTTGCTCTCAAGTAAACTTTGTAACTCTCTTCCTTTAAAGTCTTCCCTTAAAGACTGCTAGGTCCCTTGTCTCCTTAGGCTCCCTTTTCTTCCCTTTGCCCAGCGCCTCTGGACTGATCCTCTCCTGCTTCTCCTCTCCTGTCTCCTTTTGTGCATCTCTCTATGTCCAATCTGCTGTTACCTGGTGGAATCCCTGAACTTACAGCTCTACATAAGAATCTTTTTTCCTCTGGTTTTGCTTCCTTCCAATTACAAGGCTCTGTAATTCAATGTTTCACACCCAAACCTTTCAGATCAAGCCCCAACCAGTTTACACCATTCATTTCCCAATTCTACTGCTACTTTCTGGGTTACACACTTCATGGGAATTGTAGTCCCAAATACCAGGTGGTCATTGGTTACCTCTCCTACAGAAGTCTATGGAGATTCTTAACCATCCAGGGCACAATTGTCCCAAAGGTGCTCTTCCAAAAAGCAATTGGATTTTCTTTGTTTTTTCCTTGAAAAAAAACTTCTCTTCTTTCTCATCCTAGAAGCTTTTTCAGTTCTGACTGAATAGTTCAGTTCAATCAGAAATGAAGAAGGTTTGTGGATGAGAAATGAAATGTTTTCAAGGAAAAAAACAAGCAAGTCCAATTGCCTTTCTATTTGCTCTCTTACACGAATTACACACCCCAGTGACATGCATGTTTACCTAGAAACAAATTGCTGTTTGGTCTGCTTTCCAGAGAGACTACAGAGCATTGCAACGTTAATCTCGTTCTGATTTTGTGTATTTGTAATTTTAGTATGTGGAACAGAAGGACTTTGGTCATCATGGCTTGCAGCCAATCACCCTCTTACAGCAGACCATGTCTGGCATGGCTTATCTTCACTCTCTCAATATAGGTAAGAAGCCCTTTTATTTTAATGAGCAGCTCTCTCACTGCCTTTTTTAAGGGAAGAATTAGAGGCTTCCTTTGGCTTGACAGGATAATATTTTTTCAGGAAATTGAGGAAGCTTCTGGGGTTGTGAGATGGAAAGTAAACAAATGAAGGCCAGACCTACTGTTTTATGTAATAGCAACATTATATATCTGGCTGGAAGTTGATGAGAAGATAAGAAGTCAGCGTAACAAAGATGGGATAAAAATGTAGGAATTAGATATATAATGAAGGGACGCTAAACATCTCTTTTAGTGAGCTGCATAACCCATGAACTATAGGGTTGACTTTCTTCTCTACAAGGAAAAATGGGAAAGATGCATGTTATTAAAAGAAGATCATTTCTGCACCAGTGACTTTATATCATTATAACAAGGCTGTGTGTGTGTGTGTGTGTGTGTGTGTGTGTGTGTGTGTGTGTGTGTGTGTGTGTGTGTGTTACAAAGAAGCTGCATCCCCTAGCCATCATCATCAACAATATAAAACCTATACTTGGGGCTCTTATGGTGGTACCACAGCAGTTTGATGATGACAGATGATGCCATAAATAAGCAGTATGGGAATAAGCCAAGTCTATAATCAGTCTGGATTTTGAGATGAGATCAGCATTCTGAAGCAATAAGTTGGCTCTTTTCTCATTCGGGGTCTTCCTCTTGCCTTCCTTTCAGTCCACAGAGACCTGAAGCCCCACAACATCCTCATCTCTATGCCGAATGCCCATGGCAAGGTAAAAGCCATGATTTCCGACTTTGGCCTCTGCAAGAAGCTTGCAGTCGGCAGGCACAGTTTTAGCCGCCGGTCTGGAGTCCCAGGCACCGAAGGTTGGATTGCTCCGGAGATACTGAGCGAGGACTGCAAAGAGAATCCAGTAAGTCACAAGCATTTTGCTCGTTTGCTTAAATCTTTTTTTGCTGAGGTTTCCTTGAACGGTGATTTGAATTAAGGCACATATTTATGTGATGGCCTCTTTTTTCTTTCTCTTGCATGAAGAAGGTGAGAAGCAGGGTAGGATATCCTGCAGAAATTTGAAAGGATTCACCTCTGGGACAGTTTTCCTTCCTAACAAGAAAGAGAGATCTAATCCCTCTTTAGGATAAAGTCAATCTTTAATAAGGTCCTAGATCGGCCTAGCTCTCTTTAGATAAGTGTGGATTTTGGAGTTCAGTCAGAAATTCCTTTTGGAGCGAAGAACACAGAAAAGGGGCAAGGAAGGAACGTTTCCAATCTCTCCTTGGTTAACTGGGAAAGTCAAGACATCAGCAATCTGATGTTGCTTTAGGTTTCACAAAATGCTGTAAACAGTGGAAAATAACAGTATTTGTAATTGCTGAATTTTTTAAATAGTATTTTACAGTTCCAGCTTCTTCTCTTGTCTTTTTCAAAGTTCAAAGTCTTTCAAAACCCACTTAGGTTCCAAAGATTTCAATTTTAGAGTAAATTAATACATTGAAATCAAAGGCAACTGTTCTCATCCCTAATACAGCATTCAAGGATGAATAGCTGTTAACATTATTAGATAAATCTTTCAATTTAAGAGGGCACCATACTATGGTTTGATTTGATTTAAACTAAATCTATTTATTTCCTTTGTGTAGAGTTGTATCATATCTAGAATTACACGATGAGAAATAATGTACATATGTGTTTTAATGCTGAGGAAAGAAAATGTTTCATATGTTTTTTGAACAAAAAATAAGGGAGCACTCTTAGAAAAGTAGTTTAGGAAAAAGAAATAAAAATTAAAGCGTTCAAGAAAGCCCCCTTGTGTCAAACAACATGTACTGCCAACGCAAGAATATCACATATTACTTTGAATTTAATATAGATTTAAATTTTTATTACTTATTATGTATTCAGCTAAATGTAAGATTTGCCTTGTGCAATACAATCTCTATATTCTGTAAATTATATTTAACCCTACTATCTTTAGAATTTTAGGAAGGTACTATAAATAATCCTATTGAAATTCTCATATTTCTTATATCTTAGAAATTTATCTTTCTTTAATATGGACAACATTCATTCACTCAATCAATCAATCAATCAGTCAATCAATGGATTTTTAAGGCTGTCCAACTCCCAAAAACTGCTCAGTGGCTTAAAATCTTGTTAAAGATGCTGTACAGTAATTTTTTTTTAATGGTTCTCTTGTAGACCCACACGGTGGATATTTTTTCAGCTGGTTGTGTTTTCTACTACGTGATATCAGAAGGCAACCATCCGTTTGGCAAATCCCTGCAGCGGCAAGCCAACATTTTATTGGGTGCATATAGTCTGGATTTCCTAAATCTAGAGGTCCATGGTAAGCAGGCTAGGATTCAGTTGTTGATGTTTGTGGCATGATACCCCCCTATATCCAGCACAGCTACATGTGAAAACCTCCATATATCCAGCTACGTATGAAAACTGATGGTTGAGTTGGGATTATATTTCATACTGAAGGTTTTTCTGTGTGTATTATATGTATGCAAGGAGTGATAGAATCTCACTGATTTCTTTAGAAGTTGGGTGAATTCAACAGTGAATTATTTTGTATGTTATCCTGATTTATTCAAAGTTATAATTGATTGTGCAGTCAGCCAAATATTTAGACTGGATTTGGCATGTTGTCCAACAATAATAATCCATTCAGACTATATATAAATTGGTTTTTTATCTTATCCAATTCTTCAAAACCATTTTATCAATCAGAAGTCAGTCTTTTGTACCTCTGCTTTTCCTTTTATTTCCTTCTGTTCTTCTGGAAGGAATCTATTTTTTCTAAATAATACTGGATGTTGTTCATTATTATGCCTGTACATAATACAGGCATAATAGTGAACAACTATTTAAACAGTGTACAACAGGACTGTCAAACTCGCAAATGCCCGGTTTAGCAAAAGGGAAAAAAGTTACAATACGTCACATGACGACGCGAGTTTGACACCCCTAGTGTATAATTTAAACATTGTAGGCAAGTGCGTTATTGGCCTGTTGTATTCTGGTGTGATTCCTTTTGCTGGGTTTTTTTTAATCAGATAAGCTTTGCCACTTATTTACCTGTCACAGATGTTTCCTTTATGCAATGCTTGAGGCAAAAGTCATGCAGTTGATCATTTCCATGAGATATCCATTTTTAATTTTAAACTTAATTTTTAACCATTTACGCTATTATTATTAGTTCTTCCATTTGATTTTTACTAAATTCATCTTCCAGTTCTTCTTATCTATCCAACATTTTTATTATAATCTTTCTGACTTTCATACAGATCTTTCCACAACTGGATTGTTGTTGTTTTTTGTTTGGTTTTCCATTTTTGGAATTGCTAACTGCCATTTATTCTTTGGTAGAATCACCTCTGGTCTGATTGAGATGGGAGATTTTGCTTAAATTGGATGATTCATGCATCATAACATTCATTGTTCCCTACCATTGCTATTATTCGTTGCTTTATGATTTCCAAAGTTTCTTCAATTTTTCTGGTGCTAAACCAATATTTGTTTTAATTAGGCTTATCCTAATTTTTAGATTCTTCCTCCTTTTGGTCTTTCATGTTCTTTAAATTACTCATATCTGAGTCTAATTTCTTCATCTTGGCCGGTTTAATTTTCCACTTGGGGGATGATGATGATGACTCCTAAACAGCTGAACCACAGCAATCCAATCTCTGATCTAGTGCATTTTATTTGTTTATTAAATTTATGTGCCACCCATCTCGCTCTGAAAAGAGACTCTGGACGAATTTTGCAATTCCCACCAAAAGTGGATTGGATTACATTTGAATTATTCAGCAAACTATATTTTGATTTACTGATGAATAGTAGCAGCATACTGGACCAAACAACTCTGACAGTGCCAACAACTTTTCCTGCAGGAGCAGTTAACAAAACATAGGATCTATCCATATGTTATCCAGCCATAGAAGGAGCCTATTGTTTTTGTGGTGTTTTTTTTTTCTTTTCTTTCAATCACTGGGATTGTAAGTTTTGGCTTCCTGTCTCCTAAGGGAGAAAAATATTAGCTCTGTAAAAAGGCTCTGAACGCTCCAATTTGTTTTGGGTTTTTTTTCCACAGAAGACATTGTTGCACGTGACTTGATAGAGCAAATGATAAATATGGATCCTCAGAAACGACCTTCAGCTAATTGTGTCTTGAAGCACCCTTTTTTCTGGAGCTTAGAGAAGCAGCTTCAGTTTTTCCAGGTTGGTCATGTTTTTTTTCTGTCAACTATTCAACTTTGCATGCTATAAATCTGAACTATATTATACTCAGAAATATGGAGATTTTAATAGCAATTGGGACCGGCATTGCCATTGCTAAGTGATGTGATCATAAAATTGGATGTCATGCAACCACATTGCTTAGCGATGACAATCCTGGCAGTCTCAATTGACTCTGGGTGCATGGGTCACTAAGCAGGAAATAGTTGGAGTCCCAGGTAAGGAGTGTGAGGGTGCTGAGGGAGATCTGGGATGGCTGGTATAGGTCATACCAGCCATGTATACCAGCCATAGGTCATGTATATTGGGGGGAAAGCTTGGGAGGCCTGGTGAAAGCCACGTGTGAGTGCAGAAAGGCAGGAGGAATTGTATGGCATGGCATGAGGACAGGAAGGGTGGGATGGCATGGCATGGCATGAGGACAGGAAGGATGGGATGGCATGGGATGGCGCAGCATAAGTGCAGGAAGGCCGGGCATTGGCTGTATGATGCAGGTATGAATCAGGAGTGCCCGAGGGCTGGTTTTTCCACTGAGAACAATCACTGCTTTAAATGGTCACTAAAAGGATGGTTGGTAAGTGAGGATTATCTGTAGCACTTTGTACCTTCTGTTGCTTAGGATGTATGAATGATGCCTTAACTAACTGTTTAAATAAGTTATGCAGAATAATAATGCTAGTGGAATGAACTATGCAAAATTAGCAGTTTGTACCAGTTAACACTTTTTGCATATATGGTTGGTAGAATTCCTATTTTTGTGTGAAAGCATTTCAGACTGCTTGGAAATCTAATTTTATGATGAAGAATATACAGTTTTACCTGTAAATCGTTTATGAATCAATATAAGAAATATTTAATTAAAATTATGTTGTATGTTGTTATGTTTGTTACGCTATGTATGTTATGTTTTCATGTTGTTGTGTTATCATATTATAGGCTTTACAGTGCAGATTGAACCTTTGCTAACTCTCTTAGCAATTAAGTGCCAAGCCACAGCTTTAGAAGCCCCGCTGGAGGGCAGGTCCCTCTTTCAGTTTCTGCTCCCTCCTCTTGAGCTTATGACCATGAGCTTGATCAAAGCATAGATCATATTGTGGGGGAGGGGACCCCAAGGATGTAGTGAAAGCAACCACAGCATCTTTGTCTTTTGCCCATTGGAGCAGCTTTTGAGGCGGGAGCCCATGTAAGCTGGAGCCAAACTTGATGGGCTCTAAATGTCTGATATTAATTGCAGGACGTGAGTGACCGGATAGAAAAAGAATCTCTAGATGGTCCAATAGTGAAAGAGCTGGAAAGAGGAGGAAGAGCTGTGGTGAAGATGGACTGGAGAGAGCACATAACCGTCCCGCTTCAGACAGGTTCAGCTTTATTTTCCTTACTTTCAGAGGGAACTCCTGTATTGTTTCACTCATCTCGAGTGCAAAAATAGCTCTAGTTAGTTCTAAAAGTCTTAATTTGGATGTTTCTTGGCAGATCTTCGAAAGTTCCGGTCCTATAAAGGGGGCTCAGTAAGAGATCTCTTGAGGGCAATGAGGAACAAGGTATGTGTGTTTTGGGATTGCTGATTCCTTCTCAGATGCGTTTCTGGCTTCTAAATACAGGGAGTCATGCTGAGATGCTCATTTATTGTCATAGCTGCCTCTCATATTCACATCAATTGCAATTTTGCAGTTACTTTGCAGTTAAATCCAGGAACAGTTCTGATCACGGGCTTTCTAAAATTTGTGTTTGAATAGAGCGGGGATAAATAAAGAAGATTGATTAAAACCAGGGCCCCCAAACCCCAGGCTGCATACCAGTCCTGGGCCATGTCCTGTTGGGAACCAGACCATGGAAGCGGCGGGCGAGCACACGCACAAAGCTCCATTTTTGTGCATGCCTACCACTTTGCAAATGGAGCTGCACAGGGGTTCACCTGCTACTTCCACGGTCTGGTTCCCAACAGGACATGGCCCAGGGCTGGTATGCAGCCTGGGGTTTGGGGGCCCTGGTTTTAATCAATCTTCTGCAGTTTATTTATTTAGCCCCGCTTTCAAACGCAAATTTTACAAAGCGCATAATCAGAACTGTTCCTGGATTCTGTCCCCCCGCCAGTCTGCATAGCCAGAAAAGTTGAGGACCACTGGATTAAAAGACCTTCCAACATTGAATGTCAATATGAATGACAATTCCCTGAAGTGACCATAAGCAACAGCTCTAGGAGAAGAGGATTAAGTACAAGTAGTGCTCGCTTAACGACTGGTTGCTTAGTGACCAAAGTGGCAACGGACTCTCCAGAGCTACTTTCTGCTGTTTTCAAAGTTCCAACAGCTACACACACGTCTCACACACACACACACACACACACACACACACACACACACACACCTTGATTGCATTTTGGGCACTTGGGAACCGGCTTGCATTTGCAATCATTTGCAGCATCTTGCAGTCACATAACCATGATTTTTGGCATGTTTGGGCAATTTGGACTTCCAGTTTCCAGCAAAAAACGCCCATTGGAGAAAACAAACTTCCTTAATGACCGCCACATTGCTTCATAGCATTTACTTAGCAAACACTGCAAGAAAGATCATAGAATCGGGCGTGGTCACATGGTGACACACCTAATGACCGCCATGACTTAGGACAATAATTCTGAGTTCAGTTAGGGTCGTAAGTCAAGGACTACCTGTATTGTTTCCTGAGCAGTTTTCCCCCATGTTTCTATTTGTGACAATGGAGAAAACATTGATCTTTTTCTTAGCAGGGTAAAATAACAGTTGCAAACATCTAATTTAGACCATAAAAATGGCAAAAAAAAAAAAATTAAAGTTTTGTTTTTCCAGTAAAGGGTCAAACAGAGCTGCTTTTCTTAAAAAAAAAAAACTCTCAGGAAAGTCAAAGGTTTATCTTGGATACCCTGATTTAGTGAAAATGCTTGTTATAATAATGCAGATTCTTCTGAATGACATTTTAAAAATGTGAATTTCTTATCAATGTTGGGCGAGCACATGCCTACCCTTACCCCTTTCTTCCTCCACTTACAGAAACATCACTATCGAGAACTGCCTCCGGAGGTACAGGAGACCCTGGGATCTGTCCCAGATGATTTTGTGGCCTACTTTACGTCGCGTTTTCCTCATCTTCTGCTGCACACTTACAACGCGATGCGCATCTGCTGCCTGGAAAGACTGTTCCAGCCTTATTACATGCAGAACGTGGCCAGGCAGGGGTTTCTGGGAGATGCTGTTTGATGGTCGGAGTGGTCTTGCACATTACAGGCCCGAGGGCATTCGGCCTGCTTTAACAGGGTGACTTGACAGACTGCAAAAGAGTGAACCAAAACCAAAACAAACTCTTTTGAGGCCCAGACGTCTCAAACGTGCCTTGTACTCCACCGGCTCTGACTCAGGAAGGAGATTCCAGGTTGAATTTGAATCGAAGGGAGACGGGACAGTACCAGGACCTGGGTTTTTAAAGCAGGAGCAGTCCAAAGGAGTTCCCAAGAGGGGGAAAAAAAATGAGGTGGGGTATTTCCCCACCTCAGCTTGTGGTTTCAAAGAGACCCCTGTCCCGTAGGATCTCCTAATAAAGGCATTCAGGCCTTTCTACTGCACAGAATGGGTTTTTATTTTTTGTTTTTAAAAAGGGATTGAAAACTATAACATTGCCAAGCACCTTTTGGATCTCAGGAAGAGAATCCTCTTAACCGTAGCATGCTCTGCACCACTGCCAGCTTTTGTACTTGAAGCAGATAGGAAATAATTTGGAAAGGGCATGTGGGGTAAATCAAACATGCCTACTCCAATCAAACATGTGCTCCCTCCCTTCCCTCACCACCGTCCCTGTCTTGGTCTCCAAATACGTTTGCGCAGATCTCAACTTGTCCTTGAAATCACCAACATGTACAACTTCTCTGTATAATGCTCCTAGCTTGCAGGTATGGAATCGTAACATTAAACTCTACATAGCTGGAGCAAATTATTCCAATGCAATTTCAGGTTTCTTTTCAAGAATGTGAGCAGTTAGCTGTGTAACTGAAACGCAAGAATTGACAGAAGTGCTTTATTTCATTTGTCAGATTTAAGCTCGTAACTCTCTACTCTTCCCGGAAGTGCTACTGAATTCAGCGGGGCTTGTTTCTGAATAAACAAGTATAAGATTGCACTGTAAGATGTTCGCCCAAATGAACACTTAATAGGGAGAAAAAAAAAGATTTGGGTATAAATTACCTTTTTAAAAGTGTAGGGGAACCAGGCACCTGGTTACTGGGGGTCCTGTTAGGTCATTCAAGCCCAGTTTTCTTTACGCACAGGCTCTTGTGGGAAGCTAAATGGATGGACTTGCTTCCCGCGCTGAAGGACGTGATTTTCCTTTCCAGTATCTTTAAAACTAGGATGTGTAGTTTTTATACGTGCAGAACAAATAAGAATCCCCAACAGCGTGCTCCAAAGTTGACCTATTTGCAAAAATATTTATTTTGTGTATTTATATTTATTTAATTTTTATCACAAGTTAGTACTGCATTGAAAATGGTACAGGTGAAACATGCCAAATTGCTCTTTTTCTAATAAAAACAAAGCCCTCTTCAGAATAGTCAATTGATTTCAAGAGAATAAATAAACATGAAGAAGGCAACCACAGAAAGCATCTTTTCCATTGACTTGTTCATTTTTATTCAGTCTGGATAAAAAAAATGTTTTTTTTTAAGATGAGGTTTTTAATCTACATTCCTGTGCTTGTTGTGAGTCTTAAATTAGTAATTAATGGCTAACTGTGTGATCGGGCATTAATATGGGGACTTGGTTTCTGCTTTGTCTTTTGTCCTGTTTATTTAGGGCTTTATATTACAGGGAGTTCCCCCCCCCCTAGTTTTAGGATACAAAATGAATATTATGGTAAGACATCCAAAGAGAAACTTTACAGGATTTCAAAGCTTGAAAATAATGATAGTCTTAACCTAACTTAATTGAAATCATATTTTTGTAGTTCTATTTGTACAGGACTTTTATATTTTTTCTGAATAAACTTCACACAAATCAAGAATAAAAGTAGATTTTTGAAACAGTTGTATGTTGTCCTTTATTTGCGGGGTCTGGACCTAATGAACTCTTTATTTGCAATGCAGTTCCCCTCTTCCCTGTCTAATCCCAATGCTCCAGAGATGGAGATGTGAGAGCAGAGGCCGAGTGGAACAAGCGCATCATGCTCAGCTTCACTGATTCGCCAAGTCTGCCTGTGCGGGACAGCTGATCCACTTTTGAAGCGTCGGGCAGCTTCGTTGAGTCTGAAGCGCAAGACCGCACCCCCCCCCCCCCCCAACTGCTTCACTTCTCCATGCCAGAACCTTCTTCAAATGTACAAAAGAATTCGGAGAAGATTTTGCGCTCCTTTGCAAAAGATTTTTGGCACGGAGATGTCTGAAGGAGCGCGAAACTGGGTACAGGACTTAATGTACCCTATGCAATTGTCTAAAGGTACATGTACTGGTACATTCCCAGGAGAGGGTTTGAACCCCATAAAAAGATTTGTGGCGATGCACATGTAATGTAAAGACAGATTTGGATGGATACAGGTAATCCTCGACTTACAACAGTTCATTTAGTGATCGAAGTTACAACAGCACTCAAAAAGTGACTTATGACTGTTTTTCACACAGCATCTGGATAGTCATGTGATCAGAATTCAGATGCTTAGCAACTGACTCATATTTATGACCACTGTAGAGTCCTAGGGTCCTCTTAGCTGGTAATCCACCTCAGTGCTTATTGAGGAGAATGACACCTATAAGCCTCTTCGATTTTTCTTGAAGTCTCCTTTCTCTCTTACTTCATTTAGTATCTCACCCTTCCTTGCAATCATTATCAATATTTTAGGAAGCAGATGTATTCTGCTCCAAAGCAGAAAGAGCATCAAGATTTGAAACTGGATTCTTTACTACGTGTGTAGAAATCCCAGAAAGTGCTGGGAGAAGACAGAAGAGGATCTTTTTTTTTGATTTAGAAAATCATTACAGGGAGGAATATAGTTGAGGACTGTACATTTGTTTTAATAGCTGAAAACATTTACACTGTTAACTGTAGAAACAGCTGTGTCATCAAACATTTTTCTTATTTCCCTCAAATGCTTTTAATTCAGACTCGAGGAGGAGCTGAAGTTCACATTAAAAAAAAAAACCCTCCCACAAAAGCAAGCCAAAAACTCACACTGAGGGAAGGTATCTATAAAAAATGTGGTGCCTTGAAAAACAAAACAAAAAGTGAAGTAACATACAGCAAGTAGGGTTTCACCACAAAGTCCTTGGATGTGAAGGGAATTCAGGCACAAATTACAGCCAGAAAGCAAGAGAAGTGGAAGAAAGGTGATGAGCTAGCTGTTCAGTGGCAAGAGATCCTGTCACTAAATCCTGGACTCTTTGAAATCCTCAACATTCTTGTAAAGAGATGCCATTTCTGTGGGTGTTGTGTATCCACAAGGTGTGTGGATTCACACATGTATGCAAACACATGCAATTGCTTCCACTACACAAACTATCAAGCTATCAGTGCTGTGTATGTGCTTTGAACCTGTTCTTTCCAGAACTAAGAGCTAATCTACCCCAAAGGAAGGGATGTTCTGTTTGCTGCAACTCTTTCCAGTTCATTGTCTATTAAACCATTACAATTTAAATTAGTTATTTTCCAGGTGCCTGGATTCCTGCCTTTCTACACCAAGAAAAAGAGTTCAAGAATTCAGGCTGGCTCAGTCTGCTGAGCTGCTATTTTATTAAGACTGACCCTTTTGTCAGACTGAGCTAAGGAAAACGGTCCTCCACACCATGAAAAAGTACAGTACCAGGGAAGGAACTGTTATTTTTTTTCTACTCAGCCACACAACCCACAGTCTGTAAAGTTTGCTCAGTTCTTATACTCAAAACGCGTAATTGGACGACAGGGAACAGACGAACAACAAAACAAGAAATAGGATACAGAGAAAAAATGTCCGAGGCTCTGTATTTTTCAAATGCTTTTGTTGCTTGTTCTTCTGTTATGCCTGGGCTCTGTTTTCACTGTGAAAGGACAGCCCCTATGCCTGCTTCAGACAAAATGTCAACCCAGGTTACAGTCCTTCCCCATGAGCTTTCCAGAGGCTTCAAGATCCATCTCTGGGATCAATATCATTCTCTTTGCCTTGACTTTCAACAGGATTTGTGCCTGCCCTCGACTGAGGAACAGCACAGCGTAGACTGAACGATGGCACTTCTGCTGAAGGAGGGCTAGTGAGGCATGGCCGTTATTCTCATACTCTGGGAGGCTATGGGGTAGGTCACCATGGGAGTAGTGGCATGGCTCATAGTAATGGCCCCCAGAGGCTGAGCCATCGACACAGCCACTGGCGCTACCGAGACAGCTACGGGGGCCATGGATACAGGGGGAGCCATCCCTTGGGCAATGGTCTGAGCCAAAGCTGCTGACAGTGGGGTGATTTCAGGGTTCATAGGAGGGGCTGCGTTGCTCGGGGGTGCTGCCTGTGCTCCAGCAGGAGCTACCAAATCCTGCTGGGAGACGGGACGTGGTTGCAGGGCTTGACTGCTCAGAGTTGTGTGAGTTTGGGCAATGCTGTGGTTATAGTTGGTCACAGTGCCCACAGTCGGGGCCAGAGTCTGCTCGGTGGCCGTAGCCGTGGAGCTGAGGGTCATTACTTTGGCTTGGTTGCGGAATTGGGCATTCTGTTCCAAAAGGACCTCATTGGTGGCCAGGAGGTTGTTGACTTGCTTTTTGAGGTCCTCTACTCGTTTGCGGAGCATGATGTTTTCTTCTTCCAGGAGACGATATTCTACCGTGCGCGGACTAGTGAAGTTGTATTCATACGTTTCAAAGTGGAGCCCATCCACTCGCCGTCTTTTGAGCACAGGATCGTGGTCATCATAGCATCGGTCAGAGTCATACATTGGGTCATAGGGGTCATAGCGACGCACAGGAGTGGTGATCCCCTGTTCCCGGGTAGTCAGGCCCCGGGCATCATATTCATAATCCCGCTGCAGGTGCTGGAATTTGCACTTGGCCCCACGCTGGCAATCCCCCTTGAGAAAATCTCGGCAGATGGGAACCTCTTCCTTGCTGTTGGGGAGGTCAGCCGGGGACAGGCCAAGCCCAGCTGCCACTTTCTGGCGGAGGCGTGGGGGAAGCTCCCCGGTCTTTTTGTAACAGTCTTCGTCCTCTTTGGTGCCGTGGATGAAGCGACAATTGATGCGGACACACTCCTTGTTCTGAAAGTCGTGGCAGAAGATGAACTCGTTCTTGCTGACCCCCAAGTTGGTCACCTCGTTGATATCAGGGTGGCGGAAACGGCAACGTTTGCCCCGCTTGCAGACGTTGCGCAGGAAGTCTCGGCAGATGTCGTCGGTGTTGGCGCTTGCCTCATCGCTACCACTACCATTATAGGTGTTGTCACGGTCAGGCATCTTCTTGTCACGGCTGCGTCTTTCAATCAAGCAACTGTGCAAGAGACCAAGTAAGGGATGAAAGGGAAAAGAGGCCATGAACAGATCTCATATTATTATTTATTTATTTCTAGTTAGATTCATACATTGCATTAACCCACCTTTTAAAAATGTCACACAAACCGTTGACTGGTTGGTTGCAATATTTGTACCCTACAGTTTATAAACAACTATGGTTAGGTTAATGCAACACGCTAAGCTAAAATCAAATTGTGTTATGGATTAGCGAAAAGTGTAAATATAGTTTTTTTACCTATTGGTAACTGCCCTGATTGGTAACTTTATTTTACAGCATTTAATTAGATTACAGAACCTAAATACCACTATTTTAATATTTTTCTCCTATTCTGCCAAAGGGAAGGGGATGGATATAAAATTTTATTTTACTATTCCATATCGTCTTTTTGTTATTTTTATAATTCTCACTTTTTTACTTGTTACATAGGTTGGCCTTGATTATGGTAGTGCTGATTGTGAAACCTACAAAATGGTCGCATTATTCAAATATACACTATTTGAAGTAGTATTTCTAGGGAAAATAGGATAATTGGTTCCAATTCAACAGAAATAGGCAATGAAAATTTTTAAAAGAAACGTTGATATGTTTATGAAATACAAAAGTAAAATATTAAATGTAACTTCTATTTTTAACAAGTCTCAGATATAGAAATATAGAAATAGATATAATATAGAAATTAAATATCATTCCTATCCATTTTCTATATAGAAAATAGATAGGACATAGATTTGATAATATTTAAGAAAAAAGAAGCTGGAGAATAAGTGTGTATCCAAAACACATCTGCGGATTCTTGTATTTTGCTCTAGCTTTTCCAAAATGACCCTCTCCTTTTTTAAGCTTTCCTTCAATGGAACCTTCCTTTTCTCCATTTTGCACATATGACAATTTGCATCTAAAATGCCAGCAGCAACTGCACATGAACCAGCTTCAGCTGCATGCACATTACCCTCACATTAACTGAATTTTGCCTCACAAAAGGCAACCTGGTATCAACTTAAAATATCCACCAAGTCAAATACCCCACTAATCACAATCCAGCTGCAGTAAGTCTATGGTATACCATCTTTACACTGGAATAATACAGCTATTCCATAATTTTCCTGAATGATTCAACTAAAGTGGGTAGGTTTAACCAACAACAATATAAGAATAAAATCAAGAATAGAGGGGGAACAGGCCTTTCTCCTGCTGAGTAGACACCATTCATCCCTACAGATGTTACTCAAGTTAAAGTTGAAGCAGTTTCAAGCATTATAAGCACTGAGCCTGGCATGAGGCTCCACAGGTTAGAAGGACTGGGCTAGAATACTGCCAGAGGTTCCACATTGATTCCAGAGGTGAACCGCAGACCTCATCTGGCTCCCCTTTCCATCTCTACTCTGTTCCAAATGTCATGAACATGCCAGTTCAGAATTGGCAACCATCAATACACTTAAATTTTACACTCAGTTGGATCAGCCCCATTCAGCCAACTCTGGATGAAACCAACTGAAATTTTGTTTCCCTCCAAATAATGGTCACCTCCAAACCATGGCCTTTCTGAAGCAGTCAAAATAATTGATTTTACATCATTCACATAGTTATGTAATTGAACTTATTCCATCATTTGCATTAAGATTTGCAAATGACATCAATTTGGATCGTTGGCATAGCATCATTTGTTAATGATGTAACTTCATATAAATGATATAATTACAGTAGCATAAATATAATGATTGTGAGAATTGCTTCGAATGCATATATTCAGATCTAAAGACCTATGGAGTGCTTGTTCTATCATTCATCATTAAGGTCACAATACCATTGTTTATATGGAGCTGTAGGAAGAGGAAAGAAGTATCAGCTCAATGGCATAATTTCAAAGAGTGAAAATAAATACAAACCCCTACATATGGAGCAGCATTTTTTTAATTGTAAGACTTTTCCCAGTTTCAAACTGTTTGGAAAAAACTGTGTGAGAAAATTCCCATCCTCATTCCAGAAATCAAATTGCAACCATGACATGACTGTAAATTGAATGAATGTCCCTTCCATTGAACTAAAAACAGTTAATATTTCATTAGCAACAGAGATATTTAGCCACTTATTTCTAATTGGAATTTTACCTTTGTGATATAAATTTTTCAAAAACATTCCAGAATGATTTATGGCCCCAAGACCTACAGGGAAGAAAGGCAAAAAAACACAAGACATGAAAATCCTTCTATACACATTTAATGTTGTGCTTGTGCCTGTGTAACTAAGTGAGAGAGAAAGATCAACACTTTCTTACACAATCCTAGTCTCAAATTATTCAAATTATTCCAGGGGCTTCTCAGCTTCCAACTTGACAGAGAATACTGTACCTGAAAATCTGCAACTGAGTTTTCAAATATTGCAGAGAATAGAATACTTTAATTTTCTTGATGTGCTTAGTATATGGCTTGTTGTATTGTGCTTGTTCTTAACCAATCTCACACAAACTGAAAATAGGATGTGCTCAGTTTTCCTTCTATGGTTTATACAGAGGAAAGCAAAGCATCACTGAGCAAGTCTATCAATTATATTTTTATCTAGAATTTCTAGGAAACTTTTGAGAAACTCCTTAACATCTAAACATAACATCTAAAAGAACCAACCTACTTTATCATGCCACCGTTGTACACTTGTTATAATATCAGAATACTGCTTTTATAGTTTGATACTTTTATAGTTTGGTACTTTAATGAACACAACAGTGTCCCATACACACCTTGAGAGGACAAGAAGCACAAAGACGAGGTATACAACCCCATCAAATGTATATAATTATGAAATGAGCCAAATGCTGATGACAGGACATACACCGAAGTCTTGCATATTTCTTAAAAACAGACTTAAAAGCAAAGCTCTTTGCTTTCAGTGCTGAAGGTGCATCTTGCTTGGGGCAGAAACGTAGCAATACGGGGTTTTGACTCCGTAGTTTATGGTTGAGCTTTCTTGCTAATTATCCAAGCCTTGTGCCAGATCTTGAATACAGTACTCAAGCCTCAAGAAGGAAAATCTTGAAAAATTAAACACAAATTCCCCGAGAGTGAAAGACCGAGGCAGAGCTCAGTTTGCTTTGGGGAAGGGTCAAAGGACCCTGCTGGGACCACAAGAAGGGAAGCTAGGGGCAGAGGCCCCGGGAAGGAGCTTGACAGGACGGGCTCTCGAGGCTCTCAGAGGACGCACTTTTCGTTTCTTGGGGGAAATGGGGGGCGCTGGATCCCCACAAGGGAGCCGATCCCCCCCTCTTCCACCTCCACCCACTCACCCTCACTCCGACCTCTTCTGCTCCAAACAAAGCGCAACCCCTTCCGGTCACAGTCTCCCCTTCTTACCACTGCCGCCGGAACTACTCTATGCTTCGTTCTCCAGCCGGGACATCGACCGAAGTTCCCGGCTGTCAAGGTTGCCATAACGACCACGAATTTCTCTTCCTCCGCTTCCGCCTTCTCACTTGAGGTAAATTCGACCGGAGTCGCAAACTTAAGGGCGGCGGGAAACCCCTGTAAGCGTAAGGCTCCGGCGGCGGATCCTGTTCCCTGCTACTGGAGCTTCGGTTATGGTCTTTTTAAGAGAAAGCAATTCTTGCTACTCTCGCTTTTTGTCAGAGACCAAATCCAACGAGGGCAGACAGCGTCGTTATTACGGTGATCCTCATAATCGCGGAAGGACGAGCACATGGAGTGGGGAGGGTGGACACGCGATTTTCATAATTGCGGGAAAGACGACCGCCCAGTATTCCTGAGCTTTATAAAAATCCTATCAGCCATCATTATCTATAAAAGGCACCTAACTCTAACTTGGGAGATCACCTCCGCAAGCAAGTACACCCGTAGGGGGTTGGTTTTTATTTATGAACCAATTTTTAGCAAACTAAAAAAGTATCCGTTATTTTTGGAAAGGAAGCTAGTGGCTTCAAGGCATTTTATACTACGTTTTATAGCAATAGAAGTCAGTTTTCCATGTGATGACCCTTCAGGGAAAGTTTGTTACATTTCTGAGCATTAGTAAATTTACAAGAAACTTGACAATCATGCTCTTTCCAAACCCATCATCTTCAGTCTGAAATGTACTAAACAGCAGGCATGCATTGATAAGACTCAAAACTGACACAATTTTCTATTGATTTTTCTTACCTTCTAAAGTGGAAGTTTGCAATAAACAATTTAGACGCATTTTGGAAATCACTAAGCTTTCTGAAACCATATTATACCCATACGTTCTTTCTCAAGTGACATAGGCTTTGAAATTATTGATATGCGTAATTGTGCTATAGAACAAACTTTTAAGGAAATCTTAGTGTAATATCTAAGTAGGCTTAGGTCAATTATTCTGCATTTGACTTCAGATCACTTATGCAGTCTGTTTTCTAGCTACAATCACTTATAATGGATATTACTTCCAGAGATATCAGGAATCTATTTACCAGAACTGATTACTATAATTGTTTTTAATACACTGTGTGTGTAGGTATATCTTTTATGACTGTAAGCCAGTTATCTTGTAAGATGGACAAGCCAATAAATTTTATAAATACTATAACCCATTAAGATTAATCAGGCCACGAAACAAGCAATGACACTCAAAATTTTCTAATCATACCACTTTTGAACAGTAAATAAATACAACCTATCTGTTCTGCAATGAATCACAAACTCATTTGATCTTAGAAAAAAATATGGGGTACATTTCATAGGTTCCAGAATAATCTAAGTCTGCTTCCTCTACTTTAGTACAGCATAAAAATACACACACACACACCAAAATAAATCACTCTAGGAACTTGTATAGCTGAAAGTTGACCCCTTTTATGAAAAAATGGTGCTAGTTAGATTCTAAGCAGAATGCCTTTCCTTCAAAAGCTTCTTTTAAAAATCTGAATACCAGAAGACTGTTTATCTTACTCTATTATACAATTATCAGAACTTGAAACATCAAGCTGCATTATGTAGAATGGTTTACCAAACTGAGAAATACATCATGAAATTAGAAAACCATAAATGATTTTTTCCAAAGTGAAACTTAAATCATCTAGACACATTTGTGTCACCATAATTTCAAAATATTTTACTGAAAAATCAACATTGGAAAGAAAAAACATGTAGAATTCCCCGAAAAAGGGGTTTTTATTTGATACAGTTGCTACATCAAGCCACCAAGGACAAGATCAGTCCAGAATAGTAAAGCTCAGGGATGCCATCTTCAAAGGATCACTGCTCCCAGGCTTGAAAATGGAATCTCCTGAAGGTAGGGCAGTCTTCTAGCAGCAGCAAAGAGAAAGCATTATCTGGAAGTTGGCTTCCCAAGGCTCCACCTTTCCATGCTGTTTTGCAGCTTCAGTAGCACTGTGAATGATCTCTACTTGGACCTCTGCCTCATCTTTCTCCTTTTGCGCTTCAGCCTAGAAAAAATAACATTAACTGAAAATCTTAAAGTAATATTTTAAAAGTTTAAGACTCAGGGCATTTCTGTTAAAAATTGCAAATATTGGAGATAGCATATAGATGAATAAATTGAGATGTAGAACTTATATCTCCAGATCAATTTCTGATGAGCAGATTAAGACTGAACATTTCAGAAGACATCAAATAGAAATTCCGATAACTATAATTGGAATATTTAGTTTAATAACTATTTTTCTGATAATACAATATGCTTCCACAACATAGAAAAAAAGCAAGTCCATTATACATTTCCAGATCAACAAATACAGGCTGATGATTACTGATACAGTTTTCTTGGTAGCATTATTGAAATGGAAATTCTCAGATGGTCCAATCCAAATCAGCCAATGTCATATTTTTATTTATATAAATATCAGTCAAGTAATACCAGGAGATACAAAAAATGCCTCATGGCAATTTTTTATTTTACCTATCCATGAAACGTATACTTCTGTGAAATATTTAAAGCATTAAAAAAACAAACAACTAATCCTAACCCCTTAAAGTCTTCCACCTAAGGTACATTAATAAACATTGTATGAAGTCTACTTGGGCACATTCTGCTTTTTTAGGCTATCAAAACTCCTGAGTTTATGAAACAAAGATGTCCATTTGCTGGCCCCTGAAATGTTCAGTCTTAAGCTTTTAACCTGTGCAGACATACTGAAGAATAGGTTATTCATTTAAAACAGAAACAGAAACTGAATACAATAGGCACTACAGACACTTGTTTTGAAGTAACTCTTGTTTCTTGAATGTTGCTTTTAACAGTCTGTATACTCTTAAACCATTGCTTACTGTTACCAATCCAAGAATAGAAGTTGCAATTCTAGTTATCTCTCTGCTATCAATAATTTGACTTAGTAAAGTTTTTACATTTGGATGCACAATAGTAAGAATCCTTGTTTCAAGATAGTCAGTTGCAATCCCAGGTACAAAGGAATAAGAATTTGCACAAAGACAGGTTCATAATTCATGTCATCTAGTTTCTAAGTTCAACCATGAGTTTTGACAAATTATCATTTAATTTTAAACAAGCCATGAATAAAATGTCTCATTAGAGATTAAAAGTTAAGAACGTCTAAATAGTCTTTCAGAGCAAGCGAACAGAAGTAAAAACACATGCTCACATACCTGCGCATTCGCTTCTTTCGCCACTAAAAATGGTAGAAGGAAAAAAAAATCACATTAGAATTTTGATTGCACCGATACAAAATAAAAAAACATTCCAGTTACACGTTTAAAATTATATTTTGCATAATTTCACCAAGTTGTAAATCAATTGATAATTGTAGAAATAAGCAAAAAGCTGCAAAAGTTTTTCAGCATGAAAATGAAGAATTCTGCATTTAAATCAACATGGTGTGTATAGAATATTACCCAATACATCTATACATTTAGGTACATTATCTACAAAACCTCTTGAGCACTGCATGCTATTTACTGCAGAGCAAGAGTTACTTATATATAATAGCCATTCAGAAGTTAGTGATCAAGTGGGAAGGTATGGAAACGAAAAACCGAGCCTCTCCATTTAAATGAAAGCTTTTGCAGACGAGTTCCCATGCTAAAGTATTTAGACGGCGTTAAAAAAAAAACTCCATTGTTTTACTGTCATTCCTCCATGCTACATACGACACGCTTCCCCCACTTATTAATCTTTAAAGTAATCGAGGCCTCAACTCTGAGTTTAGTACAGAGGCTCAAAACAAGCTTTATTCCGCAAGAGCCATTCCATCAATTATCCTCAGTTTTTGTTTCAAACCATCACTTAGCGTGAAGGCCCTTGCTTACTTCTTGGTCACCCATCGAAAGGAGTGTGTGAAGTACACAAACTCAAATCCGACCTACATTTTCGGGGTCGAGACACAACTTACCTTAGCTCTCATAGTGGGGCGAGGCCCCTGCGGTCACTCCTTAGAAATAGACGGCAAGGCTACGGATGGATGGCAACGGATGGACAAGACCGCGCCAACTACCATCAAGCGCCTCACAAACAAAATGGCGCCGTCGGCAAACAGCAGAAAGGCCTAGACAGAGCGTCGCTTGCTATTTATAGTTTGCTTTGTGAGAGGGCGGGGCGAGGTAAGTACGTGCCCGACGCGTTGCAAGATGGGAAATGTAGTTCGTGACTTATAAAGGCACTTGGGTTTTTTTCTGTATTTTCCGGTTAAGTCCGTATCGTTTTCCGCCATTTTGAATTTAAAGTTACTTTTACTCGAATTGTTGTCTAAATACCAAGACCTGTGTGCTTGAATCGTGCCAAGCACAATTCATTCCTGGTAAAACAGCTTATGATTAAAAGTGAATAAATAGAACAGAATGAACTTTTCTTCCAGTAATGAATTGCTATGTATCCAGCACAATCTGCCCCTACTTGTGTACAGAAGGTATTTCCTGAAATACTTCAATTTAAATACCTACTTAATCGTAGAAATCATTACTGCCCTGCACAATAATAAACCTTGATTTTTTTTAATTTGCAATCCTTACATTTTACAAATTATTGTATTTAACTAAAGAGAGAGTTAGAATTATTTACTAGATTAATATATAGTCTCATTTCATGACTCTTGGATTAGCAGACCCCATAAAATCCTCGGACCTAAAACCTACTAATTCAATATTATCAAACTACTGTCTTAGATACTCAGCTTTCTTAAGTCCCAAGAACAGATAAAGTTGTTATTTTATACAGGAGAATCGCACACATTGTTGACAAGAGAAGATCAGGAGTTATCAAAACTATTTTAAGCCCTGATAAATATATTTCAAAAAAATTCTTCATGTACTAAATACTAAAGCTAAACTGTACACATTCACATTAGCATCTTATAGTGACTAATAACATAATTGGAAGGGACCTTGGAGGTCTTCTAGTCCAACCCTCTGCTGAAGCAGGAGACCCTACAGCATTCAAGTGACTGTTCAGTCTCTTCTTAAAAGCCTCCAGTGATGGAGCACCCACAACTTCTGAAGGCAAGCCATTCCACAGGTTAATTGTTCTCACTGTTGGGAATGTTCTTAGTTTTAGGTTGATTAATTTCCATCCATTATTTCTTGCCTTGCCTTGATGTTTTGGATAATAATTCAGAGAATTAAAAGGCCATGACTAAGAAGAGCACTGCTGTTACTACCTTATTTAAAAAAAAAAACATGAGAAAGTCACTACATTTAAGAGATACAGGGTTTTAATGTGTCAAAAGTCAACACAATACCTCAGCAATGGTATTGGCTAATGCAGCTTGCATTCAAGTAAACAGAACCCTAAGGAAGACAGTAATATGGCAGATCTATCATCATGATCATCTCATCATCCACACTGAGTAAACTCAGTTCTCCCCCAGACCTAGTAGGTTGACAAGCAAGCTGCAGAGTGCTGTAGGAATGAATATTGCTTGCACTATGTTGGATATTTGATAATATATTGTGCTTCAGGATCCAAGCCTGAATAGGGCCAACTACTTGCTCTAGCCAAACCAACAGCCTCAATGCAATCTAGCGCTTAGCTAGGGGGAAGCTTGTAGGCAACTTCAATGCAGGTGGCTGCTATTAACTGACCTTGCTATTCTGAATGCATATTAATATGATTTTGGTATTTGTACCCTTCTTTTTCTCTGATGTAAGAGTTTCTGCCCAACACAATTGGTTTGGCTGACTAAGGGATCCAATAGCCTGCTTAATTCCATGAGTAATTAGAAACTTGCCCAACCATGGTGACTTGCCCACTAGAGATATGACCAAGGTATAGACTCAGAACCACACACACGTATCCCCAATTTTACTTTGCAAAATTTCTCAGCTTCAATAAGTTCCTTATCCACAGAACTTCTAAATTCCATAAATACAATAGTTGGGAGTTTATTCACTAAGCACCTTGGCAATCCTACAGGTACTTGAACTGAGTGGTTGTTCCTTACTTTTGCAAGTGATTATATTGAATTAGCTCAATTTTGGGGAGAAGTCCACACATTACATTAAAACAAATGATAACCCATGGGCTGGGTTTGAGTAGGAAAGCATGGTTTGTTTTGTTATAGTTCAAACAAACAAATCAGATCTTTCAAATCATATCACAAGCCATGGCTCAACCTGGAATCAGAATTCAGATATTGAGTATGTAATGCAGTATCAAATACTCACTTACAAAGCTTACTGGAAAAATGGATTAATGTGCTATTGGTATATTATGGCTTACAGTGGCAGAGTTAACAAAACTCTGAAATCCAAACTACAATGTGAATCCAGTCAATAATTAAATCAGTTATATCACAGGGTTATTGCAAAGATGAATCAAAGGGAAGAAGTATTAGCTTGTGAAAAGAGAGAAATATAACTAAAGCCTAGTGGCCCCATTGATTTTAGGCCATCTAAAAAAGCTCAATATTAAGATACAGCATCCGCCTTGTACAACCAGAGATGGAAAGGAGCAAATAAATAACATAGCTCATTGGGTTGAAGCCCAATTACAATGAAGTGCTTTATTGAAATCTACATTTCTAGTACAGGGCAGTCAAAAAGAGCTTGAAAATATTATTACTAAACCTAGTGATCATAACACTGATATTCAAGACAGACACAGTAAGGTTGGCTGATAACCCAAAACAGAATTCATGTTGGAAGCTTCCCAATTTCCTGTATAGAAACAAGTCAGTAATTAAATTACATTCTATTCAAGACTCATAAAGGCACTTTAAAAGTTAGAAACAGATTCCCAACAGGTCTTCATCTGACCTGCATTAAAACTAAATTGAAAAGCTCTATGGTGCATTGAATTCAATTGTGCTGTGAAGCCCTTTGGTTGGAATTGTGAAAAATAAAGACCAGCAGGAACAATACAAGCTGTCAAAGAAATAGGCTACTTCCTTAAACATTGGCAGTTATTAGAAGTTTTAAGTAGCCACTTACCAATACATTTGTGTAATTAACTGGTAAGTCAGTCATGTGTGATTTTGTGCACTGCAATACTTAACCAAATTTGTAGCATGGGACTAAAATGATTTCTTTCCATTAGTTAAGTTAAAGTTGGCATTGCTTTTTTCTAGGATTAGTAACTACTGATTAGCTGATCTAATAATGGAAATGTAAGATATATCTTGAGTTCTATTGTTATGTATGGCAAAACGTATGACCACGACCAATAATTTTGTTGCAAACAGAATTAGCCCAAGCAAAGAACCAGCTGTACTTAATGCCAGAATTAAAAGATTGCTCTTTTCTCCCCCCCAAAAGGGGGGGGGGGAAGTATCAGAAAATGAATTTTTTTAAACAGGAGGAAAATAAACTTATTTTCTTAAATGCACTGTAGAATATTCAATGAATCAAGCATAATGCTTGAATAAGAAACCTAGCGCTACAGAACTTCAGATGTTCAAAAACGGGAAGAATCTAGTAGGTAGTAATAGTTAAAAGAGTAATCAACTCTTCATGTTTTCAGTTATTTAAGTGCATAAAAGCAGACATTTCTTCAAGTATATTTCAAATTTCAGACTTCTCCACCCCTTCAACATAGCAGACCCATTAATCTATCCATGGGTATCACTAATCAATTTTATTTGAAAAAAAAAAAAGTTACAGAACAGTTTGTGGGAATTTTCTTCCAAAATTTCCAACTGCATTTTTTAAAAAACCAAGAGATACAATTGCTTTATAGTTTTTCAAAAGAAAGATGAAAAATTAAATAAACTGCAACCTTAGTGGGTTATAAACTGGTAATTGTGGCTGAACCATAAAGGAAGGGAAATAAGAAAGCATTACTTATAAATGCTAAAATGCTCCTTGTTAGGAACAAATGGTATTCCCCCCATCCACTCCGCCTCCCTTAAATTCATGGTTCACAATTGGGAGCAGTTTAGAATTAAATTGGCAGTTCATTGCAAGTCTTGTGCATGATCTTCTCCAAGCTCATTACTTCTGTATGATTTAATCTCCACTCAACATATTCCCCATTGTACTTTCCAAAATCAGCATTGAAAGTCATCCTTATAAAAGCAGGCAAGCACTCTACAAACTTAAGTGGTTTACAGAGACTGACAAAAAGAAAAAAAGAAAAAGAAACCAGAAAAAAGACACATCTAAAATTGATTTGATGGTCTTAAACTTTGGTAGTAACTGAGACTGTTAAATGCTAAAGTCCAGATATACTGGGCAGAAGGGTATTGCCTGCCATTCAACACAAATGTTTTATAGAAATCCATTCAGCTATATTAAGGGTGTGGACAAGAACCTGGTTTGGAATAACATAAGAAAAAAAAACATCCCACACAATCATATACAATTGAAATGGACAATTTAGAAAGACATACTATAAAAAAGATTCTCACAAATGGTGTCAATTCCAGGTCCGACCAATTCTGTAGCATACCATTCATTCATGTAAAAATTATAGAGAGGAATTCTTCTGAAAAATCCTGTTTTATGTATCATGTACATCAATACAGTGAAAGGTTTTAGTAATGAAAAGGCAATGTGTGCAGGGTAAGTAAATGCAAATGCACAAAAAATGTAAAAAAGAAAAACATTAAAGAGCTCCCATTAAATCTGGTTTTATTACTTCTGGAGCCTGGAAAGGATTTTACGAGGTGGTTAATTAACCTATTTTTGTTCTGGGATGATAATTTAAACCAACAGTAGTACATAACCAAATGAAAAATAATTCTGTAGACACACAATGACGCTGCCTAGAGGAACAGAATAATCTTCAAAGAGCCTGTCTGCAAAAATTAAAATATTTTGTTGGGGTTTGTAAAAGACTCCCCTCCTTAGTAACTTAGATGTATAAGAGGGGGAGATTGCCTAAACATTGAAAAAGCAGTGACGTGCAAGTTATACTAGCTGCATGTAATACAATTCTAAAATCAGGAATTGAGTTTTTGCATGTCTAATTAGTTGCAAAGATGTCAAAGGATTTTTCAGAAGAGTTAAAGTACCTTTAAGAGGGAAGGAGAGAGAGGTGGAGCCAGAAGAAAGCTCCTGCTCTTGCTAAGAACTGCATTTGCTCACTTCTAAGGAGTACAAGTAGTATCAAATGCTAGAAAGAGTGAATGTAGACTGTTTTTTTACTCCTGATTTTATTATTTCACACATTTAAAAGTATTCTGAAGTGGCCAAGAGACTCCTCCCTTAGTGGCCAAGTCAATCTCAGCTGGTTGCACGTTGTGGGAAGTCCAGGCTGTTTGTCCTGTGGTCCTATGGGACAAATAGCCATGAAGGGATGCTCGTTTCTCCTGTTAAGAGGGGGGCATGTGAGAGAAAGAATCAGGTGTGAGGCAGAGGAAAGCAGAACCATTCAGTCGCCAGCCTCATTGTCTTCTGCTGTTTCTCCTGTTGTGGCATTCTCCGCATTCTTGGAGGCCTAGAAAAACAAAAAGAGAGTCAGCTGTATGAAGTTTAAAGCAGTTCCGCTTTTGGTGAGATCCAAAAATGTGAATTATTCTATGTACATGAGCGACTGTATCACACACACAGACAGATATCAAGTAAAGTGGATTACAGGACTGCATCCACATTTTCCTGGCATGATATGGAAATGGATTGGCTCTTCTGTGATTCTTCTTAGTCTTAGCTTTACAGCTGAGATATCCAATTGATCTTTCAAACCATTTTGGTGCTCAGCCAAGCTCACCTGGGTGCTGCCACCTGCTGATGGAAAGCCCCAATCCATCTGCAGTTCCAAATTCGCTTTGGCAACTGGTCCTACCACTTTACACTTCTGCAAATTCAAGTATATGAAAACTTACCTAATGAAATCATTTCAAGTGTACCTCCTAGAACAGGGGTGTCAAACTCACGTTGTCACGGCGGTGTCACGTGATGTATTGTGACTTTTCCTCCCTTTGGTAAGCTGAGCATGGCCAGTGCGTGACGCATCCGGTCTGTGGGCCGTGAGTTTGACAGCCCTGTCCTAGAACTAAGCATATTGTTAATTTGCCAGATGATTATACCCCATTTATCCTGGAGTTAGCAAGTTTTTCCCATCTTCCAAGCCATTTAACTTAATTAGGCCCACAGAACTACGCAACATTATATAACATAACTGTATGGATTACATATTACACTTAACAATCCACTCAGAGGAAGCAGCTCTAGTAAGAATGATCCAAGGCATAAAAATATTTGAGCTGTCACAACTTGCAGGAGCTCAACTGAGTTACATCACCATACAACCCAGAGCCAAGTTACCTTCTTTTTCTTCTTTTTTTGGGCTTTACGGCTTGTTGAGCTTTGTAGGAGTGCCTAGAAAAAGGAGAAAAAAATATCCTGAGTAAAGATACCTAATAAGTGATTCCTCTTTGTTCTAAGACAACAAATAAAGAAGAAATTCCTGCCAGCCCTATAGGAATGTAACCAGCCCTAGAATGTTCAATACTTGGAATCACAAGGAGCAGGGCCACCAATCCTTTGGAGCCAGGTTTCAATTTGCTTCAATTTTCACCTATTTGTAGAGAATTATTGGATAGTAGCCATGATTAGAAAAACCTGGAAGAGTCATTATCTCTCTCTTTTTTTAATGGCTATATAATTCACAATATAAACTAACCTAAGACAGGAAAAATGTTTAATTTTAATTCAAAACAATTTTTACCAGTTCCAGTGAATCAGGCCTGGTGGCAGAGCTATGCCTACTGCTCTGCATTTATGAAATCTGGATGTGTTAAAACATGTTAACTATGTTTAACATATCCAATAGAATATTTATATAGCACAGTGCTTTTATCACCAGAATAGGAAAGTCAAACCATCCTCTTTGCTACCACAAATTTTGTTCTTGGGACTTTATGAGTCTTACAAGAGCACAGTAGTTGTTACTGACCTTCAGATCGGCATCTTGAACTTCAAATTCTGATTTGTAGAGTTCAGGCTCAAAGGGGCCACTGGTTATTCTCATGGGGCCATTGGGCATTAAAAGCACCGTGAACTTAAACTGGGCCACAAACTCTCCTAGTCAGAGGGAGGGGAGTAGAGGATTGACAAGAGAGCAAGATAAGCAACCATTAGCAACAAAATGAGCACACAGCAACAAAATGCACCAAAAGATCACATTACTTTGGTTCTGCCCCATCTCTTCCCACAAGGAAAATGAATTAGTTCCACTCCTCTACAAAATTGATCTAATCCAAGGCAGCATTTTGTGCAGGTTCCTATCTGAGTAGCACCTTGTCTGCTTATGGCCTGAGATATCATTGTCCCTGATCCAAAAGCCACAAACCTGGCTGGCAAATGTCCAATTAGAACTTGTAACTACCATCAATTCTGCCCCTTCCTCCACAGTTATAAGTTCTATCACTGGTAGTTATTATCCCAGGCTTTTGCTTTAAAACCTGCCAAGCCTCTATGAACTATGAAAATGAGCCTCTTCCAATTTTGCCGGGCTTGGAAGCAGAGGGAGGGAAGTGCTGCAGTTAAGACTGGATTTCAGGGCTCTCACAAATTAGAAAGTCTCTCCCCCCCACCCCCTTTCCAAAGCAGTTTGGTCAGTTTTTAGGGACACCGGAAGGTTCCAGGAACACCTGAAAGGCCAGTGGTTTCTCATCCTGCAACGCAATGCCTAGCAACTGCCTCTGGAAGGAAACCATCTAGCTTGATGCAAGACAAAAATAGCTCTGACATTCAGCAGCAAGTATTCACCTTCTTTCTCATAGAGGACATTAAAGGGCTGGAGCAGCTCATGTTTGGCACATTCTACTACCCCCATCCTGGCCTTCTTTTCATCCTCAAGTGCCCTATGGGAAACAGAAGAACAGATTCAGAATCCAACATTCGTCTTTTGGGATTTTCTGATTACTCAACAATTCTGTTAGTCTTTTCAAGAAAATAAGCTGGCTCTAAACTGTAAAGAATCCTGCATCTATCCAAGTAAACACAACTTGGCACCAGCCACAGGATTCAGCTCCAAAGGAACCTTACCTTCTCTAACATTTATGTCTGCAAATTTGATCTGGACAGTGCCTGAGAGTGAAAGGCATAGCATCAAATTGTCTCTCCCTCATGTCACTAAAACAGACATGGGAAGTTTTTATATAAGCTAAAAAGAGGACTCAATAGAGTACTAGACTGCTTCATAACTTGTAAGGAGCTTGGTTCATAATTGAACTAAGTCACAACATAGTTTATTTATTTTGGCACATTGTGCAAATGTACTCAATCATAATATGTTCAATCATGATTGCACAAACTTCGATTTAGTAAACCGAGCGCACCTAGTCAGTGTACTTTACTTATACGATCTCTTAAGATTCCTTCAGCATGCTGTTATGCTTCTTAACTACAAGCTAGTGTCATCAACCTTTGTATCCCTGAGCTATGCAATTTTTTAAAAATACCTACTTTTTACAATATAACTTACTTACTATTTTAAGATATTGTTTTAGATTGAGCAGAAACTACTTGGTGACAAGTTGAGTAGCCAAGTGGAAGGCCTGCTATTGAGCATTACATACAAACCTGAGAGTGAAAGGCATAGCATCAAATCGTCTCTCCACTTCACTAAAAAAGGCACGGGAAGTTTTCATTTTCAAACCATACTGTTTGGAAGGGTCCCTTTTGTAAATGGTAGTTCTTTGCCCAGCATCCTTGGCCTAAAAACAAACAAGGATAACTCATAAGTTTCAGCAACATAGCCTCATGTTTACTCTTGTAAGGGCAGCCATACGGCAAGAGAGGAGGAAAAAAAAACACAACCTTTCTGAAATACATTTTTGATTTTACAGAATCATTCCCAATGTAAGTGAATTTCCGAGTTTATTCATTTAGAGTCATAGACCTAACTGGTATGTAAAACATCAAATAACGATTTGTGAACTGGGCAGAGATCTTTCCCGCCAAAATTAGTTTTAGCCGGTATTTCGATTGGCTAATCCTCATGCAAGTCTTGATTTACACACAAATCAATGTGAGCCTCAAACTCATGCTTGAAGACAACAAGGGGCATGAAGTATTGTTCTTAACTTGGATTGAATTGCCTCCATTTTTTTTGCAACATATTAGGTATAGATTTGTGTCCCCCAAAAACAATGATTGCAAGGAAACACAATTATTTCAATTTTTTTCTCTTCCATTCAGTCATATCTCATTCTAAGAGACTGCCAGGACAAGTCCCTGCAGTTTCCTTGACAAGAAATTTAAAAAATGATTTACTGGTGCTTCTGTGATTTCTATGCTGGTTGGCAAATCTAATTACTGCATTGGAAATTTTGTGTGTGATGAAGTAATCCCAGATACTGAAACATTTAACACAATTTCTAAGTAGTTAAAGGATTTGCTTTGCTCAGTCTGATTGCTCTTAATTTTCTCTTCATAAAGGTCATCTACACCTAATTTTGTGAATACTGTATGACTTTTGTTTAATTGATTTCTAGTTTTTCTTCCCTGCACTAAATATTTAAGGATTGTGCTCTGTTGAAGATCAACTTGTTTAAGGAATTGATGGCTGTGTCATCAGCATAAAAACAAAACAGATACTGGGGAGAAAATTCACTTTTTCTTAGAGCTTGAACTAGGGAATGAATATAAAGATTTACATTTAAAACAGGCCTCTTCTTAGAGTAGAAATTGCAGCAAAAACTTGCTGTGAGTGCAATAAGACAACGATGTATAAGTGTTTAATATTTTTCACCAAAATGAATCAAAAGCTGCCTGCAAATTATAAAAGTGGCATAAAGGGAATCTTGAGAATGAAAGAATTATTTTTCCACCATATGTCTTAGAATAATACTTTGATCTATTGTTGTTCAACTTGTTCTGAAGCTTCTTGTTCTTCAGCCAAGATTTGCTATTCTAGCCAATCAGTTTGTGTCTCATGCAGATGTATAGCAATCACATCACGAGTAACATTTAAATATTGTATGGAAATATGGCAGAATCAAATTTATTGCCTTTCTTAAAACACTGGGACTATAACAGAGCAGCACCAGTCTTTGAGCATCTGAATATCCTGTTCAATACGTCAGGAGGGAGTCCAACACAGAAACCAACCACTCTGTTACCTTTCATTAATTCTGCAGGAATTAGCAACTTGTGGATTTTCCAAGACATCAGGCCAAGCAACCCAGTCAGGAATATATTATATTATATGAGGTTGGGGTCTTTGGAATATCCACTTACAGGTAAGATATAAAACAGACCTACTTTTCCTTCTCCAGTGCTGATAAGAACATCAATGGCGTAAACTTCATGAACTTCAAACTCTGCTTTTTCATGGTCCTTTCTGGATAAGGAATAAACATATAAAGACCATTTCCATCTGAATAGGGTTTGGAAAGTTGCAGAATAATAAACCACTAATTGAAAATCATGGATCATTTCATTTTCCATTTAAATTCATTTTTAAAAAGGCCACCCACAAATCATTCTCAAAACGGGTGGGCAGCAGTTCTAAATTGTCTCATACCTTTGTTGGTCTGTAGGGTTCTGGATGATGGTCTTCTCTCCATCTATCACATGCTGTTTTAGCTGGTGTGATAGCATCCCTAACAAGAAAAGAGCTTATGTTAGTATTATTATTGTAAAGGAGGCTTATATGCTAAAGCATCCCGTATTTTGAAATAAAAACTAATATCAGAAATACATTTTTGCTTAAAAGTCTGACTGTACTCATTATCAAAGCAAAGTGTAGCCGATGCAGAAAATTGTGATATTGTTGCTACTGGTAGTTGGCTGTAAAATTCTTTGTAATTATTCAGAAGTCATCTTTACATTTTACTGCCCAATTCAAGTCTAACACTTAGGAAGGCAGCCACAACCTCTATTGTGTGATATTTGCACATCTGTTAAGTTAGATTGTCTTAACTTCTTCTCCCTATTCTCCCAATATCCAACTGTTTCACACATCCTAATGTTTTCATCCTTTTTCTACTCCCATTCCACAATATTTTACAACACATTTCTGTTATCTTGCATTGTTTTCCATCCCCACAAACTGCTGCATTTTCAGGTTGTTTCTGTATCACCTGAATGACATTATGCAGCACTTTTGTGAAGTAAACATCACTGTGCTCATTTTTAACATGGTCCTTTTATACATTGCATGGCAATAGGAATCTGCAGCTGACTGTATTCACTAATACAATGACTGCATTTCTAAACATGTTACAGGTGGTCCTTGGGTTATGATCTCACATTCAGCCACTGTGCAAAGTTACCATGGCACTGAGCAAGTTATACAGTTAGTTCTCTACTTACAACTGTATTGAAGACTGCCAATCCCTGATGCAGTCATTAAGTGGATCATAGAGTGCCTCAGGTATGAAGGAAATTCCGGGAGACCTAGTGCAGGTGCAGCCCACCTGCTCCAAGTCTCCCAAGGCCTCCTCCACTCACTAAGGCACCCTATGCTCTGCTTCCTGCTCCACAGGGTCCTTGCAGACCTTTGGCAACATTAGTTGGGGCTGCTCCCAAAATGGAGCCTGCTTCTGGGACAACCACACAGCCTGTGAGGATGCTGAGGGACAGAGGTCCTTTCTCAACATGAGCTTTGAGGGAAGGTTGCATGGTGAGTGGCTGCTTCCAGTAGATAAAGGTAAATAAACTGATCTGTAACGGGGGTAGGGGAGTGGGTATGAGACCCAGAAGAATGGGAAGAATCTGAAGAAGCCCTTGGGGAGGAAAGCCAGCTGATCTGCCAGGCAGCATCCCTATAGAGTATGTAATGCCATCTTCGAAGCAGATCCCATTTTGGAGTGGCCTCAATTCTGCGCAGCTACTCCCAAAATGGGACCTGCTTCCAGGATGGCACTATATGATCTCTGTACTATATGGTATAAGGGACTCTCATGGTGGAATGGTTGCTTCCCAAAGGAGATTTACAGTAAGCTGCCCATTCCATTACAGGAGGCTGAGGAGGGTGTGAGACGCAGAGAGGTGGAAAGCGGGCCCAAGGCCTGAGGGAATACAGCTAGGGGGAAAGAGGAGTATGGTGCATCTCAGTGTGGGGGAGGTTCTGGGAACCCGGATATAAGCTGGGGACATGCTGTAGTGCTGGGCTGGGCTGGGCTAGGTCTCCCCCAAGGCACCCTGTTTCCAGTTAATAACCTATAGTCATTTAACAACTGCAGTGGGGAGAGCAGGGCTTGGGTCATTAAGCAAGGCAATCACAAAGGCATCTCACTTAACAACAACTTATGACCATAATGGGCAGGTTCCATTACAGTCGTTAAGTCAAGGGTCACCTATATTATTCTGCATCAACTTCACTCTTCATGCAGCCAACTCTTACCTTCAATTGGTGTGCAGTTAAACGAATGAGCAATCTTGTTCCAGGCATCTGTTACTTGTGAATTCTGTTACGAACATGGACACGATTCAAATATGACCATATAATTCAATAAAAACTGTACCTAATACTCTCTTTCCTATTTCACTCTTTTCAACATTTACGACACTGGATATGAATTTATAATATTCATTAAAGCATAGGTGATTTTTTTAGTTCCTCACCAAAAACTGCAAAAGATGCCTATGCTTTAATGAACAGCAGAGGTATTACATTTGTGCAAGATCAGAAAGGGCCAATCAATTTCAAAGGGTGCACAGAGGAACACAATAACATGAACTCCAAAGCCAAAACACAAAAGTTACTCTATATTCCAAGAGAGGGAAAAAAAGCTTCCAATTCAACAGCAAGATGCTAATGGGAAAAGCTAAGCTTATCAAAACCTAAAGGATACGGATGGATTAATAAAATGGAAAAAAGAAAGATCAGTCCCATTTAATTTTTTTAAAATTTTAAGCTGCTGAATATTTATGCCACCATTTTGAAAACACATCCAGAACATCAAGGTGTTTCCAGGACACTCAATTTTTTTTGTTATGCAAATACTGCCTGGATATTTATGAGCCCTTTAAAGGCAATGTGTAGTTCTCTAGCTATTGCTGAAGTGCTATCCCTGTCCTCTCAGGCTATCAGTCATGCTGGCCAGAGCTAAGTTTTAAGAGAAGCCCGTTGCCCATTTTTGCTCTGCAGTCTAAAAGCAATAGTAACATATTTTTATGAAGAAAGCAAGACCTCATTGCTCAGTCTAGACAGCAGCGGTATGCTCTAGATTTCTCCCATTACCTCCTCTCAGAATAAGTCAAGTTTCTTGTTCGTATATTCAGAATTAATTGACGCTTGAATGGAAGCTGGAAAGTCTTGGCCACCTTCCTCAAACTGCCACGTTCCGCGTGAAAACTGGCTGCCTATTATTACCTGGTTTCCTGGCTTGACCAAGCGCAGGGCAGCTTCGGCACAGAGGTGGGCGGCTTTTATGACATCAGCTTTGCGACCTGTTACTGGAGTTTCCTAAAATGGGCAGAGAAAAGAATAATACAGAAGCATTCATTTTAAAAGTGAAAAAAAGAGAACTTTCTAGCTGACATGTAAGAAATAAACCTTAAAACTTATCAGATTTAAACATTCTGTACAGAATTTTTACATAAAAGATATAACCTGGCTAAAAGTGATTTTCCACCCCACTCACCCCCGACTTTAATGACTATATGAAACTTCATCTTGATTAGGTCCAGATGCACTGCTAAATAAGACCTGAAAGACATTTGGGGTCCACAATATATTATTTTCCCCAGTGTCCGTCTGATGCCAGATTAATACATCCTATGATTCAAAAATCTTAACTGCCAAAAAAGAGAAATAATAATCCATATGGCCATTATTCTTTATTAGACTGACTGAATTATTTCATTGAGTTCACTGGAGTTCGATGAATGTAATAAATTTGAATGAATGAATGAATTCAGAGATGCCCTATTGCTATATCTGCAGCAACTGACTGGAAGAACAAAAGACACGTTAATGTAACACAGCATGACTCATTCTTAATCTTTTATTATTCATTACCATCTTCTGTCCTATCTGTGATTTTAATAATTTTGATATCTTTTTTTCCCCGACTGCCCTGGTCAAACTGAATAGGACAAATCCTTCAAAAAGTTGTAATATAAAATGATCTATCAATCAATATAGCTGTTTGCTCTTTGGGTCAGTGATAGAGATCAACACTATACACGGATTCAACTGCTCCCATTAATAGAGGCAGCCACTGGCAGATGGTAAATTCGCTCAGCATAAACATTTTCAATAAGAAATGTCACTAGAAGCAAATTACTTGAATAAAAACCTTAAGCATGAACCTTAAGCAAAAGAAAACCTGAATGCCATGATTTCACATGCCTGTAACATGGTTTACAGTCACTGAAGCCAGCTTGATCTCAGATCATGTTTGTGAACTATCTTTCCAAAGTGCCTAGGGGACTTAGATGTATTAGAGACTGGCTGAGCCAGGGGGAGGAGTCAAAAGGGGACTTAGTCTAGAAACTCTTCCATGTTCTATGCTTGACTTTGATGCATTTCTTTTTGCCCTTGGCTTTATATTTGATCTTGGCTTCATTCCCTGCCTCTTCTAGCCCAACTGCCAAAAAGCAAGGCAAGAGAGAGCAGCTGATGTCTTGGGTCTTTAAGAGCATTTGTTGTTGACAGGTACCTAAAGCTCCACTGTGTTCTTTGCCTTTCTAATTATATTTTAGATTTTTTTTCCTGCTAAGTGACATCAGGCCCAGTCTTCTCCTGTGGTACTGGGTTTAGCTTTCCCTGGCAAGCCCTTCAACCTTCTTTTCCTGACAACGAAATTAGTAATTGGATCATTGTTTTCCCCAAGATCTCGCCACAGGTCCTCAGGTCACACCACTTCCTCGTGTCTGCTAGAGTTTGTGGCTGTTGTCTACGCCATCGCTCTGCCATACTCATTCTGGCCTTCTCTGACTTCTTCCTCTCTGGCCTGCACATAGGCCTCCTCTTTTCTGTTGCTGCTTCCCAGGCTACCTTAGTAACTGAGCCCTTTTGAAAGGCCATCTCCTCTTCCTTCCCTGGGCAGACCCTTTAAAAAAGAGACACCCAAGAGAAAGGCAAGGGCATTTCCACTGCTGTGGCCATCCTTTTGGAACTCCAGTGCAAGCTCTTTCTACTTAGGGATGCCGTTTATATAAATTCTCTCTACTAGAACAAATCCACTTTGACTGTTTGTGATTTCTCAAAGCTGCATGCAAATCACTTACTTTCGATGCCTCAATGACAAAGGTATGTGCTACATTTGCTATGAAGCCATCCACATGGACTCCCAAGTCACTGCAACACAAAGAGAGGGAAAAGCTTTAAGTGTTTTTCAAATGAGAAACAAGAATGATTCCTGTGACCTTCTAAAGTTTAAATGTTCTGCGTAGAAGATACTTGTTCTCAAACATACTATAGTAAAACCAACAGTTCACTCCCTGGCAGCTAAACCAACAATCTGGTAAGCAGGGCACAGCTAACTAACTTTGATTCTGCCTCTGTCATGGGAAATCCACATTATGTCAATAGCAGTGCTGCACAGTATGTCAGTGATACATTTCTGAATCTCATAGAGGCTTGTCTTGTGTAGCTCAGTTCGCTAAATGAATTAAGTAAAAAAAACTAGCCAAAAAAATGAATCAAAGGCACTTACATTTTGATTAAATCACCATCTTTAAGGATATAATCTTGGTCACTCTTCAAGGGTGAGAAATGACAGACACAGTTATTTACCGATATACTTGTGGGAAAGGCAATACCTACAGAAAAAGGGAGCAGCAGTTAAGTTCACACTAGTCCTGTAACTTGAATATGTAACTTAATATATATATTAGTTGAATGTGCAAATTTTATCACTTTACTATTAGCGACTTGGTTTTGCTTATCCATTTTTAAAGCAAGACAGAAATAAATGGAGTCATACTCTGGATCTTCATAATTCAGAAACTTTAATTGCTCCACAAACTGCTCATTTGAAAATTTTTTTCCTGCTGACTGTGAGTGTACAGTATTTACTAAAGCTGCACAAACTTGTCTTGTAACAACAGCTTCTCTGGGCTTGGTCAGTATTTAGAGACAGACACTTAAGGTGTAACCAGCATTAGCTGAAGAAGCATAAACTATTTTTCCAGACTCTTCCCAAAGATTACAATGCATGTGATGAAGCTACCGCTCAGTCAAGAGGTGAAGGCCAATTCAGTCACTCTACTGCTGTAATCTTATTGCATGCTCAGATGGAAATAAACCCTGTTTTGTTCAATAGGGTGGTCTTCCAAGTGTGCACTGGTTTGAAACACCACAATATATTATTCTCTGGAACCAAAGAAAAATAATTCAAGATACTGACTGAAATCAGGAACCCCATTTCCAATTATTTCTGAATACATAATACAGATAATACCTAATCTTTAAATAAGCTTACATTTTTTGCCTCCAAGACTGACAACATTTATGTTCCTTTAAAATCCCTAAGAACATTGATGTGGTTTGATTTCCATATGTGAGCATAATTCAAGGTGTTGATTATCACCTTTAAAGCCCTTCATGTTTTAAGATCTGGGTACCTCCAGGACTATCAACTTTCACTGGTCTCTGCCCTTTCACCAAGATTTGGAAGGTCCCTTCTTGCACGGAATGTCACCTTCCAAGAAGTTGCAAATCTATAGGAAATTTCTGGGCAATGTCTATCTTTATAACGGCATTTCCCCAAAGATTAGATCAGTGGCCATGATCCTAAGTTTTCAAAAACAAATCATAGTTTTTTTTTTCATCATGCTTTCCTGTTTTGATATACTGTATCTTCTTCCTCCTGACTAGCAGTATCTAGATGTAAATCATGGTATTAGTCTCTGGAGTATTTTATATTATATGTTTTATCTATATGTTTTTATCCAATTATTGAATTAGGTATGTATGCAGCTTAGAGCTGCCTATGAGCCCAGGGAATAAGCAAATAAACAAACACTTCAGAAATTCTGCAACGCTTCAAAGTACGTGAATTCAAGGAAAGGAAGTGGGAAATTGATAAACCAGCTGCTCACAGTATCAAATCCACCCACTAGGAACGAACAAACAAAACTTTAATTCACTGTTTTCAGTTAACCAGATATTACAAGCTTCTAGAAACCTGAGCAGTTATTTATGCGATGCTTTCCCCAGCACCAGACAAGCTTCCCAGCAATTGTAACTTAACAAGCTTACAAACAACCAGGGCAAATATGGATTTGAAAAGCAAAATGAGATTTGGAGCACACATGAGAGTATACACAATAACTGCTGGGAATTGCGTAAACCAAAGATGTACAAAAAATATTGTGAATTACAGTACTGTACAAGGAACAATTAGTGTAAGGTGGTCTGGCCTGATTTGTTTCATATGCGTTGATTTGAGATAAAGTAAGGTTCGTTTGCTTCAGATACTAATCTGAAGTGCTATTTAATGGAGAGATGTTGCAAGCACCACCCCTTTACCCCCACCCCTGTATTTAAAAGAAAAAGCCAAAGCTGAGAGATTTCCTTGGCAATATGTTATGAAATGTGAAAAACAGAGAGGCCAGTTGCTTACATGACCATTGAAACATTGAGGAGGACCATATGTAGTACAGAAGTCCCCACTTTCACCGTGAGGCCAGCAGGGATGGCAAATGAGAAAAAGTAGGATGAAAAGTAAAGTTAGGAAGATCAAGGAAGGTCAATCAGTTGGATCTGCTACTCCGGGATCTACCGGGACCACTGAAGAAAAAAGCAGATGGACAGATGACAATAGCAGCCCTTGAAAAAAATCTCTTTTTTTTTGAAGGAGGGAAAAGAACAACGATGGCTTACTTCTCCCATAAAATTACTGTGGGATCCCTTCCTCACATTTTGTTTAAGACAAAATTTGGAACAATTAAACTGTTCAATGTTTTGTTTTTTTGAATTGTATACCATATTTGAAATGATTTGTAAGAAACCCCCAGAATATGACTTGTTTCTAGTTTGAAACAAAAACAAAAAAGAAAACCCTCCCATTCTTCTTTTTGTACACACTTCTACCTTGAGCCAAATGAGACTTTTCCTGGCACTACGCATCAGCAGTAGAAGGCAGCTATGCAAATCTAAGAAAAGAGGCTGCATGCATCGCTCCACATCACATTTTACCCTTCAATTCTACAGCTTAGTAACTAGTTCAAACCCACAAAGAAAGTCAAGAGATGGAAATCTGGGCGGGATTTGCTGGTTAAAATAAATACTTTGGCTATATTCCAGTAATTCCAATATCAACACTTCTACATACTTTAATGCATGAAATAATGAATATAATTTAAATAGGGAAGAATTGATGTTAAAGAAATATTGTAGCTGCATAATACCTTTCTTGATATCTTTCTCTTTCTTAAAGATTTTGCCAGTTTCTTCCATGATCATGGCATCTCCTTTTTCACATAAGCTGAGAACAGACACTCCAGATTTAGCTGCCTCTACCACCGTACGCAAGACACCTGAAGTTCAACAGAAACATACAAATTAACGTTAATGTATTTTAAAATTTCACAGAATTTTGACACACCAAATTTGAGGGAAGACACCACTAAGTACACTACACAGAACTTTCAGTAGTTAGTTTTATTTTTCATCTACCTCATTATCAGCCTACAGTCTGCTTGAAAGAAAATCTTTTCTTTCCTTCTCTAACTGAAGGATACTGGTTCACATGTTCAGTACATCATTTTAATTAACATTTAAGCATACATTCTATTTTTAAAAAGTGCCGCTAACATCAGTAAAATTCCTTCAGCCTAAACCTGATTAGGATACAATTCAAAAAGGCAAAGAAAACCCATGTTGTCTTTCTGAAAATTATAATAGCCATCTCTGATTGTACTCAGCCTCATCAGCAAGTAGCAAACTGGCCCAACTTTGGGCCAGTGAATTATTTTTACTTATGCATTATTTATCTTTACACTGCAACTCTGTGGCCATAATTTTTTTCATTGGAAGAAAAATTAGTTTTCCAACTGTGACTATTCTGTTCAATAAGTAACTTTACATGGGTTATGTCAGAACTTGGGCAATAGAACATTCTGTCACTTCAAAAAATGCAGCATAATGCTATTCTGAAATGCACTATGATTCCAACAGAATTTTGGTAAGAGCAGGGCACATTGAAAGCCACAAAATATAATATACAATTGCCACTAAGACTATATGATAAGACTGCATAATATAATGTTAATGTTTGAATTCAGATTAGACATATGTCCACATCAACTGCCTATTCAAAATGTATCAAATTTTGTCTTTATGGAAATTAGTATGCATTGAATTAAGAGAACCTAGTTATGGGAGGAAAAACTTTAAAAAAACATTTTCAGAACTCTGAATTAAGCATGCATAGGGTGGTGAAATCTTTAAGAACTCACTCTATCCCATTATGGTAGTTTTTCCAGTCTGGCATCTTTCTGCCCTCAAGAAACTCCCTATCCAATTTAAACTTACACAGTTTTGAGGGCCTTTGTAGTTCTGTGAATTTAAGAAGCATTTTAGTAGCTACATAGGTTCTCAGGAGCTGCAGTAAGATTAGTGCATGAAATTCCATACATGCCCAATTATAAAAAAACCCAATAGGCTACTACAAGAGGAAATTCCCTTCTTCTAAACCCAGAGACGAAAAACTCTCTATTTTACACTAGTCTTTCCCAGTAATTTATTTTTTGCAGGTTAGTTCATTCTTGGGTGCTTATTTCCATTGAAATAAGACCACTATTAAAAAAATCATTTCTACATCTAGCAGTAAGAACACATGATTAATTTATGTAAAACACAAGAGAATCAGAACTGAACACATTAGATAGTACATTTTATATTTGGTAATAAAAAATGCCAGATGCGTATTTTTCTATGATCATCCAAATTATTTTAGGCGAAATATAATTAGTAAATATACATTGAAATACATTTAAAACAATGTATTTCAATTAGGTAATCTCAATTGGCTGGATAATAATTTCCATCCTTTTTAGCTAAGTTATGATCCATTTAATGGTACTCTAACATGCCAGTTAAAAAGGCAAGGCAAGGATTGCTAACCCCAACCTCCCGGAAAAATTATGATTGAAAAATAAAACTACTCTCTCTCTCTCTTACTGTGGGAGCAAATGTAAAGCTAACATTTGCAGGTAAGCCTTCTATGCTTTCTTTAGATTCTGAATGTTTCCCAGTAACATTTGTTATGGTGCATCTGCCCCAACCAGTTATCCCAAAGCGGACAAAGTCTGAAGCTTTTGCTCCTGGCCAGAGCAAAAAATACATAATAAAAAAAACACACACACACAAAGCTGGATGTATCTCTAATGAAGCAAGCCGAGGTATTTGATTACTCAATCTGTTGGTGTCTGTTTGTTCGCGCTATAAAAACCACCGGGGATGGGGGTGAAAAAAAAAAAAGTCAAGTGTGCTATATATATATAGATCTACATTCTTGGTTTGCTAAAGGGAAAGCCTCCTCCATCTCTCCAAACAGAGGCATTAAGTTATGGCTGAGCTGTAATAAAAGACTTCCCTTTGCCGATCTCCGCGCCGGCCTAATGATCGACTTCCTAGAATACGGTGTGTGTGTGTACGTGTGTTTTAAGGTGATCTGATCCGAAGCAGACATTCTTCCTTAAACAAAAGGGGGAAAACCTGGGAGGCCGCCAGGACGTCGGAAGATAGTGAACCGAGAGGAGCGAGCGAGCGCCAGCAGCAGCACATGGCAAGTCCCAGACCATGTGCCTTGCAGTTCTCGGGAGGACGGCGTCTCCATTCAGTCTCCCCCCCTCCCCCGCCACGGTGGATGGGTGGGAGATCGAGGATCCCCCCACCCCCAAAGGATCCGACCACCTGATAAAAGACGAATATCATTCCTCTTTTTTAACAATATTACCCAGGGACTCGAGGTTAGTAAGCGAAAGTCCCTCCTTTGCCCTCCCCCCCCAAGCAAAGGGTGAATTAATTCAAGTAAAACTGTTACATTTCTCTTCCAGGTTATTATTTTTTTTTGGGGGGGTGGTTATTGAAGCTGGAAACCAAAATTTAAAATAAAGAATATAAAGATGGGGAAATATGTGTATATTTTTTTTTTAAAAAAAGTACCCAGGAGAGAGATCGAGGATCACGGGCAGCTGGACTCTCCTGGAAAACCACCCCAAGAGATTTTGTATGTGTGTGTGCGTGTGCGCGTCCCAGTCCTAGATGGGACAACTACAAAAACGGGTCTCTCGCTCTCTCTATCTCCCCCCACCCACTCGACCCAGCAGAGGCAACTAGAGGCTGCCGGGTCGGTTCTTTGCAGCCCGACTTGCACCCGGTTTCTTCCGTCCTGCCGGGCAAGATACGCCCCCGGGACTCCCGCGATCTCTCCCCACCTTCCCTTCTCTGTCACCCCCGCCATCCGCCGCCGCCTATCCTGCCAGGGTTTCCTGCGCTCCCCTGACAGCTCGGGGACGCCCTTCCACCCCAGGCCCCCCCGTTCCAGCCTCCCCCCAACGCCGGGCCACACTCACGGTTGGCGATCTCTCCCCCCATCTTGTACTTGTTCACTACCACGTCTTCCGCGATCGTCAGCTCGGCCGCTTCTTCCTCGCCCGACATGGTCGGACCGAGCCGCCGCCTCCGCCTCCGCCTCTCGCCTCAAGACCTTTCCCTTTCCACGCTCCGCGGACGAAGAGGAGGAGGAGAAGGAAGAGGGGCGGGTGGTGGCGGTGCTGGTGGTGGCTGCCGCGCTCGCCGACGCCGCCTCGCCTCACCGAGACGGAACGCGAGACAGGCTGGAAAGGAGCGAGCGAGCGCGCGGGCTTTGCGCGGGGCACGCTGGGAAGCGAGTCCGCTCTTTCGGCGGCCAAGAAACTACAACTCCCGTCGGGCCGAGGACGAAGCAAGTTGGCGAGGCACGACGGGAAAAAAAATGAGCCCTCTTTCTGAACTAGCGCCTCTTAATGGCCGGGGACGAGATTTTGCAGGCGTTATTATTATTATTGCTACGTGCTCTTCTTCCCCCGGGTTCTCTGACGTTTATTCTGGTTGCCGGACTTTTCTCTTTACTTTGGCGAGTAGCCGCTGTTTTCCCATGGCGCTTGGTTTTGCTCGCTTGCCCAGCTTTTGATCTGTGTGTTAACCCAGGAATGTCGTTCCTTGGTTGTGTAATCGCCAAACGTGAATGCCAAATAAAAATTCCCCAAATTCGCTTATAAGCTTGTCTTGAAGTTGTGCGAAACAATCACCCATTTGCTTTTATTAGACCGCGTTAAAAACGAAGAGAGATTGATCTGTCAGGAAAGGGGGAAATTTAGCAGTATCCTTATAATGATCAACTCAAATGCCTGAATTACCTTCAAAATCTCTACATCAGGTATTTTTTTAAAAGCCCAGATGTTGGTTGCATTAACTGTGAGCTTACGGTAGGTAATGATCAATCTAGAGATGTATAAAATGTAATAAAAGAATTAAATGTAATATAAATATAAAAATTATAAATTTATGTGGTTTTTAAAAATAAATTAGTATAAATGTGTGAATCATGCTACAGAAGTTCATCATTTGTTTAACAGAGTAACAGATAATCAGAGTTGGAAGGAACCTTGTAGGTCATCTAGTCCAACCCCCTGCCCAAGCAGGAGACCCTACACCATTTCTGACAGATGGCAGTCCAATCTCTTCTTGAAAGCCTCCAGTGATGAAGCTCCCACAACTTCTGAAGGCAACTTCTGTTCCATGGGTTGATTGAATTCACGGTCAGAAAATTTCTTATTTCCAGGTTGAGTCTCTCCTTGTATAGTTTCTATCCATTATTCCATGTCTGGCCTTCAGGTGCCTTGGAAAATAGGTTGGCCCCCTCCTCTCTGTGGCAGCACAGTAAAAGAACACGAGAAAACAAAAACAAGATTCTGTGATGAATAACTTAGCTCTCAGTTGAGGAAGCAGATTTGCTTTAAAAAAAAAGGATGGCCTTGAGGCTGATGGGAAATTAGGAGGAAAGGGATAAAGAATGATGCTGTTGACAAGACAGTCTACCCCGACACAATGCCAGAGATAGATAGCCTAATGCCTTCAATGTATTGTGAACTGTAGTTTTCATAATCCTTTGCCTTTTATGGGTAGGTCAGAAACATCAGGAAGGCTTCAGGAGGCCTTTTCCTGACTTGATAATAGTCTGAGCTAAACCCAGCAATAATAGGATAGCTGTGAAACTCTCATGCCATGAGATGGGAACAAAGACCATATCTCATGCCACCTTCAAATCAAACCTTTAGCCACTCTGCATGTCAAAAGAATTTTTTTAACAGTACAGATTTAAATTGAACAGGGCACATAAAAGCAATTACTTGACTAGCGAGGCAATGAGAGTGGGCGTCATAGCTAAGAGTTTGAAAAGCTATGTGTTGTCCCTTTCTCGTGGTGCTCTAAGTATGTACTTATATTGCTGAAATGTTTAATCTGAGGCTGATAATTCCTCTTGAGCAAGGTAGCCTGGTAGGCAGGCTGCTGGGTATAGAGAAACAAAAATAAAATTGGAGCAGCCCCATGGCCTCTGCTGCACTCAGGATACCTGTTGAATGACCAATGCTTGTATACAGGAAATTGTCGGTGCCACATACCCCCAAAATGCAGGAGGCTTGGGCAGAACCAGTCAGAACAGGCAAGTGCAGTCTACACCAACACAAAGGTTGCATATTCCCATGCTTTTTGAAGCCATTGGACTGAGAAACTCTCCATGGGATAGAATAGACATGGGGAAGGATGGGATGAACAGCCTCAATCTCCTTCTCTAGAAATTCCTACATCTTATTGGCTTGGGTTGCTGGGGTTACACTTGTATTAAAGGCAACCCAAATGCTATTATGAATGGCAAGTGAAACTTCTCCAAGCCCTTGAATGGGAAGCGACTTGAGCAAAAATAAGTTTTGCTTTGACTTGCTTATCGGTTGAGTTCACATGTAGTTGTCTAGATTTGACTCCACAGATTAAATGAAACTAATTACTGCAGCTTGTAAACTATGGTTTATGGCATAAGTGAACTCAGATTTTGTGGGTTAAACCACTAATCAGGGCTAAGGCAAATCATGCAGTCCTGTAATTCACAGATCTAGCCTTCTCAATCCATTTGTCTCTTTTTAAAGCTCTTCTGTTGGCAAAAACTCAATAGTACTTTTCTTCCTCAAATGCAAATTGCACTGATGAGGAAAGCTGTCTTTCATTAGTGTAAAAAACAGCCTTTGTTCTGTAACTCCCTCCTCAAGAGGGAGGGCAAGTCCATCATGCCTGTCAAGCATCAAATGTCCAAACCTAACTTCTCAGTTCATTATTGCTCAGATAACATAGAGGAAATATACCCAACTTTGAAACACATCATCGTGAGGAGTGTTAAATAAAATTACTTCTGCCATCCCCTACTAATTTTCATCAACAGACACAGATATAAATATTGTGCTTTATTGATATTTGTATTACACACACACACACATATACTTCTGTAAGGTCTTCTGCAACAGGAAGTACCTCTGTCTGGGAAACCATCCATTCTTTGAAAATGGTTAAATGTGTAGTCCTTGCCCAACAAGAAATAGGCCTCTTAAGTCTGAGGATATATGTAATAATTCATATTCAGCTCCCAGTAAAATCACAGTAACTGAGGTTCCCAAACCTTGGAAATCTGTCACCTTGTTAGATTCAGTTTTTTGAATCAGCACTGCTTTGATAGGGAAACAGAAAGTTGTGGTGCCCTATAAACCCTTCTAAATATAACTCCATATGGGACCCATGCCTGTTGCTATTCTTGCAATTTGCTTACATCTTGGCACAGGAAAGAACTTCCATCATCATAACCAGTGACAATACAGACAGTGCATGTTTGTTTGTTTGTTTGCTTGCTTGCTTTTAAAACAACACTATTATTCCTTGTTGTTCTGAAGCTGGAACATTGTACTAAGGGATTCAAAGTATGCCAACATTTGGATTCCTTCCAATTTGGTTTTTTAAAAAAAGACAAAAACCTTCATTTCACCAGTTACAAAGCAAGGCAAAAATAAAACAAAGCAATCCAACGTGAGTTTTATGACAAACAATATACAGTATAGGGAAACATTAAAAGTGGCACTTTTGTCCTACAAAAACAACTGTTCTAAAACAATTCAATGAGTTGCTTTCATGTTTCCATTTTCGCCATAGTCTGAAACAATTGGCACCTACTTATTGTACCTCAATGAAAGCCTTATCTTTGATGCTGGTTGTTGTTTATATGGCACTGATGCGTAACTGAAGAGAGAAGCAACAGCATCTGAAGTAAGGGTTAGGGATTAGCACACCTTCACTTAAAAATCCCAGCAACATTTATTTATTTTAACACTAATTTATCACTTTCCTTTCTTCTTAAATTGAGGGTGGGTCAAATTTCTTTCTACAAATAAAACCATAAAAACCAAATAAATGTGCCAAAACTATGGATGTAGGGTTGCACAAAATACAACATTTCAGTAAATGTGATTTGTAAATGCTATCAATGAAGAGAGGACTAAAAATTGGGGAGGTTTTCTTCCTCTCAGCCCCAATATTTCTGAATAGTTTTCTGAATAGTTTTTATCCCAGAGCTATAATTGCATTTAACAATGAACTTAAACATCACCATCAGTGAGTTGTTGGACAGAATTACTTAGTCTGTTGTGTGGATGCTTGTATGTTTTTAGGAGGTGGGGAATTTTGGCGGGTGGGGAGGTGTTTGGGGATTGTCATATGTGTGTGCATGTTGAGTCTGGTCTCTGGGTGTTATGTGAATTTCGTTGTATGTATACTGTGTATATACATACAATGACAATAAAAAATTCAATTCAATATATATAAAAGAAATTCTTGGGGCTGAAACTCTCATAGATTTGCTAGATTTGAAAGTGGCCTACATAGTTCTTCATTCTGTTGAGAATTTGATCTGTAGCAATGTGATGGTGATAGTAACTGGGGATCATCCTTCATGTGAAGTAATAATATTATTTGCCTAGTTTGGGATTAGTGAACCCAGTCAATTGGGGCTTGTTAAATAAAGCATAGAAGAGCACTGACCCTAGCCACTATTTATTCTTATGCTATGAAAGCTGTAGCTAACGTTTCTTCATAATGATCCCTATTGTAAGTATAGCTACTGAACACCAAACAATTTGGTGTTTTTGTTTTTTTTTGCTAGGGATATTCTGGAACAAAAATAAAATTGGATTGCAGCCTTTGGAGACAGTTTGCAAATGTATCCGTTTATGGTAATGTACAGAGAGTCACTTTGGTCTAGTAGTTGAGGCACCAGGCTGAAAACCAGGAAACTGAATTCTAATCCCGCCTCAGGCATGAAAGCCGGCTGGGTGTCTTTAGGCCAGTCAACCCAAAATCTCATGCCTGGGGACAGTTCAGTTCCTGTCATAACCAATGGATCAGCATTTAGTTATCTGAAAAAGCAGACTTTTGCACACCTGGGAAAACTCTAGGGAAAAAAACAAATTACGCTAAATTTTAACACACCTGTGTCTACTAAAATATGCCTTGATTTATTTGGGGTATTTTATGCATTCTTTGCATAAAAGTTCTCACAAAGTGAGCATCAAAGCAGTGCTAACTTTAGCTTTGTTACACTTGCAGGTATCCAGGCCCAAATAGTCCAAAACCAGAACCAGTTAAACCAGTTAAAATTGCTTTTCTAATTTCAGTTTTGTTGTATGGGAATTTTTCCTTCAAAATTCACTGCTTTTGTGTGTTTTTTCTTGAAGGAAGGTGGGCTAATTTGTCTAATCAAAATTTGAAGCATTTCTAATGAGCATCTCGTCTAGAGGTCTGTGATCTTCTGGAAGAAGAGAGAGCAGTTTTGGAAAAAGAACTGGAAAAAACTTCCTGGCTCAAAAATCAAGCCAAGGATTTATTTATTTTTTTGCAATCTGATGGATTTTGATTTTAGAATATAACAAATCTGTGTTTGTTTACTCGGAACTAAATTCTACTGTGCTCCTCTGGGATTACTCCATTATTTTATGAATGTTTATGGCATGCACAATTTAATCAATTTACAATGTTGCTTTTACCCAGATTTGTGCTATGGAGGGCAGAAGGAATGGGAAAAGCTGTGTTTGTTTAATGAACAAGGAGAACACATTTATATTTCCCACTTCCTCAAAGATTCCAATTCAATGAATTGCTCTCAATCCAGTCACAAAGCAAGATATTTTATCCAGTTTACACACTAGAGGGCAGCCTGCTAGCGTCCACAGCACCCTTCTCTTCTTGTTTGGCTCTCAAGCATTTCTATTTGGCGGGAGCTAGAATGAATTGGGCGGTTTACAGCCCTTCAGGTATGACTGTACCTTAAGGAATTCTGATCTGGGCAGGAACAGAACTGATTTGTTCAATCAGCATTTTGTGTTTCTTAAAATCAGCAATAGCAAAAGATCACTAATGGCCCAGATTCCTTCAGAATCCCTTGAAACTCAAGGTCAGTTTAAATCCAACTGAGTTCAACCATCAGTTCAATAATGTACACTTGAAAATACACCATCATGGTTGCAACCTGGCTCTTGTGGGCAAAGTATGGAATTTCCTTTAATATCACACACTCTTCCTTTTCTTTCCCTTCGCTCAATGTGATTCAGAGGGGGGGAAATAGCACGGCAAGCAACCATCAAAGCAGATTGACTGCTTGCATGGACACACACACAGGTTTTCTGAAATATCCACTGACATTTTAATTAGACATTGGCAACTGTAAGGAGTACCCAGGGACTAGCAGGATGGGCTCTAAAACTATCTGGATAATTGCTCTGACCATAACAATGCTGCACAGTAAATTCTGCACTAGGCTACAATAGTGACCAATTATGTAAGAGAGGAACATGCTGTTCAAACTTAAAAAAAAAAAAGAATCACAGCCTTAGTCTCTCCCAAATTGGGATGGATTTTTGCTTTTTCTAAATGCTTATTTATTTGTTGGAATCCGGAACACCTGAGTTATGTCAAGGTTGTATGTTCTGTAATAAGCCCTCAGGGTAGGGAGGAGTGATGATGAGAAAAGGGGGAAAATTGTTCCCAAATCATGTTCTGGTATAAATGAGCTTGACTCAAAAGAATCATAATAATGCCATAAAGCTCAGTGGACTTTTATGCCCTTTCAAACAAAAGTACATTAGTTAACTTCAGGAATCAGGAGACGTCCCTCCTGTTATCAATTTTTTGTAGCAAGAATTAGGTAGTTGCTGGTTTCTTTCCTTGGTCCCTAATCTGACAAACATCTCCATGTTTCATTCTAGCAAAGGAGGAAATATAAAACTTATTGCTTTAAAAAAATGTCTCTGCCTCTGGCATCTTCTGCCTAGGACCATAGAAAGACTCCTTCCCCCCACTTCCTTATAACGTTGGCGCTCTCTCCCGATTGCTCATGATTTGGAGGTATTGAAGATTATTGCTGAAAGAAAGAAGAATATTTAAAGTTGCTTGTCATCGTGAACAGCTCAATGCCCAAAGTGGAAATTGGCCTCCTGCCATGGTAAGGCTTTGTTCATATCCACTCTTCTCATTGTGATATGGGGATTCCTAACAGCACAACAGAAACATCACGATATAGACAGAACCAAGAGTGCCAAATGTCTTATTGAGAGGTAGGAGCAAAAAACCTAGTCACCTCATAGCTCACGCATGGGCATATTGGCTTCTTCAATGAGGTTGCTTGTAACAAATTCTGAGAAAAAAATACCATTATCCTTCATATCCACCCTGAGGATTAATCAACTCCTCTACTGTTATACATATTACTAGAGGAATATATAACAAGTGTCGGCCTCCTTTTTCTCAGTAGTTTGTCCCTTCAGCCTTATGGCTCAGCACATGCTTGGTTCACAATTAAGGCCCCTCTGCTTGTAATGGACAGAGGGTTGTCACAGAGCACAACACTTCCCTAGGCAGCCTAGAAGGCTGGTTTTATCAAAGCTGCTTCCAGTGTCATTCATTTGTGGGCAGAGCACTTTGGTTTGGAGCAGCTGCTAGTAAGTCTCTTTCAAAAACCTGCACTACAAAAGTAGGCACCACTCTATTTGCATACAGGAATGGATTCCAGTTTGAAGTGTGCTTCCTCAACTGGTCCTATTTGCTTTGTGGGTCCAGAGCCTTCGAACCAAAGAGACTGAAGACAGCTGTTGATCCACAGTGCAAGGCGGGAAAACTGCAGTGCAGTTGTTCTTCAGAAGCTCATCATCGGTGTAGATATGTTGCTAACTATGGTCATCATCACAGAAGCTTTGGAGAGGAATAGAAGTCTGCCTCTGCAGTTCACAATCACCATAAAGTGTGATTGCCTGAAGGTTTTTTTTAGCTACCCGTGAAGAGTCAGAGAAAGCTTCCCGCCCCCAGCTATGTCCTCTGAGCGTCCACTTTGCTGAACATCCGGCTGTGCCAGTAATCCGGATTATCGAAGGCACAATCTGAGGAGTCCAGTGTGCGCAAGGGTTTCATGAAGCCGTTCTTGGGACAGGGTGGGCTCTGGCAGTCAAGATACTGGACTGAGGGCAACACAGCACCCATTTCCTCATATCCCTGCTCATCTGGGGAGCTCTGGGTGATGCCAGAATCCATATCGGTATAGTCTCCCTGAGAACTGCGGATGCTACTCAGGGACTTGCTAAGTTTGGGCTGCTTGTTCATATACTCGTAGTCCTCTTCCTCGTCTTCGTCCTCCCTGCAAGGTGTAGTCAATTGGGAGCTTGGCACACTGCCCAACGAGGCACTCAGCTCTGAGCCAAGATCCATATACTCATAGCCAAGCTCCTCCAAAGAGGCTGGCCGGGGTTGTGAGGATTGTGGAGTGCGGCGGTTCATGTACTCATACTCTTCCTCCACTTCATGTACAGGGATGGAGCCACGCCTCAGGGAAGCGGTAAGGCCAGCAGCACGCTCTGTAAAAAAAAAAAAAAGGCAAAGGTTTTGTCATTTTGTGGTCACCTAGAACAAGAAACAGCCATTGCTAAGGTTGAGACAAGAACCCCCCTGAAATTGGGGTACACCTGTAAGTGAATTCAGCACAATAGTGCATTCTGCTTCTAGGAACAATGGAAGGAAAAAAAAGAGTCCATGCAGACTGTCTAGTGTTGCCTTGTGTGAAAGCAGGTGGGGTTACACTTATCTTGACTCATCCCTATTCTAAGAAGTAACAAAAAGACAACATCAGATACAACCCCATCATGTTTCAAAATTGAATTGACTGCAGAGAATGAGATTGTGGAAGCTGTACCTGCAACTCCATGATAGGGCCATGCCAGTTTCAAGATCTGGGATAATTCCATTGCTACAAGGAGTGGGGGGCAAAGAGGAAAGAGGTAGCAGCAATTCCCCTGAATCATAGCTTTTGCTTATTTTATTTCAGAGTGGCTGTCTTCACTTCAGAATAAAGTTATTAGCTATGGCCAATTATTGGCCAACAACTGGAGCAAGTCAGGGTGAAAAGAGAGCCAAGGTTATCTCTATGGGGCAGATCTGATAATAACCCTGGTTTCTCCATCATTGCATGGGTACATTCAGTGTTCTTTAGAGAGGAGGGCATGAACTGCATCTCACTTCCCCGCAGGGCCCTTTCTGTGCTGCTCTTACCTCTGCCATTTCGATCTGGCATAACATAGCCGTTGGCATCCTCCTCTCCATCAGCATTGCCAACGGGCAGCATGAGACTCTCCCTCTGAGAGAGGTAAGCACTGTCTCCTCGGGATTGGAGGCTGCGGCATAAGCTTCCAGACAGTGACAGATCCTCCGTGAGGTCGTAATCTGAGGTTGTGCCTCGTCCTTCAGAGGACTCTGATATGGTACGGCCCATCGACTCCTGCCTTATGCGCAATGTCTGCCGGGAGCCCAGTCCCATACCCTGGATCCAAAAGGGGTCAGAAATCAGGTAATGATAAAGATTTATTGAGGCCCAGAAGACTCCCATTTGCTCTGATTATTAGAAGTGGTAATGATACTCTACAAATGACTATTTCCAAATCTCTACAGCCCGCTTCGTCACTGGTGAGAATTCTGGGAGTTGAATTCCACACATCTAGAGGACAATGCTGTCCCAAAGCTTTAAATATATGGAGTTATCCAGCCATGCTCTACAGCACGCCTAACCAATTTAGAAGCACCCAAGAAGGCCTTGGCCTTTAGTTGTCAATGGTAGTCCATCAGAAGCTCAGAAGCTAAAAATCAGGAAATTTGTCAAGGGACAAACATGTAGAAATACATGGCTAGTGACATTCAGAAGTCACAAGTTATGAGGAATGGCCAAGATTGGGTGGGAGGGGAGTAGCCTTTATCTGGAAGGTCTCTATCTGAGCTTCTTTAATAGTAGACACCAGACCTTCTAACATAGCATTCCCCAACCTGGCACAATCCAGATATTTTGGAGCCCCATATTTCCTTATTAGCATAACCCAATACTTGCAGTCTGGAAATAATAATGTGACTCACTTGGAGATACATTAGGAAAAGCTAAGATAAATTTTCTGAAGCACATTAAGGCTTTCTCTTTCCCGCCACCCACTAACAACACCCTCCTAATTCACTGCCTCCCTCCCCCCATACTAGTGGTGGACCTATAGTGGCTTATTATATTCCATCTTTTTTTCTCTTAGAAATAATCTGTACCTGCCGACTTCCACAGAGGCTGCTTTGATTCATGGGGATGTATCCAGCAGATGAGTTCAGAAGAGTTGGAGGCTGGAGTAGATTTAAAAAGAAAAAGAAAAGAAACACTCAATGTTGAATATCCAATTGGGTTTTTTTTCTTAATATATATACAGAATTCTGCTTTCAACAAAAGTTTTCGATTATAATATCATATAATGAGACAAGAATTAACATTCATTAACTTTCGTTTACAAATGAGTCTTAATCCTACATCTGTACATTCACCCCTGAGGAATGCAGCTACCAAACTCTAGTTGGCAGAGGCTGTAGGAAATGCAGAAGAACTTCCAGGTGTCCACTCTGTTGAGGATCCAGGTTGACTCTCGGCAGTTTCCAGAGAGCCCCAGTTCCCCATTGAAGACCTGATAGGATCAGTTGCAGCTCTTCCTGCCTATTCCTAGGTTGCCTCCTGACCATTTTGCTGTGATTTAGGCCATCTTACATTCGTCTGTTTTCTAAGTGGGAGAAATAAAGGCAATAGCACCGCTTCACAGTGTTTTGCAGCTTTATTAGAGCCATGGTGGCACAGTGGTTAGAATGTAATATTGCAGGTTAATTCTGCCGGCTGTCAGGAGTATGATCCTGACTGGCTCAAGATTGACTCAGCCTTCCATCCTTCCAAGGTTGGTAAAATGAGGACTCAGATTGTTGGGGACTATATACTGACTCTGTAAACCGCTTAAGAGAGTAGTATTTGAAAGCAAAGCCTCTTCCAATCAGCTAAAGCAGTGGCCCTCAACCTTTTGGGCACCAGGGACCATTTCCATGGAGAGAGGTTTTTCCTTGGACCGGAGAAGGTATGGTTTCATGTGCTGTCTGCATCTTGTCGATGGGGCTTTGCTTGTTTGAGTGGACCGATTTCTGATATGCCACGGACCGGGCTTTGGGGACCCCTGAGCTAGACCAGCAGAACATTTCTTTTCTCAGTGCAACTGAAAAGCCAGTGTTCCCCCAAGTAAAACAAAACCTTCTGGCGTGGTCCTCTAATTAATCGCCCAATATCAGAAATCTCACTTGTCCCAAACAATACAGATATACATTTTTGATGGTCTAAGTGTACATCTAATAAATTATTCCACAGCTTTGGCCCCAACTTTCTGATTAGCTGGTAGGAGCAGGGTCACACAGACTATGGTAAGGGGGAACCTTCTTACCCGTGAGGAGGCCTCCCATTGCCGAGAGGCAAAAAGATTGTGAAGTTCCTCTTCCTCCAACTCTGATTCCATCTCCAGTGTCTCCATCTCATCTAATTCCTTTTCACTGAGTGAAGTTGGCTCTACTGGAGATAGCGTCCTGCTTTCTCTCTGTGGGGAAGGCCAAGCATTGCCTTTTAACATTATTTCAAATAGTAACTTCTTAATACCCTGCTTCAGCTGCTGAGCGCTGTCATTAAACATCACTGAGAGGAACATAGTGAGAGCAGAACATTTCACCTCAGGATAAGAGGCCTCTGTGTAGAACTGAAGAAAGGGAAAGAATAGGCCTCCAGTTACCCTGGAAGTCCATTCAGCTCTTGGTTTCTATAACATCCAGGCATGATGAGAGAGAAGAACCAAACTGCATAGGGATGAACTGCAACCAAAATTATCCTGGCAGATGTATTTCTCTTACTATATCAAGCAATATGCTATGGACTCACACCTATGTTTCAAGCCGGTTCCATGCTGAGCCTTGGGATCTTGAAGGCCTCTCGTGCCATGTCAAAAACTCAGCTATGAGATGAGAACTTATGAGGCTTAATGGGGCATAGTCATTTTCTGGTAAGGTAATTGGTTCAGCTGTGACATAGCAAATGTGTTATTATGCAACAACGTATTTCCTTTAAGGAAAAGATTTATTTTTTTATCAGCACCTGCATGTCTATGTCTCACACAAATTACCTTTCTATTTATCTATCTTGGAAAAGTGAAACATGACCAGGTCGTGTCTAATAAGCAGGATGTAACTACTGACCTAATAGGATTGCAAAAGAAAAGCATGAGGACATCTCATGGATGTAACAAACGCATGTTTAACCAAACTGTTGAGTATTTAACACTTTTAAGGTCTCCATTGATTTAATGTGTAACTTCAGCTGGGAAAGGGAGTCAACAACTGACCTTAATCACCAGGTAGCGAGGAGGGTCACGGGCCATTCGTGTGAACTCATTGGCTAGCTCTTTGAAGGTGGGGCGAATGTTCTCATCAATCATCCAGCCTGTAAGATTAGAAAAGGTAAAAAAAAATCCCTTTCAAATAAGCACCAAATACCACATCTCCTATAGTTTAGGACAGAGGTGGGGGAACTATGGCCCCTTTATGACTTGTGGACTTCAATACTGGCTCAAGTCCACAGGTCATAAAAGAGCCATAAGTCTTTGAAGATTGTCAGTCATCCAGGTCATGGTTATCCGAGAGCTGATGAAGCTTCTTGGATGAGAAATGAAATGTCTTCAAAGGAAAACCAGAAAGTCCAATTGCCTCTTGAAAATGCACTTATGGGTAAAAAGGCCATAGTTCCTCACCCTGGGTTTAGGGTAATATGATAAAGCCTGTGGTTTCTTGATTCGTTATGAAAAAACATAACATTCGTTATGAAAAAACAGGTGTCAAACTCGAATCGTGATTTTGTTTGCCTTTGCGGAGCTGGGAAGGATGTGGCCTGCATGTGATGCATCTGGCCTACGGGCCGCCAGGTTGATGCCCCTGTTTTAGAAGGTGTTAGTGAAGCAGGAGTATAAAAAATATATACCTACATTTTACCATCACCATGTAGACATCAATGGTGCAGATCTGGGGTTGGGAGAGGCGTTCTCCTTTTTCCAGTAGGTCAGGAACTTCCGAAAGGTGGATTCCAGCATACGGTTCTCCTCCAAAAGTCATCATCTCCCACAATGTCACTCCTGTTAGGATGAAAAATGTGAGTGAATACATCCAACTGGATGTTGCATGGTTAGCTGAACAGCTACCTGTATCATATGTGTAAACAAGAGTTCTAATTTTTTTTCACCCAAGTTTACAACTTTCCTGAAATCTATCCGTGGAACCCCCTAGGTTAGAAAGCCATGTTAAACTTTAGAACATTGAAGGAGAAAGTCTCCTGGCACCCAACATTGGACACGATTACAGGTAGTCCTCGCCTTATAATATTTCATTTAGTGACCGTTCAAAGTTACAAGGCACTGAAAAAAAAGTGGCTTTATGACCATTTTTCACACTTACAACCGTTGCACCCTCCCATGGCCACGTGATCAAAATTCAGGTGCTTGACATCTGACTCATAATTATGACAGTTGAAGTATCCCGGGGTCATGTGATCCTCTTTTGCGACCTTCTGACAAGCAAAAGTCAATGGGAAAACTAAATTCTCTTAACAACTGTGTTACTGTCATATCCCTGGTGGAGACTGACTCTGAGGGAGAGGAGGAACAGCCGACAGGGACTGGAAGTGTGGCTCTGGAGGTTGTGGAGGAGGCTGGGGAAGGGCAGAGGCCAGCTGGGCAGTTAGAGGAAGACCCAGACCCATCCCCTCTCCATCCTAGGGCACGCAAGGAGGAGAGGATAAGGAAGAGACATAGTCTACTCGGAAGGAGACCGTCTTGATCCTCTTCATGGGCTGCAGCTGTGACAACTGAATAAGAGGACGGACATGCATATGGGCGAATGCTGGAAACGAAGCATGGAAATGTCTCTAGTTTATGGTTCCTCTCTGAGTTTGGCATCCTTCCCAGTGTGTGTTATCTGTGGACGTCCTCCAGTCCTTACCTTGCCTGATTTGTGTTGTTTTTTTCTCTCCTTGTAATTGCTTGTATGGGAGTTTTTTGTCTTCTGTCAAGGATATTTGGAGCTTGGAAGCAAAATGAAGGAATAAAAGGGGCTTCACCGGGTTTTTGTAACTGTGTTTATTTAGTATCCCCATCCTGAGTCATCAGAGTTACTAACTTAACAACTGTTATATTCACTTACCAACTGTGGCAAGAAAGGTTGTAAAATGGGACAAAAGTCACTTAACAATTTTTAGCAATAGAAATTCTGGGGTCAATTGTGGTCGTAAGTCAAGGACTACCTGTATTGCCCATGAGTGTAGAACCACTATTCAATAAGCAGCAGCTCTTAATAACCTAGCACAAAGATTCCTAAAAAGCAAGAGGAATGTTGTCAGGGGGACCAAAACAGTTGCCAGAGTGTGGGCAGATTGTTCCTGCTTTCTTCAACTGCATGTCTTGATCTGGAAGGAGGAAAATTATAGGCTACAGGTCCCTTTTCCCCATACACTTCACAATTCCTAATCTGTTTGTTACTGATAAAAATCTTTAGAGTGTCTCTGAGTTCATACTGGACGATCAGTTCACTAAATATATATAATATATAAATATATAAATAAAGTATCTTAAAGCATAATGAGGGCAAGTCTAGTAGGGCTGTGGGAATCGCCCTTGATCTGATTTAAATAATTCAACAACATGAGTCAATTCAAACTATAAAACCTTCAAAGCCTAAATTTGTGTCTCTGTCTTGCAATGCCTGTTTTGTCATTAGAGATGAATATGAAGTCCAATAAAGCAAACCAAGTTATAACTAAGCAGGATCAAATAAAACAAAAGTACCCTAAGGGTAGAATATTTATAGCTCAGGGATGAAATGAGGGGTCCTTGGTGCCTTCTGATCTTGACTGTTTTCTTGCAGACGTTTCATTACCAAACTAGGTAACTTCATCAGAGCACCAAGGATCCCTAAAATATCTTGATTTCCAGAAAGTTATAACAATAACAAAGATTGAGTAGCTACAGTCAAATTCTTAATAGATGGAACAATCAGACACATACCATAACTCCACACATCACTTTGGTGTGTGTATTTTCCAAAGTGTATACTCTCCAATGCCATCCACTTTATTGGTGTCTGAAAAACACAAAGAAAGGAAAATTCTAAGAATGAATTTGATCTACCTGTTAGGTACGCATACATGGAGACCCTGGTAGAACTTTCTTCATGGGTTGAGCAACTTTGAATGTAATTCCCTTTCTCTTGGAACTTTTGAACTAAAGTGGTTCTTTAAATCTTAAAGGATATGTTTTTGTCAAATTGTAGCTCACAACTCCTTGGTAATAAAATCTTGACATGTCATGTGTTCAAACATGATTCGTCCAGCTAGCCAAGAGGAGCAATAAAAATCACTACTTGCACTATAAAGAGAGCTTTGCTCCAGTTTTAATGACCTAGTGTAGAAGTATAAATAATGAACTTTTCTCCCCAATGTCTATGAAATCAGGCATATCTACAGCTGAATCTAAATTGGTACAAAACACTCATGTAGAAGTGCTCACACACACATACACATCCATCCATCCATCCACCCATCTTTCTCTCTCTCTGTCTCTTCCATTCTTCTCTCTCTCTCAAAAACATTTTCTTTCTTTCTTTCTTTCTTTCTTTCTTTCTTTCTTTCTTTCTTTCTTTCTTTCTTTCTTTCTTTCTTTCTTTCTTTCTTTCTTTCTTTCTTTCTTTCTTTCTTTCTTTCTTTCTCTCTCTCTCTCTCTCTCTCTCTCTCTCTCTTTCTTTCTTTCTTTCTTTCTTTCTTTCTTTCCTTGAAACAGGTACTAACCTTAATTTCATTGTAGAAGTATTTCTTATCATCTGGGTAGAGCAAATCAGCAATGCCAAAATCTGCCACTTGTACTTGGCTAGGGGATTTAACCAAAACATTACGGGCAGCCAGGTTGCGATGTACCATGCGATGTTCTTCCAGATAGCACATACCCTGAATATTAAGGAGGAGACATCAATTTTGCCATTTCCATGAATTCCATCATTTCGACAACCCATTCCTGCATTATAGGTATTTCATTACTTTTCCATCTTCATGTCTTGAAACAGTTGACATATACAAAACCAAACTTCCATAAGTCTTTTCTAATTGGTTCCTATAAGTCCCAGTAAGAACACTTCTGGTTTCAGCTGAGTATTAGACTTTAGAGTTCTTTGTATCACCTATGCATTTCTATCTCAGTGTTTGTTTGTTTTGCTTTTTTGCAATTCCACCAATCTTCTTATGAATGACTGTATTCCAAAGCTCAAGACAGTTAGGTTTATTATGGTTGAGCATCTGATTCATAATATTCTATGCTAACCCTGCCCTTACATGTTAGCTCAGCTCATCCTAATATAAACCCAAATATTTCATTTCATTCCCTCTCTCTTCAAGAGATTGCGAATTTTGAAAGGACTGCAGATCCTGTGATCTGTAAGAACTCTCATCCGTGGGGTCATCCAAGAATGTATTGGGGAAGAGCAAAATTGAAGGCGGTTGAACCTTTGTGGAACTTATGAAAATATATCACATCATTAAAAAATTTTGAAACAAGTTTTAGGATGTACACTTAGTTCACATTAGATTAGATCTGTTTAGGCATGTGGTTGCCCTATATGAGTCAAAAGAGCAACCAAGAACAACACCCTTGTACAGACGCATAACTGCAAGGTAAGTTAAACAGAACATTAAAAAAATATTTCAGGAACGTTTCTCCAATTTCACTTATGACAGTGAAAATATAATTGTGCTTCTACAAAATATTCTGTGTCCTTAAAGTCTTGCAGTTTGTCTATCCTGCAGGTGGTCCTGGTGTATATCTCATATTATACTAGAGAAGATTCCTCAGTTCCTGAATTAGGATATACCAGAAATAGAATGAAAGGCTTTCTTTATCTGAAAAAATGGGAGGTCCTAACTGACCGGGAAAAGGCTACTCCTGTACAAAACCTACCTTGGCAATCTGGACACACCAGTTGAGCATCAACTGAGGGCCGATGGCATCCCTGTTTTTGCGAACGTACTCCAGCAGGGAGCCCAATGGTAGAAGCTGGGTGACAAGTTGCAGATGGGGACCAATGCAGATGCCCAAGAGACGGACGATGCATGCATGATCCAGGCTACCTATAGCTAGCATATGCTGCACAAAAGAAAAATAAAGGTAGCATCAGGGTAAAGCTTTGATCGCAGCTGAAAGTGAAGGCAGGAACTGGGAAAGTTCCAAGGGAAAAAATAATAATAATTTTAGCATGGACTGAATACAGAATCATCAGTGGTACTCCTTAGTTTGATTCAGACTTTTCACTATCCACCATCCGTCCTCCACCCTCACTCCTAGTCTACCTATAGATATATAAGAGATTAGCCATATCCTCCAAACAGTGGCCAAGAAAAGCTCCCAACAGACTGTCAATCTATGCTTTTAATATTACTTTCCACAGGGGCAGGGAGTGGGGATCATGAAGCAGCAGTGGTGGTGCTATTGAAAGAGCATCAGATAAGGATCCTTCTTGCAATGCTAATGCTTGTCAAAGATCTGTCCTGCCCATCATGCCCCAATCTGTTGCCAATACCATAGACTTCTGTACGCCCCTGTAGCAGTTCTCTTGCAAAAAATGAGATATAAATGTCCTGGGCCCTCTAGACTTTCATACCAATGACTTAATTTACTACAAACTTCCTCAGTCTGACCTCCTACAAATGCGTCAGGATTATAGTTCCCAATTTCTAATCAGCATCTATAGAACCAACATGTCTGGAAGGCGCTATTACGGAAATCCAGGTTGTTATATAGAATGTGCCCTGGCTGTGGTCAGACACACTGCCTTATAGGGAAAAGAGGGCAATGGCCTCCCCCTCCCCCCTTGCTTTTCAGTTCCAAGAGGTCATTAGAGTTCTCCTAGCTCTTGATTTGGATGCAGCTGGAAGAGGAAAGAGACTTAACCCTGGCTTACAAGTGGAAATTTACAAGAGGAGATTTGCATTTACAATATGAATAGGGACAGACATCCTCAAGATAAACTAAAAATACTTATTGTTTAGAGGAACAATAATGTTAGAGGGAATGAAACCAACGGCTATGTAGAAATGCCCTAAACTCCCCCTTGTTTTTACACATAGAGAGACAGACAGACAGACAGACAGACAGACAATCATTGTCCTATTCCTAAAGACTGATATGGAAAGAAGGTGAGAGCCAGTTTGGTACATTGGCCAAATTGGTGACTAGAAACCAGGAAACTAGGAGTTCTAGTCCCACCTTAGGCATGAAAGCTGGCTGGGTGAATTTGGACCAATCAACTCTCTTTCAGCCCAACCCATCTCATAGGGTTGTTATAGAGAAAATAAGAGGCGGAAACATTAGATAACTTCATCCACCTTGAATTATCTATTTAAAAGGTGGAATAAATAACAATAATTTATGCTGGACACTCCTCCCTATCTTCCATGTTAAATGTTTCTGATTAGGACTACAAAGAGAATGATTACGAGGGCCATAATCAGTTAATCACAGATGCAAAGTCTTCAGTCTTATAGAAACATTGAGGTGTACCAATAAAAAAACCCAGTAGCTCAGGGTTGAAGTTCACCATACATTCAAATATGTTTTTGAGTTATCAGTTATTAGCAATTCCATCACAATTAAAAGTGACCAGCAAAGTTGAATAAATATTCAGTCAAAAGCAACGAATTCATATCCAGATCAACTGACCGAAGAGGATTTCCTTGCAGTTGAAAAACAGGAAATCTGATGCCTTTTGAGATTTGCTGCACTTTATCCAGAAATTTATCAGTAGATAATGATCTATTAATTTCTTGTCTGCCTGCCTGTGCAGGAGAAGAAATTTGTGGAGGCCAATCGCACCTTCTCTGCCTGTGACCTATGTGGCACTTACATCAGTTACAGCATGGAAGGACTGTCGCCCACTCGGATCCTGGATAACTTTGATGCTCACAGGGATCTTAATAGATTCTCCTTCTGGAATCCAGACCCCCTAGAAAGAAGGAAAACTGGGAATGACCAATTGTTTGAAATGAGGAACCATGCATTAAAATCATAAATATTGAGGAATGACTGGGAGTCATGATCTTCTAAAGTTCTTATCTATCTTATCCAGTCTGTCATTCAGCAAATTCTAGGTGGAATTTTTTTTTCTATCTACTTCTCTTTTCAGGCTCTTGTTTTGTCTTAACAGAGGGTCCCATTAGTTTAAACTTTTAACCATGAAGCAGAGATAGCTCTGATTAAAGGTCATATTTGCCCATCATCAGAATTTTTAAAAGCTCCATCTCAGCCAAAGTGGAAAGTCAGGGTGCTCTTTATATAATACCCCACAGCATATTGAGCTGAGTCACTTCTCTGTTTAAGAGAGACAAATGCAATGTTACTTAGGAAACAGAAAGCAAATGTAGAGAATGCTTGACTTGATAAAGTACTCATGAACTGTAGCTAATCATAAACTGAATGTAGGACAATAGTGAGATTTAGCTGCTAAGCAAGGCAACTGCAGTTTTAGGCTGCAGCGACAAAAACATTTCAATTAAATCATGGAAACCAATAATTCCTTTTTATTCTGCTTTGATCCAACCACAACTCAAATACTTGTTTAGCACTGGGCACTGCACTTTAAGACGATAGCAGAGAAATTGGAACAGATTCAGAGAAGAGAAGTAGAAATGATCAGAGGCTAAGAACTAAGTCCTATGAAGAGATACTGAAGTTGTTTGGTATGCTTAGCCTTTAAAAAATGGTTAAGGAGAACTATGACAGTGTTGTCCCTTTAATATTTTCAATATCTAGAAGATGTCATGTACAAGATTATTGGCATCTATACCAGGGGTGTCAAACGTATGGCCTGCAGGCTGGATGCGTCACACACTGGCCACGCCCACCCCCCAATTTAGCAAAAGGGGGGAAGGTCATGATATATCACGTGACCTCACAAGTTTGACACTCCTGATCTATAGTTCCAGGGTGAAGGACACAGAATTTAGGTTATATAAATATTAGAAAAAAGTCACTGCAATAAGAACAGTTTGCAACAGAATCAATTATGCTGGATGCGGTAGCTTCTAATTCACTGGGTGCATTCAAGTGGAGTATAGCCAGTCATCTGTTTTGGATGCTGCAAAGAACAGGGGTTGGTCTTGGTGGCCTAAATGGCCCCTTGCAATTCTATGATCGTTGGTACACTAGCCTCTTTCCCATATCACAGAGTAAAGGATATTCCAGGGGGCATCTTGTGTTCATCTAGAGCAGCTGCTGAATGAAAAGTGACAATAAACAAGGCAAGAGGAATCACTTCTGACTTCATCTTTGAAAAATATTTAGCATGGAAGATCTAGTCCTTCCTCTGAAAAGAACCAGTTCATTTTTCAGTAGTGCTTAACATTCAGATGTGCTGGTAGTAACAATTTCCAGAATGCTTATCCAGCTTCCCACTGAAGGCCCACCATATCTGAAGCAACCGGGAGCATGTTTAATCACACAGAAACAGAAGCTCTTCCTTCCAGGTTTCCAACTTACCCTGTGCACTGTTCCAAACACGCCTGATCCTAAAACTTTCAGCTTCTTTAATTCTGTCTCCTTGAAGATTCGAGCCAGGACCTTATTGGCTTTCTCGCTGGGATCCAGAGGCTCCAAACTCTGAAAGGAAAAAAACCCCACCAAAAACAGGTCAGGGATTCCTTGTTTTCTCGGTCAAGGGTGGGCAATTTTGGGGGCTAAGTACACAAAAGGATTACCACTAGAAAGTTGCCTAATTATAAAATGGATGCAATCACAAAACAGCCATTTGTGGCAAGAAAAGACTAGTCTTCTCAAGTTGCCTGATGCCACCCTAATGGGATTTTTGTAGGTTTTCAAAGGCTTTGCTTGGTAAAAATATGATGCAGAATTATAAATACAATGTAGAAAGCCAGTTCTTCGCTTTGAAACCAGCAACTTTTTTAATCATTTTATTTTTGTTAAAACAAATATTTAAAATCAGGAGAACAAGGAACCTAAGGCACATCTGGACCTATGGACACAGTTCTGCTTATTCAGCATCATAATTCTCAAATATACCAAAACATTCAAGATTTTTAAAATCAAGCTTCACTTGATTTGCAGCACAAGGATGGCAATTGGCATCTTGAGAAGGCTAGCCTTCTCTTCTCACAAATGGTTGTACCAAGATGATACCAAATAACCATGAAATTCTTCCCCATCATGCCAGCCATTTTTCAGTGCAATTTCTAGTACCAGTATTTCTTTTAGGAACAGATATTTCTCATAGTCCTCAAGAACAGGCACAATATCTCCCATTACCACCACCTCCATCAAGCAAAGCTACTGATGGACCCCAGGGTGTCTGTAAGGTGGGGAGAAGGGAGGTATTAACAGTGTCAAATGGCAGGCCCAACTGGGCAACTGAAGTCCACCTTTAAAAAAATTTTTTTTTCAAATTATCAGTGCACCTTAGGGCAACCCTAAATGGAACATTCCTTTATTTTTCTCTAGTGTGATATTTTCCATTTCAAGGTTATTTGGCTGTACTTCAGGCAAAGTTCAGTTCCATACTCTGAAGACCACCTGTTTGGATTTCATTTTGGGCTTACTCCCAGGCAAAAGTGCAGCTTTAATAGATTGTCCCACCCACCCAACATAAAGAGATCAGGATCAGGTCCTGGATAATAAATGAAAATCTTCCCCTTCCTTCCACGTGGTCAAATCTGATGGTTACTTGTGATCCTCAACCTGGCTCAGATGAACCATCTTACCTCTCCTCTCTCTAAGTATCTGCGCATGGCTCTCTTCTTCCGAATCTTCTTGTCACGGCAGCAGAAGGAAGTGAGCAAAACAACTAAACAGGAGGCCAAGAAGCAAACCACAACCACCACTGCAATCATCGCTGGAGCTTTCCTAGGAGAAGCATGGTATGTTAGGACCATGCATGCATCACAGTTCCACACAGGCATGGAAAAAACAGTAAGGAAGAAAGTGGAGGGGGGCGGGAGGGAGAGACAGATTTCAGCAACATCCTGAACATCCTAGTCTTCATATGGAAACAAGTTTCTGGCCCTCAAGCTGCAACTGGTGAAATGAGAAGGCCATACAAGTTAAACTTCAGCAGTGGGATGGCAGACATGTAAGAAGTTTCTTGAGGGAGGGATAGAGGCAGGACAAATGGGCAAATGGGCAAATATAAGCAAATGGGCTTAATCTGAATCAGATTAAGGCAAAAAACTCTGCCTCTCAGACCCTTTTTTAAGAATTACCACGCAACATGAAAGTGGAACATGATGAATGTTCTAATATAGAACGCTCATAAATAAATCCCCCAGTGAACATGTTTATTGTTCTTCGAGAAGGTTGCTCACAAATAATTTTTCAGTACACCAATGCCTGATGCTGGAGATGCTTCAGCCAAGGAACGATGCATTTGGCAGATGGGCAATCAAGAAAGGTGACTGGCACCAATGTTGACCAGCATCAAAGAGCTTGCCATAGGTCTACAGTCCTACAGAGACAGAGATGGAGCAGCAAGGATGGTCCCAAATTTGAGGGTGGAAGGCAACCCAGATAGCAAAAGTTTGCAAACAATTCCTCCTAAATGCCTCCGTCATGGTCCTAGCTTGGAGAGCAGAGCATCTCTTCACCCCTTTTACTATCTGTTGCTTCTAAGGCTTTGAGCCAAATTATGTTATAATCTCTTCAAACTTTCTCCTACCATCACAGAAACTGCATCTCACTCATAATGAGGGGGTTTGGAGCACAGGGAGAAGGGCAGGGGGGTTGGCTACTTGTTTTGTGTTTTGCCAAGTGAGCCCAATTCCAGAAGTTTACTTTCCAAGCAAGTACAAGAGCTCTTTGAAATGAAACTGAACTCTTAGGGTGAGTTTATGGGGTATAAGTACATAAATATTTGCTTGATGATGAGATGGGTGGCATATACATTTAATAAATAAACAACAGGATTCCCTTTTTCTGGAAGGCTTTTCAGGCAAGCCTAATTTTCTGGTGTTCCTCCATCGAAGCATTAACCCAGTTTAACCCTACTTAGCTTTTCAAGACCAGCCACGGTACTTGCTACCTAACTGCGCTCCAAGCCAACACGGAGCCCAAAATTCCAGCAATCCTCTTCACAACTGCTCTAGTGACTTTCTCCCTTGCATTCTTGGCTCTGTTTCAAAGAGGATGAGGGCAAAACAAGGAAGGGAAATGAGCTTCCACAAAAAAAGGTGGGAAGTTCCTTTCCCTTCTTGCGGGAGAAAATAAGTGTGTGGGAAGGAGATCAAAATGGGTTGATCCTTGCCCTCTGGCAACAGGCAGAACCTGCAGTAGCTGGCCCATGCCACCCATGAAAGCCTCCAGACAAACCATGGGCACTGGTGGGAAAAAGAAGGTTGCAAATGGAGCAGAAGAAAAGGGAAATGGGAGGAGAAGAATAACAACAGCATTTAGCAACAGCAATAGCACTTAAGACTTATGTACTGCTTCATAGTACCTTACAGCCCTCTCTAAGCAGTTTACAGAGTCAGCGTGTTGCTCTCAACAATCTGGGCCCTCATTCTAACCGACCTCAGAAGGATGGAAGGCTGAGTCAACCTTGAGCCTCGTGAGATTCGAACTGCCAAACTGCAGGCAGCGGGCAGTTAGCAGAAGTAGCCTGCAGTACTACTGCACTCTAACCACTGTACCACCATGGCTCTTAAGAAGGACTCTTTTAAGCCAATGCTGGGAGAGGTAGAAATTTTGCACTAGGGTGGATGTGTGATACCCAAATCAATATATTTGAATTTAATCCTCTCCTCCCACTACCTTTTTGAAATCTTGAGATTCTTTCTGTATGAGGGAGCTGAGAACTCGGGTTGTGAAACTGTTTTTTTTTTAACAGGAGTACCTGCCTTAGATGGAAGGACAATAAAAAGAACACTGGGGAGGGGGAAGCCAACAGAGAGAAGAGGCTGTGATCCTGGTCAGTTTTCTTGTCTTGACCCGTGGATGCCTCCAAAGTGTGCCAAAATGCTCCTTCAAGCCCCGTTGTCTTGAAAAGGGGTTAATCTTGGAGAGAATCCATGCCACAATTACAGTTTAATTTGAAAAAGAACTTGAAAGAGGAGCCCTTTGGCTAAATTTTTTTTGTCAAAATAAGGAAGCCAAAGCATGTATGTTTTTAACCAGGTTTTAACGGAAGGAGAGCTTAACTCTTCAAAAATGATTGTAATCTGTTATCTTCAACCAGCTGTTCATACAGAATGTTTTGGGGCAGAATATAAAGTATTATATACCATAACCAGGAACTGCTGAAGTTATTTTCTAGATGTTGGAGGAACATGTGCAAGTGGGGAGCAAAGTAATCATCTTGTAAACTGAGTGAACTCAGTGGCTTTATCGAGATTATGATCATTCCAATCCTATGGATCTAATCTGAATAAATCTGGATCCGATTCATTATCCCTATCAGCCTTACAATCATTTTAAATGACAGCCACTATTGTCTTCAAGGAAGAGAGAGAGAAAAGTTGACGGTTTGTCTATAGTTGAGGTATGATTTATTCTTAAGAAGTGGTTCAAATCAGGAATCATCGCAGCCTACGTAGTGGGATGTCGATCCATCAAATGGCAAGACTGGAGATGCCAGAGATGGAACTTAGGACTTTCTGGGTACAAGGATATGCTGATGTAACATCTAGGTCAGAAGTGTCAAACTCATTTTCATTGAGGCCGCATCAGGGTTGTGTTTGACCTCAGGGGGCCAGGGTGGGCGTGGCCAGCTCAACATCACTCGTGTCGGGGGCACCTGTGTTGGCCTGAGCGCTCTGCCAGTGAAAACAGCTCCCAAGCTCTGTTTCCAGCTACAACAGCCTCCTGCAAACTTCTGCCAGTGGTTGGCCTTCCCAAGCTCTGTTTTCACCGGGAGGGGCATAGCAGGCCAGTCCTTCACTGTTGCCAGAGCAGCCCTGCAGGTCAGATCTAGGAACACCACAGTCCACATCCCGCCCCAGGCCTTGAGTTTGACACCCCTGATCTAGGTGGTTCTAGGTTCTCCCAGCAATGCTTTGTAAGGGTAAAATTTCTTTCAAATATTAGTAGTAACCTGGGAACAAAGGAAGGATCACAAAGACTCTTTTCTACCCACCCACTCTTTTTATATCCTCTCCCCATCTCCCCCAGACTCCCCAACAGCTCCTGACAGGTACCTGGGGCCAGGCAGTTCCACAGTGAAGCAATTTCCAATTTCTGGACCAAAACACCTGTAAGAAATGAAAGCACAAAGTTAGCTTGCTTACCTGAACCCAGATTCTCTGAATTAATCTAACTGCTTGCATTCACACAACATCCCAAACCGTAAATTAACCACAGCAAATGGCAGAATGCCCTGAGCCACAAAACAGCCTAAGATGAGAACCCAGCCAATATGTTTCTTACAGGGGAACTAGGTAGGTCAAGGGAATGCTCTCTTTTTTTGACAAACACAGAGTATTACCAATATGACTTTCCTGTAGATTTCCAATATCAGAAGCCTATTAATTTTGCCCTCAGGGGACGCTATAGGTCTTTATTTATTTTTTTCAGAACTGAGCAAACAATCCAATTCTTGGTCCCCGAACCCCGTGAGTAACCCAACATTAATAATGCCTTGTGCTAAGAAATACTTCAGTTCACAATCTTCATCCTGATAGAGATTTTGGTGTAAACATCAGGCATAATTTTTGGGCTTTCCCCCATTTCTTGCTTTCAGAACCACCTTGTCCAATGAAAAAGTCTGAAGAATTTAAACTCTTGCACCCTTGTATCCTTTTATCAATCAAATACGATTTAGAGACTTTTTCCCCTTCTTCACAAGCCTGCAAAGTTATGATTGCTTGTTTTCTTCCTTGTGAAATGATTTGGACAGGCTTATTTTCACTGTAAGGACTGTGGTCCCTTGACGTCACAAATACAATGCGGCACCTGAAGCTTCTCCAGGAAGAAACTGTACTGCCTATATTAACTCCAATGCAGTTTTCTATTGCCTTCCTTACCTGGCTGTGTTCCTGACATTTGAACAATACAACACCTATGGCTGCAGTCATAACAGTGCCAGCATGAGTCTTAGCCAAGTAACTATCTGAAATCATGCTCTTAATGTTACTTAAAAGATCTTAATTTCACACTTTGGACTGAAATCACTAAGCCCTGGGCTCAGAGCTGAGGAGCAGAAAATGTAACATCTCTGAGTGTGCCCTCTTCCTAAAAGACACCTGAAAAAATGGTTTTTTCCAGACACTAATAGATATGTCTGTAGCTGCAATTAAAATCAATAAAAGGCTGTAACCAAGATTACTAACCAGAAGTGTGATATAATATAGTGTTTCTCAACCTTGGCAGCTTGAAGATGTACTGTATGGACTTCAATTCCCAGAATTCCCCAACCAGCAGGGAAGACTTAATTCAATGAGGGATGTTGCTGGAGAAGACATGATTGCAACAACCTGGATGCTATTTTTAGCTCTTACCCCTCTGTGCAATTTTCATGGCACAACCAGCACTCCTTGTTGGCGTCAGGATACTTGAAGATTAGTCCCTTCACCCCAAGGACTCCTGATGGGCAGCTTTCAACACAATGGGGCCCATCCTTATAGCTTGCACAGGTCACACACTCATCAGCACCCTGAAAAGGAAAACAGGAAAACCTTTTGTAAATGGGAAGGGGACAATGAACCCACAGCCTTGAGTCAGAGCAGGTAGGCAGTGCTCAAGATAGAGACAGTTCAGGTTATCAATCAAATTTCTACTGAATGGCAGTTTTATTGACAATATACGTGTATACAGTATATAGATTAGACTGCAATATATATATAGAGAGAGAAACAGTTCAGAAGATAAAGTATCAGTCTTCCCATTTTTGCCATGTTGTCACCTACACAGAATAAAGTCTTTACTGCACTCCAAAAGTTACCTCCAAGAGAGAAACATCTCAGCTTTTCCTGTCTAGCCCTCAGGAAAGGCTACATTTGTTTAGGAAAAGCAGTTATACAATAGGAAATAGCAACAGCTGTTTTGCCTCAGGACATTTCCTGGAAATTATTTTAGATGTTTTAAACTGCCTCTTACCTCTGAAAATGCAGTGTGGTTAAATGAAGAAGTAATTTAAAATTAATCCCTTCCCCCACCCATCCACCCACACCACTGCTTCCTTTAAAAAATGTGTTCTATCATACTTGTCCATTACAGGTGAGGCCTCCCTCGATCTTCTGGCATTGTGGATGGCACGGCAAGCAAACTTCCCCTTGAGCAAATTCTCGACTCTCCCTTCATGAAGCCAAGGGAAGAAAGGAAGTGTTAGAAAGACGGGTCTGAGGTGGAGCTAGGGAGGAAGGAAGGAAGCGCCTTTGGCTGTTATTCTTACCCCTCATAGAAGTTGCAGGAGACAGTGCAGACCCCTTCACGGCTGTAGTTCCGGCAAGAGACACACTGGTCTGGGCCAGGCCCCCAACAACCATCACTGGAGCAAAGGGGGTCACAGACCTTTCCCTCTTGAACTGGTAGGAAAAGAGAATGGATCACAAATGGGAGCCATCTGTCAAAGCGAACCTCTTGGTTCATTTTGAGTTGTCTGAAGGAAAACAGATCAAATCCAATCTTCTTAAGATATATTCTAATTAGAACCCTTTGAAAACACCAGTGGCTCTATTTGATACATAGCTCTTGCTGTCCCCAGACAACACCGCTATTATTGCAAGCAACCAGCATTCTCTCATTGGCCAAAATATCGAGGAAGATCTGTGAGTTGCACTGGCCAAGACAGCTGAGGCAAAAGAGAATGAGCATTTTTAAAGTATGGATATTATGGGGGTTGCAGTTTTGTTCACTACAATTAGATGGGAACTATGTGTATGAAAGGCCTATGACTGGTCTCTCCATCAGCAAACAATCCACATGTCAAAAGCAGACTCACATCATTTGTTTTACAAGGACACCGAGAAGCAGAAGCACAATGCAACTGGGAAATGTATGTTGTTTTGAATGGGTCTGATCGAATCACTTTCCTTTATGAGGTTAGGCTGAAGTTGCCATAATGAACTAGGCACATAAGCATAAAGCTGCCACAATTGAAAGATGAACCAGGCAGGTAAGCAGGAGGGGACAAAAATCTAGGAATCTTGACTAAAAGATCCATTTGGGAGGTGGATAAGAAGCAAAGTAATTAAGGAAACAAAGAATTTTTTTTACCTGAAGCAGATAAGGAAGCTGGGCCTGAGCACATGGGGGGAAACCCAATCCTAGCTAATCAACAAAGCAAAATAAAAAGGGGTTCTGAAGTTGGCTACTCCTGGAGTCATTTCTGCATCCAGACTTAGCAGCTTCCATCCCTCTAGCTCAGGGGTGACAAACTAACGTCGTCACGGCGGCATCACGTGACATATCGGGACTTTTTCCCCTTTTGCTAAACTGGGCATAAGCATGGCCAGTGAGTGACGCATTCGTCTCACAGGCTGGGAGTTTGACACCCCTGCTCTAGCTAGTGCCTGGCAGCCTAATTGAGAAGGATTGGGTGAGCGTGGGTGAGTGAATGAGTGAGTGTGTGTGTGTGTGTGAGAGAGAGAGAGAGAGAGAGAGAGAGGAGAAAAAAGAGGGAGAGATGGAGAGAGAGAGAGAAAGAATATTGAATATTTACATTGTAACCACAAAAGTTTTTGTTATTTTAAATCCATTGGATCTCTGTATGTTTGGAAGAACCCGAATACCTCAATGGTTGAAGGTGATTTGTATGTGTATCCCTAATTGTTTCGTCACTGTTGACAGGTTCTGTGTCTTGTCTTCTCTAGCCATACCCAACTGGGAAAACCCAGATAGGAAGCAAAGGGGGCTTAACAAGATACACCTTCCTCAACAGGCTGAGTGTGTCAGTAAGTGTAACATCCCTTCCAATGAGAGTGCTCCTTTTCTAGGAAGTTGAAGAGGAAAGTACTCCCAGATGACCTTGTAAGGTTAGTCCAGGACAGGAAAAGTGACCAGTTCATTTCTATGGGATAAATGTGTTTCATGCTGTCTCCAAATTCCGGGAATTGTAAACCAATGTATCTGGAAGGCAGCAGGTTGGGCTGAGTAGCTTTATGTAACGTGCATCTGTATGTTTGCTCACATCTGAAAAATAATTCCTAGTCCAGCACTTAGCCACATCCTATATTACTGCTACAGAAACAACTGCTGCTTCTGTTTGATTCTGTTCATTCATTCATGGCATCCCACCACAGCCTCTCTCCCTTTTCTATTATCCTCACTTACTGCATTTCCTAGGAGATTTGTTACTCCTAATGTTAAGATCTGAACGCCGGCGAGAGAGACGTGCCCAGTTGATGGTGTTATAATAGCAAAGTTGTCGATTCTCCGTGATGTAGACCTGCCCAGCACTGATCTCCTGAAGGGAACGGAAGTCTAAGGAGGTGACATTCATGTTCTTCATGATCAGCAAAGAAAATCCACGGCTAGAAAAAGCAGACAGGTCTCCATCTCAGATGGGGAATGGAAGCAACTCATTTAAACTCACAAGTACCGGAGGCCCAATGAGTGTGGGAAACTGGCAGAAGCAGAATCCAAACACATGTCTTCCAATCCATCTTTGGATCACCTACAGAGGAGTCTCCATGTGCATGAAGGTGCAAACCCTTTACAGCAGGGTTGGGGAACTGTGGCCCTTTTACGACTTGTGGACTTCAATTCCCAGAATTCCTGAGCCAGCCATGCTCAGGAATTCTCCAATTTTGGGAGTTGGAATCGCAGAATTGTCATAAAAGGGTCATGGTTCCTCACTCCTACTTTACTGGAACCCACTATGGCAAAACCTTTACCGTAGGAGCTTTCAAACTTGCCAACTTCTGTTCAGCAGAAGAGGCACATTGGAGGAATCGCCATCCTTAAAAGTTTCCTGCAGCTCAATGCAAAGATAAAACATGCGGATCAAGGGAGGGAAATGCTTACTTATATAGGCTGCGCCCACCAATGGTGACCAGGTTGGAGAAGATGCTGAAATTCTGCATGTGCTTGGGCCACGACTGGATGTTCAAGTATCCTACAACAACAAGTTGGTAATTTCTTAATCCCTATACCTTGTTCCATCATTGTCACATATTCCCCCTCTCCAGATGCCTCCAAATAAATACTTTTTAACCATGCAACCGACCTGCCTCACTCACAAAAATTTTCAAGGGGGCAACAGCATCTTTTGCTATTTACAGACTTATCAATGCTTCTTTCATCCTGTTTCTCAGTCCAGAACATCCCCAAAAGTAAAATGAAGTGATTACCTCGCATATGTTGGTTAACGATATTAGGAATCAAATTTTGGGAGCTACCACTAGGCCATCTCCAAAATTCAAACCTCCGCATGTAAATTGTACTATTATTCTAACTTCCAGAATGGCCTTGCTTGACTTTCTGGTACTCTCCAGAAAGCTCCTATAAGGACTAAGAAGCATAACTAATAGGTCACCACCTTCCTAAATAGTCTTTATTATGCAAGTTTTCTTTTCAAAAAGCCAACCTGTACTTTTCATGTGGCACACTGTGACCTGCGAGTCTATTTTATTACATCATGCAAAAATATCTCATTTTATTCATTTTATTTCATTTGAATAATGCTCAAAGTTCACAGGAGAACTTAGCAGCTAAGAAATGTAGGTTTTTCTTCTTCTAAAACCCAAAGTATAATCTTCCTCAAAATTCCAAACTCTCTTTTCCAAATAACTTTCTGTAACTTTCCAGTTTTATTTCAAGCTTGTTTCGCACCAAGAAGAGGAAACCAGAAAACTAATAAAATATTGAAGAGCACTGTCCTTGCCACCTGCATTATACACAACATGCTACTGTACATATTCCACATTTCTCTAAAGATCTCTGCACCCCAACTCACCAGTGATCTCTCGCACTGTCCTGAAGACATTGAGTTTTTCTGGATCCAGGGCATTTATGTTGTGCCAAGGGTCGCTGTAGAAAGAATGGAGTTGGTCAGAACCAGTGAGATGGAATCTGATGGCCGCTTTCTTCAAGAATTTCATTATAGGAATATATATTATAGGATAACTTATTCCAACTTGGTTTATTTCCTTAATTCCAAGTATGTGATTATTTACATGACTATGAATATAACATCCATAAGTTAGTATATATTAGTTAGTATCCATAAGTTAGTGTCCACAAGAATGCAGAGAAGCAAAAAAGAGAGTTAGTGGGCTGGAAGCTAAAAGATATGATGAACAATTGCTGGAACTGGATACTGTATATTTAGTTATTTAGTCTAACAAAGAGAAGACTAGGGATGACATGATAGCTGCCTTCCAAAATTTGAAGGGCTGCCACAGAGAAGAAGAGGACAACCTATTCTCCAAAGCACTTGAGGGCAGAACAAATACTGGATAGAAACTAACCAAGGAGAGTTCCAACTTACAACTGAGGAGAAATTTCCTGACAATGAGAACAATCCACCAGGGAATGGATAGCCTCCAGAAGTTGTGGGTGCTTTATCACTGGAGGTTTTTAAAAAGAGACTGGACAGCCATTTGTCTCAAATGGTATAGGGCAGTGGTGGCTAACCATTTTGGGCTCTTGTGCCAAAACTCGCATGCCAGCAACCAGAATGCATTGTGCACGCCCCTTCCCACACCCCCTGAGCATGCGCACGCAATCCCCACCCCCACCGCGTTATCTGCACTGTGCCTCACAGCTGATTTTTCAGCTGGTTTGAGGTCTTTTTCGGCCTCCCAGAGGCTTGGAAAAAGCTTCTGCAAGGCTTTTCAAGCCGAATTATAGACCCGTTTCGTCACTTCCAGTATTACAGGAAGTGATGAAACGGGCCTATAATTCGGCCTGGGAAGCCTTGCAAAGGCTTTTTCCAAGTCTCTGGGAGGCCGAAAAAGGCCTCAACCCCCCAAAAAAAATCAGCTGTGAGGCGCACGCATGCGCAGTGAGGTAAGTTTGCCTGTGGCTCGCATGCCAGTACAAATGGCTCTGCATGCCACTTGTGGAACGCATGCCATAGCTTCACCATCACGGGTATAGGGTTTTATGCTTGAGCAGGTGGTTGGACTAGAAGATCTCCAAGGTCCTTTCCAATTCTGTTATTCTACATTCTGTAAGTTCAAGGATAGCCTCATGCTTGTTACCAGGAAATTACCAAATTCTTTAAAAGAGGGGTCTCCAACCTTGACGACTTTAATATTTGTGGACTTCAATTTCCTGAATTCTGGGGAATTCTGGGAGTTGAATCCCACAAGTCTTAAAGTTGCCAAGGTTGGAGACCCTTGCTTTAAAAAAATGGTAATAACTGGAGGGCAAAGAAGAAGGATAAAAGAGGTGCTATATCTCTTTCCATTCCAATTTGGTAGGATCCAGAGATATGAGAACACAACCCAAGCTAAGACTGACCCATTCAACAAATATAGCTATGTTTAGAATGGCAGAAAGACAGGATATCTTTGAAATTACACAGAGAAACATGTACTTACCCTTCTAGACCAGTGATAAGAAAATCCAAATTGCCCAAGATTTTGGTGCAGTTTATAAATCGGTGAATATTGCTGGAATCCACTGTCTGATATTTACTTCCAGTACCAGTGCCTTCACAAGCTGTAAAAACATAAAGTATGAGCTCAACAACCTGTTGGTAAATGGCTCCAGTTTAGCCTTCCACTTCATATATTCCCATGAAGTTAACGGAAAAGGAAAAGTTTAGGGGGACTGGGTTCTCTCCCAGGTTTTACCAATATATCCACTTGACTTTTTCTAAAATAATATGCAGTTAATTTGTCATGCACAAGCCCAGTACGACCAAGGACATCTAGAGTAATTGAATGGGATAGCTGATATATGATAGACAGTGTCCCTGGTAAAATCAGTTGCTAGAGTGGCCATTGTAGATGGATTTCATTCCCCTCACTCCCAGCTTTTCCCTTAATTCCCTTAATTAATAGAATAAAGAATAGTGTTTCGTTCATTGCTAGATGCTAAAACTGACATCCAAACACTGAAATAATTCTTAATAGCTCCACCCCATACAGAATAGATGATGCAAAAACTATAAAACATACTTATATACATGTTCAGTTTTTCAAACTTTATTCAGGGGTTCATTGAGATTGTGGTTTTTCTTTTTACTTCTTCACCCAGGAAATAATTTGAGTTGGGAGAACCAAAAATTAAAGTTACATCAACTGGAAGATTATATCTGAGGCCAATTAGTAATTTAGAAACTTGGTTTCACCTGGACCAATAAGGAAACAGGATGAAGCCTGCTCAATTTCAAAGTAATAGATGCTGGGATGATTTTAAAAAAATAAGCACCTGTGATGTTTTAGTTACTGACAAATTTAAGTTTGATTTGAGGATTGTGGGCATAAAGATTTTTAAAAGGACTTAAAAGTTAAGACCTTTTGCAGATGATTTGGGGTTGGTTTTGGAAAATCTTTCAAAGGGAATTGAATTATTAATGGCTAAATTAAAAGAATTTTGTGCATTAACCTCATTAAGATTAACAAACTACTTGAGTGAGACTTTCAAGTCTGTATCCACTACTAATCTCATATAAAGTCTGTGAGTCAGAAATACTTGTTCCCATTCATACCTTTTGGGCAGAGTCCCTCACAAAGCTGACAGATCTTCTGGCCATTTTTTTCAACTTCCATTTTGTCATTGGGACAGGTTCTGACACAGGAAGTCCGATCCACCACAAAATTATCTGTGAGAAGGTAAAACAAAGGGTGGGAAAAATGAAGTTGTAAGAAATTGGTAGTTGGAGAGTAAGATATTATGAATCAAAGAAAGGCTGGGAAATAGAACATCTTTGAAAAGAGAACATAAACAGTCATGGGGCAGAAGGAAAAGCCCTCAGGAATTCATCTATCTCTGTTTCATGTGAATGCAACACTGTATTCATGACTTAGGACTTACGTGGACAATTTTTGACACACACACCACCATATTGATATTTAGCATCAGGATTGGGCTCCAGCTGAAAAGTGAGTCTGTTGTAGATCATTGGCTGAGGACAGAGGGTTTCACAGGCTCCACTGTCATTGAAGTGACGGCAGGCCTGCGATGAGGGAAAGAAAGTCATCAGATGATGAAATAGACTTTGTCCCCATCATCCCAGGCTAAGAGACTTTTCTCCTAATGAAAGATAGAGTTCCCCCACCCTTCCTGATAGCACACAACAGAACCTGAACAAATTAAAAGGAGACAAGATTTGGGATGAATATTGCACAACAAGGGCTTCAAATTCTCCCTGGCACCTCACAAAAGATTGTAGATCAAGGGAAACCAGAAACAGAAAATGTGGGAAGGAATGCAGGAAAGGCGGAAAGGCATGATACACTGGTTCTGGCATGAAAAGAGAAGGCCTTAAGGTTCAAAAACTAGCGATGGCCAGACTGTACAAAGATATAAATGCAAACATTTAGCAAGAAGGAGGATGGTGTTGGCTGGCAGACCCTGGCAATAAAGCTCCAGAAATCAAAAGGAAGTGGTAGGATTGAAAGGCAGTATGATATTTTGGAAGTATTAGCAAAAGAGTAGAAATGAGGAAACTAGGCCTAATGGAGAAAAAAAGGCAGAATTGTTAGATGAGGTAATGGCAATTGTGAAGGTCAGCCCGGAAACCGGTCCTGGTTACGTACAAAGCATTTTGTCTTGAGCGGCCCAGTGCAGCCTCCTGCACACTCATCATGACAGCATTCATTGGGGTTGGGGCCAAAGCAGCGTCCATTGCACTGAGGAGCACAGATGGTCTTCGTCACTAAAGTAGAGATAGAAAAAAAAATGCTAGTTAATGTCCTGGTAGCCCTTTCAAGGTCACTCATTCTCTCCAATCTAAGGATTTGGGTATCTACATGGAAATATTTAATATTGATCCTTTAACACAGAACCTTTCTAAATAATAATGACAAGTGCAAAGCTTTGGGATGTTATCATATATAATATCATATATTAAGAGCCGTGGTGGCGCAGTGGTTAGAATGCAGTACTGCAGGCTACTTCTGCTGACTGCTGACTGCCAGCTGTTTGGAGTTTGAATCTCACCAGGCTCAAGTGGTGGGTAAAATGAGGACCCAGATTGTTGGGGGCAATATGCTGACTCTGTAAACTGCTTAGAGAGGGCTGTAAAGCACCGTGAAGCAGTATATAAGTGTAAGTACTACTGCTATTGCTATCATTGATATGATACTCACACCAAACTTTAGCAAACTCTAATCCCAAAGTTTAAACAACATGAATTGCCATGAATGGGAATGGGAAGATAGCTTTGCTGTATTTCTGGCTCGTGTTTTTTTTTAAAAGGATGATGTTGCATTCATTTTCCACAAGTGGAAAATATATATAATTTAAAGGAAATAACAGTTTTCTACACAGTAAACCATTCTGAAACAGAAGAACAGGTTTTGTTTCTATCTGTACATGGGCAACTTTGCTGATAAAAATCAACTTTCTAATGTAATAAATACTTGACTACAACTCCCAGAATCCCCAAGTAGCATTACAACTGCCCATGTTGGTTGGGAAGTCTCAGACCTAAAAACTATTTAAATAGCATGTTTAGACAATCATTTTGTTTTCTTGCCCAAATATTCTGATTCCACCTTTAATTGATCTGACCTAGTTTATTTGCAGACTCTTGAAGCCTTTCTGCAATACAGTAGCTCAGCCATAAAAAGAGGGTTGAAGTTGTCAAATATTTGGTCCTTTTTCTCTTTTCTTTAACCATGGTTCAAGTGAGGCAAAGCTTGTATAGTTTTTTTTTCCCCACAAGGGACCAGAGCTGAGCAAAGTATTTGAAAGTGATTTAGCAGAAGTGGAACATCTTTCTGAAGTTTTAAAGCAGTCCCATCCTCTGCAAAGATGATGTGGCTGCTTTGAATGCCATCTCCAGATGCTTTAAGATGCTTGCCTCAAGAAGAGACATGCCACTTATTTATTTGTTAATCAAATGTGTATAGCCACCCATCTCACTGACTCTGGGCAGTGACCAACACTTATGCTAAGATGCTTCATGAAACACAGTTTTCAAATTCCTATAAGCAATTGCCTTGAAAGGAAATTTTCCTGTTTATAGCAACAATGGGGCTAGGCCGCAATGTATCATGATTTCAAGCTTCTGGCTTCAATGCCATTTATTCATTGGAGAGTTCACAACAGAACTACACTGCTACTAGAAAAAAGCCCTGAAAAGTCTAAAAAATGCTGACTCCCAACTTTTAATTAAAGATAATAATGGAATTATGTTAGATATTTTGTAATGCTTACATTTTTGACAGTCTTCAGGACCAGGCCCCCAACAGCGGCCATTGCAGTTTTCATGGCATGGAGTACCTGCATGAGAGGGGTGCACAGCATCACAACAGAGATAATGAGCTTGATGGATTAAAAGCAGGGTTACCATGCAAGATGAATGCTAGCCTTCTACCAACAGACTGTTCTTACACTTCTGGAACTTTAGATTGAACCCTTTAAAATCTATGAAAGGTTCATTTAAAAATTTTAAAACATGATCATGGGGGCCATGCAACCAGTTGTGAGTGCAAATTGATTGCCACACACCCAGCTTGTGGTCATGTGACTACACCATGTGGGATGGTTGGAACTCTGAGGACCAGTCGTAACTTCTTTTCATTCAGTGCCATCCTCCTGTCTCATCTTAATTTCTTCACAACAACAATCTTTGAGGTGGTTGGGCTGAGAGCGAGTGACTGGCCCAAAGTTATATCCTTAAATAAAACAGCCCTTTCTTCTTTAATTTCTGATTCTTCAACCTTCTGTTCTTCTTCTTCTACTATGCTTTTTTTTTTAGCTAATGAACCAGACTTTGCTGACCAAATGGTCATAAGTTCAGGATTTACTGATATTGGTACTGCAACTCTCAAAATTTCTAACCAACAATGTGGCCATTAATCTAAATTTAGGAATAACCATTCTATTCACCACAGGTTGGCTAAAACTGAGCCATTGCTCTTTAAAGTCTCCTGTATAAATGAAAGGTCAGTGAGATGTGACGAGGACAGGTGGCTAATACTCACATTTCTCCCCATTGCTATGGACTACTGCGTGGAAGTTTGGATCCCGGATGATGTCTTCCCAATCAATTGTGTTTACATGACAAAGCTGTTTGTTCTTTCCAATATAGACGCCCCCAGAGAGGATTTCTGAAAAATAAAAATTGAAATCATTTCCTCTTATACATTTAGAGCTGTGCTAAGCTGTATAAGATTCCATTTCATATCTGCTATTCTCCTGGCTTCCTGTTGAAAATTATTGACAGCAAAAGCAGTGTTGGGTATCTCCACCAAGCCTGTTTCAGAAGGCAGAACAAGAAAGGGAAATGGGATTTTGAACATCCAATTCCCATAATTTGATAAGTGGAAAATAAACTTCTATGTAAACAAAAAAGACTCCTGCTTTTTTCTGGATCACACAGAAGCTCTGGGCATCTAACATCAATATCCAAGGGCTCTTTTCAGACATTGTTATGAATGTGTATAGATCTTCCTGTCTATTCAATTATTATGTGCCATCAAATCGGTGTCAGCTTGGTAACCACATAGATCTCCTTGATGTGAAGTAATATAGTATCAAAAAGGGAGTAGAATGAGCTCCTAAAGAGGCAGTCTGAATTCTTCTTACAAACATACATGCTTATTTATCCCAGCTCCACTCCAAAATGCTATTACAGATCATTGGCTTTGTATCCCATTCCCCTTTTGGTATTTTTGCAAGCTGACTGTATATATACACACACTAAATTAGCGTATTTGGTTCTTGGAGCCACATATTTAATTAACTGAATCCAGGTCAAATATATCACTGCCCTCACCAGCAGTTTGGAGTGGGTAATACCTCTATATGTTTGAAACCCCAGGGATTTCTTCAGGTAGAGAAAGGATTATGGATATTTGTTGTCTAAAAATAGCTGCAGGAGGAAGTTTCTGAAGTAGGCAGGCCTAATATAAATATTTCATGTTTATTTATGTATTTTAGTTCCTGCCTGGCATAGGAGTTCCATTAGGTACTTCTGACTAACTACTCTATTTAAAATATAAAAATCTAGATTGCCAAGTCATCACACCAAATGGAGTCCATAGTTAAATTTCATATCTTTGGACTGCTTACCCAAAATGACCAATTACTTTAGATTACCAAAGAAATAACTATTATTGTGTAAAGATGTGTGAAGCTATCCTGGATCTTTTTGAATGCTTTAAGTTTTCAGACAGATAACTATCAAAGTGCCCAAATTATTTGGTAAAGTTGGTTATATTTTGATCATTTTAAAATGCATATGCAATGGAGAAAGATAAGTATCATTAAAGGCCTGCAATGTTTACACCTAAATCGACACTGCCAATATGATTTTTTTCTTCTAAAAGGTAATTTACAAAAGGAACCAGTAACAACTTTCTATATATTACTCAATCACACCCCCTACTGGGAGGCATAAGTAAAATACAGACCCACTTCCACAAGTTATTTATTTATTGAAATTTGCAGACTAAGAATTCTAGCTGTTCTCAATAAGCTTTTGGATTTCCATTTGAGAGAAGCTAGAGATGTCAGTAAAAACATCCACTAGACACATCCTGGCAGGAATTTGCTTTGATGGGGATGGAGAACTCCAGTCATCTCTCACATTGACAGTGTTGGCTGGAGCAACTGGGAGTTGTAGTTGAACCCCAGCAAGAGGTGGTATTCAGCAGGTTCTGACCAGTTCTGGAGAACTGGTAACGGAAATTTTGAGTAATTCGGAGAATACCACCTCTGACTGGCCCCGCCCTCATCTATTCTCTGCCGCCTGAGTCCCAGCTAATTGGCTGGGTCTCCTTTGTTGCCCTGCACAGGATAACAGAGCTGGAAAGCAGGTTAGTAGGGTGGGGAGGGAATGGAGATTTTGCAGTATCCTTCCCCTGGAGTGGGGTGGGAATGGAGATTTTACAATATCCTTCCCTTGCCATGCCCACCAAGCCACGCCATGCCCACCAAGCCACACCTACAGAACCTGTAGTAAAAAATTTTGAATCCCATCACTGACCCCAGCAGGAGAGTCATGAAATTTCCTCTGCTAATGTAGACACTCCTGCTGGCAGGAAGATTAAGTAGCAGATGCTAACATATTCTTCATTCATGTAAACCAGAATTTGACCCACAATTATTAGAGTAATTTTTAAGTAGAATGTATACAATACATCCTGCATTCTACTATTTTATCAAGCATACTGTTAGTAGCATGAAATACATTCTAAGTACTAGCCACCAACGTGAATTCTCAAAGGTATTTCCGTGTAACAAGCAATGTTACATTTTAAAAAACATATAATGTAGTGTCTCTCTGGCTAAGGCTGTTCTGTCATTCAAGAGAAAGATCAAGTGATGGGAATACAGATAGACAGGTGTTGTCTCCTGGTGCCATGGTAGCTCAACAATAACAACATCAATATCAACCAAACAGGTTGGTTGGGCAGGAATCTACAACATGCACAGACCTGTTGCAGTGTTCTGCCTTACTCTAACTCTGCTGACACGATCCCAAGAGCTCTCGTGCAGCTAGCTATCTGGGTTTAACTAATAGAGATGTTAAATCAGACTTGGAAAACTCTTTGCTAATCAGTAACACGGACAGGCAGTCTCTAGTCATCTAACTTTAATTTTAAAAAAATGTTAAACCAGACTTGGAAAACTCTTTGCTAATGCATATCGAGATTTTACACAAGCAGAGAAGCAATTGCTGTGATCCACAGAAGGCAAAAGTTGAATTAGATTAAAAACTCAGCTACCGGAACAAATATATTAACACTCAAGAACCCTTGTGGGACTTTTAAGCATGTCTTAAATCACCCGATCCACATTTGTTTTGATTCTGGTAATTACCTGTTTGGGGAAAAAAGATGAGAAGTTGGATTCATTTTCCTAACTTCTGAAATAGTTTATCTGCAGCAGGGTTTACTACTTGAGTATCTGCTAGGGCAATTAAATCTACTCTCAGGATGGTTTTCATATTCTCTATATGCAAGCTTAAAACATAAAGAGGACACCAGAAGTAGAAGGTTGATCAACATGGAGATAGCTATGTGGTTTGTTTTAATCTAGTATGGGGATCAAGAACAATACTGATCAGAAAACTCTCAGAAGATAAGCTATACTTTTGACAGTTGTGGAAAATATAGATTAATCTTTGGGATTTTATCTGTACAAAAGCATTTTTAATATAGGGATTGATCTGGTATTTCAACTAGCCAAACTATTTAGCATTTGTTCCAGAATCTGAATAATGCAATCCTGTCTAGTCACTAAGAAAGTGAATCATAGAACAAATATCACATTGCAGCAATGATTTCAAGAGAAAAAAATATTGTGCTGAAAGAAGCCTCCTGAAATGTTTTTCGAATACAACGAGTCCTCAACTTACAACTCTCGGTTTAACAATATTTTGAAATTACAACAGCCTTTGAAAAAGCAATTTACGACCCATCCTCAAAGTTATGACTGTCACACCACTCCTGAAGTTGCCTGATCACAATCCAGATGTTTGGCAATCGGCTCATACTTATGACAGTTACAGCACAGGGCCACATGATTGCGAATTGCAAACTTCCCAGCCAGCTCCTGACGAGCAAAGTCAATTGGGAAAACTGGATTTGCTTAAGTGTTTCACTTAAAAGACCCCACGAATCGCTTAAAGGATGTGGTAAAAATGGTCACAACATTGAGTCTGGTCACATAGGACTCGATTAATGGCTGTATCATTTAGTGACTGAAATTCTGGTCCCAAATGTGATCATAAGACAGGGACCACCTGTACATACTTTGCAATCCATGAAATTGGACTTAGTGTTCTTCTCCCATTTGATTTATCCATAAGGAAACCAAAAGTACCTTCCTGTATCAGGCATATTTGGTTCCAGACATTAAAAATACTCAGTTCACCAACTCTTCTATTGTAGCTCGCAAAAGGCCAGAGAACTGATTTACAAACTTATGTGCTGCCTTCTTGAAATAATGTTTTACTTTTCTAAACTTTAACTTCCACACCAGTGGTGGGGTTCAATTTCTTTTACTACCGGTTCTGTGGGCATGGCTTGGTAGGCGTGTCAGGGGAAGGATACTGTAAAATCTCCAGTCAGAGGTGGTATTTGCCGGTTCTCCAAACTACTCAAAATTTCCGCTACCGGTTCTCCAGAATTGGTCAGAACCTGCTGAATACCACCTCTGTTCCACACTACCTCAGACTCAGGAGTCTACCAAATCCCAAGAACTGCAAAATCCCCTCCCACAAAAACCCCTATCGATGACTAACCTTTCTTCTTCAAATGTGGCTATACAGGTAGCCCTCGACTTACAACAGTTCATTTAGTGACTGTTCAAAGTTACAACAGCACTGAAAAAATGACTTATGACTGTTTTTCATATTTACGACCGTTGCTGCATCTTCATGATCATGTGGTCAAAATTGGCAACAGACTCATATTTATGATGGTTACCGGGTCCTGGGAGGAGGGGCCATGTGATCCCATTTTGTGATCTTCTGACAGGCAAAGTCAATGGGGAAACCGGATTCATTTAACAACCATGTTACTATCTTAATAACCGCAGGGATTCGTTTAACAACTGTGGCAAGGAAGGTCGTAAAATGGGGCAAAACTCACTTAACCACTGTCTCACAACATAAATTTTGTCGTAAGTCGAGGACTATCTGTATACTATAATCCTGAGCAGGAATCAGAAAATGTTCCTCTTAGGACCCTAAAACTTGCTTAATCAGATGGCGTTATGCATTTATTGTGTAAAATAGTTGATGATTCCTTATGTTACAAATTAATCCCAAGATCTTTCACAATATCCAATTTGTCATATTTAAGACAAGCAGGGGCAGCGTATCTCTCAGCTAATTAGCTGGTATAGGTCTTCCAGAAAGTTTTGCCCACAAATTATAGAGCCAAATCAAGCTATTTCACCAGTGAATTTCAGGTACTCTGTTGGGTATGGATTTGACCTTTACATGCTTGTTGTTTATTAGCTGTTGTACAACTTCAGGCCTGGCAGGCTAGAAGACAGCATAATATGACTAGCTGATAAACCTGTTTCTTGGAATTGAGAAAAATGCAACTAAGGTAAACCCTGAAAGCTTATTGTCTAAGTAGATCCATAAATTCTTTTGGTGGATTGGACTTTCACTCATAAATCTCCAAATGGGAGAGACCTGATTTCAGATATAATCAGAGGTTCAGAGAGATAGCCATAGGAGGAACAGGGATGTAGCCTACCACTTAAAATACCTGACTTGCTGGCTGATGAGAGATACAAAGGCTTGTTTTGTTTCTTCAGTATGAAATCATCCCTTTATTACGGCAGCTGCTAAAAATGTAACAAATACAGGTCGTCCTTGACTTACAACCATGATTGAGCCCAAAATTTCTTCTGCTAAGCAAGACAGATCTTAACTGAATGTTGTCCAATTCTATGACCGTTCTTGCCTCTGTTGTTAAGTGAATTACTGCAATTGTTAAATTACTAAGGCAGCTGTTAAGTGGAACTGGCTTCCCACTGATTGACTCTGCTTGTCAGAAGGTCACAAAAGGTGATCACATGACCCCGGGACACTGCAACGGTCATAAATATGAGTCAGCGTGAAAAACAGTCACGTCACCTTTTTTTCAGCATCGTTGTAACTTCAAACGGTTACTAAATAAATGGTTGTAAACTGAGGACTGAGTGTAGAATCCTTAAATTTGTAAAGGTCAAAATGCAGGGAGATCAGAAGTAGAATGAATTGTGTAAATATGTATCTGTGCGTATATTTTTATTTTTTTCCCCCAGTGATATTTATAGACTGCAAAATTCAAAGTTTGAATTCCTTTGGTGCAGGTAACTTATCCTGCCCAGAGGACAGGGTGCTACCAGTTAAACATGAGAGAACATCCCAATAAACATCCGTAAAACTATCTTAGAGTTAGGATCTGTAGGTAGAACATTCAACTTTATTTCCTAATTCTGACAGTAACGAGGATGCTTTAAAGAAAACCCACAAGTTAATTACAGAGGAATCCATGCCATGCCATGCTTAATACTCCCACCACTGTCACAAACTACTCTGTGTTGCAACAAAGCCACACCAATGGAAGGTGGCCCAGAAAAACAACAACAGAACAAACTCCTTTTACCTTATCTTATATATAATAACTTACTGAGGAATTTGTCTTTTGCTTTCCATTCTCCTGACTTTTCTCTCAGAGTTTGATTTTAAATTTCCAAATCTTGGAGTTGGAACTGAAAAAGCTGTTAGAATTGGCAGGGTGACAAAATAAATTTTCTAAGTTTTATCCACCAAAAAAGAGCTAAATTATGCTCATTGCATATGCACTTAAATATCTATTTGTCATTGTGAGTTTTTTTTATTTTTATATGTGGGTCACAGAAAAATAATTTGAACTATGGTTGAATTAAGGAACTCCTCATTAGAGCCCTAATCTAATCTTTAACATGGAAGCAGATACTAATTAATATATTTCAAGATGCACAATTTTTCCGAGAGCTAAAAAAATTGGTTTGGAGAATGGTTGGGAAGATGGCAATTTCAATAATTTGCAGGGCAAGTATTACAGGTTGTCCTCAACTTACAACAGTTCATTTAGTGACTGCTCAAAGTTACAACGGCACTGAAAAAAGTGGCATGATCATATGATCAAAATTCAGATGCTTGGCAACTGTTTCATATTTATGGCTTGCTGTATCCCAGGGGTCATGTGACAAGATGCGGGGGCGGAATTTCAATTTTATACAGAAGCATCAAAGTGATCAGAAAAGAATCAGAAGCATTCAATTTGATGTTTCACTTTGACTTTTCAATTAAATTCAGAAAGTCAATTCATAGATTCAACCACATCATCAGAAATTTGATTGCCCAAATTTTTTACTTAATTCTATATTTAAATAAATCTGGCACCTTTTGCCATTGCTACTGAACAAGAAATCTAACAACATGGATTTTGCTTGATGTCTTTACTTCTTTGGTCCTTTTCATTCTCTTCTGACAAGAGAAAGCCAGATTCACTTAACAACCATATTACTAATTTAACAATTGCTGAGATTCACTTAACAACTGTGGCAAGGAAGGTCATAAAATGGGGCAAAACTCACTAAATAAATGTCTCACTTAGCAACAGAAATTTTGGTCTCAATTGTGGTCATAATTTGAGGACTACCTGTATTCAAAAACTAACAAGTGGAAGTTGTCTCTCAAAGGTCCAAGTGTTTCAGGATGATCGAGTTGTTGTTCAATGTACAACTCAGACACTTGATGTTCCGCTTTACAGGTAGTCCTTGACTTACAACCACAACTGAACCCCAATTTTCTCTTGTTAAGTGAGACAGTTATTAAGTGAATTTTGTCCCATTTTATGACCTTTCTTGCCAGTTTTTAAATGAATCACTGAAGTCGCTAATTTAGTAACATGGTTGCTAAGTGAATTTGGCTTCCCCCATTGACTCTGTCAGAAAGTCGCAAAAGCTGATCACATGATACCAGGACACTGCAACCGTCATAAATAAGAGTCAGTTGCCAAACATCTTAATTTTGATCATGTGACTGTGGGGATACTGCAACGGTTGTAAGTGTGAAAAACAGTCATAAGTCATTTTTTTCAGTGCCATTGTAACTTTGAACAGTCACTAACTGTTGTAAATTGAGGACTACCTGTAGTTAATGAAGCAGTGACTTAAATTTGCTACTGAAAAAACAGAGAATAATAAATATTAAGATTAAAAAAATCAGTGCGGAATGTGTTGCTCTTTAGATGTTGCTGAATGACAATTCTGTTGTTCTAGACCAGTGATGGCTAACCTTTTCAGCACTGAGTGCCCCACCCTGCACATGCACAGCAGAGACCCGAAGACCAGTTGGCCGGTGAGAGGCACACACACGAATGCATGGCGGAGCTGAGCTGGGGCAACAGATCGTGTGCCCACAGAGAGGGCTCTGCGTGCCACCTCTGGCACGCATCCCATAGTTCGCCATCACAGTTCTAGACCATTGTCTACTCTGGATTGATGGTTGTCTACCCATCAACAAGGCCAATAGGTCCCACTGCTTTGGTTTGAGAATGGGTTGTATGTACGCTATTTCTAACTTTAGCAAGTTTCACTAAAGTCCAAGTGCATGTACTATTATTGTGTTTTTTTTAAAGCTTCACAGTTCAAAATCCTTCCTGAATATCTGGAATAGGCCGAAGGGATGTTTACTGGTAGACAACTGACTGAGTTAAAAGAAGTCAATAATTTCTGACATCCAATTATTTACTGTAGTAACAGTAGAATGAGCCCATCCCAAAATGATATTGCTGAAATTACAAAAGTTTCAGTAGGGGAAACAGGTAAGTCCAGAGTGGGTTTTTTTCTGTGGTAGGAGAATTCAGTGTAGCTCCCTTTCCTGAAGGAAGGACTTTATGCTGAAGGATTTTAATTAAAAAGAAAGCCAAATAGATCCTATAGATCTGAACTCTCTCCTCCCCTGTTGTCTGTCATATTGATGCAATGTTTGGATCTGATTATACTTCCTTTCAGCCTTAATTCTTATTTTCAGATAAGTACAATCATAATGAAGATAGCAAGAAAAGTTAAGGTGACAACCCAAAAATCACAAGTAAGAGCTTGCCTGTACACACATTCATATTGGGTAACTGTTTCGGTTTCTGTCAACAATCCCTATGACCTACAGTGAGATCTCTAAGATCTAAACTTTCATTATAAAAGTAAAATTTATTCCAGAGTTCTCTGGGGAAGGGAATAATATTTTTGAATATTTTCACATCAATAAACATGTCATGCTTTTATACTGCCCTTCCTGAGAAATAGCCCAAGTTAGTGGAAGGTGAGGACAAGAGAGATATTATTCCCTAGTTCTACCTTAAGAGCCTTTTGTGCCTTTTGAATTCTTTTGGAATAAACTTCACAAATTACAATAAGGAGGAAGCTATTTTTGAAGTTGTTTCCTTAGATTTGCATTTGCAAATTTGATCTTCAAGCTCTTGTTTTTAGCTTTCTTTTCTAAGTTTCAACCCTCCTGAAGAAGTCCACGGGATAATTTCAGGTGACCAATTCATAACAATTCAGTTCAAAAGAAAACAAACTCCCAACCATCACTGAACTTCATTACTGAATAGAAAACTGAAGTTGTATTTGTTGTTCCATGATTAACATTATCCACTAGACCCAAACTTTTGCTTCTCATCCAAGAAGCTTTCTCAGTTCAGAACAAAACATCTTCAAATAAAAACCAAGTCCAGTTGCCTTTTGAAAAAGTGCCTTTGGACTACCATAACCTGGATGACTGAGAATGTCCATAGACATTATCCACTAACTGCTTTATCATCTTCTCAGTACAAATCAAATTACTGAAATACAGGGCTTCTGTTATCTGCTTAATAACTATAGATCTTCTCACCATGTACTTTTAAGATCTCACGTGTCTCATTGTACACATCTTTTATGGTCACAAGCCTAACAACTATTCACCTGTTGATGATTTCATCAAGGTATCAAAGGGAAAAGGAATTTTAATCCTGACAAATTGTAGGCTTCTCTTTAGCAACCAACAACTCCCTTTATCTAAATGGCTCCTTTGGCAAGACCAGGGATATTGTCCCAATAATCTAAAATATGTATCATATCTAAAATATGATGGTGTAGAGTAGAGGGAACCTTCTTTTTCTCTTCCTCTCACAATATTAGCATTCAAAGTTACACAATTAGACTGACCTCCTCAAACAATCCAGTATTAATGGATTGAACATGCTGTTATCAGAGCGTATGATGGCTTTCTATTTAAAAGGTAATCAGACAAATTCATTGATAGCGGGTAGGTTAGTTCTCCAGGTTCAGAAGTGGGCTGCTGAATTTAAGTTGCTACAAACAAATATCCTAGAAAGCTATTTACGGCAGCTCTTGGCTGCCATCATGGGAAGTAGGAAGCCGGATCAATTCAGTGAGCCCTTTTCTTCATCATTTTCTTCTTCCTTCTTACTAACCTTGTTTACTGAGTAAAAGGTATTCCTCATAACACTAACTTTATTAAGATGGATCATGTGTTCAGAATATTGGAGAGCACCAGCCCTTCGCAAAGTTCCTTCTTTCTGGTATGAGAATCCTTTTCATCAGGAAAGGAAGTAGTTCATTCTGGACTCCTTTCTCAAGCATCTCTCAAGACAAGCCTCTCAGATGTCATCCCACCAGTCATTACTTAAAGGAGCTAGTGGCTACATTTGTTCTAGGACTCTGGGCCTTTGCCCAGAAGCTGTCCTTAGGCACGAACAGCAGCAGTGTTACTTCGGGACACTCTGTGGATGGAGCAGTGCCATCAAATTGCATAGGTATTAGGAACTGCCTGATTGGGGCTGCAAAAATCCAAAGGGCCACTAGATAGTAGCAAAGAGCTAGAGTTTTTTTGTAACTGTTTGCTGCCATCTAGAGGTCACTCCTCTTAATTGTTGCCTGTTGCCACTTAGCTCTCAACGATCGTGTCATTCTAGTCTAGACAAATACTTGGTCTTGTGTGCTTGAGGACAATGAAACAACTATCTGCCCTATATTCTATATGAGTGGTATATATACCACTCATTTTCAACAACCCTAATTATAATGCTATAAGCTGTTCAGACTACCTGGAGGTTGTTTCACGTGTGAAGGAACATAATCTGGTTTGCCTGGGGCTCAAACTCCACCATCATCTTACCTGTCAGCTGATTGAAGCCCATCTGGTGTAGAGCGTGTGTAACATTTTTTTCATAGTTAAGGACCACATAGAGGGCATACTTGTCTTCGTAGTACTGGGTCCCACGTATCATGCGGAGGTTCTGCAGTGGCAGGTAAGTGAAGACATTCATGGCGATCAAAACATAGCCGGTTACTTCTCGGATAGTCTAGGAAGGATGAAATGAAATCACAGAACTCACAACTCAGCCAGACTTAATATACCCTTCAGAGATCATTTGCCATACTGGCATGGAATTGTCAGAAATGCAAGCAAACCAGGAAAACCTATCATAACATTTAATGCATATATTCATATCAAATCATTTTGTTAATCAGTCAGGCTCCCAAATGAAATACATGTCATCTTAGGATGTTGTGATTTAATGGAAGAGAAAAATGCATGTGATTGTAATTGGTTTTTGCCTGTTCTTCCTTAATGGATGGCAGCCTAAAAAAACTGGATTTGATATGATAGTGATTCCATTGGCATTACGGGCTCCACAAAAAGTTTGGACGCAGTTCTGATGAACTACAACAAGGAACAATTCAAAGAATCAATGAATAGAATGAAGCTAAACAGACTCACATCTTCAAATAGAGGTCACTGCCAAGGAACAATAAATCAGAAAGAGGGAGTGATTTCTGATTGAAATGTGCCAAACAGGAAGGAGGGCTAGATCTTGGGAGAGCTACCAACAATCCATTTTTTAATTTTACTCAGCAAGCTGTGTCTGAGAAGCAGTATAGTTGGCAGAAATTATGTGGGATATAGGCAAAAAAAATTCCCACCCCCTGCTTTCAGGTAGACTCAATATCTTTATATTACACTGTTACTTGGATGTAATCCATATCTAAAAACTTAAATATTCTCTATAACATGTACATGTACATTAAACATTTCATATTTTCATAGTTTCTTTGCTGCACACAGCCAGTTCTTTGCAATTTTCTCTCATCTTTCCTATTACCTTCTCCTATTGGTATCTTATGATTATATTATTATTTTGTATGTACACTGAGAGCTTCTATATGGAGACAAATTCCTTATGTATTGAACCACATTTGGCCAATAAAGAATATCCTACTCTATATTTTACATTCTATTTTCATAAAAATTAGTATTGAATTTCTCATTGCTAGTTTAGTCTTGCTACAATTTCTTACATTTATATTCCCAGTTCTTTATTTAGGGAAATAATTTTCAGACTTTTTACATCAATCCTGCCACAATCCACCATTACCCCTCTCTTATTTTATTAGTATTTGATTTTGTTTGGGATTGAGAAAACATTATTAAATTTCAGTCTTCACCCAAAAATGTGGATATAAAGAGATGCATTTTGCTCATGCATATCCTCTCTCTCTCTCTTTCTCCCTCTCTCTCCCTCTCCCTCCCTCCCTCCCTCTCTCTCTCTCTCTCTGTGTGTGTGTGTGTGTGTGTGTGTGTCTATGGATGGGTCCGTGAAGTCACCAAGAAATAAATAAAACTTAAAAGTCTTTATCTTCTTGGAAAATACAATATCTGAAGTAAAATAAATAAATCCAGAAAATTCTGAACATACCAAGATATATATAATGTGTGAATAATTAGGGCTTGACATTGGTTGTTATAACTGATGCAATAACCAGCCTATCAGCCACATATGTAACCAATTCTCTTTCAACCATCTGCCATGTTGCATGGCGATCATCACCACTTGGTTAGCTCTTTAGTTAACTATGCGCCAATATTGGAATCAGGAGTTGGCTAGCTTCAGAAAATATTTTTCACAAACCTCAGATTATCGTAGGAGAGCAAATGGGCAAGAAAGAACTTCTGAGATTTCTGAAAACACCCGTTGGGTTAATAATTGACAAATTATTGTGCCATTGGAAGGACAGAGAGTTAACTTTGATCACTTTGCTCCAATTGTTGTTTTCTACTCGTGATGCCATGGAGCCCACATTCCGTAGGCAAGTTCAGTCTACATTAATGTTACCATATAGCCATTTAGAGATGGGTATGTCACCCTTGTGTCCACTTCTCTGAGCATAACCCAAATCTCCACTGCCTCAATCACGAAATGAAAATAAATTATCCCAACAGAGACAATTTTAGCCAACTACTGCCAATGCATTCTATGCTTTTCTCAACCAAATAAATCCCTCTTTTTTGCTTTTTAATCAAATTAGGCTTCCTTCCTATATCTGGGGTTACCTATAAAAAAATTACTTTGCTGAATAAGTCATAATCTAAGATTTACTGAAATTGTTGACACTGACTTCAAAACATTATATAATGAGGCATTAATCCTAAATGTGTTTACTTTTGAGTAAAGCTCTTTAGGATAAATACATTTGGCACCTCCCTTGGATAAATTATTTAAATTATTCACAATCACTAGTCTCTCATGATTCAGGTATTAGGGAAGGGAAAAGAATGATGAGACACAAATGGAATGGGCACGTAAGCATTTTCTGATTTTTCCCTGCAATCTATCCAATTAATTAGAATATTATTGGAAAATATAACAAAGTGAGATATATATCTGATTTTTTTTAATCTGCCAGGAGCAAGTGAGAGCATGACCATTGTTTGTCATGCCTATGTACAACCATTAATGGAAACAGAAAGTTGGAGTAGACAACTTCAGCCTGGTGAATGTAGATGGAAGACGCCAGGATTTCCCACAGATAATTTTCTACATTAGTTTCACACCTGCTAAAAAAAGGAAAATGTGTTAAGTCCTCCACCACATCTAGTTACCTGCAAGAAAGAAAGATCCTGGTTTTGTCCAATGAGCACAATCTCAAGGTTGCCCATAACGATCTCACAGTTGTTGTACATTTTATATAGTGTCTGATACCGTTGCTGGGCGTCTCCTGTCACACTGAGCTCGTTTTGGGTACCTGCACAAACTGCAAGGAAAAAAGAAAGGGGAGTCATAAATCATTCATTGAAGTCCACCAGCCATAGTTCAGTGCTTATTCTATAATAGTCTTCACCGTAAAAAGCAAAGTCATCCATATATCATCACTTTCTGCTTTGATCAACCATGTCCACTAGTAAATATCAGGAATGGAGCAAATAAGGTGCTCCAGGACAATCAAAGTTCCTACAGGGCTCTATTCTTTTAAATTGATCAATACATCAGTCTCGATGGGTATATATTTACCCTGTATCAGTCTGAAGTCAGTTTCACTGTCATCTAAAACATATGAATTAGATTTTTATGAAGGTGCTATCTCTTCCTGCATTATTATTTGAAAAATTCTTCAGGGACAAGAGAGGATGATTAGGCATTAGAGTCAATCTTAAACAGGGTGTCATTAGACAAAGGTGCTGTCCCAGTTTTGAGATGGAGTAAGTTCTTAGGTGGTCCAAGGGCATCATGGCCAAGGACTTGCAATTGAGTAAAATCTTATTTTGACCCTATAGTTTCTGTTGATGCAGAGCTTCCATTTCAAGGCAATGGGAAAAGTCATGGGGAAAAAAGATAGCAGGTAGTTCAAACTCTGGTCAATTTTGCCCCTATTCAGTTTGCCTGGGTTATTTTAATTGGCAGCAGGAGATTTAAGGAATGAAAGACTGGGAATAAATTTACAGTCAAAATTGCCTGGATCAATCTCAGAAACATTTGTATTGGAACCAAAACAGCTGAGAAACAGAAACTATTGCCTTTAAGATTCCTCAAGGACTCTTGTAACGTTTCCAGGGCAAAGACACTGGCTGGACAGCACATATACATAAAACAAAAATATGTAAGAAACAGAGCTAATCCATAAAGGGCTTTTCTTAAAACAGATTGCCACTATTCCAAAGTGATAAGAAATTCAATAAGAGCAACATCAACCAACTATGTTGTATGGCATCCTTTTCCAAATTCATTTTTTTGCTTCCTTCTCGGAATTATTATCATTAGAGATAGGCATCTCCCTTTGAATTCTGCAGAAGGATAGTAATGCTGGCTAATATCCAAAGAGAAATTTCAATTGTGTGACATACAAACTAGAACAATTTTATATTCATTGTTCATAGAATTATAGGGCTGGAAGCGGGGTGAGGTTCAAATTTTTAACAACCGGTTCTGTGGGCGTGGCTTAGGTGGTGGGCATGGCTTGGTGGTCATGTGACTGGGTGGACATGGCTTGGTGATCATGTTATTGGCTGGGTGTGGCCAACTCAATATCACTCACATTGAGGCATGCATCTCCTCGCCTAGCCTCTCATGACTCTGGGGATGCTGCAATAGTCGTAAATGGTCATAAGTCACTTTTTTCAGTGCTATTGTAACTTTGAATGGTCACTCCACACAAGCAAAGTACCAACAAAGGAGGGAAAAAAACCTCCAGAGATGTTCCTCAGACAGGAAGCCTATCCTGCCAAGAATATAATAAGGGTTAACAGAGAAGCAGTTTCTATAAGCAACAGCAGAATGTTTCCTTCCTGCCTTCCTTACAGGATTAGGCCAGTAATTTCTTCTAACAACCGGTTCTCCGAACTGCTTAGAAAGTTAACAACCGATTCTAGCGAATAGGTGCAAACTGGTAGAATCCCACCCCTGGCTGGAAGGGACCTTGGAGGACATCTAGTCTAACCTCCTACCTAAGATAGGAGTTCTTATACCAGGGCTGTCAAACTTGCGGCCCACAGGCTGGATATGTCACGCACTGGCCATGCCCACACGCAGTTCAGCAAAAGGGGAAAAAGTGCCGATACATCACGTGACACTACCTTGACGATGTGAGTTTGACACCCCTGTCTTATACCATCTTGAACAAATGATTGTCAAGTTGTGTCTCGAAAACCTCCAGTGCAAGCTGTTCCGCTCATTAATTGTTTGCACTGCCCAGAAATTCCTCCTTATTTCCAGGTTGGATCTCTCTTTGATGAGCTTCCACCCATTGCTTCTTGTCCTACTCGAGATGCTATGGAGAATAAATTGACCCCTCTTCCCTATAGACAGCCCATTAAGTATCAGGTTTCCCTTAAGCCTTCCTTTCATAGGCTAAACATACCTATAAACAAATCCTTCATCGTTTATTGTACAATTTAGCCTACAGACTCCTTATCATCTTTGTTGTTCTTCTCTGCATTCTTTCCAGAGTATTCCAAATATGGCCTCACAGAGCGATACTATCTGATTTTGCAACCTAAGACTGTGCTGGCTTTTTTGGCAGCTGTACCCCCCATGCTGACCCATACTTAAGTGGTAGATCCCTATCACAGGCACTACTGTCCAGCCAGGTACTGCCTATCTTGTACCTGTTGTTCTTCTTCCTCCCCTTCCGACTTACAAGCTATTTTTACCTCTTCCCTCTCCCTAACTTCTAAACATTTACCCTAATTTACCTAATTTACATTTACCTATCAATGAATACTTCAGCTTCAACCACAACAATACAAGAGCATACAATAGATACAAACTCAAGGTAAACTGCACCAAACTTGATTGCAGGAAATACAACTTCAGCAACAGAGTGGTCAATATCTGGAATACTCTACCTGACTCTGTGGTTTCTTCCCCAAACCCCAAAAACTTTAACCTTAGACTGTCTACTATTGACCTCACCCCTTTCCTAAGAGGCCTGTAGGGGGCGTGCCTAAGCGCACCAACGTGCCTACCGTCCCTGTTCTATTGTTTCTTTTTTTTTATTCGCATCCATTTCATGTATTCATAACCATGTTTATACTTATACCTGTTATCTAATAATCGCTCAACAAAATAAAATAAATAAAAATAAATAAATAAGGAATAGGAAAGTCCCAGCCAATCAGAAGAAGCTCACAGGAAATCAGAAGCTTTCTCATAGGAAAGCCAAAATATTTTAGTTTCACACAACGTGTGAAGATCTATCACAGCAAGAAAGGATTGTCATCCCCTGAAAATGGAGTAGATGTCTATAATTCACTTTTACTATGAGGCCTCTGTTTCAAGATCTGAATGCTAACTAGAAATGTTTGAAACGCGCAGTCTCTACCTACCTATAGGACACGAGGTTGGAAAATGCAAATGATGACAAACCAAAAGCAGAGAAAGGGGTGGAAAATTGTCATTCTGGTGTCCTGCTTCCTAGCTTTGACCAAAGTCAACTAGTCATAAGTGATATGCACGAATGAGAATTGTGAACATTTGCACATTCAGTGTCCTCTCCCTGAAAATAAATAAAAACAGTCACATTCTTCCCACAGCTTAAGTAGATTAACTGCACTACAAGAGGAAGGGTGTGATAAGATTGAAACTGTAAGGAATTAGGATGCTTGATGAGATCACGATCAACCCCTTTTGGATCTAGTTACTTGAAAGCACAAAATCCACTATGAGATTTACAGGAACAGGAAGTGGTATATAAATATTAATTGAATAAACAAGCAAGCAAAACCTAATTGGCTATTCTTCCTCTATCTACCACAGAGATCACAACACTAGACTGGAAAAGTAAAATTCCAAAAAAGTTAAAAGGGTTCACCTCCTGAATTGATATAGGCCATAAGCCCAAGGTTCCTATTAATCCTATACAGCAGGGGTATCAAACTCACATCATCATGGCAGCTTCATGTGACATATTGGGACTTCCCCCCCCCCGCCTTTGCTAAACTGGGCGTGGGCGTGGCCAGCGCGTGATGCATCCATCCCATGGGCCAGGAGTTTGACAGCCCAGCTATACAGTATTCCTGAAGAAGGCACATTTGGCTGGGATCACTAAGTAATATGCTACGCGTTTTATTTATTTATAGCCTGACTTTTTTCTTTTCTACAAATGTCAAAATGGCAAACACATCTTCCTCCTATTTCCCCCCCCAAAAAAATTGGGAGAGACCAGCCCAAAGTCACCCAGCCAGCTTTCATGACTAAGGCAGGACTTGAACTAATGGTTTTCCGCTCTCTAACCTGATGCTTTAACCACTAGACCAGAGGCTCTCTTTCAAACCATAATGGCCAGAACTGTGCACCGCAGCAACTCGAAACCAAACAAAGCACTTGATGTATGAAGTCAGCCACTTACCCTGAGAGCACAGATAAGGTGCTCCTTTCTCATTGGGTAAATGGTCCAACACTCATGTACCTAACACTATAGCTTATCAGATGAAAATGTTTCCAAGGGATAACAGGGTTAACTCTGCTGCCCTAAATATAATAGTCTGTATTGCAGAACACACTATCACACACAACGAGTCAACCACAATTGGTTGAATAAACCAAACTTGGTGAGGTACAACACAGGACACTAAACCACAAATAAGCACACACATTTCTTCAGTTTGTTTGAGATCAATGAGCACATTTTGAAGTTTGAGAGCCTGTTAGAAACACTCATGCCAAATAGGTGCCACTGTGGATCATTCACTCATAAAATGCCCATTCACAACAAGGCAAATAGAATAGGCTGCTCCTGCTCACTTCCTGTCCAGCTGTTCCCAACCTCTCAGCTTGTTTTTATTTATTTTCAAACAGATAGGTAGACTTTCATATAAAGCATATAAACCATCTTACTTTTGTCAGAAAACAGCAGCATCTACTGGGAAGGTTAGAAAAACCAAGATGGCAGACTCAGCAGTATGATCACAGCCCTCCCCATGTTGTACGTGTTTTGATATTGCAGGCAGATACAAAGGGACAGGCTTAAATTGCATTGCTGCGACAGCCATCTTACCTTTTTTTTTTTGGCACCCCTCTCCCAAATGTTTCTGGCAGAACTTCTGTGGGGCCCAAAGACACCTTTGTATAGAAATTGAAATTTTTTAAAACCTGATTCTTTAAATTCATGTGCCTTTTTAATTAAAAGAGTCTATGAAGACAGGCGGAATACTATGACTAACACTTACAAAGCTGTTTCAATATTGATTAATTTGTACATGGGCGGAGTTTTACAGTGCTGAATCATGTTTATTGGCAAAGGGGAAAGAGAGGCCAATTTGGATGCAGGCATTTTAAAAGAAAGCAGAGAAGTCATCAGTGAAGGTCTGGACTGGATCATTTTGTTCTAAAAACAGGGGCACAGCCTTGAGTATTTGGCATTTGCAGGTCCACACTCTGGTCACTGATCATAGGTTAAGGGAACTTTGGCCCGCTGGTTGTTTTCCATAAGTGCGTTGATTCAGAGTTAATAAATAACCAAGGAGAAAGTCCTGTTCAGCTTTTAAATGCATATCTCACCTCCTATTTCTTCTGCACAAGCACTATAGATTCTTAAGTCAGGTCCTGCATATAAGTACACTAAAGGGTGAATAACTAGAGGGTGGGGAGCCCAACTTTGTTAATTGACTAGAATGGATTAAAGCACAATATCAACAGCACTTTATTGTAACACCTCCAAAGATCGTCACTTTAATGAACTAATGAGGAGGGAGAAGACACATTTTTCCCCAATTTTTTTTTTTGGGGGGTGGGGGAGTTGAAGAGTAAATCTACGTGATAAAATAAACAATGCAAATTCCATCATTTGTATGCATTTGTGCCATTTGTATCATGATGTCACAATGCAAATTGGACTTTGCATCAACCCTCTGTCATTTCTAATATATCCTTACACAAGTGATGGGAATTGCAACAGAATTTGGCCTGCTGCATATGGCTTCACGACAGGTCAACAAAGATTTCACAGTAGCAACAGAAATAATAGCCTTTTCTCTTACCCAAATTATAATTTAGAAAACTTGGCAGAAGGAAAGGGATAGATTTCTCTACAAACAGAATTGCTCTTGGATTGTAACTAATTCCCAGGCTGACACCCCCCCCCCCCCATCTTACTGGCCATTGTTTTACATTGGTCTCTAATCTGTAGATTTGGTGATTTGAGTGACAAACAAGCTGGATAGTGCATTTTGAGTATTTCTGTAGTAATATATTACCTGCGTCCCTGGATGTCGATTTTTGTAAACTTTTCATAGCCATTAAGGCAAGAGTATCTATCACCCAATATATATAGTAAACAAACAGAATGGCAAATAAATTTGAAAAGCTTCCTGCTTAGTTCCAGAGCTGCTTTTTGGGACCAAATCTCAGATGAGTGGTTAATAAATTTTACAAATAAATAGATAAAAATGTGAAGTAAGATTTCAATGAATACAGCTTAGTCAAGGTATATGCTGTAGACCAGCACTTGATGAAGCAGTCATCAAGGCCTTGGAAAAGATATTCAAATGCTGTGATGTGACACTTTATAAAAGCAAAAGGTGAACTTTAAAGAAGCAAAAGGTGAACTTTAAAGAAGCAAGAAGAATATTGACACCTTTGAACTATGATATTAGAAAAAACTCATGACAATAACAGCCAAAACAATGGATCATTGAACAAATGATCCATTGAGAGTTCACATTTTGAGGCACAAACCACCAGGCTCAAGTTATCCTATTTCAGACACATTATGCAAAGATTCAGCTCTCTGCAAAAAGCTTTAATGCTGGGAAATGTGGAAGGAAAAAGAAGAGAACAATCAACAACAAAGTGGATTAATTCAGTAACAGTGGTGATGAGTAGATCATTAGGAGAGACCAGGTTAGAGACAGATCATCATGGAGAAAATTTATTTATGTGATAGCTAAGAGTCAGAAACAACATGATGGCACATAATTAATCAGCTGGATTTCCTGCTAAGAAGAAGAAAAGATGATCTACTTCTCTTCTTCAGAACTATGTTTCCAGAAAAAATTATGTCCTGGTAAGGCTGTCATAATTTCTTTGTTACAGAAGTACTGGCCCAGTTGACATATGATGATAAAGCATACACGTTGTCCTCGTTTAGTGACTGCTCAGCAAACATTTGAAGTTATGATGGTGCTGAACAAGCAGATGTATGACCGGTTCTTATAGCTACAATTGTCACAACATCCCCAGAGTCATGTGAACATGATTAGGGCACTAGTCAACTGGTTTATCTGCAAATTTCCCTACCAGCTTTTGACAAGTACTTCTGGCAGCCCCATCCCAAGACAGACCCACAGACCTCCTGTATCTTAGCAATCGATCTGAAAAATAGTTACATCAGAGAGGTATTTAAGGGGAGGAACGTTGCAAAATTTTAGAAGGGTAAGTATTGGGTTGGGACATTAAGATGAATGAAAAACAGTTATCATATAATTGAAACTAATCACTGCATATGATGGATTTGAAAACACAAGAAGAACTTGAACATCCAGCGTTTCCAAACAAACATCCAATTTGCTGCCTCTCAAGTCTACAGACTTCACCAAAATTATTTGTTTCTGTTCTCTGGAAAGAGAACTAGCAAACAGCACTGAATTCTATAACAGGCCCCTGCATTTTTTCCACCAAAGAATTATGACAGGCAGCTGAAACTGTTTTTTTTTTCTTCAAATTTTTTATTCTGCTTAAAAATTAGAGATAGTTACCAAAAATGACCTTCCCTTTTCCCCCATCTTAATTTTTTTCAATATATGCAATGTTTGCAGGGATGTATTAGCTTTTGCAGAATATGGTTGATATCTCTAGGCCTTATAATCAGAGATAATATTCTACCGGTTGAGCCTGGTTCGCACAAACCGGTAGTAAAAAATGTTACCGTTCGGCCGAACCGGTAGTAAAAAAACGGCTGCCGGTTTGGCTGAACAGGTATTTCTTTTTCTTCCGCCCAACAATCAGCTGTTCCGATGATCAGCTGTGCCAGGATCCCCCTTACTGTCTTTCTGCTTCACCCAGAAGGCTTCCCTGAGGCCCAGGAGGCAACAATGGGTGCGCGGGTTGGGTGGGTGGGAGCTACACGCCCCCCACGCTCTGTTTTTTGCCTCCTGGGCCTCAGGGAAGCCATCTGAGAGCAAAAATGGCCTCCCAGGAGACTCAGAAGTAAAAAAAAAAACCGAGCATGGGGGGGAGGGTGCTGCCAAAAAAAGAAAAAAGCCACGCCCACCCAGTCACATGGCCATGCCCACCTGGCCATGCCCATCTGGTAGTAAAAATACTTGCATCCCACCCCTCATGGAGCTCTCTTGAAGATTGATATTTCAAAACTCATGGCTCTTTAAACAACTGTCCTTTGTGGATTTAGTCAATCTCCTTTTAAAGCCAACCAGGTTAGTCACCATTACTATTTCTTATGGAAACAAACTTCACATGTTCATTATACACTGTGTAAAAAAAGTGTTCTTTTGTTTGGTCTAAATCTTCCTGCCACTTCACTGGTTAACCTCTGATCCTAGTCCTGGGAGTGGTATGGCCAGCAAACAAATGTAACAAATAAATAAGTTACTGGTCCAGAAAAAAATCACACAAATACAAGTAAATAAATAGTTTGCACCATAGGAAGCAATTTCAGTGATAGACCTAGTAAAAATATTTTACTCTTGTCACTGAATAATAAAAGCTGTATTCCTCAACACTTAAAAAATAAATGATAGCAGATAAATGTATACATATATCATCTTGCTTGTTTACTGTTTTTTACAGTCAGAAGAAAGCCCTATTAAGTTCAGTGGGTTTATTTGCACATAATCAACATAGCAATTCAATTCATAAAAAGGATTCTCTAGAAATTAATAAAGCTTGTAGTGGGGGAAATGCTAGGCTTGTCGCTATTGAACTGTGCCTATGTTTTGCCCTATTGAAAGCCCCAGCTTGGGTGTGTACAGTTGTTTAATAACTATGAAGTTTACAGGAGTTAAATGCAAACCTTCCTAAGCCCACAAGCTTTCTCCTCCTATCGCCTCCAAACTGACACACCACCAAACTGGCTGGGCAGCTTCTTTTGCCAAGTGTGGCACAACCCACTAACCAACCGGCTCAACCAACAGTGTCAGCCAATCAGGAGTTTAGAGTGTGTGACATTCAGAGGGTTGGTTGGTACCCAGAACCCAACAGGATTTGGGTTTCCAAACACATATCACAACTTTCTCAACCATGGGGATGAGGACAAAGAGATACAGTTGTGGCTAGAAATGACAACACAGAATTCTTGAGTGAGAGGGAAGGAAACAATGGGCCTCCAGATGTTGCTACACCGCAACTCCTGGCAGCCGCAGACAGGAGAGTCAGAAAGGATGCTGGCATATCTTATTGTTATTGTTGTTGATAAGGAGCTCAACCCTTTTCCAATTTTTCTCTGCTGTGACAACTTGGCTAAGAGAGAATAACTGACCCAAAGTGGTGAGCTTGAATGGCTAGGGTGTTCCTGGTGCCAGCCTGGCACTTTAATCCTTGCAACTACCCTGACTTTATAGTTCAACAGCATCTAGAAGATCACAACTCCCTCTTTAATGGTTAACTGCTTCTCTGATGCATCTCCAGTCAAGTTGGAAGACTGATCCCCTTTGATGAATTTGACTCGAGAGGCATATTAGAAATCCATTCAATCATTAAAAATCAGTTCTGTCCACTCTCGTAAATCAAATCTTTTTCACCCCATGAATCATCCAAAGGGTCCAAGCGTTCACAGAAGAATTAGGCCTCTTGGGTGTGGAGACAGAAACCCCTGCCAGATCTGAAAAGGGCGGGAAGTCCAGCCACAGGGGTTGCATTGTCCTTGGATGGGACTGCTCTGTTCTGAAGAGGCTGCTTTAGGCAATGTCCTGGCTGGACAACAACGGGCTGATTATCCATGGGAAGGTGGACGGAACTGGAGGCCTGGCTAAGAACTCCACCCTAGCAAGCAATAAAAGATCTCACCCCAGGGCTACATGAAGAAATAGAAGTGGGTCTGCTCTGAAAAGACCCTCTACTCTACACATACAGACAAACCCCGCAGAGGCACTGGTTTGGGTTTTGCTCCCATCCCTCCTTTCTGTTTTGTTGGGTGTATTCTTCCACATTGCACCGCAATGAACTCACAGGGCTATCAGGCAGCTGCACAACAGCCACCCAATTAGCATGCTCTGTGTGTGTGTGTGTGTGTGTGTGAGTGTGTGTGAACATGCACAAACAGACATTACTTAGATTTTAATGTCATCTGACCAATCCATTGAAATTATATACAAATGGTTCAAGAGTCCCTCCATTGCAGAAGGTTAACATGAGTGATAATCTCATGAAGGAACTCCATTTAAGTTACAATGCAGAGACAACAAGGAACGGATACCTCTGCTCTAGGGCAGGAATGGGTAGCAGTAGCCCCCTGATGTCCCTGAACTACAGCGCTTCCCCCAAAGCTCCAATCATCATGGCCAAGGTTGAGGGATGCTAAGGTCATTGTCTGATGGGCTATAGCAAGGGTCTTCAAACTTGGCAAGTTTAAGCCTTGTGGACTGCAACTCCCAGAATTCCTGAGCTAAGATGACTGGAAGAGGAATTCTGGGAGTTAAAGTCCACAAGTCTTAAAGCTATCAAGTTTGAAGACCCACTGGGACAGTGATGGGTAACCTTTTCCACATCATGTGCTGAAAGTCCATGCACATGCCTCCACCCATAATGCAATGCATGAATCCCCCCCAATCCCGTGCACGTGTGCGCAACCTCCCTGGGTGTGCACCATGTGCCTCTGCGCATGCGTGCATGACCCCCCCCATGTCCTGTGCCTCTGCACATGTGTGCGTATCTCCTCCACATGTGTCTCCCCCCATGCATGCACGGAAGATACCCAACAATTAGCTGGCTGGCAGGGGGGCGTGTATGCACAGTGGGGCTGTTCCAGGTGACCTCTCGCGTGCCGGCAGAAATGTCTCTGCATGCCATTTCCAGCACACGTGCCATAGATTTGCCATCACGGTCCTGAGCTATAGGTTCCTTATCCTAGCGTTTCAGAAATGGAAAGTCTGGCACCTGCAGAAGAAAGACTGGTAGATGCATCTAAGGCTGCTACAAAAGAAGAAGAAGAAAAGCACATGCTAAAATATCCTTTTGCCTTCAGTTAGCTTTACACTGCTAATTTCCACAATATGGCACTCTCCAAATTAGTTTAACTTCAGTTCCTAACTAGCATCCTTATGACCGAGGCAACCATAAAGTGCCAGGGAAGACCGTGTCAAGGCATTCTGCAGCAGAAATACATAATGTATTTGATTATTAGAAAATGAAAGTTACTATTATCCTTTCTCATGTTAGGAGTCCCAGACGCGCCGCTATAGCAACTAGCACCTCCTTGGAAAGCCTGGAGTTTATTTTGCATATTAATAGCCCCCTTTTTTTTTCTTTCACAGAATCCAGGAAAAGCAGCATAAATAGATATTCCAGTTAGTCTCATTTCTAAGCAGCGGCCAGATCTACGACTAGAGCTTGCTTTATCAAGACAGCTGCATCAGGTGGGTCCTCACCACTAGGTGCATGTTTACAGAGATCCTGTGAAGTGCACCAGGTTGTAAATAATGCCTTGCTCTGGCAGTTGGCCAGCCATGTTCTTTTTTTCCCCTCATATACTGCAGACCAGAATTTCCCAATGTTTTTGGCTTTGCAGACCAGTGGGGTGGGGAAGAAGGGATGGTTCTGGGTGAGCAGCTAGCAAGCGCATGCTGTTCCATTTGTGCGAGCAGCTTGTGCACACCCCTGCCACTCTCTTAAATGGAGCATTTGCGCGCACGCTTGCCTGCTGCTCACACAAATGAGGAGGTGTGTGCGCTCATTGGCCGTTTCTGCAGCCCAATTGTAAAGCCTCTCAAGGCCCACTAGTGGCCCGCGGCCCATAGGTTAGGGACCCCTGCTTAGATTATTTTAAGCCATCAGGAGTTGGTCAAGCCAAGCAAGAAGACTGGCTATAACACCCAAATACTTTTCTTCAAGAGCATGCAACTGAATTTCTCAAAAAGTGATGCCCCAACAATTTGTTTAGGGCACGGAAAAAAGTGACTTACGACCATTTTTCGCACTTACAACTGTTGCAGCCTCCCCGTGGTCATGCGATCACCTTTTGCGACCTTCTGACAAGCAAAAGTCAATGAGGAAGCCAGATTCATTTAACAACCGTATTGCTAACTTCACAATTGCAGTGATTCACTTAACAACTGTGGCAAAACGGGTCAAAACTCACGTAACAACTGTCTTGCTTCGCAATAGAAATTTTGACATCAACTGTGGTCGTAAGTTGAGGATTGCCTGCGCTTTTTAACACACGCGCGCGCGCACACACACACACACACTTTCTTTGTAAGTTGAGGTTAAATGCTCTTGGCACGGTGGAGGAAGATGCTGTGTTGTATACGGGAAGCTTGCCTGTGAGAGTCCATTTCTTACTCCCAGACATGAGTGACACATCCGTCCTGGTCCATTCTGCTGGCAGCCTCCTCTCTCAGTGGGCAAAATAGGCAGAGAATCAGAGAGCACTGGCAACTTTGCACACACAGCCTCTTCTCTCTAATCCAGACAGTGGCTCCAGCCTGGGAGGGAGGCCACAGCCAGACATATGGAGGCACTTCCTGAAGAGATAACAGTACAAAGGAAGGGGGGTGTGTGTACAAAAACGAAGGGTGGGAGGGAAAGAGGGAAGTAATGTTTACTACCTCTCAATCATCTGCTTTTCCTTCTTCAGCCTTGGAGACTGGGATCCCCATTTGGACTCCCCATTCTGAACAACTGTAAGCGTCTTAAGGCCAAAATGCCTTAATATTTTCCCCTAGGTGGCAAGCCTCAATGATGTAGACACGGATTACAAAGAAGGAATTAAGGATGGCCCTTTTTTTTTTTTTGGGGGGGGGGGGGGGTGAGTCTATGCTGGGCTTGAGCTGAAGGAGGCAGGGAGGAAGTGACAAGTAGTGGTTTGGAAGCCAGGCGAGGGCTAGGAGCCAGACCTACTGGGTTTTGTCCCCCTGCTATAGTGACAAGTCCTTTGCAGGGCCGCTATTCAAGTCCCAGACGTGACTCAGAGCTGAGCAGTGGAGAGAGAGAAAAAAAGAGCAGTTTTGTCTCTGACCAGCCTGAGATAAGAACTGACTTCTCCTCTGCCAGCCACCAACGACTTCGCCATAATTTCAGGGTCTCTGTCCTATCAAAGAAGGGACACCTGAGTTGACTCTGGTAGGTGGAAATTATTGCTCTCCTAATAGGCATACAATCCATTGCTAGAAACAGCAACCTCCTGTAAACAAAGGCACAGAAATCAGAGACTTTTACTAAAAACGTCCTATCAGAGCCTGTCATCAGATCTATCAAGTGTTCTTTCCAGTTCTGCACTGGAAATACTGGGTAGGTCATCCACACGGTGAAATGGGTCTGTGCTTTGCTTCTTATAGGCCCTGATTTTCCCTGGGAATTGGAGGGTTCCAGGGTTGAGCTCCAGAGAGCCATTGCCAAGTTTACAGTGAAATGCAGGACTTTATTCTGTATTCATTTTATTTATAAAGGTATAAAGGTTTCCCCTGTCTGGTTGTGTCCAACTCTAGAGGGCAGCGCTCACCTCCATTGTTGTCTGAAAACATTTCCATGGTCAAATGACCAGTAGGACTATACACAGAGGCGTATGGAATAGCAATAGCACTTAGACTTATATACCGCTTTATAGTGCTTTACAGCCCTGAGCGGTTTACAGAGTCAGCCTATTGTCCCCAACAATTTGGGTCCTCATTTTACCCACCTCGGAAGGATGGAAGACTGAGTCATCCTTGAACCTGGTGGAATTCAATCTGTCAAATTGCAGCAGGAGTAGCTTGCAGTACTGCACTCTAACCACTGCACCACCGAGCCTCTTATGCTACCTTCCTGCCAAAGTGGTACCTATTTATCTACTCGCATTTGCATGCTTTCGAACTGCTAGGTGGGTAGGAGCTGCAGCATGGACAGCAGCTCACCCCATCACAGAGTGCTTGGGTCTCAAACTCAGGCTGTCAGCTTTCCAGCTGATAAACACGAGCTCAATATCTTTAACCATTGAGCCATTGCGCCCCACATTTATATTTTATTTATATCCCACCTTTATTATTTTATAAATAACTCAAGGCAGCGAAGATACCTAATACTCCTTCCTCCTAATGTTTTCCCCACAACAACAACCCTGTGAGGTGGGTTGGCTGAGAGAGTGAGTGACTGGACCAAAGTCACCCAGCCAATTTTATGCCTAAAGTGGGACTAGAACTCACAGTCTCATGGTTTCTAAGCCAGCACCATAACCTCTAAACCAAATTGACTCTAATTCTAATTCTGCAAGATTCACCTGTAGAAGTCAAAGGACCCAACCATTGCAATGTTTTAAAAAAATAATGCCAGAAAAGCTGTTTATTGAAACCTTGTGAGTCACTGTCAGCTACATCGTTCCACAAAGGAATCACACACACAAAAGCAAGGCTGATGTGATCTCCTTGGAATATGGAAAGTTGATGGGAAGCTCTGAAAGAACATTGCCTGTCTCACTTGCATGTATTCTGCATGCATTTTTTTAAAAAAAAGGCTCCGTCCATATATGCTTGAATATGTGTACTAAGATCCTTCACATTAGAGGGAAGCCAACAAAGATCCACACATCCTCATCTATTCTCTGAACATTGGAGAGTCCTCTGAACCCAACTAAAGCAATTTTACATAACTAAAATCAACTTTGATTCATTTGGCAGGTCACAATCAACTTATATTTTGACAATATAATTATAACCCTGGCTGCTTGAATGGGTGTGTCAAATTATGTACCATACATTGACAGAAGTTGTGTAAAAATAAAATTGTTTCAACCACCGGTGTTTAAACTTTACTTTCTCATTGCTCCAGTCTGTAGTGCCACTTATCAGATCTAGGGAAAATGGGTTTACTTCAACCATCACAAAGAAGAACATGAACTCTACACAACTTTAACAAGAAAAATTCCTTGTGTGTCCAATCACACTTGGCCAATAAAGTATTCTATTCTATTCTAGTCTAAAAGGAGAAGAGGAGAAACTATTTGTAATCAACTGGTTCCATAGATCCTTTGTGACATTTCCCATTGATCCTGGCATTTAATTGCTGGGGGGCAAAATGAGTTTTCAAAGGAGGAAAAAGAGTCACTGTGAAACAGGAGACAGGATGGGGACTTCTTCAAGAGTAGTGGGTATGCTATTGTTCCTTGCAATAAGGAGAACGAACGGCCCTAACAGTTGATAATTTTTTACTATAGTAAGTTGAAACAAATGTTTTCTAAGTGGACCCTTCAGATTGTGAAATGTGCTGTCTGCCTCAAGCAGGGCTCAGGAAAATGACAGAATAATCTCCAATTATCCCTTCCTACTAATCCATGTGAGGACAAATGATACTTCAAGAAACAGCTGCAAACATGTTGCCATGTTCTCTGAAGATCTAGGGTGGAAGCTCAAGAACCTGGGAAATCGGGCAGTGTTATCATCTATTGCAAACTAATGATTGGTTATACAGGAGAGTTTTACTGGACCACTGGTACAAGATGGATTATACTTCATAAGTGGTAGAAAAGTATTTGGCTGAAGGATGAATTGCTTGATCAGAAAGGCTTTCACGTTTATTGTCTAGGATTGGATTTGGGTAGCTCAGAACGGTGTGAGGAAAGTTCAGCTTGAATTAGTGAAAACGATCTTTAAAGAAAAAAAAGTGTTGTCAGCTACTGCATAAAATAGCAAAATCCAATAGATTGCAGATAAAATATCCTGTTTAATTCCCTCCTAGAATTAAGGAGACATTTTCTGTCAGTGAGAACAATTAACCAGTAGAATGGGTTGCCTTCAAAAGTTGTGGGTGCTCCATCACTGAAGGTTTTTAAAAAGAGATTGGACAGTCACTTGTCCAGAATGGTATATAAGGTCTTGCTTGAGCAAGGAGTTGGACTAGCAGACCACCAAGGAGGTCCTCCTTGGAGGTCTTGGAGGTCTTCTCCATTATTCTGTATTCTACTTGTCCATATCTTCTTTAAGGAGAAGGTGTATGCTTTACTAATAATTGTGAAAAGAAGGACAAGTACTGAAATTTGAGATTGACAGAAGCATTATCAGGCAACATCTACTTCCTCTGAATGACTTTAAATCTCCAGGACCAGAGGAATTGCAGTCTAGGGTACTGAGGAAGCTTGCTGTTTGTAGTTTGGCAAACATTTCTGGAGAAAAATCCTGGAGAATAAGTGAAGCAACAAATCAATGGAGGAAGGCAAATATTCCTACCTTCAAATGGGAGAGAAGAAGAATCCAGGGATCTACATAACATAAGTACTGGAAAGATTCTACAGCAGATAATTCTGTAAATATGTCAATCTGTATGTACACTGATTGCCATAGGTCAGAAAGGATATATCAAGGACAAGATTTGCCAAACTAACCTTGCCTCATATTCTGATCAAGGTGATAGCACCATCACCTTGAATGATCTCAGAAAGCTGAGCAACACTGAATCAAGCTATTGTTTGGATGGGAGGCCACAAAGGACACTGGGCTGTAAGGCTAGGCTGAAAAAAAACAGCAGCAAGTAAATTCTATAAGGTTGCCTTGAAAACTACATGAGCATGTCCATGAAGTCATAAGTTCAGCTTGATTCAGGTCTTAATTTTGGTATTGGATGGTCAAAATGTTAGGATCAATATATCTTGCTTCCGCAAAGCATTCAGGAAGTACTTCATAACATTTTATTTAACAGTTTAATTAAGTATGGGCTAGATGGAATGATTGGTTGATGGATCCACAGTGGGCTCAAAAATCTCCTTTCAAAAATTCTTGTCAGTGGCATTTAATCAAACTAGAATAGGATATTAGTGATGGTATCACAAGGTCCAATCTTGGATTCTAAATTATTCAATATTTATCCTTACAATTTGGATGAGGACATGGAAAGAATCTTTATTAACTTCGCACATGACATAAAACTGAACAGGATATTTCAAAAAATTTAGAATCACCTGGATAGGTAACATAAACAGACTTTAAAAAAAAATTAACAAGGACAAAATTAACTTATAAATGGAAATCAAATGACAGATGTAGAAAGAAATTACAGGAACTTGGGATAGTGGCTCATTATAAATGGAATACAGGTAGTCCTCGATTCAGGAGCATAATAGAGTCTTTTTTTACTGTGGTTGTTAAGTGAATCCATATTTGTTAAGTGAAAGACATTTCATTAAGTGAACCAATTGTTTGCTATGGGCTGGTGTTGCTGAAAACCAGAAGTAAATATTGGTTTTAGGCAAAATATCACAAAACACATTTTCGGGAGCCACAGAACCTACATATGGCTGCATATGTAATATGGCTTGGTTGCTGAGCACCTGAAAAACGGTCATGTGACTTGGGGTGGTGGCCATGAGAACCAGGTTGTAAGTATCCTTGCGGAGATCTTTTATAACTTTGCATGGTTGCTAAGTGACCAATCATAAATCGAGAATTACCTATAACACAAATTTTAGTAACAATTTGTTGCTGGAACTTTGCACTTTGATATGGCTCAAGGGCTAATCAATAAAGACTTACTTACTATAACAGCCAAAAATGTGTTATGGTTACAAGAAAGGGAAATACAATTTTAGACCACATTGATAGAAGTATAGAGTATTTTGTATTGGTCGGACATCATTTCAACTTCTATGTCCAGCTCTGGACATTACATTTTAAAGAGGACTTAGATTTCCAGATAAGAAATGGTAGACTGGCAAACACAGTGGAATGAGACAAGACCAGCTCTTTGTAATTCCTCTCCATAGAGGAGAGGATTTGAGATCACCCACAAATGTTCCAGGCAGTTACTCCTTGTGAGGAAAACACAAGACAGTGAGGTTTTAGGAGTTTATTTACAGATAAGAGATGAGATAGGGGTTTCAAGAGAAGATGATAAGTTACTAAAATATATACTTGTGATGAAAGGAAAGTAATTTCTTTATATATATATATATTTATTATATTTTATTTTTTCTCTCTGTTTTATTTTTTTTTCTATTGTACTTTCTGCACGTACCATTTTTTTCTTTTCTTCTTTTTAATTTGTGTTAGCTTTTTTAACCATTGTGATTATAATTTTTAAAAATTACTATGAACATTTTAAGGAGGTCCTAGAGAACTAAAACAGTGAGTTCAAAAAGGATGATCAAAGGGCAAGAAACTAAGAAGAGAGAACAGAACTGGAAATATTTATTCTTATGAAGAGGAGATGGCACTCTCTCTATTTCTAAAAGGGCGTCATCTAGAGGATCAAGGCCTGTTTTTTCTCATTCAAAATGAAGCACACCAAATATTGAATCGCTAGATAGAAAAACAGATTCCAACACTACATTCCTAGCAGTAACAGCACCTACCCAGAGAAGTGGTAGACTCCCCATTATCCTAACAAGTTCAATCTTAGGCTTGAAGAAGATTGGTCTTAGTGACTTTTTTCCAATTCTATGATTCTTTGAGAAGTGAACTTACATTTCAGGCAAGGCTATTCAGCATGAAGTCATCTATTATTTTGAAGTAGTCAACCTTCATCACTTTAGATGAAATCACAGAATATGGGTAAGAGTTGAAACTTGAAGTATAGGAAGTGCAAATCTGGACAAGAAACCTCGATCAACAAATTACCAAAGCATCAAGCCAAATTCACTTAACAGTTCACTCCCTATTTTCCCAGTAGATGACTCAAAGCCTCTCAGGTGGAGGACTACATACATTGTCAGGTCCAATAATCAACACATTTCCTCATTACCTGCAATGAAAGGAAGTTAGTAACTTCATCTTACTGCATGATCAATCATTCTTCCTACTCCTCTATTTTACTTTTTCCCCAGCTAAATCAACACTCTTTCATCCCTTCATTTTCTGCAAACCAACAACAAACAGGTATATTCCCCCAAAGATGTTCTAGCAGATTCTAAAAATATCACCTGCTCAGTTTCTTTGTATGTTCATTTGCTGAGAGACATGTGCTTTACTTTGGATGTTGCATATTATAAATACACACTTCATTATGTATCCAGCTGTTCACTCTTCATCTGAACAGGGACAGAGTGAAGGGTGAATTGTTGGGAGTCAATGAAGAATTTTCTTCACTAATAGAACTGGAAAATCAATATTTTAAAACAATATTCTACTGGGAGCGGGAGAAATGTGGTTGCAGCTCTTTGACACTTGTGGCCATCATACAAAAAATAGCAGGGATCATGGATTACTGATCCTGGATTCTCCTTTCTACATCTGAACACACACACCCCTGCAATTCCTGTGATTTATACCTGTCTCCCATCTTTATTCCAGGAGATCTCTGAGATCACAGCTACACAAAAAGCATCAAAGTTGTATCCTTTCAACCCTATTCCCGCCAATAAAAAACAACAAGCTACTCAGCTAAATGGGGCTACTGAAATCAACTAATTAAAATAAATTTAAGTGTTGAAAAAAAAGTCTGGCTTGGGTATTTCAGGCAGATTCTGGATGAGCTTTCTTTCTTTCCAAGTTATGCTTCCAATGGAAGATCTGAGGACTGAATGAAAAGCAGGCTATGTTCTGAAAACTGTCCTGCATTTCTTCCATTTCTAACCATAAGAACAATTCTCATCCTCCCTCACGGCCAAATACTGGGGGTCATCTTTAGGACTTTTTATTTTGGTTCTGCCAAGGCAGTCAATGATTTCAGTTTGGTGATGAAATGTTTGGATGTTGCGGTGCTCTGGGATACAGGCATGACCATGTAAATAATTATCCACCCACTATGTTCCTTTACAGATTAAAAGCACAAACAGATCTTGACCCAACCAACCTGAAAGGCAACCCTGATGTTTACACACCTCTGTAATTCTTTTACGTGCATTCCTCTCCATTTTAACTGCTTCTACTTTGTTTTCCCAATTATGTTTTTGTTTTTAACTCTGCCTCCTAATGACGAAAGTAGAATAATGGTTAAGGCACAGAAAATGGTTCAAGAACCCGGAAATCCCCACAGAAATTACTCCTCTAACAAGAATTCCTCAGGAACAATGTAGGTCTTTTCATCTCAGCTTTTGCTCTCCACCCCACCTTTACAGGGCAGTTACAGGTATAGCATTGCTGTGAAGGAATGCTTGGAGCACCTGACAGCAGACTATAAAAACATTCAGTTACTGTTATTAACTATTAACAGGGTAGCCCCACCACCAAGCAGCCATCTTAGATTTGAGGCCTGAAATTGAAGCAAAGAATGACAGAGTGGAAGTGCCAGAAAACCTGTGAAGGAAGCATCTTTAGCTCATAAGATGCTGTCAAGGTTGCAACCATGCCATGTGTTTGCTAAGGTCCAGCCAAGGATGGCCCAACTGTCTCACCCAGAGAGTAGCAGGTGATGGGGGAAGCTCCAAAGAGGCTTGATGGCAATCCCTGAGTTGATAAAAGTACCCCAAGGCCCAATCTGCTGTAATGGTTAAGGCACCGGGCTAGAAAATAGAAGACAGTGAGTTCTAGTTCTGCCTTAGGGACAAAGCCAGCTGGTTGACCTGGGGACAGTAACTCTGAATGAAGAAGGTGAAAGAAGGTGAAAACAAACCACTTCTGAAAAATTTTGCCAAGAAGCAACAGGGACTAGTCCAGTCAGTCATCAGGGATCAAAAACTGACTTGAAGACATGTGCACACATGTGCGCGCACACACTGGGACCAAAACTCTAACCTAAAACTCTTATTTCTTCTTTATAGGAGAAATGCACCCAACATTTTGTAATCATGGAGCAAATGGCAGAGTGCAGGTATACTTAACTGATGCTCATGGTATTATTTTTATATTAACAATGCATTTTCCTTCTCACAGAAAAATGCTACTGTACTTATACCCAGGTAGGCGATAGATCTTCTTAAGCTAGAAGGAAAAGCATGTCTTCTGCTATGCTCAATTACATACTGTTTTTCAGCTTGTACGGAGGTCGGTTTTATTTGATTGTGGTGCTGGAAGCCAGCTAGAGTCGCAAGATGGGAAAGCATATAAAGTTTTGGATAAACATTTAATACAGTACTATAAGTGAGCAATATATTCTGGTTGCACTATTGTTTCCATTATCAGCCATGAAATAAGACTTGGCTGCTAAACTGTTTGGTAGCTGTTCAAGATGGGGACAGACACTATCTTGTCCTTTGTTTCAAGCAACAACAACAACAACAATCTTACTATTATGGCTCCCTGAAATCCTCCCCTCCTCTAAAAACAAAAAATCAGTTGCACCACAAATGGGATCATTTCTATGCATGGTACTTTTCAGGTCCCTACCACAAATAGCTTGAAGAATCTGGATGTTATTTCAGTACATGTACAACTGGACTACCTCTCCCTGAGAATATCTGCTTGTCCTACCAGATTAGATAGGGTAGGCACAGTTCGGGTCCTGTCCCTGAATTGTGGTCATCTAGCAGGTCCTTTAAGTGTGCCTTTTCTGCGGCTGTCCCTCCCTTGAGAAACAACCTCCCTTGGGTGATCCTGTATCCCCCACCCATTTAAGTTTCCAGAAGGCCATCAAGACCTGTCTCTTTACTTATGGATTGGGGAACAGTGATGGGTTTGTGCTTGATTGTTGAGGCATCCCTTGAGGCACCAGTTTTTAGTTTTTGTTATGTGGTTTTATGTTGCTGTTATTGTTGCTGTGAGCTGCCGAGAGTTGTTTTTTTAAGGCAGGCAGCCATCCAGTTTCTTTAACAACATAACTCTTAAAAATTTAACCAAGGTGAGAGAAAGTGCTCATTTGCAGCTACTGCCTCCAAAGGGTGTGTTAAGAAATATTAAATTGGGGACACCAAAAATTCTGTCGATGCGTCCTTTCAAATAGATGGGTTACATAGTGAAAACTGAGTTTCCTATAGCTATAGGTAGAACTTGGATAGCTGTTGCCCATGGAAAGTTAAAAATAAAATCTCAGTCTCAAAACATGTAACTTGAGAACCCTGAGTTTTACAATATCATGTGCATATAAATGTCAAATACCATAGTCTTGGTATATAGATAATCTTTTGCCAGTTATTGCTTTCCTGGAAGTTAAAATAAATTAATTTAGGACAAGGATATGAAAAATCCACAATCAGTACCAGAATTTCTATTGCTGAGCAAGGCAGTTTTAAAGTGAGTTGCGCCTGACTTTATGACCTTTCTTGCCACATTCGTTAAGCGAATCACAGCAGTTGTTAAGTGAATCATGTTGTGATTTGCCAAATCCAGCTTCTCCTGTTGGCTTTGCTTGTCGTAAGCCAGTTGGAAAGATTGCAAATGGCAATCACGTGGACTTGAGACACTGCAATCATTATAAATACATGCCAAAATTACGAAGCACCAGAATTTTGTTCACTTGACAATAGGGATGCTGCGACTGTTGCAAGTATGAGGATCAGTTTTGTAAGTCAGGTTTTTTTGGAATTTCAAATAGTTGTAAGTCAAGGATTACCTGTATATCCTCTTTTTTGTATGTATGGTTGTTTTATTTGCTTCTTCTCTGTCACAGCTCTACTAAATAAAGGCGGAGTTCCAAAAATACCCTACATTTAGGACAGTCTACAAAAATGAAATTTTTTCCATTTTTAATAGCTGATAGCAAACTACATTTGAAGCCGTTTCACGGTTTCAAAAGATGTTTGCCTTGTGGCATAGGAAATGGTGTCTTGAATTCAAAAAGTTCCAAAGTAGAGGAGGGGTAGGTTGCATGTTTCTTTGTCTGCAGATCAGAATATTCATTAAGAATCATGGGTGGTGTTTTTGCTCTGTGTTTCTCTCAAATGCTTCTTTCTCAATGTATCTAGCTCTAAGTGTTGTGTCCTATATTTTTCCACAATAGCCTTTCTCATCTGCCACAGTCTGCTGGTCTATAATTTCACACAGGATGAATCAACACGGTCTGCACTTTTTGGAAGTTTGTGTGTGTGTATATATAACACATACACACACACACGTTCACGCACATAGATATAGATATAATGAATATTCAGGTAGTCCTGGCAGATCTTGAAAAAGTGAGAAAGCCCTGGTTACCATTTGGATAGAGACCATTGAGAAATAAATCCTGGAAAAAGGCAGTGGTAAATTACTGTCATGGAATTGTGTAGCAGTTGTCCATATGAAGTCAGGGAAATTGACACAAACTTATATTCTTTTATTATCATCCAGAAAGATGCAACACAAGATAATCAGGAACACAGGAACATCACGAAGTTCAGACAGCATACAAAACAACAGAAGAAAAAGGTGAAAAAAAGGGGAAACTCCCCCTACCCACCCACAGCAACCAATCATAACATAGATTGCCTCATGCAGGAGCCAGCTCTCTCCAACCAATCAACTATAACTGTGTGTTCTGGCCAATTTACTGATCCAGGTACTAAATTTAATATCCTAACGATTATTTTTCTATGATGGTCAAGAAAATTGGGGAAATTATTATGTTAGGCATCTTGAATTAATGATTGGAGATGAGAGAATATCAAAAAAACTAATTGAGCCATTTAGTGGAGACAGTTTACTAAGCAACTGTTCAGCATTTTTTGTTTCAAATTTGTGATTTATTTATAGGTTTGTTCACTTATATGCATAGAAAAGGAGAGAACTGAAAAGCACGACTGATTTGTTTATAAGACTAAGAGAAATAATGATAAATACAAAAGTGATGAGAGGATCTGAATATGAGAGTAACCATTTGGTAGTATTTGGTGTTTAGTAGTTTTAAGAGGGTAAAGGAGGACATAAAAGAAATGAGTGAAAATAGAATGACATTCACAGAATGACTAAAATATACATTAGTCTTCCAGGAAAATTAATGAAAAGTAGATATAAGGAATAAGGATGTGAAGAGGGAAAGAATTATGCTACAGAATGCCATAAAATGTGAGTAGTAATACTAATGGAAAGTATGAAAAAGGTTGGATCATATGTAATGATGAAGTGAAAGGGACCGTAGATGAGAAAAAATGCATATAAAGAGGTGATTATTGCAAAAATGAAAATGAAAAATATTGTATAATATCCCAATACAGAGAATTGCAAAGAATGTAATTAAAGAGTAAAGAATGGTTCAGCTGAAAAGCAGCAGAAACAACACCAAAGAATTTTGGTGAGAAGAAAGAGCTAAATAATTTCTAACAGAATGAATGGAATTAGAAATCAATGGAACTGAAACTAATACTATTAATGTTAGACTCTGAGGGGGGGGAATATAAAAAGCAATACTTGTGATAATATTGAAAAATAAGGCTGCAAATTTAACTAGTCGAGAACAAATCTTGAAATATGTATGTGGATTGTTTATGGAGGGGCTAGAAACATATTTAACATGTATACAGATTGAATCCACATGCATGGGGAATAATAATGACTTTCTTCCAAAAAGAAAGGTAGCAGAAACAAAACCTATAAAGGTATTAACTGGTAACGATACCGGGGAATTTTGTTCAAAACTGTACAAGAAATGACAATGTGAAAAAAATTGAAAAATACAGTAGGAATTGCTGCTGGACAATGAATGTACAGAACAGATTTTAGCTCTTGAAAAGATAATGTGAGAAAATTCTCTGCATCAAATTTGTTGATGTAGAGAAAGTGTAAGGTGGTGAATAAATTTGAATTGTATTTTCTTGTAAAATTGAAAGCTGACCATTGAATGCAGTAAGTGATAAGATGATGAAAGTATGTAACTGTTGCAATGCAATGTTCACACCTTTTAGTGCTAAGCAGGAAATAAGGCCTGGATGTATGATGTACCTCGATATCTAATGTACAAACATATAAATATATAAGGAATGCTTGTGGTGACATTAGAGATGTGTGTGTTGGCGAAGTGAATATTTCAGGACTTTTGAATGCAAACAATGTTGTGTGGTGGGCTGAGAAACCTGATTATTTGCTGTGAACATGAGACAGATTATGTGATACAGTGAGACACATAGATCTGAAAATTAATCCATCAAAGATCAAGGTATTTTTTACATGAAGGAGAAACCAGAGTGCAAAGCTCACATAAATGGTAGATTTCTATGTTTTGGTTCAAAGTTTACTAGAAAGGAGAAAGTTAAAGAATTTTAAGATGTGTACGTGCTAGTGGAAAGGTAGATAGCATGGCCTTTTTTAGGGATTACTGTTTGTTGAAAGAAACTAGAATGACTGTTTAAGAGTGTGCTTCAGCCAAGTGGTTGAAGCGAGTTGGCTATAATGGCAGAAACATTGAAAAATAGCTTGACCACAAGTGGATATGGTGAGATAAGAAGAGGATTAAAAGTGAACAGGTAATAAATGAATGTGGCCTGAATACAAAAATTGGTGACCATTATGAAAGAGGTACAGTGTGGTGATTATGTCATAAAGAAAGAATGAGCTGAGAATCAGATCATGAAATAAAATGATGAAAGCAGAGTGAAGTGGAAAACGGAGAAAGACGTAAGTATATGGAGTTGGTAAAAAATATTCAAACAGAGGAGAGAAGTTTAAAGAACAAATATCAGTATACAAAGTATTGCCTGGACTATTGTAATGCCCTCTATATGGGGCTCCCTGTGGGGAGCACCCGGAGACTCCAGCTGGTGCAAAATGCGGCCGCGCGGGTGATCATGGGGGCGTCGCGTAGCGCCCATGTGACGCCTCTCCTGCGCGAGCTGCATTGGTTGCCAGTGGCTTTCCGGGTTCGCTTTAAGGTTCTAGTTTTGACCTTTAGGGCGACCCATGGCATGGGACCAGGTTACCTGCAGGACCGCATTCTTCCAGTGATCTCCAGCAGGCCGGTGCGTTCACATAGAGAGGGTCTGCTCCGGGTGCCGTCGGCCGCTATGTGTCGCCTGGCAGCGCCGAGGAGCAGGGCCTTCTCTTTGGGGGCCCCCGCCCTCTGGAATACTCTGCCACCGGAGCTTCGTACCGGCACGGACCTGAGGGCCTTCAGGTGCGCGTTGAAGACCTGGCTCTTCGAGCAGGCCGGCCTGGGCTGAGATGGTTTTAATTGGTCTCCATATTTATTATAAATTTTAATTGGGGTTTTAAGGGGGGGGGAGGGGCTCTTTTACTTTTATTAACCAGCCAACCTTAAATTTAATATTTTTTAACTTTTGTATTGTTTGTGGGGTTTTAGACGGGCTGTGCACCGCCCTGAGTCCCTCGGGAGAAGGGCGGTATATAAATTGAAATAATAAAATAAATAAATAAATAATAAATAAATATTAAAACCAACAGTCTAGAGGCAGAAATAATTGAAAGTATCAGTCATTGCCTTGCCAATACAATACAACATACCACCACAATTGAGTTCAAAATTTCAGTTGCTAAGCAAGACAGTTGTTAAGTGAGTTTTGCCCCATTTTATGACTTTTCTTGCCACATTTGTTGAATCACTGCAGTTGTTAAGTTACTAACACAGTTAAGGGAATCTGATTTCCTCATTGACTTTACTTGTCAGAAGGTTGTAAAAAGTGATCGTATGATCCCAGGATACTGCAACCATCATAAATATGAGTCAGTTGCCCACGTGTCTGAATTTTTATCATGTGACCAAAATTGTGTTGCAATGATCGTAAGGGTAAATAATGGTCATAAGTCTCTTCATTCAGTGCCGTTGTAATTTTGAACGGACACTAAGTGAATTGTTGCAAACCGGGGACTACCTGTATTGAACCTATGGATCTGATGAGAATATCTGCAGAAGTTCTGTTAAGAGTCTCCCCTAAATCTGAAATCAGTGGGACGTGAACAAGACAATAGTGATGGGAAAACTGCACACTTTGGAGCTCTCTATTTGCCCCAGAAGCTTCCACTCTCACAAGGCCACTGAAAACACTGGTGGATGTTGTGAGGAAAATAGGATGAGGAAGGATTATTATGTATGTTCTCTGCCTCATTGGTCGCCAACCAGTGGGCCAGGGACCACTGGTGGTCCGCAAGAAAATTTTGGTGATCCGCAGAGGAATGTCACCCCCAAAGCACCCCCCGAAGCAATTAATCCAGGCTGCACGGGAACATAAGGCTGCGCCATCCACATGGCCCACAGGAACACAAGGCTTGCATCGCTTGCATTGCGAACAATACAAGGTAGTGAGGGGAGAGAGGAAAGGACAGAGGGGGGGAACTTGTCCCACTCTCCCCAAGCACCTCACCTGGCCACCGGGCTGCTTCTTTCCCCTTCTTTCTTCTGCTTTTGGCTGCACGCAAAGAAAGCAGCAAAAGTCTTTCTTTCTCTCCCCCAAACTCCACCAGAAGTGAGTCTTTGGGATCCTACAAGGCATCCTGCTCTAAGAGGCTGCGCTGGCACAACAAGTCTCACAAAGACTCATTTCTGGTGGAGTTTGGGGGAGAGAAAGAAAGACTTCTGCTGCTTTTGCTGCTTTCCTTGCACGAAGCCAAAAGTCTCGCACGCCCCCTGAGAATGGAGCTGGCGACAGTATCCTGTGATCCCAAATAAAGAATGATCGATCAGCAGGAAAACGGGGTGGGGAATTTTCCTGCAGACTTTTTTGGGGATTTTCCCAGGGTCTCTGCTACTTTTTGCAGACTCTAGGAAAATGTCAGCAAGCCACCGTCAGTCAAAATTCATATTAGTGGTCCACAGGATTTAAAATTATGAGTTTGGTGGTCCTGAGGTCCAAAAGGTTGGCGACCCCTGCTCTGCCTTGAATTACTTATAAAGTAATAAAGGCATGATAAAAACCTAAAATAAAATAAAATAATTAGCAGCATCCTTGGGATGGGGAAGGGGGGCACATAACAACTTTTTTTTCTCTTTGCTGTAAGCAGCTCATTGCTTCAGATGGCCTATATAACTGTAACTAAATTATTAAGTGAATGGCATTGCAAACTAGAGTTAGCTGCATTTGCTTTTCATCTTTCTAGCATGTGTTTATGTCTTGACTTGCTCTGTTTAGTGCTTTGCGTATCCTCGCTTATGCCAAAGGGAAATGCATGAGGGATGGATGTACATGTAACTGCATGATGTGGTAAAAAAAAGTGCAAACAGAGCTTGACCGGCTTGAATTCTGCCTGTCTTTGCTATGCAGTAGATAGAAAATGCCTGGACTCTATGATATATAGAGATGGAAATTTGAGCAGCAAGAATTTTTTTATGCATCATCTGCCTCATGTTACCGATGCAAATTTTCCATGAATAATTCTAATGCATTTTAGAAAACTTCAGTTATTTTGAGCCATCTTGGATCTAAATCAGAAATCCACCAAAATTGTAACGGCTTCAAGTACATTGATTGACGAAGTTGGAAACTTGTGCTTCATCTGTTCCTGACAGAAAAATTTGAGACCACGGACTGTGGGGATTGTCCTCCTCAGAACCTCGTAAGGAAAATATCGGAAACCCATTTCTTGTGGAATTTCTTCTTATTATGCTGCTAGTAAATCATTGAAAGCCATTTTGAGGCTATGTGACAACTAGAAGTTCCCCAGGAAAGTGAATTACACTGAAATGTGAACCATAACATTGTGGTGTCATGAACCAAGTCTGACTCTGAACCCATGGAACTTGTCATGGTACAATGCACTTTTTATCATTTGGCATCCCTGCAGCCAGCTGCAGATGCCGGGTGGTAATCCTAATTTAGAAGATACCCTGCAAAATGCCTTTCACAAATTTCACTATGAATAAATAAATGATCACTATCATCTCCTGAAGAGCCCAAGCAGTTAAAGTGTGTACGTTGGGATATAACTGCCAAACCACCCTGGTAAATTCCAAAAATACATCCATATGATGGAAGATCCAGAATTCTCAAACACTAGCAGCCTTGTTTGGAGATAACAATCACAATTCTGCACACAAGTTTTCATTATGAATAATTATTTTAGAAAGGTCAAACTGGGAGCATAGGAAAGATAAGGCATAAACAAAATATTTGACTCTTCTCCATTTTTAATCACCTTAAGGCCTCCTTACAAATACAAGGGAGGGCCGAAATAGTTATTCGTAACCTGCCACCTGAACATGAATGGCAGCTTCTGTTTTCTAACTGATCCTGTGGGGACTGAAAATAGCCTTTCAGCAAATTCATCAAAGCCAAATTAGGAAACTTCTGGGCTGTGTGCCAAGAGTTCGAGAACCCGTCATTCCACAAAAGGGCTTGTTGTGAAGTCCAGAAAGCTATATGTCACTTTCACAGTGCACCCTGTACTGCGAAATCAATTTTCTACTTATAATCCCTTCAGCTTCAAGAGGTCCAAACTGTAGGGAGACCTGCTGTGATCAGAGCCTCAATTAGGCTGCACCCCTTGCTCATCATCTAGCCTTCCCCTTAAAATTCTAGGTCTTTTTGTAAGCTTCCTTGTGTTCATTTGGTGAGTTTACTTCAGAAGCAGGAGTTCTGTACTGTAACTTTAAAATTAAACTTAAAACTTTAATTTGATTAAAAGCAAGCTTAAAATTTTACCCATAAAACCTTAAATTCTGCACATGCCTTTTTTGGAGATTGGTCTCATTGAGTAAGGAGACTTTATTTCCAAGGAAGCATGTATAGGATGAACTGTCTCTTTAACTTTAATGCTTCTTAGGATCCACAAATTGATTACTGCATGCTGTCACTCAAGATGAGAAAATTATATTAAATTGTTACTCTGGAATTCAAAATCTATTTTGGTCTGAAAAGCCACCTGCTGGGAGGATCAGGAGGATGTTACATACAAGGTGGCATCAGTACCTCAGCACTCTTCAAAGTATGGACAGACAGAATGTGAGAATAATTTTATTTATTGGAGAATCAATTTATTAAATTGATACGCTGCCTATCTCATTGTCAAACAACATTCAACATAGGGAGACACAAGGAATAGCAAAGGACTATATTAGCAGGAATAAATATGACTCCCATGTGTTTCATTTACATGAACTAATAGCACAATTCCATTTGGATTTACTTGGAAGTAATCCTGTGATTCAGGAGATATACTTTCCAATATAGGATAGTCTATATATATATATTAGATGTGAATTTAAGAAGTTATATAACATAGATCAGGAAAAGGGGAGTATAGGAAATAATAAAAAGGAGAATCACAGATTCATTTTAGAAGCCGCATCTGAATGGGAGAGCCAGGGAGAGATTGTTGAAAACACACTTGCAAATCAAAGTTGGAATGTATGGACTGAACCATTCAATCAGTTGATTTTTCATCTAACAATACTCTTAATGGGAGGGGGGGAAAGTACAACCGTAGAAGGTAGATCTTTGTCAATTAAGATGTTCATAAAAATTAGATAAAATAAAATCGAGTCTCTATATAGTAAGATTTTTTTTTCCTCACTCACCAAAGCATTTTCATTTCAGATATTTTATACAGTATCTCATTGTTAGCCTGAAGAGAGATTCTTTTCCCCCCCAGAAACATGCAAGATACTGAAATGGAAAATTGTCTTTACTGTTTACTTTGTCCTTTGCCCTATCAAACAGACTATTTAATCAGCATGGACTTTATCCTGAGTTCACTTATGAGCTACTTTTTGCTCATTTCACTCTAACCAGGACCCTAACTTCTCAACAGCCAGGTGACCTAAGCCTTACTGCATCCAGATTCACAGAGAATCAGGTGACTCACGAAGGCTTTGATAATATCAGAAGCACCTGGAGGGAGTTTCAGCACATACATAGAAATTTGCCTAATTTAATTCTGAAATTTGAGGAAAAACTGTATCCTGTACAGTCATAATTAGTGTTCCAAAATAAACTATTGATTTTTTTCATTCTGCTTTACAATTTTGTACTTTAACCGTTCAAATATGTTTACTGCTGTTGCAATCCAGCCCTTGCATCATCTTCAGTGTACTTAATTATGCTTTATCTACTTTTAACATTAGAAAATTTTTGGAGCTGAAGGTTGAATTGAGGGGTCCTTGGTGCTCTCTGAAGCTTGGTTGTTTTCTTGCAGACATTTCATTATTAAACCATGTAACATTATCAGTACTACATGATAGTTTGGTAATAAAATATTTGTAAGAAAACAACAAGCTTAGAGAGCACCATGGATCCCACACTTTTAATGAAGGCTGAAAATATTGAAAAAGGGAATGCATCAATGCCATTGGAACTAAGAATTCAGACCCACATCATTCAATGCCAGAAGAATACCCAATTGAGGGTATTAATGTCAATAGCCCAAAGTCATTAACATTTGAATAACTCACCCTTTTTTCCCCTAATGATTTCCTGGAGTCAGCAGTGTAGAGACAGCACATTGTTACCCTTTATCTTCCCTATTAATATGAAAATTAACTCAGGTGTGGTAACAACTATTAACCTAGTTTAGCCATCTCGAGTGGGTAGTTGAAAAACAAATCAGAGAACTAATATGATTTAGTGATTATTAAAGCTTTAATGTAAAGATGAAGAAACTCTGGTTTAAATTCTGATGTGCTCATACTGCTATGCTGTGTTTACTACCACAATTGGCTAATTCTCATAAGTGAAGCTGTAGATGGTTTCCAAACCACAATGACCTCAAGAATTAAGAGGATGAAAAAAGCCAACTCAGGACACCAGTTCTTATGCACCATGTTTTTAAAACCATCAGCTGGTCAATCTGTCCAAATGCTATTCAGAGTTAATTCTACACTTTCTTCTCATCACATTTCAAGGGCACAAAATGGGCATATGTTCTCCCAAATGATATTAACTTTCTTCCCTCCCTCTACCTGTCACCTACAATCTGGTCTTTCAAGCAGCCAAGGTTATAGACATGGAACTTTTTTTCAAGAGGTTAGAAATCTATTGGTCAGCTGTTTGAAGGGAAAAAAAGAGCAAAGAGCTAAATTCAGCCCTATTCCTTCCTTTTTTTTTCTCCCTGCCTCAAAGAGATCAAGACGTTAACTCTTTTGAAAGATCCCGGGAGTTCCTACTCTTTGGAGGCTGCAGCTGTTTTGGCTTTGAGAAGAATTCAGGAGTCTCCTTGTTGTTGCTCAAAGGTTTCATGTGTCCACAGGACAGGGCTTGAAGTGAAAACGAGAACTGAAATTCAGGTGGGCTGAAATGGGCCTTTTCGGCATTTGCCTTTCTACAACTGGGCAAGTGAAAACAGGGCTATGCTCTTTCACTCATTGTGTCCCAAATTGTACCTTGCCAACTGAAACCGTGAGCCTGTGATTAGGCACCTTTGAAAGCAATTTCAATCAAAATGAAATATAAATAATTCAAACTGAACCGGAAGATGTGAGAGGGCGAGGATTACTGTATTTTGAACATATAAATAGGTTGCTCAGGAATAAATCAGCAAGAGAATGAAGTCGATGCAGTTGAAAAAGAACTATAGAGGACCAGTCACGGGCCTGCAATTCAACCCCTGATTTGCAAAACAAGCAGTAGTAAGAGGGGCTTATTGTGTTCTTTTCCAAGCAGGCAGCTTGGCATGGAGTTTGGAATTTAACATCCAGAGGATCTCTGCATTGGTTTAAAAACAAAAAACAAAAAGCAAGCATTGATTTCCCTAAAAAATGCAGAAGGCATTTTTAGAAAACAACAAAAGCATCTGACCAGGACCCAGAGAGGGAAAAAAAGGGATCATCATTCTTAATTATTCCTCACAGCTACCCTTACGCAAAACAAACAAGGTGGGAATAACAGAGAGTGGACATTTGTGTAATGTGATTAAACTGCAGAATCAACTTCACATTTTTGGAAAGACAAGTAGAACTGCTTGGTCCCTAGACTGAAACTATCCAATGAAGCTCTGCTCTAGACGCTTGTAGCATGTGAGATGAGATGGTGGTGCCGGGTCAAGAAGATTCTTTCTGATTATGATGGTCTTCCCATTGGATTTGTTCTCTGCAAGATTTGCATCGCATTCACTACTGATGTCTTCTTGGCACCAGGCAAATACTTTTTTAAAAAAATCTTCCATTCTTTGAGGTCACAACTTTACATGGGACTGCCCAGAGTAGATATTTCCTTGAATGAAGGGCTGCGTAACAATTCAAAGAAAGAAAGAAAGAACTTCACTCACAAGCCCTGCATGAGAAGTAAAGTTCTTCACACACCCTTAACAAGTTGATGTTCTAAAGGCAAATCACAATAGCCATCATTAATGTGCAATCCTGGGGAAGGGAGGCAAGTCTCCTCAAAATCACAACCCTTTGGCCCATTACTATTCCTCAACAGCTGCCTAGAGCAAGGCTGCTTGTCCCCGCCACCCCCACCCCCACCCAAAGTTTTAAGGAGCCGAGAGACATTTGCTGAAAGGTTTTGCTGTCCGGCAATGAACAGTAGTTCAAGCTGTCATCTATTATCAGAAGGCCAGGCTGCTATGGTGCTTGCTATGGGTTGCAAAGGCATGTATGGAATATGGATGATATCTATGGCATGCTGCACTGATAGGGCTTGCAGGGATGGGGGAAGGACGGGGGAGACATTTCACCAGGGAAGAGGAGAAAGAGAGAACACAGCTGCTAAGCAAGGCCTGTCTTTCTTCCCTCCCCGCCCCCCCAACCACCAAGAGGCTATACATTTTGAGGGTGGGAAAGAGATGGACAGGCCACAGCCACACAGAAAACTTCACACAAGACCTCTGTGCTTGAAAGATTCTTCTGTAATTCCATTTAGATCAATGACACAGATTTGCACAGACCCTCCCCAGTTTTCCTCTGGAAAATGTGATGCCCGGGGGTCTGCTAATGGGCTGACTGATGGCCTTGTTTGGTCCTGAGAAGGCATTGCTTTCCCATAGCTCATATAACTATTGAAAACTGCAGGTTGCACTGGGTTTTATCTCTTTTGTTGTTCATTTTGTATTTATATCCTCCCACCTGCTCACTGAAGTGTAAAAGAGGTTTTAAGAGCAACAAAAGAGTTATTAAATACGCTTGCACCTCCCACCAACCCACATGCAAAAACACAAATGTTGGGCCCCCAAGGGTTTGATTAAGTACTCTCCAAAAACCAGATGAAGGTTTATGTACCGAGGGAGGAGAGAGTTGATGTCAAGCTCCTTTTGTCTGTTTGCCCACAATTTTTCCTTCTCACCGAAAATAGGCCGGTAAAGAAGAGACAGAGGAAATCCCACTGGCTTAGACAGTGAGACTAGGAAGCTGGCCGACTCTCTGAGGTTGACAGAGGAAATGATTTGCAACAGCCAGAAGCTAGTTCCTTAAGGGAGCAGGTGCCTTCCCTGGGGCTTCTGAAAGAACCAGAAATATGCAGATGTTTCAATGGCTACTCTGCTTCTCACAACTTCAGTCCCTGGTTGAGGGGTATAAATGGTCAGTGCTAGTGGCAAGGCCTTCCCCTAGGATTGCTGACTTTTCATTGAGAAATATGGGTTAAGGCAGGAAGACATTAAGGCTTGAAGGGCCCATGAGTCCTTGGAAGCTTGTACGTGGGAAATCTGGAGCCACAGCTGGCCAATCTATCTTAGCCTTCACATTTTATTTATGTGAGACTACAACTCCCAGAATTCTTGATCCACATAGCCAAGAAGAATATGGCAATCTAACCAAACCAAAATTGGCCAAATAATGAATCTAATAGCTCCTCACATTGCTAATTGGAGCGATATATCCTCTAGTACAAGGGGTGGGAAACTATGGGCTCTTTATGACCTGTGGACTTCAACTCCCAGAATTCCTGAGCCAATCCATGCTGGCTCAGGAATTCTGGGAGTTGAAGTCTAGGGGTTGTAAAGTGACTGTAATTGTCTACTCCTGATCTAATAGATAACTGGTTGATTTAGAAGACACAATAGCAGATTACTCGTCTCTACTGTGGGTGTCCTCGGTCTGGATAGGGTCCACCCCAAATACCACAAGCTGCAGATTGTGCCCCCTGAGTCAGTTCTCCTGTTCAAGACTTAGGATGTATTTGATCCACATTTCCCAGGGATCTCAGCTGGCATGAGAGGGAACAACCTTGTGATTTATTTCTGTCTTCAAAAACAAGTTTCCAGTCCTCACAGAGCTACCCAAACATCATTCAAAATTTAGAGAGCTACCTAAAAGTAAGCATATTTAGCAATTCATTTTGCTGGTGAGTTCTTGAGAAATAAATCCTCTCTTGGAGGAACAAATGACGTAGGGGGGAAGAGTCTTAAAAGATGGACAAAATTCGCTCAGCACAACCCTCCTCGCAGGGTTGTTATGGCGGGAAAAATAGAGGCGGAAAGTGTGTTGGATATGGTTCCCACCTTGAATTAATTGTAAAAAATAAGAAAGGCAGGATACGAATATAAAGAAATAAAAAATGGAGGGAAAGTTTCAAGGGTGACCATGTTCCTGTTTTGTTTTCCCACCAGACTGACAGGCCTGAAATAAATAACCTCCTGAGCGTCTTTTCTCCTCCCACAGAAAGAAGGGACCCCCCGCTTCTCTCTAAGGAGGGGGAACTTACCCAAAGGAGCGGGGGGGGGACCTCTGCTTCCTTCCCACAGTGTTGGCCTCTGCTTCTTTTGCTGTCTAGCCAGGGATGGGCAGGTAGGGAAGAGGCAGGCCTTTTCGGAGCTGCAGGCCGCCCCGGGGTCCTGACCCAGAGCTCCCTCCAATTAAAAAGCTGCCATGGCTGCACAATGAGGAGCCTTTATGCCCTTGCATGGAAAAGGCGTAGGGCTGCCTTTCATTTTGCTGCTGCTGCTGCTGCTGCGGTAGCCCATTAGGGGCTTTTCCATAATGCTGGCTTGTCAGAGCAGCCAGAAGCCTGGAACAAAAGAGCTACAGAGACAGAAAGCCCCATGTCCCCAGATTAAAAAGGAGGGGAAAGGGGAGGGAGGGGAGAAAAATCCATGTTCTCAGCAGGGAAGACAGCTCCCTCTGACTGGAGAAGCTGCCAGGGTGGCAGAGAGATGGAAATAGCCGGAGACAGCACAAACAGCAATACTTTGGGGGGAGGGGGTGTCTTTGCTGCCATCACGGCCCAAGCAAGCTGGATTCGCTGAGTGAACAGGGCTGAATTCATCCCAGAGAGAAGGGTCAGCTTGCCTTACCAAGGGATGCTCAAGATTGTAAAAAGATAGACTTTAAGAGGACGGGCAGGTGGATGCACCCACAATGGAGAATGGAGTAAACCTGAACCCTTCCGCATAGGCACTCTGGAGCTTTCTTCCCCTAATTTGGAGGAAGGGGGGGGGGGGAAAGATATGCAAATCTATGCAAGCTTTCTCTGTAATTAAGAGGAAGAAAGGGTATGCAAATATATGCAAATTGGGAATAAATGTGGCAAAGCTTTTCACAGTTCGGAATTGGTATGAATGTGGGGCTTGAGGGCCCACCATTCTTTCAAGGGCATAGGGAGCACATAGAGGCAGGTTAATAAAACCCATCCTTTACATTTGCAAAGATTTTAGAAGTCTGAGTCATACCTTCAAAAATGACACCAGCCCACCTGCTAAATGTCTCCTACATTCCAGGTGGCCCGGAGCAATTTTTAGATAAAACCCACCAGTTCTCTAGTCCTCACACAGTGCGATCTTTGCACATTCCTGTGTGGAGTTGATATTTGCCACGTGAAACTAAGGACTGCACCAGCCACATTCCTACACGCCCAGCAACACATATCCACAAAGCCTGCCTCTGGCTACAGTGCCGCCGCCACCATTTCCATGTTGGGCTTGCTGTCCCAACATTTTATCTCCTCCTTTTGGGGAAAAGGCGTGCTTCGGTCTCCAGCCTCTTTTCAGTCCCTCGCCCTCTTACTGAGACCGAAAAAGACTGCAGACTGAGGTGGTCAAGCTTGACTAAGCAAGTTTTAAAACTTCAACAAAGAGGGATAAAGCATTTGGAATAGGAGGAGGAAAAAGAAGAGAGGCTGAATTCAGAAAAATTAGCACAAAAGGGTTTTTTTTCCCAATGCTTACAGCAAAGAAGTTCCCAGCAAAAGATTATGTTCTTTCACAAAGAATTTCACAATCAGGAACAGTATTTAGAGAAGGTACAGCCAATGTTTGTGCCCTCTTCCCCATTTCAAAATGTATTTAATTATCCTATAGAAACTTTCTATTTCTATTGAACTGGATATTTAAAACCAGCCCTACATTCATTTAAGATGCAATGTTTTGTCTCACAAGATGAGCTTGAACATATCCAAGAACAGATCTTGGAACTGGGCTTTGAAATCTTACTTTCTGTGCTACAGAATATAGACTAACAAGAGTTGGAAGGGCCCTTGGAGGTCTTCTAGTCCAACCCCTTGCTCAGGCAGGAAACCTATGTCATTTCTGTGTCATTCAGTCTTCTGTTCTTCCCGCCAATTTCACAGGGGATGCCTGAAATGCCCAAGATCAAGATCTTTCATTCTTGAATTTTGTATGAGCTTCTTCTGTTAAAGGTAGCTGCCATGATCAATGCCAAATCAATATGGGTGCCCTGAGTTGAGGAGTTCTGGGGATTGAAGTCCACAAGTCTTAAAGTTGCCATGTTTGGAGACCCCTGGCATAGAACTTTGCACTCCTGGATATTCCAGAAGGTTTCATACCTCTATGATGCATAGTTTTGTGCAGAGAACAATGGTGGTAGATGTTTACCATGGTAACTTATGTCCCTTTACAGTGAGAACTCTTTCTCATCTCTTCTACATACTTCAGTTTATAAAAGGACCTCTTTGTTAATATGCATTTATTATGTTTTATCAAGAGGAATAAAATGCAAAATAGAGAAAACAGAAAAACATACATCCAACAGTAACAACAAAAAATTGTGTACAAAAAAGAAACATCAAATAAGTCTAGCATTGAACATACAAAAAAAAAAAATCCACCCCAGCTGGATCCTGGAAAGAAAATTTACAAAAAAAAAACACCACCCTGATAAATTCTCTTCCCCTTACATAAATGAGTCTACAAATAATTATAAGCTTTTTCATCCTTATTTAACAAGAAAAATAACATAAACATATTTCAGATGAGATCTCTATCTAATACTTAAATTGACCCAACATCTAATTATAATATATATCAAAAATGAAAAAAAAACAAAGAACAGTCAACAGGCCTTTCAAGCTCTACACTGTAGAGCCTGAAACAGAATTAAACCTGACCTGCATATTTCCAATCTAAAAAGCAACCACCTTCTTTAATGCAGCCCACAACCATCTATGACTATTTCCTCTTTCCTCCACTTCCTTTTTCTTCTTAAGTTAACTTACACCCATTAAATTGCAACGCTGTGAGCAGGAATTGTCTGTGTTCAACCTTTGCACAGCACTCAGTAAATTTCAGGTGTTAAATATTGAGAAATAATGCTGGCGGTTGTTTGTCTTGCATGCAATATGATTGTTATTTCTGTAGGCTGAGTTCAAAGTCTGCCTACAAGGCCAAGCCCAGGAGGCTGCTGACTCTTTCTATAGGTCCTGACTAACTTCTCATCTCCAAAGCTTCGGCTCCATTTTCTGTAACTCGCTGGCTGGCAATGACCTCACACCTGGCACTCAGACATTACCAACTACTACCAAACTGTGCCAATCCCAGCCATGAATTTTCCTCCTGATGTCGAACGGGGCAAGGGCCATCAGAGACTGAGTCTCCACCATCTTTGTCTGTGTGTATCACATGCTTTGATTCTGCACAGGATTTATGGGAAGGAAGACTCAAGAGCCGGTTTAAAGCAGAAGGGTTTGTCTTCATGGGCTCTTTACGACTTGTGGACTTCAACTCCCAGAATTCCTGAGCCAATCCATGCTGGCTCAGGAATTCTGGGAGTTGAAGTCTAGGGGTTGTAAAGTGACTGTAATTGTCTACTCCTGATCTAACAGATAACTGGTTGATTTAGAAGACACAATAGCAGGTTACTTGTCTCTACTGTGGGCGTCCTCGGTCTGGATAGGGTCCACCAGATAGTGCCCCTTGAGTCAGTTCTCCTGTTCAAGACTTAGGATGTATTTGGTCCACACTTCCCAGGGATTTCAGCTGGCATGAGAGGGAACAACCTTGTGCTTTATTTCTGTCTTCAAACCCTCACAGAGCTATCCAAACCCCATTCAAAATTCAGAGAGCTACCTAAAAATAAGCATATTTAGCAACTCCTTTTGCTGGTGAGCTCTGAGAAATAAATCCTCCCTTGGAGAAACAAATGACAGTCAACAGGGGTTTTGAGATTCACTGGTTTTCCCACAACAACCTCTCCAATCCAGCCAGGGTTTTCAGTGCCAAAATCCTGGTGCAGATAGTTTAAGTGTGGCTTTCGGGTGACTTTACTGCAGCTTTCCCAAAATTCGGCAAACTCCGGGATTGTGGAAACCAATTCCCCTAATTCTCATCCCTGGTAACAATAGATGAGGAGGCAGGTAGGTAAGAGAAGAAGGTTCGTCGGTCAACAGGGGTAAAAAGCAGCCCCATTGTTTGGCTGACCTCTGCTTTAATTCATCTCTTTGGGGTTAATGTACAGGTGGTCCTTTACCTACGACCGCAACGGAGGCCAAACTTTCCTTTGCTAAGCAAGACAGTTGTTAAGTGATATTTGCCCCATTTTACGACCTTTCTTGTCATAGTTGTTAAGTGAATCTCTGCAATTGTTAATTGGTTGTGAGTTGTTAAGTGAATCCACCTTCCCCATTGACTTTGCTTGTCAGAAGGTCGCCAAAGGGGATCACATGACCCCTGGGACATCGCAAGCATCGTAAATATGAGTCAATTAGCAAGCATCCAAATTTTGATCATGTGACCGTCGGATTGCTGCAACGGTCATAAGTGTGAAAACGATTACAGGTAGACCTCAAGTTATGTCCACAGTTGAGCCCAAACTTTGTTGTTAAGCAAGACAGTTTTTTAAATGAGTTTTGCCCATTTAATGACCTGTCTTGCCACAGTTGTTAACTGAATCTGGATTTCCCATTGACTTTGCTTATCAGAAGGCGGCAAAAAGTGATCCCATGACTCCGGGATGCTGCAACCGTTGTAAATAGGAGTCAATTGCCAAGCAGCCAAATTTTAATCATATGACTATGGGCATGCTCCAACGGTTGTAAGTGTGAAAAACAGTCGTAAGTCACTTTTTGCAGTGCCCTTGTGACTTCGAACGGTCACCAAATGAATTGTTGTAAGTCAAGGACCAACTATAATTTGCACAGAAGAGCCTCTTCCCTCCCTCCCCCCCAAAAATCCCCCATAATTCTCTCCTATGTCCCCTAAAATACCTCCAGATCTACCCTTATGAAACAAGGATGATCAGCGAAGTCATGTGGTCCATTGCTGGAGCTTCAATTGCTGAGAACTTTTATTAAAAAAATGTGCTTTCTCTCTAAGCTGTCCTTTAGTGGAAATGGAAGAAGCAGAGACTTGATTGGCGGTCACTCTATTTTCCCCACATTATCAGAGCCCACTGTGATCAGAACAGGTCAACTGTTTCCTATAAGGCAGGTAGAAAAGCAAAAGCTGAGAGAACATCCAGCCATTTCTCCCCACCCCAAATCTTGCTTTCTCTCCAAATACGTTTTTCAGCCTGAAAAATAAGAGCTCAGAGGCAACAAACAGCTACTGGTTCCAGACCGTCCATCTGGCAAGACTCCTACAACTTTTGAACTCGTGCAGATGTAATGATTTGTAAAGAAATAGTTTGTCCCTCCACCTCGCAAGCCCTTGAGAAACAGAGTTTGCCTTTGACCCACTTTCCTTTGATGGTACCGTCTAGATCTGCTGGTGACACACATGTCTCAACATCTCTAGAGAGCATCAAGCAGGCAGCTGTCTTTTAAAGCACTGTCAGTGCCATGGTGGAAATGCAATTGTAAGCTTTTTGGGAACAAAGAGAGACTGCTTGGAAGGGATTGCCTATGTATGTACATTTCTGCATTGTATCATGCCTTGTTTTCTTCAGAAGCCTTGCTACTGTGCTTTTGATGGCAGACTCTTGGGGAAAAAATATAACTATCTCCGTATCCTTGTTATACTGGGGTGGAGGAGAATTAAAGCGCCATGTTTTTCCTTTTTAATACTCCCTAAACCTGCTCCAAATTGGGCTGATGGAATTTAGGGCACTTATTTGCCTCTTAAATTCACACAGCCCCACCAAAAATGGGCTGAAATTTTAACCCTGCCCTTTCTAGTGACACCATGGTGACTCAGAAGTCAACAAATTAACATGAAGGCCAGAAAGTTTGTCTTCAAGTCCAAGAAAGGAGTGACAGTCATTTGGGAGTTGACTCAAGGAGTTCCTTCCTGTACAATTAAATATAACCGTCAATTAGATATAAAGCAGAAGAAGGTTCTCCCCCTAATCTCCACCCAGAGTCTTTTTATACAACTACCCACCAGCTACAACATGGTTGGATCCAAACAATTTGCTGAAGCCCTAAACAAAGCAAGACTCTTCCAATCCATGGATTTCCCCTAAAAATGCTTTCCAGACCAGTACTGGAATCTTATTTGCCTGCTGTGAGGAATGCAACATCCTCCATCTCAAATAAGAGACTCAATGAAACACAAAGTTTTGTCCTCCAGCAAATTGAAACATCCTGGAGGCTTCTGTCCAGTATCTATTGCTGATATGGAAGCAATTCACTCAATCTACCCTTAAGACTTCAGTAAGATTTTGATAAGATTCTCCAAAAGAAAAGAAAGGAAAGGAAAAGAAAAGAAAGGAAAGGAAAGGAAAAGAAAAGAAAAGAAAAGAAAAGAAAAGAAAAGAAAAGAAAAGAAAAGAAAAGAAAAGAAAAGAAAAGAAAAGAAAAGAAAAGAAAAACACCTGTAGTCCAGTTATAATACCACTTTCACACCAGCCTGGAGAAGGTAAGAAGTTCTAGGCAGGCCAAACAGTGCTTTAATCGACAAAGACTGAATTCATCTATGCTTTTTTGAGAAAAATCATCTGCGATGGACTCCCAGCAGTTGCCAAATTGAGAGGGAAAGAGATTCAAATTCCCTTTCATCACGACACAAAGGTGTATGCTAGAAACCTTGGTTGATCTGCATTCTCAGGACTTTCCTTGAAGTTTCAGGTCTGCTGTACAAAAAGGAGAGTTAATCATCACAGCTATCTAGAGACATCCCAATGTCAGAAGCATAAAATGCTGAGGGTCTATCGGTGTCAGGCACCTTGAATTTTCACATTATGGCAAAGAGAATAATGGAAAATGAAGAGAAGATGGCACTATGGCAAAGAAAACACTTTTCCTGCCATATCTAAGCTGTAAAGGACAATCCTTGGTCAGAAGGGAGGTGCAAGAATGTCCAAGAAGGCAAACTCTGGAAGGTATTTTTTACAAGGGCCAAGGTCAATGTTGAAAGGCCTAAAATTAGCACAGGCAGCTGCCCTAGAGGGCACAGGTGGTTGCTCCCCCACCACTTCCTCCTTTCTCATCTCAACTCCAAAAGAAAGGCAAGCATTCAGCGCCTCCTGGTTTACCCCAGACCCTGATTAATTTTAGCACAATGTAAAAGTTAAAACAGAGAGAAGGATCAGAAGCCGTGTCTCTTTTTTACTCCCATGAAAATGGGCAAATGCAGGTTTCCTCCTATTTTGATCTAATATGCCTTTCTTTAGGGAAGGAAACTCAAATCATTGAAAGAGAGCAAGGAATCAAAATACTTAGAAAAGCCTTCTTCAGCTTGGAGGATTCTGGGAAGCGGGCTGACAGTGACCGGGTTCACGTACAACACTAAACGTTAATGCGGCTTGTTTGATTTGGCTTAGATGTAGAGGGAAGCCAGCCAATTGTGACATTCAAGAAGTCACGATTAAACAAAACATGGGTCATTTTGGTGTGTGCATTAGATAATACAGCAACAAGTAAATAAGGTTATCAAATCTGGGCAGCAAAATTGGGGTGCCTAGTCAGTGGCAGCCAAGAGATACAGAAAAAGCAGGTTACCTGCTACCATCTAGTGGCTGCCTGGATTTTTGCTGCCCAGGTCTGGTTGATGTAATATAGAATCCCTCCCTGGCAAGCTTCCACAAAGTTTTTCCCTGCTCAAACTCTCACCACGTCCCAGGGCCGTTCAGCTCTTGCATGGCTTTGAGAGTTCCCTCTCTTTCTTTCCAAGTACTTTGCTCCCTGTCTCAGGAACTCCACTGCTTGTCTATAAAGAAACCCCCGCTAGAAATAGGGGACCCATCGCAGGTGTTTTGCCCCAGAGCAGATCCTCCTTCCAATACCTTCCCTCTTGTCTTGCTGCCAGTTTGGGTTGTTTCATGGCCAGCAGTCCTTGTTATTGCTGGGAGCTGTTTACTCAGCCAGCCTACCTGTTATGAAAGGTCCTTCCACGAGTGATCCAGTTGGGAGGGACCGTCTTTCCCAGCCTGGCTATGTATCTATCTGACAGTCTTAAAGCCCTGTGCAGAGGGAAGGAGTGAAGCACAGTCCATTGGCCTGCCCTGCCATTGCACCAGGCAGATTGGTCTGAGGGCAATCTGCTGAAGACTTGGAGGGGTGACAGAGAAAGAAAGCCAGACAATCAGTGCCATGCCTCAGCCTCCTCAGCTATCTGAAGTAGAGCCTTCCCCAATCCACTACTATTCTCCCCATCCCCACTACACCTGACAGGTGCGACACATCTGGAAAAGCAGTAGGTAGAGGATGACCAACATTGACTTGTGGGTCTTAGGTAGAGACAGGAGCTATAAAGAAGCAGGAGATTCGGTATTGGGTACGGGGGTCATTCTCAGGGCTGGGGATGAGATTTTCTCTTTTGAGAGGGCCTTCGCTGAAATTGGTGTCTTCTCTAGTTCTTATTAAAATAAGGATCTGCCTGTTTAAGGGGTACCTAATTGCTGTTACTTCCCTTTTCAAAGTAGCTGGACTCTGAAATGTGGCAAACCGGAGGGCGATGGAAAGGACTCGAGAGCCTCAAAAAAGGAGTTTAGGAGTTCCTGTAGGGAAGACTCAGTTCCAATTAGTTGTATTTGTGCTTTAGTCTCTAGCAAAATGGGGGTGCGGCACCCACTTCTAAAAATTATTAGAATTAAAACTCACTATTATCAAAGAGGAAGAACCAGAGCACTTTGCAGGGTTTATTATCGGGCTTATTTTGCAACTGGCAGTTTGAAATATTTACAAGTATTTACAACTAACTGTGTCACCAAGTCACCCTTTCTATGTATATCACTCTTTTCTTCAAGGTGACAAGTAAGATTTCTCTTCATCATTTTACCCTTACAGGAACTCTGAAAAGCTAGCTGGTGCTCAGAGATGGCTGCTGGCCCTGATCACCCTTGAGAACACTGCAATTTTTGAGGTCTAGAAATTAGAAAATTGACTCAAGACAAGAGTACGGCTGCCAGAATCCCATTCCAATATTTAAACTGCAAACCCTCCACAATTCCCAAGCTCTCCCCTCATTGCCGCCACATGCGCTGGATTCCTTAATGAAGAGGATGATCATGGAAATGATAGCTTTGCTTTGGGGAAAAGAGTGTACAATTGAACAACCTCTGCCTCATGCTCCCTTCAGTTCTGAGTATTCCCCTCTTAATCTTCACTCTTGTAGGCAAGACACAAGAAGAACCTCAAGGCAAGTGGAACAGTTTCATGCATCTCAAGGACCAAAACATGCCCAGTCTTCCTAACAAAAGTCTCTGAGCTGCTTCACTTGCAGAAATGTCCATGAGATGCATTCTAGGCTGTTTCTCCAGAAAGATGGCTAGGTAGCATATCCAAAGCCTTTAGACCTGTCACCAAGGTCTGTTTCTCTCTGGGGAATCATCCCAGCCAGGGAAAACCATTTTGCTGGCACAAGGCCTGCTAATTATTCCTTTAAAAATGCATCAGTTATGGCTTCCTGGCATCCACAATCATGTTCCAGTGAAGGTAAACACTACTGTTGCGAATTCACTGAACTCTTCCCATTTTTCATATGAAACACCAAGCGTGAGAGCAAAGATCTTTAGTCCTCTTTAACTTAGCAAACAAGAAAAAGCACTCTCTGGCAACAAAGAGGTCTTTAATCTTGGAGAGAGAAACTCAGTCTGAGCTAGAAACTGGAGACATTCCAATGAGAAACAAACGTATCTGAGAAGTAACTGCTTCTGTGGGCCACTACCTCTTGATCATCTTCATCTCAGCCCACAGATGCTTCTCCTCCAGACAAATACATATGTGCAACACAAAAACACAAAGAGACATACATACAAACCCAAAGTGAGACATGCCTTATCAAGAACTTCAATTCAGAATGTGGTTTATTTATCTTTGATTTATTATGGTATTAAATTCCGCCCATTGTGTTTAACATTGGGCAAAACAGTTTTTCTTTAACAACATACTTTTGTATTTCTGCTTGAGTAATCCAGTTTCTAGAGCCAGCTTGGTATAGCAGTTAAGGCCCAGAAGGCCATGAGCTCTGGGTTTGCTTTAGACCAAAGACAGCTGGGCAACTTTGGGCCAGTCCCTCTCTGTCAGCCATAGGAAGCAGCCAAGGGCAACTGAAAAATGGTGCCTAGTCCTGGTAGTTGCCAGGAGTCCAAAACTAACTTAAATGGGAGAGCGAGAGGGAGGGAGGGAGAGGGAGGGAGGGAGAGAGAGAGAGAGAGACTGTAGCAAATGAAAGCAGATGCATTATTAGGTTTCACTATTGCTTTTCTTGCACTCCAATATCTGCTAAACCGTCCTGCCAGATTGATGTAGCAGCATCCCTTGAAGCCACTCTGCAGTCTAGGAGAAAGGGTAACATAAATCAGTGTCACCATAGATTGGGAGGCTTCTTAGCATTTGCTTTCCCTTTCCTGGTGACATGAAGCTTGACTCACTTGCTAATGATGGGGATTGGAGTTGAGGGCTTGCTTGGGCCAGTGCATTTTGTTTGCTTTTGCTCAGAGTTTGATTGCAGGGTGACCTGCTGAGAAGTAATCTGCAGCAAACACAATTGGGAGGAACCAGGTACAGCTGACTTGCAGGTGCGTCCCTAACTAAGATACAATCATTGGGCAAGAGCTTTGAAAAAGAGGACCTTTGTAAGAGTCTATTAACAGAGCAGGGAATGGCTAGAAAAAAGATAAGCAAAAACAGCCTTAAGAGTTGTACTCCCGAAACAGTGTTCTTTCTGGACTGGAAAAAAAAAATACAACACACATTGGAAGTGTGAACGCAGAGAGGCTGATAACTGGAAAGAGCAATGCTGAGTGGAAGAGAGTGCTAAAGAGAAGTTGGGACAGGGCTTCAGGGGAGCTGAGGTGGATTTCATAACCTTCAGATCAAGACAGGATGTCCTTGGAGAAGCTACGTTTTAACCTAGAACAGAGATCTCCAAACTTGGCTACTTTGAGACTTGCTGACTTCAACTCCCAGAATTCCCTAGCCAGCATGGAGTTGAAGTCCACAAGACTAAAGTTGCCAAGTTTGAAAGCCCCTGACCTACAACAGGGGTGTCATCATGGTGGTGTCACCTGACATATCAGGACTCCTCCCCCCGCTTTGCTAAACCGGACAGGGGCATCACGTGATGCATCCGGGCCGTGAGTTTGACACCCCTGACCTAGAAGAATTAGAATGACTGGAATTAACAGCCGAAGGGAATTTGTGGATCAGATCAGGCTTTATAATTTAATGAGTATCTTGATTTGCATCCTAAGCAATGCATTCAAGGCATAACCAAACCCCTTATTTGCAACTGGGTGGGACATTTAAAAACGAAAACTGCCGGCACTTAATGCAACTGAAAAGTGTTCCACTTTTATCTTAATCCCAGGTGGATCATGTTCAGGGTATCATTTTTGGATATCATCTTCCCAAAGTAAATGTGGGTAAGAAATCACATTCTGCGTTAAACCTAAGAAAACATCAAGGCATTAGAATGGTCGTGTTTGGTAGAGATTTTATAAATTCGACCCTGGAAAAAGCTGTTGTCTGTGCATTTAAATGTATGAAAGATACCAGGAAACTCATCCACATGTATTTATCGAAATATTGTTTCAGGTGAAACTTCTTGTTACTGTTAAAGGAAAGTTTTCAGGCCATTGTGTGAGAGCAGAATTGTGACTCAAGCACTCTAAAACCAGCTTTGGTTTCTCCCTAGTCCCAGTTTGTCTTAGGCAGGTGTGCATATGCTTTGAACTGGGCCTACTGGAGAAGGGGAGGGCTCTTCCCTGTTGTTCTGACAGGCGCTGTTTGTTTTTCTCTCCATTTGACAATCACTGTGGCATACAAGGGGAAAGCAATTAGCAGAGGTCAAGAATGTTGACATAAAACTGGTTCCAAGCAACCAGGGAAACCTGGCCTCTATTATAAACCAGGGAGAGGCAAGCAAGAGGGCTCATTAGTTTGCAAAAACATAAACAAAGTTCACTGCACTTGTCCTCCAGCTGCCACCAAACTCCTGCAAAAGAAGAGACCAACTCATTAACCCCAGGGAGAAGGAGAATTAGGGGGAGAAAGAGGAAGGAAGGAAGGAAGGAAGGAAGGAAGGAAGGAAGGAAGGAAGGAAGGAAGGAAGGAAGGAAGGAAGGAAGGAAGGAAGGATGGAAGGAAGGAAGGAAATTTAGCCAAGGACGATTGATTGGTGGGATTTTTGACAAATTAGGAAGCTTTTACAAAGATACCTCACCTGGCCAGTCTACTTCTGGAATCATTCCCATAACAAGTAAGCAGAAGAAGTTCTGAAGGGGAGACCTGAACTACCACTCTCTAATGCTGGCTGCAGAAACAGGCTCAGCCGAATTCCCAAACTCCCCGCAAAAAAGGCGCCTTCCCTTAAACGTGCAGCTGCCTCTATCTGATGACTTAAAATCACTTAGCTGTTTAAGGGGTGAATCGCTGATGCAGAAGTGTATCACAGCACAAGGCAAAGATTTAGGTAAAAATGTCACCGAAAATCAAGCTCTGCATCAAAATGAAATACAAAATCAAGCAGTTACAAGGAAGGGGAGGGAAACGTGTCTAGTTTTATTTTTAATGAACACCTGTTTGCAGGGCTTGAATTAAAATACATTTATGCCTTGGTTATTAGCCATCTTCTGGATTCTGTGCATTATTCTGGTGAAAAACAAAATACCAGCAAGTATACTCACGGTGCAAATAACAAGCAAGAATCGCATTATGATGAGCAAAATGCTTAGTAAAAAAAATGACTATTAGAGAAAACTGCGTTCAACAGTGCAGACATTAACAGAAACACACATGACACATATACAAGTTTTCAGGCACATTTAAAAAGGCCTGTGCATTCTTTAGAAAGCTTGAAGGGAGGCACTTGAACTGGAGGAGAGGTGTTGTTTGATGGGGATAACTGGGCCCCATTTCTGGATTTCCACTAATAAGGGATTCTTTTGTTATCTCTATTGTTTTGTGTCTTTGTATTTTTCCATTTCTATTGACTAGTTTTATTCTGCCTTGCATCTTATGTTTATGCTGTTTTGTTACTTTGGAATATATCGCTTGTCTACCCATTAGGTATTTTACTAGGGAAAGTTAACCTTTTGTGGGCATACTTATTTTTTCCTGTTCAATATGAGCAAAATCAGCCTCTTATCATTTCACCCCTCCCTTCTAATTTATACAGTGCTTTATGAGAAGAGGTTCTAATAGACAAGCTATGTCTGTGACTATAGAGATTCTCAGTCATCCAGGTCATAGTTGTCCCAAGGCAACTGGACTTTCTTGGGGTTTTTTTTTTCCTAATGTTTCATTTCTCATCCAAGAAGCTTCTTTAGTTCTAAAGAAACATTTTTGGGGGGGTGGTAGACTGGCCAGGTTAGGTATCTTTTGTAAAAGCAACTCTGAGACAGGCTGTGCCTGATACATGGACAAACAGGTAGGATCACTCTAGCAAGCATCTCTTAGAAACAGCCTTAAAGAAGCCAGGAAGTGCCATAACAGACAAGCCCATCAGCAGATGCAAATGAGAGCCCAGGACAACGCAAGTCACTGAGGATGAATTGATGTGATTGGTGAATTCAAGCCAACCATTTCATTTCTCACTTCTCATCAGTTCCCCTTACCTGAGGTATCCACTGGGCACAGTCACACACAAAAAAAAAGTCAAGAGGGTTGCCATGACAGACAGGGCAAGCAAAGTTTCACATTAAAAAACCAGAGCTTCGAGGACAACATCCCTTCTACCTCAATCGTGCCCTACAGACATTGCTGCCTGCTTGGCAGCTGGCTACTGGCAACCACCAAGTGACACCTTGTTTGTCAGTTGTGATTTAATGCATTGCTTTTCAACTGAACGTGCACTTGACAAGTTTGCTAATCCATTAATCTCTAAATTAAGAAAGCAAAAACATATCGGGGGCATTCCTGGGAGGATAATGTCCCTTTACTCTTCAGTAGCAGTCCCCAAAGGGAGTATAACCCCAAAGGGAATAAATGAGTTTTGAAGGGAGCTGGATTCTGAGATCCAGGCCCAGGACAAAGGAGGAATGTTCAATAGTGACCCACAGCCCCCCCCCCTTTTTTTTTTCCTTCCTGGGGGCATTTTTGCAAGTGGAGAAATGTTCCAATCTGTCTGCAGTAGAAGTCAGGCTGGGGCTAATCGGATGAGTGCCTCCCAGATTTGCATCCTAATTAAACTTGAATGCTTGCAATTCCATTTCAGCTCACCAGCCTCCGAGTTGGGCCAGACTAGCAGCTGGCTTCTCTGGACCCCTCCCCTCTTTTTAAGAATTGTTGTTTTCTTTATTTCAAGCACCAGGAATGTGTCAACGTAAAATGGACTTTCAAGTTTCCCCATTTAGATAGGAGGAAGAGGAGAAATGGAGCGTCCTTCTGAGAGACTGGTCTTGGTTTGAGAATTAAAGTTTTGCTGCTCGAGGCAAAGTAGCCAAGGATGGCTGCCCCTCTTAAATATTTTGTCCCCAAAGTCACTCAGATATTTTGGCACCTGAAAGAGAACTCCTCTTCTCTTTTCTAGCAGCAGGTACATACAAGTAGTCTTTGGTTAGGAATTGACTCATTTAGCACCTGTTCAGACTTACGACAATGATGGAAAAAAATAACTTCACAATCAATTCTTGTATTCATAACCTTCACAGATCTGCAAAGCAAAGGAAAGCTGATGTAGGATGCGTTTTCAGTTAGCAATTGCTTCACTTAACAACTGAGTTGCCATGCCCAATTGGGGTTGCTAAATGAGGACCAGCTGTACCTAAAAGAACCTCAAAGTTCTGATGATGTATTCTTGTCCCACATGGGAGTTTCTAACCCAGACATCCAACCCTCTCAGCCATGATCTCCTTCTGCCAAAGGAAGAGGTCTCTCTCTGAGAGATGTTGAAATGGTTTTCTTTCTGCCATAATTCCTTCATTGTAAGGAAAGTTATTTTCTCTTTGGTTTTGGTTTCTTTTCTGTACCTTTTTGGAAAGAAAATTGGGCTTTTGGTCATCCTAGAGAGAAAAGGTAGATACTACAAATTTTTGCTTCATTGGAAAATACTTTAGTGATTCAAGCATAATGTAGTATGGCTGTGCAATGATTTCATTCAGAAATTTGATTTGAAGATAATTTAATTCAAACACTTTTTTTCAAATCGTATTCCAAACAGTTTGAACCATCAAACTGAATCAAACATCCATTTGTAAAAAGATTCTGGACCATTTGAGAAACTGGCATCTGTACAAACATGTTTTTCCAAAGCCCAAGACAGGGTCAAACTGATTTTCTAAATCAATTCCAAAATCTGGTAATCCAATGGATCTGACTTTCTTGGTTTAGTTCAGAAATTTTCATCAGTGGAGACTGACCTGTGAAACCAGTCTATCAATTTGGAGAAACCACCTACAAACCTGGAAATGTAGACTGAGACAATAAGAATGTTCATGGAGGCTGGGAATGATGGGAATCCATGCCTTAAAACCCGGGAGGTTACTTCTTGTGTCTTTACATCCAGAATCTAAGGAAGAAGTGTAGCTATGAAGTTGTCCAATGCCTAGAAGGCATGATTAACCTTTTGAATAGCATCTGTTTAAACATTCTCCCCCTCCCCCTTATTACTGACGGTTGGTGTAAGAAGCCATAAAACAAGACCCAGTGGACTTAGCCCTTCCAATCAAACCCAACCCTTTCCTCTCTTTATGGTATCTGTTTATTCTTATCATTGGCACCTTCCTCCTCAAGTACAGACAGCTTAGGCTGAGTCAGGATTTGCAAAATAAGTTTTCCCTCTCCTTTCGGTGGTGCAACTCAGCAGTGGATGATGGGAAGGCTGAAAGTTTCTAAGTCCTCAGACAAGGAGATGCTGCTTAATTAGAAGCCTCCTCTGCATAATTTGTGCACAGGCAGTATCTCTAGGAAGTCCATCAGATCTCTTCCTCCAAGCATTTCTTAAATTTGAATATATTTTATTCTAATGTGTAAATTTTTGTCTGTATTTTTGTTATGGTGTTTTGATATTTTTATTCATATCAGATGCCTTCATTGTCAAAGACGCAGAAATGCAGCGTATCAACCCAATAAATATCCTGCTTTCTTGAGAGAAAGGTTTGCCACTGCTTTTTGGTTTTTTAAAAACTCCTTAAATAGTTTATGAATATGGGATCTCCTGGAAGTGTCCATCCCACCTAATTACCAATTTCTTTTTGCCTCTCTTAATATCAGCCAAGATGCCTTTAAAAAGCATATTTTTCTTCTTCAGTTAGTCTGGGCATATAGGTCCTATTGAAGCTGCAATTGAAAATACCTTTTACAGTTTGAATATATTACAAAATAAAATATCATACTACTGTGTGTGTATGCGTGTATACAGATATTTGAGTTTTTCCCCCAGAAAAATTAAACGTTCTGGCTGTCAAAAGGATTCTGGAAAACAAGCTTATTAAGGATAACAGTAATCGTTGTGAACAAAATTTAATCTATACAAAAGTTCAAAATCACTTGCAAACCAGGCTTTATGGCTCTTAGCATCCTTCAGACCCCAAATCTCAGTTGTACAGAATAAGAGGTTTCGGTTATTTAAGTTGTATGTGGGTCGCATATTAATAAGGAAGAGTAAACGCTCTCTGTGCATGCTCTGAGACACTAACGAATTTTTAGCTCGTACGCTCAAAGTTGATGGCGCTAGAAACAAGCCGGGGTTCTTCGCCGCTTTTGACTAATGCCATAATAACACTCCCCACCCAGCCACCCACCTCCGGTAAAGAAAACTCCGCGAAGCCCAGCCCTTCGCTCCCTTTCACGCCGAGAACGATTTAGGCGACGAAGCCGGCGAAACCACATTTCCCAAATTCCTTTGCCTTTCAGTTTCGCCTTTCCCTTCGCGGGGTTTGGGGACACTCCGCGTTTCCTCCTAACCCCACCGCGTCAGCCGGCGACCTACCTTTCTAAAGTTACAAAAACGTACAACTCAACCTAAACTAAACCCAAACCATTCGCCGCTCCCTCAGACGGGGAAAGGTGGGGGGGGGGGTGTCCGGGGAGGGAGACAAACAGGTTTTGCCTCACAGTGGCGGCGGCGGCGGCGCGCAGGTTCAAAGGCGTCGGTCGGTGGGGCGAAACTTTCGCACGCTTCGCTTTCCCGGCCGCGGACAAAACACGAGGAAACTTTCATTCCCGATTCGGGGGTCGGGGGGAGAATCCGATCTCCAGGGAGCGAGCAAGCCAGCATCGCGCCCGCGTTCAACACGCCTACAGTTTCAGATCCTGTTTGGGGCTAAACAGATCCTTGATCGCCTTGGTTGTAAAGGGCCATTCCTCCGCGCGATCCCGCCCCACAAAACCCACCCGAGGCCGCGAAGCGCAAGAGGCGAGCGAGGCTTACCTGCTTGAGAACCTGCCGAGCGGACGCTCCACCAGAGGAGCAGCGTTAGCGCCGGCAGGCAGCTTCGGATCTGGCGCTTCTTCATGGTTCACCGGGGGTGGGGCGCTTCGGGTGTTGTTAACCTCGAGGAGAGAGAGCGAGCCCCGTTCCCCGTTTCTCCCGGCGGCGCGCGCGGGATCCCGGGCTACAGCATTCCGCTTTGGGATGGGAAAGACGGAGCAAGAGGAGAAGCACCTGATCCAGACCGAAGGCGAACGAATTGGGGGCCGATCACTTGCTTCTTTCCTGCTTCATGGGGGTCTTTGGCGAATCGCCCTCCGCCGACGCCTCTTTTTTTTTTTTTTCTCTTCCCCCCCTTCCCAAAGTGACCAATTCCCACTACCGGAGCCACGAACTCCGGCTCGTAGCGCTTTGATCTGTTTTACTCACAACTCACAAATTACACACACTTCATTCACGAGAAACTCGGGCGTCATTGGTCCGGGCTGCGCCGCGCTCCGGCCAATCAGAGGCCAAGCAAGAGAACTCCGGAACGAGGAGTGAAAAGCGGAGATTTGTTTTGGGGAAAGAGAAAGCGCGCGAGAGAGAAAAGCCGACGCCAGCTACCAGTTTGTTGGAGCATCGTCCGACCGTCTCTGTCGCGATAGCAATTAAGGATGCATCAATACAGCAATCGCTGCTTGACCCCTTAAGCTGGCTAGCCTCAGAGGAGGGCTAAATAAAAGTGATTTTGCCACACTCGTTGATGGGCCCATCTACAAAATGAATTTTTCCTCATGGATGATTTAAAAGTGTCTTGCATTGTCCCACTTTTGCCTTTTCTATTACCATCCTTGGACTTGAACCAAATTAATGTTCAACGTCTATAGTAAACCCATTTAGTATATTTACTAAAGTTCATCTGATCTGCCTTAACCCCAAGAGCTGGGTCAATTAGTATTTCTTAGGCTAACATTTGTTATCTTATTTTGAATCCTACCTCATATAGCCTAATTCAGATACATGATACTCTGAAAAAAGCCCCAAATCAGGGGTGGGATGCTACCAATTCTGCTCAGTTCTGTAGAACCGGTAGCTCTGAAGAGCAGCAGGCACAAAACTGGTTCTGTGTTTGCTGCTGTTTGGCCCACTCGCCCGCCCAGGCTCTTATCTGACCTTTATTTCCTGCTTTTTCAACCTCAGCTGTGCGGCGCAAAGCAGCTGAGGTTGAAAAAGCAGTAAAAAAGACATTTTTCAAACGCTGTGCACCCATGCACAGCATTTATCAACTGTTCAACTGTTCGGGAGGCACAGCTTTTGTTGTATTACATGTGTGCACAGCACGCATCTGGCATGCAAAATGTAAGTACCAAACCAGTAGTAACACTGGTTGAATCCCACCCCTGCTAGGAAAGGTAGAAGGGTAAAAAAAAGATGGATGACCAGCTGTAAGGTAGTTGGATTCAGTTACAATGGCAATGGGTGCGTCATTGGAAGTCCAGAAAGACTAGTTTAGGGATTGATAGTTATGGAGAAAACCTATGTGATCGCTAGGAATCAATATGGAATTGATGGCCCATAATCCACATTTGGTGGACTAACTTGTAGTTCATTATATCATGAGATCGCAATCATAGGGTAACCATCATCACTGTCATTTGTTATGGGAGATCCAGGTACAAATATCTGCTTAGATACACAAAGTTCATCAAAAGATTTTAGGTAGCTTGCTATCTCAGTTTCACTTGGTCTGCCTTACAAGGTTCCTGGAAGAATATGTGGAAAGTAATGTGCTTATTGAACAAGTCTCCAAAGGGATTAATATTTGGAAGCTAGGAAGAGGCAGAAGTTTGAACATATTAGAAGAAACATAGGACAATGTAGGAAACATAGGAAATCTACAAATTAGTAGTCCATCTTAGCTCCATTCTGTCTGTAAATGTTGAACAGTGCTTCTTGAGACTTCAGGCAAGATTTCATCCAGGGGTGGGATTCAAATTTTTTAACAACTGGTTCTGTGGGCGTGGCTAAGTTTATGGGTGTGGCTTGGTGGTCATGTTATTGGTTGGGTGTGGCCAACTCAATATCACTCATATCGAGGCACGCATCTCCTCGCCTGGCCTCTCATGACTGTGGGGATGTTGCAACAGTTGTAAGTGTGAAAAATGGTCATAAGTCACTTTTTTCAGTGCCATTGTAACTTTGAATGGTCACTCCACACAAGCAAAGTACCAGCAAAGGAGGGGAAAAAAACTCCAGAGACGTTCCTGAGACAGGAAGTCTAGTCCTGCCAAGAATGTAATAAGGGTTAATGGTGAGACAGTTTCTGTAAGCAACACCAAAATGTTTCCTTCCTGCCATCCTTACAGGATTAGGCCAATAATTTCTTCTAACAACCGGTTCCCCGAACTGCTTAGAATGTTAACAACCAGTTCTAGTGAATAAGTGCGAACTTGGTAGAATCCCACCCCTGATTTCATCCCAAGATTTCTAGCACCTGAAGATGGCTAGAGACTGAACCTGGGACCTTCTTCATTTTAAGCATCAGTTTCTCCACCCTCCAACAGTCCTGCCTTGTCTAATGCTACCCCCAAGGGAGTAGCATCTAAACTAGTGAAGGGCATTTAGACCAGCCTTATCTACATGCAAATTAATCTAGGAATTAAAAATGTTGAATTTTAAGTTGAATAGATGATCTCATTCCCAATTATGGATTTAATCAAAGGTTCAATAGCCCATCCTCTCCTTGCCATGACTATAGAGTTGATTGTGTCAGAATCTGAGGAAGTCAGCAACAGAGTTGCTGTGTGTGAAAACACAATATTTCAGTTTTCCTCTACCATTATGGTGCTCAATCTCAGCTGGCTAATCTTTTATCTCATAAGTTTGGCAGCTGTTTTGTTCAGGGTTCCACCCTTTGGGAAAAGTAGCCAATTAAAAGTAGCAAATTTATTCTCTATTTTCTCCTGGACGCTCACAAACTTTCAGAATTCTGGCATCCTGGCAAGAGGGCTGGAATTGTGCTTCATATTTATGAAATCACAAGATCTTTAGCTAGAGGATACAGCCGGGAGAGTGTCCCCATTGGCAAGGTCACAACACATGATGCAGAGATGATGGCAGAGATTCAGGAGTGGGCGCCCTGAACAATGGCCGTACTCAAAGGCGAGTAGGAGGAAATGAGATCAGTGTAGCCAGAGAGGGAAAGCAATGTTCATGGATGCTGGTTGGCTAAGGACTCCCCACCACAAAAGAGATTAAGGTTCACCTGGCTTTGATACACCATTTTCTTGAAAAGATTCTGGACTCATGATAAAAGTCACACAAGACAGGGAGATCATCTAAGGAAGGTGCAGCTTTGCAGAGTATTGTTTTTATACTTCAAATCACCCAAGTGAGGTGTTTCAGAGTTAAATCCAACTCACTTTACAGCTTATAAATTCCCTAAATGGTTTCCAAGGATAATCATGAATAAACTGCGATGTTTGTGGCTGCCCAGCAATTAAGAATATATTTTTTATTCTTCTTTTCTGCACCCAAAATTGAAACATTGAACCCAGACCCCAGCAGCTACTAGAAGGAGAGATAAAAGTTAAAGAACAAATATGGAAGGAGAGATTAAACCTTGCCCCAGTCAGTTGGGTAGTTCAGCTTTATTGGGATACAAAAACCTGGCAAAGACAAAATCCCCCATTGCATCTAAGAGCTACAACTTGATATGCCAATGCCTCCACTAAAAAAAAACGCTTATAATCAACCTAATTTTAATCACAGTGAGAGCGGAAGCATAACCAACTTTAGGATATGTGACAAATCCAGCGTCCCCCCACCCCAGTTAGTCTATTATCAGCTGCAAGCCCAGAGACAACACTCAAAGTCCAAATTCAATCCTTTACTTCCTTCTGCTTAATGGACAGAATCTTGCCAGACACAAGCTATAACTTTCTAATTTACTAGGTCTATCCTGAAAATTCTAGAATGTGGGTACACTGAGCATCTTTCCTCTCCCCATCCAGCTCTGGGCAGCATAATTTCTTGATCTGGACCTCTCTCTGGGGAAGCTCTGTGTTGCTAAAACTCTCCCTCACTGCTCTTCCAGGTGCACTTTCCGTCACATCTACTAGGAGCTTTTGCAGGAGTTACCTCAAGATGTGGTCAAAAGATGGTGGTTGTTGCCATGGTGCAATTGAACCTCTCCATTTTCTATCAGTGTCACATCAAAAAGTAGGTTGATGTTTTAACTGCACCAATGCAGCCAACTTATCTTGACTTTTTTGACTATGCCTCAGGGACACTCCTTGCAATCACCAACAGGCACAATATGAGCAGCTTTGAATCATATTTACATTAATTCCTGAATTAAAGCACTTTCCAGGTATGGCCTAGAATTAATGCAGGGGAACACAACGCCCGCCTCACTTGGTTCAGAAATGAACCACTCTATAACTGCCACTCAGTTCTGTTTCTCTAGGCATGGCTGAGTTTTAAAGCCAGAATTCTCTCCACCCCGCCCAAAGGTGAATCACACCGGAAATAGGTGGCAGCAAAAAACATCATTTTTAAAAAACCAATTAGAGCCCCTGGCTGAGTCTTAACCTAGAAGCCAATCCAGCAAGCTTTAGGCAAACTTTAGTAAATAATGTGGAAGCTCTGTGTACTACTAAAGACTAAAGCACAAGTCTTCATAAGGACTTGATTTAATCTATTTCTAGGTGGTTTTAATACTTTATATTTGAAACAACTTCCATTTTGCCCCCAAATGACTGTTTCTTCTCCTATGGACCCGCCCCCCTTCACTTTTATTCTGAATCAAAACACAAACACATCCTTGGTCATGATGAATAATTATTTTAACCACCAAGAAATATCAGTATTTGAGAAGAATGTGGAAATTAGAAAGGTGGCACTCCCAAAGGTGTTTTTTTCAGGAAGCAATTGGGACTTTTTTTTTTTCTTTGAAGACCTTTTGCTTCTCATCCAAGAAGCTTCTTTGGCTTTGACTGGATGGTGGGGAATGGAAGGATTTATATTCTTTGCAGATAACTGGTTACATACTTTTTGAAGGTCATTGAAGCACTTGGAGGTTTATCTGTGCCCTCCAACCTAGATTATAAATCCTTCCATTCCCCAGTATCCAATCAGAGCTGAAGAAGCTTCTCAGATGAGAAGTGAAACGTCTTAAAAGAAAAAACAAGAAAGTGCAATTGCCTCCTGAAAAAGCACCTTTGGGACAATCATGGCCTAGATGAAAGCGACTCTCTACAGACTTTCAGAAAGGTGGAAAAAGTACATCCTGCTGTTGCCGTTTGGCGCCCCCTTGTGGCTGAAAGTACAGACTATCTTGGAGACAAATTGCAACTGTAATGAAAAACTGCAACTGTACCAAGTTCATTCATTCTTAACAAAATCAGCATCAAATTTCTGAATTATACTTTGGTTACATTTCATATTTATTTTTAAGTGCAGCTGTGTAAGATATGCAAAAGAGATAATGTTAGCTTTGTTGCATCTTTGCTACATGGAAATAGTTATTTTTTAGAATATTTATGGGGGGAAAACCCTTCCGTTTTAAAATTTGTGTTCACTGGGTATTATTAAGACAATTGTCTCAATTTTTACCCCCTGTCTGATGTTAATTATTTAATTATTTAAAATAATTATTAAAATGTTGCTTGTCCTTCTCCTACTCACTTGTTGACATTGCTCTGATGTACTCACATTTGATTTTGAAAGAGGAAACTTCTCGTAGTTAGAGAAGAAGATCAGAAAAAAATCCCAGTCGACTTACACAAAAGCAAGACATGCATATAACATTGCAATGGAACCATTGTGTCAGAAATACACAAGATAGTTGGACTATTACATACCAAGATGGAGATGTGGCAAAGAAATAAGCAGATCGCTCCCAAATTAAATTACCTATACCTTTTCTTTTGAAGAAAAGATATGGTAGATACATACACCTGAATTTACTTTTGCTGGAAAGGATTTTGCAGAACTGTGGCAAATAATAGTGACCAAACCAAGGTTTGGGATCTTGTTAACCAATAACAAATGAAAATTCTCCAGCCCTCATGTTACACTATGAAGAGTATTCAGATATTAAATATGCTTTTTGCACATCTGATCCTAGGATATATGTTAAAGGACTGGAATGTTTTCCGTTCAGAAGTCCCTGGCTCTGAAATCAAGGGGAACTCAACACAATCTGGCAGAACAAAAAACTGCAAATGTGTATTATGTAGTAGGTACCCCAAGTAACTCTAATGGCATTTTTGACTGCACAATAGCCCCATGTTTCGTCGATGGCCTCAGATTGAATCAAGGCTCTATTAAACTTTAAGAATGAGAAGCATATTGTTATCATGTCTGAGAGCATCTGTTTGCATGAGAAGCCGAGACAGATATAATACAAGCTGAGATAATAACATTCAAGTAAGATGCCCCCTAAGCAAAAGGATGTTGTCTACCACCCTTATTTCTGCAAGGCAAATTGGTGTTGTAGCATAATCCATTCAGGATGTCAACAAGTCAGCTCATGATAAAGCAGAGTCTTTCCTCTCTACTGTCACGGCCAGGTATGATTCATAGACTTCTGTGGCAGTTATTTGTCTGACAAACATCCATTTAGCAGTAGTACCTGCTCTGCTACCTCAGAAGGGTGTCTGGTGTTCCAGAATATGGAGTATCTTTTCAGAGACGTCAAGAATTGTTTTTTCTTTAGATTACTGTACATGAGGAGTTTATTAGCATCATAAAAGAAGATTGGACGTGTTGTGCTCCTCCCTGATGGAAGCCACCTCAGAAATGTCATCTGGATTATTCATCAGTTCCTCGGTTGCATGAATGAATGAATATATGTTAAGTCCAGAGAAATTGGAGAATTAAAAGTAGTTTCCCATTCCTACTGAAGATGACTGAAAGTAACCTCAATTCTAAAATCAAAGAAATCATTCCAGGGTGATCTGCACCCTTTGAAGATGGGCAGGTGGTGGAGGAGGGCAAGACTGCTGCGATTCACATGTACAGACACATACACACTTACATGCTAATCAAGTCATTCATATTTGCTCAGAGTTAAATGCCAACTGGGCAGAGTTATAGAAGGGAATGGTTACCTCTCTGTGAACTGGAATTGTTTTCAGCTTCTGGATCCTGGGTGGTAGAAAAAGATGCTTTGTAGTATGACCTCCACCATGTGTGGACTGGACTCCTTCCCAATCTAACTTACTCACGCAACTGATGGGCGAAATGTGCAGCTGGTGATTAATACCTCCTTGTAGAAGGTTGAGATGCCACCTACGTAGAATGAGGCAGTGGGGTGCCTCTCTTTGAAGAGCAATCTCTCACCCACCAGTATTAGACAACTTCTACCTGGTCTTCTTTTTGGGAAAAGTTGTTGAGAAAGTGATGGGAATCAGCTAGAGAGGATTCTAGAAAATATAAATTATATAGATCCCTTCCGTCTAGGGTTCAGGCCCAGAGAGACATAGCTGGAACAAAATCAGTTCCCTGTGGTAGATATCTTCATCAGTTGGTAGAAATGTTCTGTGTCTGCCCTTATGAGATTTTTCAGTGGTAGTAGATATTATTGACCATGGTCTACAGTGTTTTATAGTGATTCTGCTCTTACTTGACTGGACAACACTGCACAGTTCCTCCAGTGGTCCAAGAGAAGCAATTGATCCTATGATTATGGGCTACCACAAAGCTTAGTCCTTTCCCCAATATTATTTAACATGTACATGAAACTACTTGGAGAGGTCATTTACAATTTTGAAATGAGATGTTATTGCTACATTAAAGACGCTCAGTTGTACCTTACTGTCCCCAGCTGGGCCAGAAATGTCATAGATGTCTTGTGAAAAACTGGATGCAGAAAAAAAAAATCAGATTAAACCAAGCAGCCCAGAGGTTCTGCTTGTTTTTAAAACAGATGGACTTTCCAAAAATGTTGGTTCCAGTATCGGTTCTAGAGAAGGTTGTGCTCTCGTGAAGGAGCAATTCTGCAATATGGAGGTTGTTCTGGAGTTCGTGCTCCTACTTGACTAGGTGGTGGAGGTCACAGCTAAGGGGACCCTTTGCTAATTCAGCTGTACACACCAAGTATGACTCTATCTGGACCAAAAAGCCTTAGTGATGGTGTTCATGGCTCATTATTATACAATATGGTCACTGCAATGAGCTCTACACGGGGCAAACTTTGAAGATAACTCTGAAACTACAGCAGATACAGAATGCTTCATACAGTACTTTGTCTAATGACAAGCGGGTGGCTGTTTGAGCTAGGTTTTCAGCACAGAAGGGATTTATTATTTTATTTTAGCCTTTATTTTATGAAGAAGGCTTTATTAATTTCAGGGTGGGTTTTTCTTTTTCAGATTTTACACTGCACAAAGTTGTTTGGGAAAGCAGTATAGATATTTTGAGACTAAATAATAAGCATAATTGGGCAGGAAGAGTAATCTCCACTAACCAAACGTGTTTTACTCTGCATTTTTTAACAGCAGCTGAGCGATGGGTGGCCTGTTTTTACCACACATTCCTTTGGGTTTTGAAGTATTTTAATTAATTGTTCCCCTTGCATGTTTGGCTCCTTCATCAGGGTCATAGAAAATTGCTTCTCATAGACTACTCCTTAAATGAGCATAGCTGAATCTAAAATGAGAAAGCTGACATGTATCTCTTTTCTGAAGCCACATCCTACCACTTAATTCTGTGCAAGTCTCCACCTCTTCCTGACCTGTTTTGGCTTTGCGTCATTGGAGTACAACTTCTGGAGTTCTCAGACATGACTACACAGAGGTGTTGGGACCCATAGTCCAATATGCCTAAAGCCCACCAGGTTGGAAATGACTGGACCCTCCAAAAGGTTCTGCTCAGGGGTGGGATTCTACCAGTTCGCACCTATTCGCTAGAACTGGTTGTTAACATCCTAAGCAGTTCGGAGAACCTGTTGTTAGAAGAAATTATTGGTCTAATCCTGTAAGGAAGGCAGGAAGGAAACATTCTGATGTTGCTTACAGAAGCTTCCCCTCCATTAACCCTTATTACATTCTTGGCAGGACTAGACTTCCTGTCTCAGGAACTTCTCTGTTTTTTTTTCCCCTTCCTTTGGTGGTACTTTGCTTGTGTGGAGTGATCATTCAAAGTTACAATGGCACTGAAAAAAGTGACTTATGACCATTTTTCACAATTACGACTGTTGCAGCATCTCCAGTCATGAGAGGCCAGGCGAGGAAATGTGTGCCTCGATGTGTGATATTGAGTTGGGCACAACCAGCCAATAACATGACCATCAAGCCATGTCCACCCGGTCACATGACCACCAAGCCACACCCACCAAAGCCACGTCCACAGAACCAGTTGTTAAAAAATTTGAATCCCACCCCTGGTTCTGCTGTTCTGAAGGAATAAAAAGACACAAAGAAATTATGGCACCTTCTTTCTGTTTGGTCTTAAGGCAAGCCTGACTAATTTCTTTCCCCAGTAACTTCTGAGGGGTTAATGGGGTGGGTGGACATCTCATCCTCTCGTTTTTGTTTTCACAAAGTTAAAACGCGCAAAGGGTTGCATGCAAAAGGAAAAGGAGTCAGAATGTGTTAAGAAGAGTGATCCCATGACTGGGCTTGTCGGGAATGTCCTTCCTCAGAAAAGCCATAGTTAGATAGGAAAGTACATGCTTTGCATGCAAAAAAGATCCCGTGTTTCATCATCTGCATCTCTAGACAAGCAAGGTTGGGAAACTTTCTATTATGGAAATGTTGCAAGGTGACTGCCAAAGAGTAGAGACACTGCTGAGCCAGACAGATCAATGGTTTCGATCAAATTAAGTGGCATTCTGTATTTCCACTAGAAAGGAGTGAATCTGAAGTAGCCATCCCTTGCCTCTTCCTTACAGATTCAAGGATGGAAAGAAGACTCAGGAAATTATGGCCTTCCAGCTCCTTCTTAGCAAGCTGAACTTCTTTCTACCTCAGCTTTCTGGCAATTTGGCAGGAGGGAGTGGTGGGATCCCAAGATCTTTATCCAAGTTATTGGCAAGCTCACTGCTCCTGCCTAGGATAATGGCAAAGATTCAGAGTGACCTGAACGGTGGACATGGTCAGAGGGAGAGTGGGAGAAAATGACAGGAGAGCCATCAAGAAAAGGAAAGCAACCATCTTTGCTGTTCACTAGCTCTTCTCCCAGTCCTCAAAGGGATTTGTATTTGCTGTTCTGGAGCTAGTGCAAAATTCTGTAGATGTATCTCTGTGGAAGAATGGGTTGTTGTGGATGCTGGGTACAAAACACGGAGCCCAGGGCGTGGGTTTCTGCATTGCTCTATCGCATGTTCCCATCATTCACCAGAATGTTACAGAGAGGATGTTCAAAATTAAATGCTGGAATCTCCTGTAGTAGAAAAACAAGTCACACATTGTATTTCTCAAAGATGTGTAGTTTCTTGAATTTCTGCTTTGAATGTGAGGTAAAATAAAGAGAAATAACAGAATACAATTGAACTATTGAACTAATATAAAAAGCATAACACAGGCATGATAGAAACCAGTGTCGTTATCTGTATTGTGATATCATACAAATGAAGTGAATTATGCTAATTTGATTCATGGTATGATTTACAATCGTCTCATAAATTTATTGATTTCCACTGAGAATGACCGTGATAGTCAACTACTGTTACCTATCTAAAAATGCCCTCAGTAATATGCCTTTCCTAAAATTATTTCATGTCACCAAGGAGGTACAAGTATTTATTTATTTATTTATTTATTTATTCGATTTATATACCGCCCCCCCTCTCCCCGAAGAGACTCGGGGCGGTGAACAGCCAATAAAAACACATATACAAGGTACAATACATGAGACAACATAATAATATTAAAATTTAAAAACTGAAATATAATATGGCTCTAATTAAAATATAAAGCAAGTATTAAAAAGATTAAAACCCGGTTAAAATTTAAAAACCCCTAGGCCAGTCCGGCCTGCCGAAATAAGTGTGTTTTGAGTAACCGACGGAAGGCCATGAGATCGGGGGTGGCCCTTACCTCCGGGGGTAATTCATTCCAGAGAGGGGGTGCTCCCAATGAGAAGGCCCGCGCCCTCGGGGCTGCCAGCCGTCCAGCCGGAGGCACCCCGAGGAGACCCACTCTATGGGAGCGTACCGGTCGGTGGGAAGCCGATGGTGGCAGGAGGCGGTCTCGCAAGTAATCTGGTCCCGAGCCATGGAGCGCTTTAAAGATAGTGACCAAGACTTTGAAGCGCACCCGGAGGGCCACCGGGAGCCAATGCAGCACGCGTAGAAGTGGCATAACATGGGAGCCCCTAGGTGCCCCCATTACCACCCTCGCGGCTGCATTCTGCACCAACTGGAGCCTCCGGATGCTCTTCAAAGGCAGCCCCATGTACAGAGCGTTGGCATAGTCTAGGCGGGAGGTCACCAGGGCGGAAGTGACCGTGCGAAGCGCATCCCGATCCAGAAAGGGCCGCAACTGGTAGATCCTACGGACCTGTCCAAAAGCCCCCCTGACGACGGCCGCCACATGATCTTCCAATGACAGCCGTACATCCAGGAGGACACCCAGATTGCGGGCCCTCTCTGTGGGTATCAGCTTGTTGCCATAATTTTATGGCACCTTAATAGATTACCCAATGTATTGTCCATGAGCTTTTAAGGATTTTGTTCCTCTTCATCATATACATAAAAGTCCAGCTCTGAAAAAGGAAGATTATATTCCCATTCCTTTTTGGAGAGGGAGGTCAGGAGACGGAACCAGTCACAGTACAATGGCTATGTGAGCGATGCAGAGAACATGATGGCGGAGCCCCAAAGTCTGCAGTCTGTTACTCTCTTCATATGGAATGCCAGAGGTGTCAGGCAGACATAATTGAATTATTTTGTTATGGGAGTAGATTTGACATTCCACAGAGGGCATCTGGGAAAAGGCAACAGAAGCAGCTGTCCTTCTACTTTGGAAAATATAAAATCCTGCAGTTAACCAAGAGCAAGGAAAATATCCTGAGATCCAACCAAAGACATCCTGGAACATGCAACACTCAGTGGAAGCCCTGAGGACTGATTTCATTCAAGCTGGTTGTTTGCCAAAGAGAGCCCTCTGTTTTTTTTTTTTAATCTGTGATGTTTCCAGTGGAAGAGAAAGACAAAGGGAACTCGAAAAGTCAAAGATGATCTGAAGGGAAGGGTCTAGTTCCAATCCCACCAAGGTAATCCCATTTTAAGGTAAGAATCACAGACAAAAGAAACACACATTATAGAGAACTATGGCGAGATAACCCAAAAGACTTTGATGTCTTTTTTTATAATCTGCCTTGATATAAATCACAATAAGGGCAGGTTTAATTTCTGATTCAATTTAATAAATTTCTTCCACAAACTGGCATTATCATGGTGGACAGGAGATAATTAAGCAATCTAATTGTTACTTAGATAAAACCAGTGTCCCTGGCTTTCCCTCAATTGTAAATTTCAAAAGCAGTTTAGAGCTAATCTATCTTAATTAACAACCCTACCTGTCTGATACCCGTTAGCTTACTGCCCCCCTTACATCTTTGCTTCTGGTAAGAGATCTCTCCATCTCAACAGATGTACCAAGCCACAAATGGTATTAATGTGCTGTGAGAACCTATTGACTTCCTTACTACCTCCTTAATGAATACTGACTCTTGCTTCCACTATTTGCTGGTGCCTCCTTGCGTTGCTAGCATGAATTACAGGAGTGTTAAGAGTTCAGCTTGAGGTTAGGGTTAACCTATAGCTTGCCAGACCTTTTGCTGCAGTTTTTTCAGGAAAATGGGACAATGTAGTCATTGTTTTGCAATGGAAGAAGGAGCTAAAGGAGCAAAAAGTGCTTAGAGGCATGCATTTTACTCCCAACTCCAGAATTTACCCCTACTTTTGCAGTGCAGACTTTCTGCTAACATCAGCTGCATACTCCTGAAATTCAGTAACCTTAAATTTGCTGCTCTTCATTATGGCTTCTCGATGCAATTACAGTAATAAACCTTACACTGACTGCCTAGGCAAAAAGGATTGCTATCATATTATCAAGTGGTAAACATGAGGACAAAGGACATTCTTAAGAACAAATGACCCTTCTAGGTCCAATCCAGAGACAATTAAAATTTTTAGAGCAAAGGACACATTTGAAGTTTGGCAGCTTCTTGCAAATGCGTTACTATAAAGGTAGCAATTGCCACAATAGGCATGAAACCTTGGCTATACCAAAGAATCCACATTCCATATTATGACTTTATCTTAAAGATATAAGGGCCAATTTATGCCTGATTATCTTCTTTAACTATTTTACTTCCAGCTCTTCTGGAGAAGGGGTGGGGAATTATGATCCTTTTATGACTTGTGCAGTTCAACTCCCAGAATTCCTAAGCCCATGTTCAAATACCAAAATTATAAGCTCTTAATGAACGATATCTTTTCCATTTATAGCCACAATTATGATTTTTCTGATTGTATTTTAAATTTTTACATTCAACTTTAGTTTTTCAAAGCTAATACTAGCTGGCGAGAATTTATTAATAGAAAAACATGGGTACACAAATCCGAGTATGTAAGTTAATACTGCCTTAAGGAAGATGGCAGATACGTACTATGATTCAAATGAGAATGATGAAAATCACTAGTTATAACTCAAGAGGTCTAATATAATTAGGAGAAGGGGCAGAAAAATCTGTGCACGAACTACTTCAGTATTACCAAGTAAGAATACTACGAGTTCATATCATAAATCCACTTCCTGCCAAATGGTAAATAAGCTTCTTAGGTGCCAACAAAACCCAAGAGCAGCCAGTTGCATAAGGAATCATCCAAGTAGGCTGGCACAAGATAAATTGGAACTAAGACTCTGAATGTGTTGTACATAGAGTCCTTTTCAAAAATTAATTTTATATGCTGCACTTTTACTATTCTTACAGAATCAGATATTTAAAATACATTTCCATGAGGAAAAAAATCCAGAAAAGTATTTGGTTTGCATGAAAATCTTGATTCATAACTACCAGCTGTTCCCTTTTCAAATTGCTGCTTTGGAAGACAATGTTTAAAAGCTGTAATAGCTGTTCTATAGCATTTGGAATGGCACGCTAAAACATTTTACTGGACAAAATACTTGCAAACCACTGAGTCTTTTTGATTTGATAGTATGTACGGGAGAATGGTTATGCTCTCAGAAATGAGAAGAACCCCAATAAAGAAAAAGAGTTGCTATCAAGTTTTGATGAAAGTTTAAGACGGCTCTCTCAAAGCTGCTTCAATGAAATAATGCTAGGTTGTTTCTAAGGACTGAACAAAATAACTGTTTTGAAGGCTTACCTGCATCACTCAAGTTATTTTTTAAGTTATTTGGAGCATATTTAAAATATATGTGTATTAACCTTGTATCCCTACAATTTTGTAAGACCCACCTTTTAAAAAATACTCTAGGGTTAACACAAACAACCATCACTTGTAAATGGATTTATTGACTCAGCATTTGGAATTGACATCTTTTAAAATATCTCCTTACATAGGCTTAGGGGGTGGTCTCGGTGCAGCACCCTGGAAGATAAAAAAAGAAGTATTTTAGAAGACATTCATCTACTTTATTACTAATGATAAACATAACGAATTAAGGACATTCTAATTTCTATCTCAATAGAGATTTAAAATATAGCTGCCTTGTAAAACAAAGAATACTTGTACCAGTTCAAAAAAATGCTAACTGGCTCAACAGTTCATTGATAGTATACAATCCTTTTATTTATAACCTTTCATTTCTTATTAAATTAAAAAGCTGCAGATAATTATTAGCTTTTAAAAACACATTTCATCAAGGCTTTTTCCCATGACAATAACAGAAAGAACAACAAACCATACTATTAAGATTACTTCATTCCAAGATGGAATTATTTATTTATTTATTATTTTTTTTATTAAATTTATATACCGCCCCCTCTCCCAAAGGGACTCGGGGCGGTGAACAGCCAAAGTAAAAATAGACATATGAAACATATAAACAGTATTATAATATTAAAAATTAAAAGAATTAAATACAATCGGCTCTACTAAAATTTAAAATAGAGGAATTAAGAAAAATTAAAAACCAGATTAAAATTTAAAAACCCCTAGACCAGTCTGGCTTGCCGAAATAAATAAGTTTTTAATAGACGGAAGGTCATGAGATCAGAGACGGCCCTCATCTCCGGGGGTAATTCATTCCAGAGAGGGGGTGCTCCCAATGAGAAGGCCCGCATCCTCAGGGTCGCCAGCCATCCAGCCGGCGGCACCCCGAGGAGGCCGACTCTATGGGAATCAAACAATCCTGATGATGTGTAGCACATGTGAATGCAGAAAGGCAAATCCTTAGCATAACTGCTTGTGTGAGGAACATGAAAAGTGCAGCCCAGTGGCTGCATGCTGCTATATGCAGATATTCAGGGCACCATTCCATCCCTGAAACTCCTGCAATCTCTTTCTAAAATAGTCCCTGATACCAAATGTCAAAGTATTCCCTATACACCCTTGGCTTATACATGCAGCCCTCAATTTACGATTGTAACAATGGTTCAAAGCGACATGGCTTTAGAAAAAGTTATTTCCATCCTGCTCTTGCATGTACAACCTGCGCAACTGCAATTTAGGCGCTTGACAACTAGCTTGGATTTATGACCAGCTGCAGCATCCTGCAGTCATGTAATTGGGATTTGTAACCTCTTTACCCAACGTCAATTGGGGAAGATAGAATCGCTCAACAACCATGGTAAAAATGGTCATAAAATCAGGCTCGGTCACATGTGGAGTCACTTAGCAAACACACTGTTTAGTGACCAAAAATCTGATTCCAATTGTGGTTGTAAGGACTGCTTGTATAATAATGCAAAAATGGCATATTTGTACTCCACCAAGTAGGTAAGAATTTTTTTTGTTAGTAATAACGCAATAACTTGCAGTTGATCATATACTTACTGCTGGCCTGAACCGGGGAGGAGGAGTGCGGTCCTTCCGGGCCTCACGGGATCGGTTCCTCACCACCTTGCTGTGGATAGCACAGCTAACACAATAGTGAAGCTTCACATAGAGTTTGGGTAGCACATAGGCTGAGGAAAAAAACAAAAGGTAATTAGAAAATACTACAACGGTCCAATTAGATAAAACAGCCAGACTTCTGATTCCCCCTGAAAGTCTATGTTATAATCTGCCCCAGGATTCTTTTCACTAACATGAAAAAATAAATTATGGAATCTAAAAATGAGAAAGAAAAACAAGCTTCAATATTATTTTACCAAATAAGACATAATGAACAATTATGAATAAGATATTTTTATCAATCCAACTTAATCCCCTCTCAACAATTATTCATTTTAAAGCAAGGTCCCGCAAGAAAGATCTTGGTAAAAAAAAACCCACACACAATGCACAAATTCTATTACAGTACTTCAGATATTGCACTAAAATCAATGGAGTGATTATTTTTGATGACAAAAGAAAACTTTCTCATCAAAGTCCAGTTGAAATTTAAGAGAACTCTGATCTAGAGTCTATTTTTTGTTCTTTCCTGCCTATCTTTTAAAAGATCTTGAATCAGTCAAAATTACAATGCTACAAATACAAAAAAAAATTGGATGAACCACTATTAAACAGGATTAAGATATTTAATTCAAGAGCTTCCTGTCACACACAGGACAGAGTATGTACAATGAGCACCACAACAACAATCATCACGCTACTATCTCAAATACAAAGGAAGATATGACTGTTCACTGTAATGTCTTCTCCTAATCCTTTAGTTTTCTAAGCTCAATTTTACACTAACAATTAAAACCAGGGGCATTAGCAAGAGGAAGGGCTTACAATCAAAGACACTCGCTTCAGAGATATCTCGGACCGCAGCTGCTTCTACAATATTTCGGATGACAAACTTCTTAATAGCTTTGTCCTTGGGGACACAACGGGCACAGTTGGTACAGCGTATAGGCTGGACATGTCCTCGGCCCTTCTTGGCACGACCGTTGTTTCTTCTCTTCCTTGTCTATTTAAAGGAACAAAAATGTATAACAATGTTAATCAATGAAGAACAGACTGCAACGCAAAGCGATAGATGTGAGCACATGTTGTGGTAGCTCAGGTAATTCTAGAACCAAGCTCGAAAATATCTTCTTCTAAGAGCAAATGAGATTGTTACAGACAGTGCTTACTTTGATAACCAGGAAGCATTGCTATCCTGTCACTAACTCCTCAAGACTCTAACTCAAAGGTACATTTTGCATATAGCTTTGATACTTTCCAAGCTTCCAAAAACTGTAGTTTTATAAATTTATATTTGCACCAATATTCTTTCTGTATGTTTGTATGCATACAGAATCAGTACTGCTTTTTTTCCCCAGATAAGGAAGTCAAATGTAAACAGCAAATGCACATACATGTGTACGAGGGATAAGCAAAGTTGTCCATCTTTTCCAGTATGTTTAAACACTGGCTTCTTGGGATCTATTATTATAAATACAATACATCCCAAGAAATCAATATTTAAACCCACAAACTGGAAAAGATGGATATCTATTCTTATCTTTGCACACCTTAAGATTTATTTCTTATTGTCCTCCCTAGCAAAATAGTCTCAACATTTGCCTCTTGCACTTGACTTTTTAAAATAAAATCCTAGTAATAATCAATTAATCGAACGTTTTTTTAAAAAATTGGAGTAAGGGGCCTTTGATGAGCCTTTCAGAAAACGGCTAGGCCACTCCAGGAAAAAAAAAAAAACATTTAAAGATGCTTGGGTTATTCAGTTGAACTATCACACTATCAACTTCACACTAAATCCTGTTTGTATAAAGTGCTTTCGCTAAATATTCCTTCACTGGGATTTCTTTTTCCCCCAGGCGAAGCCAGAATGAAGGGAAGAACATGTGTGTTAGCCAAATGCTAACCCAGCTTAGTCTCAGACGCCATTTAAGTCCGGCCCGCCCTACTGGAATGGTCTCCCTTAAACGGGGGGCCCTCCAGATGTTTCCGAGTGCGAACCCCATTATTATTCCCAACTAGCAACAACACCGCAGCCCAGCACGCGAGGAGGCCAACGGACCCGGAGAAGCCGTCCCCCCTCCCTCTCGGCGTAAGACCTCGAGCTAAGAACGTTAGCCGTGTCCCGCGAACTTCTCGAGAAAAGGAGGACTTTACCACTGAGGTGACGGGCGGGGGGGGAGGATGATTGTGCCAGGAGCCCCAAAATACCAGAGAAGGGCGATCCTGACCGCAAGTCTAGCTTTCCGCCAAGCTTGCTCAAATAGGACGCGTATGCCGTGGGCCAAGATTTAACGGAACAGCCACCTCCCCTCCCTCGGGTAATTTCACGGATGTCTCAAATTCCGCTCTCACGTTCTCCAGGGCTGGTTTTTGTCTCACGCGCTTCCCCTTTGCGGCCCACTACCTCACGCGCGCGTTACCCACCATTTTGACGGTGAGGAGGCGAAAGAAGGTCCGACCCTTTCCTTGGGATTTTTATATTGCTTTCCTCCGCGAAGCGGAAGTACTTCACCCTACTTCCTCCTACCATCAAAACTCTTTCATTCTCTCAGAAGGTTTAAGGAGTGAGAATAATTCGACAATTAGTAAAAAGTGTTCTAACGGGGAAAAAAAGATTCGTTCTGGTTTCTCGGTGTAACTCTGAGGTTATATATTTTCATATAGTTATGAATGAGACTATTTTCTAGTTTACAGCGGAAGGATATTGTACCCCGTGAAAACTTGAAACTTCCCGAGGTATCCCAGAATACATCACGGGTGCGTAACTTGAATTTATTGCGTCGGTTTAAAGAAGTGCACATTGGGAGTTGTGGTTTTTCCCCCTTCTTCTAGCGTTACCTCATAGCGGGCGTGCGAAGAGTTGTACTTTTGTTCTTTTGCAGAGCATTTGCTGACATGATGGAGGGGAAGAGAAGCCTTGAAGAATTTGCAGGAGAGCCCCAGTATATTTTTGCTCCCGTTGTTCCATTTTTAAAAAGTTACATTGTAATTATTTGTCATTTTTCATAGTGTTTGTTGCAATAAATCCAACATGTAATCATAGTTTAACTTGCAGTAGTAGCATTTTTAACTGTTAAGCTTTTATACCTTTGGAGTTTTAGATGGATCTCCAGCATTATTGGGGGCAATATGTGATTCCGTAAACCTCTTAGAGAGGGCTGAAAAGCACTGTGAAATTTATTTTATTTTATTTATTAGTTTCCTATACCGCCCCTCTCCCTGCAGGGACTCGGGGCAGTGTACAGCCAGAGTTAAAACACAGTGCAAATACAATCTTTAAAAAACAATTAAAAAAAATAAGGTGGCTAAAAGATAAAAACTCAACTGAGAGTATAAAAGACTAAAAACCAATTAAAACAAATTTAAAATCCTATAAAACCCTAGGCCAGACCGGCTTGATGAAATAGGTATATAAGTCTAAGTGCTATTGCTATATTCCATAGGAGAAAGCGCATAGTCAGAATTCTATTTTGAGGTAGACTGAATAAAAATGGCTCATGTTAGGTATCTACTCAAGCAGCTTTGTTTACTTTGTTTTACCTGTAAACAAAAACATTGTGAACAACTGGTTGCAGGAATTGGTTTTGGCTAGCCTAGAGAAAAGGAGGACTGGGGGGTGACACAATAGCAGTATTCCAGTATTTGAGGGGCTGCCACAAAGAAGAAGGGGTCAACCTATTCTCCAAAGCAGCCAAAAGCAGAAGCAATGGATGGAAACTAATCAAGGAGAGAAGCAACCTGGAGTTAAGGAGAAACTTTTTAACAGTGAGGACAATTAACCAATGGAACAGCTTGCCTTCAGAAGTTGTAGGTGCTTCATCACTGGAGGCTTTTAAGAAGAGATTGAACAGTCACTTATCTGAAATGGTATAGGATCTCTTGCTTGAGCAGAGGGCTGGACTAGAAAACTCCAAGGTTCCTTCCAATTTCTGTTCTGATTGTATTATTAAGACTGGAGACAAGTTTGTGGATGATTTGGAATGGGTACTTTTTGACAAATTCAGATTATCCTCTGGATCCCCATGTTAATATGATTGCAAATCAAAGCTATATGGGCTTTTTGTATATTGCAAATGAAGCAGGGTGGTGACTTACCCATTTCCAGAGCTTTGATGAGGCCTGTTGGTTAAAGGTCTTTTTAATAATATAGGTGACATTCTCCTATAATCTGAAGTAACAGACTGTCTTTCGGGCAGCATCAGAATAACTACAAGTATGTCTTAGCTGTTTCATAATGTGTTGCAAATAGTGGATAGTGTTCAAACATAAAGAGTTTGAAAGGCAGAACAGGAATAGTATTGGTGCTTTTGAACTTTGGTTTTGGAGAAGACTCCTGAGATTATTGTGGACAGCCAAAAACAAAAAACAAATAGATAATTGAACAAATGAACCTGGAGTTCTCACTTGAGGCACAAATGATCAGGCTCAAATTATCACTACTTCTGATACATTATACAAAGGCATAACTCTCTGGAGATGGCTCTAATGCTAGGAGAGGTAAGAGAAAGAGGTGCACAACCAGCAGCAAGGTGGATGGATTCAGTTACAATGATGAGTGTTGAAAGAACTGAAAGACCAGGTTAAAGCCAAATGACCATAAAGAAACTCTATGAATGTGATTGCTAAGAGTCAACTACATACATGTGATGACACAATGACATAATCAATTCAGACATAAGTATTGCAGTGGATATATGAATTTCTATGCATTCGAGATAGAATAACCAGCCATTGTAGTATTAGCACTGGTAAAACTCAATGGCTAACCTTGTAAAGCATATTTAACTGAGGAAAACTAAAATGACCCATTTTAGAGTTAGTCTCAAACTTGGGCTTGTTTGGAATAAAACCAACTCAGGCTGTTGTCCACAGGGTTGACCAAAGAGTTAATTTCCTAAAAATGGTTCAGAAGTTCTAGGAAGCCCTTATGAAAATGAGGAATTTTAGACATCTCATCTGTATATCTCTCTTCATTTTTAGTAATGTTTCTGGTGGTGCCAATCCTGATTGTGTCACTGGGGATTTAAAAATTATTTTCATTATAATTAAAAATGCCAGAAAGTTGGAAAACAAGTGACATCTTTTCATTCCTTTGATTGCAATTGCACTTCGCAATCACATTTTGATTTATATACCATTTCATAGTGCTTTACACCCCTCTCTAAGCGGTTTACAGAGCCAGCCTCTTGCCCCAACAATCTGGGCCTCATTTTACCTACCTCGGAAAGATGGAAGGCTGAGTCAACCTTGAGCCCAATGAGATTTGAACTGCCAAATTGCAGTCAACAGAAGTAGCCTACAGTACTGCATTCTAACCACTGTGCCATCACGGCTCAATGTATTATCAAGCCACAACATTAACAGAAGGGAATTTCAGTTAGCTAAGTCATGTGAACCATGGATTATAGGTGAATAATGTTGCAATAAAATGGCTCTTGCCATTAGTGTTAAAATTTTATGTCTGAAGTTTTAGCACAACGTAGACATAATTATTGGTATGATACCCTTGTTGTGTTAGTATATAAATTGGCAAAGGTAACTGTTAACCATTGACCAATAACCCTAATACATTTGGGAGGGAATGGGTGAAACAGTTGAAGTACATAGTTCTGACATAATTAATACAAAAATCACTGATGAGCAAAAAAAGAAACAAGAGACAATAAAATTATTATAATACCATATAGTATCATATTCTTACTTAGATGGCTGGGAACAGATTATAGCATGGGTAGGATACCTAGAAGTTTCATTTTTATGTGAGTTATTTTATAGTCAGATATTTTATTTTGCTAGTATATAATTTCATATACAAGTGAACATATGTATATATACACTCATTTTTTGCTGGTGTTACTATTTTGAGAATTTAAATCTTGGGTGAAATTTTAAAAATGATGTGCTTGGTAATAGATTCTCCAAATATTAACATCACAAAAATGGAAAACTGAAGTAATGAAAACCTGGTCCTTAAGGTGGCTCTCTATCATCAGGTAAGGAGAGTTCTTAAAGTGAAGTGCAGATACAAATTCAATACATTTTCTATCTATAGTGCAATAATCAGACATTCAGCCTGATCATTTGGCAGTATGAAAATAAGCTTGGGAAATCCATGGTGAGCTTTATGTATGAAGGGGTACAGATTTGTCTATGTGGATTTCCAAGGATGTACCAGGGAATACTTAATGTTGGATCTTTATGTTTGATTAATATTTACATTTGTTTTGCTGCAATCTCAACTTTCAAAATGAGTATCCCAAGTGAGGGCAGATTCAACATGTTGAATCATCATCGTGAATAAACATCAATCAACAACTGGCGACTCACCAAAATGAACCCTGCACTTCCAACCTCATATAACTAAAAAAACTTTTCACATTGCTACAAACCATGCACAAGGGCTCAGTTTACATCTTTATTCAGCTCCGTTTCATCAAGTAAGTAATCATACATTTATTTATTTATTTTATTTATTTAACATATTTATATACTGCCCTTCTCCCGAAGAACTCAGGGCGGTGTACAGCCAACCATAAAACATTCTACAATTATAAAAGTTAAAAGAAAATTAAATATCCTAAGGCTGCCTTTAAGATTGTACCCTCTCCCAATAAATTAATATAACCCCGAATATTAAAATCCCAATTTAAAACTCCAAATACTAAAAATTACTCTAAAAGTCCCACTTCAGCCCAGGCTGGCCTGCTCAAAGAGCGAGGTTTTCAATGCACGTCTGAATGTTCTCAGGTCGGTGTTGTTACGTAATCCAGAGGCAGACCATTCCAGAGGATGGGAGCCCCCACAGAGAAGGCCCTATTTCTCGGGGTCACCAGGTGGCACATAAATGCCGTCGGTACCCGAAGAAGGGCCTCTCTGTGGGAGCGATGCATATGCAGTGCTAAACTTCTAATAATAGAATATAACCCAGCCACAACAAACTACCCCACCACTCCCAATCACTTGATTAGAATGCAGTCTTTAGAATTAAAAAGTGTCTTTAAACACAAGCCAGAATGCTGCTTCTCCATACGTACTTGTGCAAATAGTGATCAATAGTGAAAATGGTAGAAAGGGGAGAAAGAATTGCTGTCTGCTTCTGAAATTGATAACTGCTAGGCACATCAGATAGAATCAAGATGACAGGGGCTTCACTTATAACTTGCATATAGTCTAGTTTCAAAAGCTGGCTTCAGACTGAACCATTGGCAAAAAATAAATTTCCCCTGTCCAGCAGCCTGCTGGTTAGAGGTGTAAAAGCCATCAGAGAAAAAGAATGGATTTTCATGGTTAATTAACTGGATTAAGACAGCCACAAAGAACACCAATCCACCTCTACAATGAATTAATATGTTGTGTGAACCAAGCCAATAAGTGAACCCATATCATCTGACTGGGAGCTTTTTGCCTAATGTTGGCATGTGGAATCTAACAGATTATCCCATTGACCCCGAAGTTCATACTGAGATACAGTATAGTATATTGAGCTGTGTGTGGAATCTGAGCGTTATGCATGTTCTGAATGTAATTTTAAGAAAACATTCGGATCCCAAACATCCCACTTCGAGGCTAATATTTATTTGCCATCCCATTGGCTATTTTGGTTCAGGTGGCTCTAGTTCGGAGGAAACAAATACTTCGTGCAATGGAAATCAAAGAGCTCGCATTTAAGTCCCGCCAGGAATACTTGACGCTGCCAAGCGTCAAAGTCACCCTCAACTATTTCCACCCTTTCCATCCCCACCCCCCACAGTGCTGAGACGCGTCAAGAGTTACAATGACTGGCAGCCCGATCCTCAAACCAGTTAAACAGGAGCCTTTGGATTTAAGCCGGCTTAGTCCTATTGAGCGAGAGCTAAACCCTGGAGAGGCCCAGGAAGCCGAGAGGGGGATGCGGTAGCCAAGACTCCATCCTGCTGCTCCGCCCTGGATTAAAAGCCTTGGCGTCTGAATTTTATGACGGGGTGGCGGGATTGTCTGCGGGGATCGAGATCTCCAGGGTCCGCTTGGAGGCAGGAGTTGTGGGGAGCGGTGAGTTTAAGGGGCAGCCGAGCAAAGGGAAGCCGATGCATCTGCAAGGGCGGGAACGGCGGGGGGGGGGGGGGGGCAAATCAGGCGGAGTCCAAGAACAAAATCCGGGTGGGGAGAGGAGGGTTTTCTCGCGGAGTTCTGTAGAGTTTTTTGGGGGCGGGGGGTGTAGGGGAACGTCCACCGCCTCTTTGTGAAGTTCAGCGGCGGGGCCGCGGAGTCCTGACACCGGCGGGCTAGGTGGCGTTTTTGCGGCCCTTTGAGGGAACCCCTTCGCTTCCTTTGTCCAGAGCGGCTACTTCGTCACTGGCTCTCCGCCCCACCGGGCTACAGCCAAGCACGTCCGCCCCAGGCTGTCTAGATACGAAGGAAGGAAGGGAGGGAGAAAAGGAAGGAGATAAATGAGAAAGGCGGAAGATGAGGAAGGGAGGGAGGGAGAAAGGAGATAAATAAGAAAGACAGGAGATGAGGAAGGGACAAGGGAGAAAAGGAAGGAGATAAATGAAAAAGACAGGAGATGAGGAAGGGAAAAAGGAAGGAGATAAGTGTGGAAGGAAGTCAAGAAGGAGATAAATGAGGAAGGAGGACAGTAAGGAAGGATAGAAATGTGGAAAGAAAGGAATGAGATGAATGTGGAAGGAAGGTAGGAAGGAGATATATGAAGGAAGGAAAGAGGGAAATGTGGAAAGAAGGAAGGAGAGAAATGAAGGAAGAAGGGAGGAAGAAGATGAAGGAAGGAGATAGATGAGGAAGGAAGGATGGAGAGAAATAGGTGGAAGGAAGGAGCATGAGTTTCTCTTCTTCCTTCTTGACAACAAAATACCAGATTTTTGCTTTGTGTTTTATGATGAAGAAAGGAAGGGGGAACTTTCCCTGTGTCTTGTTAACCAAGCCTGAATAATAACACAGGATTTGGGGGTCTTCCTATCAGGCCATTTTTTTCCACCCAAAAGTTCTCTAGCCTCCCAGAGAAGAGTCAATTAGACTTTGTAACTGGGAGAGGGAGGGAGGGAGAGAGAAAATGGATATGGAGAATTACAGGATCCAATAAAAAAATTCCACCCCCCCAGTTTTCTGATGCCTGTGGAGATTGAGAGGCGTCAGAGGAACCCAGAAGGGGTAATGCATGATGGGAGGTAGCCCCTTAACTCTGCAAAAAAATGTTAAGGGCTCTGTGAACTTAGCCTGCACTTGGTGTCTTCATTTAATATATCTCTGTGATGTTTTTTTTAAGTCTATTATAGCTTACCCAATAAATAAGGAAACCACAAATGCCAGGAAAATATTTAGGCAACACCCGTCATTACACCTCTGATGGCTCCAAGTGATAAATTTTGATGAGTATTGATTGAGAATATTTGATATTTGTTTTCCTTCCCCTCCCCCAAACAAGTGCACGTTGTCATAAATGGAAGGGGAGAGTCTGTGCATTTGGTCGGCCCAAAGGCAGAACAAGAAGCAATAGATGGAAACTTATCAAAGACAGATCCAGTTTAGGACTAAGGATAAATTTTTTGACAGAATTAATCAGTGGAACGTCTTGCCTCCAAGAATTGTGGGTGCTCCATCACTGGAGGTTTTAAAGAAGAGATTGGACAGCCATTTTGTCTCAAATGGTATTGGGTCTCCTGCTTGAGCAGGGGGGTTGGACTAGAAAACCTTCAAGGCCCCTTCCAATCCTGTTATTCTGTTAACAGAGCTGATCCCAAGCTCTTAGGTAACTAACCAGGGGTCAAAGCCTTATCAGAAATGTCAGAAACCATTCATAGTGGTTCACTCTCTTTGGTTATCAATGCAAAGGGCCTGACCAGAACATTTGATGAAAATTTCCCTTGAAAATATCATGTGCTTTTCAGAGTACATAGTATATAGATGGAGAGCTGTAAATCAGCTTGTACAGGAGAAATGTAGGACTGCTACATTGATGCATAAAATCAATGAAATTGAGGTTTCCTTATTCTCAGTCCAAAGTTGATGTGCTCTGGCAGAGACTGTGTGTGCCTTCGAGTTAATTGTTGACTCCTGGTGACCGCCTGGGCTAGTCACTGAAGTTGTATTGGCCAGATTTCAGAAGTGGTTTGCCCTTGCCTGCTTCCTAGGGCTGAGAGAGAATGACTGGTCCAAGGTCACTCAACTGGCTTTTGCCTAAGGTAGGGCTAGAACATCCAGTTTCCTGGTCATAAAATGAAGCAAAGTTCACTTAACAAGTGTCTTGCTTAGCAACATAAATTTTGGGCTCAATTGTGGTCATAAGTAGAGGACTACCTATACATGAAGTATATGGGGAGGTATTTCCCAATTAATGAATGTAACTGGGATTGGGAACTTTGTCTCTAACCACCAATATATGGTCATAAACCAGAAAAATCATGTGATTGCAGTGATTTATGCCAGCAGTTCTTGTCATGGCCATGAAGTGAATGAATAACAGTTGTTGAATCATATCACATGATCATAATTTGTGACTTCCTGCTGGTTTCCCCATTGACTGTGCTTGACAGAAACCATCAGCAAAGATCACAGAATGGTGATCACATGACCACGGGATCTGCAATCCTTATAATTGTGCATAAATTGCCAGATGCCCACATCATAATCCCATGACCACAGAGATGCTGCAATTGCCCTCACTTCAAGGACCATCAATAATCCCATTTGTTTACCGCTGCTGTAACTTTGAATGGTTGTTGAATGAGTGATCACTAAGCAAGGACTACCCATATATCAATTCAGAAAAGGTTGGCATAAGCCATAGCACTTTTTTTGTGTACTGAAAAAAAATATACAGATACAGATAATCAGTTGGAAGGGACCTTGTAATTCATCTAGTCCACACACCCCTGCCTAAGCATGAGACCCTACACCATTTCTGACAAATGGCATACAATTGGAACAAAACAGCTATGATCACAATCAAGTGAAACATCTTTATTTAGCAGAGTCAGCATCTTTTTTAATAACTTACACAGCAGCATTACTGCTTGTTGTTGCAATAAATTTGTGGCTTTTACTCTTTTGATTATATGTCATGCATTTTAAATTTAGTCCTGGGGCTGTAAATGTATATATGGGTATGTGTGTCACATATGACCTAGACTCTGCCATATTTAAATACTGTCTTGTCAGTCTGTTCAAGAGAAGCTCCTGAAATGAACGATCTACTATCCTCAATTTTACCTCTCTCTCTCTCTCTTTTTTTTTAAAGAAGAAACTCAAAGGTTTATGTGCACAATCCCAAACTCCTTGGGGGAAAAGAGGAGACAAATTTATAAGGGGTGTTTTATGTCTGTTTCTTTCCAGGAAGAAGCTCCAAGATAATTGGACAAGAGCTCTGAGCTGGTCACCTGATAGGCCTTGGCTCCTGGCATCAAGCCCACAGTTGTGTGGAGTTGTTTTTCATAGTGGCTGTTGGGTGGATTTAGTAGCACAGAAGGGCAAGAGCGTGAAAATAGGGGAGGCTCCCAAAATAGCAAGACAATAATGGGTGGTAGGGAGTGGGGGGAGGGATAAGCCTGGATTTGGAAATATCTCCAGCAAGATAAAATACCTGATTTGAGTGCATAGGTGTGGCTGACTAAGCGTGAGAGGTAGAAGTTCAGGCAACATTTGACAAAGAGGCGTGCCTGGTACGCAGAAAATGGAGAAGGTGCCAGCAGGGCCAGGACCAACAGAGGCACCAGAACGAGCAGGAAGGGATCATTTTGCCATTCAGCCTAGGATCAGATGGGAACAACTCCCCCATGGGGCAATGTTACAGCCGGAGGGCATGCCTACCCAGTGGTGGGAATACCTGAAGACTATGCCTTCCCCGGCCACAGTATGGGGCAGCCCAGGCCTCCCGGATCTGACTTCTTTGGATGACTTGATTGCTTTTGAGAGAATGTTTGGAGTCCGTCAGTGGCCTAGACTGAAGCCGGCGTTCAGGGCAGAAGGCCAGCAAGCACTGAATGGCAAGAACACTAGAGGCAAAAAAGCCTGTGGGAAAGTGAAGACCATCTTGCTGCACGAAAGCTCCCCCAGCACGGAGCTACACCGCCAGCGCTTCAGGCGATTCTCTTACCAGGAAGCCGAGGGGCCTCGGGAGGTCTGCGGCCGCCTGCGAGAGCTCTGCCATTGCTGGCTGGAGCCAGAGTGCCGCACCAAAGAGCAGATTGTTGAGCAGCTGGTTTTAGAGCAGTTCTTGACCGTCTTGCCTCAGGACATCCAAAATCAGGTCAGGGAACGTAGCCCAGAGACCTGTGCCCAAGCAGTGGCCCTGGCCGAAGGCTTCGTTTTGCGGCAGCAAGAAGACAAGCAGCAGGAGGAGCAGGTGAGGCCTGTTTGTTCCAGGACAAGCAGTAGGCAAGGTGCGGCTTCAGACCTGGCCCCCTTCTCCCTCTGCCTGTGACATCGGATGCTACGTTTAAGACGTGTCCACCTCAGGCTAGCAAATTGACGCCACTTCTCTTAGGGTCGAACCCGTGGCTCCTGCCAGTCCCAGATCAAGAGGCCAATGCTGAAGGATGGTTGACCCGTTCACCTTTTTGTTTAAAAACGTGCAGTAACGGCTACAATTGCTGAATAAACTGGCAGCGAGGAAACCTGCTCATCTCTTTAGTCACCTGCTGGGAATAAAGAGAAAGGAAGTGGTCCCCCATTAATGGAAAAAGACCCCCTTCTTTCCCGTTTGACTAGTTTTCAACTGCTGAAGCCTCAGGTTTCCAAAAACAGGCTGCAGAAGCTGGAGCACTGAGAAAAAGCAAAATGGGAAATATAATTTGTACCATACAGGTAGTCCTCGGCTTACAACAGTTCATTTAGTGACTATTCAAAGTTACAACAGCACTGAAAAAAGTGACTTGTGACCTTTTTAAACACGACTGGTGCAGCATCTCCATGGTCACATGATCAAAATTCAGAGGCTTGGCAACTGGTTCATATTTATGATGGTTGAAGCATCCTGGGGTCGTGTGATCAGCTCTGGCGACTTTCCGACAGGCAAAGTGGGTGGGGAATGCAGATTCACTTAACAAGCATGTTACTCACTTAGCAAATGCAGTGATTCACTTAACAACTTTGGCAAGAAAAGTCATAAAGTTTGGCAAAACCCACTTAACAAATGTTTCACTTAGCAACATAAATTTGGGGCTCAATTGTGATCGTAACTCGAGGACTACCTGTATTAGCTTCTGATGGCATAGAAGTAGCAATAAAGGGAGAATTTTGCGCTGCTTTCTCTGATGGTTTCAAAATGCTCCTCGTTGGAGCATGGCCTGATGGGGGAGGCAGCCAAGTGCTCCTACAAACTCATCACTATTGGGAATCAACATGCTCATAGGGATAAAGAGGAGTGAATGTTGGCCTTCCATCTTTGGTGGAGTTCAGCTCCCATAATCCCCGACCAATGGCAAGTATTCTACCAGGCTGGAAGGAAAACTGAAATTTAACAAATCTGGAAGGCTTACTAATTTCTCGCCCCAAACAACTGAGAAAGTCCCCCAATTCTGCTTCTAAATGCTCTCTGCAGTTGTAACATTACACAAACATATCATTCTAAAAATATATAAATGATTGCAGAAGTGGAAGTTCCATTCTTCAACACAGAGAGAGAATATTTCTACCAAATAAATGGAGCATAATAATAATATTATTAAATTCAGGTCATAATGAAAGATACTTTACTTGAGATCTGGAGATGCTTAAGTGATGAAAGGGGGTGAACTATAAAGTTTCCACTAAATGTTGACATTTATAAAAGCAGTTTTTATTGTTCTTTCACCCAGTTCTGTTTATAAGGTTTCATTTTTTATCACTAGCTGCTTATCACTCTTTTACTCTTTTGTTGTTTCTATTTCCATCTTCAGAGAAACCTACCAAGGAGGGGGGAAAATAGTTGTGCACAATAGTTTGGTGGTATTGAAAGTTATTTTACCGTGGGATCACACAATATTCTGATTCCTAAGACATGATGGATGGAAGATTTAATATACACAACACAATAACCTAAACTAAACAAATCATATTATGGCACACAGAGATTGTGTGTAAATCCAGCCAGCCATTCTCACTCTCTATCAGTAAAACCTGGGTGCTGGGAAAATGCTATAATCTTGGAGACTCCTCCTGCCTTGGTTAAAATAGCCCATAATACATATAAATTGCAGTCATGTTTCACTTTGATTGGCAGGAATTGTTTTTTAGAAGCTTGCATAGTATTCTTTTAAATCTTAATAGCTGAGATCAGCTGCACAACTCCTTGAATCAATGTACACTGTCTATAGTCCAGTACACCTTCACCCATCATGGTTCTATGAACTTGACCTTCATTGTTGTTTCAGGGGACTCAACCATCTCAAGAGCTGGCTGTGGATTTTTCAAAAGCACGGAGGCTGTCAGTGGAAGTCAGGCAGCAGCAATCGGGCACCCGGAGAAGGAGGGTCGATATTGTTAACCTCTCAAAGGGTAAGGACATCTTTAGCCTCAGGTTGTAATTTGCCGTTTTTGAATAGCTATGAATTGATGTCTTCATGGAATAGATGGCATTTTTAGGACAATAAGATGTATAAAGGATGGGGTGGGAATTGTATGAAGAGAATAAGAGTTGGGGGGGACTTTAAAGGTCTTTAAGTCCAGGGGTCCCCAATCCCTGGGTCTTGGCCCACTACTAGATCTCGAGTCTTTTGGAATCGGGCTGTGGAAGTGCTGGGTGAGCGCATGCTCTCCATTTGCATGAGTGGCCGGGTGCGCATGCCCGCTACTTGAGCAAATGGAGCTGCATGCGGGCTTGCGTATCACACGCATGTAACCGTCTTCCTCCCCCGCCAGTTCACAAAGCTGAAAAGGTTGGGGAACTCCATTCTAGTCCAACTTCCTGCTCATGTAGGAAATTCTACATCAAAATATTAAAAGTGTAAGAACAGAATATAAAATTTAAAAGAGGCAAGAAATGTTAAACATTAATTAAAAGGCAGAAAGGGCTTTCAAGGTGCTAACTAGCCCCATGGCTGCATGCCCCTCTGTGCCCCACAAGTAAGGCTGCAAAGCCATGTTTTCATATTTTTATGGAAGCTCAGGAGAATGGGGGCTGCTGCCTCAACTTTGAGGGGAGAGTGTTCCACAGAGTGGGGGCAATGGCAGAGAAGGCTCTCTTCCTGGACCCCGCCAGAATTCTTTAATAATGGGGCCCGCAATGTACCTTCCCTGCCTGATCTGGTGGGCCGGGCTGATGTAATGGGATGAAGATGGTTCTGTAGGTAATCTTGTCCCAGGCCATGCAGGACTTTAACCAACATCTTGAACACCTTGGAGAACAAGAATATTTAGAAAAGCATCTATGACAGAAGTCTCCAAACATGGCAACTTTAAGACTTGTGGACTTCAACTCCCAGAATTCTAGGAGTTGAAATCCACAAGTCTTAAAGTTTCCAGATTTGGGGACCCCTGATCTATGAGGTCACCTCTGCTCTCGTTACCTCCCGCCTAGATTATTGCAATGCTCTCTACATGGGGTTCCCCTTGAAGAGCATCCGGAGGCTTCAACTGGTGCAGAGTGCGGCCGCGCGGGTGAACTTGGGGGCTTCTCGGAGCTCCCATATTACACCCTCCTGCGCAAGCTGCACTGGCTTCCGGTAGCTTTCCGGGTGCGATTCAAGGTGCTAGTGACCATCTTTAAAGCGCTCCATGGCTTGGGACCCGGGTACTTGCGGGACTGCCTGCTGCCACCATCGGCCTCCCGCCGACCAGTGCGCTCCCACAGGGTTGGCCTCCTCGGGGTGCCGCAGGCTGGCCGATGTCGGTTGGCGGCACCAAGGGTGCGGGCCTTCTCTGTGGGAGCACCCTCCCTTTGGAATGAGCTACCGGCGGAGATGCGAGCCATTACTGACTTACAGGCCTTCCGACGAGCACTTAAGACCCACCTTTTCCAACAGGCTGGTCTGGCGTAATGTTATGAGTAGGGTTTTTAATTTGATTTTAATTTTTTATGGGTTTCATTGGTTTTAGCCATCTATTTAATTAATTTTTAAACTCTTTTTTAACTTTTCTGATTGTATGTTTTTATTGTGGCTGTTCACCACTCCGAGTCCCTTTTTGGGAGAGGGGGCGGTGTACAAATCGAAATAATAAATAAATAAATAAGGTGCTCCTTCTTAGCCATGATCTGTGGAGCTGTATTGTGATCATCTTTGTCCCCTTACAGGTGTCAATCTAGCTAGCAGAACTGAGGAGCTGGAACAGCAGCCTCTTGAGTCCAAGGAAGAGGGGAATGTGGCAGTCCATCCAGTCTCAGGGGGAACCCAAAGGAGAGAGAAAAGCCATGTCTGCATCGAATGTGGCAAAAGCTTCACGCGCCCCTCAGATCTAGCAAAACATCTTAACGTTCACACAGGCGAAAGACCCTACCTTTGTGTCGAGTGTGGGAAAAGCTTTAGCCAACTTTCCCATCTTACAAGACATCAGAAAATCCACTCGGGAGAGAAGCCTCACATCTGTTCCGAGTGTGGAGATACCTTCAGCCAACGGGCATATCTTGTCAGCCATCAAAGGAGTCACTCGGGAGAGCAGCCATACCACTGTTCTTATTGCCAGAAATGCTTCAGCCACCAGTCTGCTCTGAAGATCCACGAGCGGAACCACATGGGCCAGAAGCCCTATGCCTGCACCGACTGCGGGAAACGGTTTGTGTCCTCCTCTTCTCTCACGACACACAGAAGGATCCACACAGGAGAAAAACCTCACGCCTGTGGGGTGTGTGGGAAAAGGTTCATCCAACACTCCAACCTGGTCTCTCACCAGCGGACGCACTCGGGGGAGAAGCCATTTTCCTGTAAGGTGTGCAGCAGGAAGTTTGCCTACCCTTCGGATCTTACCCGGCACCAAAAAATCCATACAGGAGAGAAACCTTACGCCTGCGATGAGTGTGACAGAAGATTCACCAGGCTGTCTGATCTCATTACACACCAACGTATCCATACGGGAGAAAAACCATACCGCTGCCTTGAGTGCGGGAGAAGATTCAGGCAGAGGGGTGTGCTGGTGAAACATCAGAGGTGCCATTCAAAAGAAAATCCAAAAGGAAGTGAGGCTCTCCAGTCCAGTGAGTCTCAAGTTAGAAGTCAATTCAAAAGTCATGAGATGAAACTGGAGAAAGAACTGGAAGATCAGGAGGAGAACCCAGTTTGATTCTCTTTCCCAGTCCCTGATGCTTATCGCTGTTATACTGCTGCTTATAGAGGAATCAATCATTCCATAGGATAAAGAATCGACTCTTTTGTTCTATTCCTCTACTACTAACTAAAAAGTGGACATGGAGGTTGTTGATGATGATGTAATGAAGCTCATTGTGCTCTCTATTCGCGTTTTTATAAGTAACACTCCAAAAAGAGAAGGGGCTTTTATAGATGGGTTTGTAACTTCAGGCGAGAAAAGGCAGGAAGAATAATCTTGCCTTTTCTTCTATTATATGGCTGGTTTTCCTTTACCTGCAAACAGTAAACTTTTGAAGCAGTTGAAATGACTCTGCGTGCAGCAGTTGGAGTAAATCTTTTCCAAATAATTGACTGTCCTTTGGTAGCCAGGTAAAAGAGAAATAGCTCTTTTCGGAAAGAATAGCTTCGGAACAACTCAAATGAGACAGAAACTGGACAGAAACATACCAGAACACCTGGTATGTTCAAGGTCTGGTTAGGACAATGATTGCTTTTACTCTATATGGTGATTTAAATGCAGTTTTTTCTCTGCCTGAAATATCAGGCAGAGATTAGAAAAACAGACAGATCATCATAAGGTCAGCAGGTCCTGGGCAATATAAATGCTAGGATAATGGTATGAACTGGTAATCTTTTTAGATTGGCAATGATGATAGTTCTGTCAGCTTCTACTTCTTTATATTAAAACCCAAGCAGCTGTCAATCCATCTGGGGTATTGGATGTCATCCTCTCATTTCTGCCCTGGCTCATGTCCAATAGAATTTGAAGGATAAGGATGTGATAAGGATAAACTTTTATCAGGTTGGGCCTTTGGTACCATCTTGCCTAAATGGCCACATATCTCTTAAGAGATCAGAAAGGGCAACTTTCCAAACAATAAAAAATATATTCAAAGAAAGGGCAACTTTCCCAGCTTGTAACTAGAAATTCTTGAAAGGAGCTAGTAAAATTTATGATTGGGGCTTTTTGTGGTCATGTCAGTTGTGGATGCTTCACTAACTCTAGTAAGTCTTCTGAATTACACTATCTAATGTTTTATTCTGAGATTTATTTTTTATAAATTATAGCAAGCAGATAACTCCCCAAAGTATGGAACTTCATTGATTGTTCCATGCTTGCATATAGTCTGACTGATATGTTCCAGGCAACAAACATACCTCCCAGTTATAATATTAATGAAGGAAAAGTCATGGATGAAGCTCTAGACTAGATTGCAGATGGAGATGTGAGCAAAAGGAGGAATATGTAAATGTGGTTTGTGCATCGTGGGGACTTGTAGCAAATGAGCTCAGTTTTTATTGGCTGCTGCTACTTTTATTTTATTGAGACCTAGCTTCAGATATTCAGACAGAGAAACTTAACTTGCTCAATTGTATCTATTAAAGGTTCTGGAACTATAGGAGGCAAAATAGATAGCAATTCAATTTATCTCAGTGGCTGATGTCCCACTGCTGTTTTCTGGCCAGTATCGCCATTTACAGTAAATAGAAATAAATTGAACACAACATTGGTAAATTTAGGATTGGTACTATCCTAAGGGAAGAAATAATAGCTCCCGAGAGTGCTCTATTGATGATGATGAAGTGACACCTGTTCTAAAAGTGCAGGACATATTTTAGAACGAATTCAAACCTTTAATATATATTTAGAAAAGTCCTACCTACAACTTTAGGCAGGACTACAGTATGTGTAAGATTCTGAAGTGGTCAAGAACTTAGCATGTTGAAGAGGTTATATTTAATATTAACATTGCATTAAAGAGGTTATTAATGTTCACAATTGTGAAGATAAAATTTATAAATATGCTGGTAGAATTCCAGAAGCAAGGTGTGCTTATTCAGACCCAGATGCTTAATCATTAAGCATTTGGGCACTTAAATAACCTTTTGCTCCCCTCCAATAATGAACTGACAATTGGATATCTTTCAGCAGATATCCAATGCACAAGTCACATACTTTTAGAAGATGCCTAAGTTAGAGGCAAAAAATACTGACAGTCTGACATGATTTTAATAAACAGAACTATGATCCTATTTATTATTAGTCCTCTTTTTCTTAAGTTTGGAAAGGTAAGCAATAAGCCAGTTGTAAATATTTTTTCCTTATTTTGCTTCATCACCTCAACCTAGCAGTTAATTTCCCTAAGATAAATACACAGTTTTAAAAAACAGCAAAAAAAATGATAGCTGCCCAGTCAACTTCATAACAACAGGAAAGTCATCAGAGATAGCTGATCTTTGTCTACCTCATTTGTGTTCATGTGCTGTGATACATGGATTAGTTTCTCCTATACAACTAGCTGGCTGGCTGAATGTTATGTGGTTATGCATAGATCTATTCTGCTAACAAGATCAAGGTGGGAGTAAGCAGGATCCGCAAATATTCTATCCTAAAAAAATAACCTTAATTCAGAGGACTAATTAACTTTAGCCTCAAATAGACCAAGATCATGCAAACTACTTACCAGTGTTTCTCCATTTTTCCTACTCCCAAGAATGAAATGACAGAGGCCCAATTTCCATTTTATCTTGGGGGGGAGAGAGGAAGCTGGCTTGGTAGAAGTGACAAACAGCATCCTAGTCTTTTTTGTGGCAGCTAGAAGAAATTAAAAAATGGGTGACCACGTGACTAACTCGGCCTCCTGTGTGATGTGTTGTTGGCATACAAAGGCAAATCATTGATTGGAAGGAAGGATAATAGACTTCATATTCTTTGAACAGGATTCATGTTTAGCTAGGGTATAATCAGGGTACTTACAAAGTTGGCATGCAGAGCACAACTTAGCACCTTACCTTCCAACTTAAAAGGGTAGTATTTCCAATTCTTGTATGGATATAGGGATACATACATATACAAGCACTCCTCAACTTACAACAGTTCATTTAGCAACCATTCAAAGTTACAACGGCACTGAAAAATGTGACTTATGACCGTTTTTCATAGTTACACCTTTGCAGCATCCCCATGGTCATGTGGTCAAAATTCAGGTGCTTGGCAATTGGTTCATATTTACGATCGTTGCTGCATTCCAAGATGTTCCCTTTTGTGATCTTCTCACAAGTAAATGTCAAGGGGGAAACCAGATTCACTTAACAACCAGATTACTAACTTATCAACTGAAGTGATTCACTTAACTGTGGCAAGAAAAGCCGTACAATGGGGCAAAACTCATTTAACAAATGTCTCACTTAACAACAGAAATATTGGGCTCCATTGTGGTCATATGTTGAGGACTACTTGTAGTCTGCTGAAGCAACTTCATTCTGAATCAATGCTTAGCTAAGAGGACAAAGTTGTAATTTTCAAGGGTCAATATATTAAGGGGGAGGGGACTCACAAATATTCTAAGACGGAGACAAGGTAAATCCCTGACATTTTAGTTTTTAAAAAACTTTTCATTAAGAATAAAAAAATTACATGCACTTATAAGAATCCTTCTTTGGGGTGGGGTGGGGGGGTGGAATGGGTGCTTTGTTTCCATCATTTTAGGTCCCAGTTGTTTCACTGGGTGATGGATAGGCTAAGAAACACATGGTAGAGAACCAGCGGTATAAAGTACAATATTATATCTTCTCATATTTTATTCAGGTCCTAATGTCTATCCAGCTCAGAATGTTAGATTACCAGACTTTTTGTGATATCGTGAACATGGAAAAATGTACATGAGCAGAACATCAGTTAACCATCAGCAACATTAAAATTCTGCAAAGTATAAATTATTTGGATGAGATGAACATAAAATACTGGCTTGTAGGGTCTGTCTCTTGTAGCTAAAGAAAAACTACAGAAGAGAGGTTAGCTCCAAAGTTTTGGAAATCTCAGAATAAATGAATCCGAAAGTTTGGGTGAGTGGGTGGGAAAATCCGTAATTAACATTGCACCTGCCACTTGCTTTTCTGGAAAGGAAGAGAGTTTAAAAGCTATTGGTTTAATTAGAACCTGGATAAACATGCATAACTCTGGAAATTGGTTAAGCAAATACTATCATCTTTCACTTAGCCCACAAAGCTGAAAACAGAACAAATATACTATGTACAAAAATGAAAATGATATAAGAAATCAGAAATATTATGAGGCCTTGGATTAGTTAAGAAGGAGGGCAGTATTCCAGAGGAGAGACAAGTGTTGTTCTTGGAAAAAACGACTGCCATTTTGCTGGGAATATTATGAATCCCCTTAGTAATATTGGAGTCTTAAATAATTTGCTCTTTTTGCTCATGAAGAGGTAAGGATAGTTCTTACATTTAAAAAGTGGGGGAACGTATTTCCCAAGTTCTTGTAGTTTAATTTTTTTTTAGCTTGTCTAGCATGTGTCAGACTTAAAGTCTTTATTAAGACCTGCCTTCATGCAGATGAACGAGTGAACAGTCATGATGGTGACCGCTTATTAATAACTTTACAGGAGAATTATTTCCACATTTTAAATTAATTCGATTTTAAAAATCCTGCATGTTTACATATATACTTGGGATTAAAACTGAATCAAACTTTGTTTTATTGAATATTGCCCTTAGTTAGGGGGAAACAAATAGATTTTTAAAATAAAATAAATTCTATAAATTGGGATATAGAAACAGCCAAAGCTGAAGGAGGCATATTTCTTTTTCCAGAGAAATAGCCAGGATTTGTTCAAAGCTGTCCATTAATAGCTGCTGAAACTAATATTTATCCAGCCCTCTCATAGGCATTAGGTGCCACTATAAGCAGCAGCTCTTGTCTCAGATTCCTATTATAGAGATAAAAAGGACTTTGGTCCTTCACTCATTCTTTTATTACAAGTGGTAGTCGATTCATTGGGTGGAAAGTGCTAATTAGTAAGATGTGAAGCTCTTAGAATGGATTGTACTATAGATCCACATCCATTGTAAATCCCAATACATATTCTTTTCTGCCTGCACTTGGCAACCACACACATACCAATTATGCCTGAATTTCTAAAACATTAGACACTCACCAACAAATGGATTATCAAAACCTTGCATTTTTCAAAAGTAGGAACACGGACACTCCCTTAGGTATCTCAATATGAATCTCTGCAGTTCAGCTGCCAGTGTGTCTAATCTTAAAGAAAAGCATACGTTCTGCAAGGTCTATTGTAGGCAAATTCTGTACCACGGTATATGGGTTCCTCTTTATTCCTAGGGGTGGAGTGGGGGAGGTTATCGCCTCCATGCAGTTCTCCAGTGCTTTCAGAGATCGGGCTGCATAACTCTGAGGGCAACATAATCTATTTTCGGGTATGTAAAATTAAAAAAAGGATGAGAACAAGCATGGGAAAGTCTTTGGGAGGCTAATGATATCTGTATCCACCCTCAGTTCTCTCCACTGACTCCCCTAATGACTATGTAATTTTAAATTGTTTTTAAAAGTCACAATGGAAGCAGTTCACCTCCTACTCCCCTTCTCCCCATGCCACAAGAGGGAAAAAAAAGCCTAACATTGCTTCTTTATTTCTGGGGATATTACCAGAAAGAATTCTGTAGAGTAGACCAACAGCTGGTCAGGCGAGTAAGTTGGTGTTCTTGCCAAGAGACTGACCACCCTTGATTTACATTTTACCTCGGTTTCCACGTAGCCATGGGGAACAGTCAACCCTTGGCTATATGCAGTACATACATGCAGCTTATTCTTCTGAAGCAAAAGGGCTATGGTTGTTTTTTTTTTTTTTTACAAACGAGAATCACAGCAAATTTCCTTCCGATTTGCTCTTCTGCTCACCTACTGGCAGGAATGAGGGAGGCCTTTGCAAGGTATTAACATGGTGCTGAATTAGGATGCTGATCTAAAGAGTCAGCACAAATATTAATATTAGTTAAGGATAGCCAGGAACCAGACTGTTAAATTACTCATGTTTATTTATAACAGACCTTCAGCCAGTACAGTACAAAACTTAACAGTAGTATAATCTCCATTACACAAATATGTACTTACAATATATTACAAATACAAAAAAGCTTTTGCAGTAAGAGGTTTTTCTTTTATTTAAAAGCAAGTTTAACCCCACCAAAAAAAAAGAGGAGGGGGAAGAGCGCCACACCAGCAAACCCAATAACAATATACAAATGAAAGCTTGTTAGAAACAAGTGAAGAATATTGTAGCGGGTTGGGGATATTGCACATCTTTTTTTGTTCTTCATACATCTGGTTAAAAAATATATATATTTACACAAGTTAAAGAGACCTGGAGTTTTACAAAATTCCTACATTTGTTTTTTAGGCTCTTCATACAGGTGAAAGCAAAAAATAAAAAGGAACACTGATTTCTTAGAAATGTCAGAGCTTTGTTTCCCTAAAAACAAACCTGTTTTCATTTTCACAAAAGGGGGCAAGCAGGAGGTAATATGTAAAGTCCGAAGCAGGATTCTTGTTCCCTGAAGCAGGGCAGAGAGAGATTAGTACCATTCCACAGTGCAGTAGACAAGAGTTCACAAATGATCTTCTGGACATCTTCATTTAGATCTAGAACTGTCTTAATATTTCCCCTTAAACAAAAATAATTGGCTCCTGCATAGAATGGTCCAATTCCCACCAGAAATGGGAAGCAGAGCAATTCTGAATGTGGACTTTGTATGGAGGCACAAAGGATAGTTTTTTTAAAAAAAACCCAGTAAAAATGACACTTTAGGTGCTTTATCAGTGTGGCAATGAAGTCAGGCCAAGCACCCAAGGGCCATCTTTGGCTTTCAAGAAGTCAGTTTCCAACTATCTAAGCTTTTCTGTCTTTCTTGTCAAAGTTTCATACCTATTTCAGGAACAAATACATAAATAAAGAAAACTTCATAAGTGTATATTCTTCCCAATGCCATCTTCCAAGAAGCCAATAATTGGTTCCTCCTCTTGACTAATATATTTAGATGGAAAGCATATTTCGTCAGCTGTTCAATATGTTTTACATTGCCTTGACAGAAATTTGAGTCTGCACTGGGGGGAACAGAGATATATTTCTGTAATTTTGTCTATTAAAACTAGAAGTAATTCATATCTCACATGGAACGTATCAGGGCAATGATAATAAAGTTCAAACATCAAGGAGACATCTCAGCAAAAGTCACACTCCTGGTATCTTTAACCCAAATTTAATTTTTAAATTTAATTAATTAATTTAATTTAATCTTGCTTCATACAGTGCATTCAGTTCAGTACGTGGAAAGAAAACAAACATAAATTTTGCTGTTTGATTTCCAGTTTTGCTTAAAATATTGATTACATAATTAGCTGGCATCTATTCTCTGCAGAACTGGATACTTTTGGAATTTGGTTATAGAACTTTGTAACTACTAATTCATGTATTTATGTTTGCTTTTCATTAGAGACAATATAATGCTCTCCAGCTAAAGTAAATGGATTTTACCCCAGTCCTCTGGAGTTTATACATCATAACAGAAGCCCAGGAATTTCAAGTACCTAGAGAGAAGTGCTATTTGTCTGATCCCACAAGGGATAAATGCTATCTATATAACTTGGGAGTTACTATACATGCCCTATTTAGATCTAGATTCACATGGGAAAAGAAACATGCACACAACTGAGATTAGGGATTGCTCTCATTTCTATTATTATATAGGCCTATCTGCACCTTCCCTTATTTTCAGAGATCTACTTCCATTGTGACACTGAACGCCTGAGTGATAAACATCTGGATTTTGTTCAGATGTATAGTTACATGAACAGACTATACTGTATTGTCAGAACTATTTTTTAGGGAGAAAGTTATCAGCAGAGGAATCTAAAATTCTTAGACAATTATTTGAGTAGCTCAATTCTTTCCCAAGGACAAATATTTGGACAACTTGTTCTGAAAGGTGTAAATGTGTATGTGGTATGTGTTTGTGTGTATATATGACATCCACACCCACACATCTCCTTACTCACAAAATGGGCAACAAATGCAGGAAGGGTAGGTTGTTGAGAATATTGGAAATCAGATTAGAAGTTTTACTATATGCAATAAACATGCCTTTGATGTCCAATGTTTTGCTTTTACATAACCTTTTTATAAGATTTCCCAAGATGTTTTAACAGTAATTATGAAAAAAAACCCTAAAGATATGTTCTCTCTGGTATTTTGGAGCACAGCCCAAGCACTATGAGTAACACCTGAATTCAATGCAATTATAATCTTATTAAACTGTGTTAAATTAAAAAAAAATCTTCATAGTTTTAAAGTAAGTGGTGAAGGGATCTCACCCTTTAGAGCAAGAGAAATTGCAAGGTGTAAAAGCTGGTTCTTGTGACTTTTTCCACTCAAAGGAGAGCTCCCATAATTCCCTCTAGGATTTCACTCACACAAAACATTCTAATGAGCATTGAAATCATGGAGATTATTACAGGGAAAACTATGTCACATGAAATAACTATTTAGATTAACAATCACAAAAAAAATGTTGAATTACTTTAAATGTTCATCAATAGAAGACATGAGTACATCAATAGGAGAAAAAAAATCCTTGACCTTAGGGCCAGTAGAACTAAAGGAGCCAAAAGTATGATTCTAATGGGAAAAATATCCCCATAAGAACTGGACTTTCAAACTCCCTTCACAATTTGGCAAAGTCCCTCAGCATGTTTTATTTGTATTGCACAATATAATCAGAATGACAAAAAGTATGTATTAGTTCACTTCTGCTGCTGAAGCTAAAACAGACATTGCTGGGACCAGCTCTAAATGCCACCCAAGCCTCTTAAGATGCCATTCCTATGCTGCATGTGAGAAAGAGAAAGCTGAAGGGGGAAAGTGATATTGTACCACAAAAAGTCAACATTTTTAAATATGACAGAACAGTGGAATCAGGGTACTGTATTTAAAGAAAAGTTCCACTCCCATCTCCTCGGCCAATTCCTCAAACATCTCATTCAATCAGCCTTTCCAGTTAGTCAAACTGGCTGGGCCTGGTTTTTTTTTTTTTTAATTTTTTTTTAAAAGCGCAGCTCTGTATTTCACATTACAAAAAGCAATAAAGAAGGAAAATGAACAAAACATTGCAGCTTGAGGTTTGCTTTTTAAGTAGAAAAAGAACCGCCTTTGGTTTATCCTGCAAGGAAGCAATTCCCTGGGCTGCTGCTGAGTAAATGCATTAAAGGATTTATCTAAACCAAAAGCATTCCCCTTCTTGTCACATCCATTGCCCAGCTAAGACTAGAGAGACTATTTTAATCACATACCCCTTTCCGTCAGATGAGATGTTTCCAACAGATAAAGACGGAGCAAGCTCCGGAAAGAGGCAAGCTTCAAGTTTTATTGGCTCAGCACATAACCCTTCTAATTTGGTGATTGCCCTCTTAAAAAACAATTATCAACAAGATTTCCACTCAGGCTGGGGAGGTGGGATGACTGCCTAATACCGACAAGTGGTGTTTTATCTCTTGCCTACAGCCTATTATCAGCAGCAATCTGCAACCAATTATAGAATGGAGAGGGGTTTTTTTTGCCCTTGATGATGATCAAAGTTTTTAAGACACTAAAGTACGCATGTGTCCTTGCAGGGCCCTTGCTGCAGAAATCTAATGATCCTCTCTGACACCCTGGGCCATGTACCTGTGAACAAACAGAGGACCTGTCACTATGGAAATCTTGCTGAATTTCTTTTGCCTTTTCAGCAAAATCAGCTTAGAAAAGTTGTTGCTGTTGATCTGGAGAAAAGATTTCTCTTTAAGAAAACTGAAACTCTCATTGCAAAGCTTAGGCCCCCTTAGTTTGGGATGGGCAGTGTGATGTATTCCATAAATATAGAGAACTCTCACCCTCAAGGCTGCCACTTTCAGATCTTGCTCATGCTTTCTGGATCCATAAGGCTTGTAACGGATCGACACAAGCAAGGAAAGCTAAACTGACGGGGAAACTAAGTCCAATACCAAGCTGTTCAGAAACAATGCTGGGAATCTGAACAAGGAGGTGTGAGTTAGGCACTGGAACAGAGATACTGGCAGTTTACTCCTCATTCCTTTGGCTCTAGTAGATGTTAAGAAATTCCTAAGCTGACTCCAGCAATCTAGCATCATTCTTACTTCCCAATGAAAATATATCCATCTTACAAATCAATTCCTACTCAGCAAAGCCAAGCTCATTAATGCTGTCTAAAGAACCTGCATATTGGGAGAAGAAAAATTAAAAGACATGCACTCACCTAGGAGGTTTACCTCTTCCAAAGCTTAGATGGGCTCCAAATGTTGCTGCACTCCAACTCCCATTAATCCTAGCCTGCTTAGAGCGTGCTAAGACATGATGGGAGTTGTAAAAGCTACATTTTGCCTACCCTGATTCTACAGTCTTTAGCAACCATTATCCGCTAAGTGCTAACCATGGAAGCTCAAAGAAAATTAGCTCAGACAACCTATCTGGAGAGAAGATGGGACATCCCAGACTCTTTAGAAGCATCACAGATTTTAACCAGATAATGTTAAAGTTCCTTCATTGCATCCTGGAAACAGCATTTCTTTTCCCAATGCTGGTTCTCGGTTCAATATAGAAAGGCAGCATTCTTCCTATACAAAGTGCCCATCATCTTCCTTGAAACACCGTAGCTCCTTCATCAACACCAGATGCAAAATTCACTCTCCCTTTTGGGCCCCGATAGAGGAAAGAATACAAGTCAGTTCAAAGCTGTGTTAAGTAGATGCACAGAGGTATTAATTTCTTGGGATCACAGCATTCCTAGCATGATACCTTCACACGCTCCATTTCACAGCCACTCATAAAAAGAAGATATTATACGGTTCATTTGAACAGTAATATAGCTCAGGCCGTGGCTTTCCTAGCCCCTTGAAAGGGGGAAGCTCTATAATGTGTTTAGCACCTGATCTGAGGTTCTTAATACCTAACATGGTGGCTTAAAAGAAATATGGGAACTGAAACAAAAAAATGTCCAAATGGAAGAGACTTTAACCTTAGAGAGTCAAGCTTGCTGCTGGGCTATGTGCCAGCCTTTACTTGTTCCTCAAAAGAGGACATTCCTGGTGAAATGAATGAAAAATCGGAAGGAAGGAAGGAAGGAAGGGGGGGAGGGAGGGAGGGAGGGAGGAAGGAAGGAAGGAAGGAAGGAAGGAAGGAAGGAAGGAAGGAAGGAAGGAAGGAAGGAAGGAAGGAAGGAAGGAAGGGAGGGAGGGAGTTAATAAATAACCACTAGTGTGAGAGAAAAACACAGATTTTAAAATTAATTATCAACTTTTAAATAACACACCATAGAGAAAGGCAAAATGTTATGAGCTCCTCCCCGTCTCAAGTTCATTGGATTTTTTTAAAACTTAGGATTCTTTTCTTTTTTTTTTTAAACATTTCTCTTTTTTAGCCAAAGTCAGTGCAAAGGAGTACAAAAGAAATGATCAGTTCCATGCCCAACTAAGATAGAGCACTAGTGATGGGGAGAGATGAATAAGGGGACAGAGTAAGATTAGCCTACTTTATGTTCCCCTCGCACTATGTGGGAAGAGAACTCGTACCGGTCTTGGCTGTGATAGCCACAGATGTTGCATTCAAAAGGGTCTCTGAAGCCATGGCAGCCCATATGGATGGTGAACATGACGTGGTCCAGGAATAAGATCCGGCAGTGCTCACATTTGAAGGCTTTTACCTGTTCCCCTTCATCATTCACCACACGCAGGGCTTCTTTGGCTGAACTGGGAGTTGACCGAGTAGTGGTGGGAATGATGCCCTCCTGCAATTTGGGGTCCTCTTTGGCGTAGGCTGGACTCTGCCGGCTGCTGCTGCAATTCCCAATGCTGGATAGCAGCGGCTGTTGTGAGCCCCTCTCCTCATGGATGCTCTCAGTGTCTGTGGAATCCTGGCAACCATTGCTAGGTGATACCATACTTGGCTCCCGTGATGCCCGATACACAATCTGTGTCCCATCAGAAAGGTCCTCGTGGCCTTCGGCAGCTTCCCGACTACTTGCAATTTCCAACCTGCCCGGGAGGGGCTGGATTTGAGTGTAGACAGAGCTGATGACAGGTGTGATCTCAGAGATGCAGTTTGTGGGTGGGAGTCTGAGGGGGCGCAAATGTTCTGCTCCCATGAATGACAATGAACTGCCAAAGCTAGCGTCCATGGGATGGTGGGCAGCCACCATCTCCACGTCCTTCTCAAAGCTGGAGTTGACATCATATGCCATGTCGGAGAGGCTATACCGCATCTGCTTCTCTCCTAATGCATAGGATAAAAGAGATCAGATTACAAATTCCTTCTAGTATCAGATGGTAAGCCTATGATGTGGATAAGACAAATAATGCTGATGGAAAACAACACTACAGATGGGACTTCTTTAGTCCAGGGAGAAGCACCCAAGACATCCTGTACTGTAATCCAAAAACTCTTGGCTCACAAGAACACCAGCTCTTTTTCCAGAAATGCATGAAATGTACCTTACCTATAAATTTCTGAGGTGTGGAGCGTTTTCGTTTGGTGATGCTGTTTGCTAGTCGGTCAATAAAGGCTGGCCGATCTGCTGAGGAATGAAGCATGGAGTCCGGCACCATCTCCAAGTCTCGCATCTCGTCACCTGGTTATAAAATTGGGTTTCATTTTTGATTGTCCAAATTAATTCTACCCTATATTTCTTTTTTAAAGTGTCTGTGCAAGATTATGAAGGCCATGAATGAATGATATTGATAACTAATTTATTGGAGAAAAAAATATCACAGCAAAACACATAAGGTTACAACTGGAAGCCAGTGCTAACTTGAATCAATCCTATTAGAGCCTGCTGTCTACGTCTGTGATTATCCCATTTAGCTTCTGTTCTCCTGCTTCATGGTGTTTATGTAGTAGCATCTCTCCTGTCTCCCATCCTGCATGTTTGGCCACTAAAGCTGGTTTCCATCTGTCCTAGAAATGAGAATCTTAGTCCTGATATAAAAAATATTAATGAAGCTGCAGTGACTGTATTTGGAAAAGGGGTTCTGTATCAACTGTGACCAGTTATTTTCACACTGATAGTTTCCAGATGTGGTAAGACTTCCAAATTTCAAAATTCACAATCAACATACAAGTAGTCCTCGTTTAGTGGCTGCCTCGTTTAGCAATCATTTTCAGTGATCTGTACAGATAGCTACGCCACCCAGGCATAGGAGCAGCAGTAACTCAACCCACTAGGGAAAGCTCAGTGTGGGAAGATTGAGCTATATAGCTGGTCTCCATAGGTAGCCTGTGCCATCCTCAATGATCCTCCCAGGTTTTTTTAACACTGGCAAAATTTTCCAAATGTAGAGAATCCTTCACAGATAATAACCAATGGCATTCTCCTTAGGTTTATCTCTGTCCCAGCCTAGCAGCAGGCTTACCTTGCTGGCCAGCCAGCAACTGTGGTTCAGTGTTAAGACTTTGCAGGTAGTTGTGACAGCGTTCCTTGTGCTCTTCCAACGTGCTTTGCTGCTTGTAGCTGCGACCACAATAGTTGCATTTGTAGGGCTTGCCAACTGTGGGGGAAGAGACTAAAAAGAGAACAGAAACAAAAGAAGCCCTATAATACAAATTATATTTCTGAACTATCACAGTAAACTTTGGATCAGCAAGAATTGGGAAGTGTGTACAGCTTGCTTGTGACTACATGTATATAAGGTAAACCTGCTACCCTGTCAGTATAACTTCTCACAGTTAGGTTCCTGATTACTAAGACACAGAATCAGAACAATAGCGTTGGAAGGGACCTTGAAGGACTTCTAGTCCAAGCCTCTGCTTAATCAGGAGACCCTGTATCTATACCATTTCAGACAAGTGGCTGTCCAGACTCTTCTTAAAGGCTTCCAGTGATGAAACATCCACAACTTCTGAAGGCAATCACAGCTATGAAGGAACTTCTTCAGAACTACAACTTCTGAAGGAATTAGTTATCAGTTGGAGAACTGTTTATTTCACACCTTTGACTGAGCTACTACGTAAGTTTTGGTAAACAAATCAACCCGCTAGGAACAGTTTGTGCAGGTGTAATATGTTCTAGAATAAAGGTATGGGTTCACCTTTAGACACTATTTCTTGAAGAAGAGTTAGGACAACAGATAATGCCCACTGCTGAAATTTCAGTTTTAAAGTTCTGTTTTCCCACCTAAACAATGCACTATACTAATTTCAGGAAGTTCAGGTGTTGTGTTTTTGCCTCACATATACTTAGTGTACTTGGTTTCCCATTTGAACAATAAAAATAATATGGGTTTTTCTTGCATGGTCCTTGTAAGGACAAAGTGAACACTGGGCAAGAATGCAGTTGTGAATCTGGGTTCTCCAGACACTTATTTTCTCATAAGAAATTGCCTGGCAAAATTGATTCTGTAATTCTGACAATAATAAAACCATATGCACACTAGAATACAGAAACCAATGCTTTATACGCAGCCTTGTGTTCTAGAGTTTCAATTTTAGGCTTTTTAATTCCACATTTTCATGCCAACTGATAGGACCTTGAAAAACTCTTGATCTTAGCTGAAATCCTGGTCTTCTCTGGAAATCTTTAGTTCCTGTCTTGCCAATTTCATTCCTTACGAGGAAGGAGTGTTTTTGTTTTTCATTTTTTTGAGAGCAACACAGGACTTCAGTTCCAATCTCTCTCATGAGAAATACTGTAATAACCATTTTCCCATAACAATATCAGAACACTTCTAGTGGTTCTAGGCAATTGGTACTTCTAGTAGGAGGAAGAAGAGAAGGAGGTCCATGGACCACTGTTTAAGTAAGTTTTAAACAATATATTTCCTTGAATGTTTGATATTTGTTTATTGGGGGTGAATTCCTCCTCCTAAATTTCATATGAGATGAAGCTGATTCAATGTGAAAAACATATGAAGTTATTCTAACCTACCCATTCTTGATTTTGATATTCAAATAAATTCTTAGGACCTAGTTTCTGGAACAAATAATAAAACATTGAAACAGGAAATACAATCTCCCAGCTTATTTTAAGAAAGATGCAGTGAACAGAGAAAGACTATGATAGCTATGACATTTGTTTTAGGAATTGAATTTGTAGCAAAACTGGTAAAATGCAAATAGCCAGCTCATATATTTACTGAGCTACAGAGAGAACAAAAAGGATTTTTTTTTAAATGAGGTGATCACACAGGAGGAAACCCCATCTATTAATCCTGGTTGAACCTAGTTCTAAATGATGAAATGTGCTGATCTGGGTTATAAATTCTCACTTTTGTTTTGTAGGCAGATCTTCATAGATAAAAGGAACTGCCTCATTTGAGGACAGCATATCAGGTTATAGGATTAATGGGAAGGGAGATGATAGATTATGCCTGTTTTACCCTCTCCCAGGTGGACCAGCTATTTTAACAGTTGCACAACCTCAAACAGTTATAAGGATGCTGCTATTCCCCCTTCCGCTATTTTCTCCATTAATAACCTGCTGATGTATGATTTTATTATTATTATATACTATCCCAATTCTAACATTTTATTTTTCGTATTTATAACTGACTATTGTGTTTTGACACCTGAAAGTTTAGTGACAAAAAATACAATGATGCAATAAAGGATCGGAAAAGAAAGCACTGTTTCACTACAGAGTCAAACTCTGCAGAAATACTATTGGCGAATGTGCTGTAAATCAATAGTTTGAACAAATTGCAACTTCATATATAGGAATAACTAATACTTTGCACTTTTTTATTTTTAACAAAGTAGTACTATAAACACTATAAGCAATGGCTCTTCTATTAAAGCTGAATTTCCCAATGAATAGACCATGGCTTCCAGGATATAACTGGTGATTTATCAAAACATGCTCTTTCAATGTCATGGGTTAAATTACTAAAACTCAGAGAATGCCAGGAATTAAATATTGCTTTCCTGGTGTTTGCAGCAGTCTTTTCTAATATAGACATAAATAACTGGAAGTGAAGTATAAGCAATAAGGGTAAATCTGATGATACCCATTGATTTAAAGGGATTCAGTCAAAAAATGTAGCTTCAAAGTTATCTGTTGAAACTAGGGAATAAGCATTAAAATAGGAATGGCAACTCAGTGTAAGCAAGATATGTCTATTAGGGCAACAACAAAAAACAAACAAACAAACAAAAAAATCCCAAGAACTTTCTCATATAGCCTGAAGGTGTCTGAGCTGGTGATGATTATCAGTAAGGGAACATGAGGTAGTAGTAAGGGTCTGGACAGAATGATCAATGTAATGTGCAACACAATTTTAAAAGTTAAAGTGCAACTGAAACCAGAGATTTTATCTTTGGAACTAATGGACAAGCAACTAGAAAAAAGTTATGGACCTTTTTTTATATATGGCAACTGTAGTGAGACTTATATGGTCAAAAATGGAAAGATTCAAAACTACCTACAACAGAGGAATAGTTGGTGAAGATGATGGAATTTCTGGAGATGGCTAAAGTAGCTTCTTTAATCGAAGAAAAAATAATAATGCCTAGATTTATGATTGACTGGAAACCTCTTATAGATTTTTTTGCACAAAATGGAAAGAAAATGCACTTATAATTTGGGGTTTTGATGACTGATAACAGAAAAAAATATTTATATATTACATGGTTGTACACATATTTCCTGCAAAAAAATGATTCCCTTCACTTTTCTTCCTTTCCCATTTTTTACTTTTATTTCCTGCTTCTACTCTTTTATTAGTTTGTGTTAGTTTAAAGTGCTTTGTAAAACTTTTAATAAAAAATATTTTTAAAAATCTAAAGTGCAGCTCAGTCTAAAATATCCCAAAAAACCCCATTCTTGGAATAATTAGAGGGAAAAAATGAAATACTGCAGTTAATATCACTGTGCATATAGATCTACAGTGCAATTAAACTTGGAATATGTGTAAAGAATTTGGGACAAATGTAAAACAAGGTTATGACAGAGTTAGATTATCCAAAATGAAAACCAACATGAACAAAGTGAGTGAAACAATTCTACGTCTACAGATTATAACACCTGGACCCTTTTGCCATAGAAAATTACACATATAGGGAAAAAAACAGAAAGGAATCTGTTTGTCTCAGTACTATAACCTGGAGTTATCTAACAATCCTTAATAGTGGGAGATTTATGGGCAAATAAAAGGAAGTGTTTTTTTTCACACATTGCTTTAATATGGAATTTGTTACCAAAAATGTAATATCTTTAAAAGATCAGATATTCATGAAGGATAAGGTTATCATGATTTCTGATGACTAGATATTAATTACAGCATCAGAAGCCATGTATTTCTCACTATCTATTGTTGAAGTCTACAGCTGAATATCTATTATTGCTTTCTTGCTTCCCATAGACATCCCCATAGTTGGCCACCAACTAGATTAGATGGTTAGCTAATTTCTTTTCTTTTTCAGTAGAGCTAAATAAGACCCAGTAAGTCTTATTTGGAAATAACTCTAGCAGGGAAAAGAAAGATTAGAAATAGAATTCCTCTTCCTCTGACACTGCAAAAAGTATTACTGGGGTTAGTATATCAACTTATTCAGATAGTTTACCTGAGAAATGTAAAATATTTCTATGGTCTCTTTAGAGTTACCATATGCACACTTGCCAACTTTCAGTTTAAAGGCAGTCCTTGGTTAACAACAATAAGAGGAACTGGAATTTCTGTCACTAAAGCAATGTGGTTATAAAGCCCAAGGTCATGTGACTGTGCCACTTAGCAACAGCAGTTTCTGCACTTCTGGTGGCCATTGTTAAATGACTTCTATAAATCACATGGTCATCATTTGCAACATCCTCCCAGCTTCCTTATTGATTTTGCTTTCTGGAAGCCGGCAGTAAAGATTGCAAACATAGGACACTGCAATATTGTAATTCTGAGCTGGTCACAGAGCACTTGGATTGTAATTATATAACCACAGAGACACTGTGATGGCTGCAACTATGAAGACTAATTGTAAGTATCACTTGTTTAGCAAAACTAAATTTGAACAGTCACTGAATGAGTGTTTAAGCAGGATCTAATTGTAATTACTTTATTTATTTATTTACCTATTTATTTATTGAATTTATATTGCTGCCCATGGCGTCTCAAGGTGGCTTACAGAATATAAAAAATATACAATACATTCTCTCCTGTTTAGTGACCATTCAAAGTTACAAAGGTGCTTAGAAAGTAACTTTATGACCAGATTTCACACATTATCTCTGCGGTCCCAAGATTGAGATTTGGGTGTTTGTAACTTGTAGGTATTTACAATTGCACAGTGTCTCAGGGTCATGTGATTCCCATTTGTGAGCTTTACAGTTGGCTTCTGACAAACAGAATCAATGGAGAAGCTGACAGCAAAACCACAGGTTTGCAGTACAGGAATTATGCTCCCAACCATGTTAGAAGATACAACTCTGCTACATTAATTTGCTTGTAAATAGCTTGTAAATTACAGGCAATTTAATGTAGTCCTCCAATCCCAGCTAGTCCCTTCAACAGGCGAGTAAGTCTTGTTCTGAGGATGGGACCACTGACTTAAATAATATGCCAAGTAAAGTTTACCCAGCTTTATTCACTTTTAAGAGACAAGATACTGGTGACAGATAAATATCCCTCCTACATAACCAAGTCTAAATTTTAAGCAATTATAGATTCGCTTTAACGATAAGGTGGATGACTATATTCCTATCCCAGATCAGAAATGTTACTTTTTTTAACTGTGAATCATATTAGCCATTCATGGAAAATTCTCATACCTTTAAATTGACTGAAACTAGTCATTTCACAATGATAAGAACACAAGGACAACTAAAATTCCAAGTGAAATTGGATACTGTGAATTTTACTAAAATATTAAGAAAGGGCATAGGAGCAATATAATGTGTCCCATTAATATTCATATAAAACTACAAAGCATGATCGCCAAAGGGTAGGCAACCTAATAATGCCTTTCAGGATCTTTGATCTCCTGCAGCAGCAGCAAATATGGACAATTATCAAGAGATATAATTAAATATTTCTGGAAAGTGTCAAGTAGCTTACTCATATTAAGATAATACAATAGAGAGACTGGAACATATCTAATTTTAGTCTATAAAATTCTAATATAACGGAGAAAAGCGCTCAAGATGTTGGTTCTGTGAATAGGACAAAGTTCAGTTATTTTTTATTGGACCAATTCTGCAAGGTCCTCTACAACAGAGACACTGTTCTTCCACAAAGCACAAGTCTGTGCAGCTCAAATGCTTTCTGTCTTACAACAGATAATTTGTCTAGATAAGAAACCATTAGATGGATCTGGGGAACTAAAGAAAGTGTCATAATAATGACAAATCTAACAATCATTTCTCCAATCTGACACTTGAAATGAAGTGACAAGTATCACAGATACATAAAAACACTTATGTAGTTTAAAAGCCCCAACACAATCCATATACAGAAACCAAGGAAAAGAAATAACAACTTGATAGATGAACAGATTTTGCTTTTTACAACAAATAACCTAGCTGTTATTATACTAAAAAACATAAAACGACATATTTGAGAAGATCTTTGTGAAGCCTTCCACTCATTCCCATGTCAACTACCAATATAATTTTTTTATTTTATTCAAAGACAATATCTCACATTTATCTATTGGACAAAGAGATATAAATTCAACTCATCATGGGATTATGACAGCCATTTTTAATAGGTTTCCAGAGAAGTAGCCATGTAAATTTGTTGCTGCTAAAAAACAAAAATGTAGCATATCAAGGGCTAACAATTAATTACTATATGAGCTTCTGTGGATCTCAGTAATTTTATGGTATGTATTTCATGAAGTGGATTTAGAAAAACTTCGTCATCGTCATCATCAATTTGTCAGTTATTATGGCACAGCAGAGATTTTCACTGTTTTATCTAAAGGGATGTCATTAGCAGAAAGATTTCCTGGTTCAATTTAGAGACTTTCCTTAAAAATAAGATTTGGTTAACGTACTCATACCTTGTATGTTAAGTACGACTGAGCATAGCCACTATCTACATTATAATGACTTTTTGGAAGGAAGTATTATAGATATGTTTGTAAGGAGCATCTGTGAGTAAGAAAGGTGTCAAAATCAAAAGGAAGCACTGGAGGCACAGAGCCAAAATTAGAACAGAAAAGAAGACTAGCAGAGGGCAATAAGACTGTCTTTAACTTTAATATTAAGTAAGATTGGCAGTGGTTAGGTACTGGCAGCAGAGCAAGAAACCAGTCTCCCATGATACCCTACAAACCATGGCCCAAGAGAAATGGGTCTATAACAATTTGTCGCAGCCAACTCACCACGGCCAATTCACTGTGGCCAACTTGCCGTGGGACAACTCACCATGGGACAAGAGTTACATTAATATTACAGAAATGATTGAATAGTTAAAGAAAGGATGCAAAAGGAGAGACAAAATGAAATGTGAATGTGAAGTTAAAATAATGTTTTTATTTATTTTAAATAATTAAATTGAATTGTAAAATTGTCTTGCAGTGAGTTGTCCCACGGCGAGTTGGCCATAGCAAATTGGCCACAGTGAGTTGACTGCAGCGAGTTGTCCCATTCTGAGAGAAATATTGGATATTTACCTGAGTGTGTGCGGAGGTGACCGGTGAGCGCATCTCTTCTCCGGCAAGCATAGTTGCAGAAAGGGCATTTGAAAGGCTTCTCGCCTGAATGCAGCTTGATGTGGCGCAGGAGGTTGCCCTTCTGGGTGAAGGAGGCACCACACTGATTGCAATGGAATGGTCTCTCACCTAGAAGGAGGGATATCATAAGCAGGTCAGAAGCTTGTCTGGCTCCTTGATATTGCTGAAGCTTATATATATATATATATATATAAATATATATATTTTTCTCTCTTTTAGTCCTAGCCTAGGTTCAGCAGTTCAGCATGGTCAGGCCTAATTAACTTTTGAATAAGAAGCTACAGTATCAGGAATTTCAGGATTGTAGATTAGATTTGAAATTTTAAAAAAGAAGTCTCAGAAGAGGGCAATGAAAAACACTTCTGTACTGCTGGCAAGAAAAAAAAAACATACCAAAGACTTCTTTCATCATTGTGTCAACTTTTTTTTTTTTAATCATTATAAAGCTTGTATATTGGAATAACTCTATTACAAAATAGACAGTAAATTCCTTTTGGAGACAAAAACAGAGCCTCTCATCATATTGTCCCTCTGAATCAAATCTGTTCTTTGATATAAACATTTGCACAGCTTAGAACCTAGAAAGATTTACCTCAGGGCATTTTTTAGCAGTACATTCAACTCAAGCATTTGTTGTTTGGACTACTTAGTCCTTATATTATTGCTGCCTCTGGTTCCACATCCGTAAAATGCTTTGGAGCAATCAATCAACTGAGACTCTTAAATCAGTAATCCATTTTTTAAGAAGCTGTAATAATTTGATGAAATTGATATCATTTATACAACCTTTGAAATAATGAGTGAAAATCTTATAAGCTGGGGAAAATGCATAAAAAGTTGTGAAAGATAGGCTCTTTAATGTTAAAATAAGGTTTGATTTTTTATTTTGTTGAGTATCAAAATTAATATTTTGCTTGGAATCTATCAAGACATCAAGAACAGTGGACTTTCTAAGCATGCAGGGTGAACAAGCCTAGAATAAATCTCTCTATAAGATTTGTAGCAATCGTATGTGTTTCCCAATATTTTATTCTCCCCCCCCCTTTTTTTGACAAATGGCAAAGAAAAGGATTTTTAATGATTTGGTCAAATGTTTTAGAATTGTCAAAGACATAAATTTTCAAGTCGTAACCTCTTCCTCTGAAGTTACATTACACCATTAACAGTTGTTTATGTACAGAATATCATTATATTATTACCTTTTTGACTTATGCTATTTTTCACAATACCAGCAATTACTGAACGTACTCTCTTCGTGTGTTATCTTTTATTGGAATGCCTTTTTCCACCTATGTCTTAACTATTTTTGCTGGGTGATCTCATGCCACAGAGATCTTAAGTGAATCTCTGCAGCTGTTAAATTAGTAACATGGTTGTTAAATCAATCTGGCTTCCCCACTGACTTTGCTCATCAGATAGTCGCAAAAAGTGTTCACATGATCCTGGGACACCACAATTCTTACAAATACATGCCAGTTGCCAAGTATCTAAATTTTGATCATGTGATTATGGGGATGGTGCAACAGTCATAAGTCTAAAAAAACAGTCGTAAGTCATTTTTTTTCAGTGCCATTATAACTTTGAATGGTCACTAAATAGATGGTTGTAAGTCGAGGACTATTGTAACTGACTTGAATACAACATTTCCTCTTTCCAAACTGATTCAATGTTGCTGATCCAAACATTGTCTTGGAGGTATTTTGGCTCAAATGTTTGAAATTTTTGGTCTGCTCCTGCATGAATGCCCACTCTAGGTCTTGTCATCTTTCAGTTAGGTTACAATTAGGGATTTGGCTTGGCCATTCCAAAACATAACATTTCTTTTGTTTCAGCCATTCTATTGTAGATTAATTTACATGATTAGGACTGCTGTTGTACTGCATGACCCAGGTTAATTTGGACTCATGCTGGTATGCTGACAATTACCTATAAAATTTGCTGGTATGCCAACATCCATTATTAAAGTATTGTTTATGAACCACTGGCTCATGAGGTTGCAAGATGATGCTATTTCCATTACTATGCTTCATGGTTGAGATGTTCTTTTTGTGACAATCCAACACTTAGTTTTCTCCAAACATAATGTCTTTCATTAACGTTAGAAAATTCCACTAAGCAGAACATTAAGCAAGTGGCCTGCTGGATCATTCAAGTGATCTTAGATGAGCAACAGAGTGCTTTCTGGGGAGCAGTGTTGTTGTTGTTGTTGTTTAATGGTAGATTTGTAAACACTATCAACAGACATTTGCAAGAGTGGCCTGAAGATCCTTTGCCATTACATTAGGATTCTTTACAATGCACCTTGGTCTTAAGCTGTTTTTTGTTGGGTGACTGCTCCAAAGAACAATAACAAATGTGTTGCATTTTTATTTATTTATAACTGCCCAACTGTAGATTCCTGGAGAGCAAAATCCTTGGCACTAGTGCTATAGCCCTTACAAGATTCATGAGTATTGACAATTCTTTTCTTATGGTCCAAAAATATACTTCTGATGGTAGTTCCGTAACAAACACAGGTATGTACTTTGAAGGGAAGAGTCCTTCAACTCATACCTGATCATCATCTGACTGGAACATCTGACTCAGCTGAACTCTATTAAGAGACCTGACTTTCCTGGATTTCCCATACTTTTTCCAAAAATAATATTGGCTGAAGGTTTTCAATAAAGATATGACACAGTACAGTGTTTTGGTTGTTGTTTTTTTTAATCCAATTCTTTTTATCTATTACCAGGACTTAAATGAAGCTGTGACTTCACTGTTGGTCATAATAGTGTAAGATTACAGGTAATTCTAAAGGATTTCTATAGTTATGATAAATGTAAACCACAATAGTGGTTTAAAATTAACTCAAAGGCCATATGAAACTATAATGGATACAAACTGTTCATAGCCTATATTAACAACTACCATCATTCATAGGCAAAGAGCATGAACCAGCAGATTTCTCAGGTCAAATCCTATTTTAATAATGAACTCACCAACAAGTCTTAGATTTGTCAAAGGAAAGGGCTACAGTTCCATAATTATAAGTGTAGTTATTGAGTTACTTCAGTCCCTCGTAACTCAATACAGAAGCACTTTAAAAGGCCTGAGGAGGACTAGCAGGGTCTCAAGATTATTTAACCTTAAAGAACTATGCAGAGAACAAGCATAAGCACAAGCTCACACTTCCTAGAAGTCTGCTCACCAGTGTGACTGCGTTTGTGCACCATCAGTACATTTGGGCCAATGCACACCATTCCACAGATATCACATTTCAGTTTGCCATTGGGTAGCCGTATGCCGCCAGGGGAATGCGGATCCTGTCCTGACCCATCACAGTAACCAAGGGGCTCAGAGAGGGAATCCTCTACAATCACGCTGTCCTCTTTCTCAATGAGCCGGTCATCGTGTGACAGCAGCCGACTAGATTCTTCATCACTGTACATTTCCACCTTGATAGAATTTGCTGTGGGGGTAAAAAAAAAAAAAGAACCCAAACTTTTCTTTATTAAAATATAGTATTAAATACTTGCAAAGAGTAAGCATTTAAAAAACACCCTAAGTTGGATGATGAAACTTTGACACTGAGCAAAAATTAAAAATTACTAAAGGAACTTTGACATTTAAGACTGGATAAAAAACAAATTTTAATATAATGCATACTATGGAGAAATAATGCTTTTTCCCCTTTATCTCATAATATTAGAACTTTTCAATTATGAAATTCAAGCCCATGAATCTAAGAAAGGTTAAATTGCACTATTTACAACTAAATTAGGATTTGACATAAGAAAGGAGGAACAGTAGTTTACTCTTCCAGTGGAGATCTACTCTATGTATGTAATGAAGGATATATATGTAAAAAATCTGATGCCTTGATAATGATGCCTTGCTGATTAGGCTGTTAAGAGTATTACAGAAAGTCCTTGTTTAGTAACCACAATAGGGACCATCAACTCTATCACTAAACAAAGTAGTCGCTAAGTAAAACCATAACTGTGCTTATGATTTTCTCATCAAATGAAGTCCAAGGAATGCTTTCAAGAGATAAAATATATTGCATATTTAAAAGCAGGAAAACCAAATAAGATAATAGACACTCTCTCTTAATAAAGGATTCCAGAATTTGTTTCATATTTGATTAACTTTCAAAAGACTGTGATGCATTTTACAGGTAACATCTACAACTATTCTTTGTCTTTCATGAATTAAAGAAAGTAGACATACAGCTACAATGCTGGAATGTTCTTAGAACGGGAGGGGGGGGGGAGCTTTAGGCACAAAGTCTATAAGCTAAGAAACATACAGTGGTCCTCAGAGATCCTTAAAACTCTACCCATTTTTTCCTACCAGCCAAATAGCAATGTGGACAGGATCACTGGTAACCAGGGAGTGGGGAGCTCCATTCTGAGACACTGAAGATAGATGCTTTTCTAATGGAGACAGATTGAAGGAATCTGGTATATCAGGTGGGACTCTGTACCTTAGGAATCAAAGGGCATTTTGGCTGTGGACTGCATCACAGTACAGCTTCCCAAATTGCAGGATGAAAAATGAAGATTTCCTGTCTCTACTTTATGATATATAATTGTTTCATCATTCAATTTCATAGTTATTCCTTTATAAATGTAAAATCTAATATTAACATCTTTTCCTGATTTGTGCATCCTCTTGTACACAGCATTCTGTGGCAGTGGAAGGTAGCGAAAACAAGAACCAGACTAGATGCAATGAGGAAGCTTGTTTAAGATTGTAAAAAGCCTAAAATGGTTAGATCAATAGTCTAAACAATTCAGAGCTGTCAATGCTGAGATGCAGTAGCTCAATAGAGTTTCAGACAGGAACTTCTCCTCCACCTATGTGAAGTTGCAAACAGATATGTCTGACCTGCTCACGTAAAAAAGGTGAAACTTTTTATAATAAAAAAAGGATGCTGATCTAAAGCTCCTTACTGTCTTGCGTCTTTTGAAGAAGGCCTTGAACAAGGCTGAAAACAGCTGCCTGGAACAATGGCACTTAGCACAATAAGAAGACAGATTTAGTCATTTTTCTATTCAGATAGAAAGTAATTGACTTCATTCAGACATGTGAGCATACTGCTGCTGCAGCTATGTCTCATTTGACTCCAAAGATAGCAATTTTACCCTTATATGTTATTGGGAAACCCACAGACACTGTGAGATAGCCTCTAAAATAAAGGTGGCTATTACCATCTAATTATGATGTATTTTTTCTAAAAGCTACTTGATTTGTGGCATTCCAGAGAGCATTATAACAGTTAAGAATGTAGGTCACTACCAGCACATCTTCCCCCCAGCTCCTGTTGCAGCTTATCGTGTGAACTGAAGAAAAAACAGGCACAAGTGTATTGATGGGCATACACAAGTAGTACTTATAGACAAGAGCAGCCTAATTGTAGAATTTGCCTGTATACTCAGAATATCTTGGCATTAATTAGAAGATTGCACGTGGGGACTAGGCCTTTATATCCAATAAACCTGAGTCTCCACATTTTAAAATACTTCTAAAAAAATGGGACAAATATAGATTCTTCTATGTGGCATGATGAGAAGGAGTAAACTGTGACTCAGATCTGGCTAGTTAGTTTCCTGGAGGGCAACCCCCACAATAAGCTGACCCACTGATCATGTTGATTGGGGATTATGGAAATTGCAGTTCAGCACATTTGAAGGAAGCTGTAGGAGAATCAATTCTGTCTTTTAGTGCCACACAGACCAATTTTGTGCTGAGGAAAAACTGGGAATCAATACGATTTAATATAATGGGATTTAATAGCTTTCCAAAGTGACAACTTTCTATCTACACAGAGACAGACCAATGGTGAACACATCCGCATCTTGTATTAATAGCAACAGGGAACTCAACAGACTTTATTGCTCCCGTTTGTATAAGGACATACTCAATAGCAGAGATGCCTAAGAAATTTCTTTACAAATATGGTTTACAACTGGGTGGTACACAACTAAAATGCTGAACAGGGTTTGGGTATCTCCATAGGATAAAATAGTATGCTAATATGCCATCCATTTTGGCTACTGAGGAGTTTTTCTTGATTCCAGAAAATAAGATTGTTGGGAGACTTTGTTCTCTCTCTCTCTCCTTCCTTCCCCCCCCCCCCCCACCCCAAGATGTATATGTATGTGTGTGCGAGTGTGCATGCATGGATGCATGCATGCAGGTGTGTATGTATAATGATGCAGTTTAAATCTTTTGCAAGTCAAGGTTCAGCTTTTGCTTGCAGCAATATCAGCCTAGGATTTCCAGGTCTAAAAACTGCATCTTCATCAACATAAAAATAGCAGGGAATTTGTGTGTCTCATAGGAAATCAATTAAACACATTTTCCATATTGGAAAAAGAGAGAGAGAGAGAGAGAGAATGTTGGAAGCTGGTACTTATATCAGAATAGGAAGGAGAGTGGGAAATAATGGACTTAACAGGAAAAAAAAGCTTCATTTATCAAAAACAGCACCCTGGAGATCCTACACAAGTTGACATTGCTGTGCACAATTATGAAGTACAAGGTTGCTCACTGGGGCAAGAACTGCTCAGATACATTATTACTGGATGAATCTGGATGTTTTTCAGTCTCCTTGGATGCATTTTCCCCTGCCTAGATAATTTAGCTATTGTTTTTCAATCTTCCTTACAGAAGAATAGTAGTATTTGGTCAAGCTGGCAAAACGGGCTATGTAACACTTCTGCTCCACTGGGACATAAGCTTGTTGGCTTATCCAGCAATGAATCATCAGATGCAACACTACCAGCCAGCTTCTCCCTTTGAAAGGGAAGGTATTTTTGGGGGCATAGGCAGAATTCCTTTTATGTTTCACTGCACAAGTAACGGAATGACTAGCTAAAACTACTAGCCTTCAAGGCCCCGAATGCATTATAAAAAATTCTGAAGCAGGTCTGAATTTCTAGAAATGGGTTCTGTTGCAGTATTTCCAATTCAGTATTGGAAACTGTATAAATTCTTCATCTTCAAATTAAAAATGATAAAAATGCCTAACATGAAGAATAATTATAAGATAGAATAATACCGTAGAAACAAACTAATTTAAGATTAATAATTTTCTATATATTTAATGTACATTCTGTCTAAGAGAAGCATCTGTAGGCATGTGCAACCAAGGATTGGCCATTTTCACAAATGTCAAATGCTATTTTAGCAGGAAAATATGTTTTCTAGAGGTATAAAGGCTAAATCCAATGCATACTATATAAATCTAACTCTCCAAATCCAATTTTACCTCCACTTCTATAGGAATTACTGATGATTGACCATAAGAACAAAAATTGTGGAATGATTCAAGTTTTCAAACCAAATGTTATAAAAACCACTATTTTTTCTGCAGAAAAATCCAGAAAGCCCCACTCTGCTACTGCTGGTTGTTGTTGTTGTTGTTGTTGTTGTTTTAAACCAGGGTCTCATGCAAAATAAATGTCAAGTATATTTTAAAATTGATGGCCAGTATCTAGGGCTTTTCAGATAACATTAAAGGGAAAACAATTATTGCCTTAGAAGTCTCTGCTCTGATCATAATCAGATGATACATTTCAAGAATACCCTAGTGGAATCAGAAAATTGTGTACTCACCACTAAGGGACCTGCTTGGGGAGGAGTGTTGGCTGTTTGGTGTGCTCACTGTGGGCCCCACAATTGTGGAGGTAAACTCCTTTTCCAAAGAGGAATCTCCACTACCTTTAGCAAGGAAAAAAGAAGAAAGGAGCAGCGGTAAATATGGGAAATTTATTTCAAGAATATCTAAGAAATAAATATATTCCCTCCATGACCAAGATGGTAGAAGGGAAAAATGGCTTTCCTTATGTAACTGAAGAGGATATAGCCTTTGCAACCTGCAACAGAAAAATTACCTACTGTTGCTGCTAGTGGAAGCAAAACCCAAGTTTATCAGAATCAAAACAACATATACTGTATTGTCATACAATATAATTTGGATGATTAGAGGATCATCACTCATTGCTGATCTGCAACTGATCAATGTTTAGGAGATATCAGATATTGGTAAAGCCATATAAATTACATGAAAACTATAATGCTCATGTTTATCAGACTGAGAATTCATAAACATGTTCAGAATCCTGGGAGCTGTTGAATATGCATTGTCAAAATAATATGGTTCTTCTAGACTACTAAATGCTTGTAATCTATATACGCAGCAGCAGTTGGGATTCCTTTAAAAATCTATATATCATACCAATGATTAGCCAGAGACCCTTCAGTTTTGATATGAACTTTCAAATATATAAACAAGATTTTGTATATTCATATTCATACAATTATATATTGCTAGTTCCTCAGTATGTTCAAAACATTAGACAATTTGGCTTTTTAGAGACCTTAATCTATGATGCCAGGTTAATTTATCTCAAAGTGCACCTACATCAAATCTCTTTATTTTTTAATGTGTGGATTTATTTCTTCTCATTCTCATGTCAATATTCTTCTCATAATGGAAATCTGGAAAAATGACATTGTACATGTATCAACAGTCGAAAGCTGTATCATAATGAATTAGAAGGGTGATTTCATTTCTTTATTAGAATACTTCTGACTTGCTGTCATTTTTTTGTTTAACTGAATACCATAAAAAGAAAAATCCTCAGTAGAGATACTGTATTTACTTAATGAACCTTTAGTTTCTTCACAGTTACACACCTTCATTATATTATGTAAAAATTGCTTGCATTTAAAAAGAAAAAAAAACATACAATGAACACACCCACCCACTTAATACTTGCCTAACAGTGCCTGCTTGTAATTTACTGCCAGTATAATATCATTTTGTATTAGTCAAAAAAAAAATTATATAGACCATGTATTTCTTGCTCACACACACTCATGAGTATGTGAAGTACACAGCAAATGCTCTAATTGTTTTAGGTATCCTCCTCCTATAATCCTACTTCTGAGTTTTGACATTCTAAAAAGCCCTTGATTTACTGAGACCAGAATTTCTGTTGTTAAGCAAGGCAGTTGTTAAAAACTTCACTCTCATTTTATGACCTTTTTGCCATGGTTAAGTGAATGACTGCGGTTTTTAAGTGAATCATATGGTCATTAAACGAATCTGGCTTCCCCTACTGATTTTGCATGTTGGAAACTGGTTGGGAAGATTGCAAATGGTGCTCATATGACCTGGGATGCTGCAACTATTGCAAATACATGCTGGTTGCAAGGTGTCCAAAATTTGATCACATGACTGTGAAGATGCTGCAGTGATTGTAAGTGTGAGAATGGCTCATAAGACAATTTTCAGTGCCGTTGTAGCTTTGAATGGTCACTAAACGTATGGCTGTAAATCAAGGATTACTTGCATATCATTTTTTTTAAATCTCCATTTTTATTAAAAAGTTATCCTAATGTACTTCTTAAAATGCCTTAAATATGCTAAGTATTCTTCCACTGCACTCACATTTTGTGGCAGGTGGGTGCTTATCCGTCTCAATATGCATTTATAAATGCTTACAAAACATGAGGCTTTTTCTTTCTCAGTTTTTGTGAGATGGTATCCAACCGTTACCAATTTAGTCTCTGTAATAACATTTCAGTTCAGGAATGATCTTTAGGATACTTAGATATGCATTATCAATTGCCTCTGTAAATTTCAGGCATTGCTATAGCTATACTTCTCAATCAAACCAGTTAAGAGATTTTGAAGAACAGAGATTCATAAGAAAATCTTATTGATCCCAGAACAAAGGAGACACATTCAAGTTACTCTTTATCCAATCTGCTCCTACATTCATTTATAACCCAGCCCAAATTTGGCCAAGCTTCCAGCACTCATGGAATTTTGGAGCTTATCAGTCTCTTGAAGCACTAAGTTTTAGTTGCCAAAATTCCCTAATCTAAAAGATTTGGCATTATTGCAGTAATGGAGTTCACTCAGCAAGAGTGTTCTGGAGATTTTAGAAATCACTACCATATACTATGTCATCTTGAACTTTCAAAGCATTTTGCAAGGTAAAAATTATTCCTGACTATATTTTTCCTTAATTGCATGTGATCAAGAATGTATAAATGGCGACTTCTCTGAGAAGCCAACAATATATTGCAAGAGGAATGGGGTGACATAGGCTGATAATATTAAATTTAAATGACTAAAATGCAATACGATGCTTAAATTGTCTTGTATAAAGCAAAGTCGCAAAAATTAGATATGTCTAATTTAAAGGCAATTTGAAAAAGGACAAATTTAAAATGCTGTGATTTAGATATTATCATGGTTTGTTTAAACCAGTTTCCAGACTGTGTCTTAATGGAATTCTAATCTAGGCAGCAATTTTATATTTAATTGTTACTAAATCCAGTTTACTAACAATTAGGATCAAGCTATGTTTTAAGTTACAATAATCAGAAAACTGACATCTAGGAAAAACTAGAGTCATTGCATCAGAATTGATAAGCAAAGAAGGAGAAATCAAGATGATTACAACAGAAAAAGCTTCTTGCATAAGATGTGGGAAAGCAAAGCAGACAGCATTTAGACAAAACTATAAATGTAGACTGGTGTAAAAATATACACTTCATTTTTATTAAAATGACTAAACTGTATTATAATTATATTTCAAACTGCAGATTAGGCATCAAATAAATGTTCTTCTAACTCAAACAACTACATCTGAAGAACTAATATACTAGCATAACTAGACTAGCATTAACTCTTTTGACTTTTAATGCTATATGCACTATAATATTTGTTGATGGCAAAATATTTAATCTGCCTGAAATGCTTTAGCACAGACTGGGATTATACCTCACATTAAGCCAAAATGTACTTTACCAGCATGCTAGTATGAACTCTGGTGTTGTTATTATTTTGAATTCTTGTATTTAGTTATCTTTTAAAATTGGATTTTGCTTCTAGTTGGGGTGCTGAAGGTAGCACACACAGCTCCCTCCTCCCATTTTCTCTATAACTATGTACTATATGAGGGAGGTTAGGTTGAGACAGACCCAAAGTTACCCACTGTACATTATTTTAGACAGTATGTGAACTCAGTTTGTAGTTAAGCAAGAGACAGACACTTGCAACTGCAAATCTAGCTCCCATACAAGGGTCTAGATTAACTTTTTTTAAATTCACAGCAAAGTAAGACAATATTCCTTCATTACCAGCAGGCACCTTAATACCAAATATGTCGCTTGTCTATTAATAATATGCTTTAAGCCTTATATGTATTCTGGTGGCTTCTAAACATACTATTGAGGATGATAACACAAATATATATTGTATATATAGATAACAATGTGGACAACCTCCCTGCTGGTGCTTGCTATGCATCTGGGAAAAGCAGAATCCATCAAATTAACCCAGAAATTGCACTCCAAACAAGACCAAACTCCTCAACAAGTTTTGTACATTCCAGTACCCCTTAAGTGTGCTCATTTCCTGGAAAACATTGAATATTTTGAACACCAGCTCAAATCTGGAGTGGTGAAACCTTTAAACAGAGAAACAGGTAATTATTTCTGCATCTGTATTCTTAACACTCACATTATTTAACATGTTCCAGGATTTTCTGGAAGCATATCAGCTAGGTGAACTCATGATTCATATAAGTACAACTAAGTATTTATGAATTTTTAAACATTTTGTCTCCCTTCTCCCTAGAATTCTGACTTTTGTACTCAGATGATCATCTTTCAATCACTGTCTAAATACCTTGATTCCTCAGAGGGTTAAACAGAAAGATGTGAGGGACATTTCCACCTATGTGCATGTCCAGAAATAGTGGCATATTCCTAATAATGTTTTGAATTAGAAGTTAGTGATAATATTATGCAAAATAGCCAGGATAAACTATCAGGAATTTGAACTAATAATTGTTCTCCCTAATACCATCAAGTTACTTGAACCAAGGTTTTTTTCTGCATCATGCCATAATATATACTGTGAATCATGTCCAAACTCTCCACAGGATTGAGGGAGGGGAGGGGAAGGAAAGGGAGGAGAGAAAAATGAGAATCTTTAACTGAGGCTTAGCAGTTCCTTTGATAAACAGAAACTGGCTGTATCTTGCTCTTTTTGTTGTTCCTTGTTCATCCATATCCAAAAGCCCGCAGATGCATTTCCAAGCTGTCACTGTTCTCGTTGCACAGACATCAGGAATTCTACAGATCAATTTCTCTCTGCTTAAAGTGATTGGCTTCCTCCACTGTTTTGCATGGCATCAAAAACACCCTCTACCAACACTCCCCATGGTGCCAAGTGTAAATAAAAACAGAAGCAGCATGGAGTTATTCCAGACAGACACCCTCCCCGTTTAACTTACATTATTCTAGCTTGCTGAAGATACCCTGGAGTGTTATCACAGCCAACTCCTTGGAAACAGCAGTGGAATACAGGCTGTGAGTGTGTATGGCTGCATCTCGGCAGTAGGGTGAACTCAGCCACTCACCTTCCAGGAAGAAGAGATTCCTGGAAGTGAGAGAAACGGCCGTCATTTTACAGTCAAGCAGCACTGTGAAAGCAGGAATCTATACGGCTGCAATCTCTGTCCCCTGGGCTGAGACTAAGGTTCCTTCCCGCCACGCTTTATGTCCTGCCTTCTATATCAGGTTCTGGGTAGCATTCCTTAGGGATTTTTTTTTTTTTTTGACCAGACTAACTGAAGGTAACCACAACAACCACAACAAAAAAAGCAGTTATCTGCTTGCCATCACTGTCATGAATACAGTATAGAAAAGATTGTGTCACTTTTAAAAGCTAAGAGTTTTTAGCACACTATCAACTGAAATAAGGTCTCTCAGTGTTTCATTTAAGGAAAAATCTATTGGTAGTTGCTTCAGACCTAATCCAGCGAGGCTTAAACATATCCCTGTGTTTTGGTGTCATTATCATAACAAAGCAGTAGCCAAACTATCAGTACATAGTGAGAGTGAGCGAATAAATACATACATAGAACATTCCCTGTTATAAATTGAAAGGGGAAATATCAAATAGGTGGAGTAAAAAAATAAAGAAAATGCATTATTCTATTCTTCTGGTCAGAAGTACCTATAGAGATAAGTTACTCTTTGGCCTTCAAAAAGAACCTTGAAAGCAGTCCTAAATTTAAGGGATGTGTCTTAAGAAAAATCCATTATTCTACTGAAATCTATACAAAAAAGATGTGTTTCCTTTTGCTACCTCTACTGAGAATTTATCAACTTTCTGGAAATAAAAGTTTTTTGTTTTTTTCTTAAATTGGAAATATATATTACATTTTTATCCCAATCTTTTTAAAATGACTAATCCCCAAAACAAAAAAAGAATGATATACGATGTTATGCAAATGTAATCAGTTTACATATGAAAATAGTTTAAAAGAAATGTTTTAAATTTTTCAGTTATGTAAAAATGCAACAGCCAGCATTTTCGTTGAAGGAATTCAGTCTCCTTATATAAGAAAGAAGAGACATTTAACTCTTGCCAGATGATAACTACACTCTTATTTTTTATCTATGTTTTATTAGGAATAACATTAAAGATCTTTTGACCAATTAATCAGGGACACTTTTTAAAATGGATCAGAGCGAGCAGTTAGAGTACCTGATTTTAATCAATTTAAAATTCACCTTTAATTATTTCAGAACAAGACTTTACTTTCTAAGTTCTCACTATCAGCAGTGAGGAGAATTTGAAACAGAAAAAGTAATTTTACACAATCCTCTGACTTTTCTAGACCCCTTGACTGGGGCTAGAATTTGCCATCCTCTCCAGCCTTCATTGTTTCCATTGGAAGCTTAGAAGACCCTTGGAGCAAGTTTGGTGATGTCTCACATGAAAAGTTACATGGGAAAGAAGGAAGGGAAATCCTTATAATACAAGCAGAAGTCTAACATTTAATACAGGATTTATTAATAAGGGATTTAAATGTTCTTTGAATAAGAAGGTGAAGAAGCACCAGAAATTTTTGTGCTGGAAATATTTTTCTTCAATGAGTCACCCACAATACTTGTCATGGGAAGAATGTGAAAGAGGAGAGATATACAATCTGCAATTTATAAACTTTTAAAAAGAAAACAGAAGGCCCAGAAAAGAGGCAAACGGATAGGAGAACAGATATGCTGCTTCCAATGCTAAAAATCAGGATGATGTTGCAAATGTTAGTGATGACAGGACAGATGCCATAATTTGAATGTTCTCTAAAATATTCCTAACATTTGCAAAAATATTGTATTGCTTTTAAAATTGAGAAAAAGAAAAAACAAAGGAACAAAACACAAAAATACATACATTATAAAATAGAACAAGTGCTTAAAATAATTAAAATATATAACAAAAACTAAACAATTGAAATATGTCGATACAACAGCAAATGGTTGCAATTCTATAATTATCTAAAACAAACATTATGCGAATACATTATACTGCCATCAGATCTTGATCTTGTCTTTAGGGGAGGCAGAGACTTATTTTATATACATTTCCATAGCAGTGGGAGGTTTTTTTTTACTCCTTTTGAGATTGATATATAGACACTTTTTCTTGCTAGTGGAAATACTTGCTTGAAAATCTTTTCCATGTTTTGCAAAAGTGCAGTTGAAAGGCCACAAGCATTTACATTTCTTGGAATGGGAAAGATCCCTCAAACAATTTTCTCCTTTGTTTTTTCCTACTCACACATTATAGCTTTGTTTACTGATCCAATGAAAGAGTAGTGTAACAAAAATAATACAGGAAGAACACAATGGAAAAAGTCCCCCAAATAATTTGTAACATACTGGACTGCACGTTTAATCAAATTATAAGCCAAATAGGCAGACATCACTTCTTTACTAACTCATTAATATCCGTGAGTGTACAAGCTTTTAGCCACAGCAAATAGTAGTTCTTAAAGTATTCAATATTATATAAACACATTAGTTTATTAATTCCCATCTAGCAAACAAGCATCTATCACATTAAACCAGCAGGATGTAAAATATTTCCAGTTTCTTACAACAATCAATGAGTAAAAGCTTGGTTAGCCTACAGCCTTTTAGAACTTTGTCCCCATGACCTATCTCCAGCAGATCTAGCAAAATCTATTTTCTTGGGGAATATTATAAATCTACCCTGCAGTAATTTAGATAGTCCATATTTTCAAATGGATGTTTCCAAATGTTGAGTACAGGTAGTTCCCAGGTTAAGAATGCCTGACTCTAGATATGAGCAGGGCTGCCTCTTACAAAATGATGGATGGCTGACTTATTACACTACCTAAAATGGCAGATTGCTGACTGGCAACATGGTCTAACTCAAAAAGGCAAACAGTGTTCTCCTGCCATGAACTAATGCTTCCATGAGAGTCACAAAGTAGCACCTGAATTTTTAATGCTGTATTCAGTCTGTTTTCAGTGGTTCATGAAACTGTGCAGCTTACGTGGTCTGTAGGCTCAAGGAAGCGTATCATCCCCCATTTTGAATCAGATTACTCTGCCCTCAGGATGGTGATAGAGTGAAATCCAGCCAGTACTTCTTGAATTTTTGCTGGAAGTCTGTCTTCCCCATAATTCAGTTTTAAGATATCTAAATATACTACTAAAACAACTAACATTCTACTATCTCTGTGTTTGTAACCTTCAATTGGGCAAAATTCAAAAGTATAGAGCATTGATGGTAAACCTATAACATACATGTCAAAGGTGATAAGTCACAAGATTTTCAGTGACACTTCAGTGTCTGACATTCACCAACACCCAACAGCAAATATTCTCAAAAGCACATCCTATCCTTGTGAGATTTTTGGATGCTTACGGAGGCTGCACGAGAATGGAGTGTGCTCTCACATGGCCACCATAGCCTCCAAAAGTCGCTTTAAGATATCCATGCTTTCATAGGCAGAGGCCTCCCAACAGAAAGAGAATGCAGTCTGAAGGTGTGCGCTAGACTTTAGAGAACAGTGCGAGGTGGCCTTTTTGAGTGACAGTGGTGACTCTAAGGTTGAAGACAAGGCCTGGGCCTCGACTTCAGGCCCAGACTTACCACTTTCAAGTGCTGCTATTCAGGTTGGCCCTAGACTGGGTGATGGGAGACATAAAAAGTTGTTTCATCTTTTGTTTGGAGAGGGGATTTTGACACATCAGTAGAGGAAAGTTAAGGTATTTTCCAAATTTTTGACGTTGAGCCCAAAATGTTCACTGGTCTAGGGTTTATTGATCCGTGAGGCCACTTTCTGTTTGAAGGGAGGGGCCCTGGGGCACATGCCAGGATGGGGAGCGTGGTGCAGTTTTCCTCACAGTTCCCAGCTATCTTTATGCACCCTCCAGTCAGCAAAGTGTCAGATAGTTCCATGAGTCAGCCAAGGAAGAAATGGAGGAGTGATTTCCAAGCTCCCTGTCAGTTTCCTATAAGCAACTTCAATGGGGAAAATGGCAATTGGCAGTTGCCCCCACTGCATTTTTGCCTGATCATTCAATTTTTCTATTTAGGTAAGAAAACATCTCTTAAAGAATGATGCAAATGTCAGTGGTTGTCTCGTAAAATGAAAAAGTTGTAAGTTTAAATTTTACCCCAAAAAATAATCTTGTTGTTCTTCTCTGATATGTAGAAGAACAGGTATAACCTGTTCCAACTTTGGTACAAATTTGGGTTAAAAACAGGGAACAGAATCGGCTCTTAATCTGAGAACTGCCTGAAATCAGTATTTCATAAAATAACCACACCTAATTGTTCACTTCTGCATACAATAAGCTTACTAATTACCTTGATTTGTGACCTATAGATGACTAATTTGTCATCATACTAACTTGATACCTTTCAACTGGTAACTAGGTAAGCAATTTACTGTGTTTTTAACCACAAAGCACACACTTCATTTGACAGCAATTCATTAAGGTAGCATTCAAACATTCAGCTATTAAGGCACCACCACACAAGCTTCCAAAAGATTGCATATTCACAGCAGTACAGTAGTTCCCTACTATAATTGGACTCATTCTTATTTTATATGAACAACTTGCCCTGTAGACTATATGACATAAATTTAATTCTTTATGCTATTAGAAACTATTAATCCCCCAGTAACTTCAGCAGTAGACTTTATAAAAACATTCTCTATTTTCTGAATTTTTCTTCAATAAATTAGTGGATTTGATTTTAAACTAATGTATTTTTTATATTAGACACTTCACTAGTAATCAAAATCCTTGCTAACAGGACACATCTATTACATCATGATTTAAAAAAATCAACAGCCAGCTCGTTTTTCCAAAGGTTGTATTTGACCCATATTCCATCTGTTTGCTATTTAAATCAACATTTTTCTGCAAGTAATTCTGATTCTTTTGTTCATAATTTTTCTCCTACGATGCTTTACTGTCCATTCAAAATATACATTCTTTTTCCAAAGTCAATCTGTCCACCCTTTACCTCTAACAACCAAAGTATGTTTTTTAATTATATCAATGAGTATAATATATTCATTTGTGTTTTTGGCACCATTTAAATCCTTTGTAAATGCTATATGAAGGGAAAGCCTTTGGTCTATCTTATTCATTGCTTGGCCAAGAAATACACTTTTTATATTCTCTATAGTCCCTTTTTATATGAATCCTATCAACTTTTACATAAACTGAGAGCTAGTTTGGCGTGGTGGCTAAGGTGCCAGGCTGGAAACCAGGAGGCCATGAATTCTAGTCCTCACTCAGGCATGAAAGGTACCTGGGAGACTTTAGGTGAATCACTTTTTCTAAGCTCAACTCACATCTCAGGAATGTGATCTGAAATGGGATAATAAATAACCAGGCTGATACTTTTAAGCTAATGGGCACTTTAGAAAGTTTTAGAATCTATCAAGGTACTACTGTAATCACAAAAAAGATTTCATTTACTCTATCAGGCCAAATACATTTATATTTTTAAAATTAAAATAACATGCAAAATTAAAGTATTAGTGTACTTATATGCTTTTAAAATTATTATATTTATTTGCTCCACCTGTCCCAATTTTAATAATAATACCAATAAGTTTATTTCTACCCTTTCTATCAGTAAAAGAGATTTACTTCCAGTCCTTCATCTCTAAAATAAACAATTACATGCATACCAAATGTTAAATTAAATTAAATCCCCTTTAACCCTTTATCTCCCAAGGACTGCTATACAATACCATAGATGGGGGAAACGCTTCCAAAAAAATTTAAGTAGTGGGCTATTGTTAACCCAAAAGGAGTCAAAAGGAATACCAGCTAGGAATGGCATCCTTCTCCATTAATTAGCCACTTCATAGACTATCTAGGACCTGCTAAGGGATAGGATCAAAAAGTATCTCAGGAGATTTAATAAGACAGATGGTTTAAAAAGGAGAGCAAAGAGGTGGCTACACACACACACGCACAGAGGAATCCCATATTTACCCCATAATAATAAAAGACCAAACTGATAAAAGATTCACAGAAAAATATTGTATGCCTGGAAAATAGATTGTGTTCAATGAGAACTGTTTGCATCAGTCAGGTAATTCTGGTAAACAAAGGTTTAATTTAAATTTGTAGTGAATTGATTATTCTCAACTTATAAACACAGAGGAACCTATCATTTCTAGAACAGGAGATTGTCAGACAAACAACTAATTTAATTGCTTTGAATTAGTGGCCCAAGTTGCAAGTCTGCTATATTTCATAGCAAAAATATATGCCAACTTTGACAGTGGATTGAGGACAAACTCCAGTATTTTTCCACATCTGCTCTTCAGAGCACAATTACTGTGCAGTAGCCTAGTAAGACCACCTCACCCATCCCCTGCCCCTCCAATTTTGGCACACTGATTCAAGCCAACAGAGCCAAGAAAAAGATGAGACTGGAATGAAATCTCCTGAGTCAAATTGTGCCTTGGGGCACTGACCATAGTTTAACATGGGCATAGGAAGGAAAGGAAACTAATAGAAGAAAATATCTACAGCTCAGGAAACAGCTATGGAATTAATTGATACTCCCTAAGTTTGGTTGTTTCCTTGCAGACATGTTGTTACCCAACTAGGATTTGCTACCTGTTTACAATAGCTTGTCTGCCAATTTTGGTAAAAAAATGATCTTCTAATCAAGGAACTACCAAGGAGAAAATCACACCCCACCAAATCTGGCAGGACAAGGTACTATATATAAACAAGCAGCAAACTCCACACTCACGCTGATGATGTGATTTAGTTGGGTAACAAAACATCTGCAAGCAAATAACCAAGCCCAGAGAGCACCAAAACCACCACACGGAAAGCAAGAAAGAAATCATAATTTTCTAAGCTAGAGATTGTTACTATTTTTGTGCAATTGATTCCTTTAGTCTGATGAAACATAAAGACCCCTTCTCAGAAGGATGCATTTAAATACATAAAATAAAATGTATAAACATAAACTGTTACAAAGGAAACCAATTATGCTAAAATATGATTATCAAAATATTTTAAAAACTAATAAGTGTGTAATGGAATAATATACGTATTTCTATATTAACCCATTAAATCAATTACAAGATAAGCTAAATTTTAATTTTAAGTTTAAAAAAATAAAGTTGTAATACTTTTCCCATCCCAAATCTATTCATATACTCAGGTTGACCCCTGCCTTAGGATATTGTGCTGTTGAACTGAACCAACCCATAGTACCTGAGCTCCATTATCAGTCATTTGTTGGAGCAAGCACCACAGATTAAAGGCAAAAAGGGTGGAGAAAAAAAATTCTCCCACATTTATATCCCCAGATCTTCAAGGGAGCAACAAATGGAGAAATTAATTCCCACCTTACGTTGGGAAAGAAGTCATGAGGATCCTCAACCTTCAGTCATTTTGAATATTCTTGTATAAAAGTGCCGGAAGTAGAAGTTTAGTCTGATAAAAAGCTAGAAGTCCTGCAATGTATTTTTTAATAAGAAACAGAAATCAAGACCAAAGATCACATTAAAAATATCAATTTCAACCAGAGAAATGCAAAACATTCCATACCAGATATGTAAGATCTCCCATTGCAGTCTTCTATCTCCATCTTGAAGATGCTTTGCTAAGGAAAAAAAGAGAAAAACAGAGGTCTGTCAGAGCACCAGGCAAAATAAAACAGGAGCTGGATTTTTTTTTTTTTCACGATAGCCCTTCCTCCTGGCTCAACTAAGGTGTCATATCATTTGAACATATAAGAGTTAACTAAATCATTTTAATTGCACTGTATTAACATATATCTCTAGATTACAACTGCAATGTTATTTGCAACTGGACATCAAACCACATTTTAAAAAAATGAATATATTTCACACATAAATACAAAGTTGGAATCCAGATCTGCATTAACAGATGCCAACTTATAACATATTCACTCTCTCTCTCTCTCGAGTACACATGCACAAACACTTTTTCTCCTGGGAATAAAAAGCTATATCTATGTCTGTATCAATAACTTGTATATTTAATAAAAATGTACTAAATATTCCTCCATGTTGTCTGTTATTATGTCTGAAATTAGTTGCCATCCATACAAGGAAGGTAACTGTCAAATAATATTAGCTGACAAAATAGAAGCTGAATGCTGCTTCAAAAAGTTGCAAGGAAGAACTGTCAATCTTATATGATGAGGCAATGCTGAGTTCAGTCTTCATTGATCAAGCAGCCACTGCTGCCGTAATAGTAAATTCTTCAGTAGCAAGTTACAGTAATAATTGATGAATGGAAGATGGCGGCAGCGGTGTATGGTGCAACGGGGTTTCAGAGGGAGTTGAAGGTTATAATTGAGCATCTGCTGTACAGTCCTGAGAGCCTAGTCGCTACCTGGAATAGGAGGCTAACTGAGGTTTTAGATAGGATTGCACCTAAGTGACCTCTCTCGCTTTGTGGATATTGTCAGGCCAGCTGATAGGCAGAAGAACTGGGAGAGATGAAGCAGATCAAATGACATCTAGAGTATCACTGGAGGATGGCGAAGAAGGAATTCGACTGAGCACGGGTAAGAACTATTAAAGCCAACCTCATAGCAATTCATGCAGAAATACTTTACACAAATTTGCATCTGCAGATAATCGCCCGGTGGACCTCTTCAGAATAACCTGATTTGTACTGGGGAAGGAAGACCTGGAGGGCCATCTGCGGGGGCGCTAAGGAATTTGTTGATTTTCTGGCAGATGAAGTCACTTGAATTGTTTCCAGTTGGATGTTGGCATGGACATTGATCTGATGGAGATGCCCAAGGTGGGTGCTTGCCCCATTAACAATAGCATTTAGACTTCTATATTGCTTTGTAGTGCTTTACAGCCTTCTCTAAGCAGTTTACAGAGTCAGCCTATTGCCCCAACAATCTGGGTCCTCATTTTACCCACTTCGGAAGGATGGAAAGCTGAGTCAACCTTGAGCCAATGAGAATTGAACTCCTGGAGTGAGCGGTGAGTTATCCTGCAGTATTGCATTCTAACCACTGTGCCACCATGGCTCTTATCTGGGAATATTGTTGGGAAACACCCACTCAGTCAGAGGGGAGGCCTCAAGGGTGAATTTAGCTTTGAGTCTCTGCATAATTGCAAAGGATCCAGAACTGAGCCCTCTCCTTACACATGTAGGTCTACTTGCTTGTGCCTGGCACAGTTTGACCCGGTTGCTCCTCAGGAAGTGGACAGAATGCTTGGGAATGTGAACTTGGCCACCTGTGTTTTAGACTTTGTTCCCCCGACTGATAAAACTCCCTAGGAAATGATGTGTGGTTGGGTACTGGCAGTGGTTAATGCATTTCTGGAGGAGGGGTGGTACCCTAGCTCTTTAAGAAATTGTAGTTCTCCCCCTTAAGAAACTGTCACTAGATCTCATACTGATGAACAATTTTCACTGCTTCTAATCTTCCCTTTCTGAAGAAGGTTATTGAAAAAGTGACTGTGTTGCAATTTCAAAGGATCCCAAGGAAACAAATTATCTGGATCCCTTTCAGTCAGGATTCAGGCCTGAATATGGGATGAAAATGACATTGGTCACACTTCTTCATAATTTTTGGCAGGAACAGGACAGGAGTAGTGCATTCGTCCTTGCTTCTACTTGACTTCATAGAAATTTCCAAAACCATCAACTATAGTCTTCTTTTGAAATAAGTTTGGAGACTTTTGGGAAGTCTTAGCCTGGTAGTGAGGAGGGATTAAGTGTGCAGCTAGTCACTGCACAACCGTAAAAGGGCCAGGACCAGCCCATCCTAAATTCCTTGGAGCCTTATCTAATTGCTCCCAAGGGAGAGCTCCCAGACTGGGGAGATTCTATAGGCAGAACATAATAAAGTAGTAGCTTGAACTCTACACATGTAGGTCTGGTTGTTGGTGTCTGCCAGGGACTGGAAATAAGAGGCACAGTATTGTCCTGGTTTACCTCCTTCCTTTGAGGCTGTTTCCAGTCAATATTGATCAGGAGGGAGAATGCTAATTCTTGGCCCTGCTTTGCAGGGTCCTTCAAAAATCAGTGATTTCTCCATTCGTATTTTAATATCTACATGAAATTGCTGAGTGAAATAATCTGTCAATATGGGATCAGATATCATGATGATACTCAGTTGCCCATTCTTGCCCATGTTGAGTGAAATGATACCACAACCATTTTTTATTGGTACCTGGAAGCTGTTGTGGTCTGGATGGGGAGCAATAGTTAAAAATTGAATCTTCGCAAGACATAATAGTTTTGAGTCTGGAGCTCTTTGGTTTTTGGAAAACTAACATCTTTGGTCATGGATGGGGTTGCACTATCCCAGACAGAGCAGGTGCATATAATCTGTGGGTTCTTCTGGAGTCGCCATTTCTGCTCAAGGAGAACATGGCAGTCATGGCCAGGAGGGCCTTTGCTCAACTGCATGTTGCATGCCAGTTACATCCATTCCTCAACCAATGGGTCTGTCCAGTACACACACACACAACACACACACACAAACACGGAGTAAGTATGTTTCACCCAACCAACCCTGTATTCATTTCCCAGGTTCCAACTCCATGTGTGCAACTTTTTAACGTCTATTCCAAGCAATTTGGATGTAACAAAGGCAACGGGGGCAAGTCAAGCCTAAGACACAGAAACAATATTATGTTTCCCAAAAAATATGGCCAGCTAAGGCTTCTTTTCGGGTGGGTCTAATTATTGACTCATGTGATGACCCGGAGTGTCCCACAAATGTAATAAAAACCAAAATGTAAATAAATGTTCTTTAATGCCTTCAATTTGGCTTCACTGTTCACTGTTCAATTGTTCACAGTTGGAGATTAAACTCTTTCCAAAATAACATTCCAAACGAAAGAAATACAGTCCAAACTCAAGAGCAGATGACAAAGCAATAAAAAACCAAAAACAAACCACACTGAAGAAAGTTCCACGACAGACCAGGATAATTAATTACAAACTTCAAGAAGATAACCAGGTATAATCCATTGGAAGAATGCCAACCAAGATAAACCTCATCTAGGAATAAAACAATCTTTGTTTCCAGTGTTTGCTAGCATGCAGGTCCAAACTCTTATGCAGTTCTCACACCTGCATCCCATGAAGAGGATCAAGGCCCTCTCCTCCTGAGTAGACCATGTTTTTCCCTTATCCTCTCCTCCCTGTGTGCCCTAGGATGGATAGGGAATGGGCCTGGGTCCTCCTCTGCCTGCGCAGCTGGCCTCTGCCCTTCCCCAGCCTCCTCCACAACCTCTGAAGCCACCCTTCCACTCCCTGTTGGCTGTTCCTCCTCTCCCTCAGAGTCAGTCTCCACCAGGGGCATGACAACTCACTTCACTGCAGCAGCACCAACAACCCCACCCAGCAGGAGCCCACTGCCAGTTCACTTCTTCTGAGGCCACCTGCCAGATCCAGAGCTCTTTTATTGGCTACAGAGAGCTTTCCAGAAGGCATCTGAAGGCAAAACGGAAACCAGTGGGTGCCTCGCATGTCAATCCAGAGCTTGTTTCTCAGCTACAGAGGACTTTCTGGAAGGCTCTGACGGTGAAATGGAGGCTGAGGGTGATGCCATGGTGGTGGCAAGTGGCCACAGAAGTGGGCCTGCAGGGCGAGGTAGGTGTCGGGGTGTGCGAGGCCTGGTAAGTAGGGCAGCTCCACCTCTCTATCCCCACCCTAGCTTAATTTTTACTGGTGTGCCTTGCCCCACCCCCTGCCCCCTGGGGTGGGTGGAGTCTTATTTAGGGCTAATTTGGGGAGGTAGGGCTTAATTTTAGCACATGGATTCAAAAACATGATTGGGCTTCTTTTCAGGGTGAGTCATTTTTTTGGCACAGTAATCAGTATCAGCAGGATGACAGCCTCAATGATGTTCAGGGTTCAAAGCATGGCCGAGGCAAATGTAGTTTCAATGGATTCATGGCCCAACAAAGGCAACATGACTCCAGCAGTTTCAAAGCAAAATGAAAGCAACTTGGTGTCAATGGATTCAAGGCACAACAATCGCTCCCCATAGTCCCTATCAGATGCCACCTGAATCAGCTCTTCCTTGTCATCTGAGCTGGTGCCCAAGGGAGCTATCATACGGCCTTTCCCATAATCATCTACACCCTGGCCACCTCCCGTTGAACTATTGTAATGTCCTCTAAATGGGGTTGTCCTTGAAGAGTATCTGGAAGCTTCAGCTGACTCAAAATGCAGTAGCCCATATGATTTGGGGCAGGTCCAAATTTGCATGTGTTACCTCTTTTGTGGAAGCTGCACCAGTTGCTGATTTACTTAATTCAAGGTGCCGGCTATCATTTTTTAAGCCCTGTACATCTTAGGATCAGGTTATTTGACAGACTGCCTTTCCCCAATTATATCTACATAGCCCACCAGAGCAGAAAGTTTTAGCTCCCAACTATCAAAGGAGTACATCTGGTGGGATCTAGAAAAAAAGTCTGCTCTGCACTGGTTCCCTCCCTTTGGAACATCATTCCTCCAGAGATAAAATTGGCCCACATCTTGTTGCTTTTTCACAAGGCCTTGAAGACATGGTTTTGTCAGTGGGCTTGGGGATCCAATATAGAACTGACCAAGTGGCTTGTCTGATTCTACTGCTGCTGCTATAGCATGGGATGGGGGTTTAGATAGATTTTTAACTGGATTTTTAAGATTGTACACTGCCAGAACCACGGTGTATGAGTTGGATGGCTATATAAATTTGCTTAATAAATAAATAAATAAATTGTCCATTGCAATTTACTTTAAAGAAAAGTGAGTCTCTATCATGATACTGCACTGTTTTAAATAAAAATTGTACAGGTCTACTTTTCCAGTGAAAAGAAGAAAGGCAACCATTTGGCAATAAGATTGAAAATTAATATATCATATCACATTCTAAGAAGTCTAGGAACAGGCATTTTCAAAGTTCATTCTACTGACAGTCAAACATGCTATATGTAATACTAGAACTCAGTCCCACATGAAATTAACTTTTTATATTAAATGACTTTACCCTAATTATACCTAATAGTGAAAAAAAATGAGTGAAAACCACAAACATTACCATTTTGAACTCATAAGCCTAATGTATTTTCATCCATGCGCTATCAAAACCTAATGCATGTTCTGAGAATTATAATTTGAAAAATTCTAAGGATGTGAAAGCATTTAAAAATAAAAGTATGAAATTTACTACAACTAAATGCATATCACTATTTGGCATTATTATTAACAACCTAAATGTATGTAGAACCTGTACAGTTGTATGTCTTATTCAATTGACAAGTAGTCCTATAAAGCACACAACCCATGTTTTCCCAGTGTAAATAGTTATCTGGAGTCAATACAGTATATATACTGTAGTTAATTCCCAATATTCTCCCTACTTCCTTACAACAAAATAAATCTGGTTACAAGTGACAATAAGCATTTTTGATAATTAGCTAGAAATAGAATAAAAGTAGTTCTACAGAAGCATTTAATATAGGGGTACATTACTCAGCTATGCTTTTTTAACTAACAATAATCTTACAAATCTTGTAAGAATTTGTTGAATACTATTTATTAGTCAATTCTAATGTAATTTTTTAGTTTTTTATTTATAAATCCTGCCTTTTTATTAAAGCTTTTAAGCTTTCTAAATCTATGTTATGCATTGCTTACTATTAATCACAGTTGGAGTAGTAATTCAGGCCTCATGAATTTTCTTAATTATTACTGCCCAACAGTGTTGAAGAAGGAATAAAAACAAGAGCAAATTTTTAATTAAATTTTCCCCTCCATCAACACAGAAACTTAGATTCAGGATAAAATTATCTATTCAAAAGGTCATTAAAAGGTTAATCTTAATGTTTAATAAACAAAAACAATAAAAAGGTAGCATCTGGAAACAGGAAGCCAGTGATTAAAAGCACAGACTTAGCTCCATAATTATCTTTTATTGCAAAACCCAACATATATAGCACAATTATGGACTGTAATAATTGACATTGGAGAATAGTAATGAAACAGCAACACTACATTTTAACTAAACCACCACATTGGGATGTAACATTTCTGAACAAAGACACATATCTTGTTCAGAGAATGTGCAAAGCAATGTTTTTGCTTAACCATGGTAAATTGCGTAAACTACAATTGCCTGAGCTAACATGCTATGCTAGTTTATGACAGTGGCTGGAGTCACACAAGGCATTGTGGCTTAATACAGTGTACTAAGTAATTAGATTGTACACCATGGTCACGGAATCAAAATTCAGGCACAAGGCAGTCCAGCCACATTTACAACGGCAGAGACATTTCAATTTTTCCCACTTGCCTAACTATCCCCTCCCCTCCACCTCTGCCCTTTTGGCTGTTTTGCACTCTACCACCTCTACCTGGCCTGTGTCCCCAGGTGACCTTCTTCATCTTCCCCCTCTCCCACTGTGGTTGAGGCACACCCTTCATGAGGCAGCTACTGGATGCAAATGCAGCCTTCTCACAAAGCTTTGGAAGATCTCAGAAGGCTACCAAAGCTTTATGAGAAGGCTGCATGTGGCCTTCGGAAGAAGCCCTCATATGGCCAACAGCTGTTTTGCAAAAATATTATAAATCTATTTTGAAGGTTTAGAATTTTGATTATGTGACTGTGGAAACATTGCAATGGGTGTAACTTCAGAGACCAGGTGTAAATACTATTTGTTCAGCATCTTCATAACTTCCAACTGTCGCTGAACAAATTATTGTTAACCTGTATACAATTTGCTGGAAATTGCCTGTATGTAACATTAGAGTATGTACAAAAGTCCCATTAAATAACATTCACCTTTCATGAAGTGTGTTTTATCCTAGGCTGAAAACTGTTCTTGGAAACTCCACTGGCTTTTACAATTTTTGAACATCAGAATGGAACAAAATATGCAAACTTTTCCTGAAGGAGTTTTCAGAATATGAGATACCTCTGTCCAGCATTTATTTCTCTTCCATATATAGTTAACTTGTTCTGACTGTTGTAAGTAATTGCATCACTAACAGAGTTTGTTAAAAAAAAAAAAGGTTGACAAAGCCTACTGGGAGACTACTTCAGCATGGAACAAGGAACTGTGACGTTTACTAGCTTTCTCTATTGTATAGTTTTGTTGCAGGAATCATCACAAACCAGAACATTGTACATTTCTTAGGATAACTCACTAAAGAATGCTTTTACTGCAACTGTTTTTTGGAGTGAGACCATCAGTACCTAATATAGGGTTACTATGGGAACATGACATTTTAGACACCGTAGAAGCCCTCACAAATATTTATATATTCTGGAGTTTTAAAAAGTAGTTTTGATTGTTTTGACAATATGTTCCGGATTAATTTGAAAGGTCAAATGCAGTCAGACAAAAAGGTTAATTTTGCAACTTGGTAACTGAATGTTTGACAACATGTGAAACTCAAATTGCTAATTAGGTCCACAGTAGCCTTTTTCTGGAAAAGCTTTCAGTTCTGTGAACACTTTTTCGATCTATTCTTCTTCCCAAACCTTCCCAAATTGAGTACATCCACTCAATTTGCAGAGAAAGAATGATTGCCTAATATGGCTAAATTAATCCATTCAGAACAAGCAGATCAGGTCTCCATGTTTTCACATGCCTTATAACAGACTTTGATAATTTAAAAAAGATGCACACTGTGGTATTATTTTACCTCCAAGGAAAAGTAAAATTCTTGCTATCTTGGGATATAAACCTCAAATATAAGTTTTCAGATTTCACCTATTACAAGCAAGAAACAGGACCACTGTCTAGAATCCCCTCCAGGCTCCATGAGTTAAGAACATTAGCATGTTAAAAGTAGAGCGCAGGGGCATCAGCAGCCCTTGAAGTTCTTTTCACTTTTGAGATAATGAATTTTTCCTCCTGGAGTGACAAAACCTGGGGAATAAAGCCTTCAGAAGTAACCCAATTATTTTAAATAGACACACATACTGAAACTTTGGCATGATGTTGTTGATTTGCAACCTTTACAAAAGGAAGAAAGACCAGTGTTTTCTTGATGGAAAGCAAGTTACTGAAAAACTGCAGGGAAACGAAATTTAGACAGACCTCAGTGTAGTTGCCAGACCCCCAATGTGTGAGTGTATAAAAGCCTGATCAAGAAAATATAGACCTTCCTTAGAATACAACCAGCTTCCTTAGCCCCGTTAAAGCTCTATTCTGCTGAAAAGGAAAGATATGAATGGAATGGAACACAATGCCAAAAGCTAAGCTACATCTGCTAGCTTCAAACCACACATACAAACACAAGCAATTTAAGAGAAAACTAAGGTGTTTGTTTTCTAAACTGTGAACCATACAAATCTAATATTCAAATACACACTTATGAAGGCAAAGATGTTGCATGGCAACATGACAAACAATCCTAGTCACACTAGCAGGATCCACAATTCTCTTGCATCGGCACAACTGTGTGACTTAAAACTATGGAATTTAATTAAAAAACTGCTTTATTCAGCAATTTGCATATTTTGGAGCTCAAACACGAATAATATTTGCCAAAGCTCAAAGAACTGGGTACCAGTAGCATACTGGTCTATATCGTCCTTTATTGGGATTCTTAAAGTGTCTTTAAGTGTCTTCTGGTTGGGTTTTGCCTTTCATGGGCTGGGCAAAACTCTTCTCTTCCACAATAGTGTACTTCATCTAAAATAAAACAAGACAAAGAGAGGACCATTCCATAGTCTCCCAATATTCCTAGCTGCCCAGTATTCTAAATTGTCTGGCATTACCTGGAAAACAGGAAGTTGTACAGTCACACACATTACTAGCCTTTAATTGTGCTGGTGAGCAACTAATGTCAGCTGATGGGTGAAAAACTGTTTCTGGGATTATAATTTATGGGCAGGTCAATAAGTTTGTGACATCAAGGAAGTTATATATAAAAACAACAATTCAAAATAATGATCTAAGTTCATATGAATTTCTTTATAACAGCATTATCGTAATATATTTTAAATCAACTGGAATCCGCTCTTTCTCCTAATGAAACGTTTATTATTTCCTGAATTCAGTTAGTTATTTCTTCCTTTCTAGACAGTTTACTTACTGTCATCTTACCTTACTATACAATAAGGTAAGATGACTAGGATCATGGCTGATTTCACCAGTCATTTTATCCACATCCAAATAATTCAAAATCATTTTTAAAAGTACAGTCAGATCATGCTCTGCATATGTTTCTAGGCTAATATGCAATAACTGCAATGTACTATACAAGCCAAGCCAAGTGTGATATCTCATAGGTTTATGGTATTGAAAATGCCAGAGTGTCTGCTACACATCTATTTGACTTTCAGATTCAGCAATAAATCTTTACATTAGAACCTGTGAGTCTATATAACTTTTATTTGTTCTCCTATTAATATGTAAGTGTAATATAAAACATACAACACACATTGTATTCAGATATTTTGTACCTCCTGTTCACTATCAAACAAGTCTACTTTCTCTTTAGAGGTTTATATAGTATTTTTCTATTATATTTGTTTGTGATATTAAAAAAAAGCCTAATCCTTCCTCAAGTCCTCAAGAAAAATAAAGACTTTGGGGGAAGATGGCATACAGAAGACAGTTCTGCAAAAAGAGAAATCAATGTTTGCAGCCACAAAATGATTGCTTCCTTTGATCCTTTCTGGATAACAAAAGAATGCAAGATTGCCCAAGTGTTATTCTTACAGTTGTTCCTAATGTTAATCCTTACAATCTCCAGAAAGGAGAGGAAGAATCAGGAGATCAGGGAATTCACTAGAATTGCTCCAACTGCAAATAGAGCCTTTTAAAAGGACACTAAGTTCACATTGCTCTTGCCAACTGCTTTTGGAAATTGCTTCTTAATTACTTCAAAGAAATTGGGCGTTGGTAAATTTACCTGAGAACGCCCTTTCTATCTATGCTGCTAGAGAACTCAGGATGGGTATGACTCCTCCTGATGACATCATCAAGCTGAGTCCGTCTAGTATAAAAGTAGCAGCCTGTGGGAAAACCCCACCAGCTTTGGCGAAGATATTTGACAGACTTTAGCGAGTGTTTCTGAAAGCCAAAACAGAATCGTGAACCATAACATACCTCACCACAATCCGGATGCAACAAGGGAGGGGCTGGGTTCTCTAGCAGCACAGATAGAAAGGGCATTCCCAGGTAAATTTACCAACGCCCATTCTCCTCCATGCTGCTGCGAGAGCCCAGGATGGGACATACAAAAGCCTTTATGTTGGAGTTCCGGTTTCTCCGTCGATGGACCGAAATCCGCGACTGTGCGTGGTTTCGGCCCGTGCTTGCCACTGGAGCGCCCCGATCCTTGCGATTCGGGGCTGAAGCCACCCCGTAGAGGTGGTGAAGACAGGGGAGACTGCCAACCAAGTTGAGGGGAGCTGCATCTCTCCTCCTTGGCTAGCCTAACTCCCTTTCCCGAAGGTGACAAGCAGCGGTCAGAAATGGCCGCCACAAAGGAGAACCGGACGGGATAAGAATGTGCAGGAGGAAGACAAAGAGGAAAGCAGGACAGACCGGGCTAAACATAAAGAAACATCTAAACAAGGTACCCTGAAGCTAAAAATGTTTAGAGGGATACCTCTGAAAGAAAGTTCTAACAGGCGGCGAAGGAGAGAGAAAAGGAGGTTAAAAATCCTGTCTCCTATTTTTTTTTTATTTTATTATTATTGATTGGAAAGAAGTTTATGCTAAATTAATTTGACATTAAATAGGCTATCTTAAGCTGGAATTTGAATGTCAAAATAAGATAAAAAAGATTTCTTGGTACTTTATTTTACTTTTAATACTTTTGGTCAAAAAGGAGAAGAGGAGATAAAAGGGTGGAATTTGGAATAGAAAACAGAGTTTCACCTGGAAAAAAAAATAAAGGATCTAATTGTGAACTTTGAAAAGATTCCCAAGGATACATTGTAACTGAAACTTTGTTGAAAGACATAGTAACGATTGGAAAGGAAGAAAAAACAAGACAGAACAGTTTGGGGAAGAAGAGATTGGTTTCTTTTTTCTTTTATTAATCAAAATCACTCGGGTGGTTGTTTGAAATGGCATTACTCCTGGAGCAAGTGAAAATATATCTCAAAAATGAGAAAGAAGAGGCAGAAAAAGAAGGAAGATCTTTTGGCTTTGTGTTTGAATTTTTGGAAATGGAGATCCTGGATTATGAAAAAAAGCATCAAGTGGAAGAAGAAGGCTGGAACAAAGAAGAAGCCATTTTTACTGAAATAAAGCAAAATGTGGTAAAAAGGGGTAAAAGGGGGAAAGGAGGTAAAAAATTTAGATTAAAGGCAGCAGCCAAAAAGGAAAATACTTTGAAAAAGAAATATAATAGCAAGGAGAAGCAGAAAAGTAAATTACAGAAAGGGAAAAGAGAGAGAGAAAGTTACACACAAAAAAAAGGATGAGAAAAAGGGGGGAAGATAGAAAAGGAAAGAAAATTATGAGGAACGAAAGCAAGAGATAAAGAAAAAAGGGAAGCGTACTAGAATTAAAGGTATATGCTCAGCTTGGGAACACAGAGATAATGGTTAAATCAAGTTAAAATTGAGAAGTCTGTAAAGGTACTAGGGTTATAATTGTAGAATATTATGATGTGTTAGAAATGTAATATATAAGCAACTTAGGAGATAAACATTATATTATTATGTTTGGTATGTTTATTTAGGGAAATGGAAAAGAAAGAGGAAAGATCTATATTAACTACTTGGAATGAATTTGAATAATTATTTTTAAAGATTGATAAAATATTTAAGAGTTAGCCAAAATGAATTTGAATAATTGCCTTTTTATTGGATAAAATTGTATAATCAATTAATGATATATGTATTGATAATTAATGTAAGCATAAAGAAAGGAGAGAAATATTTTGGCTGTTTTCAAAGATTGTTAATGTGAAGGATTTATAGGGTTCATACCAACATGAGAATGATTTTGAATTATTTTATTAATGTTTATATACATACAGTGTTTTTGTTAGTGGTGTAGATTTTTTTCACATTTGTGGGGAGAAGTACCAACCAGAGTCTGAAGGATGAGATTTATATAAAACAGATATTAGATTTGAATGGATAAACTTAATTTTTAATGAGATTATAAATATAAGATTTAAAGGTGTTGTACTCCGATTGATAACTAGAGGGGAAACCTTGCTTGTGTTTTGGTTTTTTTTTTTTTCCTTAGAATGTTGGAAGAGAATATATAAAATTGTAAACAATGACAGACAAAATATAAGGATAATGAATAAAAAGATATAGAAATTTGGATTGATATTACTATAAAAGAAAATTAAGAGAAGTTAAAGGAGAAATGGTGAGAAATTGATAAAAAATGATAAGATATAAAGTTGAATTTATAAGATGAACATAGATATGAAATTGTGTTTGTATGAAAATGTGATAACCAGGAATCATGCTGTACTCAAATAGGATGTTTTATTTGTTTGATAAAACCCAATAAAACTTTTCAAAAAAAAAAAAAAAGCCTTTATGTCCTCGGGAGGGTCCTTGTCCGGTCTCTCACTCTGAAATAGGCACCACTTGCTGAAGAACCTGTCTGCCAAAAGCTGTGCTTGTGGAGGCATAGGAATCCAGGCGGTAGTGTCTGATGAATTGAGACATGGATGTCCATGTAGCCGTTCTGCAAATCTCCTCTAGGGGTGCCTGGGTGGCCCAGGCTGCCAAAGTTGCAGCACTTCTAGTGGAGTATGCTGTCAAGCCGTGTGCTATATTGGCAGAGTTTTGGCTTTGTAGGCCTGTGCGATGCAAGCCCTGATCCACCTGCTTAAGGTGGTAGGAGAGGCCTTATTCCCCCAGTGGGAAGGGGAAAAGGATACAAACATAGCCTCTGTCTTCCTAAACGTTGAAATGCATTTGATATAAATTCTAAGAGCCATTCTAACATCTAAGATGTGCTACTTGCACTCTAAGGCGTGGTGTGGACGGGAACAAAAATCAGGAACTACTGTGTCTTGGGATCTATGGAATACAGAATTTATTTTGGGTACAAAGCCAGGTTCTAAACGAAGAACAACTCTATTGTCATGAAAAGTGCAGAGGTTCTGCCGTATAGATAGAGCAGCCAACTCTGACACCCTTCTAGTTGAAGTGATGGCTATTAAGAAAACCACCTTGAAGGTCAAGAATTGAAGGGACACCTTTCTGAGGGGTTCGAAGGGAGGTTCTGTTAGGGCCTGGAAGACCTTGTGAAGGTCCCAGGATGGGAACCTGTGAACCACAGAAGGGCGGAGATTGGAAGCCCCTTTTAAGAATCTCTGAACTGAAGGATGATGGGACAAGGAAGGAAAGGAATCCCAGGAGATGACTGAAGCAAGAGCCACTACTTGACAGCGTAAAGTGTTAGGAGCCAGACCTTTGTCAAGGCCATCCTGGAGGAAACGGAGGACCTGTGATATCTCCGCTACTGTAGGAGAGAGACCTTCCCTGTGACACCAATGACAAAAAAAACCTCCAGGTGGCATTGTATATACGCACTGTAGAAGATTCACGAGATGCCTGGATAGTAAGGATGACCTGGTTTGGGAGATTGGCTTCTCTTAACAGTTGTCGCTCAAGCGCCACACAGTCAATTTGAACCACTGGGGATTCGGGTGGAGCAGTGTCCCCTGATGTAGTGAGATCATGTGGTCTGGAATGCTCCAGGGAGTGGCTACAGACAGATTCACCAGATCTGCAAGCCAGGGTTTCCCGGGCCAATGGGGGGGGGGGGGGGGGGGTTAGGAGAATCAGCTCTGCCCGTTCCTCCAACATCTTCCGAATTATCGCCGAAATGATGGGAAGAGGGGGAAAGGTGTAGAGGAGACCTGTGAACCATCTGTTCTGAAGTGCATTGGCCCCCTCCGCTCCCTGACAAGGAAACCTGGTGAAAAATCTATTTACTTGAGCGTTTTGGGGAGAGGCGAAGAGATCTACCTCCGAGGTCCTGAACCTGAGGGAGAGATCCCTGAAAATGGACTGGGGAAGGGACCATTCTGTGTGGTCGACTGGGCTCCTGCTCAGCCAATCGGCCTGGGAGTTGCCGACTCCTGAGATGTGGTCTGCTGTGATAGACAGCAGATGTCTCTCTGCCCACCTCCCCAACCTTTCGGCTTCCCTCATGAGGGCCCTGGGCCTTATGCTCCCCTGCCGGTTGACATGTGCCTTTGCAGCCATGTTGTCTGTCAACGCTAGCACATGGGACCCCACTATCCTGTCCCTGAAATGTTTCAGGGCTAGATAAATGGCTCTGAGTTCTAGCCAGTTTATGGGCCCAGTCCTGTCTAACCGGGACCAGATCCCTTGAGCCATGAGACCCTCCATGTGGGCTCCCCAATCCAGGAGACTTGCATCAGTGGTGATGATCAGTCTGCCCGGTTCCTTGAACGGGAGACCCTTCAAAAGGGCTGGGGAAAGCCACAATTTGAAGGAACAGCGGACCTCTGGAGAGAGCAGGACCTTGGCAGATGTGTGGCTGGTTCCTGCTCGTTGAAAGGGAAGCAGGAACCTGTGATGACCCATAGTTCTCAAAAATAACACAAAAACTAAAACATGAATCAAGATCTTGCAATGCCTTCAACTTAGCTTCACTGTTTTATTAGTCACAGCTTAAATTCCAAAAGTAATTGGAATGTAATTGTAATGAAGCAAAAGGAAACCAGAAACAAACCGTATTGACAAGAGTTCCATGGCAAACCAAGATAATTAATCACACATTCCAGGAAGATAACCGGGGAGAGTCCATCGGAAGAATGCAACAAAGCTCATCCAAGGACAACACTAATTTGACTTCAGCATCTGTGAACACACAGTTACAAACTCTTATACCGAGCTCACAGCTGCAACCCATGAGGAGGATCATGGCCGTCTCCTCCTGACTAGACCATGCTTTTCCCTGATCCTCTTTCCCCAGCCTCCTCCACCACCTCTGGAGCCACACTCCCATTCCCTGTTGGCTGTTCCTCCTCTTCCTCAGAGTCAGCGGATGGAAGACCTTGTAAAAAATGCAGCAGTTGAGGTACAGATGGCCCAAGCCGAGGCTTGATGGCTATGCTTCAGTGTTTATTCGGAGCATTTGTGTCCTCTGCCTTTAGTACATCCTCAGGCTCAGTTGGAGTGCTTGAGGAGGAGGAGGAGGCCACAACTGGGGCGTCTACTGGGGGAACTGCCAGAGCCGTAGCTAAGGAAGGACCCACATTGTAGAACCGCCTATCTTGGGATGATGGGCGGGGGCCTGCAGTGGGGAAGGCAAATTGTTCTAAGTCAAGAAAGATGATGGGGGAAGGAAGGACCTCCAAATGAACAATGGGTTTCGAGAAGAGGGAATCCCCATGCCCCGATTGTACCACTTGAGGCTCGGGGGCAATTTCCTCCGCTGACAATTGGGCTGTTACCAGTGCCTTGTGTAGGAGAGGTTTGAATAAAGCGGATTTGAATACAGAAGCTGAAGGAGGCTGATCAGGCCTCAGATCTTCCTCTTCCTCCGAGAGGTTGGGGTCCCAGATTTCTCCCTCTTCCAGATCAGAATCAGGGGAGGGGCTGCACTCAGATGATTCCTCATACTCTCCCTGAGTGAGGTCCACTCCTTCCGCATAGGTAAGATGGGCCCTTTATTCTACACAGTGAGGTAGTCCCCTTTGGGGAATCTGCGCTAGAGGAAAAGCTGGAAAGGAAGGCTGAGGTCTGTCTGAAGGCCTGAAGATGTGTTGAAGCCCTTCTACAGATCCTGTCTGATGGCTAAGGAGACTACTTTGTTGATGTCAGAAGATCTGCCACTCAATGGAGGATCCGGGGCCCGAAGGCCTGCTGCTGTTGGAGTAAAAGTGGCCTCTGGTCTTGATCGAGAGCTGCTTTGGGCCATTGATGGGATACATGAAGAAGAAAGATCCCAAGGAGTCTGGGCAAAGTTGAGACCTGACCTGCTCAAGTCTTGAGGTCCTGGCTGGATTTCAGGTAGCTCTGAGGACCAGGATTGGAGGTGGCTAAGAGGAGCTGAGGTATCTTCCCTCTCCCTAGAAGTAGCTGGCTGAACAACTAGAAAATTGGCTGGTTGGGAAGCCTGTCATAGTTGATCCCTCATTTATTCAATAGTTTTGTTGAACTGCCTTTCTAAGGCTGCATGCCTTTGTTTCTCTGCCTTTAATTCGGCCTGGGATGTTTTCTTAGGGCCCAAAGCTTTGGCCTTAATGTTGGCCGCCACCTCCCTTTGAACAGATTGGGAACATTGTCTCCTTCTCTTTCTTTTGCCAGCTTGGAGCCTTGAGAGATCAGGCCTGAAGGCTCTGTGCGGACTTTGTCTTGATCCATAGTATGCATAAACAGACACAAAGGTGCTGGAAGCGATCCTCACTATGTGTTGTCTATGCAGTAGCCTGAATAGGAGCTTATGAATGGTAGAAGCTGGCCTTTGGGGATGATGCCACCTAAAATAGCTGCTTACTACTTTCTTTAGAAGAAGCAGCTTTCAAAATGGCCGCTCACCACGTGTGGTTGAAGAAGAAGCCTCCAAATTGGCAGCTCGCAGGAGCTATAGGCTACGCAGGGGTTAAATCGTTCCTTAGGCTGTAAACAGCCCTGAACGGTGAAATCGGCAATAAAGTGAAAATTGTGGTTTTAATGATCAGCTGAGAGGCGCTGTTATCACCGATGCAATCTTTACTATCGTGGCGGCCGAAATTGCTGAGGGAAGACTGTGGGGGAGGATCAAGGGTTGCTCCCTACTTACAGTCTCCCTTGGATGAAGAAACGTCGAATCTTCGGCGTTGCAGGAGAGTGGAGTCCCACTCTCCTGAAGGCACAGCTGCACTGGTTCCCCAGGAGCTATGCCAATGATGAAGATAGCTTTCGCTTTTGCTGCTAACTAAACTGCTTTCAGAGACACCAGCTTATGGTCATCGAAAGAAGCTGAGTCAAAGCTGGGGGGGGTTCTCCCACAGGCTCCTACTTTTATACTAGACGGACTCAGCTTGATGATGTCATCAGGAGGAGTCATACCCATCCTGGGCTCTCACAGCAGCATGGAGGAGAACAGACACTATCAAAGTGACAAGATTGCAAACACTGGGTGAATGCCTTTAATCATTAATATAATAAAATGAAGATTATAATCTTTATGAAATTAAAATAAACAAAAAATAAGACAAGGATTTGGCTACAGAAAGTTTTAAACAGATTGAGGGCTCAGAAAACTTTGAATATGGATTTTGAACATTAAATTTTGAGATTATTTTTGAAGAATAAATGCATGTTTGTGGAGAAGAAAAAAATGTTTTTGCTAATGGAGACATAACAAAACAAGTAACAGTGTTTAGAGATATCTTCGAGGAACTGAACAAGTAACTACGACAGGATTTTAAGTCTATTATGTCATCTGTGTTGTGTCTTCCTAAAAGAAGATGTTACAGTTTGTTCCAAGAAGATATTATAGAAAAAGTTATGCAACAAAATCTACACAAGAATAGGAACGAGAATTTAAATAAGAATTTGTCATCAAATATAAAGAAAAAAAATGAATAAGGTTTAAAAATTAAGAAGGAAATAAAAGTGGCAATCCTAGAAACTGAAACCATTTCTTGTTGTTGAACTTACAAAAGAGGCAATTTAACATATTGAAGAAACTCATAACAAAGATCAACAATCATATGGATTACACAGAAAGATTTTTTTTTTAAAAAAAAGAAAGGACATGAGATTTTGGATATTTCTTTTTGGATTTCTTAATATTTTGACTGGAAAAATGTGGTATATTGAATTTAATTAAATCTAATATGGTATTAAAGCATTTTCCCTAGCAGTACTTTATTTATCAGAATTTGATAGTATTTAAACTGGTTCTATAACTGTCTTTAGTAAGGAAGTTTTGTGAACCTGTTCTTTTTAAAGGAGAAATTATCCCTATTTCTTATGTTAAATGTTAGTATTTTGTTTATACTAGAATACTGGGATTACTGTTGGCTAAATGTGGATTTGTCTATAGTTCAGAGTTGAGATATGGAATGTTTATTTGAATGGGCTATGCTGCTATTTGGGGTGGTTTCTTTGGAATTGTTGGCATTTGGAATGGAAAAATGTTGTGTCTTTTTAAAAGAAGAAATGATCCCTCTTTGTCATGTTAAGCTGTAGGGTTTTTTTATTTACCCTAGAATATTGGGACTATTTTAGGGCTTTTAAATTGAGTTTTATTTACAGCTAAGAATTGGGATATAGAATGTTATGTTTTATACATGTTATAACATTTTAGAAACTTTTTGCTTGATAATTGAAGATGTCCTTTGTTTGATTTGCCTATTCTTAAGAGATGAGTTATGGGATGAAGAATTTTATATTTGTTAAGTAAATGGATTGTGAAATTTATTATACTTGTTATGATGAAAGTGAGAAGTTTATTGAGGGGTTTCTCTATTTGTATGCTTTCTTGCATTATCTTTCCTCTATTGTTTTTCTAGCTTGTATTATTGATCTTACTGTTGGAATTAAAACTTTCAATAAAATTATTACAAAAGAAATTATAAAAGTTACTATATATGACAAAATGGAGAATATATTTCCAGCCTGAAACAAGGTTTTTGATTTTACAGAAAGTAAAACCCAGGTTTAAATCCATTCCCAGCTACAGAAGCTCACTGAGTAGTTTTTGAGCAAATTACTTAGTCCAAATTTTTGAGAAAAATTGGAAGAGGGAATGCTACATATGCCACCATGAACTTTGAAGAAAAGGCAAGATAAATTGAAAAAATCTATCTTGGGTGACAGATTACTTGCCTCCTCTCTGTAGATGGGAGAACTTGTAGAACAGCCTTTACCATTTATAAGACTATGAAGATGAAGACCATCATTTTCTTCTCTGCGGGGGCTCCCTCCCTTTGGAACGATTTGCCCCCAGAGATACGGGCCATTACCGACATTCAGACCTTCCGGCGCGCAGTAAAGACCCTGTTTTTTCAACAGGCCGGCCTGGCCCAGTAACGATTTTTGGGGTTTTAAATTTGGTATTTTAATTTTTTTATCAGTTTTATATCTGTTAATTGTATATTCGGCCTCCAATTTAATCATTTTAAATTGCTTTTAATTGTATATACTGTTTCTGTTTTAGTTGGCTGTACACCGCCCCGAGTCCCTTTTTTGGGAGAGGGGGCGGTATAGAAATTTAATAAATAAATAAATCATTTTGACTTTGGTCCTAAGACCCAATGTATCAGCTTTAGAAGAAGCAAGATATCATTCAATTAGATCATTCTAAACATTCCAATCCTTCTGCACCAGCTGAAGTTTCTTAACAGCTTCAAGGCAAAAAGCAATTACACTCAAAAGATTTATGGAACTGAAGGAGAAAAAAGTGTGGGTTATGAGATGAGCCATGCTATTTCCAATCTGGGATTTTTAATTTATATTGGATTTCATCTTTTCTGGCTGGAAATGACAGAGTCCAACATAAGAAATCTCTTCTGAATTGTTGAAATCTTAGTTTCCCTGCAGATAAAAGCCCAGAATGTTGAAGCAACTTATGATATCTAGAAAGTGTCTTGGCTTACCAAATCTACATTTCAAAAATCTTTACCCTATCAATAAATCTTGCGATGTAATATTGCTATGCCAACAGCAATGTGATATGAAAAGCCATGCCACCATAATACATATCCAAAGTAGATATGCATCAAGCAGACATGGTTGATAAAAATGTGAACTTTGCATGAATACAGTGCACAAACTCTATACAAAATATATATTTCTAGTATAGCACTGCATTCCTATACAGTGCTAAGCCATAGCTTTTATCTGTAATTTATAGAACAAACCTCAGTGGCCTGAATTATATATACTACTAATCCTCAAATCATAATTAATAAATCACAATTCAAACAATAAACAAACCACATTATGTTTTAGACCAATTTGTTAACTCTATTATATTCAGATGGCTCCAAAATGGTGAAGGTATAATAGAACTGGGAGTACATTAGCAGTTAAAACATACAGGGCAATAATAATATTAAAGGTTTTTCTCAAAAAGCATAATAATCATCATTGTTATCAGCATCATCACGATGTACTGCTTTGTCTCAATATTAAAGTGATTCTATATTTCAGGTTGCAAACAGAGGTCTGCAATGTCTGAAGATATTTAATCAAGTGTACTATATACAAATTGAATCAGATGCCATCTGGCACGATTAACTAACTACATGTATACCACTTGAACTGTAATTATGTACACAATTTTAATTGGTTTTAGTTCAAACCACAAAAATAACATCTTCTACATACAAAATGGGCAGACATTAATAAATTCAAGCTCTAGGCAACACTAACATGCACATTTCTTTTATTGGGCAAAATCAAACAGATTATTTAATTACAAGCAAAAACTAACATACAATCTGCAGCCAAGAAAAGTTCATGTTGCCATGTTTGCCCTCAGAATGTTAGTGTACTGTATTTCGGAATTTTCAAGAACTGGGTTTAAAAAAAATTCCCAGAATTTTGTTCAAGAGGCAAAATTCTAGTAATTGAAAAGTAGATATGTTCAAGGGAACTTTTTTCTCTGAGTATCTCACAGAATCTCACTGAGTTCTCATGGACCTATAGAGTTCTACAGAATTCAGATTTGAAAAACTGTGGCTTAGAACACTGTATTTATTTATTTATTTGTAATATTTATATACCGCCCTTCTCCCGAAGGACTCAGGGCGGTGCACAGCCAATCACAAACCCCAGTACACTATACAAAAGTTAAAAACGAATTAAATAATTTAGGCTGTCTAAAAATTATGCCCTTCCCCCATAAGTTAATTAAAACCCCAAATATTAAAAACCTAATTAAAACGTAATACTAAATTAAAAATCCTATATCAGCCTAGGCCGGCCTGCTCAAAGAGCCAAGTTTTTAATGCATGTCTGAAAGCTCTCAGATCTGTGTTATAAGGTATCTCTGGAGGCAGACCATTCCAGAGGGCGGGGGCCCCCACAGAGAAGGCCCTACTCCTGGGAGCCGCCAGACGACACATAGAAGCCGACGGCACCCGGAGAAGGCCCTTCCTGTGGGAACGCACAGGTCTGTTGGAGATTACCGGCAGAACGCGGTCCTGCAGATAACCTGGTCCAATACCATGGATCGCTTTAAAGGTCAGAACCAGAACCTTAAAGCGAACCCGGAAAACCACCGGCAGCCAATGCAGCTCGCGCAGGAGAGGCGTCACATGGGAGCTTCATGACGCCCCCATAACCACCCGCGCGGCCACATTTTGTACCAGTTGGAGTCTCCGGGTGCTCCCCGCAGGGAGCTCCATGTAGAGAGCGTTACAGTAGTCCAGGTGAGAGGTGACAAGGGCATGAGTGACCGTGCGTAAGGCGTCCCGATCCAGAAAGGGCCGCAACTGGTGAATCAGGCGAAACCGATAAAAAGCCCCCCTGGAGACGGCTGTAATATGTTCTTCTAAAGACAGCCGTGCATCCAGGAGGACACCCAAATTGCGAGCCCTCTCTGTGGGGGGTAAAATCTCTCCCCCAATAGCCAGCGATGGAGTCAGCTGACTATATCGGGCCGCCGGAAACCACAGCCACTCAGTCTTGGACGGGTTGAACCGGAGCCTGTTCCCGCCCATCCAAATCCGCACGGCCTCCAGGCACCGGGACATAGCCTCCACAGCATCATTGGGGTGGCCTGGGGTGGAGATGTAAAGCTGGGTATCATCCGTATACAGATGACACCGCACCCCAAAACCACGGATGATTTCCCCCAGCGGCTTCACATAAATGTTGAACAGAAGAAGGGAGAGGATCGACCCCTGAGGCACCCCATAAATGAGGGGCCTAGAGGTGGACCTCTCCCCCCCCGTCAACAGGAATTGCAAGCGGTTGGAGAGGAAGGAGGAGAACCATCACAAGACAGTTCCCCCAATCCCCAACCCCTCCAACCGCCGCAATAAGATACTATGGTCGATAGTATCAAAAGCCATCGAGAGGTCTAACAGGACCAGGACAGAGGAAAACCCCCTGTCACGGGCCCTACAGAGATCATCAACCAACGCGACCAATGCTGTTTCGGTACTATGTCCGGGCCTGAAGTATTAAAGGTTGATGCACGCTCTACTGAATATTTGTATTATTATTATTTTCTTTGTATTGTTATGAATCATCACAGAGCTTAAAGGAAGTTGTATACTTGCACTCCCAAAGGAATTATACTAATCAAGGATTTTAATGTGTCAAAAATAGATCAAGTTACTTTAGTAATTAAACTAGTTCTATAAAAATATAGTTGTGAAATGGTTAAGTAACTCTTCATAAGTGTCATCATACTTTGCTATTGCTGCTTTCGCAATAGGCATACAAACAAAACTCTAATATATAATACAGATAGTAGTATTAATTACAAGCACAGTTGGGACCAGAATTTCTATTGCTAAGCAAGGCAATTGCTAAATGAGGCACAATCAATTTACAACCTTTTTTGTCACAGTTGTTAAGTGAATCACTGCAGCAGGAATTAAGTGATTTTGCTTGTCAAAAGCTGGCTAGAAAGTCACCAGGGGCAATTACATGACCCAGGGATGCTGCAACTATCCTAAATACATGCCAGTTGCCAAGTGCCTGCATTTTGATCATGTGACCCTGAGATGCGGCTATGGTCATAAGTGCAAGAACCGGTCGAATGTCCCTTTTTTCAGTTCTCTTGTAACTTCAAACAATTGCTAAATCAATGGTTGTGATTCAAAGGCTACCTGTATATTTTTTTTCAAGACAGCTTTCCTCTTATTAAATTTGTTCTATTTAGAGTAAAGACAGACAATTAGGTACTGCTAACAAGAGTTTGCCTGGGGAGCTCAAAAGGATGAAAGGAGTAATCAGAGGAACTGCCTTGTTCTGAGGGACTGCAGGCTGAGCTGTGAGAAGCAAAAGGTCACTGCCTGAAGAGCTGTGGATTGCAGGGGGAGTGACTTAAGAGCTGGTCAATACCCATCATGGCTGATTGGGTAACTGCTTCCTGCTGAGTAAACAGAGATTCTAAGAGGAATACAAGACAGCTTGGTTCTAGGCTTGGGAAAGTTCAGTGAGGAAGTGAACAAAGGGCTAACAGAAGTTTGCTTCTTCACTAAATAAGAAACCTGACTAATCTGAAAAAGGAATTTTTTACTGAATTGTACTCTAAATTTAAAAATGTTTTTTTTAACCTCTGAATGTTCACCTTCCAGCCTGAAAAACATATTTTCTTCAAATTAGTGGCAAGGTAGCAGACCACATTTGAGTTACGGATTTATCAGTTCAGAGAAAAGAAACTCCACAAAGAAAGCAGAATAGTAGAAACAACTACTTTGGGAGTCCAACTGGACTTGTGGTTCCTGCTGAAGAAGCGGGTAGTGGCTCTGGCCAGAGGCCATTTGCAGAGGTTACTCTTATGCGTTAATTGCATCCATTCCTAGACCAGAAGGACTTACTAATGGTGATAATACTCTGTTCCTTGTCCTGTTTGGACTATTGTAACATGCATTCTGTGGAGTTGTCCTTAAACATCATCCAGGAACTTCATCAGGTCAGAATACAGCAGCATACACAATTCTAGGCAACCCAAGGTTTGATCATGTTATACCACTATTGTATAAGCTTGCAATGACTTCCATTGAATCCTATTCAATACAATGTCTTGTTTTTTTAAAGCCCCATATGGGCACAGTGCTGGGTTATCTGCAGGACTGCCTCTTCCTGAAGACAAATATCTATACAAACAGACTGAATAAGAGGTGGCTTGTTCCAGGTCCATCTCTTAAATACTGTCATCTGGCGAGACCTAGGAAGCAAACTCTTTTCTATAACTGTACCTGTCTTGCAGAACAATCTGCCCTGTGAGAGGGTCTTTATTATTCTTGCCTTCCAGAAGGTTCTTAAGATTTGGCTTTTCTTTGGGCAGTAGCTTAGGTAGGAAGGTGAGTCCAACATTTACAGTTAGGATTGTTATGGTGCTTGGAGAATGAAAGAGTTATTTTTTATTTTTTGTATTTTGTTATCTATTTGTTGTATGCTGTCCAGAGTTATTTTTTTATAACATGGACAGCTACACAAATCTTTTAAATAAATAAATAAACCCTCCCTAAGGCAGACAGAGAAAGAAAGGAACAATTGCTGTGATTGAGAATAACAAGCACACCCAAGACATGTAGAAAATATTCTGAACTGACGGGAGAAAAACATTGTGGTGTTTGCAAATGAAACAGCTTCTGATATTCTGGCAAATGAAAAAAAAAAGAGAGAGAGATTGCGGAATGGAAAACAGGCTGGTGCACCTCTTGAATGGAAGCAACACTGCACTATTAAAAAGTCAAAAAGAAGAGTCATGGTCACATATGAAAAATTAAAATGAACGTCTCCTGATACGTGGAAGGACAAGCAATATTGCAAAGAACATTATATCACCACAGAATCTGAAACTCTCAGAAGGAAGCGTAAGACCTTATGTCAGATATAGCCAGACAATACTTCAAACAGAAGATGTGTGTAGGCAGAGAGAGAATCAAGGACATAGCTCTTGATGGTTGTACTACAGATACTAGAAAATAATAAAACTAACTACTGTAAACTGCAAGACTCAATATTATGTAGCAGGCCTAAAGTTCAACTGCTACATCTCTTTCGCCTATACCTGCATAATGTTCTATTTGTTCCTTGGCAGAGCAATCAGTTGAAACCTAACCACCGTTACAGTAAAGGAGCATCCTGGTCAATGGTGGGATTCAAATAATTTAACAACCAGTTCTCTGCTGTAATGACCAGCTGGGTGGGTGTGGCCAAGGGGTGTGACAGCACTTAGACTCCTGCAGCACTCTGCCAGCCAAAACGTGGTGTGGGGGTTAATTACAAAATATGGGCTTTGCTGTGTGACATTCAGATCCCGCAAGCAAGGGGTGTGAACTGCATAGAAAATACACTTTTGTTTGGTTATGAAAAAATATCTCCAGAGTCAGATGTACACTAAATGTAGACTGACTTTTAGCCACACACTTCCCCAGCAAACAGCAAATTTTGAAGCTCCAGGTAAAGAGGATTCATTTTAGGATGAATTTGCATGTTGGAGGTTCCTAAAGGAATGCTGGGAAACTCTGTATTTTAAAGAACATTTGAGAGAGGGGTGCAGAATAGCCCTTCTCTGCCTGAAGCTGTAGAGACCCGGCATCAATCAAAGCACTTTTTGTGAAGCAACTGATCAACACTGACAGGGTAAGCCACTAGTATATGAAAATAAGAGCAAACTCCACTCCTTTTTAGTACTGATGACGTTACCTAGTTTGGTAATGAAACATCTGCAAGAAAACAATCAAGCTCAGAGAGCACCAAGGAACCCACAGTTCAACCCTAAGCTATAAATATTCTCTTCTATCGATAAACACTTTTTGGTTAGAGGGACTCAAAGCCTGTGTTATATGAGATGGCGCCAGTGGATTTCATTCTAAATTTTGATACAATTTCTGTAAGTAAGGAATGTAGAATTATAATGGCTGAATATTTAATCCTTCATACATCAAACAAATACAAAGCTAAGGGATAAACAAATAAAAAACAGATTTGAAAAAAGAAAAGGCTCAGAAAAGAAAAAGAGTGAAAGTGTAAGAAAGAAAAAGGAAAAGAAGGAAAACTGAAAAAGAATGACTTCCAACTTCCAACTTTCTTTGATACAGATATGTTTAAAAAAAATCAAACTAAGATTAATATTTGTCTACATTATTTCCATAATCCCTTTTTTAATCATCAAAGCCCAGATCAACTTTTAATTTCAGTTTCTCACAAAAAGTCCAGTAATGGTTCATATCACTTTAATCACTATTTGTTAACGAAACCACAACTGATTTATTTAATTAACTAAGCTCTTAAATAAAAAAGGAACGGAAAATCCTAAATTCTTCCTTCTTAACTCACCCCACAGTAATGATCATGCAAACTCCCCATTCTCAATTCAGCCTAGAGCAGAGGTTTGGGGCCTGGAAGGCCTCCTGTACCACCCTGGAAGCTAAAACAGAGTGCAGGGCGTGGGGCTACACATTGCCCTCTCATGCCCCATTTTTGGCCTGGAAGTCTTCCTGTACCACCCTGGAAGCCAAAACGGGGTGTGCAGAGGGAATCCTGGGAGGGACAGGGTGGGAGGGGCCAGCCAGAGGTGGGATTAGCTGGTTCTCCAAACTGGGCAAAAAGTTAACCGGTTTTCCTGAAATGGTGCAAACCGGCTGAATCCCACCTCTGATCCTGGTCTAATACTTTGAGAATATGGGAGGGGACCTTGAATAGCCAAAAACTGTTACCTAGACAAAGCGGGCTGAAATGTTCTGTAAATCCTGGCAACAAGATAATCTTTGGAAGCAGCTGAAATCAATAGTCCTGATTCACAAAGGAGGGGAGGTAAAGCACAATTAGGCTTGCGAGATTCTGCTAATGTAGCCTATGTCAAGAAAGCATAGTTCTAGTCTTCCTATAGAATGTGGGCTACATAGAAAGACTCACACATGTTTTCTGGGAATTCAAGTCATATGTATAATCATTCTTCTGGCAAAAAGAGGAGAAATAAAAAGGGAAAGAATACAGGTAGCCCTTGTTTAACAGCACTAACTGCGTCTGGAAACTCCACTGTTAAGCGACACGGTCATCAATCAGAAAAGCGCATGGTTGTGCTATTCAGCAACAGCAGCTCCAGCAGCTCGTTGCTGTTATTAAACAAGGCCACATAGGTCAACAAGTGAGGACTTCCCGTGACCATGACTGTCTGCTGGTTTTCTCACTGACTTTGCTTGTGGGTAGCTGACAAGGTTGCAATGATACTGTGGCAGTCATAAGTAGAGTACATGGTCCACTCATAGCTACCATTCATTCAACACTGTCTTAAGTCTGGTCACTGAATGTGTGATTGTTAAATAAAGACCACCTGTCCTGCATATTAATGACTACCAAAGCAAATAGTGTTGATGGGAGAGATTTGGTTTCCAAGCCCATCATCTGAATTATCTAGTAAAAATATTTTACCAACACTTGGTAAGCTTGATTATGAGAATCTTAATTAATACCTGTGGAGGTAGAAACAAGAATCCTGAAGTCCAAACTTCAAATTGTGCCCTCTGGAAGGTAGGAATGTTGTTGAAATGGGGCCTCTTAAATCTCTCAAAGAAAAATAAGAACATGGGTCACAAAGCTAGTGGCCTTCATTGTATACAAACTAACATTCAGAGTATTGGGGGGAGGGAGAAACAAGAGATTGAGGTCTTAACAGAGAAGTGCTAAAACGCTAAGTACAATGGAGACCTGATGGGATGAATGACATTACCAGAATATGACTGGAATAAAAGGCAAGTGACAGGCTTACAGTAGGCTCAGCTGTGAAGCTGGGCTTTCCAAGCATATAATCCCTTATTCAGGAACTGGATGAATCAGCAAAAGGCCCATTAGCATGATTTGGCTTAATTAGTCTCTTTATCACAGCCAAAAATAAAGTGATATACACAAAAACGATTTGTCTACTGCAGAACACAAATACTAAACCTTTATATATATCTATGCTCCTGCATTTAAGTTCTAAGTTTTCTCTTGCCTTTTCAGATCAATAGATACTTGGCTGTTTTCTTCATGGCCTAGAAAAGCACTTGATAATGATATAAAACACAGTGCCAAACTCAAGGCCCGCGGGACGGATCCATCCCACAGGGTGCTTAAATCTGGCCCATTGTGACTCTGCCAGCGAAAACGGAACTCGGGAAGGCCATGCTCAGCACCCCCCACAGGAGTGATGTCGAGCTGGCCATGCCCCTGGCCACATAACCCATACCCCAGCCCCCTGAGGTGAAACACATCCCTGATATAGCCCTCAATTAAATTTTAATTTGACACACCTGATATAATGGTCAATACCATAATAAGGAAGGGCACAGATCTGCAACAATACAAGAAGTGTTACACAAAAAATAGCAGGAAGTTAAATCCAGCTTGTTCACTACACCGAGGAAATCCAATCCAAGTTTTGACTCACTCCTGAGACTACACCTTAGCAATTGCAACACACATTCATAATCAGCTTCTCTAATCTTACATCGCATGGATATCTAGCCCCAAAATATAATATGGTAGTCAGCCCTCAAACAGAGCTTCATTTCTTTCAATTCAAAGGGCTGAGCCGAACAATCTTTATTTAACTATAATTCAATTTTCCCAACACAGACCCCTGTCCAGACCATAAGTAATTCTCAAAAAATGACATTTTCATTTGGTTTCCAAAATGGTCCCAGTTCTTGCTGGTGATGTCTTGTGGCATTTAGCACACTTTCTGTTAACTCCACACAAATCTTTTAAGACATTCTGTTACTGCAGCTCTTCACAGCAAGATATGAAGTGGTGTGTTTTCAGTTCAGCCATAAAGAATTACTATAGGTGCTGGAGAATATAATGAACAAATGGATTACAAAAGTAGCAAGAGAGGAACCAAAAAGGCTGACAATTGTGCATTTGGAAAGAGAAGAAGATAAAACTTTTTCCCAAACTTCTATCATATGCTGCTGTTATTGAGATACAAAGGCAAGGAAAAGAAGAAATTAAATCTCCAATTCTCATTAAAAGCAATTGCATGTTTCAAAAAAAAAAAAAGATTTCAAAAACTATGCAGAACAGGGAAAACATAGACTTGGTAGCAGCCTGGGAACTGGAGACAATAATTAACACCTTGAAGCTTATTGAGTTATGGGAAAACTTAGTCAGATCTAGGAAGATTCTACTGGTTTTTCCCCAACCATCATTTCCATTAGCAGAAGCCTAATTTCCTCTATGAATATCGGTTTTCCACTCCCGTTGCAAAGAGAGGTTAGTCAGATGAACCAACTATTCAGAGGAAGGGGAAATCTGGATCAGTAGAAATATTTCTAGCTGAAAAATATCCCTTTTTATTTGTAAATTAACAAAAAGCTAATGTAAATAAATATTCAGCGCCAAATAAAATGTTTTCTCAATCTTTAGCAAATGTTGATTCTCTTCACCATGAACTTGTAACTGTGGCACAGAGAATCTTAGTGAAAAGAAGAGAAAGAAATCAGGAAGGAGAAGGAGAGGCATCCAATTACGACCAGTGCTGCACCTATATGTATGGAAACAAGATTAATATACTTTAATCAGCGTTCTGAATTGTTTTTCAATGTTTCAAGATTAAGTTCCCAGGGTTTTTCCAATTCTTGTTCCATGGAAGAATAGGAGCACTGACAATAGCACTTAGATGTATATGCCTCTTCACAGCCCTTTCTAAGAGGCCTCTCTAAGAGCTTTACAGAGTCAGCTTATTGCCCCCAACAATCTCATTTTTACCACCTCAGAAGGATGGAAGGCTGAGTCAACCTTGAGCTGGTCAGGATCAAACTGCTGGCAGTTGGCAGAATTAGCCTGCAATACCTCATTCTAACTACTGCACCATCAACGGCTCATACTGCATGACCATGAATCATCTTACATGACCGCAAATGTAGATAAATTTTTCCTCTGTCTCCCATCACTTATACAGATAGTCCTGAACTTATGACTACAATTGAGCCCAACATTTCTGTTGCTGAGTAAGATAGTTGTTAAGTGAGTTTTGCCAGGAGCACGGTGGCTAAAATGGTTAGGATGCTGGGTTGGAGGTTAGCAAGCCTGCATTTGAGACCCGAGTGCTGCTGTGTGGCAGAATGAGCTCGCATCATTTGCTCCAGCTCCTGGACCTTGATGTTACCAGCTAATCCTTTTGAGACTGAAGCATCTTAAATTGTGCCTCTAATACAAAGGTTAGTGAGTTTTGCCCCGTTTTACAACTTTTCTTGCCATAATTAAGTGAATTACTGGAGTTGCTTGCTAAGTTAGTAACACAGTAATTAAGTCAATCTGGCTTCCCCATTGGTTTTGCTTGTCAGAAGGTTGCAAAAAGTGATCACATGACCCTGGGACACTGCAGCTGTCCTAAATATGAACCAGTTGCCAAGTGTCTGAATTTTGATCATGTGACTATGGGAATGCTTGCAACAGTAGTAAGTGTGAAAAATGGTCATAAGTCATTTTTTTCAATGCCATAGTAACTTCAAATGGTAACTAAATGAACTGTTATAAGTCAAGGACTACCTGTATTCTGAAAAATCTCAAACTTCAGGTTTCAGTTAAACAACCATTTCTAACTCTGTGCTTCAAAACTCAGTAGCAGAAACATCTACTCCTCTTAACACATTTTATCATTTCCAAAGAGTGAATCATTACTGAATATTTAGCTAACCACATGGATACTAACATGGTTAATGGCCATTTAGTGGTAGTAATCTTTATCAAAAGCTCTCTTATATAGATGTCCAGCTTGTTAACTAATTAAAAATTAAATGCATATTAATTATATACCTCAAAGGCATTATATGCTGTTGTAGCCCATACCTACGATATGCTCATTTGTCAGAATAACCTTAGAATTCTTGAAAATTCAAGCATTTAATATTAAAATGAAACCTTTCTTATTTAGCACTTATGCTTATTTCAAAGAGAGCTCTCAATATCTCCCTTAGGTCTGCCTTGTAGGTTCATACACTAAAAAGGTATTCTCTGAAGAAAAATACACAGAAATTCTTCAAACCACTTGCATGAAATACGTTTATTCCTAAAGGATTAAGCGCCAATGTTAAGAACGTTGGGTCTTCTGTAAGAAGTTATGGGGAATAAAGTCAATAATAATGATTTAGAAATGATTTATGGACCACTGTCAAAGTAATGCAAGCATTATTTTAACATTCATGCAGGTATTTCCATATCAAACACACACTTCATCTTTTCTTGCCAGTTCCCCATCAACTTGTGGTTGAATATTCTGCAGAGCAAGACCCAATTCCCAGAAAGAGAATTTTTTTAAAAGGAAGGTAGTTCACTTTCCCAGTTCCCCATGCTATTTTCATCTTCCCAGGAAACCCACACCAGCTAAATTCTGTGTCATGAAAATGGGGCCTACCCAAAACAAAGAAAAAATTTGCTGGAGGCCAAAGAACATTGCAAGTACTCGAAAAAGGAAAGAGTCCTCTTCACAAAAGTATTATGCCTTAGGGTATATAATAAAGGGAATTCAGCAAGAAGTCATTGCATTATGTCTACATAATAACATATCTGATCGATTATTGACTTATTTCTATGAGAATTCCAAGGCAATTATGTATAAGGACAAGCATGGAAAAAATACAGGTTAGCACTCCTGGGGAGGGGGGTGTTTTGTAGAATTTTCTTATGTAGAAAACAGAAAAGACAGCTCTCTAAGGCAGGCAGGTCAATGGCTAACAGGATTTTGTAAACTTGAAAGGAGCTCTACTAGTTTACACCTACTAGGTCTAAGGCATCTTGTGATGACATCTAAGATTTGAAGCTTTCATGGACTGGAAAAATGGGAAATACTAAGTAAACAATTCTGATTATTCATTGATTCTTGGAAAAAACTGGACACTGCGGAGTGGTTAACCATTTTGTTTTCTTTTGTTCAAGACTCCAAGCACTAAAGGGAAGTGGCATTAAGGGTGTAAAATATGCTCTCTCTCTTAATTTATCCATTTTGTTTCTTATTCAGTACTTTTCCAATAACTGCCCCTGACACATTTTGGTGGCAATCTGGGAAAAATGGGGACTGTTGGCTGACCATGGTCCGATGGTAGGAAATCTCGGCTCGGAGTTTTGTTTGCAACAAGCATTCTTGTCCTATTTCTTTATCATTGTGACTGTGAGAAAGTAAGCAACAGAAAAATAAAACAACATTATGTGGAATTCTCAAGGTTCTGCAAAAGCTTGACATGTCACAAGCAGAAACTGTTAGATGAAAGCATCAATATTCCAAAGCAGGCCTTCCTGTTCCAGAATATTTTATTCCTTCTCATCTGTGAAGTGTATTGTCACTAGAAGATAATATGTCATGGTCATTTATTTTATTTTTTATTTATTTTGATTTGTCAATCACTTACAAGATAATAGGTAAAGGTATATACATAGTTATGGATACATGAAATGGGTACATAGAAGAAAAAAGAAACAATAGGACAGGGATGGTAAGCACATTGGTGCGCTTATGCACATCCCCTACAGACCTCTTAGGAAAGGAGTGCGGTCAATAGTAGACAGTCTAAGGTTAAAGTTTTTGGGGTTTGGGGAAGAAACCACAGAATCAGGTAGAGTATTCCAGACATTGACCACTCTGTTGCTGAAGTCGTATTTCCTGCAATCAAGTTTGGTGCGGTTAACTTTGAGTTTGTATCTATTGTGTGCTCTTGTGTTGTTATGGTTGAAGCTGAGGTATTCATTGACAGGTAAGTCATTGCAATGTATGATTTTATATACCATACTTAGATCAGACCGAAGACGGCGTAATTCAAGGTTTTCTAGGTCTAGAATTTCAAGTCTGGTGGCATGTCGGGCTGACGGGCTCCGCTGCCGCGGCCGAGATTCGGGGTGAGTCCCCCTCCCCCCGGGTCCTCACCCGTGGCAGGGGTGGCGAAAGGACCCGGGGGGGGGTGGGCGTCCCCGAGGAGGCCGTGGGGGTGCGGAGGAGGCTGTGGAGCCGCTGTGGAGCCGCTGGACGGCCGCCGGGGCTGCGGTTGCCGCCGCTGAGGCCGTTCGGGCTGCTGCCGCCAGAGCCGCCGACGGGGCCGCTGCTGCCGCTGGGGCCGCCGGCGAGGCCGCTGTTGCCGCCGGGGCCGGGGCCGCCGGCGAGGCCGCTGCTGCCGCCGGGGCCGCCGGCGAGGCCGTTGCTGCCGCCGGGGCCGCCAGCGAGGCCGCTGTTGCCGCCGGGGCTGGGGCCGCCGGCGAGGCCGCTGCTGCCGCCGAGGCCGCCGGCGAGGCCGTTGCTGCCGCCGGGGCCGCCGGCGAGGCCGCTGCTGCCGCCGGGACCGGGACCGCCGGCGAGGCCGCTGCTGCCGCCGGGGCCGCCGGCGAGGCCGTTGCTGCCGCCGGGGCCGCCGGCGAGGCCGCTGCTGCCGCCGGGGTCGGGACCGCCGGCGAGGCCGCTGCTGCCGCCGCTGGGACTACTGTTGCCGTCGGCGCTGCCGCCAGGACCGGGGCTGCCGTTGCGACCGCTGGGGTTATCGCCGGTGGCTGTCGTTGCTGCTTCTGCTGGGGCTGCCGCTGCTGGTGATGGCTGCCGTCGTTGCCGGGGGCCGTCGTCGCCGCTGCGGGGCCTGCTGCGGGAGCCGCTGGGGCCGTTGCCGAGGCCGGGGCCGGGGCCCCCCCCTCCGCTGTTGCAGGTGCGGAGGAGGCCATGGAGAGGCCGGAGGGGGCCGTTGCTGAGACCGCCGCCGCTGCCGCTGCCGTTGGGGCCGTCGCTGCTGCCCCCGCCGCCGCTGTCGCTGAGGCCGTTGCCGGCATGGAAGAGGCTGTGGGGAGGCCGGAGGAGGTCACCGTTGGGGCCTCTGAGGCCGCCGCCACTACCGCTGGGGCCGTTGAGACCATCATCGCCGCCGCTGGGTCCCCCGCGAGGCCGGATGCCAGCTGTCGGTGGGTTGCAGCTGCTGCGGCCTGGACTTGGGTCCCACCTGGTTCGGCCTTTGCCTGGTCGTTGGCAGTCAGGGAAGATCCAGCCTAAGACTAAACTGACATATTCCTCACAACATCTGTGGGCCCTGAGAAATGTCCCCCTATCTCAGAGTTGGCCCGCTTGCCTTTCCAAGGCCTTTCTCAAGGACGGATCTTGGGATCCGGAGAGATGGTGGGGTCGCCGGAAATGTGGGAGGGAGGGTTGTTTTAAATTTTTAAGTAGATTCTTAAAGGGGTTAGGGTTGGCCGGGCGGGGTTTGGGGGACAACCCGCCTGGGGCTGGGTCCGGGTCGTGGGTTGAGCGTTGCCGGGAGGGTTTGGGATCGGACGGGGCTGTATTGAGGATGGGGGGTTGTCCCAGGGAGGGTGATTTTAAAGCGATTAGTACGGTGAGCGGGAGAGGCAGATTTGGCGGTTATAGGGGGCCACATTCTGTTCTGGGAGCGCGCCCCCGCTATTTGTCGGCGGTGGCGCGCTCCGACCCCCTTGTTATATCCCGTTCCCCGGGGGGTGTGAGCGATCGGGCCCGGGGCCTTCGGCTGATGTTGTGTAACGCCAGGTCCGTTATTAATAAGGCCCCCCTCATTTATGATTTGATCTGTGAGGGGGGAGCGGACCTGGTGGGTATTACCGAGACCTGGCTGGGCCCAGAGGGGGGAGTGCCCCTTGTGGAGATGTGCCCAGCCGGATTTCGGGTTTTTCATCGGCCGAGGGCCCAGGGGAGGGGCGGGGGTGTTGCGGTGGTTATTAAGGAGGATCTGTGTCCGAGGGAATCCACTGTTTCTCAGACGACCGGGTGTGAGTCTCTTTTCGTGAAGTTCGGTCCCAGGGTGCAGGTGGGCTTGCTGATCGCATACCTGGCTCCCTGCTATGCGGCATCGGCCCTGCTTGAGCTCCTCGAGGTTATAGCCGGCGTGGCGGTTGAGACCCCCAGGCTTATGGTCATGGGGGATTTCAACCTCCCTTCTGCCGGCGGTACCACGGGGATTGCTCAGGAGTTCATGGCTTCCATGACAGCCATGGGCCTGACCCAGTTAATTTGGGACCCTACTCACGTGGGAGGTCACACCCTGGATTTAGTTTTTGTCTCTGATCAGTGGCAGAGTGGTCTGGGTGTAGGGGACATAGTCATAGAACCCCTGTCATGGACAGACCACTCGCTCCTGAAGCTCGACTTCCGTTCCGCACCCCCCGACCGCAGGGAGGCGGGGCCGCTTAAATGGTACCGCCCCAGGCGCCTGATGGACCCGGATAGGTTCCTGATGGAGCTTGGGCCATTTCCCGAAGCTCACACACACGACTCGGTTGAGGGCCTGGTTGCCACCTGGGATAGGGTGGCTGCTGGGGCCCTTGACCGGGTCGTGCCCTTGCGGCCTCTGACCCGGTGCCGATCCCAAATGGCTCCTTGGTTTTCTGAGGAGCTAAGGGAGATGAAGCGCCGGAAAAGACGCCTAGAGAGTAGTTGGAGAGCTAGCCGTTCTGAGTCTGACCGAACACTTCTACGATCTTATATTAAGACGTACTTAGTGGCGATAAGGGTGGCGAGGAGGACTTACCTCTCCACCCTTATTGCGTCCGCGGAAAACCGCCCAGCCGCCCTGTTTAGGGTGACCCGCTCCCTTTTAGAGATGGAAGCGCGGGAGGATCCCTTACAGGGACGGGCTGAGGAGTTTTCTAGGTTTCTGCAGGACAAAATCGCTCAGATTCGGGACGAGCTGGACTTCGACTGGGCATCTCCGGGCGGGGGAGCGGGGGTGGATATCGGTGAGGCCATTTGGGTTGAGTTCGACCCTGTTACTGTAGAAGACGTGGACAGGGTGTTGGGGGGACTGAATGCCACCACCTGTTTGTTGGACCCGTGCCCCTCCTGGCTGGTTTTGGCCACTCGGGAGGTGACACGAGGCTGGTTCCAGGGTATTATAAACGCTTCCTTGAGAGAGGGGCTTTTACCCGCCGCCTTGAAGGAGGCGGTGGTGCGGCCCCTCCTCAAGAAACCGTCCCTGGACCCAGCATTGTTATCAAATTATCGTCCTGTCTCCAACCTTCGCTTTGTTGCGAAGGTTGTAGAGAGTGTGGTGGCCCGTCAGCTCCCCCGCTTCCTGGATGAAGCGAGTTATCTTGACCCCCTCCAATCGGGCTTCAGGCCCGGGCACAGCACGGAGACGGCGTTGGTCGCGTTGGTTGATGATCTCTGGAGGGCTCGGGACAGAGGTTGTTCCTCTGTCCTGGTCCTGTTAGATCTCTCGGCGGCTTTTGATACTGTCGACCACAGTATCTTATTGCAGCGGTTGGAGGGGTTGGGGGTTGGAGGCACCGTGTTGCGGTGGTTCTCCTCCTTCCTCTCCAACCGCTCGCAATTTGTGTTGACGGGGGGGCAGAGATCGTCCCCAAGGCCCCTGCTTTGTGGGGTGCCTCAGGGGTCGGTGCTCTCGCCCCTTCTGTTCAACATTTATGTAAAGCCGCTGGGTGAGATTATCCGTGGCTTTGGGGTGGAGTTCCATCAGTACGCTGATGATACTCAGCTGTACATCTCCACCCCGGGCCACCCCAACGAAGCCGTCGAAGTGATGTCCCGGTGCCTGGAGGCCGTGCGGGGTTGGATGGGTCGTAACAGGCTTCGTCTCAACCCGGCCAAAACCGAGTGGCTGTGGTTTCCTGCGCCCAGATACAGCCAGCTTATTCCTTCGCTGGCCGTGGGGGGAGAGGTTTTGACCCCCGTGGAAAGGGCACGCAACTTGGGTGTCCTCCTGGATGTGCGGCTGTCTTTGGAAGAACATATTGCAGCCGTCACCAGGGGGGCTTTTCATCAGATTCGTCTGATTTACCAGTTGCGGCCCTTTCTGGATCTGGGCGCACTTCGCACAGTCACTTCTGCCCTCGTTATCTCCCGCTTGGATTATTGCAATGCTCTCTACATGGGGCTCCCCTTGAAGAGTCTCCGGAGGCTGCAGTTAGTTCAGAATGCAGCCGCGCGGGTGATCGTGGGCGCCCCTCGGGGCGCGCACGTAACACCACTTCTCCGCAGGCTGCACTGGCTTCCTGTGGCCTTCCGGATTCGATTCAAGGTGGTACTGACGGTATTTAAAGTGCTCCATGGCTCGGGACCTGGGTACTTACGGGACCGCCTGCTGCCATCAACTACCTCCCGCCGCCCAGTACGCTCCCACAGGGTTGCCCTACTTGGGGTTCCGCCACCTGATCGTTGTCGGCTGGCGGCCCCGAGGGTGCGTGCTTTCTCTGTGGGAGCGCCCTCCCTGTGGAATGATCTCCCCCCGGAGATACGAGCCATGACAGATATCCTCTCCTTCCGGCGCGCAGTTAAGACCCTATTTTTTAAACAGGCTGGCCTGGCCCAGTAAGGGTTAAAGGGGTTTTAGGTTAATAGGGTTTTTAAAATTTTAACTATTTTTAAACTTTCGGGATACAGCTATATTTATATTTAATTCGGTTTTAAACTCTATTTAATCTTGTATTTTTGTATTTTAATGTATTTACTAGGCTGTACACCGCCCCGAGTCCCTTTTCGGAGAGGGAGCGGTATAGAAATATGATCAAATAAATAAATAAATAAATAAGGTATTCTACAACAAGTAGAGGAGTGGAGAACTCTTCTTGTGAAATATTTCTGCACTTTCTCAACTGTGCTAATATCAGATATGTAGTGTGGGTTCTAGACTGATGAGCTGTATTCGAGTATTGATCTAGCAAATATTTTGTATATTCTAGTTATTAGTGTGATATTACCACAGAAAAAGCTACGTAGGATTAAGTTAACAACTCTTAATGCCTTTTTGGCTATGTAATTACAGTGGGCTCTAGCACTTAGATCATTAGAGATGAGTATTCCAAGGTCCTTTACATAGCTTGGATCATCAACAAGGTCACCTAACAGACTCAAGTGCTCACTTTGTTATTTTCTGGGAAATTGGTGCCCTTTCTCTCTCCTCCTTTTTGGTTTCTGTAAACCTTGGCTCTTTCCTGGATGTGCTGATAGCTCCCTCTTTTTTCATAACTTTGTTTTGGCTACAGAATAATCATAATAATAGGGCTGCTACTGACAAGACTATCATAGATAAAACACACAAAAACTATCATTCTTTGCTTGAGTCCAGATTCTAGTAAGATCTCAGACACTCAGATTTATAGCTAGTACCTATGACCTTCTCTCTGGGTCTTTGACATGGCTTCATCCTACATCATCCTATGTCCCAAATAGTGTACAAAAATTAAAACTGAAACATTTATTGAATAACAATTATGATAAAAATATAGACCAATCCCATATATATTGTAAATCATTCAGTATCAAGTTCCACTGAGTTCAAGGCATTTAATACCAGATAAATGGGTAGACATGTACAAGCAAAGTAGCCTAAGAAGCTGACTCAAACAATCAAGCACTAGAATAGCACCAGTAGAACTACTTTCAAAAAATGCAAATGGCAATTGCAATTTTAAAGGAGGTATTTCTTCTTTCCCCTCAAAATTATCATAATGTTAAATTTTCTGTTATGACATTAATAGATTATCTGAAAATAAAAGCGTGCTTTTTGCTTTATAATTGTTCTAGTGCTGCAATATGAAAATTAATGTGAATTAAATCAACTAAAATCTGTGAATAATTGGGTGGCATCACTAGCATCAGCTTGCTGCATAACAAATATATTAGGAACACCAGGATAATAATAGAGATCAGGATAAATTATATTTATATACCAGGATTTACAAAATGATTATACGTTGCAAGCTGCTCAGTTTCAGAAAACTGAGCTCAAATTATGTGGCATACAGACCATATAATGGCATCTGGAAAAAGGCCACCGCACCATACTACCTCAGTATCACACTGCATAACAAATTTATTAAATAAATAAACAATAAAGGTAATAAATTAGGGCAATTTTTACCAATGCTTTCTTATGCCCTTTTGTCCACTACTCTTGTATTCTTTTGGGTGTAATCTGCTTATTGGTAGTTGACAACACAGGAATATATACCATATTTTTCGGAGTATAAGATGCTCTGAAGTATAAGACACACCTAGCTTTTGGGGAAGAAAACAAGAAAAAAAAATCTGCCTCTATATCCCAGCAATTTGCCTCCTTGCAGCAAACAGCAAAGAGCCTGGTCAGCTTCAGCACAGCTTCCGCGCATCCCATTTTCAGCCTCCATATCCAGTTTTCGGCCACCGCACGCCCCATTTTCAGCCTTCGCATCCTGCTTTCAGCCTCTGCACGCCCTGTTTTTGGCCTCTGCGTACCCTATTTTTGGCCCATTCTGGGCAGCAGGGATCAGAACAGGCGGAAAATGGGGCACTCGGAGGCCGAAAATGGGATGCGGAGGCTGAAAACTGGGCGCACAGAGGCCAAAAATGGGAGGTGCAGGCTGAAAATGGGGCGCACGGAGCTGGCAATAGGCTATGGAAATCCCTGCAGCCTGAAACAGCTGATCATCAGGAGGCCAATCCAACCAACAATCAGCTGCTTGTGCTAATCAGGCTGTGCTAAAGCTGACCAGGCTCTTTGCTGTTTGCTGCAAGGAGGCAAATTGCTGGGAGGCAGAGGCCGAAGGGTGGGGGCCAGTGGGTGGGCAGGGCTTCAGCAACATTCGCTGTATAAGATGCATAAACATTTCCACCCACTTTTGGGGAAGGAAAAAGTGCATCTTATACTTTGAAAAATACGGTAATTTCATTTGGCAGGCTAAAATTGCATGGGCCATCCAAGTGACTAGGTTAAAAATGCTTTTGTCCAAAGTAAAAAGCTCCTTCCTACTGCCTCAATTCAGCCTCAGAGAAATTGGAAGGTTCTACTGTCATACAATCAGTTACAACTTTGCTGAAATAAGATTAAAATATTTTCCCCTCATTCTTCCATGAAAAAAACACAACAACTGGAAAAGTTTACACCCAAATATAAACAAATACAAAAAATCACTCCCATTTCATCCTCTTCCTAAGAACAGAACGGAGTTTGAAAAAAACTAATTCTGTATGCCGCATACAGGTAGTCTTCGACTTATGAGTTTGTTTAGTGACTGTTCGAAGTTAAAAAAACATTGAAAAAATTAACTTACGGTCATTTTTCACACTTACAATCATTGCAGCATCTCCATGGTCACACTATCAAAATTCAGGTGCTTGGCTGATATTTATGACAGTTGCTAGAAAAAAGCGGCACCAAATCTCTCAGAAATATGACATTATAAGAAGTTTCTCCCTAAGTTTTCTAATTGGTTGGGCTGAACCTGAATGGGGCAGATGACTTGTCTGAATCTCGGACAGTGATAAATTTAATCATACTCAATAGGAAAAATAGCCATATTATGAGAGAGATTCAATCATTGTCTGGATTATTTCATATTTCGATAAATCCATTATTCACAGCATTGATTTCCTAGTTCACAAAATCTTGGTTATACATTTTGTATTCCATTTTATTTTAAATCAACCTTCCATTTCTGAGCTTTTCTGTTTTGTTTGCCCTAAAAGATGGTCTGGAATTCTTGAGCCACATTTCATCTATTTTTATAAAGGATACTCTGGAAAATGGCCTCAATTTTCCCCTCAGACATCACTCTTAACCCTTAATAGTCATGTGTCCAGATTTGCAATAATGGGTAGTAGCATAGAATATCTTTAAACAGTCAAAACTTATCTTAGTGTGTTCTACCACACAGAAATAGAAGTGAAATGACCATTTGGTCATTCCATTTTTAAATGCCTTTTGTCCCAAAATTTAAAGGAAAGTAGTAAGACAACAAAAATAGAAACATTATTTTACTGAAAGATTTATTACAATGAACCATAGTTACCCATAATATGCATAACTAAGGCCACTAAAATTTAGAGCAACTTACATAATTTAAAGTAACCTTCCAACTACGTTGGTACAGCTTCAAAGAAGACTTGGTTCCATACAACATCTTGCTACAGTCATTAGACACCCAGTCTGAGCAAAGTTCCCAAAAAGGATTCTTGGTTGAACTTGAGACTACAAAATAATATTTGGAAAGTGGCAATTGCTAAAACATGTAGAACCCCATCATTTCTAAAAAAAAAAAAAAACCACCTTGAAATATTAAAGATACACTGTTTTTATTTCCACTGCAGCCACTTGCAGGAAGCATTGAATAAAGCACACTAGTCATTTATCATGATTACAGATTTTTAACCTGTATGGGATGCAATACAACCTCTTGGATTCAGAACTATAAATTAGGTAGTATGTCCATAGCAGAGACGGAGTCAGATTCTTAGCCATAAAAACTGCAAAACCACCCTCATCAACCTTATAGACCTATTAAACACAGTGAACTTTATTTCTTACTAAACTTGTATAAAGTTAGGCTATTAGATCTGAAAAGAGAAAATCCTCCAAGTGATGGGGAAAAATTAGTCAGCAATAAGAAACTATTTACTTCATAACATAACTTGATTAATCCATTCATATTAAATCATATTAAACACTAAAACCCTGAAGTCAGCAAGTTGTAGTTTCCATGAAGACAAAGAAACTATCACTGATTAGAAACTAACATGGCATATCATTAGTATTAGGGAGTAAAGAAAACATGAAAACTACCAATTTCGACTAAAAAAAATCTCTATATAGCGTCTGGAGAATGAATGAAGTCTGTTTTATAGGGTAACTCAACAACTAGGTAAGAGCATTTTAGCCACATAAATCATACTTTTAGATACTGTCTCACTCATAAACACTGAGCATCTGATTTGATCTCACTAGTTTTCAAAAACGGAACATATTTTCCATAACTTCTATGTTTTGTAATGTGCAAAAACTCACCCAAAATTAGGAGTGATCAAATGATTCATCAAGACAATCATAGTAGCGACTTCTCCAACATAGCTGAAGTACTAATCAGAAAGTCCTTGTCAGTTAAGTAAGTATACTGTGACACAAGCTGGCTGGGCATTCGTTGACTGCCACAAAGAAACTTTTATTAATTAGAGATGACAAAGCAGCCAAACCTGAGAGCTATGTTAATTGGAATTTGATATTGGATGCTATAGTGTTGATTTCTACTCACATAAACCATTGGTTCCAGAACAAGATAGCCTCTACACTGGTTTGAATAGTAATCATCTCCCAAAAGCATGTCCCAATATATTAGCAAAGAAGTCCTCAAATTAAAATGAGTAGAAAATAGTGAAAATTAACTTTCTATGCGTTGCTCAACAGGTTTATTTATTCTTCAACTGCTTTTTCAGAGATTTTATCTCTTAACACATATGCCCATACACAGAGAAGAAAAATGTATCCTCATATTTTAAAGTTGAAAGGCCTTATTTTTTTATAACAAACTTTTTATAACATACTTTAATACAGCAAGAAGTAGAACATGCAAAAGATTGGAGTTTAGAGTAACTACAGGTAGCTGCTAGCCATGTTTATCGGCAAGAGGCAGTTTTTTTCCACTAAACATACTACTACAACACACAGGCTTATATAAGTTAGCTTTAGAGCATTTTAGATTTAATATCAGCTAAATTTATCCCACCACCATGTCGACAACTAATGCATATAAGAGTTTTCTTGTCCCCCCACCCCGTAGAAACAAAACCGAGCATTATGCAACAGAAGCACCATTCCAAAATACCGTCCCTTCCAGGCAAAGATGCACCTGAAGATAAATACATGGTAACTAATTAATTGCAACAACAACAAAGCTAGTACAGTTGGAAACATATTTCTGGCATATGTTTCGCTACGGTGTAAAACCAAATCTCCAAACACTCATAAATACCCTGCGATTTGTAACTTCGATACAAGGCAGTACTCCAAAGTATTGATCACTAAGAGGACTTCAAACACTCGCGATTGCTTTTAAAACAGTTCGGGCCAAGAGCAGATTGGAATGACAAGCGCTTCTTCCTTTTGCCTTTCCCAGTCCGTTGAACCGAGCTCACCCCCCCCCACTTCAAGAACGGCAACTTCGCCTGCCGCCTCCTCCGCCACCCACGATCAGCTGCACTCCCAACTGCCCCCCAGACACCCACACAATCCCTCTTTGTTTCCTCGCCCAGCAATCCTTGCTTCTCCAAGGCGCAGCCCAAGTTTCCTCCGAGCCTTTTCTCCCTACTGGCAAGCAGTTCCTTAGTTACCACCTCTTACAATAGTGACTCCGAATAAGGCAGCCACACTTTGCCTCGGCTCCTATCATCGCCTCGCAGTCCCTCTTCTCAAGCCGCCCAAAGATCTGCCCCAACTGTCCCTCATCCCACATCCCCACTCTACTATCTCAGCCCCACTTTCCGGCTCCCCACTTTTCCGGCTGCTTCTCTTGCTCGTTGTCCCCCGGCCGCCCCCCGCCTCCCCCCCCCCACCCGCCGTACACCGTGCCTCTTCCTTCTCACCTGAATTGCGGAGCTCCAAGCCCGGTCGCTTCTCGTTAGGGGGAGGGCCCCCCCGGCCCAGCCGCTGGGAGGGGGGGTAGGGGGGGCCTCAATGGCTCCGCAACGGCGGCTCCATCAGCAGCGCCTTCACCTGAGGAGGGACCGAGCCCCCCCTCCCCTCCTCGAGCCACTTCCGGTCCCTCTGCTAGGAGACAGGCACGGGAAGAAGAGCGTCGAGAAGCTCGAGTGGTCGGGGAGGGGGGGAAGCGCCCAGGGTATTCGTTCCGTTAGAAGTGGAGGGGGGAGAGAGAAACGAACACGGAGCGCATCGAACGCTCTCCGAGGGATTCGTTCCGTTGTAAGGCGAGTGGGTAGAAGGCCGAGCCGATCGATGGAGAGATGAGAAAGAAGCGTAGTAGCCGGGAGGGGTGAGAAAGAGCCTCGATCCGGAGATTCTTGAATTGCAGGAACAAACCCGAATGCCTAGCGTATCGATTAGCGTGTTAAAAGAAGCACCCGGCGTTTGGAATGGTGAGAGGGAAGAGAAGGTGGCGCAGCCGAACTTCGAGAGCATCGAGAGGGGGCGCTAGTATAGAAAGCGGCGGGGCGTGTCTGGCAGCCGAGTAAAGTGTGTTGAGCTTCTTTAATAGCGGCGGTTGCGATCAAGTGTCCCCGGCTTGCTCCTTAATAAAGAGCGTTACGGTTGTCAACCCATCCCGTAACAGGGGGAACTAGGTGGAACCAGTACGGGTTAACTTAAGATTGCTCTGAAGACCTCAGGGTTTTCTATGTGTCCCAAGCCTAAACAAAAATAGGAGGCAGGAGTACAGTATTAGGAATGTATGAGTTAACCCATACTGACACACACTGGTGTTCAGTATAATATTGATATCGATTTATTATTGTTTTGCGATTCGATGGCTGATTCCTCAAGCGCAAATTCCGGCGTAAAATCGAAACGCGTGGGTTTCCCCTGAAAAAGAGAAATGCTGTATGTTAATCAGTATCCGTGTTACTGTTTCCTGTTTTTAAACTTGTATACAGGCCAGAGTCTTGTAAAGTCCAGGCAGCTTCTATTGTTTGTATATATGCGTAAATTAATAATTAAATACCGCTTTTCTTTTGCATCAACGCAGAGTTTATGTTTCTTGACTTACTGTTTTGCTTAATAGGATATATAGCGTGTGAATTTACACTCCCTGCGCCACACCAGTTTGATTGCCGTGTTAAGCAATCAGCCCGCATTCATTGGAAGTACAAACCAACAGGAATCGTGTGAGGTTAATTTCAAGAAATGAGAAATAACGAGGTGAGGTTTCAGGCCACCCAGCTGTGACCTCAAGTCTGCGGATCCCGATAGGGATTTTCTAGTGTTTTGGAGCCACGCGATCGTCTTGCTTTTGTTGTCCGAGACACTATGTCTCCCCACCACAAAACTGTTCCAGATTAAATAAATTAACTTACTTTTTGGAATCCGATTGTTTCTGCCCGACCTGTATAACTGGAGAGTTGGAAGGCTCCGTTCCTATCGATCAAAGAATGTCACCAAAGGGTTCCAAAAACCATCATCCATCTCTTCGCGGATCCGTATGGCTCCCATCCCGCTCGTTTTTTAAAAAAGTCCGAAAGCCCGTCTCTCCCCGCCCCCGCATTGGATTAATAAGAAGATCCTTGGAAAAGCTCTCTTTTAATTTGATGTTAGCTCAAATGTCACCCTTTTTTCCCCTTTCGGAGTTTGGATGTTACATTGTTCTTTTTATTTTGACTTATCTGTTCTGAAATGTTGTACGGTTTGTGACCCCAGTCTTTATGGATTTAGATGGCTCTCTAAATTATAATTATTTGCTGTTAGAATAACTGGACATATGGATTTGTGAAACGTAAGTGTGAGAAATCCTCTGGCACTTAATCCCAGCCATGGGGGCCTAAGAATATAGGTTTAATAAGTAAAACTGGATTTTCCACACGAAGGGGAAAAAAACTAATGCACTCCCCAAAAAAAGGAATAAGGGAAACAAACTACTTTCATTCTGTCCTGGAGATGGTTTGATAGAAACACTGTTGTTCAAAGTCTCTCCTTCTATTCCCTTTTTCGTTCTCAGATGCACTAATTCTTCTCGCCACAGTTGCAAAGTCTACAAAATTTTCAAACTGCTTTGAGGGATTGGGAAATAAAAGTGATTGGCAATGTGGAAATGTCCCTGGTTAGAAAATGGACTGAATACTCCCACTTACTGAACCATAAGATGTACATTCCCTCACAAAGCCTTACAATTACCAGTTGATTGTAAGATCTCTGATTAGAAAAGCATTGGTAGCAGGACAGTATAAGAAAACTCCAAAATTTCACATCAAATCAACCCAAAAGGCAATTAAAATGGGCACTATTTCAAAAAGTATAAATCAATGTTAGGAATGAATAAGGAGGGGGGGGGATCAATAAATAGTCTACCTGGTGTGTGATTGTTTGAAAAGATGCAAGGAAGACAGACAATGAGCAAGCCCATGTTTTTAATGGAAACCTATCTTCTGGAGACAAACAATAACAATTTTATTTTAATCTTATATTTAACAGTTGAAATTATTTATATACAATTTAGAATTGTGATTACTTAATTCACAGAAATCAGACTCTGGATAGAAGAGGATTAATTCAGAAAAATACTAACTTGCAGAGGCATGAAATTGGACATTATAGGATCATCTCATAGGTGACAAATATTGTAAACATTTTTCGTATTTGTGATAGATTAGGATTAAATGTCTACTTAAGTTCAAAGCTTGTAGAAGTTCTCATTTGTTCATAATACTTATTATACTCAGACCCATAGGGGTAATTGGAAAGGCAAATAGCCCACAAAAAATTCACATGAAGAACTATACTGAGCAATAAATTTAAATTTGTTTGCCAACCAATTTTAAGATTCTTTTTTGAAGTTGGCAGCATTGTCTGAGGAATACATTAAAAATGGTTGTTTTCGTCCTATGTGTGCCAATGTGACCCTCTTTGGAGGTTACTGCTGATGAATTAGCTAATTAAAACACTTTCTCCCACATATAAATAGGACAGAGCAGCAGCACTGATAATATAATCTATGTTACCTTTGTCTCTGAGAATCTTTTTGATCTAGATTCAAGATGCACTTCAAACACATCAGTCCTATTTCCCTGGAGAGGGAAACAGAATCACGACTGTCCTCAAATTAGATCATACACTGTTCCTTTATGTATTTTTTTAAAGTCGCTGGGGTGAAACTGCAATATATTCTGAGACAAAAGCAATCTTTTCACCTCTAGTACATTTTATTAGGCAACTGTTTATTTTCATAGTAGAGTTCTCTGACACTAACTCAGCGTCATTTGGCATAGCCAGGCAACATTTGGTGTACCAATGGTAATTCCAGATCTATCTTTGTTTGGAGTCTAGTATGGTTTAATTGGCTCCATTTGATAGACCAGACAAGGAAATTAGTTCCCCTAAAAGGCTAAAACTACCTTAATTGAAATGGCTATAACAGAACAATAACAAGCCTGGTTGTACTGCATTTCCTCCCTCTTCTTATATGAAGCGAATTAGGGATTATCTATCTGAACTGCTTCCAAATGTTATCCAATTATTCTGGATTTTAAAAGTGCTTCAGCCCCTTCTGCCTAGCTAATGGCATGTTCCTATGAATCTCCAACAAGGTCATCTTCCTTACTCTACTGTCTGTGCTTGGGGTCATTCTCAGACACTTGGGTATGCTAAGTAAAACACTATAGTGAACTTGCAACTATATAGAGTGGCTAGTTTTTGTTGGAGTTCAAGCTTCACATCACAGTAGAACTCACACTTGCTTAAGCATAACCTATAGGGACAGGGTTCACACAATCTACTAAACAGACACAATCTACTAAAATAATATGTGAATCGAACACGTGTCTTTTCTATTTTCAATGGTGGGATCATTGTTTTATTAAAGTGTTAACAATGACATTTTGAAAAAAAAGTTAAAATTTATTTTATCATTCTAATATTCACACCAAACCTACCGTAGTATAATCCAATATATGTGCATATTGGGGCACACCTTATCCTAAAGTTTATATTTGTATCATGTTGACCAATGGTTAATAACCATGGTTTATTCAACTCAGTTTTCTGAATTTGTATATAACAATGAACCTTTGAATGAATGAACCACCTTTAAAAGCAACTCTTAATGAAGGAGGAACAATAAATTGATGGACACCAGGTTTTCAATCAGAAAGCATTCTTTTTATGGTTTCAGTTAGTTTTTTTCTAGTGCTGCCTGAGGCATAAAGGCAGCTGGGTGACTTTGGGCCAGCTCCCTCTCTCAGTCCCGGGAATGGCAAGCTAATTTTGAAAATCTTGCCAAGATGACTGCAGGAACTGGTCCAGGCATTTACCAGGATTCAACACTGATTCAAAGGCAGCAAAATCCACCCATCAATTTACAGGTTCCCTGATGTACTATACCAGAACACAATTGGGAAAAAAAACAGCTTTGTTACAAAAAGGACAGTCCTATTGGTTCATCCCTGTCTGTTTCTTATCTAACAAGAAAACAACACCCACAACTTGTAACAGAGGAAGGAGAAAGTATACAAAGATGAAATGAAAAACAAGGTAGAACTTTTAGTAAGTACTACTGGGAAGTGGGAGATCTTTCAAATGTAACACAGCAAATGAATTATTTTCCCGAGAAGCATCAGCCTCCTATATAAGTTTGGAATGAAGAGAGATCATAAACAGAATATAAGAAACCACTACGTAGTTATACTGGTCTCTGCAGGTGGGTTCAGATTATTCAGGACATATCCAGAGGATTACCATTTATCTGGCTGGTTGACTGATCTTTCTTCCCAGCTGCTGTGAAGATCAGTTGATCTGATTAGATTGCAAAGACAGAAATTACCATAGCCTGAAATAAGAGGGCAGGAAAGCTCCATTGAATAAAACTGTACTCACTATGAACAGAGGTAGAGTCTACAATCAGGGGTCTTCAAACTTGATAGCTTTAAGACTTGTGGATTTCAACCTCCAGAATTCCTCCTCCAGTCATGTTAGCTCAGGAATTCTGGGAGTTGAAGTCCACAAGTCTTAAACTTGCCAAGTTCGAAGACCCTTGGTCTACAATCGGATACAACTACAGGTTCTCACTGTATTTTCAGGCTGCTGATTCTATGTGATTCTTAAAGCCAACCAACAAAATATAAATGTGCTATAGATGTAGGGTCATTTCCTGAGTTCTCTTCAAAGTGATGCAATCCAGATGTATTGTAGAACTTTCAACATCCCCAGCCAACTGCCAAGGTATCAGCTTGGAGAAGGTGGTCTTGTAGGTCAGCCATAGTGAGTGGACAAGTGGGCCCTTGATCCCTTCACAGCCAGCAGTGTTTTAGTTATAACCCACCTGATGTCCTTACAATCATGACTAAAGGCTAAAGAGATGAGAACTGTAGTCTGAAACACAGGAAGGGAAACAAGTTCATATTGTTGTTTATTCTTTGTGGCTAATTAACTAGAACTCCTTGAGCAGCAGAACATCTACTTGAGGGAATAGCCCTGAACATTACAGAAATGACTTCCCTATTGACTTATCATTTTGAGACAATGGGCAAACATTTTGTTTCATCACCTTTAACTTCCCTCCTTGATTGTACCTATTTGATCCTGGTGTTTCCCCATTGGCTAGGGCAGGGGTAGGGAACCTTGGCTCTTTTATCACTTATGGACTTCAACTCCCAGAATCCCTGAGTGAGCCATAAAAGGTTCCCCATCCCTGGCCTACTGTTTTTTCAGTTATGGGGGAAATCAATTTTTGACTGGAATGGGACTGTTTAATATACAAATGTAGGACATATTCTTTATATGTCCTACATTTGCATATCAAACAATCCCATTCCAGTCAAAAATTGATTTCCCCCACAACTGAAAAACCAGTAGGCCAGGGATGGGGAACCTTTTATGGCTCACTCAGGAATTCTGGGAGTTGAAGTCCATAAGTGATAAAAGAGCCAAGGTTCCCTACCCCTGGGCTAGGGGGACAGTGGAACTAAGAAAGTCAGCATTGGGCAGGAGAAAATAAAAGGGCAGTTCCCTTCTTCCTTGGACTCTTTTTAAGGTCCTACAAGAGCTTCTTGTAATTTTTCCCCCTAGCTATGATTAAGGATGCTTGTAAGAGAGGAATAAATGCTCTTAAATATCAGCCCTCCCAGATAAACTAGACAGAAAACAGGACTAATTCTACTTTATTATAAGACTACATTAAAGAATCTTGCAAATGTAGAAGGACAAATTCCTTGCACCTCACTTTTAACGGGCTAATCAATTAGGCCAGGTCCTTTCTTCCTCTGATCATTAAGCTCTTAGGGACTCTCCTGCTCGTCTGGTTGTTTCTTAGGCAGCATCTTTATCCTTCTTCCCCCAAGATCATTCACACGTTTGGTTATACTAGGTCAGCTCAGAAAGGAGAACTCTGGCCTGTCATCACATTATTATAGCAAAAAAAACATTATCTCAATTATGTATCCATCTGTTATGTATTAATTTGTACCTCAGTATATGTATTGCCCAGGTTTTGATTGTCTAGTTTTTGGGAAACAGTCTGGAGAATTTCTCCAGATCAACCTCAGAGGAAGGGCAATGGTGAGAGAAATCCAATCTTCACATTGGAATCTCTTAAAGCCAAAAATATCAACCTTATTTGCCATGTTATAAATACAACCAAGGAAGTCAGAAATAAAGAAAACTAAAAACAAAACAAAGCCAACTCCTCTATTAGTCTTCCAGGTTTTTCAGAGACAGTGACTTCAGTTGGAGAACAGAAAGGCTTTACTTGAGTTGGTCTCCATTAACGGTGGAAAAGATATGGCAAGTTCCTCATTTCAAAATTTCGACTTGGGAAATTCCATGTGTGTTAGCTCTTATCCAAGATTTGTTTTTACTGGGTTTCCAAAAATAATGCTTGGGCTTTGCTTGAATCATGATGCCGTTACCAAACCAGCTGTCTCAAGGCAGCACCATTTGAGGTAGTGCTCTGCGTTCAACCATTTCCAACCAGTTGATTTTTGCCTGAGAGTGAAAGTTATCATGATCCAATATCAGCCAACATGGAGTTAACTTCTGTTGCTGAATTACTGAAAGGTCCATTCTCCATGAGTGGTGATCCTAGGATCCAAGATATAACTGAGCAGAAGTATTTGCAGAAACGACTTGCAACATGTAGTTAGTTCAGCAAAAGCAAAACAATTCCCGGTTGTTTTTTCCCTTAAAAAGTGCTATACAGTATAAGGTAGTGAGGAAGATCCATTTAGCCCTAAAATTTCTACAAGAGAGTGAGAGTGAAAGTCATCATGATCCAACACCAGCCAACACGGAGGAACTAAGAGGAGAGAATAATTGAAATAAAACCATTTCCTACCATTCCCAACAGGGGGCAGCAAAAAGTATCTTTAAAAAAACAGATTAAAAAAGCACACAAAAACCACTTTTTATGGGAGGATGCATGCTTCCACTCCCCCATCATCCAAAACTAAATTCCACAGCTTGGAAAGTGTTATAAGAGCTCTCTCATCTGATACTTTTTCATTCTGTTTTTTGGCTTTAGCCTATCAAAGACGGGAAGACAATACGTCCACAGCAATGCTCTCCCTCCATCAACCCCTTTCTCTACCACTGAGGATTGATACAGCAGGGCTGCAGTGCTGAGGAGCTGCAGACAAACTCATCAATCAACCTGGAGAAATATCAATCCAGGTGCTGGCTTGAACTGGTACCCAGAGCAACAAAGCAATCTTGCAGGAGAGCTTCTGCGGGATCCCCTGAGGGCAAACCTGATGCCCCCCCCCCTCCTCAGCTGTTTTGATCTATGGCTCTCAAACAGGATGGCCCCGAGTGAAAAGAAACAAAGAGTAGTATAACAAAAATTCAGTGTTGGGCAGCGAAAAGACACTCAGCCCAATGACTCCCTGAGCTGTTGTGTGATTTGGGTTTGAACTAGAATGTTTTGTGAACCCGGCCATTGACAGTTATAAAACATGGTTCTTAGCTTCATGAATCATACAGCACCATTTATGGTTTATTAGCTCACGGTCAAAGGATGGTTTAGCACCTTATAGGAAGGTCCACAGCTTTCTTTCCCTTCCTAGATGCAATTTCAAGGCTCAGTGCTGCCTTGCACCTTGCATTTCGGACAGTTGAAGAATCTGGCAAGTGGCAAAAATCATGGCTATTGTTTCTTTCTTTTCAAGGTGTATCAAATGTAAATCAATGGGTCACAAGCAAGGAACATTCTTCTCTTTGGTGGCCTTCTACCTTATAGACGAGCCTCTCAGGCAGCTAGTAACCTGGCACTTATTTTTTGGTGGCAATTATTATTATTTTTTACAACTCTGGGGCCCCAAAGAATTCACTTCTGAATTTGAATTGGGTCTAAACTATGCTGTTATTTTTGACGAGTCCAGGTAGTCTTCAACTTACGACCACAATTGAGCCTCAAAATTTCTGCTATCGAAGGAAGACTGCTATCAATTGAGTTTTGCTCCATTTTGCAACCTTTCTTGCCACAGTTGTTAAGCAAATAACTGCAGTTGTTAAATTAGCAATATGGTTGTTAAGCGAATCTGGCTTCCCCATTGACTTTGCTTGTCAGCCAAGGTTGCAAAAGCTGATCACATTGCCCTGGAACAGGGCAACCATCCTAAATATGAAGCAATTGCCAACCCTCTGAATTTTGATCCCATGACCACGGGGATGCTACAACAGTCGTAAGTGTGAAAAACGGTCATATGTCACTTTTTTTAGTGCCATTGTAATTTCAAACTGTCGTTATACATGAATGGTTGTAAGTCGAGGACTACCTGCATCAAGAAAGGTGACAGGAAGATACAACATGGTCAAGATGACACAGAGAATGTATCTTCGTACGAAAATGGATCCCAGCATGACCTGGAAGAAAAATTAAATATTTGCTACCACCAAGAGCAGCAGCTCGTGTGGCAATAGGAGCCCCTCTTTGAAGCTCAGGCTATGGGAAGAAAAGTGTTAACTTTTTCTGCCCAAAGCCCCCGCTTGCTCATCTGGCTGTTTTTCATAAAACAGGATCCCCCTGGGTGGCAGACTTTCAACTTGTTCCATTCTCTTTGTGAAACCTGCTGGCTCAGGAGACTTCATTTAAAATATTTCTCGAAGTGCATGTCCGAGCTCTTCTCTATAAATAAAGAACATGGGTAGGTCCCCTGACAGAAAAGAATTCTAATGAGGATAACAGCTGATGAAATCTACTCTTTTCCCCAGAATGCCAATGGCTCAAGAATCCTATTCAGTTTTATTTCTGGGACAACCAAACTTATTTTACGTTTAGAATGAGAAATTAGAAACAGCTCTTATTTCAGCAGTAAGAATCTGAAGGTGCACTAACAAAAACCAAGAAATTACACCAGCCCACTAGAACAGAAAGGCAGGGCATGTTAGAGGTCCCATCAATTAGGGATTATTATCTGATAGGACCACAAAACAGAGCCTTTTCTCTGGTGATCCCTTCTTTATGGAACATTATTCCCCAAAAGGTATGGGTGATCCCCAGCTTGCTGCTTTGTCAGCAGGCCTGAGGACCATGAATTGAAGATGGAGACGATCAAATGGCTGATTTGATCGTCTTGTTGCTGCCATGGGGCTGTGGTGGGTTTTGTTACATGGTGGATTTTTAAAACTCTTGTTAAGTCACTCAAAGTCATCTCTGTGTGAGTTGGACAGCTGTCTGAAGTTTTTTACTAAATAAATAAAATTATAGCAGCAAAGTTAATGATGGCATGTTGACAAAGGTTACAACACACCAACATTTGAAATACAGAGGGGAAACCACTAAGCCAGGCATAAGCAAATCTGTGTTTCTTGAGAGCAGATCAAAGCAACTAGGAACATCAGGTTTCTTATCCCAATATTATGGATTCTAGGTGACCGCAAAACCTGCCCAGAATAATAGCCTACAAGAAGAGTTGCTGTGATGTGTTCATGCAGCAAGAACTGATGGGCAGACTCGATGTGGGACAAGGCTCCCAGGTCTCTAAAGGAAAATACTAAATTTCCAATACTCCTCAGTGTTATGGTGGGAGAAATATCAACTCCTCAAGTTGTCCCACAAAATGGCTGAAGGCACTAAATACGGCAAGGCCGAAGCTGACATCTCACTGAATGGAGAAAGCAGGGTAATAAAATGGCCCGTGTTCCTAAAATGATGGGTTATTTAATTTAGCGTCAAGTGATCCAATACCATTAATAAATCTTTGGAGGGAAACCCTAAAAAAGATCTCCAGCCAGCAAATAAATCGGTAACTTTGACAACTGAAAGAATTCTAAAGAGTATATAAAAGCCCAAATCCAAAATTCCTGAGGAAAATGGGTCTCAGTTAAAGAGAAAGCTAAATGAAGGAGAGCAATCAACAGTTCTGAGACCACCATACCCTTAGAAGAAGAAGATAAACACCTTAGACTGAGGTGAGCAACTATAACTCGTTTACGACATGTGGACTTCAATTCCCAGAATTTCTAAGCCAGCATGGCTGGCTCAGGATTTCTGTGAGTTGAAACCCACAAATTGTAAAAGGCCTTAGTTGACCACCCCATCCCTGCCTTAGCTCCAAAATTCTACATTCACAGGAGTTGCACAGAGAATGAGGAAAGAAGCCCAGAAGTCACCAGGCCCCTGTTCAAGGACTCAGCCCTTCTTCTTGGCTTCTTCCAGCGGGCAAGGGCTAATGTCCCTGCATCAGCAGAAATATAGAAAGAAGCCAAGATGCAGTCCTCAATGCTTCTAGGCCCAGTCAGTCCTCTCAATCCTTTGCCACGGGGACACGGACCCGATGCCAAGCACTGTTGAGTACTCCCAAAATGTTCCAGAGTGGTTCCGCACGTTCAGGTTGTACATTGTAGCTGGTGTCCACAGCCTTGCAGACAATGTTCAATTCCTTGGTGCCAGCAGGCACAAAAGCATCCAACTGCCAAAGCTTCCAAGCCCAAACTCGGCCAGGCAGCTGCTCCTCACCAGTTAACGTTGCCTCTTGCCAGTTTTTTCCGCCATCCAGGGAGACATCTACACGAATCACCCTCTGGCCTCCACCACTCCAGGCATAGCCCTTCACTGTGAGCTCCCCAGGACAGACCGGTGTCTTAGAAGATGGCTCAGTGATGGCAGATTGGATGGGCATCTCTTGAATGGCAGGTGCCTTGGAGAAATCCACTGTCTCCCAGGTTACGGAAGAAGAGAATCCTTTGTAATCCTTTTGCTGCCAGTGGTTCTTGCTTTCCTCTGGCCCCACAGTAATCCGAGCCAGCCATTTTACATTACGAGCCCCCACCACTCCTGGCACAATAACTCTCAGAGGGAATCCATGATCCCGAGGCAGCTCCTCCCCATTCATCTCATATGCCAAGAGGACGTCCCCATCTGGGCTCATGGCTTTCTGAAAAGGGATGGAGGCTCCATATACAGTGCCACTATGATCCTTGTCCAGGCCCTCAAAGGAGACATGACCCTCATCCCCTGGTTGATACCCAGCTTGCATTAGAACATCCCGAAGCCGGGCACCACCCCAACAGGCATTGCTAATGGCCCCAATGCTCCACCCAAGACGTTTGGTATTCTGGATGGCGTTTAACTCTGCCCGGCGATTGCCAGCACACTGTATGGTGGAGATAACCTCGTATTTTGTAAAATTCTGTTTCAGATCTTGCAAAGAGAAGGACAGATTCTGACCAGAGGGACTTTGAATACACAGGCGATAGGCTTCAGGGTCCACAACTGGCACTGGGAGATGGTTGCGCTTGAAGAAGAGCTCATTAGGGGTCAAAAAATATTCTGCCAGTAACTCTGGAGGAGGTTCTGCATTGAAGGGTTTGAGGGTATTGACTCGGAGGGCGGGGTGGCGCGGAGGATCGTTGGCATAAGGGTCATCTGGGCTTGGCAGAGGAGGCTCTTCTGGGCTCAGCTCTCCTATTTTATATTCCCGAAGGATCTCTTGGACATGATCTTGTTCATGCATGGCATAGAGCGCCCAAAAGGGTTCCAAAGCCCCGCCTGCTGCCAGAAGAATCTTACTTTTGCCCCCAGGGTGATGCTCTAAGAAATCGGTGACATCAAAAACTTCACTGCCATAAGTCACCCACACCCGATTCGCTTCGTTCTGATGGCGGGCCACTTCTTCTCGGGTGAAGCGAGGGAATGAGGCATTATGTGTGGCTGTTGGAGGCTCAGCCGTGGTTGCCTGCGAGAAAACCAAAAGAGGCAATCAGGAAAGGAATAGTACATGGGGATTGTGGAGCTGGCACATTCCAGCGACTTTCTGCCTGCTCAGATTGCCCCTAACCAAATTGTTCAGAGTGAAGAAGCTGCTTGGATGGACAGCTAAATGCCTCAAACCAACAAGGAAAGAAGTCCAGCTGCCATGACTCAACTTTCTTCCAGATAATTCTATCTGGATGACTAAGGATCTTTATCAACAGTACTCAAGAAATGTTTCTCTCAACTCAAGAGCCCTACCAGACATGGTTTGAAATGTCCCGGCCACAGTCCAAAAACAGGGGATGCCTACATGGGGGTGCAGTTTAAGCAGTTTTAAGCAGGAAAATAGCTGCCTGGGGCATCTGCCTCAAGCTAAAAAAAAGGAGGGAAGGAACAAATATTTGACTCCGTCCATTCTTTGGCCACAAAAGGCATAACAGTGACTGCATGTGGGACATATCTTTTGGGCCCCTTCACTAATGGGGCCTTTCAGCCTTAAATAGTCTCCATTTTCTTAAACCACAAAGCATTTAGGAAGTCTCAACTGAAGCAGAGTTTCAACCCCACCCTCCCCCAGCAGCCTCAAGCCTTCCATGTTTCATTCCTGGGTGACATACCGTGCCATCTTTCACTCCCTCACCTGCCAATGGTGGTTTCCATAAATCAAGATGCTGCACACACCCAGGCCTGCTCCCGCAGCTACCATCAGCCTGCGTCTCCTGATGCCAGCACTATTCCAAGTGCTGTGGGCACAGAAGGGAAGCCACATCCAATAAGTGGGAGGGTAGTTCCTCCAAGTCATGTCTCTTAACCTGCAAGGAAAAACAAAAACAAAATGGGCCAAATGCAATACTTTAAGGAGACATGTACACCCAGAAACACTATACCCAAGTTAAGCCTTTGTTAATGAAAGATCAGAGACGTATCATAATTCCCCAAAGAAAAACAATATGATATCAATTATCTTAAGAGGTCTCTAAAAGGAGAGGGAAGAAAGAGAAGATATATTATGGAAAATAACCTAATAAGAAGCTAGAAGCTGTGTTTCTGAACATTAAGGACAAGGAACATGGATCAGCTGTTCAGTTGAACTGCTACCCAGTTTTCAGAAGTTCCTGGAACTAAACAAAAGTTGCAGGCCAAATCAGGTGGATGCTTGGTCCGTTCTAGCAGGGCCGTCTCTATGTTCTGAAGAGCTTCAGGTTACCATGGCAGAATCCTCAGCAGCCTGCCAAAGCTATTTTACCCCTCAGTTCTTCATGGATGGTAATGACAAATGGTTCTCAAGTTGAGTTTTGCAAACAAATCATGGCTGAGTCCTTTCTGATCCTAGAAAGCACATACAGTTATTCTACTCTGCAAGCAGCCATTAAAGAAAAGGTGTCCCAGTGTCCTTTAAATGTGCTGGGTCGTAACTACGATTCAACTTTTTGAATATGTTGAATCATGCTCCACATTTACAAAGCCTGTGATGCAACAGAGAAAAGCAAAGGCAAAGGAATCCATTACTGGAAGAAAGAGGAGAGTGAGAAAGCATTAAAGGAGGCTGCCAGGAAGCAGAGGGAACTCTTTTCTGGTCTCCAAGCGACAAAACCTAAGAATCCTTCTAACCTACTTTCAAATAAATCTTCTTAAACAAAAGGGCGGTTTCCTATTTTCAGAGAGAATAGTGTGAAAATGCGACCTAAAGGGCAAGCTGCCAGATCTCTAACGCAAGAGTTTGTTCAATTCCTTGGCTGGCCTTCACTCGACTTGGCAGAGTTCACCTTTGTTTTTGAGAGCAGCCTGCGTTCACCACATGTAGCAAGCTTCTGAAATGTTCAAAATAAAGTCAACAAGAAAGCACCTTCTGGGTTATTATTAGAAAAAGGAAAACCATTTCCTTGAAAACAGAGGCAAGCAAACTTTTTGCAGCTGAATTGTTACTTTTCTTTTCTTTTTTTTTTAATGGGGGCCTTTAAAGTCAGAATGAGTTTGGTCTCCAAGACTGCAATATAACCAGAGCACATGGATCGAATTTTTCAAGAAGCTTAACATGCCACAGCAGGCTCTATTTTAAGCAGCACATCATCAATTTTTTTTTTTAAAAGAACCTCTTTTCTGCTACACTTTAATTGCTTGATCTTTGTAGAAGAGCCTAACCTTCTGAACATGACTCTTGCAATCAAGAGTAGCTGGAGTCAGACATCTGCTTTTCAGGAATCACAAACATTACTGATTAACTTTGGCCTCAGCTCAAGGTGAAACTGAATGAGTAATAAAAATAATCTCTTAAGTTTGCATCCTTGGTCTGGAAGTGTAGAGGCAGAAGCCCTACTAAAAGGGAAAGGGAGCATTTATAGATAAGATTAGAGGCCTATATATATCAGGGCAAGGAGCCAAGGCAAACAGACTGAAATATTATTATTTAGGTAAGTTGGGATAAGGTTTTTATTGGATTTGTTTTTATTAAGTTGTAAAATTTTTATTAATAATCTGTAACACCATCTGCGAGGGGGGAAAATGGATGGAGTTGGGACAGGTTTGAAAAGAGAACAGGAAGAAGTTGATAGAGCAAGATAAGCTCTTGCAAGACTGCTGTTATTTAATCAAACTGATTTAATCTTGCCTGAGATTAAAATTTGGGTAATTTAGACTTTTCAAAACAGTATCAATTGCCTAAAAAGTAGGCCTTTTACTGCCTTTTTTTCAACCCTATAAGAGGTGTCAAACTCGCATTGTCATGGTGGCATCATGTGAAGTATCGGGATTCCCCCACCTTTGCTAAACCAGTTGTGAGCGTGGCCCGCAGGCTAAGAATTTGACAGCCCTGCTACAAGGTAACAGTAATGTAGAAACAAGTTCACTGTCTAATAATAATTCTAAAGGGAAATGGTCAACAATGATATTCCAATATCTTATGAGCGATCTTAATATAAAAACATAATAAATAATGAGATTATCTCATCATTCTTCTCTTTAGCTGAATCCCTTCTAACTTCATCAAGACAGCATTAATAAAAAGCATCTCTGATAATAACTTTTAATTATTGCCACCACGTCTAAGATTCCAGTTGACAAAGTGTTCTGGACAGTAGCTTTTTGCATTCACTTTGACAGAATTATAGGTAGAAGGAATTCTGAATTTGGATGTATTGTTCAGAATTAAAAGTTTCCCTTCACTGTAAATTTGCTTTCAAATGAGTAACTCTTTTTTTTTCATACCAGTATGTTCGTTGAAGGGTACAGAAACCATTTCTGCTGGATCTGGACAGCAACATCTTCCCCAAACCTATATGCAAAAGAGAGAATCAGCAAAAGTTGTTCTAAAAAAACAACAACCCACAAATGCCTACTATAGGCACCTCTGAAAAATCACATTCTTCTCTTATTGCTGGCAAATACATACATTGGTTTAGGTTCGGTAAGCTTTATAAGTCAAAATATGACTGGAGGTTAGCACAGAAAATATTCAAACCTATTTTTAAACAGCTACTCCTAGAAAGCAGTTTGGAAAGCTAATTGTTACCAGCACATGCCAAGATGATAGACATGCCCATTAGATAGTCACTTTGCTAGTATGCTGTTGAATAAAAAAATATAACAACTAAATTACAGGAAAAGGATGTTAGATTTCTTTTAATTAGATACTTTAGTTCCTATAGTATCGGCCCAACTGGTTCCATTTGGCAGGATTGGCAAGCTTCAGGTTCCATGGATGAAGCAATGGTATCTACTCTGTGGCCCCTGCCCTCTAGAATGAGGTTCCCCTCTGAAATTCAAATGGCATCCACCCTACTGAGATTTTGAAGGGCCTTTAAAAACCTGGCTCTTGGTCCAGGCCTTTCAACAGTACAATTGATATCCCTTTCTTCCTTTCTGTTTCTCTCTGCCACTGTTTTCCCTTTGTCTTCTATTATTTGTATTTTCTCTATTGTTGTCTGTTTTTTAAAAAATATCTTAACAACTGTACACCGCCCAGAGCTGTTGGAAGTTGGGCAGGAATATAAATGTGATTAAATCATTATGTAATTCATGAAGAATTCCAATCAGAGTACGAAACAGCAGTCTTAGGTTTAGGTAAAACTTTGCAGCTCCTCCTCTTCCTCAATTTGTTTAATAGCAGGAAGCTTTTTGTCAAATTTGTATATTTGATAGGATGCTACAGTTCCTGTAAAAACTGTATTTTTTTGTATAAAGGCAGGCAGGTTTGAGAATAAGATTCAGGGAAATTGTTCTTCATCTGATTTTGACTAAGCAAAGGGTATTTAGCTTAACTACTCATTGTTTTTTTAATGCTCAGATATAACCCAAAGATCATATCACAGTGTTAGGTTCTTAAAAACAGTCCTGAGAGACATTCAGCTGTAGTTTCTGCCAGCCCACAGCTGAAAAAAAAATAGACACCAACAGCTGTTGGGGGATAAGATAAGAGAGTATTACTTGCTCCAACAGATGGAAAATTGGGAAACTGAAAGCAGAGCAGAAGAAGGCTGACCTCCAAATAATAAGTGAGGAACTCTATTTTAATTGTGCAACATGGTCTATTTCTAATGATAAAGAATTATTTTATTTATTTTTTTATTCAATTTATCTCAAATTAGTGACTATGTCCAGAGAACCATCATAAAAACAGTTAACCAGTTAAAACACAATATAAAAAGAGAAAAATAAAATAAAGTACAAATAGAAATGAAGAGATATTATAATCCAAAGGTGGCAACAAAACCAACTTACAATTCACTCCAAACTGTGGGATCACATCGCCTGGCAGCCTTGTGAAGATATTAAATAAGAGGAGAGGTCTTAAGTCCCTTCTATCAGTGCCATTGTAACTTTGAACGGTCACTAAATGAATGATTGTAAGTTGAGGACTACCCGTAACTATTGCCCAGGCCCAATCACACGTCTTCTCCCAGGCAGCCTTGACTATCCACAGATCTAACACAGAGGTAGCCAAACTGACAGCTGCAAGAACCCTGTCCTCTTTCTCAAGTTCAATAGGGTTGAACTCCTCCTAGATAACCATGTAAGACTCAGCCCTCTAACCTCCATTGGCGCTGCACCAAGGCTGGAGTTTAACCCAGAGCGAATCCAAGCAACTTTATCCACTAGATCAGGGGTGTCAAACTCGATTTCACTAAGGGCTACATCAGGGTTGTGTTTGACCTGAGTGTGTGTGTGTGTGTGGCCAGCTTGACGTCACTCATGCCAGGTGTGCCTGAGGTGGCCTGAGTGCTCTGCCAGCGAACCAGGCATACAATCTCTGTTTTCAGCTGGGAAGGCCTCCTGCAACCCTCTGCGATTGAAAATGGATCTCGGGAGGAGCTCAGTTTTCATCCCAACCGAAAATGGAGATTGGGAGCCCGGTTTCGCTGGCAGAAGCACCGCGGGCCAGTCCTTCACCGTTTCCAGGGTGGTCTCATGGGCCGGATTCAGCCCACGGATCTTGAGTTGGACATCCCTGCACTAGATAATCAGAGTATCCTTCATAGTATCTCTGGAGATAAACCTCAGAATGACTACCTCCAAAGAGGGTCTGGGTTACCGGAAACGGGGCTGCTGGCTTGCTATCTGCAGAGGCGATAAGGGCAGAGAAATAATAAAATTTGGCATCCTTATTGCCACAGACCCTAATTACAGCTCTAGCTCCTGTTCAATCATTTTCGCTCTTCGTTTTCTACATTGTCTCTTAGAGCTATTTAGCTATTCTGTATATACCCAGGAGAGTTCCAGGATCCGTTGTGTAGAGGCCACTCAGGCCCAATCCGATCCAAAGCCATAGCTGCTGTCCCATTCTAGGCAGCTATCAAGGGTTCAGCTGGTTGAGGGGAGGCAAATTTGTGTCATCACAGCATCATCATGTAACGTATTGCAACTTTTCCTCCCTTCGTTAAACCAGGCGTGGGCATGGCCAGTGTATAACGCACCTGGCCTGCGGGCTGCAAGTTTGACACCCCTGAGCTGGACTATCTCACCTGCCTCTGTTGCCTTAGCAATCACCACACCTGAGCTCACTGATTCCACACAGCCATGTTAAAAACATTTTCAGTCGCCACTGTCATGCTCTTCTCCATTGTCATGCAGCCTAACACTGCTTGGTACACTACAACTGGTCCATGCGCTAAAGTTGTTCCACATACCTGGTGCACCCAATCTGATTGTCCAATTGCTGGTTCTCAGGGATGATAGTCCTGTCACAGCAGCAGCCCAGACAAAGACAATCCCAGGCACCAAAGGCAATCCTGTCCCAAGCTGCAACACAACCTATAAGAAAAACAAGTTGTGCAGGCTCAACAGGAAGTAACATCCACTGAGCTCAATAGATGAACCCAAATTTATGGAAACTCCACCATGTCTCAATCCAACTTTTCAAGATGGTTCCAGTCCAAACCATCAACCTGCTACAACACGCCAAAACTAGCTACGGTACTTTTGGCAACCCCTCTGCAAAACACCCGGCCTCGGTGCCATCTTAAAAAACAAAAGATAAATGGTATTTTGAAGTAACTTCTCCAAACAAATATATAGTCATTAATCCCCAGACAGCTAATGAGTTATGAAAACTGGTGCCCAATATATCCAGTGAGAAGTGACTTAGGAGCAAAAAACCAAAGCCATCAAACGAGCTGGAAAGATTTCAAGTCCAGGACGAAATCCAACAGTCTCACCATTGCTATTTCTGAAATGTTTGACTGCTTTTTAATGACATCTTTCAACTCTGAACAGGTACCACAATTTTTCTGAAACCATTGACAGCTTAAATAGCTTGATAGTCACAGAGGAAAAGCAAGTGTTCCCTTTTCATCTTTATCTCATACTGTAAACAAGAAAGCTCATTTTCAAAATTCTGAACATTCCTTGAGTATATTCTCTGATCTGACTTTCATATAGCATTTTTATTCTTCTGTGGATAGATCCATTTCTCCTGATGTGGCCAATTTAGGCTCAATGTAAATGAAAAGTACAGGTTTTGCTAAATGTTTATAGAGATTCTTAATCATCCAAGTCATGGTTGTCCGAAAGTTGCTTTTTCAAAAGGCAACAAAAGGAATTTGTTTTTTATTGAAGATGGAAAATGTCTTGGATGAGAAGGAAAAACAAAGTACAGTTGCCTTTGAAAAAGCATCTTTGGTACAGTTTTTGCTATTAGACAACATCTGAATTATGGCATGTAATTTTTTTTGGGCTCAGTAAATCAACTAGATGACATGGGGATGGCTAGATTAGTTTATAATGCAAGGCATAGGCTTATCCTAGTTAATGTATATGATGGCCTTTGAACACATATATATATATATTAATGGTACAACACTACTAAGAATGTCTCTGTTGCATTATACACAAACATACATATCATTCTAAACAACTGCAGAGTTAATACACTTGAGCAATTTCATATATAAAACTTCTTGAATTATAAATGAAATTTTAGCTTTCATTTATGACTTTAAGCAAAATATTCTTAAGCAGAATATACCTGGCAATTAAGGGCTTACACTCAGGCCTCCAGGAAATAAATTTGGAGTTGCAGATCTGCACTCCGCCCTTGCTTCCCAAGTAAAGTACAGGAAGATAGTCTCTCCCATACCACAAATAAAAGCAATCTTTGCAAGAGTGGTTTTATGTAAACATATGGATTTTGTGCACCAATATAACATTTGCAGCCTCCAGCATTTTGGAATGGTGTTAGCAAAACATAATTTAATATACCATACACGGTATGTAGCCCTCAGGGTCAAGGAAGTTGGCACAATTATTGATGCTTTACCACCCATTCATATAATTATTTCACACTGTTCTATCCTGTTTTCATCTACACAATAATTACATTTTAGCAATTGTCCCATGACTTAAATTAAGGATGTTCAAACAGCTATATGTCAGATTATGGACAAAGAAACAGGAAGAATAGGCATAAACTAGCAAAAGTTCAGCTAAAACTATGTGGATAGGACAAAATCCTTTCTCTACACTGTTTGGGTGGGTAGGTCAAATGATCTTACATGTGATATCAGTTTTGCTATCCATGGAAAATACTTAATAGTTGTGAAACAAACAAAAAAAGAAGTAAATCTTCCAGTATGAGAATTAAGCTATAATGAATGCAAGTGAGCCATTCACCAAAATACATGTTTTCTTTCAATCATGTATATTCCTGGTATGTTTAGATTACAATTTTATCAGCCTTGATTGGATTAGTTGGGAATAGTACTACTGTACCCCAAATTAAGAGCCAACATGGAGCACTGGTTATGGTACAGTATTGGACTACAAATAGGGAGAATCAGGCCATCATAAGCCTCAGGGGGACTGTGGGCCAGTCAATCACTCACTAACAAAGCTTTTGGCAGTGGCACTGAAAAAAGTGACTTATGACAATTATGACCCATCATAAAAATATCCCAATAAAGAGGAACACAGACAGACAACAAACAATTCTTAATTCTAAGATCAGAGGTTTATTTCATGAGCAATTTGGAACATGAACAGCCATCATAACACAACTTAGAGTAATAACCCACTGCAATGAGGTCCAGAGACAATAGCTAGGTCCAGCAAGGAATAGCTATGGCCAGTGGCCCCAAACTCATCTCAAGACATTCTTTTTATACTTTTCTGTACTCATTTCACAACTTACTTCCTTGTTCTTTCTTACTGATAGTCTCCACATATACCCGTGTACATCTCAAACCTCTATACACCAGCTACTTTCAGTTCCTTATTTCTCTTGGTTTCGTCCTTCTATGTCCAAATATATATTTTACTTTGCAAAATCACGTTTCGCAATTAGCAACAACTCAGCAGGATTACAAATGGTTCTGGTACATTTTCAAATCATCCTATCTAAAAGTTTGGTTCAAGTCTCTTTCTTCTGGGCCCTGCTACCATCCAAAGGTCTTGTTGAATCTTATAGATCAATAGCCTATATTTTTGTTTCCCACAGACCACTCACAACCATTGTAGCATCCCCATGGTCATGTGGTCAAAATTTGGATGCTTGGCAACTGGCGTGTATTTATGACGGTCACAGTGTACTGAGGTCATGTGATCCCCTCTTACGACCTTTTGTCAAGCAAAGTCAGTGGGGAAGCCAGATTCACTTAACTGTTTACAAGGGTGGCAAGAAAGGTCATTAAAATAGGGCAAAACTCACTTAACAATTCTCTTGCTTAGGAACGGAAAGGGTTCAATTGTGGTGAAGGACTACCTATATTATCTAGGCTACCTTTGGTTCCTAAAGAAAAGGTAGGCATTGCCTTTAACAAAAACAAAATCCTCAGTCATGATTTTGGGCAGGCTGGGAACAACAGGGCTGCCAAATGCAACTGGGGAGTAGCCAAGTTCAATGCCCTGAAAAGTGCAGATCAAAATTTAACAAGTTAAATTGTGTGCAACCTACCACCACAACTTGTGCAGACTCCAGCAATGTTCTAGCGTGGGTGGAAGTACATATTCTAGGGCTTTTTTTTTTTTTTTTTTGCAACAGCGCTAACGTGGCTCAAGAGCAAAACGGATGTTTCCAAACGCTAAACGTATTTGTTTACCCTTAAAAAAATAACCTGGAATACAATAGCTTTAGCGCTACCCGCTTTTGGCAATGCAGCCGGATCAAAGCAAACGACAGATCTCTTGGAAAGAGCAGAAGGGGAAGAAAAGAAAAAGGAGGGGGGGGCTTTCGGGGTTTAAGTCCCAAAACCAGCCGACAGCACAACCAGGAGCCTGGGAGGGGAGTGGGGGTGGGGTGGCTGCCCTTCGGATCGAGCGGGGAAGAACGGAGGACCCAAGGCCAGACCAAACCCACGTGTCCCTTGGCCTGGCCGGACCTTGGAAAGGTGTCGGAAAGATAACTTGCCCCAAACTCCACTCGGGAAATCCGCTGCTCCGAAACGCTGCTGAGATCCCGAGCTCGATTCCTCCGCGGGTTCCTTTCTCTTCGGGCCGAATCCGGGACCTTTTCGAGACTTGGCGCCCACCTGCGGTCAAGCCGGCCTGAGGTCCGAGGAAAACGCTCTCTCGGCGGCGGCGATGATGACACGCCTTCGCCTTGGAGAGACCGCAAGGAGAGGACCCGCGTCTCACGACCTTGGGTCCCGCAACGCCTTCAGATCAAAGAGGACGGCTTCGGAAAGCCAGGGAGACGCCCCGCTCCGGGGTCGGTGAAGCGCTGCTGCCGATAACCTTGCCGGCTCCCTCCGGAATGAGACTCCGCGGCGGCTCCCTCGCCGGTGCCGCTTTCCAGGATGCTCCGATTGGAGGTCGTGGTGCGCAGGTACCGCCACGCTGGCCCCGCCCACTCTCGCACCACTGGCGGGCTTGGCTCCCACAGCTCCTTTTAGCTGGAAGGGCGTGGGGCTTTCTTATTCCTTTCCGAGGGCGCTGGAATACAAATTCCATAGATGTCAGCCATCAGGGCTATTCGTGAGCATGGAGAAGCCTGTCGTGTTTACTAATCCCTGCTGTATTTTTAAATATCTAGAATAAAAAAGTGAACCACTAAATACAGGTTGTCCAGGTTACAGGGGTTCATTTAGTGATTGTTCAAAGGTACAGTGGCACTGAGAAAAGTAACTGGTGACCGTTTTTCACACTTACGACCATTGCAACATCCCCTTGGTCGGATGCTTGGCAACTGACTCATATTTATGACAGTTGCAGTCATGGGATCATCTTTTGAGACCCGATTGACAAGCGAAGTCAATGGGGAAGCTAGATTCACTTAACAACCATGTTACTAACATAACATCTACAATGATTCACTTAACAACCGTGGCAAGGAAGGTCGTAAACTGGGGCGAAACTCGCTTGGCAATTGTCTTACTTAGCAACATAAATTTTGGACTCAATTGTGATCGTAAGTCAAGGACTATCTGTACCGACTACTGTGTTTATATTCCATCTTTGTATTTTTATTAATAACTCAAGGAAGGAAAAATATCCTGAATACTCCTTCCTCTTCATATTTTCCCCACAACCATCGCCCTGTGATGTGCATTGAGAATGGCACAAAGCCACACATCCGGCTTTCTTGCCTAAAGCAGGACTAAGATTGCAAAACTTCCTATTTTTTATAATTAACTATGGTAATAACAAAATACAATCCTGCATCGATACTGATGTGTGTAGCTATAATAGTCTAAAATAGAAGATGTAGTGGCTGTATGTAATGTATAAATGCTATGTCAGGAGGAAGGGCTTGGCTATTCCTTTATAGGTAAAGCCAAAATGCAGATTAGGATAATTGATATGCTAAGGCAGGAGGAAATGTATAAGCCAAAGTCATAATGACTGGTATTTGTTAGGTTTATAACCTACCTTTTCCTCCAAGAGTGTGAGGTTGTGCACTTGAGCACTATAATTAGTCCTCAATTTATAACCACAACTGAGCCCAAAATTTCTGCTGCTAGTGAGTTTTGCCCCCTTTTATGACCTTGCTTGCCACAGTTGTTAAGTGAATTGTTAAATTACTAACATGATGTTAAATGAATCTGGCTTCCTCATTGACTTGGCTTGTCAGAAGATCCCCAAAAATGATCAGATGACCCCAGGACACTGCAACGATCATAAATGTGAACCAGTTGCTAAGTGTCTGAATGTTGATTAAATGACCACAAGGATGCTGCAGCAGTCATGTGAAAAACAATCATTCATAAGTCACTTTTTTTCAGTGCCATTGTAACTTCAGTCATTAAATAAATGGTTGCAAGTTGAGGACTATCTGTACTATAACTACAGGTAATCCTTCACTTAAAACCACAATTGAGCCCAAAATGTCTGCTGTTAAGCAAGACATTTGTTGAGTTTTGCCTTATTTTACAATCTTTCTTGTTACAACTGTGAATCACCAGAGTTGTTAAATTAGTAACAAAATCGTGAAGTGAATCAAAAAAAGGTGATCAAATGACCACAGAATATTGCAACCGTCATAAGTCTGAGCCAGTTGCCAAGGGTCTGAATGTTGATCACGTGACCATGGGGAGGCTGCAATGGTCCCAAGTGTGAAAAATGGTCATGTCACTTTTTTCAGTGTTGTTGTAACTTTGAATGGTCACTAAGGACTACCTGTACTGTACTGCATTGCACAACTAAACTTGAACGGAAGTCCTGCTGAATTGAATCCTCTTAAGCCTTTGTGTAAACATAATGAAAACTGAGCTCCAAGCAGCTGATTTACACAAAGGGCCTCATGTAGCTAAAGGAAGAATTAAAAGTTTGTGAAGTTTTCACTTTCTCTCAACCCAGAGGATCAATATCAATCCTAGTTTTGGTTAATATCAATATCAATCCTTGTCTCTGGTTAAATTTAGCGAAGACGACACTAGAAGCCAAACGATAGCACTCAACTAGTCTGTCCTACTCTTTTGGAGGAGCAACATCTTTCAATACACCAAGTAGTTAGATCTCAGAGTGGAGCACCAGAAATTCATGCTGTATCTTTTATAACAAAATACATGAATATGGGTTAATAGTAGACTGAGGATTCCTATGATGATTTTGCTTTGTTGTACCATAAAGAATCAGCCTCTCCATTTATGAGCCGGTGGATAATAAAAATGTAAGGATATAATTAAGATTGTAGCAATACAGGTTGTCCTCAACGTATGACCACAATTGAGCCTAACGTTTCTGTTGCTAAGTGAGACACTTAACGTGCATTTTGCCCCATTTTAGGACCTTTATGGCCATATTTGTTAAATGAACTACTGGAGTTGTTAAAAGTTAGTGACACTGTTGTAAAGTTAACTTGGCTTTCCCATTGACTTTGCTTGTCAGAAGATTGTAAAAGGTGATCACACAACCCCGAGACGCTGCAATGTGGCAACTCTAAAAAGACCATAGAAATATTGTCATAGAATCCTGACACAATGGTCGTAAGTATGAACCAGTTGCCAAGCATCTGAATTTTGATCACATGACCCATGGAGTTACTGCAATGGTCCTAAGTGTGAAAAACAGTCATAAGTCACTTTTTCTGGTGCCATTGTAACTTTGAACGGTCTCTACATGAAATGGTGTAAGTCGAGGTCTACCTGTACATGTCCTACTAGATCATGAATGATGAATGAAGAGACTTCTTTTCAAGATGCAGAAGTAGCACTTCTTTATGTATCTTTTAAATTTAGTGGCACAAACCTTTTCCATTCTCATTTTAGTACAAACAAAATTATTAAGTGTGCATGAGAGAATATTACAACAACTTATTCAGTATACCTCTGCCATGTTATGATGAATGAATGACAACTGGAATATCATGACTAACATTCTTGGACAATTTTAATTAATCCTGAAGAATGTTCAGATCTTGACAGTTGTTACATGAAGTTAGCATTCACTAAGAACTACCAAAATAACTTGGAACTTTCCAAAACGATTGAAACAGGGAATTTCAAATTTGAACTGTTTTACACACTTCTATTCTTGACTGATACAAGCATCTTTATTAAATTTATATTCAAGAATGTTAAGACAGTTAAATTTTTTTTGGGGGGATACAATTTTAAATTAAATTTTAAAAGGAAGCCCTAGAAGATACAACACTGTTTCTTAAGATACAACATTGTATTTGGACACAACTGATTATTCATTAGGTTGACATGCAGAATCAGGCAGTGAGTGTCTGGAAATAGTGATACCTTTATTAAAGGGCCACATCTCTCCAGCTAATTCCAATACACCCCAAACCATCTATATTCATAGATGTTTTTAAAAGGGCTGCCATACATAAAACAGGCAACAAACCTTGACATTGTAAAATAATGGCAAGCAGTTTCTTCAAATTTTGTAATTTCCCCAATAAAATTGGCAGAATGCAGGCAAGTCCCAATGCAGAAAGTCAATACCAGCTCTTAATAGGAAAGGGATTTTGCCATTCACCATCTTTAAACCCAATTATGGAATTTAAAACATGGGAAAAGAATGTCATGTTAGAGTATTGAAGCATGTTGCTGGAACTAGCTTTCCTTCTAGAAGCGTGTTGGTTCTTGAGTTTCACATATATTTCCCATGTATCCCACTGAATTCTGTGGAATTTCAAAAATAAATGTACTTTGGATTCAGGTTTAATAATGATCAATCAATTACAGGAATATGTACTTTCAATTTAATCATGTCTTCCAAAATGATCAAAATGCTTAACCTGTCCATATTCCAGAAAGACAGACAGGATACTTGACACAGTGATATTGTTGGAGGAAAAAAAAGTTGTATATTGACAAAATTTCCTCTGATTAAACCTATCCATGCACTATTTTTTTTGTTATTGTTGGTTAATTTTATTATATAATATCTAAATAAATAAAAAAAGAACTGGGGTAGCAGAAGAAAGGAAATTTTGGTAGAGGTCTGAGAGAACAGAGATAAAAAATATGTGTATGCTCCAATTTGTAGTAAGCTTCTATAGAACAAATCCATTTTGAGCAAATATGGAGCTGACACATTTGTTTGAAAACTTTTTCCTCAAATACTGATTCCACTTTTCACCTTTATCATCTTTCAGTAATTCAATCATATCTTGGTAATGACTAGGGGAAAGGATTCGAAGATGAAATGCTAAGGGAGCTTGAATCCAGTGTATTACTCATCAGTGAATATCTTGATTAAAATGGGTTTAGGCTTGTTGTAGTCATTTGCTCACCCCAAGGAACATTCATAATACAAAAATAATTGCAACAACATTCCCCCCCCCTTCCATTATTTTTGGAAATCAGTACAGTATTCCATCTGAGCTCACAACTTCCCAAACTGACATTATTCAGCAGCGCTCCCTACAGGCCACTATGAAGAATTACAAAGTTTTACTAATCTGCAGGTGTCTGTTTTTTATGGCCAGTCCTTGCTTTTTGTATGCAAATTTAAAATGTTTATAGGCCAAACTGAGTAAGTGTATAAGGGGAAGGGAAAAATGTGTTCCAGGTACAAACAGAGGCTAACAAGCATCTATTATGGAATAATTTGTGTTGCAACCCTGATTATATAGTATGTTGAAAAGGCAGTTCACAGCAAACTGTAATATGCAATAAGACACTAGAGATAACCTATGCTTCATTTTGTCAGTGCATTTGCATGTTTGAAACACAAAATACTTGTATTGCATGATTTTAATGAGACAATAGTGAAATCTGGAGGTGGATGATTGTTACTATGGTCCAGTTACTGTGGTCCTCCAGATGTGTTTGAATTTCAAGACCTATTAGTTTCTGCCAGAATGATAAACAAGGATCCCAAGCCAACATTTGCAGAGTCATATGTTTCCAGCCCTACCCAGACGGCTGCATAAATGTATGCTAGACCCTCATGAAGATCTCTGAAAATAAGAGGTCCAACTTCTGAAGATCTGAATTCTTCATCTTCAAAACCGGAAATGTACATGTGACAGCAATGCCTAAAAGATTCCCCAAGACTGGGAGTTGGTTGTAATTTATTAAATATCTTTACCACTTCCCTTTCAAAAGGTTTATACTCTCATTAGGAAAAAAAATGAGCAATTTGCACACACTGTTAAGTTGTTCATTTTGCTACCCAATGTGTTTGGCAGTATTTACAGATGTCTTATTTACAGACTCATACAAGGTACCTTGTGAATGATGAATTGAGAGCATTTTTTTTTCATCTTAAGCCATTGTATTTTTTAAACTGAACTGACATTTCTGTTCCCCAGGTGAATTTCAGTAGAAATGTCCAAGGTGCAAATATGTGTAATTTTTCCATGCCCCCTCCTAAGGTAATCAAATTTCAGGAAATAGCTGTAGGTATAAGATGGCTGAAATTTTATGAATACTCTTTGGGGAAACAATATCTTATTCAAATAAGCAAAACTATGTTAAATAAAGATGAGTAGCTTGGGGTAATAATTATACATATTTTCTGTAACTTATTCTAAGAACATTTGTTATAAAGTACTCCTATACCCTATTATCCATTTCAAATCCCTTTATTTTTCATTAAAACTTGTGCTGATTGAATTTTAAGTTGTTGTTTTTTAAAAAAAACAAGCCTATCTAAACCTGTTGGGTTTGGTTCTTCTACTGTTTTCTACTATATAGAATTGTATTCGCATATGGAAGGCTCAAGGTTTTAAGCTAAATAATTATTTTATGTTAACTGATCTAGCACACATAGCCCTATCTTTCCCAGTAGACTGTCAAGAGTCCAAGAGCTAAGCCTGGTTTATTAGGCACTTTGGAGGAAACTTTCTGAACTCAAAAGTATCCTAAGTAGCCATCTCATCTGCTTCTAAGTCTGGGCTACCTATGAGTTGGTGCCTTCTCTTCCCGCTTGCAAAAGGATATTTACACTTTTCAAAGTTACCTCGTATTTCTATTATCATTCGGCATGTATTTTAAATCACAATGAAGCAGCAAGCTCATCTAATACACTGATTTTTGTTTACTTACATTAAATACATTGGTAAATCAGCAGTTGAATTCTGTTACCATGATTTGTTATTTTAAATGCAATATGAGAGTTTTCTCAGAAGGAAAAAAAAGAGTTTTGATCAGATGAAAAGAGTAAGTTGAAGAAAAAGGGGGATCACTCTGTTTAGAAAAAGCTGCAGTGTCCTCACTTGGTCTAAGAGCTAATAGCAAATTAGTAAAAACAAGTGGTGGGCAATAACTGAAATAAATGGGTCTGCTTGTTACTTAAATATAAAATCTACTTTTCCATTGTCATGAGCTGAGCACAGCGCAGTATTTCAGCTTTATTGAAGAAAGGACATGCTTAGGACTCCTCCTGGGTTCTCCATAAAGACTGCAAATGTCATTTTATGCGCATGGAATCAGAGCACCATCAACAAAGAAAAATCTTAAAATTAATGAATCTGTAATTGTAAGATGCCATTTCAAGATTCATGTAGAACTATGGAGATTTGAACAAAAAGGGGATTAGATCCAAAACAGGTCTCAGGGAGTATTGAAAAATTATTAAGGTCATGTAGATGATCCCAGATAGCTTTATAAACTATATGACCCTTCCTAGAGAAAAGTCAGATTAAATCTGTAGAAGTAACTGGCTATGTAAACTGGGCGAAAGAAGATGGTTACATCACATATAACTTAACTCTACAGCATGTTGCTGAAGAATTAAAGCTGCAGCCTGGTCTGATTCCCCCCATTCATTGTTTCCAGATCAATAAAGCCACATGTGGAGATAACTAGCCTTTATAATGGCAGCACAACCATGCTGTATGCCAGCAGCAGTGCCAAGTTTAACAGTTCCCACATAAGGCTAAAGGGTGGCCTGGAGTTCAGGTGCTAAATGCTCACGCTGATTAAGTGGACATCAGTACTTAAGTTACACCAGTGAATGGGAGAAAATGCAAGCCTTTATACAGAATACAGGAGGACATTATATACAAATATAGTATTAAAATGCATGGGCAAATAATGGAAAATTGATGTCCATTTGTGTGTGTGAGAGTGCATTTGTGTGTGTATGTGTGTGTGTATAAACCCATGTCAAGCTGATGTTGTAGAACATTCAACCATGTGAGAAATTTGCATGGAGTAAACTAATACATCCAAGAAAAGCTCCCTAAACCAGTTCTAGATAGCACCGGGAAACAGTTCCTCTTTAGAAACTGTATTCAAGTTTGAAGCATGAAAAAGCTATGAGCATTTAAAGAGAGAGCGTGGACTGGAGGAATATGCTATTAACTTTGTAAAGGCCACAGCTGAAGAGGGGAGACAGTTCTTATATGGAGAACAGATTGATGCTGGCTATTTGAGAGAGGGTGATAAACTTTGTTTTTACAATGCAGCACTATCTACAGTTAATTTTTTAAAAAGTTATTCAGCTAACAAGCAGGAAACTAAAAATCCCAGTGTCACCCCTCCTTAATTATTCATTTTTACATGCAAGAAAAAGAACCTGTCATTTTAATCAATTCTCAAATTTAGAAGGCCTTTAGACAAGTCTTATATGAGGAAGGATTCAGAAGGCAAAAAAAATGGCGTTTTTCAAACAAGGGAAACATATCAAGTACGGTACTAATCCTCCTGTCACATGTTCCCCAACAAGAGTGCTGCCTTTTTTCCCTCCATTTCTCACTCCAAACATATAGATTAAAACTTCATAAAATTTTCAGCAACCCTTGGGAACTGCCCCTGTTCAAGTTTTGCTAAGGACACATGGACTTTTTTTCCTTTTGGCAATTTAGAACCCTTTTCTACTTCATGGACCAATGATGGACATATCCAAGGTGCAGGCTAAGCATAAAGAACCTATCCAAGGAGAATCCTGACAGAGGGTCCAAGGTAGCAAAGCTAAATTAAGTCTTCTTTGTACCTTGTTTCTACAGATAAACGATTCTCTCTTTCTTCATCTAATAGGACTGACAACTGAATCTACACAAAGGAGAGACACTGTAGCCATCTGACTTGAAATAGCAATAATAAAAGGTATACATCTTTATCTCCCCCCTCCCTGCACTGTCCTGGCCAATAAAAATATAAGGCATCAATCAAGAGCAAATGCAAGGGTCCTGGAAAGTATTTCTTACACTCTATATTTATAACCATTCCATCCTTATGTTCACGACACTGAGACATTGGACCACTCTCATGCCTTAGCCAGGAAAAATACAAGCAAATACAATCATCCTCTCCAATCTAACCACAAGACTCTGCCCTGAAAAAAAGTTAACTGAGGACACTGCAGCTTTTCTGAAGCTATGGAAAATGAAGAGAACTCCTAAGAGGATCTTCTCAAATAATTGTGCATATTTTTTTTTTGAGAAAGTCAGTTAAATTTGCTCTTAAAAAATAAATCTACAAGAATTATGTTTCTCCTTGCTTGTGACTGTCCCCCAGATTATTAAAGAAAATGAAGGGAAAGGGGAGGTGAAGGGTGGCGGTGGATGTTATAGGACTAAGAACAACATATTTTATCAGAGCAAAGACAGCGTGGGTGTGTACGGGTGCACGTGCGCTGGAGGGATAAGAGATGGCAAGGGAAAGGAGCAGTATCAGGGAGAAAACAGAGCAGGGGAATCCAAATAAGTAGGTAGCTATTTGCACCTATAATACAAAGTGAATAAGAGTTTGTTTTTGGAAGTTAAGTCCCCAGTCGGTCTATCTCCACTTTCCGTTGGGTGGTGGTGGTAACAGACGTCTCGTGATGGTTTCTGAAGCGTTAGAAGTGCAGTTAAACTGAGCTCTCAGGAGAAGGGACGGCTTCCAAGTGTGCCAATGCTGTTATTGGAAGGGAGGGGAGGTGGAGTGGGGTAGAAATGGAGGTTATATCTTATCTCTCGCTGCCTGAACGCCACCATTCAGTTGCTACAACACTGGCTCTTGTTCTGCTGGGACTGCTCATGAAGGTCCACACCTCGCCGCCCCACAGCACCCCCTGTGCTCTGGGGCTCACTCTTTGGCAGCTTCTTAGCTGGAAGAACAGACAAAAGATGTTACTGAGGAAAAGCAATTGCCGCATTTTTATCCCACTTAGTTCTGAATAAATAAAACACATTTTGTATTGCAGAGCCTCCTTACTGGCCATCATCTGGCAAATTAAAACTTATTTTAGAAGCATATTTGGGCTCCCTCCTGGATTGCTTTTCTGCCATCGGTTTGCATTACTTGAATTGCTTTATTGATATGTCGCTTTATTCCATAATTCACACATATTTAAGAATTAATAATGAATCAACTCTTGACCTTCTAAAACCGGTCTTCGAAGACAGTCTACAAAATTAAAACACCAAAATCAAAACTAGAGCAAATAAAAATAAGCCATCCTATTAAGTTAGTGTTTTATGAGCATTTTAAATAAATCCCTTCAGGATAGTTAATATGCATTCTCTGAATATAAGGTGCTTGCTAGACAATCACCGATATAACAGGCAGCATGTAGTTGAACATTATGGTACCCAAAGCTTGTGCAATCACAAAACAAATGGATCTTTGCTAAATTGTAAATTTGTAATTTTTCTTCGGGAATTATTTAGAACATACGAAACATGAAAGTTTCTCTTTGCAAATTCATCTATATTTAATTGCCTAAAGTACCGGTTTTCAAACTTTTTCAGGCTGTGAGCATCTCTGATCAAGAGGCAAAATTGTAGCGACAGAAAACTGATTGTGCTTGAGTGGACATCTCTCATGGAGCCCCATCCAGTTTTTGCAGAACCACAGGGACATTAATTATATATGCCGCCCCTCTCACTGTCAAGAAATTTGAAAGATCTTGGGCTAGAAAACATTCCCAATGAATTCTCTGCAGTATGAATACTGCTAAAGTTTAGTGCCAGCTTCTGACATGAATAAAGAATAAAGTACTAGTGATGTCAGGTATCTGCAGCATTGGCTAACCAAATGGTTCCCATATGATCAATTTTTGGAATAACAGCAGCGAGCCTAGGTGCACTGAAATAGCAGGTTTGCACTGAAATGTTAACTCCAATATTCCCATCTGTTGTGAAATTTTGAAATTAAAGTTCAAATAGATATTACATTGAATGCTGAAATAGATATTGTATAAAAACCAGGGTTGCAAAGTGCTATAATACAGTGAAGTGTTATATTTCTATCTAAGCTGGAATTTATAAGGGGACAGTTTAAAATACCCTGCACCCCAATATTCAAACTTGATTAGTTGGGGAGATATTTCTTTAGAATTTTTTTTAAAAAAACGCATAATTATTTATACCAGAGGTACACAGTGTATGAACCCAGAGTTGTATACAAGTCCAGAAAATTCCAAAATTTGTTCCAAAATTATAATTTATTTGAGGGGCAGAGATTATTAAATATATGGCTGGAAAAAATATACGTAAAGCTAAATTAAGTAATTTAATCTCACCCACCCTCTCTGAAGCGTAGCTCTCAATATACCACTTAAAAGCTAAGTGCAGCTCCTGGCATCAGCAAGGAATATGCTAATAATTTATACAGAGTAGGCTGAAATAAGAAACTATAATTCACTTGGTAACACTGAGCAAATCCTGAAGAGAAACCAATAGTCTTGTGCTGCCCCCTGCTAGCTGACTTAAGTTCAGAACTACAATTTACAGATGACTTCACCAGATGACTTCTGAGATCAGATGACTTCTGAGATCCTCAGAGGGCACAAATACTGAGAACAATTAGAAAGCATGGCTGGTACCTGTTTCACTTTCTTCTTCTTGACTGTGCTAAGAAATAAAAGCATTTGGGGAAGAAGGACATGTAAGCTCTAAATCAGGGTGAAGAGCTTGCAACCCTGCAGAAAGTGCTGAAATTAAGTGTTTTCAACCAGCATGGCTAAGGGTGAGGGATGCTAAAATCTGTAGCTGAACAACATTTGGAGGGCCACAGTTCCCCATATCCCTGCTCTAAACTGTAGGTCATGACATGTAAGTTAAAGCCTGTGGAAATATTGCGAATGGTTCTCATTCTCTTCAGAAAATATTTACATCTATTAAAACAGGCTAACTAGAGAATATTTCCCCAGATGTGCTCTAATTAGTAGTTCTTTGCAAGTGTCTTTAAACAAGAGGCAGTTTCACATGGAGGAAACAGCTATCTATCCAGATGAGGAGCCTGACGTGAAACCAATCCATCTGAACTTCTTAAAGAGCCAAAGCCTTTAGTAAACATAGGCAGTTCTTGATTTAAGACAATTGGGACTGGATTGTCATTCGTTAAACAAGTTGTCACATGGCTACTTCACTAAACACTGCAATCCCCATAGTTCTGGTTGTGATTTCATGGATTGTTACGTGAACAGAGTGCCAGGTAAGGAATGTGGGCTGCCCCTGAGAGGGTGGGAAGACTCTGGGAGACTTGGCACAGGTCATAAACAAGTGTCTCTTTCCTCTGGCGCTGAAAATCCTGGTTGGATTTCGGCAGGAACGATTTTCAGCACCAGAACAGAGAAGCAGAGCATAAAATAAGGAGTGTGGGATGCCTCAGAAGGGTAGAGGAGACTCAGCACAGGGTGTAGGTAAGTGTCTCTCTACTCAGGGGCTGAAAATTCTTCTTCTAAAGCCCAATACTTTCTGAGGAAACCAGCAAGGAAGACTGCACATGGCGATCATAGGATTGCAGGGCCCTTGGCAACCAGTTGTAAATACAAATGGCAAGTGCCAAGTGATTGTAATCACATGTATATGTACAGGTACAACCCTTTGCTATAATCATAAATGCTTTACAGGCAGTCAGGCACCCTTTCCAAGGCCAACATTAATTTGAACTCTTAAGGGAATAGTCATAAGTCAAGGACCAACTGTAATTTAATGAACGCCTTGCATATTACCTATTGCCAGGAAGAGATCATTAACATTCATTGCTGTCTTGGCTGATGTCTCCATAAACAATAGACTGTTATCATCTGCATAAGCCTGGGCCTCCTGCAGGACAATAAAAGACAAAAAAGTACAGACTGAACTTCAGACAAATTTAATGCTCTAAATTAGATAAAGCAAAGTGGACAACACTATTCACTGCTTAAAATACAGAATACAAAATACAATTCCTCAGATTCTGAGGAATTTTTAAGGAATTGGAAAGAGAGCATTTAGTGGTCCTTTTCTAACAGGACCACTAAAGGTGAAATAAATTTATTAGAAGCCTATTTCAGTCTAGAATCTCTGTCATAATGCCAGGTATAATGGAATATCATACAAAGATTACTTTCTAAGACTCTAGTTTGGAAAGGTAAACAAACCTTAAATGATATCTGAGCTTCAGAGTCTATCTTAGATTTAAATGCTGTATTCATACATATTACAAAACTTTCCTACTGAGATTTACCATACTGAGATTTGTGTATCAACTAAAAGGGCAAAAGAAAGTAATCAATTTCTCAACCTAAACTAGATCGTAGGTTGTGGTGAGGATTAAGAGAAAAATGTACATTTTGGGGGTCTAGAAAGAAAAATATTATATACAGTGAATAAAAACAGCTTGCAATGTTGTGTATTACTAATAATGTATTACCATTACTAATACTATTTTGTTCCTATGCAATCAGGACTTATTTTTATTTCATTATTAATTTAATAAAAACTATTTCCAGCTGCTTCATAGACATGGAAAGTATTTGAAGAAGGCATAAAGACTCTAAAAGTTTTAAGAGTGTGGTCACCACAAGGGTTTATCGGCAAATCAAAAATTCCTCAATGAAAAATGTTACTTTGAATTCTTATATTTATCATTCTCACTTCCTAGTGAGATTATGTGATATTATGTTATGAACATGTTATGGTGTGAATTGCTGATAATAATTGTGTTTTAAAAACTGCTAATTTTAATACTGCACATCGAAGTAATTGCATTCCAACACTTACTTTGCATCACAATTTCAAGTACATGAACCATCTTTGTTGTCATCATTTTGAAGGGTTCTTTTTTCAAAAACGACTGAGGGATTCTGTATTCTGTAGATGAGCTTTTTCTTGTTGCTTTACTATTTGCAAAACTCCCTTTCTTCAATTTTAATTTTCCTCACATTCCCAACTACAATATTTATATACTGTGACTATTCTGAACTGACATTCTGTAGTTCCTTTGGATCAAATTATCAGTGTAAGGGTATCTCTTTCAAGTAATAATTCGCTCTTATGTGTAAAGTACAGCAATAAAGTTCATGATAAAAGCCTTATAATAAAATGTGCAAATCTGCTTTATGTTAGAGATGTAAAGTATTAAGTATAAAATAAAATTAGAACATTTGCAAGCATATTATACTTGCAAGTTTTTTGGGGGGGAGGAGCACCCTTCAACGCAGAAACTCTAAAGGTTAATCCTAGTTATCTCTCATTAAATGGACAAAGCTAAAAGATATTTGCTTGAGGAATCAGAAAGCCAGAGTCGAAAATACTAAACCAGATGGTCCCAAATTCTGATTCAATATTAGCTCCAGGTGTCGGCAACCTGCAAGTCCAGAGCCACATGCGGCTCTTTGCCCTCTGCTGTGGTTCCCTTTTGGCGGAACCCACCACTGACTGGCCCCGCCTCTCACTCTCCCCTCTCAGTCCCTCCTCACCTGGCCTGAGAAGGTTAAGGATGATAGCGGTGGATGGAGACTTGCTTGTTGGCCCTTGTTGGTGCTGCACGTACTCTCGCCAGCTCCATGGCCTGTTCGCTGTTCTTGCAACGCATTGCACAATGTAGCACACTTAAATTTAGCATTTCACAATGGGGAGGAGATGGCATTCCCTCCTCCTCCTGGAGCCCATTACAATGCGGAGTATCGGCTGCAGCTGGGCTGGGCCATTGTCTCGGGGCGGAGAGCAAGTCGCCTGTCTCCTCGAGCAACCACGGTACACGCAGCATCAACAAGAGCTGGAAGAAGAGGCAAGTACAGGGACACTTCACTCCACTCTGGAATATGGAGCAAGTCTCTATCCGCCACTGTCGCCCTTATCTTCTAAGGCCAGGTGAGGAGGGACTGGGAGAGGAGGGCGAGGGGTGGGGCCATCCAGTGATGGGTTCAGCCGACAGGGAGCCACAGCAGGGGGATGAAAGAGCTTAATTTATCTGGGAACCTGAAATGACTCTTGATTTAAATCATATGGTAAAAAGCACCCAAAGAAGAAGAAACAACATCAGCAAAAAGAAAATAAATCTAAACCTCGCCTGTTTTTGGAAATGGTTCAAGAGGGAACATACACACGAGAGAGAGAGAGAGAGAGGGAGGGAGGGAGAGAGAGATGAGAGAGAGATGGAGAAAAAGAGAGCAAAAGAGACAGAGAAAAAGAGATGAGAGAGAAAGAAAGCGAAAGAGAGACAGAGAGGGAGAGAGATACCCGTTTCTCAGAGAAAAGAAAATACCAGGAGCCACAAAACTTGGGTAGGCGTGGCTGGGGGGGTGTCATGTGAATGGGTGGGAATGAGTGAGGTCGAGTTGGCCACGCCCATCCAGGTTTTTGGCTCTCGGTGTTTTCTTTTCTCTGGTCCAAATGCTCTTGGGAGCGTTTAGGATTGCAGACCCCTGGCTTAGCCAACAGTGGTCAGTCTTATTCTTGTCCAAAAGCTAACAAATGGGCAAATATCGTACAGATTAGAGATTAAGTAATGGAATTCCAACTGGACAAACTAGGAAAGCTCTAGACTATCTCTTTTTTCTTTCACCGAAGGAAAGGCAGAGCTAACACCATTTACCTGGACATGTGCTTTAGCCTTGCAGAATTATAGAAACCATTACCTTACTATGAACAAACTAACTTCTATTCAAAGATAATCTTAATCAAAATATATCACTTACTTCATATTCTACCATGCGCTTGTTGGCAAGATCAGCCTTATTTCCTGCTAAGGCTATAACAATATTTGGGCTAGCTTGCCGTTGGAGTTCTTTCACCCATGTTTTTGCTCGTGCAAATGTTTCCTTTCAGAAAAGTGAGACAATAGAATATCAGAAATACAGACAAAAGAAAAATATATTTGTAAGTTACTACCAAGCAACATTTCAGCAGTTACTCAAACTGGTTAATTTTCATGGAATAAAGGGAGACCTTCTGGATTCAAAGAAGGCATAACTACTTCAGCATTTCATTTCCCACATTGGCCAAATACCTCCAGGAAGCCATGAAAAGAAGAGGCCACGAAAGTAATATTCTTCTCCTATTATTAATCTTAGTACAAGGAGTCCTCTCATTATGACCATAATGGAGCCTGCCCATTGTGGTTTAAGTCATGATGATTGTAAAACAAGTCATCATGTGACTGACCCTATTTTATATTTTTTGTGGTGGGTGTTAAATGAACCTATTGTTCACCATGACCCGCTTTTGTCAAAACTGAGGTAAAAACTTTTTTTTTTGGGGGGGGGGGGGGGGGGGGGGAATTGTGATCACATGACTATGGGATGTTGCAAATAGCTATAAATGCCAAGAACATACCAAGCATCCAAAATGGAGTCTCATGACTATGTCCTCAGAACTTTGGAACCAGGTTGTAAGGAGCTGTTGGGAGAACTTTAATGTCAAAAGGTTGCTAAGCAACCAGTTGTAAGTCAAGGACTACCTACAGCTCAGATCAAGTGGCAAACTGTTTTTTATTCCTTTTTATTGCATTATTATAAATCTTGGTATGTAGGTAATCCTTCACTTCCAACTATTCGTTTAGCAATGGTTGAACGTTACAACCTCTGAAAAAGTGATTTACATCTTGTCACACTTACAATCACTGCACTACCTCACAGTCACATGATCATAATTTAAGTACTTGGCAACCGGCTTACATTTATGATTCATCAGTACAAAATTGATTCATCAATCTTGCAGCATACTGTGATCACGTGGTCACAATTCACTACTTTTCCAGCCAGTTTCTGACAAGCAACATCAATTGAAAAAACTGGATTTGCTTAATGACCCTGTAATTTGCTTAATGATCATACTGATTCACTAAACAACTATAGTAAAAATGATTATTAAATCAGGTCCAGGTCACATAATGGCTCACTTTACAAGTGCACTAATTTATAATGGAACTATATTACCTCAATTGTGGTCATAAATCAAGGACTACCTGCATTATATTATTTCAATGCAATGATATTTGATCATATAAAGAAATTCTTGATATTCTGTTATACAGATATCACATAACACTGGAAATAAAAAAGAAAAAGTATGCATTTTTAAAATGTTGATTGTAATTTAGGAAATCAATATTACAAATATAATTTTTTTCAAAGTTAAACATAGCATTGGAAAAGATGGAAAAAAACAATACACTGAAACATATAGTGCATTCAAAAAGTATTCAGATCCCCTTCACTTTTGTCAATTTGTTATTCTACAGTTGTTGAAATTCATTTTTCCCCTCATTAATCTACCTTCAGTACCCCATAATGATAAAGTGAAAACAGGATTTTAGAAATGTATGTAAATTTATCAAAAAGAAAAAAACCCTGAAATACCACATTGGCATAAGTATTAAGACCAAGGTTCTTCAAACTTGGCAAACTTGTGGACTTCAAACCCCTAGAATTCCTGAGCTAACATGACTGGAGGAGGAATTCTGGGAGTTGAAGTCCACAAGTCTTAAAGCTGTCAAGTTTGAAGACCCCTGATTTAGAGTCTGCAACGACATTTGAAATTTAGCTCTGGTGTCTCCCATTTCTCCTGATCAGTGCTGACATGTTTACTACACATTCTACACCATTGGAGTCCCCCTGTGGTAAGTTAAATTGATTGGACATGATTTGGAGACACACACACTGTCCTATAGAAGGCCTCAGAGCTGGCAATGCATACTGTAGCAGAGCAAAAGCCATGGGCTCAGAGGAACTGCCTGCAGAGCTCAGAGACAGGATTATTTCAAGGCACAGATCTAGGGAAGGCTGCAATAAAATTTCTGTTGCCCTGAAGGTTCCTAAGAGCACAGTGGCCTCTATCATTCTCCAATGGAAGACGTTTGGCACAACCAGGACTCAAGAGCTAGTTGCCTGGTCAAACTGAGCAGTCGGGGGAGAAGGGTCTTAATAAGAGAGGTGACCAAGAAACTGATGGTCACTCTGACTGTCATGCCCCTGTCAGAGTCTGAATTCGAGGAGGAAGACAAACAGCTGGCAGGGAGGGGGAGTGTGGTTCTGTTGGCTGTGGAGGAGGCTGGGGAAGGGCAAAGTCCAGCTGGGCAGACCAAGGGAGAGATAGAACAAGGGAGAGTGAGTTCAGAGGAAGACCCAGGCCCGCTCCCTCTTCACCCTAGGGCACACATGGAGGAATGGAGAAGAGAGCAATCATGGCTTACAGGGGAGGAAAGGGCCCTGATTCCCTTCATTAGCCACACCTGGGAATTATAAGAACTGAATGCTGATTGCAGCAGCTGCTGGGAGCAAATGTGACTTTATCCTGTGTTGTCATTGCTTATCTATGTTCCTGGCGTCTTCCCAACAGTGTGAGTTTTGCCATGCCTTCACGCCTGGAATTCTTGCTCCTGCCCTGCCAAACTAATTACCTCAGTTTGGCTTGATTGGACTTAAAGTTACAGTTTTCGTTGACCATGTTTTGGACTTGATTCTCTGCAGTTAAAGACTGTTCCTGGGAGAGTTTTTCTCCAGCCAGAAGGTAACCTGGATACTGGGGGCAAAGTTGGAGCTATTAAGAGGACACTTATTATTTGAGTGTGTTGCCTTTGTGTCATGCCCCGGGTCATCACACTGAGTGAGCTCCAGAGATCCTGTGTAGAGATGGAACAGAGTTCCAGAAGAACAACCATCATGCAGCCCTCCACCGATCTGGGCTTTATAGCAGAATGGTTAGATGGAAGCCTCTCCTCAATGCAAAACACATGAAAACCCAGTTGGAGTTTGCAAAAAAAGCACCTGAAGGCCTCCCAGAGTGTGAGGAACAAGGTTCTCTGGTCTGATGAAACCAAGATTGAACCGTAGGGCCTCAATTCTAAAAGTTATACCTGGAGGAAACCAGGCACTGAACATCTCCTGCCCAATAATCATGCCAACAGTGAAACATGGTGGTGGCAGCATCATGCTGTGGGGATGTTTTTCAGCAGCAGGACTGGGAAACTGTTCAGGGTTGAGGATGAGCTGAATGGAACAGGGTACAGGGATATCTTCAATGAAAATCTGTTCCACAGCACTCAGGACCTCAGACCACTTTCCTACATGTCAACATGACCAACATGACATAACTAAGACAACACAGGAGTGGCTTATGAACATTTCTGTGAATGGCCCAATCAGAGCCCTGACTTGAACCCTATTGAACATCTCTGAAGCGACCTGAAAATGGCTATCCATGGGCAGCCACTATCAAACCTGTCTGAGCTTGAGAGGATTTGCTAGGAAGAATGGCAGAAAATCCCCCAATCCAGGTATGCAAAGCTTGTTGCATCATACAACAGTGTTGTTGTAACTTCAAATGGTCACTCAACAAATGGGCATAAGTTGAGGACCATTGTGTTAATAAAAGGAAAAAAATAAATGGATAAGCATGTTTAACAACATTAAAATACTGAAAAGCAAATTTAAAAAAGCAAAGTAGAAAAAAGCAAAGCTTTTTAAAGAAGTTATTAAATGTCTGATTTTCTGCTTTTTTATATCAACTAATTTGCAATGTTTATAAAGATTAAAGCCCTCTTAGAAGCTAAATTATATGTGATTATATTTGCAGTGATATGTGATATATGTTGTATACTGAGGAACCATTCTTGCTTAAATTTAAACTTGTACTATGTACATGTATTGTTAGTTTTGTCCTTTCTGCATATTCTCCAAGTACTGGCAGAATTGTATCCTTCTTTGAACATTGAACAAAATTAATTCTTGCTGCTGTAAGCACATAAGTCATTAAACTATAATTAGAAAAGTGGATTCATGTCAAATTTAGCAAACCCTTCCTATAAACAATATTCCCTCCCATCATATCTGCACATTAGTAAAAACTTACTTGGTTGGTTATGTCATATACCACAATGGCAGCCTGAGCCCCTCGGTAATACATTGGAGCCAAACTGTGATATCTTTCCTGACCAGCTGTATCCCAGATTTCAAACTTTACCGTTGTATCATCTAGACAGACAGACTGTGTGAGGAAAGCCGCTGTAAGAGAACAGAAAGTCAGTGAGTGAGATGAGAACATAACATAATATAATACTTTATATTTAAATACAAGATTACTAAGCTGTTTGTTCATCAAATTGTTGGAGGTCATTTTTGAATGCCTATCCAATTATGTAAGGAGTAACTGGTACAGGGCTATACACAAAAATGAAGGGTGTGTTAGACTTTTATTCTGCAAGCAAAGTTTGCTAGAGCCAGCTAGACAGGTAGGAAATCATATGATGCAGCTTCCTAAGATTAAATTATTTTGAAGTAAGATAAAGAAACACATGCCTGAAAATTCTGAGAATAATAATGTGAAGAAAAACAAACTTTCTTCCCACATGTCTCTAACTGGTACTGAATTTTAGATCTCTTCCTATCCTAATTACCAAGACAAAACATCATAATATTTAAATAGTATTTTTAAAGGAAACCTTAGGTTTTAATTTGTAAAAATGTAACAAGTTCATACATAAATGTGTATGAAGGCTTTTGATGACTCAGTGATCATAAAGATATCTCTACAGAAAGATTTCCTACAGCACCCTTATCAAAGTAATTATGGGAAAGTTTCTGAGTTATTTTTACAAGTTCACTAGTTTAAAATATAATTTTAAAAAGCAGTAAATAGCTTATCATGTCTTTTATAGACAAAATAAAACTTTTAGAGGTATATAGCATGTTTTAAAATGGGTGTTGTTAAACTAGACTCAATGAAATAATGACTTATTCTTATTTGTTCATTTACAATGCATTCAGAAAATCTAATTAAGAAAAAAATTGAAATAAGCACTATATTAGATCGTATCTTATCACTATCCCACTGCAATTCTTGAAGGGGCAAGGTGAGGAACTTTGAGATGAATTAGGAAGCATAAAAATAAATCTTGATGTCCTAAATCGTGATGAATTAATATAGCAAGGGTAGCATCTAGAGAGTACCGTGTTTCTCACAAAATAAGGCAGGGCCTTATTTTTTTTTGAGCCCCGAAAAAACTGCTAGGCCGTCTTTTCGGGGGTGAATTAATTTCTCTCCCCCCCCATCAGCGGGTGGGCAGCAGCGGTGTTCCCGCCGGCACGACAACAGTAGCAGCGCCAGCGGGAACGTGGAAGAGTTTCTGCCGCTGCTTGGGTGTGTGCGGAGCTTCCGCACACACCCGAGCGCCAGCGGGAACGTGGAAGCATTTCCACCAGCATGGAAAGCGTTTCTGCTGCCGCTTGGGTGTGTGCGAGCTTCCGCACACACCCGAGCAGCGGCAGAAACGCTTCCACGCTGCTGCTGTTCTCGTGCTGGCAGGCACTGTGGAAGCCATGGAGGCAGCTCCCCCGCCCAAGAAGTAGCAGAAACGCTTCTACACTTCCTGCTGGCGCGAGAACAGCGGCAGCACCGCACAGGGCACTGTTAAAGGCAAGTTTTCCCCCCCCCCCGCCCTCCCCCCCAGCATGTTTTAACCTCCGCCCTCCCCCGCAGCATGTTTTAACCCCCGGCCTCCCCCCCCAGCATGTTTTAAACTAGGCCTAAATTTGGGGGTAGGGGCTTAATTTCATTTCATGCCTAGAAAACATGCTGGGTCTTCCTATTGGTGGAGGCCGTATTGTTGGAGAAACACGGTATTTAAAGCAGGGGTGGACAATTAGTTTTCCAAAGGGCCACATTGGAAACTGAAAAACTGTTGTGGAGGGGCATTGCCACTCCCCCCCCGCTGCTCCCCCCCCTCCAGAGACTGAATCCCTCATGGACAGGGTGTGGCTCACATGTCATAAAATGCCCAGGTGTGATCTAACATTTAAACTATAGATCAGTGGTGACAAACCATTTTTGGCTCCCGTGCCAATAATTGCGCATACGCTCGTGTGCCAGCATTCAGAAGGCATTGCATGCTGCCCCCCCCCAACCTCCCTGCGCATGCATGTGCAACCCCCACAGGGTGCTGTGCATTTGCGTATGCGTGCATGATCCCCTTGCCGCACGCTGCCCGTCTATGCATGCACATGCAATTCCCCTGCCATACACCATGCATCTCTGCACGTGCGCATAATCCCCTTGCTGTGCACTGCTCATCTGCACATGTGCTCGATTCCCCCACTGCACGCCATGCATCTGTGTAGACATATGCGATCCCCTTGCCATGCGCCACTCATCTGTGCATGCGTGCATGATCCATGTGCCACATCTCTGTGTGTGCGCAACCCCCAGTGTATACTGCGCATCTCTGCACATGCGCACATCTCCCACGCACCCCCGCACATGCCGCCAGATACTCGACTATCAGGCGGCAGTGCAGGCGCACGCACAGTGGGACTCTTCCGGGTGAGCTCTTGTGTGCCGGGGAAAACGGCTCTGCATGCCACTTCCGGCACGCATACCATGGGTTCACCATCACGGCTATAGATGCTCCTCCTTGGAAGAAGAAAGACTGCATTCAGAAGCCTCCTTACCTCCAATGGTGCTCTCCTGGTATTCGTGGAACTGCCCCTTGACAAAACGCAGCACCAGACTGGACTTGCCTACTGCTGATTCACCCAACAGTACTAGCTTGAACTGGCAGATCTTGCTGGCTTGCGATTGCCCATTCGGCCTGGCAGCTCCTCTGCTGGTCATGGCCTAGACTCCAAGAGCAACGGGTGCTCCAGCCAATGCAAAGAACTACCACCACTGACCAGAGTTTGGCACGCAGGAATTTTTTGCCCCACCTGCTTCGAACAGGATGACAATTTCTTCCAGTAGCAAGTAGCTGACTTCTGAAATAAGAGATAGCTTAGTTAATGTTTTAATCTGTGAAGGGGGCCAGGAAAGTTTGGATTTGGCTCTAGTGCAAATATATTAAGGGATGACCTGGGAGAACTGAGTAACAAAATTACTTCAATGTAACTTAAGTCACATTGAGATAACAAAGTTAGTTTTTCCATGTATGAAATGAAAAAGGCAACTGTAAGCCGCCTAGAGTCACCGTGACCAAATAGCCGGCTGTATAAATTTTCTAAAATAAATAAAAGGACTTGCAAGTACAGATATATTAATTCCTCCCCCCTTGTTTTATGTGTAACAATGTTTAGCCCATCAGCAGACCAGACCATCCAGGCCAATTAAAATAAACTCCGCAAAAAAGCAGTATTTTACCTAAGCACCATATATAGGAATCAAAACTCTAAAGACCCAGTGCCCAATCTTTAAGAAACAAATCATTTTTCAAATGGACCGTGGTGGAAACCAAACCTTTAAAAATATCAGCCTTCCAGAGTAAAGACTAGAAAGAAAAGCAGCACCATGTGTGTTGAATCTCTGTGATCAATGAGTCAGCAACTCATGCAGTTCTCTTTCTTGCTTGCATTCCTTCAGGTGTAGCAAGCAGCTTTTGGCATGGAATGTCTGTCACATCATGTGAAGGCCAGAGAAAGATCTAAAGAGCTACATCATTGAACTCGGGCAAACATTACATTAGAATAGCGCTTAACATCTCAGCGACATTAGAAATCTGGCCAAGATTTATTTATAGGCAAACTGTCCGTGCAAACTTCATTAATGCAGAAAGATCAGTTTTCGTCATTTTTTTTAAGTGAATTTTTCTTCTTACTCAACCTGATTTAAAGATGAATGTTTGTATTGTAATAAAATGAATTTAATGATGTATATAGAAGCCAAGCTTTGCAAATTCGTAGATATCCCATTATTACAGGATTTTTGAGAATTCTCAGAATTGGGTCACAATTGTGAAGTCTTCAAAGTCCATCAAGAGGCTCCATGTTGTTCCCCAATGCATATCTGACACCACTAACACATACATTTTCCAAACTGAACACACTGGTATCTTTGGCATAAATAGCCACATATTAAACTGTTAACTGAACTTTCTACCTGGCCAATTCTTTCTATTTTGAATTCTATTATTGTTCTGGATTCATAAACAAGAAAATGAAACCAAAATGTAATGAACTCTTAGGGGGAAAAAAGCAGGAATGAATTTCTGACCCCCAGTAAGTGAACTAGCATTTTAATAGGTCTACACTGAAGGGAACTCTATGGTATGAATTACATATGATGCAAGATGTATCTAGAGCAGGACTTCTCTGTTTTCTGTTCTTTAGGGCCCACTTGAGGAGAAGACTAAAAATTACGAAGGCCAGGCAATTCCTAATATGACAACAAATATAGGGAACTATCATTGAGAGAAACAATTTAGTGAGAGAAATGTTTAGTAAGAAGAAAACTGATCTATTACTTGTATGCTTTCTTTACCTTTTTGATCTCTTGCAATCTTTTTTCAATCAGGTCTCAAGCCTGTAATTCTTTTTTTGTCAGAATGGAAGCAAGGAACAAGGTATGTCTTTTACTTTGCAAAGCAATACTGGACCCAGACCTATTTTGAGATATGCTGGCACAATATGCTGTACAAACTCACCCACAATAACTTAGCATACTATACAAACCAAACCATTAAGGCCTGTTCAACAATGGCTTAAAGTTCCTGTGTGTACAAATATACAGGTAGCCCTCGACCTATACCTGCAATGGAGCCCAGAATTTCAGTTGTTAAGTGAGACATTTGTTAAGTAAGTTTTGTCCCATTTTACGAACTTTCTTGCCACAGTTAAGTGAACCACCGCAGTTGTTAAATTAGCAACCCGATTGTTAAGTAAATCTGGCCTCCCCATTGATTTTGCTTGTCAGAAAGTTGCAAAAGGGGATCACATGACGTTGAGGCACAGCAATAGTCATAAGTATGAATCAGTTGTCAAGCTTCTGAATTTTGAATACATGATCATGAGGATGCTACAAAGGTCATATTGTGAAAAACAGTGATAAGTAACTTTTTTCAATGCTGTTGTAACTCGTAACAGTTGCTAAATAAACTGTTTTAAGTTGAGGATATATATCTATATATATTAAAATTAAAATTATATATATAATATATAATTGAATATATAAATGATTATAATTTGCTTTATTTCTTATATATTTACTTACTTCTGATTATGCTCAATTAAGTTGTTAATTCTTAGCAATGGCATACTTATGATCACATATTGTATTAGATCATAAACAATGGTTTATGAAGCACAATGGCTGAATTCCCTTTAGGTTTACAACATATTATGTTTCAGTACTATGCTAAGTATAAATTGTGTTTAGTTTTTCTGCAGGTTGCTCATTTTACTTTCTATGATATGTGAACTGGAGCAAAATTCCAAGGCAATGATTGCATTCTTGAAGCCATGTTATTGAAACCAATAACAATCAGTTATTGATTTTAGTTGAGATATAAAATAAAATAGAAACGGGCTTCAAGACTTTTGATTGAGATATGTTCTCCACCAAAGCAACCCATAGAAATCTAATATAAGACAAAATTAAAGATAGAAGGAAAATGAACTAGGAACTGGCTGAACAAGTTTATTATTTTGCTTATCAGCAGGACTGATCCTGGCTCAACAAATCATAGTTCAGCACAATGCATGAATGCAGCCAATAAGTAACTTTCATAAATCAACTAGATGCTGTGGATACAGATGTACAGTCAAGAAGTGAAAATCTACCAAGTTATGAATTTAAATTCAAATTAATAACAAGATTCTACTTGCAATATAATAGTAGTTTAGTATAAGATTTCTGAAAATGCGGAATATATATATTTTGAAATGTGGATAAATTCTGTTTGTTTGGATTCGTGTTTTCCAATATTCAACAATTTATTCCGAAGTTTCATTGGGAGGGGTAAGGGGAAACTGAAAGCCAAAACAAAAGTACAATTACCATCAGACAACTGGAAATTATACTAAGACATTTCCTGATTTTAAGGTTTTAGGAAATTACTCATGCAACAAAACATTACAACATTGGAAATATTAAAAGGAGATATTTGAAGAATGCAGCTAGAAACTACAATATCAAAACTGTCAGTAATAATGTCTGCTTTTATGGACAGACAATGTCCAAAAGAAGTTAAGGAACAATATGATAGATGTAGGGGAAAAATTATCTAACAAGACAAAGAAAGCACCAAAAGTGGAACGACAAATGACAGGCCAAAGGAATGATTTTGAAAATGATGTTTTACTGGATATTTAAAAGAAACTGACTGCAGTTTTAAGAATGAAAGGGGAAATATAAATGATGAATCAAGAAATGACTTGGAAAATGCCTTCTTAGTGGATTTACAAGAGGCTTGTGAAAGCCTTGAAGAAATCTGAGTGATAAGAATTGAAATAAAATCCGACAATATTTGATTGAGTTAAAGATTAAGACTGTTAACGATAAAAGAATTTATTTACTGAGTTTATTTATTTAATCAAGGTTGAAATAACACATTTATTTCTTGCAACCTTTATGGACTTTTTGCTAACACTAGGATTGAAAACTTCATGTTTTATGGATTTGATATAGATAAGGGATGGCATATGGAACGAAGAGATATCCGTCTAACCTTATTTGGGGTAAGGAGTTATTAAATGTATTTATTTCTGTTGTGATGAAGGTTTCAAATAATTTCTTTATATAATTCTTTTCTTTGTCTTTTTTTGCACTTATTTTTCTCTTTCCTTTCCTTTCTCCAAGTTTAGTTTGTATTAGTTTTTACTGTGCACGTTTGTACTCATGTAGCTTTGTTTTTGCAATTGTGGCCTGATTCATACAATGCACTAAGTCCTATTCTCGCCTAGAGTGATGCATAAACTCACTGTTATAATTTATTCAAATTACACATAGCATAATGTAGAAAACCTGTTACTATGAGATTAATCTAAAACTGGAGCTCAAATCCAATACAATATTCGAGCATTGAGAAAAAAAAACTGCTGAAATTACAACTGACAAAAACTCTAAGATATAAATTTATACTAGTTTTCTTTGAAAGCTACATAGAAAAGCACTTTCTTTAGAAGCCTTTTAGCAAACACAAGGTATGGATAGAAGCATTCTGGTTTTAGTCACACATTACTGTAAAAAAACCAAAGGCACATACCCAGGGAAAGGTTTCATGTAGAAAGATGAAAAATGATCATCTAAATTGGGGATAGACCAAAAATAATAAATCCCAATATTACACAAATATTATCTTGGGCATTTTACAAAATAACGCATCCTTATGAGCATCATAGCTAAACAACCATCACACAAGATGGCAGAAACCAACAATGAAAAAATATATTGTTTTCATATTCATTTTGTGCATATCTCACAGGCTTCTGATTGGCCATGTTGCTAGACTAGATTGATCTTTTGATGGGATTCAGTAATTCTCAATGGTATTCTTAGCTTACTCTTGTCAACTCAGTGCATTCTATATAATTATATTACATTATATTTTGTATCCCATCTTTATTACTTTATAAATAACTCAAGGTGGTGAACATACCTAATACTCCTTCCTCCTCCTATTTTCCCCACAACTTATCATGTGAGGTGGGTTGGGTTGAAAGAGAATGACTGGCCCAAGGTCACACAGCCAGCTTTCATGTCTTAGATGAAACTAGAACTCAGTCTCATGGTTTCTAAGCTAGTCTAATGCACAGAACAAATATAAATCTTGGGCATGACAACCAAGAATTAAGGGGGCTGTCATTCAGCACATTAAGAGAATCAGATTGAAGGAGGCAAAACTATATGCTTGTCAAATGCAATCAGGGGTAGAATTTACTGAGCAAAAAGCAAATCAGCAATGTATGGACGCACATGCCAAGACAGTCAGGTGCGGCTTACCAAGCATCCACACAAATCTGAAAAGAAAAAAAAAAACTCCACAGTTAGTGTAACTTTTGGAGACAGCTGATTTGTATGCACTTTAGCATGATGTGAAAAAGAACTTTTGAAAGAGTTCCATAGTCTTAGATCAGGTAAACTATATGTCACCTAGTAACTTTAAATACAGCTAAATCTTTTTCAAGACCTACATTTAACCAGGGGTGCGTGTATATCGTCGTCAGCTAGCTGCCTGGACAGCTGAGCAGCGCTGTGTGCGGTTGCGCACCGGTTGAAAAAGCACTTTTTCCCTGCTTTTTCAACCGCAGCTGTGTTGCGGAAAGCAGCTACAGTTGAAAAAGTAGGAAATAAAGGTCAGGTAAGAGCCTGGGTGGGTGCGTAGGCCAAAACAGCAGCAGACTTAGAACCAGTTCTATGTATGCTCTCTGTTTGCTGCTCTTCAGAGCAACTGGTTCTACAGAGGTGGACAGAACTGGTAGAATCTCACCCCTGCATTTAACTATAAAAAGCTGAAAAATACTTCTTAAACAGGCTTAATACAGCTTAATACAGCTGATACTAGTCTATTCCAAACTGGCGGACACGTTATGCTATGATCATCTAAATTTTCCAAAAGATTCCTAGACTTGTCTGGCATATCAAGCAGTTCACTTGTGGTCACAGTATGAAGCTACTTAAATGTTAGAAAAAAAATTACTTAAATGTTAGAAAAAATTTATAGTACACGAAGTTAAACCAATTTGCTTCCATTTGAGGATGATACAGGTTAGATATTAAAGGTAAATTACATAATTCCACAAATATATTGTACAATAACTTTAGTATTAATTAAAATTATGACATTTCTTTACCAGAAATATCTCAAAGAAATAGAAGAAATTACCAACAGAAATTGGTTTCTGTTATGAAATTTTTCCTAGAAATTATTTTAGGAAGTCTTTTTTTTTAAACAGTCATCCTTACAGCAAAGTCAAAGTCCATTCTCTTATTCAGCAGAAACACAGGACTAGCATATTTTGCCTTGAGACTTTGTTATGTATGCTGCAACAGGCTTCAAAATGTCTTCTAGGTGATTTAATCAGGCACTTTTAGAGGTGATCTGATTAGGAAATGTTGTTACTAACTGTGCAAAGCAATTACATTCCGACTACAAGCCAGAATAACAAGAATTTATCAGCCACATTCCAGTTAGAAGCAAGGTACAGACTGAAATGAAAACTCAGTAAAAAGATTAATATTTCAAACACCCATGTATAAACATATTGGCTGGACAAATAACTGAATTAATAATGACATAGACATATTCATCCCTTTTGGGATAAGCAACCTTATGCAAAATGTAGGGGGGGAAATAAGCAGTAAGGCCAAGAAAAAACAGGAGAGGAGAGGAAATCTGACAAGATTTATTTGACAATGACATGATTCACTATATACCTCATCATACTTTCCTAACCTTGGTTCCAGTACATCTATACAACATTTCATAGACTGATTTTTGTTTGAACTTCTTGTATCTGTTTTTCAGGATTCCATCAAGCATCTCTTTTATTCGTTCTTTTCTCATAATTTATTCAATCTTTCTTCAAATATTTTGTAATTCAACCCTGATTTATTCTGCATACATAATGAGCCTCCATGGAATGGTTACTCACTTTTGCACTGAATTCACATTCATTCATCACTCATTCATTCTTAAATATATCTCTCTTTGTGATATCCTACATGGACTGGATTACTTTAACATATTTGTATGTTTCAATTCTCATACTCAATTCTCATTCCTATATAGCAAAGTAGGCATAAGCTCTTTTATATGCAGTCATTTTCACATTCATTCATCTGAATGTGTGCATGCGCACACACAAACACAACAATTCTGATAGTTGAACATCTTAAAATTTATCCACCAATTTCCTATCCTAACTCCATCCACCTACCCAAACTACCAAGATATATAAATTCATCTACAAGTTGCTCAGTTTTTTTCACACTGTGTTGTATAGGTAGTCCTTAACTTATGACAAGCCCAGAATTTTGGTCACAAGTCATTGTTGTCATAAGCCAAGTGACCATATGACAGATTCAATTTTATAACCATATTTCTAAGTTGTTAAATGAATCTGCAGTCATTAAGCAAATCATATGGTCATAAATCTGAATAGTTTATCCAATGCCGTTTTCCCAGAAAATAGTAACTTTCACAACATGCAATCATATGACCACACTGCATTCGATCATAATTGCAAGCTGCTTGCTACGCACCCAAAATGGGGTTCAGGTAGTGGTGTGTAGTCATAACTTCAAGAAGTCCTAATTTTTGAATGTTGTAACTTTGAACTGTCATTATGCAAGTGGTCATAAGTCAAGAACTACTGATATATCCTTTAATAGTTCATCCAATTTATCCTATTAAACTGATGAACTGTAGTTGACCTGAGAATTTTTATAGCCAAATGTGATGTTGTATCCTTCATACAACCCAAACCCACTGTCTTGATTTTTTACAATAAGTTACCCAACTTCTTGGGTTATGGTATCTCTGTATTATCCAGGGAAGCGCAAACACATTGAATCATGGAAGCAAAACCTTTCAAAAGTTGGTTGGACACTGAATTATCCCACCCTTCTCTGTTAATACCAGACGAAAATAGTCTCCGTGGTTTGTGCTATTAATCATCCCGATTCTAAAAGTGTGGAAACACAGGAAATTAGCACGTCAAAGACAATTCAGCGGTGGGTGACATCACCAATCTTATCATTGGCAATCAGAATTAAAAGGAATGTGAGACTAAAAGCAAGGAGAATCAAATATTTGATATCTTTGAAAATCACTGGGCAAATGGAAATTTATAGTTAAAATCATTAGTTTTTCTTCTTACTAATAAATAAAAATCAGAAAGGAAATAAAGAAATTATCATGTAGGGTACAGGTCTATTTCTGCCCTTTTCTTTGATGGAATTCCTAATGCTGATAAACCATCCGAATGTAGAAAAAAAGCTGAAATTGCTAGTAGTTCCTTGAAAATGTTTTTCTCATGTAAGTAAAATTGATTCTGAGTTCACTCTTCATTCTACATTAGATGTACAGCAGATTACTATAATATACATCTAAGATGGCTGGCAACAGAAAAACCAAGCATTTTATCTTATCCACTAAAGTACACAAATAGTTTTTGTAAACCTGAATAATAAGAAGCCCAGAATTAAGTTTCATATGACTTGGGAGATATGTTCATCAGCCATTATTCATTATATAAGTTCATTATTTACAGAGAATGTTATTTTTTGAGTCATTTTATAATTCTACACAGTCAATGTTAGAGCTAAACTGGAGTCTTGGATCATACCTCTTTTGTTAGCCATGAGATTCTTATGTTTAGAGCTTCCACTAATGGGTTTTCCCTAGAAAGGTAGCATACAATATTTAAAATATGATAGATTTGATTATAGTTGCTTCAGTTAACAACAAATTGTTCTAAATCATTTCCCTTGCTCCCTTGTGATTAAAATTAATTCGTGGAAATAAAAGTTTTTTCAGATACAGCGTTTAAAGATTGGGGTAGGTTCCAGACAGTCCCCCAGGTTAAGAACAAGTTCCATTCCTTAACTCCGTCTTTATTTAAATTGAAATAGGTTATTGTAGTTGTACAGTACAGCAACAAAGTTGTTTATAATGTTAAATTTCATACTTAAAACTGAGTTAGTGGGGAGAGAGACTTCCAGCAAGGAGAGCCCCAATTCAACCACTGGAATTCAATCTTTTACCATTCTAAAGGCAAAGTAATCTGACTAAAAATCGTGGATAGCATTCTCCTTCCTTGAGCCGATGAATCGCTGAAGCTATATGCTTCCAATGAACCATTGAAAACAGACTTTATACTCTATTAAAAACGCATGCACTGTTTCATGATCTTCATGAAAGCATTATGCAGCTTCAGAGATTTGAGTCACGGAAGGAGTTGTCTTTAAGACGGACATTCTTAACCTTGGACTTCCTGGGAAAAATATCATAATAATACCAGAATAATGGTCAACTCATCAATTTTATATGCCTAAATAATTCTGTCCTTAAGATTATTTTATTCCATTTTTATGAAGACATCTCACCTATCATTTTGCTCATATATATATATATAATCCAGGTTTAGCAATCTGAATATAAGTTTGTAGATATTTGTCAAAACAAGATTTATATTTTTTTCTATTACACTGGAAGTGGTGTGTCATTATTATTTCAATTCAAAACCACTGTTTTAGCAAACCACTACTGTCAGCAGTAGTTCATGAGTCCACTCTTGATTTTTCTGCAACTCATTCAAAACCTGGCGGAGTGTTCTTCTGTACAACTTGTATTTCCTTCTGACTAATTTAGAACTGGAAAAAATAAGATTAACACTTCCTATCTTGCTCCAGTGAAGGCCCTTTCTGAACTGTATATATTAGGCAATTTTCTTCAGGAAAAGAAACCCTCCTTGGATACAGAGTAAAGAAATTTAGCAAAGAAACTCTAACCTTTGAACAGCAAAGATACAGAAGATAAACTAGACACAACATGGATAGTAATGAATTTTTACATATGGAGCATTAGTTAAGATGGGACAAGCATTTACTTTTGCCAGTATTAATGAGTTATACTGATTAATCATTTGTGCATCTATTTGTTAAAAGTCAATCTTTCTTTTACTACCTTGATACCAGTTGCTACTAAATCTAAAATGTAAATCAGAATGGTCTTCTCTTTTCAGAAATCCTTTTATAAGTTCTATTCTGAAAATACATTTAACTACCACTAAGATATTGAAATAACTGAGATTGAGACCGTCTTAGAATCTACTTCTTTGTATGAAGTTATGAGCTTTATTTACAGCTAGACTAGTTTTGAGGTGCTGAAACTAAGAACATTTTAGATATACTAAGTATGGAAAAAAAAACTCTGTGCTGCAATTCCCATAGAAATTCCCACCCTGGTAACCTTGGACTCTTTGCAAAGTTTAGTACATTGAATACATTGTTCAAGTAATGAAGATTGAATTTTTCACAAAGAGGTCCTACAGAAATATAATCCATATATTGTTTTATTATATATGATTCTCTAAAGGCTAGGCAAAAACATGCTAAAGTGATTAGAATATGTAATTGAATCTCCTAATTTCAGATCTAATAACTGACATTTTGTCCTGAAAATGAACTTTTCCACATCTTAAGCAGAAACATACATTTGAACAATTGCAACTAGCTATATTTCCACTGTATATATGCCAACATATATTCAAGGACAAACCTAGAAGATATGAAACCATTGTCCTAGCTTGAGAGTCTTTACATACTAACACAGCAAGATGGAAAACTGAACTTTGCCATGTATACTGGCATTATATTGGAGCTTAAGAACAAGATGCAGAAAATGATTGAGTTATTATCTCAGACCCTTCATCTCAGGCATCCCAAAGCCCTTTATTTCACTGACTGTTAGCAAATTTGTGGCAATATGAAATGAACCATCAAATATAAGTAATTTTTAATATAAAAATGACTTCCTAACAATCTTTGCAATATATTCTTTAAAGATCTGAATATGTGCAAAGATATCTTGTTAGAGTACTTACTAACCACTAACATTATTTTTTTTTCAATATACAGGAGTAGCCTATCCTCACACTAAATCTTCAGCTGAATTGACAAGGTAGACAAGCAACTGTTTACTGTGCATTAAAGCAGAAAATATACTCTGGAGAACTCTAGCTAACACAAACTGTCATTAATTTCAAACCACTATGTATAAACATGTTGTCTTTTATATTCTAAAGAAAAATGACCCTTTTCTACCTGAAATCAAGAACATTCACCTTTGTAAATATTTATCCATGCAGAGATTATGCCTCTGCATCCCAAGGAACAATTCCCCTTTAATTGCCTAAGCAGACCTGCCCAATTAGTAAAATTATATAAGAGTCATATATGGGTAAGTAGTACAATATGCAAATAGCATGTATATAGGTGATGTCCGTAAGACACAGGGATAATAAAAAGATCTGGTAGCATACATGCTACACATTAAAAAGGAATAAAAAAGCTTTTTAAAAGGATATGTCTGATTTCAAGAAATTGAAGTTGACAACACTAAAAGTATCCAATTAAATTTACAGGCCTTCAGTTCAATACAATTATTATTGTGCAGTTCCTTGGACATTTTTTTCTACCACTTAAGTTCTGTACTGTTGAATTTTGACAAGCTCCAGAGAATCTGTTTCCAACTGCTTGGACATTCAACTGATCACTGTAATCGGTTTTCTTTCCCATTTGGATCAACTCCTTAGTAACATTAAGACTCTGTTACTATGAGAGAATCTATATAAAAATACATTCCACCTTTGCAAGTGACCCCTAAAAGCAATACCTCATCTTCCAAGAAGAGCTGATAACAGCAAGCAAATGTTGCTACTGCTCCAATATTTACACTGCTTTCAAGAAGTAATTTCAAAATACTGGTTATACCACAGTCCAAAAATGATTAGCCCCTACCTATTTTTAAGTAGGGTTGATCCTGATCAAGAGAGAACCACTTTCCAGACTCATGTTGTAGACCTAAACAGAAAGGCTACTTCAGGTTCATTGAACTCCTTGTACACAGAGCTCATCTTATTTAAAAACCGATTCAATATTAGGTTGTCTCTTTGCTGACACGGGATAAAAAGTAAAACAGATTAATATACAAAGAAGTAAGAAAATACAAGGGTTATTAAATTCTAGCAGGAATTACATATTGCAAAATATACTCAATACTAGTCTAGAGAGTTAAACTGCTCCGTACCAACAAAAACTACCATTATCTTTTCACTCAGATTAAGACAAAGCACTTCAAGTCAAGAAGTTGTCTGATTATACTGTACAGGCCAACCAGAAGGAACCCCAGTCTCCTAATATCAGTAAGGAAAGATACAGACCCAAGGTCATTCTGCATTGTTTCTAAATTCCTGATTTATACTCAGAGAAAGCTTAAAAACAAATTATGAAGATAACTTTCCCTTACTACATATAGCACTTAAAGCATAACCGTAAAACCCATTAAAGTTTTTGATTTCTTCCTTGTGATCAGTATTAGCATACAATTAGCAAATTACCCAGTTTACCTGTATAACAACAAAAAAGGATGTGTTTCCAAGATTAAGAGCTTCTAGATTTTAGATTCCAAGGTGTATGTCATATAAAGTGACAAGTTAAAATCACTATTTTCCACAATGGGAAAGAGATTTGTTATCAGTAATGAATACTATTACGCAGAACTAGGAATAGGACATTTTTAGAACTCATAAGCAAATGTACACCTTATAGACAGTAGGAAGACAGTTGAAATCTTTTTGCAAAGAAAGAACTAAAGATAATATTGGGGGGGGGGGAATGGAAGGATGAAAATTGAAACCAAATATGTAATCTAAGAATCTAAATGTAACTTCTAACATTGTAATTTTAATGGAGAAAAAAGACAAGTGTAGAGTCAAACTGAAAATGGAAGACATAGTGCTAGCCAAAAATGGGTCCATGAGTCCACTCACCATCAATTTTAAGCACAGTAATAGCAATGCACCTCTACACTAGCTTATCATTTTAGTCAGGTGTAAAACACATATGCTTTATTTTTATATACTTTCTTTGATCTCAGATATACCAATAATACTCTCATATCATCAAGAGCTTAGAAAAATCACTTAATTGCTTAAGAAAAAACGTTGCAACAATGGCTAAGAACAATAATGATAAAACTACAGAAATTTGTAAAGATTAAAAGATGTTTCTCACCATTAAACAACATAGTTTACTACTAAACTCCAAGAATGTGTCCTTGATCATATCTAGTTCTACACCTGTGTAAATTCAGGATAAATCAAACTAGGAAAACACAATTTCTTAAATAAACCATAATGAAGTATGTATGGAAATTCATTCACTTATTCTTCACACTGTACATTTAAGCTTGGTATCAATGCATTTCCATCAGCTATCAAAGCCTTATAGTATATTTTGGATGTAGGATACATTAAGGACTGCATCTTGGCTTAAGTCTACTTCTCATACTGATTTAATAAGGAACATCGGAGCTCCTTCCCTCTTCCCCTCCCCCTAGTTTTCTGGGCAGCTTTCCCACATCAATGCATTTTTAATGGAGTACAACTTTAAGGGAAAAGAACCTTAAAACATCCACAAAGCCCCACTATGCCTTTCAGAGCTTAATTACAAGGATTAGTAAAAAGCATCACACATGCCTATCTATTATCATACATTTAAGCCGAATTACAGACACTCTTGTGACTGCTGACCATGCAATCGGTAACTCTTCTTTGAAAGGGCAAAACCATTTGCCCCTCCTAGGTGACTTACATTTAAGAAAGACACCATAATTGATCAAGAAACCTCCGGAAGGGGTGTGAGTGTGTGGGGAATTCAGTGAGAAGACATAAATCTTTCAATAGAAAGAAAACACGGAAAGACGAACGGGCAAAAAAAGCTTTTAACAAGCCAGGCAGCCAAGCTCGGATCTTACAACAGACAGCAAAATGCTAAACAACTGTTAAGTTCACCGGCTATCGCGGTAGTACAAAGTTCTGCTTTCCTAACGCCAAGGCGGCGGGCTGGGAAGCTTTGATGGATCCCTCCTACGCCAACCAGATTTTACTAATGACTAAGTATGCAATCTACTCCCCACTAGCAGTTCTTAGCCTCTTAAAAAACCAAGGCAAGCTTAACCATATCGAGCTGATTACGGTAATCGAGAACGATTCCTCACGCAGAGTTTATCTCAACTACAGAATGATTAATAAACCCTTGAACTTCTCACTAGGGCCCGTTTTATTCTGCTGATCCACCAGGATTTCCACCGAAGCAGCAAGTCTTCGTAACTCAACCCGGTCCGTTCCTACGTCAGAAAGGCCACAGAGAGAGAGACAGACAGACAGAAACATCGCCCGGGAGAGAGACAGTCGCCATTCCGACGCGGACGTTCCCTTACAACGCTCGCGGCCCGGCGACCCCGCTTCAAACTCGCCGTCCTAGCCCAATTCTAACGTTAACCAACGTCCTTCACCACCACCCCGGCTCAGCACCGTCCAGCTGCCCTGGATGTCAAGAGGCCTTTCGCTTCGCCCCACTTCTGGTTTCTCCAGGCCACCTCCCTCCGTGTGGCGCGTATCCATCCTTCCCAAGTCGGTAGCTGGTTGGAAAAGGGACAGGCCCACCTCCACAAGACCCGCCAGGGCCTCCAATTAACCTCTTGGGCCGTCCGCCGCCTCCCCCCACAGCCACAAGGCCGCCCCGTCAGAAGGATTCGCTTGCCAAGCCCACTCCCCTCCTCCTGCTCCCCCCGCTGCCGGACGGAGGGCCCAAGTCCATCCTCTAGTCCCCCGCGTAATCAAGCCACTGCGGTCTGAGGGAGTGATTTCCGATGGAGCCAAAACGATCCCCCGAGAAGCCGCCGGGCAGCCCGGCGCGGCCTAAGAGCCCCCACATAGGTACCTGATACGGCACTAGCTCCCCCCACTTCGCGGCCCTCGACTGTTTCGCACACAAACAAACTACCTCAACCAAACCCAACTCTGTGCCGGAAGGCGGAGTTAGACTGCGTTCTAAACCAATGGCCGCTAGGCACCTGGGGCGCAAGAACGTCCTCTCCACCAATCACCTCACGGGAAACCGCACCCTTGCCTCATCTAGCTAATTGGAACTCCGCAAAGGGAAGGACGGGCAAGCAGCTCTAAGCACCAATGCAGCGAAGGAGGCGGAATGGCGAGTTAAAAAGCTTCCAGCCAATAGAAAAGACAATTGGGGTTTTAATCGACGAGTAAACCAGCCAGTAGAAAGGTTTCATAAACAACAAATAAGGTGACCTACAAGGGAGGAGCCGTCCGGCGGGGCCATCCAATCACAGCTCGCTCTGTATCTGATATTGCCGAATCGCAGATCACATGTCCTTCATACCGCCTAGCGAGAGGCCGAATTGAGAAGAAGGTAGGTAGACGTGCGCCGAACTTTCTTTGTCCAATTAGAGAGCGCACTATCTCCGGGGGCCAATTAGAAGCCGCGAGGAATTTGAATGGCACAAGGAGGAAAAAAAGTTACTTCCGGGAGTCCTGTGAACCTTGACCCCTCCACCCCGTTGGGGCCGGGCGAGGTGGTGTTCTAGGAACGGGAAATCATGTGAGGGGCGTGGCCAGAGCTGAGTCGGCCGGAAGTTTCGTTGCTGAGGCCGCAGGTTCGCTGATCTCAGCGGGACGTGTTTCTTGAGTAACGCCCGCAAGAGTCGTAGAGCCGGGAGCTGCTGCGCGTCAGAAAAGACGGAGACCCATCCCGCTGTCAACTATTCCTTGGTGTTCCGAGGATCAGACTGCCGAGGCGCCTTCCTGCGGCACTTGAAGACGGTGGGTCGGCCAGTCCTCCGAATAGTATTAAAAAGAAAGCAGCTCCCTGGGAGCAGCTGGGAGGGAGGAAAGTATCAGGGAACCCACGACCCCTGCTGAGCTCGTCCTTTCCCCGCGGTCGAAAGGGAACGAAGTCGAGGCGCGAGTAAGGACGCGGAGCAAAACTCCGCCTCTAAGACTTTTTGTCGGAGAGCGAGAAGATAAATCGAGGGTCTCTCCCCCCCACCACCCCGTGAATGAGACGGAGGCTTCTGTGGCCTACTAACGGCCTCTCGGTAATGGTCAGCAGTACCGATTCTGCTACGTCCAAATAAAAAGGTGGTGAATACCCGAATAAGATGGGAGACCTTTTTAAAAATGATTCTGTGGGACGTTACAATTAAAAAGATAAGAACTAATACAAAGAAAAAGAGTAAAAAATATTTCCCTTCATCACAAATAAAAACAGTTTTAGTAACATCATCATCAACCTTCTCTTAACATGAAAGCAAATGCGCATACAACAAATGTTCTTTTTCTCTATGACTCCTATCTACAGACAAATCTTTAAGGTCTCCTTGTTTCAGCCCTGGTCAGCAAAAATCCGTAAGTTATCAGGAACAACTTATTTATTTTAAGCTTGTTGAAATAAACTAACTTTATATTTCTTTTTTTCACTTTTAACAATCTTAATCTTTAATCCCTTCAAATCTGTCAGGTTTCCATTTGTTTTTTGTCCCTTCTCAAAATCCTTTAAACAAGATTTAACAAGAATCTTTTGTAAAATCCTTAGTGATTGTGAGCTTTCCAGGTTCTAAGGATGCAAAGGAACTCCAAGCCATAATATCCCACTATCATGCCCCAAGGTGGCATGCTTTCTCCAGCCGAAAATCATAATCTTCCACTCTTAATCCTCAGAACACTGATGCAACTGCCTGCTGGATTGTTCAAGCACCCTTTGACAAGATTGGTATGAATGGCAATCTACTTTCTGGAGAGCAAGTTTTCTCCTAGATATCCCTTGATGCACACTCTTCTTCAATGTTCCTTATTGTGGACTTGTGACTACCGATGCCACAGAAGAGTGGGTTGCAGAACCATCACTACCCTAGGATTCTTTTAGATTTAGATTCTTTTAGACCTTGCATGCATTCTTAGGTATTTTTGTTGGACCACTGTTCCTGGGAAGAATGAAGCTATTGTACATTCTTCATTTATTTGCTTCCTATAGATTGGTAGAAAGCAGTGTTTTTGACAAAAAAAAATTGTGCCTAATAAGCTTTCATAGCCCCCATTTTGTGGTCCATGTCTTATGAGATCTGATTCACTTCCACAAACCTGTTGTGAAACTTTGTTAGTGGTAACTGTTTAGGACTCTTCAAACTCAAATGATCATGTGATTGGAATATTTGACACAATTTATTCTCTTAAAACAACAGATCACCCAATGATTTCACATAATTTACCAGAGATAATGTGGTCTTTTGGTTCAGATGCTAGGATACGTGAAGGGAAACCCAGATAACTAATCCATTAGCCTTAATAGGTGAATAATTGACTTTGGGACATCATCTCAAAGTTGGAGGTCTTCAGAACAATAGTACTATAGAAAATGAGCCATTTAGACCAAGACTTCTTATGAATTGGTACAATAGATGCACATTTTCATAGCTCATAGTTCACCTTCATATCAATTTACATTTTCACAAGTCGCCTGGACAGAATTCAAGACCTGAGATTTGCAACGAATGTGATCTCTGTACTTCTACTGAATCACATATTCTTGGATGTAAGCAAGAGAGAATCATCAGACAAGCTTTCATTGAAAGTATTTGTAGTAAGACAATTCTACACAGGTAGTCATCAATGTATGACTCTAATTAAGCCCAGGATCATGGTTAAGGTGGTGTCATTAAACAGGTTTGCATGTAATTGCACTCCATTTAATGACCTTTTTTTCAGTAGTTAAGCAAATGCAGAAATCATTAGGTGAATCCATTTTATCCAATGGGTGATGGGTTTTTTTGCCAGCATCCAAGAGTAAAAGCTGAAAACTGGCAAAGGTAAAAAAAATTGGAGCCATCTGACTGCAGGACACTGCAGCCAGCCATAAAGACAAATCAGTTGCCAAATGCCCAAAATGCAATTACATGACCACGCTCATGGGCAGGGGTTGGTATATGCGCAAGCAGTTGCAAAATTGAGTCGTAAATACCTTTTGGAGTCCATTATAACTTCGGTCACTAAGTAGCTGATTATAAGTCAAGGACTACATGTAATTACATCTTTTATGTTTCACAATAAAGTCTTGATGTGTATTCAGATACAAATGGGAAACATAGGCCAGTGATTCAACATCACTGGATCCCTTGGAATCCCCAGGACTCATTCAAAGGGTTGCAAAGTCAAATAATTTTGGAGATCAAATAAGGTAATTCCAAAACTCCTTGAAGTCCACAATCATTTCTAAATTTGTAAAAAGATTCTGAAATCAAAACGTTGCTTTTAACTGCTAGACAATTTATATTTCATCTACCAAATCCTTGAATTCGATGAAAACTGATATCTTTGCTTTGATGAAAAGGAAGCCATGTGTTAAAATTGCTAGTATTTAATGATTTAGAAACTGATTTCACAGTACTGTATTTAGTAACATTTGTCTTACAAAGAGCTAAGAAAACTAATTTTCTTTAAAAGATTATATTACAAAAATGTCAAGGTGCTTAAGACTAACAAATCCAGAAATCTTTTTTAAAACGAATAGCTGTATAAATATATATATATATTTCCAGTCCAACAATGAAGGGAAAGAATACCATGGTTCCAAATATTGCTTGTGAATAATGGCATGAATAACATCTTGATATTTCTGTATTATTACACTAAGCAATGTCATATAAGAATGTCCATTTTAATTCAAGAGGTCCTGAAATAACCAACTTTCAGAAAAGTTTCCATATCTGAAACAATGTTTTTTTCCACCTGAGTGAAGATAGTAAGAATGACTTAGGATGAATAAGAACTTTCCCCCCATTGAGGAAAGTACAGTCCTCGCCATCTTAAAATACATGTTTCATTTCTACAATAATTGAGCATTATTACCCTAGCATACAAGCTTTTGATAAAAATAAGCCTTTCAGAGAAACAAATACCAGATGGCTTTACTGTGAAGCCTCATATTTTAAGGCGCATCACACAACTGATCGAGTTAAGTGTGCAAGTAGGGAGTTATTCAAAATCAGATTTATCTTATTGCTGCACGCTAGAGACAGGCTTTAGGTACTTCACATTGCCTTATTTTGAAATAAAATCCTGAATTCTATAGGAAAGCGTTCTACTATTTAGCAAATCTAAGTGGTCTTTAAAAATTCTCAATATGAAACTTTTATAATAATTCATCTCCACATGGCATTGACCAGAAACCAATCATGATTTTTAGTTCAGACTATTATTATTTAAATCAGAACTTAAATGACATTCAACTGATGTAACTTGAACAATCCAGTTCCCTCCAAATCAGGGTGAAACAAAGATGTAGACATTGGTATTTCCGGCTCCCCAGACTGAGCCAGAAAAGTTTGTTGATGTGAATTCTCTAGCTGAGTTTAAGACTTATATTTGGCTCGAGATGTATGGCTGAAGATTATAGGAGACAATAATTAGATACGTATTTCAAAGCTCACGTATAATTTAAGCATCCATATTTGCAAGATGTTACTTAAAGCCAGGGATGTAAGGCCAACCCATCAGAACTGACATTTGAAACTTTCCTGACTGTGATAGGACAGTATTGGAATGACAATCCATAATTGCCAAACATAAGGCAATAATTGGCTGCAAATTCAGAAAGACCATCAGCTCATTGACACAGAATAAGGAAATAGGTTTATAATACAATACTGGGTGAATAAAGATTACTCTGCATATCAGTTGTCAAAAAGACCTTAGTAATGCAGCCAGCATTTGAATAATTAGCAAGGCATACTGTACCACCAGCTTCAGCAATCCCCTCTCCAGGATTATTTTAATTAGTGGGTTAAACTGTTGCCAAAGTCCCTTAGCCCTCTCATAAAAGTCCCTTCTAAACCTGAAGGAAAGAGAAGCATCTACACTGTACTTGTACCCAAGATGTCAAGAGCTGGAGAGTAAGCAAATACAGAATGCCTTATTTTGAAGAAGTCACCAAGAAGGAAGGCATGGAACTCATTTGGGGTGGGGGTGGTGAGATAAAACACGTGAAGAATGAAAGGGGTGCTTCTCAAGCAAGTTGAATCCTTGGAGCTGGTAGCTTTGGAGACCCTTCTCTCTTCACAAGGCAACTTGGAACCAGTGAATCTTCAAGCTTAGTGCTTAAGGTGAGTTCAGGAATAAAATCCTAAACGTGTAGGCTGTGCCCCAATTGGACCACCAGTGTTCTCTGCGGGGTTAAGTTGAAAAGTTAAGTGCAAACAACCAAGGGTGTCGGAGGAAAAGGCATGTTGCAGAGTTTGCACTGCAGCAACTCTGGCTTCTTTTCCATTTCACAAGCGGAGGTGTGGCAAAGCTTTTGTGACATCTCGAAAGAAGGGATGATTGAGAGCAGTCTTGGCCGAGATTCTCTTGTTGGGATCATAATGCAGCATTAGCTAAAGAGGAAAGAAGAGTGCAAGTTTCATTAGTCTTACGCACTATAATATACTCAAAATGTTGGAAGTGGTTTACACTTCCCAACTCTCACTTCAACTACCTTGCTCAAGTTAGTGCTATGTGTTATATATAGTCTTAGTCAAGTTAATGACAAGAATCAAAATCTAGCGACTAAAACTGTGACATTAGAGTTTGTCCCCTAAAGGAATGTGAGCAGAGTTACAACAGTCGGGACACTCAAAACTAAGACCCAAACCATTTTTCTTGCAGGTGTATAAAGCCATGCAAAGAGCTTACAAGTTCTACACTGACATGATTCCATCGTGGCACTAAGCGGGAAGAAAGAGCTCCATTTTAAAGCAGGACAGCAGAAGAAAACAGGGAGGCAGAACAAACTCTGAATAGGAATTTGATTATAAATACCAACATTATATATAACACAAATCAATAATGGTGCTTTTGATTTGGCACGAGTGCCATTGCCAGTTGCTGTCAGATGCTCCTTAAAGTACCTATACCTTTTCTTAGTTTAGTATGGTAACCACATGCTATAGTTTAAAATCTTTTTTCCTCTACATAAAACTCACTGCTAGAAGTTTTCTGCCTTCTTCATCCAACGGTGGTACTACTTTGCTAAAGTCCTGCCGGGCCCACTTGGGAAAACTGGACTTATAGTCAGGCATAGAGGTGACTCCCGGCCACACGGTCTCATCCGGGGTGCCCAGTGTGCGGAAGATGCGAAATAGTTGGTCGATTTCTGAGTCTCCAGGGAAGAGAGCTCTACGGGTTAACTTTTTGGCAGAAGAACAAAATGTCAGAATCGTAACATAATAGGCTTTGCTAGCGTAATTGTTTTGATGTAATGTTTCAACCGTGTCCTTTTATTACTCAGTGATTTTATTTTGTTTCATCAGCTGTTTGATATACTTATAAAAATATTATGTAAACAGGATATAAAAATGTAATTTTCATTATGATGGCCCTTCCCTATGGAGCTAAAAGCCCCGCGTATGAAGATGCTTGGATAAGGATTGTGTGTTAAACACTGACTATCATTAAGATAAACGGAAGGAATCTGGTCCCTTCCTTCATTCCAATCATTCAGCAGATGAAGAACCCTCAGCACATGCTCAATGTATGACCCAATTCTCCATTCTTGAAGCACAAATTGCCCCTAGCAGGGAAGTAGTTCTCTCCAAAGCCCAATTTAGTCCTCAGAAGTCAACTGATCCTGTCAGCAGGCTTTAATTGAGCTGACCTACTCATGTTGCACACACAGAAATGAATGAGAGTGTGTTTTACAGCAATAAAGCTTTCCTTAAGGAGCGATAAACTCTTTCAAATGTTTGAGTCTGTAGTGGCATAGTTACCCACATTTGTACAATAATCTTGAGACCTTAGCATCACAAGCCACATTTTCTGGCCTTTCAAGCCCAATTTGCTGCTCCATCCCACTGTCATTTCCAAAAGACTTACCATCTCTGCAAAGATGCATCCAAGGCTCCATATGTCCACTGCTGTTGAGTAGTATTTGCAGCCAAGGAGAATCTCTGGAGCTCGATACCAAAGAGTCACCACCTAGGCGAGATATAAAACTCATACAATTAAATAACACTTTCAACCGGTTGTCTGCTTCACAAGCCCTGTCCTTCCATTTTTTTTATAAACACATCATATACCACCAAATTAATTCACATGAAGAGCTATTATATGGGCTGGAGTCACTTTTCAAAAGTTCACCACGTGACTCACATACAGAAGAGGCTACATTCAATTATTGGTCCCTCTAGGGAAGAAACACCAAGCCAGAGGCACCAATAAGCCAGCTTCCAAAGCTTCGTTCAAAAGCTAAGAAAAAAAGGGGGATTCCTGAGTTATTGTATCCTATTTACATACCATGGAGCTTAATGAACAAGAAAATGTTGCATTACTATTAATCACATGATTTTATACGGTCACAAGAATATCCTCAGCATCATTTCCCAGATAACCACTGATAGCCAAATTCAGAAATGATTTCAGAAATACTTTTTCCTTTCCCCTTACCTAGAAAGCAAGTTTGTTTAATCATTGTTGACACCAACTTCCATTTAAGTCTGGCTCGGCAAGTCCAAACTTTTAATCTCCAGACCCCAGTTTTAAAATAGAATACAAGTATTTTAAATGGTTATTAGCAGTGTAAGAGAGCTGAGCATCTTTAGAATGAACAGATTTGACCATATATCAGAAAACAAAGGCAGGTAAGGCTTCTTATGAGGGCACTTTGAGCCAAATGGCCTTTACTATGAGGCCTCCAACTGCAACCATTATGAGTAGATAATTTCGGCCATTGACCAATAAAATGGACGCAAGGGCTATCTGGCTATGACACCTGCCACCCCACTGATCATCAGGATTGTGTGCTCAGTGGAGAGGACAACCCTCCCAGACAGGAGTATACACTACCAATCTTTGGTAAAGGGTGTGGGCAGGATTCCTGTAGTGCAGATAGTCCTCGACTTACAACAGTTTTGTTTAGTGACTATTCAAAGTTACAGTGGCCCTGACGAATTACCATTTTTCACACTTATGATTGTTGCAGCATCCCCAGGGTCAATTTAATCAAAATTCCGATGCTTGAAAACTGGCTCATATTTATGACGGTTGCAGTGTTAATCACTTTTTGTAACCTTCTGACCAGCCAAGTCAACGGGGAAGTCAGAGTCACCTAACAACGGTGTTACACACTTTTAACAGCTGCAGTGATTCACTTAATAATTGTGGCAAGAAGGGTCGTAAAACGGGGCAAAACTAACTTAACTGTTTTACTTAGCAACATAAATTTGGGGCTCAATTGTGGTTGTAAGTCGAGGATTACCTATACATGTGTACCCCTTCTGAATTTTTTTTTTTTGTGTGGATCCTGGACTTCCCATTGCACTTGCTGCTAAAAGTCAGCAACAAAGAGTGCAATCAAAAGCTTAAAGGGTTAAACTTTAATATATGTTTGCTTTAATGTGAAAATCTCTTGGTTTTTTTTCTCTTTCCCTGCTTTTGACTCCAGCTAAAAAGCGGTTGTCCTATCCTGGCCTACAACAACAGAAAATGCAATTTCAGTGCTGACGAGAAAGAATATTAGTAAAATATTCCAAACTTAGCCCTTCAGGCTTTCTGTTTCGATTAAAATAATTTCAATCGATGTTTTGAACAGAGCGTGGGAATGCACTATAGCAACAAAGACACATAATACAAAAGCTGTACTCTGAGAAAGTAATGCAAGTAACTGCATTTGAAAACAGTCACTTTCAGCTGGAATGAAAGTAAGTTATGTGACATCAACATGGAGGGAAATCTGAAGGAAATACATTTTGAGTGGGATATTAAAGAAATTGTTTCCCTAATGCTACTCAGCCTCAAGTCCACATGTTTATATGTGTACACCTAGAGCGAAAGCCAAGACAAAAATGGATTATAAAACAAATCAATCCAGATTTTTCATTCAAGACACAAATTGATCAGGTTCATATTATATTCTGGACATATTATAAGACTGAGTCCTCGAGAAGCCTGGAAAAGGGGAAAGGAAAGAGAAACAGCAAGTTCAATGGACTCAATGATAGAAGCAATGAGTGCACCAAGGCATAACTTTAAAGGCCAGATCATCTGGAGAAGGTCCCTAAATGTTAATCCCACCTTGATGGCATGTAATTGATCAATCATATTTGATACAAAATATAAAAGAGAAAGAGAAGAGCCAGTATGTTGTTATAATGTGAAAATCAGCATTTTCCAACCAACCAGACTACAGGTATTCCTTGACTTATGACCATTCAAAGTTATGGTGCTGAACGAATGGTGATTATGAGCAGCAGTCCTCAGACTTCCTTCTATCCCAGCACCCTTGCAGTCAAGTAATCACAATCTGGGAGCACACAACAACCAGTTTGCACTTACAACTAGCTGCAGCACCTCCAGGGGTGGGATTCAAAAATCCCAGCAATCAGTTTGCTGCCCGGTTGTTGGGTGGGTGGGGCCTACCAGAACTTCCTGTTTCCGCTTCTGGTGGGCCTCCAGAGCCTGGGGGAAGCCGTTTTTGCCCTCCCAAGGGTCCAGAGGCCTCCCCTGGTTCTCTGGGAGGGCAAAATCAGCCTCCCCAGCCTCTATAAACCCCCTGGAAGCCGGAAACAGGCCTGTTTCCGGACTTCCAGAAGGCCACGCGGACTCTGCACTTACCTCCATCGAAAATGGGCCACATGGAGACTCCTGGGAGGGGAGGGGCCAGCCAGTCATTGGAAATACCGGTTTGGCGAACCAGCTGTAACTTTAACATCCAGTTCGCCCCAACTGGTAGAATTCCATCCCTGAGCACCTCACAATCAAATGATTGCCATTTGCAACCTTCTCAAAAAAGTCAATGACAGAAAATGTTGCAAGCTGTTGGGGTAAGTCTCCCCGCCTTCCGGGTTTGCACTGGCCACTCATGCACCCCCTTGCCACATCTCCCTTGCGCACCCTCCCCAACGTGTGCATTCCTGTGTGCCTTCCCCGAGCTTTACAATCACATTGCTTAGTGATGGAAATTCCAGTCCCAATTGTCGCTTTAAGTCAAGGACTGTATGTGTAGTATAGAGAATGCCAAAGTGGGGGGAAAACAAATTGCTCACCTCATGCGTGTAGGTTCTCACTGGCACACCAAATGCACGTGCAAGCCCAAAGTCAGCAAGTTTTATTGCTCCTTCTGCATTGATGAGGAGGTTCTGTGGCTTTAGATCTCGGTGGAGAACACGATGGGAATGGCAAAAGGCCAGGCCCTGCAGCAGCTGGAACAGATAGCTCTAGGAAAAAACATAAACATGCTTCAAAAAAAAAAATTAGGTTTTGGTTGTGCTTGGGAGCCTATTGACCAAAACTAACTAGCACTATCCTTACCAATAATGGAGAACATTGCATGTAACATGGTGTGGTTATACTTGGAATCTAATCCACTCCTTCTCTATTAAAACCTTGGCTGACCATATCCATGAGTCCTTAAGTCAATACATGTAGTCCTCAACTTATGACCACAATTGAGCCCAAAATTTATGTTGTTAAATGAGAAATTTAGGTCTCAAAAGGTGATCACATGACTCCCTGACATTGCAACCGTCCTAAATACAAACCAGTTGTGTCAAGCATCTGAAGATAAATCTCGTGACCATGGGGATGCTACAATGGTTGCAAGTATGAAAAATGGTCATAAGTCACTTTTTTCAGTGCCGTTATAACTTTGGTCACTACACAAACTGTTGTAAGTCGAGGACTCCATGTATAAGCAGGCCATCTGCTATAGAGAGGGATGCAGTTTGGAACATAAGTGGCCTAAATGGACAAATCCAACGTAAGAAAAACAAATATGTTCCGGTCTTAATGGATTCAGTCTGAAAGATCACAATATTGAAAAGAACATGTTTACTGAAAGTATCCTTGAGTTCCTGTGTTATAAGAAAGAGAGGAACTGCAAACAACAGAAAAGCAAATATTTTTATAAGTTGAAGGCTGTGATATGGTCCTTGAAATCTGAATGGCTGTGGCCAGTTTGGAGAAGCTAGGCAGGTCCTTATCAGTGTACCTGGAGTGAATTCTATTGTTAGGCAAAATGGGCTATTGAGAGGAAGGCAGCATAGCTGAGAAGGTCCATTGTAAAAGACATGGAATGCTGAGGTTATCAGCTGATGGATGGAAGATTGGCAAATTTGTTGCAATTCCCTTTAGCTAGTTAAGGAAGCTTTCTTCTTTGATTTGATGAGTTTGCAAGGAGGCTTTGTCTGGGGCAGGGAGAATCAGTTTGGATCTGATGAAATTAGGCAAAGAGATGAACTGGATTTGACTCTGATCATATCCAAAAGACCCGAGGGGCATGTCTAATTCAACATGTTGTGTGCCATTTTATGAAGAACTGTGTCTACCAGATTTTCCAGTCTATAAGGCCATAGTCTGTCAGACTGCCTTAAGGACAAGCCAGGGTCGGCTATACTGTTGGACTACTGTTTCCAACACCCATTTGGTAACCCAAAGTAGAGGGTCTTGTGCTTTGTTTTACCACATTAAAAAAAAAGGAAACACATTGAACATTTAGCAGAACTATATAATTTCATTTCGGTCTGTATAAGATTTTAGTCAACTCAGCAGTATTTAAGAGCGAAGCCACTCTTACTGCACACACTGTTCATTAAGAAGCTCTGTATGACCTTCTACATTTAAGTGCATGTGCACTGAAGACCCAAAGTTCCCCTCAAAATCCTTGGCTTGCAGCGCTCCTGCAGTTCTTTTGTCAAGCAAAAAGCAATATACCCAGTATACCCGTGAACCCAGAATTAAGTTGTATTGTTGTTTTTTTGCCTACATGCTCTGCCTGGCTTACCTTGATAAGAGGTAACTCTACACCACTGATAGAAGTAGCAGAATCCATGAATTTCTTTAGATCTTGATGTAAGAACTCAAAGACCAAATAGAGTTTGTTCTCAGTGTGGATCACATCCAACAATCTGGGGAGTTAACGAAGGGATAGGAAGTAAAAGACAAACAATAATTTTTGGATATTGATGAGAAAACTGCAAAGAAATTTTTTTTACAACTTCAATGCCATTATTAGCCCAGGTTATAAATCATATTCAAGTTGCCCATGTTTCTAAATTTAGCAAAAATAAAATAAGGAACATGGAAGTATGTAACTTCCAGTTTACTGCAAAATCTTTTTTGAAGCAACTTTTTCCCAGTTCAGCTGCTGTCAGATATTGGCCCACAAAAACGCCTCCTCCCAATTTAACTGAAGAACTGAGCAGTGACCACTGTTTACCAACCATTTAGCTAGAAAATTGAACAATGGTCACTGTTTACCCACCACCATAATTGTACAACAATTATAGTGGTTAGATAAATGGCCTGAAGACCCACCCAAAATAGCATTCTATTTATTATTCTCCAGATCATCTCCTTCTGGTTTCCACATACTTACTTGACTATGTTGGGATGGTTCAATTCCTTTAAGAGTGAAATTTCTCGGATGGCAGTACTGGGAACTCCTTCTGTCTCCCTGAAAGCAAAGAAAACAATTAAATTAAGGAGGAGATAAAACTAGAGTGAATTTAGCCAAATAAATTGACTACTTGAGATGCTGAGATAGACAACTAAGCACCAGAAGCTGTATATGAAAAAGTGCATAACACACGATTACTCAATGGAAGTGGAATAATTATTATTGCAATAATACATTAGTAATGCAGATTAAATAGGATATGCTGGGACTTCCTTATTATCCTGTATGAATATTTGGTATATTTGACTTTGTACCCTCTAATGTCTGGGTTCACATATCAAGCTGGCCTTCTAATCCAACTACCAGCTTTACAGAGACAGGACCTGGGAAACTCCAGAATATAAATATTCCTCAAATCATTCTCACTTGCTCACAGAACTAGTGTGAAGAAAACAGGAAGGGGGAGGAAAGAAATTCAAGGTTGATTCAGCCTTCCATCCTCTCAGGGTGGGTAAATTGAGGACCCAAGATTGTTGGGGGCAATAAGCTGACTGTAAAAAATGCCGCTTGGGGGGGGCAAAAAGCCCTAGTAATAAGCAGGCATATACAATGGAATGAAGGCTATTGCCGAGCACTTAGCATGGTGCTCCATAGACTGTAAGCCGCCCTGAGTCTCCAGAGAAGGGCAGCATATAAATATAATTTAAAAAAAAATTAACAAGTACATGTATACCACCTTCAACTTCTAGCAGATAAAAAAGGGAATTTTATCATGCCCAAACAAAACAAAAGGGAAAAGGACTTACTCAAGACTTAGCATTATTAACGGAATCCAAGATGTTAGCTGGGTATTCTACAGCACCCAGAAGAGATATCTTATGTGTTAATTTTCATAGCAAAGGACATTTTTAAAGTGTGGGTCATACAAGATTCTCTTGCTGCCAGCAGCATCCTTCTACCTTGAAATGTGGAAGAACATTTTTCGATTCACCTTAGCTCCAATCTCAACCGGCCAAGCAATGAAATAATTACAATAATTACAGGAACCTGTACAGCAAGCTGTCTAGAGATTCCAACTCCATCGCTCCCTCTTTCTGGGGAGCTCTCCCAGCCAGGGGCCCTGTCATCCTGCATATGATCCGCATTTCGCCAGCTACTACCTACATGGCGAAAGAGAGAGCTCGCACTCTGCTTGGGGCTAAGGAGCGTTTGCAGGCAGGTAAACTTAGCTCCTTATTAAAAACTGAGATAAAGAGGAGCCGCAGAAGCAACCAGACGCTGCATGTTTCCTTTTAGTCTTGATAAATTTTCCAGAAACATTTAGATCAAGAAGAGAGGAAAGCATAAGCTTTCTCCTCTGAACCAACCTTTCAATTTATAAAGAGAGGGGTCTCCAACCTTGGCCACTTTAAGCCTGGGTACTTCAACTCCCAGAATTCCCAGGCCAGCTGATCTAAGGTACCCTTAATGGCAATGTTGGCGGGGGAACTCTGGGAGTTGAAGTACCCAGATTTAAAATAGCCAAGGTTGGAGACCCCTGATCTAAGGTACCCTTAATGGCAATGCTAGCTGGGGAATTCTGGGAGTTGAAGTCCGCCAGGCTTAAAGTGACCAAGGTTGGAGACCCCCGATCTAAGGTACCCTTAATGGCGAAGGAGGAGGAGCAGCCGAACTGCCAGATTACGAGTCTCCCCTTTTTCTTTTTTTTCTCCCGCACCCTTTGCTCCTCGACTACCGTCCCAAAGCTAGAGACTTCCTTCCCAAAAAGCAGAGCGAGGCTCCGGGATTGCGCTCCCTCCCTTAAGGGGAGAAATGATCCCTCTTCTAGTTGCGTGTATTCGCGTGCACATGTGAAAGGTAGGGAGAGGGGGAGGTTTTGAATGGAGGGCGAGGGAAAGAGGAAAGGTCTTTCACTCACGTGTCCAGGCGGATTTTTTTCAGCGCGACCACCTCGCCGGTGACTTTGTTCTTGGCTTTGTAGACCACGCCGTAGGTGCCCTCCCCAATCTTCTCCACTTTCTGGAAGTTCTCCATCGGAGGAGACGCGGGTTGGGGAAGGATCCCAGTTTGCCCAAAAGATCCTCGCCGGCACTAAGAGCAGGAAGGGAGAGGGCGGCGGTCCGCAAGAGCCAAGCGAGAGCGAGGTCTCCGGGCCGCCGCCCGCCGGTGGCTGTTGCGGTCGGGTGGGACTCGAACTCGCGCCACGACGATCGACCGCAGCGTCTTTCTTCCACTCGGCAGTTGAGCGACCGCAGCTTCTTTTGCTTCTCTTTCTTCTGCCTTCGCTCTCTTTTTTCCCGCGCGCGACGCTGAACTTCAAACAATGCTAACGATTCCAGCTCCCTCACCCCACCCCGCCTCCTCCGGCTTCCCGCGTTCCATTCGCTCCGCCCTTCCTGCCAGCCGATTGGCTCCGGGTTTATAGCGAAGCACGTCGTGTGGCGGGTGAGAAAGGAGAGGGCAAGTTTTTCTTAAAGGGCCAAGCGCCGTCGTTTTCGAGAAGGAGAGTTTTCGTTGTTAAGGGCCCCGAGGACGGATACGGCACTTGGAGGGAAATGCCGACAGAAAGCAGTGCGGATGGACGACGGCAGGGAACGGAGCTTCGGTTTTAATTCGGATTCGAATCGATTTTTAAAATCGGCAAAAGAAATGATTCTTTGAGTACATCCCAAAAGAGCTTTTTTCAAGAGGCAACTGGACTTTCTGGTTTTTCTTGGAAGACGTTTCGCTTCTCATCCAAGAAGCTTCTTCACGCTTCTTAGATGAGAAGCGAAACGTCTTCAAAAGAAAAAAAAACCAAAGTTGCAGTTGCCTCCTGAAAAAATAGCCCACCTTAGTTTGGGACAACCATGACCTGGATGACTGAGGATCTCTACAGACTGTGTTCTCATCACACACTAAACTGGATTATTAAACAGGTTATTATGATACGAATATTTAAAAGCCGAGAAACTTCTCATCCAAGAACTGAAGCTGAAGAATCTTCTTGGAGGAGAAACAAAACGTTTTCAAAGAAAAACCAGAAGGTCCCATTGCCTCTTGAAAAAAGCACCTTTGGGACAACTTTGACCTGGATGACTGAGAATCTCCATAGACATTTAGTGATATACCCTCTTGAGTACATATTAACACAAAGGAGAAAATCAGCTGAACTTGGGCGTTAGGTTTGCACAACGTTCCCGCTAGGCAGTGATGGCACAGCTTGAAGATCACTATATAAATGGTTATGGGAACCATGGCAAATGTGACCCCACTCAGATGACCTCCATCCAACCTGAACATGAAATAGGTATTACGTTTTAATAATTAAATAGAGCAAAAATCTTCACTTGTATCTCAAATCTTTAATCTTAAAACATTGCAAGTTTAGGGGTGAGAATGGTAAAATCTTGCAAGGATTGTGATTCCAAGGGATTTTTGGCATGCATGTACAAATGCTCACACTGTAGGAAGTTAGCACCCACTCCCCTCCTAGAAAATTGAAATAGCCTAGGAAATATTAAAAAGGCAGAATATTTCTCCTAAAAAGAATAGTCACTCAAGAAGCAGAATCTCACCCCCCCCCCACCTTCGTTAATGGGTGGGCCATTAAGGCCTGGGTCAGAATACTTTATGTAAGAAGAACTCCAGGGTGATGGGATTAAGGATGGCCCTCAGGAAATGACTGGATTACCCATCTCACCACATGGTCTGGGAAGATTGCATTAGCCAGCATTCAGGTAAAGCCATGTTGTCCAGACCAAGTCTACAAAGTTAAGACCCCCGCCCCTGGGAGTCTGACAACCAATTAGAATACAAGCTCCAATTCAAATCCCAACAGAGGGTATAAAACCCAGGCATTCTCAGCATCTCAGCCCCTTTTCCTTTTCCACTTCTCACCTTGAAGCATGTGATCTTTCTTCTCTGGACCTCCAGGCCATGTGGCCCTGTAACCATTAAACCTTCCAAGCAGCCTCCATGTTTCCAGTGTCTTTTTCCCCACTTGGAACTGAACCCAGAAGGATATTTCTTTCAACAATTGGCACCCCAGGTGGGACTCCAAGCTAACCTAACCAATGGACCAGGACCAGGTAATATTCCCTTGCTAGCAAACAGACCCATTGAGTCTGTGGGTGAGTTTTTCCTGGACCTTGGCCATTTGGAAAAAAGGTTTTAAAGGGGTTTTGAGTGTTGAGCTCAAAGGCTGCTTGGAAAGAAGGTGAGTACCTCTAAATTTTAATTTTAAAGCATGGAAAAACGTGGGAAATACGTGTATGCTTTCATGTGTGTGAGAAGATTCTTCTCCCAAACACAACTGGATCTTGCTTCCTCTGTGCATTTCCTAACCTCAGAAAGAGCAAGAGTCTGGAGAGCATGGGGTTTTTGCCAGAGCACAGGACCTTTTGTTAGGGAAGAAGGAAGAGCATATGTATGAGTAGCTTTGGGAAACACCTAGTTTTTTTATATATATTTTTGTTCTGAGGTTAAAGAAAAGTGTTTGATTCTGTTGCGCCAGGAGCAACGACCAAAGTCTCCCCCAGACACCCTTCTTTTTTTTCTTCTTGCTCGGATATTGTTTGTGTCTGAAACTGGTTCGCCTAGCTGACTGACCCGACTAAGCCAAAGTGTGAAACCCCACATCTAAGGGAAAGATGGGAAGCGGTAGTTCGAGGGTCCTGGATGGACCCCCCAGGGAGAGCTGTTGGAGGCTTGGGATGAGCAGCAGATGCTGACCCTAGCCGGCATGAGCAAGAAAAAGGCAAAATGTATAGGTAGAGAATGGGCTTTGCTGAGGGATACAGGAAGACCAATGTGGTAAATAAAGGTACTTAAAAGGCCAATGTATAAACAGGATCACATGGAATTTTCTTAATTCTTTCTTTCTGTCTTTCTTTATTTGTCTTCTATGCAACCACGTGGTTTGTTCCTTAAGATTTATGCCTTCCCCAATTTAACTAAGATATTTATTGTGGGAATGATCAGTGTGTGTGTGTACACCTCAGACTTTTGTTTTCCTCTCTGTGTCCTTGTTTCTGTGTGTGTGTGTGCGCACATGTGTGTGTCTAAGTCTTTGTGTGTCCTTGAGGTAACTGTTGCAACTGTTAAAAGTGTCTGACCTCTTCAGATACTAATTTTAAGATTTAAAAACACTTCTCTTGGTCTGGTCTGGCCAAGCAAACTGGATGAGGAACAGTAAATTTTCTTTCATCTCTGTGCTTTTAAGAAAAACCCAAGGTTATTAGTGAATGTTTTAAGTTCATTTACAAGAAAAAGTTTCATCATTGCATTTACTGTGTGTTTAAATGATTTTACCTGTTCATCCTTTTTCCTGAAGCTTGTGAATCCAGTTTTTTTTCCTTTCTCATCTGCTGTATCTCCATTTTGTTGAAACTTATTTATCTTTTTAGTAACTGTAATACTAATGTGTTATTCTTCATCCTCAAACCATGCCTGCAAGCTATCTACCCCCCCACACCAAAATCTCTAATCCTTTTACAATGCCTTTTCTGGTAGAATTACTAGTGAAGTGGGGAGGGGACCCTTGTTCTATGTCTTCCAGGCCTGCCACATATGGAAGCAGATGCTGCCCCCTAGAGACATTCCATCCATTGGAGCCAAGGAATTGGGTTTGGATCCAGCCTCCACTGAAAGTCATTACAGCAAACCAGCGTGGGCAGACCTTCCCAAGCCTGACTGACCACCCATACCACCAGGCCAAGCCTATGCCACCCAGAGACGTGAAGGAAAAGACCCTGAGATGGACCAGTAAAAGACTAAAAGACTCTTTTCAATCCCCAGAAGACAGAAAGATTATGGGGGGAGGGTGGAAATTCATTGTAACTGAAAATTCATTGTAATGTTTTCCTTCTTGTATCATTTATATTGTAACCAGTTTGATGTACTCATGTAAGGATTGTATTTGAGAGTGGCTGGCACCACAGTGTCTGGTGGGAGGGAAAATTGTCCAACATGTTTGTATTATTTGTATTGTAAAACTACCTACATACACAGGCACATACACAGAGACACACCATTTAGAATTAGATAGAGGCTAACCCCTTTCACCTACTTCCACAAAAAGCTGCTCCTAGCTTCGTTTTAATGTGTTTTTTATTTGTTTTGTTTTTGTTTGCTGCTCTGAGGCACTAAGGCCCAAGCAGTCATATTGCCCTGCTAATTCCATGGGGAAGAGGGCATCTCCCTCAGGCAATTCCTGAAGAGAAAGCAGAAAAGAGATCTCCAAACCCCAAATCCTGACTGTGATTCACAAATGATGCTGCCCAGTTGCCCAATAAAGCAGGATATGTTGCACTGGTGGTCTCATGAGTAGAAGTCCCAGGGCTCATTGTGTGTAACTTTAAAAATACAAAATAGCCTGGTTGCACACTGACTAACCTCAATTTGGCCTCACAAACCCTGGAAGCTAAGAGCTGGGCAGGTAGTAACCATAACCTTGGATATGGGCAGCCTGTAATTTAAAGGTTGTGAAGACTGTATAGAGGCTTGTGCTTATAACCTGACTGTAAGCTCACAAAAAGTACATCAAACATCTGAAAATTATTTGGCATGAAAATTGGATACTGCTTAAAAAAAAAAAAAAACCCAGACCTTTTCCCAGACCTTTATGGTTGAAAGCTTTTGGGAGCCACTGAAGGAATCCTTTTCTCTTGCTTCTTTTTCAATGCCTTTACTTTGCATCAGAGAAAAAAAAATTTTTTTTTAAACCACCCATCAAGTCTCCCTGATCTGATCACCTTTTAATCTTTTGCAAAACTCTCACGTGTTTGTTTTTTAAAAAAATGAGGGATTGTAGGAAGTTAGCACCCACTCGTCTCCTAGAAAATTGAAATAGCCTAGAAAATATTAAAAAGGCAGAATATTTCTCCTAAAAAGAATAGTCACTCAAGAAGCAGAAACTCACCCCAGAAGCACCTTTGTTAATGGGTGGGCCATTAAGGCCTGGGTCAGAATACTTTACGTAAGAAGAACTCCAGGGTGATGGGATTAAGGATGGCCCTCAGGAAATGACTGGATTACCCATCTCACCACATGGTCTGGGAAGATTGCATTAGCCAGCATTTAGGTAAAGCCATGTTGTCCAGACCAAGCCTACAAAGTTAAGACCCCCGCCCCTGGGAGTCTGACAACCAATTAGAATACAAGCTCCAATTCAAATCCCAACAGAGGGTATAAAACCCAGGCACTCTCAGCACCTCAACCCTTTTTCCCCTTCTCATCTTGAAGCATGTGATCATTCTTCTCTGGACCTCCAGGCCATGTGGCCCTGTAACCATTAAACCTTCCAAGCAGCCTCCATGTTTCCAGTGTCTTTTTCCCCACTTGGAACTGAACCCTGAAGGATATTTCTTTCAACAACACTATCTAATAATGCCAACGGAAAGGGCTTTCTGTAATATTTCCATAGACTGTTCAGGTAGTTATCAACTTAAATTCTCATTTAGTGACTTTTCAGTTACAAAGGCAATGAAAAAGTGACTTATGAACATTTCTCACACTTACAACGGTTGTAGCATCCATGTGGTCACGGGATTAATATTTAGATGCTTACCAACTGGCTTGTATTTATGATGGTTGCAGTGTCCCAGGGTAATGTTTTGTGACCTTCTGACAAGCAAAGTCGATGGGAAGCTACATTCAGTTAAAGACTGTGTTACTAACTTACCAAGTGCAGTGATTCATTTAACAACTGTGACAAGAAAAGCTGTAAAATGGGGGCAAAATTCAATTAACAACTGTCTCCTTGGCCAACAGAAATTTTGGGCTCAATTATGACTGTAAGTCAAGAAATACCTGAAAGTCTCTACACTAGGTTGAAAACCACTGTTTGATGAGTACAGGACTAGAACTTGGATCTAAGAAATTGCCCTGATTAGTATGGTGTTATTGTTGTCTTTTGTGGCTTGTGTTTGTGTGTGTTTGAACAATGGAAACAGTTCTTTTATTTTATTTTTAAAATTCCTGAAAATTGTTTTTAAAATTAAATTCTCCCTCACTCTGTCACACTTGTTAAATTGTCTGTTCCTTCTTCCATGTTATTGTGTATATTTTCTGGGTATGAATGAATTAATACAATGTTGTGTGAAGGGTTTCCTCTCTAAAATGGCTTCCAGGGCAAGGGTGTTCAAAGTCTTGGGTGCAGCCTCCAGAAGGCCTCCAAAAGTTGCTGACAACTTGTAATATTTTAACTCAACCATAAAGAGTTGAACATAACTTTTTGTCCACTTTCCCATTTTAGATTTTTTCCCCAATGGGATTTAATGTAAGAATAGATGTGTTAGGCTTATTGATGAATTAATACATCCACGTTTGATCATTTTCTGCCAAAAATTGCAGCTAGACCTTGTCTATGGAGATTCTCAGTCACCCAGGTCAAGGTTGATCCAAATATGCTTTTTCAAGAGGCAACTGGACTTTCTGGTTTTTCACTTCTCATCCAAGAAGCTTCTTCAGCTCTCTTCTTCAGATCTTGCACTGCGGTTATTGACAATTCTATGTCAACATCCACAAAAATGTGGCTGGTGAACTGCAGGCAATCCTTGACCTAGATCTTGCCCACTGCTGCTGTAAAATTACAGTGGCTTTCAGTAGCAAATCCTGGGGGAATTCTTCTTTTCTCCATTGCTTTCTAAATATTGCCATTTTTGAAAAAAAGTTTGTGGTCCACGTTTTTTAACATGGAGTTTTGCTGGAAGCTGGAACTCTGCTGGATGAAGTATAATCCCATTCTCCCTCTATAACAGCAACTGTGAGATACGATTTAAGAACTGTGACAGTGGAAATCATTAAACAAACTCATGTGAGGGTTAACCAGGTTGCTAACTGTGAAGCCACTGCAGGCAGAGAAATGAAATCAGGCACATACTATGTAGAAAAGTCTGTTCAATGTACACTTTTCTATGAAATCAAATTATTCTGGGAGAGTTTTTAATGACCATGGAACTTGCTTGCCTGCGCAATATGGCTTTAATTTTCCTTAAACCAGATGATGAGTTTACAATTCTGAGAAATAACCTATCTTGGGAGGCGATCCAAAATCTACTGTTTTTATGTAACAAAAAGTAATCGAGATGGATGGATGGATGTAGATAGATAGATGAGAGAGAGAGAGGTTTTATAAAGGAGCCAAATTCACTTAACTACAGGTCAGATCTATTAATATGAATTAGATATTGAAATTGGAAAGAACAAATCCTACTCCAGAAACTAAGCAGATATATGCAGCGAGTCCTATATGGGCTTGTTTATTATGCTTATAAAGCAAAATATTTTATAATGCTTTTTGCTTAAAAAGTACAGCAGTTTATGACTTCATACTCTTAAAAGTATACATGCAGTCAACAATTGCTCTGGATAGTGAGATGGGTGGCATGTAAATTTAATAAATAAATACTCCCATGTTAAGTATATATGCCTATATATTTCCAAAAATAGCAAATCTGGAATCATACTTGCTTTCACAAATAAGTTTAAGAGGCAAGTGAGATTGACAGATAGTGTGAATGCACTGAGTTTGAATGAAAGGCAGGAAATTGAGATGGGTTTAGGATCTATTGGCTCACCATATGTTCTTTTTAATATAATGTTATTAAATTTTTTAATAAATATAATTCAAACTAACCCAAAAGAAAAAGTGCAGAAAAAAAGAAAAAGACAATAACCACAATAATAAAGTGGCTTCCAACCTTCATTATATCAAGCATAAGCTGATGTGTTAACTTTTCATTCTGTATAAATTTATACATTAAAAAGTATATATTCTCATAGTCTAAGTCTTATTTATATGCAGCCCACAAAACATCTTTTCAATCCTGTTTCAGCAAAAAAGTCCATTAGGCATTACCAGAAATACCAAACAGTTTATCCTTAATCAAATAGTCCAACTTTATATTTTTTTAAATAGAACTTTATTTTATTGAAAAGTAAGTTAAAATATGAAACTCCAAAAAGTCCAAAGAACAACCAAAGGAACAAAAAGAAAACACAAAATTGAAGACAGTTTTTTTAAAAAATGCATAAAAAAAACAAGACATATGTAGGAAGTTAGCACCCACCCCTCTCCTAGAAAATTGAAATAGCCTAGGAAATATTAAAAAGGCAGAATATTTCCCCTAAAGAGAGTAGAAACTCAAGAAGCAGAAACTCACCCCCACCTTTGTTAATGGCCATTAAGGCCTGGGCCAGAATACTTTACATAAGAAGGAACTCCAGGTAAAGCTATAGAAATTGCCAAAAGCCCTTTTAAGGGCATAATCGCCCAGCAAGGCTAGACCAAGCCTGGAACTCAGGACAGCCTACAGAGTTGCCCCTGGGAGTCTGACAACCAATTAGAATACAAGCTCCAATTCAAATCCTAACAGGATATAAAACCCAGCACTCTCAGGACCTCAGCCCTTTTTTCTTGACCTTCTCACCTTGAGTATGTGATCATCCTTCTCTGGAGCTCTAGGCCATGTGGTCCTGTACACCATTAAACCTTCCAAGCAGCCTCAATGTATCCAGTGTCTTTTTCCCCACTTGGAACTGAACCCAGAAGGATATTTCTTTCAACACATATAAACCTGTTATCCCCCAGTTGAATACTGATTAATATTCTGTAGGAAGCTCCCCCTCCCCAAAAATTTTCTTTATTCTTAATATTAAAAAGAGGCAGAAAAGAATATTACCCCAAAGGAAAAGAGGAGAAACAACTTAAAGGCAGAAAACAGTCCCAGTCTTCCTGCTATCCTCAAGTCGAAACCAGAAGAGGGTAGTCTTTAGGAATGGATGTTATGTATCCATTCAGAAAGCTGGGCCACTCTATTCATAAGCAAAGAGCAACCAGAAACTCCAAATAAGCAGCACAATAGGCAAGGAGTCAAAGCTGACAAGATTAGCTCAGACAAATAAAGCACCTAGGATTTGCATTTCCCCTTTTGCCTGTAGAGCCAGCTGGGACTCCTATATGACCCTATGGGAATCTGGCAAGAGCCATTAAAAGAAAGGATATATTCTTGAACAAGAACAGGCATCTCAATCACAAAGCCCCAAATAATTTTTAAAAGCCCACCTACTCTCCATCCCATGTTGTCAGCCACCCCAGAAACATGCTGCTGTCACTGGAGTTTCTGGCTACCAAATAAACAGAGGCTTTCTTTCCTGCAGCCTGCCTCCATTTTATTTCAGCTTCTCTCTCCCGGCTTGGAACCAGACCTGATTTTTCTTCCAACCCATTCCCACCCCTTGCAAAAGGTCTATTTGTAAATTATTGGCCTGTATACCATGTTAATGATAAAATAGTTAACAGGAAGAAAGATAATAATATGAAAAACAAGATTAAGGTTCAAAACTCTCTGTTAACAAACTGTTACCAGCTTTATATTTTTCTTTTTGCTCTGCACATTCTCTAAATCCTTCCTACAGCATTGGAGGTTTTGATCTTCTTTGGGATTTAAAAGAAGTCTTCAAAGTTTTCATTAGCCTACTTTTGTAAATCTCATAAAGAAGCATCATCCATGATTTTTTGTAGCCGCTGTTCCTTTTCCAGACCCTTTTTCTTGATTTATCTTTAGTATTCCTAGTTTGGTAAATTCAATTTTGCTGTCTTCCATACCTTCAAACACTATAATGCCTATGTCAAGTAAAGTTTTTTTTTAAATCTCATCATCTTCTAAAAGTTTACCATTGAAATCTGTATTCTTTCTGAGATTATGAAACTAACATTTTAGTCCATGCCTGGTCCTTGCCTTGCCTCTAGTGACCATTTACAAACTTCACCAATCCTCAATTCCTAATATGGATCTGGTTCTGTTTTCGTCATTTCCCAGGAGCATACTAATTAATTACATACTTGTTTTACAAATCATACAACAAAAAATAACTGATATACCAAGTCTCTCTGGTTTTTCTTAAACAAAAACCCTTTCCTGCTTTTTTGCTAATTTTATATTATTTGCAGTTTCAAGTTTCTCTTTTAATTTTTTTTAAATCCAAAGAAACTAAAACTCACCAGGTATCAAATTAAGCTCACTATTTTGAAGATGTCTAATATTTATAATGTGGTTAAATCAAACATTTCCAAAAATGATGTCCTTGAAAGGCTCCATTGCAAGAACAAAATTGTCACATTCTTGGCTCTTGGTACTCAAACCCTTGAGAGACCACTGTTCTTCGTTGTTCTTGTGAGGAGTTATAGGAGAACTCCCGAACTCTCATTCGGAAAAAAAAAAATCGAACAATTAATCTACCCACTGGGTCCTTCATTCTGCACAACATCCATCTCTGCTTATTTACCTAGATGTTTTCGGTCAGCCCTGGCTCACCATCAAATCCTTATGAGCCTTGAAATAGCCACAAATCCTTGATTTCTTAGGGTGATGAAAATCCAGCATTGTGACAACATCTAGCTGATGTTTGCTAACCCTAAAATATCAACTAGGGTCAAGGCTGAATTATAATTGGACAGGAATGTCTTGGGAAATTGCAGGCCATTAGGCTAGATTAGGAAAAGTTTTTTTTTAAAGTATCCTGGAATGAGACAATAGAAAATCACTTCTTTATTGTTATCAAAAACTCCTGGGCAGACCCATCTGTTGCTAGAGAATCAAGTTCAACTTGAAGGATTTAACTGGAAATCTCTGCTTTTCTGTCAGTTACTTCTCTGCGTTCTTTAGCTGAGAACTATTGATATAGTTTGCTTAAGCTCCATCTTATTGCATCTGAAGCTGGAAGAGGTCGTGAGAAGTAACCAAGACGTGAGTAGGGTTGTGCCCTATAATCTCACCCTGAAGATGCCCTTTAATGAAATTGCATAACTAGTCATTTGGCTCTCTCTTATTATCTCTCCCAACTTCCTCCTCTGCTGTGAAGCACCTCAGTGTTCAAGCATTGCCCAACCCCTTTACCCTGGCATTCCAGCTATGGGATTAAAAAAGGAGGCCTCCTTGTGTTGGCCACAATGCAAACTTGTGACCGGATCACACAGACAATGTTCCCCCCTTCCCCCATCTCAATTATTAGAAAGAGGAGGGGGAAAGCCCTTTGCTGGAAAGAAAGCAATGTCTTCATGCTCCAAAGAGAGGTGGGTATATGTAAATGAGCTCTCTTTTTAATAGCGGGAGGATCTTCCTTGCCTTCTTTTGCCATCAACTGTTCAAGAGACTACAAAGAACTCACAATTTGAAGATGTCACGGGTCTGGTTTCTATGGGCTGCTGTTTGGGCTCTCCTGGCTACTACTTCAGCTCAGCGCAGTAAGTGGAACCCCATTTTCTCTTAGAGGTCAGGTTTATTTCACCCACAGAAGTTTGCCCCACCATAAATTATAATCTTGTGTGCCAGCATATTTCCAAAGATCAAACTGAGCTATGCCTCAACTCTGCTGTCGGGTAACCCCTTGAGTAGCATCTATTAATTTCACCAATGCACAAGGTATGACCTTATTAATATTCTTTGTGTTGGGCTTGTTGTTCAAAAAATGTTGACAACTCAAGAGACTTAACAGCTGTTCCTTTACTGTGTTATCATCAACATCACAAGGTAAGTTAATGCATCTTAACACAGGGATCAAAGAAACACAAACCCTTACAATACAACTGCTTCAACTACTATAAATATTAATGTTGAGGCATGTGTGTGTATGTGTGTGTGTGTGTGTGTGTGTGTGCAATCTATCTTATGCATAAATGCCTTAACTTTTTTTTGCCTGCAAAATCCAGATGTCCATTGTTTTTCAAACTTTCCTTTTTAACAAAAATATTCTCAGGAAAATATGGTTGCAGATGAAATTAAGTTTGTTTTAAATAATGTATTTACAGGCACACACAGGCAGATGCATCTACAGATCAAACTAGATTTGATTTCTTTCACAGGTACTAATGTATGAATGGCAATGGTAGATTTTGCAGAAGGAACAATGAGCAAATATGACATGCAGTGAGGGGCAATGAATGGAGAATCCAAACCGATTCTTTGGGACATAGATCTAACCCAGAAAATAACTTCAATTTAGAAGACAACCTTGGAGGGGAAAAAACTATTGGCATCAAAAGAAAGACTAATTTGCTCTAGTTATAAATTTTGGATCAGTTCTAGAATATTCAGAATTCTTATAAAAATGTTTTTGGGGAGTAGTTCACCTCTACTCAGCTCATTACGGTGTGAAAAAAATAATGATGCTTATTTGCCACTCCAAAGCTGCCTTTGGAGCTTTGGTTTAATTTGATAATTATATTATGTACTCACTTATGGATACACACACACACACACACACACACACAAAACTCTTGCAAAGCCAAACCTCGTGGTGATCTGGATTTTTGTCTAGGCAGACAAGGCTCACTAATCCTCTTTTGTTGGTGCTTGTGGTTTGGGATATGGAATGTGGGTGCCTAATTTGCTAAAGTCTGATGGTGGAAAGTCACCCTGCTCAGTCAGATCCAACTCTTAGTCACCCCGATTGTGTTAAAGTGAGTGTGTGGGAGGAACCTCCAATTCAAATCTTAACAACCTTTTAATGTTCAGCTACTGGTTGTGGTTGTTATCCTTTGTTCTTTGTAAGTGCTCCCTTTCTTTCCGCAGGGAAGTTTCCAGACATGGGTTTTTCATAGCAACTTCACTAAGAATTGGCACAAGGCAAGCTAGCGTTTAGTAGACATGAGTCTGAGGAGGAGGAAAAGGGCCATTGTTTTGTATGATGACATCTATTTTATGCGCAGCAAATCCCAAATTCAGTACATTCCATGTTATCCCCAAATAAAGAATTTTATTTTTTTAATTTTCTTAAGGATATTTTTATGACTTTCAAATCTAGTTTTTAGTTCTAAGATTTCCTGGTCATCTTGCATTCAAGTACTGCTCAAGTATGACCTTGCCTATCTCTCATGACTGAAGAAGGTTAAAAAGCTGAAACATCTTTCAGAGAGACAAGCAAAAATTCTCATGAATCCTGGGGAGAATCTACCTTTCCCAACCTGATACTTTCCAGATCTGATAAACCTCAACGCAGTGGGTGGTATTCAGCAGGTTCTGACCAGTTCTGGAGAACCGGTAGTGGAAATTTTGAGTAGTTTGGAGAACCGGCCAATACCATCTCTGACTGGAGATTTTACAGTATTCTTCCCCTGCCACACCCACCAAGCCATGCCCACAGAACCGGTAGTAAAAAAATTTGAATCACACCACTGCCTCAACCCCAATAATTCCTAGCCAGTATTGAAGTACAACCCTTCTCAGCAGGCAGGAACGATCAGTGTAGACACTGCTGAATGAAATGGCTGACTAGGTGTGAGGTAGCTTCTCATTTAATCTGGGATTGTTTTTGCAGTGAGTTCTCTCCATTGCTTCCCTTTTTACCAGGAGAACTCAGGAGAACTGAAAGGAAAGTGGGAGTTTTGTTTTGTTTTGTTTAAAAGAGAAGTGTCTTGGATTAGTCTGTGTAACTAACGATAAAATCCTGGGAAACCAATCCATCTTCTCACGTTTAGCAAATGCTGTTTTTTCTTTTCACATTGCAGTTTCCTATGTACGTTCTCTGCTTCCCACAAGTAGTTTGGAACATCCTTCCCTAGGCTGTCTCTCCCCAATGCCAGGGATGTGGCTAAGCACTCAAGACTTTCTTTTATTTTGCTGTAGGTGCAGACAGCATGTGATAGATCAGCCCACGCTTGTGCTGGGGGGGCTCATATCACATGGGTCTTGGCAGCCTCTATTCAAGCTCTTTCATGTGACTCTCAGCTGAGGCAGGCCTGTGTAGCTACTGTATAGTAAGGAAGGTCAGGCGTTACAGGTCTAAAGCTTGCCTAACCCCACCTCCATTCCCCTTTCTCCTTCCATTAGAGGCTGATTCATACAACCAAAGGGGCAAGAACAGCTTCCTTTAGGTGATATGTGGAGATTCTCAGTCATCCAGGTCATGGTTGTCCCAAAGGTGCTTTTTTCAAGAGACAACTTTCTGGTTTTTCTTTGAAAATGTTTTGCTTCTCATCCAAGAAGCTTCTTCAGCTCTGACTAGATGGTGGGGAAAGGATCCATCCAGTCAGAGCTGAAGAAGCTTCTTGGATGAGAAGCAAAGCGTCTTCAAAGAAAAACAAGAAAGTCCAGTTGCCTCTTGAAAAAGCAACTTTGGGACATTTAGGTGATATGGATGTGGCACTATATCTCTCAAGCCTTGGATGCTGCCCCAGAAGCCTTCTGAATATTACCTTCAAATTATAATGTGTAATATTATTATTTTTATTTATCAACTTTTGGTACCACCCACCTTACTCTCAGAGTTACAGAAGAAGGAGTCTGTTTACACTTAGAAGATTTAAATGTATTAAAATTAGTATCAATTAAACAGATATTATATGGGACGCAGTGGCTCAATGACTAAGATGCTGACCATGTGGATCAGAAAGGTCGACAGTTCAGCGGTTTGAATCCCTAGTGCCATGTAATGCAGTGAGCTCCCGTTAACTTGTCTCAGCTTCTGCCAACCTAGCAGTTCGAAAGCATGTAAAAATGCAAGTAGAAAAATAGGGACCACTTTGGTGGGAAGGTAACAGTGTTCCGTGCACCTTCAGGGTTTAGTCATGCCAGCCACATGACCATGGAGACATCTTCGGACAGCGCTGGCTCTTCGGCTTTGTAACAGAGATGACCGCTGTCCCCTAGAGCCCTAAATGACCACTTATGTGCAAGGGGAACCTTTACATTTACCTTTAAAAAGATATTATTGCTGTTATAGCCTACTGGAGGATATTCCTTGGCCAAACTATTCAAAAGCCAACTAGGTTTGCATGTGCTACTTTCACTGCCACTGTTATATTTTTAATAATAACTTTATAAAGTTTTAACATTAAAGTTTAAAATACAAACTAACGTAAGAGGGAAAGGAAATGACAAAACAATGAAGTGACGAAAACGTACTTCAAAGAAATATAACAAGAGTAACTTTCGACTTTCTTTTAGTATGGGATATTAACAATACAACCATCTTAATTTAAAGAGAAAATACCATATATTATACCTTAAAATACTCATGCTAAACTAAAAGCCAGTAGTCATTATATGCTCATCTCTTAATTTCATCTAAACAATAGTAAGTTATCAAATATAAATAACCTTGTATTAAAAAAGCTGTGATATTTCAGGTCCATTTTCATTGTCAGAATCCAAAATCAAAAGATGACTTTTCTCTTTATCCTGTAAGAAATCTATTAATGGCCTCCGGGTGGCATGAAATTTAATTGAATTATTGTGTCAGTGCAAAGCAGTCTATTTTTTGCCATCCCGGCTAGCTCCACTAACCCCTCCATGCCGATGTTCAAGATAAAAGACCCTTTGTCCTATTGTGTTACTTCCTGGTGCTATTTTATGTCACTTTTCTTCTTTAAGTGAATAATATGGAAAGCCATAAAATAACTTGACAAATATTACAGCTGCAGATTGGTCTGATGTGTCTTGCACCATTCCTAAAATCCAGAGTATAGCATTTCAGAAAAGACTTTGCACACTTTGGGGAGAACCCAGCATATTTAAAGACCTTCACATCTGGGCAGGCTCAGCATGGGATTGGGGGGGAGGGCTCTCAAGATGGCCAGAAAGGAATTAATCAAGAAGCAGAAAACACCAGAACAGCCCTTTACTGTCCACCTAGCTTTAATCAGGCCATAAAATACATATTTTGTTCCACTATAATGCATTTATGGAAACATACAAGTTCGTTCACTTATTCAGAAGCAGGCTTTGGCAGAATCAAGGTAATATATGGTTCCTATACATCCAGCAATGAAAGATAAAAATGACTTTTATAGTGATAATGTTATTATGCCTTGGCTTCTAACTTTATCTCTGACATATTAGAAACTATGTGGTGGTAAAAAGACTAAAAAGGAAGAATATCTCTGGGAGACGAGGGCTGGCAAAAAAAATAAATTCTGGAGAACCTATCAGGTACAAAGAATTAGGATCATATGTTAAGTTGCAGTTCAGAAGATTTATTGCTTAAGCCAACACATGAGAATCTAGTCAAATGCGTAATATTATTATTATTTTTATTTATCAACTTTTGGTTCATTACTAAATTGGCACCAGATAAAAGTCAATGGAATTCAAGAGGAATTGGATTTAGACCATTTGTGGGAACATAATGACTCCAGGCTGATGACTCGTTTAACTCTGCTCCCTCCCTAGCTTTGCCTGTTCTTCTTTTACCAGAACCATTACAATTATGCATTTAAAGCCTGCCTCATTTTCTATATGCTAGATGGCGAGGGAGGGGTGTTTCAACTGCGTGGTTGTAGCTACCCTCTGGCCTTTTTGAACCAGTGCCGTCCCCCTCCCCCAGTGAATGCCCTCGGGATTAAAGCATATTTCTTTCTTCTAGGGTTCAGTGGCCGGAACAACAGATGGGGGCAGAATGGAAGCCGGAGATACTCTGCGTACAAGACGTGGAACTCCAGTCTTTACCCCCGGTGGAGAGAAGGAGATCCCAGGCAGGGAAATTGCTGGCGAGGTATGAGATAAGTTTGAAGTAAAGACAATCGGACTGAACAAGAAGGGGAAACAATCCGTTGAGGTTTCTAGGCCTCAGTATTGGCGGTTAGAGTGACATGGACTCTACTTGCAGTCCTTCTTCAAATAGACTGTCAAAGGCTCATTCTTTGTGAGGAAATATTTTTTGCCTGGCCTAAGTTCCACTTAACCATTAAAAACCGTTAGACAGCATCTTTGCATCTGCATAGCAATCTGTCACTTGGTCACCCAATTACAGGCCTCCTTGTTGAGATGTACTGTGTCTTTTTTGCAGTTATCCTCTCCCTTTCTAAATGTGCTTCTGTGGGGTCCTTGAGAGCAAACCCCACTTCCTTCCAGCACTGATAATGTTGCCTAGTTGGGTAATGCAACATCTGCAAAAAAACAACAACAACCAAACTCAGAGAGCACCAAGGAGCCCAAAGTTCACCCCAGAGCTACAAATGTTCTCCTCTATCGAAATGTACTTCTGTTCTTTTTAAGTTGTTACTGACATACTTTTTGCAAGCTCCATGCCCACTTTTATCCTCAGTAGCAGAGATAGGCAAGTGCAGTGCCAGCTGTGGCATAGATCAGAAACTTTGGACACCTTTCTTTTTTTTTGCTTTCTTTTTGCTTTCTAGGTGGCAATGTCACATTTGATATCGGCAATGATGCCCCGACTTTAACAAGTGCCAAAGTCACATTCAGGATTGCTTTGCGCTTTCCCAGTAACCAAACTGCGCTGCCAGATGGACGTGTGGTATGGAGCCAGAACTGCATCATAAATGGTAAGCCGCACACATTGAAATGGGGTGTTCCTCTAGGAGTTCAATGATTTCAACTTTTGGAGACTTATTAACTGTGTCTTTTTTCATTGCTCCATCCCCTTCTCTTTTGCAGGCACCCGTATGAGAAAAGGGGATCCTGTTTTCCCAGACCAGGAGGAGGATGCTTCCGATTATGTGTTTCCCGATGGACAACCCTTCTCCCCAAGCAATCGCCGGCCTGGCAAGTTTGTCTTTGTCTGGCAGACGTGGGGTAAGTTGCTGTTTGGACCCTTAGGTGGGGAAATGCCATGCATTTCAGTACTTTCCTTCTTCATTACGGGTTATGATCACAATTGAGCCCCAAAATTTTGTTGCTAAGCAAGACGGTTGTTAAGTGACTTTTGTCCCTGTTTTATGACCTTTCTTGCTACATTTCGGAAGAGACTCACTGCAGTTGTTAAGTTAGTAACACATTTGTTAAGTAAATCTGGCTTCCCTATTGACTTTGCTTCGCCAAAAAAATCGCAAAAAGTGATCACATGATCTCTGGGATGCTGCAGCCATGATATATATGAGTCAGTTGCCAAGCATCTGAATTTTTATTATGTGACCATGGGGATGTTGCAACAGTCATGTGAAAAACTCTCTTAGGTCACATTTTTCAGTGCTTTTGTAACTTTGGACAGTCACTAAACCAATGGTCCTAAGTTGAGCACTACCTGTACTCCAGCTTAGCAACTTTAGACTTTAACTTTAACCTTAGACTGTCTACTATTGACCTCACCCCTTTCCTAAGAGGTCTGTAGGGGGCATGCATAAGCGCACCAACGTGCCTACCGTCCTTGTCTTATTGTTTCTTTTATTTTTTTATTTTTCTTATATGTATCCATGTATTCATAACTATGTTTTTACTTATACCTATTATCTTATAAGCAATGGACAATAAATAAATAAATAAAAAATAAAACTTCTACAGCATGGCTGTCAAACTCATGGCGTCACACTGCTGTCATGTGACTTTTCGCGACGTTCTTCCCCTTCGTGGAGCTGGGGTGGGCGTGGCCTGTGCATGATGCATCCGGCTTGTGGACTGCCAGTTTGACACCACTGTTCTACAGTTTCTGAATCCATACATTGTACTCAAGTGGTGGTTTGTGTGTGATTCATGATAAATGTTTCTTTATATTTCTTTAAAATATTTTTATGCTGTCTGTCATGCTAACGATATTCAGGCGGGAAACATCAACCGTATACACGAGTGGAAATAAAAGTAGGCAAATCAGAAAGAAAACTAAAAGAGTGATTTATATTTAATCACATAAAAGGTATGAAGTGCTCAAACGGTACCATCATGAAATGGCATACGCCACAGAGACTGAACATGTTTCAGGACACATATGAAAGTGAAATAAAAGGGCATATGATAAGGAGAAAGCGTTCCACAGCAGAAAAGAACCCTTCCTAATTGACATAAAAAGAAAATCCACAGGATTGTGGCACAATTAGGAAGGTCTTCACTGTGACTGGGAAGATTTAACTGTGACAGTATGCTTGTTGTGTTGGACAGCACAGAAACGGAGCTGCTGTAAAAATGATTTTTCTTAAAACTTTCTTGAATATTTAAGAAGTAGTGCTTTACATTAAAAAAAACATATAGAGAAAGATAACCTCCCTTTGAAAATTACTTCCTAGTTACAGGTGTTTAATGATTGCCTCAAATAGTGACCATTGGCAAATAAAACAATAATAAAAAAATTCATTATGAGATTGATAAAGGTTGGTCAGTTTCAGGCAACAACCATTGGAGGGTTGGAATCAACTAATTAAGGTCACAGATGAGTTTGTTAATCTGCAGTTATTTTCAGAGATTTTCAGAGAAGTGTTGCTATGTGGAGAAAAGCAGTTCAGGAAGAAATAAGTTGTTTAAGCAATCTCTCTGTTCTGTCAGAGGGCAAAAAAAGAAAAAAAAACAGGTTGCCATAGAATAGAATTTTATTGGAATGAAAAGCACCAACTAGTGACTTTTGTAGCATCTTTCTCTCTCTTTCTCTTTCCCTCTCTCTCCTTCCCTCCCTCCCTCCCCCCCCCACACACACTCACTTAGTGATCATATCATTTAATGACTGAGTGGTCAAAACCAATTGCAGTCATTAAATGAGGACCATCTGTATTTACATGATTTAGCTTTGAGATATGAGTTTCCTTACGAAATTAGTATGATTAGTATTGTTTCTTTTCCAGACAGCTTGTAGATAATAGATAGATGATAGATAGATAGATAGATAGATAGATAGATAGATAGATAGATAGATAGATAGATAGATATGGAGGGAGGGCGGGAGGGAGGAAGAGGTATCAGCAAATGACTTTTAGAGGTTAATACAAAAAGTGTTCTGGTAAAGTACTGCTTATTTGTACAGCACTTGAAAACACAAGATCCCTACTAGAAAATATATTTGATAAGCTACTTAATCTATGGGGACTCTTAAATATCTTACTACATTATTTTACATTCCTATTTTATTTATTGAAGTTAAGTTATATTCCTGCTGTCTGAACTGAAAAGGTGACTTATTATTACCAAGCTTTAACTACTTCTCCAGGCTTCTCAAACAAAAAGATTGGCCAATGGACATGCAGGTTAGGAATCGCAGGAGCAGTTGGTGCTACATCTGGAAAGCATCTACTTCTGATCTAAATTACACCAGGAGGAAGGACAGTTTCCCTTCTCAACTTAGGAAGTGTTATGTCTATTATCTTCAACATTGGCGTTTCTCCCATATTCTTTTTCTCCCTGCAGGGCAATACTGGCAAGTGGTAGATGGTCCCACCTCCTCATTGACCATTGAAACAGCTGATATTGCTTTAGGCTCCTATACCATGAATGTGGCAATCTATCATTACCGGGGACGTGAGAAATTCATTCCTATTGGTGGTATCTCATCTCAGTTCAGCATCACTGGTAAATATTAATGGACTCAGCTGGGGACAGTGCTTGATAAACTTGGGGATTATGTGACATTGTCTCCTGCTTTCTGCAGTTAGCCATCTAAAAGATATCCAAGGGTTCCATAATAAAAGCTAGAAAGGCTGGGCTGCTTTGTATACTAATTCCAGCTGTCTTTTGATTAACACAGAGAAACTGCTGGACTGATAACAAAACAGTTAATTGTGGAGTAACCAAATTGGATTCCTGAGAGGAATGGAGCAAATTTGTTTTAGAAAAGCTGCCCCACTGATGATGTGACCTTGTTTGATAATGAAACATCTGAAAGAAAACAACCAAGCTCGGAGAGCACCAAAAACTCCAGAAAAGCTGCTCATTCCCTCCAAATTAAGTTTCCATGCCCACTGTTGATTTTCTGCTTCCTTTCCCAGACCAGATCCCATTCCAAGTGAACATTGCACAACTTCTTGACCCCGATGCGACAGACAGTCGCTTTGTGCGAAACCGAGCCATCTCCTTTGCTGTGCAGCTCCATGATCCTAGTCAATACCTCCATGATGCCGACATCTCTTACTCCTGGGATTTTGGTGACCAAAGCGGAACCCTGATTTCTCGATCAACCATGGTCACTCACACTTACCTTTCCACTGGTACCTTCAGCCCTCGCGTGGTGGTTCAGGCTGCCATTCCTGTGGCCTCATGTGGAGGCAGTACTTCAGAAGACCCATTCATCATCCCCACAACCCTCACGCCCACCACCACTCCGAGTGGAACTACGGTTCAAGCTTCCAGTATGTTTTCCACTATAAATAGCATCACTGGGGCAAGCACTAAAGAGGCTGTGACTTCTGGTAAGTACTCATCTGCTTAGCTGATTTTAAGCCAGTGTCCCATCTATTGTCAGATATTTCAAACTCGGGTTCTCTACCAGGACTAAATGTACTTTTCAAATAAACTGGGATATAGCTAAGGAGTTGACATAATTTGTTTTGTGTCTAGAATGAATGTTCAGGTCCAAGGTAGAAGTGTTAAGAGCTTTTAATAGGAAGTGGAACAACAACATTGTACTACAGCAGTAGAAAATTGAAGAGTGTTTTTCAACATCTTCTAGAAAAAAATGGAATGTGAAGAGGTCCCCAGTTGATCAGCTAAAAGACGATTGTCCATCTTTTCTAATCTTCAAAACCATTAAGAACCTTTTTTTATATGATGTAATAATCTCACTCTCATTTCACACTGGATGATGAATCCAAACAAGAATGTAGAACTTTGGGGGATGCTTGTTTGTTGTTTGTTTGTTTTGCTGCCCATCTCTAGAAGGTTAAAAATGTTTTTACAAGTTGGGCATTAATGGTTAACAACGAATAGGATAAAAAGGATCAATAGATAAATGGGACGGAGGTAGGATTCCTTAGAATCCTTTCCAAGGGAAGCCGAGATTTGGGGAAGCTTCTTAATGTAAATAAGAAAACCTGGAAACATCAAATGTTCCTGCGGTGAAAAAGAGTTCAGTTTTTATTCTGCTCCTATATTTTTTCCAAATTTGAATAATTTTTCACTTTGATCACACTAGAACACTATTCAAGGATTTTCATACCAAGAATGTCCTTAAGCATTTATATCAGGGGTATCCAATCTTGGCAACTTTAAGACCTGTGGACTTCAACTTCCAGAATTCCCCAGCCAGCCATGTTTAGTTGAAGTCCACAAGTCTTAAAATGCCAAGATTGGACACCCTGATCTATATTCTGATTTTAAAAACTTGAATCCACAAAAGTGCTTCTGAATGTTATTGGAATATATATATTTCCCAGGCAAAAATTATCTTTGACACTCCATATTTTCAGTGGCACTCATATTCCTTGTCAGCCTTTGCTGACCTACCTGTATTGGATTCCCATGAGTCTGCATAAATCACAGCCTGACAGATCTTGAGAACATCCATTTGGGAAAGGTTCCAAGTTCATGAAACAATCCTATTGCCAAGCTGATTTCATCAACAACTAGCCTATGCTAAACTGAATGGGAAGATTTATATAAAATAATAAAATTCAGGGTTCAAACCAGCCCTTAATGGAACATGTTATGAATTATAGCAGAAGAACTGGGTCTTCTAGTACAGTCTTTCAGTAGGTTGCAACTGTCCTATAGATAGAAATTATATTTATTACCTTTCCTGCATAATCTCTCACTCTGTTTCTTCTAACCCACTTACCTTTTGCATCTTCAGTCCCGGCTTCTGTGACTTCAGTCCCTTCCACTGTACCGCCAACAGTAACTGAAGAGGCAACATCTGTAGCCACAGTTCCTGCCGCAAACATCAGTGCTGGGCCTGAAGAAACAGATTTGGCGGCTGCTTCTGTGGAACCTGCAGTTGTTGCATCATTTGATGCCACTGAAGACAGTGAGGGTGTGACTGTTGCCATGTCCGCATCTCTCCCAAATACCACGGCATCTACCGCAACATCTGAGTCTCTACCAGGCTCTGTGGCTCCAGGTTCTTCATCTACAATAGCACCTGAGAATGACCCAGGCACATCAGAACCCACTGTTTTGTCCCCCGTTGCATCTACAATTGTCCTTTCAGGTATTCGATAACACTTTTTTAAAAATCACAGCTAGTGTCTCTGGCAGGAGGTAGGCCTGGCAAGAGATTCCTTGTGCCTCTGAGAATAGCCTACTTCTTTTGGCTGTGATTTCTACCATTATCTGCATGTGAAGGGTTTAGAACAAAGAATCCCAGTTGAGGCTCATCATAGGAAGTTTTAGAAGCCAAGAATGGAAAACTATTTGTAGGGGAAAATATGATAGGTGAATGATCTAAATCAATTGGGGAAACAGGTCACCATCTGAAGCTTCTACAAAGTTTCCTCTGATTAATTATTGTTTCTGATTGATTAAAAAGGTAATTTTAGGGCAGTTCTAGAGCAGAGATGAGGCCCTCCACATACTGCTCAGAGTATTTCTTGCTGCTGGCCATGCTAGACAGCACTTCTAGGATTTGTGGTTCAGGAACATTTGAGGGACATGAGGTTTTCAGCCCATATGCAGACAGCATATGTAATGGGAAGAAGGAATGACCTTGAGACTCAAGAAGAAAAGTCACTACCAAGACAATGGTCAGGTAAAAGAAAATCGAGTCCAGGCCAGAATTTTAATCTGAGAAAACATCTCAAGATAAGGGGAGGGAGGGGAGAAACACTTGCAGACTTCCAAGGTTCTGTTTCTACGAGCTTATAATAAAAGCAATATTAGCCTGCATGACTTTTCTCTCCTAGACCGGATTATTTTGAAAGGCTGACATCATGACAGTGTTCCTTTTCTTGAATACCCTACTACTGCCCTCCCCAGCTGGATCCCATCTGATGTTAGGATTGTGTATTCAGTTTCTTCAAATTGTAGTACAGGGGCGTCAAATCCACATCATTCCGGCAGTGTCAGGTAGCGTATCGGGATTTCCCCCCCTTTTTGCTAAACCAGATGTGGGAGTGGCCAGCACGTAACGCATCCAGCCTGCAGGTGGAATTTGACAGCCCTGCTGTAATACTTCGGAAAGCATCAGGTTTGTGATGAATCCAGGTGCTTCATCAGAATGGCCAAACTTGTTGTCAAATAAGCACCACCATTTGCATATGTATCTGTGACATTATGAATACAGACACAGATAGACAAAAGGGACGGATTTCATCCATATATTTCATGTTTCTCCTCAGTCCACCTCCTTATGCCTTAGCAACATTAACCTATTCTAATCAGTTATTGTATTCCTGTTGCTTATCCTAAACAGGAGTAGATAACCTCGTATCCTCTAGAGATTTAATTTCAATTGCCATCCGTCCACCGGCAAGAGCTAGGGGCAAGGGTTGTCAGAAGCTGTGGCCCAAAACATCTGGAAAGCACTAGTTTATTCAATTTCTGAGGCAGTCCATTAAATTTATGGCTATCCCTTCCAGCAAATACTATTTTTGAGATGGAGACAATCTGAAGTTATGGGAGAACACTAATAAGCCTTTATCTATGAATATTGTAATATATTTCCAGTATTTTTTCCCCAGTAGATAACTCTGAAGATACAGCAGCCATCAATCCAGTGGGTTCAGTTATGCCTGCCACAGGAACAGTCGCAGGAGATGTGGTACAGCTCCTGGTGAAACGCCAAGCACCCAGTGGATGCCTCCTCTATCGTTATGGAACCTTTGCCACTAATCTGGACATCATCCGTAAGTCTAGGGAACGATGGGTAATAGGAACCATTGAGTACCCACACCAATTAGGCCAGAGGCTGTTGGGCATCATTAGGCAAGTAGGGTGGACCTAAACCACATGCAGAACCATCTATCTTTAGGTGACAGAATAATGTGATCACCATAAGACGGTCTACCTCAATCCAATCTTTGCCACATATTAGGTTCAAAGCTAGCAGAGAATTGTGGTCAGAGCATATTTACAATAGAAGGCAAAAATAATATGACATGTCTGGGGCTAAAAGTTACACAAGGTGTTCTGTGAAAGTTAAAATGTCCATTCCAGACTCTGTTTTCTAAATCTAAAAGCAGGTCCATTTTGTGCCATCTTTGGTGCTCCCCAAGCTTGGTTGCTTGCTTCTTCACTGCTGATGTTACTTTATCGGGTAATAAAACAAATAATCAAGTTCAGAGAGTACCAAGGACTCCACAGATCAATCCTGAGCTACCAATAGTCTCTTCTGTTGGAACCATGTCCTTTTTATTTGAAAAATCAAACATTTTCTTCCAGTTAAATTTGGTTTGTAGAGGCCAGGTTTAAAAGGCCTCCACATACAGGAATGATTCACAGGATGGTGGGGAGGGGGAAATGTAGGACATCTATGCCGCCTAAACATTTCTGTGTTCTCTTTTATTGCAGAGGGCATAGAGAGTGTGGAAATTGTGCAGGTAATGCCACTGATGCCCGCTATTGCTGAGAATGCAGTAGATCTCACTGTGACCTGCCAGGGAAGGTAGGTTTCATAGCTGAAAATAACGGCTCCTACCTTCTTAAAGTGGTGGTTGAAGCATGTGGGGCCATGGAGCAGAAAGAAAGGATATTGGGACATCCAGCAACAGGAGCTGTGAAACAAGCCCCTCAGAATGATGGATGGTGGGAAAGATTTTTGAATAGCAATATTTGAACAGTATAGCAGTCATGTGGAAATCTTGCCAAGGGGAGTGTTCATCATATGTATGATTCTTGGGAAGGGAACTGGCCCTTTTTGATGGAAGGACTAATAAATAGACTTTTTTTCGTTTGTAGCCTCCCTGAAGAAGTCTGCACAACCGTTTCAGATCCTGATTGTGTGATAGTCCAGGAGAGTGTGTGCAATCCTGTTCAGCCAAGTCCAAACTGCCAGCTTGTTTTGCGCCAGGCCTTCAACCAATCTGGCCTCTACTGTGTCAACATCTCACTGGCTGATGCCAACACCTTGGCTGTTGCCAGCACCCAAGTCAGCGTTCAGAGTAAGGCCCACTATTCTATGGTGACCCTAAGTCTTCTGTAGGAAACGTTCCTTCTGTTTCTCTTCATGTTATCAGCAGTTTTATTGCAATCCCTCCTTCTAATAGGCTGACAACCAGAGGCCAAACATAATGGTTGGGTTTATGCATCATTCTAAGCCACAATTAACAGCCACAATGGCTAAGCTGACATACATCTAAGCTAAAAACAAATAAATTGTGTTATGGTTTAATCAACATGTGTCAACCTAATCAATTTCTCCCTAGTTTTTTGCTCTTTGTGAAGCATGATAAAGTTGAGGTAGAGTTACTCACAATCATGCTTGTTTATTTTTCCATTAGAAATATAGGTCTATTCTAAAGGAATGGTTTGTCCCATATTTCTAAAGGAACAGCACACAATCCTTATTATAAACATCACTAAATACCAATTCCTCTGTTTCTTTTAGCAGAAAGAAATCAAGCTTCAGCCCAAATAACATTTGTAGTTGGAGTACTGCTGGTTATTGCTGCCATGGGAGCTGCTATCTATACCTATCGGTGAGTCTACTCCCATTCATATTTGGGTTGTTCATCATTAGCCAGGAGTGAATGTACTATGTATATATTATATACTAACTTAGGAGCTACAGTAGCTACTAACATCTGACTGAAGATAGGACAATCTGACATTTCCCATCCAAGCGCAAGAGCTGCGGGTTAAATCCTGGCCTAATGTTCATATTCTGCTTTGGTTAGGAGATGATGCAAGGGGATCTGTGCTTTTGCTGCTCACCCACAAAAATCAAGTCCTTATGGCATCTGGGATGGATCTGAAATAGCAAGGTGATTAATCTTTGGAGCATGTTAAGTTACTGCATCAGAACAGTGAAAAGAGTATCTGGCTGGACGTTGACCAATAATGACTCTCCAAGATTGCAAGCAAAGGTTTGCCCTGTAGTTACAATCCTTGAGCTAGGCATGCCGCAGATGTGTTCTGCTATAAGTACAGACTTCCTTCCCTCTATTAAACTCTTCATTATGTACTTTGACATTTAGAGAGGCAACAGTAGAGATGGAGCAGCTTTTTACTAAGGTGAAATCAGTAACATGGGCAATTTGCCTAGACACATAGCAAACGAGTTACAGTAATTTGATTTGTGAAGCTTCTACACAACAAATATTCCTCCCCAGAATTTCATTAATCGCTCTCATTGGCTATCTTGTTTTTTTCAGGGCTTGTTATAGTATCTTGCAACTTATTCCTTAGGCCTTCTAGGTACTATTCCAACTAAAACCTAACCACTTTGAATGGCCATTCATTCTTGTCGTATTGTTTATGGCAGGCATTTTGCTGAGTCCACCTGGTGGAGGTTTTTATCCCTCATAGGGCTGTTGAACAGCAGAAGATTAAATCTTTACAGGTTGAGCTCTTTTCTTTTGCCAGACAAAGAATGTTAAGAATTCTTGTTCAAAAGAGCAAGCAGAGTAAGGAACATGGAGATGCTTTGGGTGCTCTCAAACGTCAATGCACTCAAGATTGTTACTAATGTCTTCCTTGGTTACAGGCATGTGAGACACATCCCTCTACGGGCCATGATGTCTGCTGGCACTTCTCCAAGGAACTGGTTTCCTGACCGCACAGCTGTACGCCTCTTCCTTGGCCAGGCGTTTGGCCGGAGGGCCAGTGGGGAAAGCAGCCCCTTGCTCAGTGGTAATGTCATCTAAATGGAAGTCAACAAGGCTGGCAAACTAAAAACTGAACACGTTGAGCCCTGATTCAGAAAGGAAATCATGCCCCCTATATTTCCCTTAAGCTGATGTTCTTCTGATGCCAGCTGAGTAAGCTTCTCAGCCACTTTGAGGTGCCATCTCAGTGCCTGCCTGGGTGGGGAGATACAGACAGCACCGGAGTGTAGTCATTGTTAGAGCATCACAATTGCATTCAGCCTGTGCCATGCTGGTCCTAGGGAAGAAAAATGGTAGTTAAGACAGCTGTTCCTTCGGCTTTCTGACCTACTTCGTTGGGTTGAGGAGAAAAACAGTAATGTAGTTTTGGGATTGTTCATTTTTAAATTAACGTCTTACAATTGGCCACCTCTTCTGACAATTGGTAAGAGGGTTAACCCTGTTCACCAGTTACTGGCCATGTTATTAAATAGACCCTCCCCCAAATGGGGCTATGTTAAAACTCAGTCTCCATTTTATCTTCTATGCCTCAGAACTAAATGGGGGAGTGAGTCCTGGTAAGAAAGACACGAGAGAGAATAATATCATCTCTACCTTGTCTGCAGTGACATGAGCACCAATCAGCAACTGCAGACTTTTATTTTTTCCAAAAAAGATAAAGGAAAAAAAAGGAACCAGCAGCACAAAGTGACAGTACTCTGTCATGTTTCAAATGGCTCACATCTGCTTCTAAGACATCCTTAGTAGCATATTGCTGTTATGCATAAGCATTTCCCAGGGAAGAGGCACATAGGTTTAACCCGTGTCATGCAAACTCAAGAGAGAACCAATCAGATGTAGGCTGGTATCATTTAAGCCAATGGAGCATCTCTGTATTTTTTTAATTTTTGTCTGTCCATCTTTTCTTTAAAAAAACACAGTATCTCCTTTCTACACCATGAAATATATCAAAAGTTTGATGGACTACTTCTCAGCGTGATGTTTTTCTATGCAAGGTGAGCCACTTAAGTGGGGAAAAGCAGTCAAATTATGACATCCCATTTGCTAGCTGAAGGACAGTTGAGAACCTGGTTCTAGAAACTGGTCGGTACCAACAGGACACTTCATAAGGGAATGGATTTCCAGCTGCCTCATTGATACTGCATGTGAGCAAGATACCAGAGCTCTAACTGGGTAGTAGTGGCTTCTGGGGGACAGAAAGAGGAGTAGAAACAAGACACAAAAGCACTCTTGGGCAATTCTGGAGGTGGAAATGGGAATGAGGGTGGCTGCATTTCACAAAACAAACTTCACAAAAGTTTCTTCTAAAAAGGTGCTAGAATTGAGAACGGGGGAAAGGACTGATATAAAGCGACCATTAATATCTGCAACCACTTTATAGAGCCTCGATAGCGCAGTGGTTAGTGTGCTATACTGCAGGCTACCTCTGCTGACTACCGGTTGCCTGCAATTGGCAGTTGAAATCCCACCAGGGTCACAGTTGACTCAGCCTTCCATCCTTCCAAGGTGGGTAAAATGAGGACCCAGATTGCTGGAGGCAATAGGCTGACTCTGTAAAACCGCTTAGAGAGAGATGTAAACCGGTATATAAATCTAAGTGCTATTGCTATATTCTTCAGAGAATACAGTCAGAGAATAAACTTCAGAGATTCCTGCGAAATTGGATGCCTGGGAAGAGTAGTATGAGGCAAATCAAAGTGGACAAAGGAATCCACAATTTATATGAACAATAATTCCCAGGTCAGGGCATGGTCTAGATTCTAGGCCTAGGACAGTGATGGTGAAACTATGACATATGTATCAAAGGTGACATGACATGTTTTGAGTGACATGTCAGGTTTATCAATATCCGACAACTATTCTCAAAAGTAGGCCCTGTTCTCACACAGTTTTCTGGGGAACTCTGAGCCATGTGGCACACACCGTTCCCCAAGGCTTGCAACCCCTCCCTTGAGGGGGGCACATGCTGGCCTTTTTGAGTGGCAGTGGTGGTGCTACTCAGGCTGAAGGGAAGGCCTAGGCCTCTACTTCACCGCCATGCTGAGCTGCCACCAAGTATCTCTGCTCATGGTGGCCTGGGGGGAGAAGTGTTTGTCTTGCTTGGTGATAGTGGTGGTGGTGGGGTGTGTGTGTGTGTGTGTGTGTGTGATGCACCAGCAGAATCAAGTTAAGCATTTTCCAAATTTTTGACAAGCCAAAAGGCTGGCCATTACTGGCCTAGGGTTTCTTGGATAGCAGGCAAGGCAGGGTTTGCTGTGGTCCTAAATTTCTGGAAACGTTCTGGAATGCAGTGGGAAGAGTAAGCCATCTGTTAGAGTGAAAGTCATTTTAGCACATAACCGTTCCTACTCCAAAACAGAATAGTAATTTGACACAGAGTAATTTAATACGTAAAGGCAAACCGTTATATAGGGGTGGATAGACTTCCTTACAAATTCTGAAATAGGGGGAAGAGGCTTTGCGATTGAAATGATATGCTTGGCTTGGTAATCTAAGACTGGTTTACTAAGACTGTAATCTAAAGCTGGCCTTGCCTTTTCTAAATACAGATGGACATCTGTATGAGCAGCTACAAGCCATTTGGGCACAATAACCACCAAAAGCAGATTAGCCATGTTGCTATAGTAATATGAAGACTTTCTGCATGGCCATATAACAAAACCTTTGGGAAAAACAAAAACTGCCATGGCTGTGCAACAAGGCTACTCATCCTAATGAGGGTTTTCTGCTTCATTACATTTGTATCATTGTCAGCAAAAGTAAAATTGGGGTTTATCAAGTTTCACTTATTTGTACTTGAGGGTGAGATAAGTCCAAAGGCAGGAAATCACTGAAGTCGATTCAGTTGATAAAAAGTTCTGATTGGGAAGATTTTTGAATTATCAGGGATGATTTGTCCCATTCCAGCCTATTATTGTAAGGTTGTTTTGGTTCTTCCTGAAAACCCCCAAAACAATTTGAAAACTCCCAAAACAAGTGAAAAAAATTACAGCTCTACTTTAAGAGGCCAAGAATGTGATACCAGAAAATTAGACACATTGCATGATGTTATAGATAAATAAATTACTTTCTTGTATCCTTATTTCATACCACATTCATTTGGCTGATTGCAAAAACCCCACAAATTATTAATGTGAAGTGTTGAAAAATCAGCCAAACCCTTTCCCCCTGGAAAACCCTGCTGGTGTGGTTAGAGAGAAGGTGAGGCCAGTGTTTCCACAAACTGACCAATAATTCATCCATAAGCCCCTGAGAACCAGAACATCTTAAAAAACAAATTAGCTTCACAACACTTTCATTTTACAGCCAAGGTAGAAATAATTCACCATAGCAACATCGCCTGGAAAAGTTAGTATCTGAATTGCTGGGTGTGGAATTAATTCTTCAACTATGTTGAAGGCTGCTCATTTTGGGCCACAACAACCATTTTTGGTATACAAAATCTTCCATTTTCTAATTAACCCTTCTCTCATCAGGCATCCTTGACCTGTGATCATTGGTCAAGCTGGTTCAGGGATGTGAAAGAAGTAGCCCAAAACACATTCAGATTGATCCAAGCTTATGAGAGATTCCAATCACACTTGGCTAAATAAAGTGTTAAATTCAATAATTCAAGATTTTGTGAGGGCCCAAGTCCCAACTGGACTAAAATTTGGACTAAAACTTTTATAATACTGTATTACTTTGCAGCTGAATTAACAGAGGGATAGATTACATAAAGTGCTGATATTACTTTATAATCCCTTGGTAAGACCACACTTGGAAGAATAATAAAAAATGTAAATAATAAATAAATACTACATCCTGTTTTGGTCACCATGATATAAAAAAGATATTGAGACTCTAGAAAGAATACAGAGAAGAGCAACAAAGATGATTTGAAGCTGGAGGCCAAAACTGTTCTGACCCAGGTTTTGTCCAAATTAAGGAAATACAAACTGAATGTAAAATCAAACCTTTTTTAATGCGATACTGGGAATTTCTTGCATTCCCAGCCAAGACTCATTAGACACAATTCTCTGATATAAGCTCACGCCTTTCAGGGTTGTAGAAGGCTGCCGAGAAACAGAAGTCCAATTACTTAGAATATATATCAACAGAGGTTCCAGCAAAGACAAACCAGAGTTTGCAAGGCTTCAATGAGGAATCAGAATCTAATGAACTTCTTTGCCTCCTGCAAAGAGCACGTCACCGAGGACTGACTTTTATCCCAGATGGGAGGGGCAACCACCTCCCAGCCTTACTCCCGAGTCGACCCTGCTGCTTCAGCTGCTCTCTCCTAGCAGCCCTACGCACATGCGCACTAGGAACAGGCTCCTCGGGGTCCTCTGCTTTGCTGTTGCCAGTCTCCAAAGATTCCGAAGGTAGCACCCCACACTCAGATGGTCCTGGCCTCATTCCTGCATCGGATGCAGGACCCTCGTCCAAGTCCTTGCCAGATTCCCTGACTGGTTCCCTTTCGTCCTTATTGTCCGATACCTCTGCCGTCTGCACCATCTGCCAGCGAACCACAACAAAAATATAATGGTTGCTGGAATTGGGCATGTCTAGTTTAATGAAAAGAAGGACTAAGGGTGACATGATAGCAGTCTTCTAATATATCTAATGCCACAAAGAAGGGGGTCAACCTATTCTCCAAAGCACCTGAAGGCAGGACAAAAAGCAATGGGTGGAAACTAATCAAGGAGAGAAGCAACCTAGAACTAAGGAGAAATTTCCAATTAATCAGTGGAATGACTTCCCTCCAGAACTTTTGGGTGCTCCAACACTATAGGTTTTAAAGAAGAGATTGGACAATCTTTTGTCTGAAATAGTATAAGGTTTTTTGCCTGAGCAGGGGTTGGACTACTAGAAGACCTCCAAGATTCCTTCCAACTGTGATTCTATTACTATCACCAAGACCGAATAAAGTTTGTGCGAGACCAAATGCAGAGCATCGAATGGAGACCATGCTGGTGCCACCAACTGTTGTGTTCCTGCTACAGTGTTGGAGACAGATCTCTTGTTCTCCTTCAAGCACTTCCCATGTCATACCGTACTATAATTTGAATAGAGGATGCAAGAGCTCAGATTCATTCCTTATTTCATAACAACACAGAAGCATCGTTAAGTCCAATAAAATCTCTGTAAATGCTAACTCTTTTAGGTAGCCTTGTCTTGCTCAGCAGGCCATGAAATATTCTCTGTCTGATGTATTTTATTTTCCAATGTTTTTGTTTCCATCTTCCCTTCGTTTTCCCAGTTCATGCTGGTATGTTGAGAGCTGTGTTTGATGTTGTTTTAAAACACACTGAAATAACATATCAAGTTTCCTAATTATCAGTAATGAACAATGCCTACCTTGTGCTTTTTCTCTGGAAGCTCTTGAACCATCTGCCTCTTATTTCCATTTTAATCTCAGAACTCTCAGTGTAGCTCCCAACTGAATGGGATGTGAACCAATTTTCCCCAGTTACATTCTGACATTCTAACCAGGTTGGGGCTGTGCAGGGCTTCTGATTCAAGTGGGAAGAGGCACTTGGGAACATGCAAAAGCGCAAACACAGGGCTTGTTTGCAGCTCATGAAAACAGGCATGGTGGTTTCCAGAATCTTGGAAACCATAGATATCAGCCTATTGTACCTTTGTGACAAATATCTTTGGTTTAAAATGGCTTTTCCCACATGGCCCTGCAATACAGACATCAATGTCATTGTTTCATTCTATGAATCACTAAACAAAAAATAGCACTGCCAGATTCTTTCTCTGTGTGAATAAATGGACAACTGCACTTTTATTGTGCTAAAAATGGAAGTATGGAAAGGCCTTATTTCTTTAAATATGATTTGTTCATTGTTTTTGGCATCCTGATTTTCCTCTCAAGAAAGATGTGGCCTCTCCCAAGATACTATCTGAAATCCTATCTCCCATCCCAGGTCAAAAACATTACAACCAGGTCTAACAAGCCACAGTCTTCCTTCTTTATTGCACAGCTCTCCAGCAGTGGAAGTTTTACTGAAGAAATTGTGAGGGAGAGAATGATTCATACATCACCAGCTACGATTTGTTCACTGAACCAATAGTGTGACTGGGTTCACGCTAAGCTATAAACCAGTGTTTACAAAGCAGAATGGCTGCACAGTTACAAACAAACCACGCTAATGTCTTAGAATAAGGTGAACCCAGCCTCCTCTAATTCATGAAAACTAAATGCTCTATTCTTAGCTATCAACAGTTGGCCCCTAAAGCTTGTCCTTCCAAAAGATAGACCTGAGGCATTATGGGGATAAAATTAGCAAAAGATGAGGATGATTTCAGAGGAATGGGATTAAGCTCTTCCACTCTTTCTGTTGCATCATATTCTTCTTTTTATGGATGTCTTGCAACATGTTGAGTCTTTACACAGCTGTAGTGCTGTATGCCTAGAAATGTCATCTGGAGAAGAATGCTAGCAATCTTCTATTGATTTTTCAGGATATGTTCCAAAAGAGAGCATAATTCTAATGCAAATGAATAAGCAATACATTATACCAAAATAAAAAGCAGCCTTCTGACTTTTATAAATTGATAAGTGAAAAACATTCTTGACTATTGTTCAGTGCCCCTTAATCTTACTGAACAAGTTTTTCACACACTTGGTACTAAAAGCTATCCCAATCCTTGACAGACAGAATTTGGGATGACTAAATCAAACATCAAACCAGCAACTGTGAAAAACTATAATGCTTGCTTTTACCCTATTATTATATTATTATCCCTGTGTAATCTTACATTACCTTCTTGCACATAGTATAGTGAAGGAAAGCGAGAAAAGCAGAAAATCCATACCGACAGCTTTACAAATCCAATTAAGGCTTTCACCGTGAACAGATATACCAGCAAATGTGCTGGTCTTCAATTTTTCATCCTCTGTACAACTGCACCACATTGCATGAATGTTTCATGCTTCTGTGCATATCCTATTGCACGGTTGCAAGCAGTTACAAAGCCAGTTTGCACAAAACTTGGGGTGTATGTGTGGGAGAATACTGTGGCTCTCCAGTTGTTGCTGTACACATCATTCACCACTGGCTGTGTTGATTGTTATGTTGAAGTTCATGACTCCTGAAGGGCTGCTCCTGCTGTAGTATTTAATGCCCATATAACGATGCCTGACTGAGATTGTGCTCCCAGAATAGCAGGTAAAATGAGCCAATGGTTAAGATTCCATTTCACTGTCTTTTGTGAGTCAGAAATCTGGTAACGTGCCTTGTTTCATTTTCTATGACTCTGACCAAAAGGCAGATAACGTTTTAACAACTGGGAAGCCCACCGTCTAACTGCTAATTTCTGCTTATAGCCAAGAAAACTGACTACAGTGGAAAAAACATATCCAAGCCCAGCCCTTTATTACCATGTTGAAGCTCTTCTGAGAAAACTGTACAGGGAAGGACTCGGCATGGAATCATAATAAATTAAAAAAAAAAAACGAAGAGGAGAGGAAAGGAAGTGGAGGGGGAAGGAAAGAAGAGCTGGTGCCACCGTTGTCTTTCAGTAGTTACAGCAAGTGCAAAAAGCATAATCTACAAAGAGCAGAATTTGAATGACAAGAGGTAGCAATCTACAGAGGCTTTTTAGTGGGCAAAAAAGGAAGAATTTGGCATCCACACATTAAAAGGGAGACTAGCATAGGCAGGAAACCTGAGGGCACCACCAAATCACAAGGTGCTGCAAAACCTAACGGGGCAGAGAGCCCGAGTTCTCCTGCTTCAGACTAGGAAATTGGCAAGACCGATGTTATGTTGCAAAAGCTAAGAATTCGGATCTCACCGTGCCATGTACTACACAGAAATTTGGCTTCTTCTAATTTGCTATGGAGGGTGGTGACGGAACAGGGCTCTCCTTGTGGCACAAAGCAGCAGGATACCCCACCCGAGGACCCAAAGTTGCATTTTGATGGAGGCAGCTGCTCCCAGAAAGGAACAAAAGCCCCGTTTAGGTCTCCTGGGGTCCCTTTTTCAGGCCAAAAAAGCTGGAGGAACGGGGAGGCGGTGCAATGAGCATCGGAGCTTGGTTCTTGTGAGTTATTCTGATCTGAAAGAAAGACAGACGGAGCAAGATGTGTCAACACTTTAGAGCAGGACTCAGGCCTTTCCTCTTCTTGCCCATCCACACACCCCATATCACAGCTTTTGGATGATTAGAGCAGACCAACCACTACCCGGTTGCATTTCCTCTTCACCAAACTAAGACATAGATAGGTGTCTTTGCAGTCATTACAAGTCAACATTGCCTGGATTGCATGCCATCAATCCATCGAGATAGAGTTTCCAAACCAACTAGTTGATCTTTAAGGCCCTAATTTAAGTCCAGGTGATTTCAAGGACAATTTAGCAGTATCCAGCCTGTTTTAAGTGATACTTTGGTCTTTTCAGTGGACAGGAACCTACCCACCAGACTAGTCCCCACAGGATCTACTGGTAGTCTTGGGCAACTATTTAATTAGTAAGGTGGCTTATTTCAATTAGCTAAGAGTGGCAATTTGAAAACAACCTTCCAGTTTTATGGTGGCTGTCACTTCCTGGGTATTTATTTCTGGGAAATCTGAGGAAAAAAATCCTATAAAATCTGCAATAACCCAGTTGGAGTTGGAACTACTCTCTAGTTTTTTTTAAACTTAAAACTTAAAAAAAAATCTAACCAAAATGGTAGGCTCAGGCAGAGAGAGGGCTAATTCTCTATTCCAAGAATGTGTGATATTTAGGCCACTGGGGAATAAATAACTCTACAATTAAGTCAGAGACCTTGGTGGTGATGGATGTTCCTAGCCAAGAAGGGCTCAGGCTATTGAATTTGCATAATACAACAGCACTTAAAATTATCTGATCAAATATATTATGCAGTCACTTTCTCTTGTTACATGCAGAAATCCTGATAAAGGGAAAATGCTTTAATCATATTCCACTGCATCAATTATACTGCATCCTGATAAAGATCACTGTTGGAAATAAGCATTTATTCCTCATTGTCCAGATATTCCCTGACCAGTGTTGTAAGAAAGCGGTTGGTGGTAAAAATGTTCTATTGGCTATACAAAGAGCAGCCAATGAACATTTGAAGCTTGAGGTTTGCCTTCACATAACATGAACTGACTTAACTTTTAAGATCACTCTTACAACCTTCTATATTGACCAAGAGATAGAACGAACATTTCTCAGTGGCCCTCTTTTATAAAATTTCCTCTCAGAAGGCAAATGACTGGTCCTATTCATAGCTGCTTTCAAGACTGTTAAAAATTCGTCTGTTTTTGATAGCTTTTAATTGGTACTCATTGCTGATGGACATCTTGAAATCATTTTTTATTTGAAACAGTGTAGCTTATATGTATTTTCATGAAATGTCTGCCTTGGTGGATTAGCTTAAAGTAATGAAGCCCTCTCATTAACTGTTCCTATCAATTTTCATTTTCCGGCAACTCACGCATTGCAAGTTTCAGATTTTACCAGAATGCACCAGCTGTGCACTTGAGCTGGTTAGTAAGCCTTCTGTAAAAAGGAGTTCTATGGCCGTACCAAAACAGGACTTCATACCGAATGCTACAAAACATAGAATGTGACCTTAGGAGGTGTGGTGCTTACTGTGCACGGTGCTTGCATCCATGGCTCTCCATCGATTTGCATGGGAAGATGCTTGAAGGTTCTGCAAAAAGGACATGAGAAAAACAGGAAGTTGACATGAAATGATGAATATTCAGATTTTACAGAGCTTCTCATGCATTTATCCAAAGAACAAATACTGAAGATGACAGTAAATATGGGGCACCTTAGTATTGATTTCCTGTCTTTATCTGTCTATATTGCAGCCAGGACCATTACACCTTTGTATCACATATTATCACAGCAATTGTCAGGTGCAAGAAACCAGATCCACGTGTGTAGAGTTCACTAACTACTTCATTGTATTTGGTTTATAATGCAGAAATCCTCCCAAACTGCTTTCCTTTCCATGGACTGGGCAGGAACTCAGCCCTAGGTCTCTTGTAACTGTACAATGATTCAAGGCTAATTCCCCACTTGAGCCCTCCTCCACCAGCCTGGTTGGGCATTTCCCAGCAGCAATCTTTATGGTCAGTATTCTTAGTCTCATATGGCAGATTTGGAGGTGGGATGAGGCTCAGGGATAATGGCTGCCTAAGAACACTCACTGAGTCATCCTATACAATGATATTGATTCAACTCAGCCCAACTAAGAAGGGTGTCAATTACCATTAATAGACAGGTTCACAGGGGCATTATTATTATTTCACATGTACCATGTACATGCCCCCTTTGGGAAAATTGAAGGAAAGGCTGTCAGAATTCCAAACAGAAACTACAAGAGAATACACCCATAGACTTGATGGCCCACCTACCTCAGGGTGATCTCAGAGCACTTAGCCAGCCGCGTGCCTGCATTCTTCAAACCTGTGTAGATCTGTCCCATTTCAAACACACCTTCCAGGCCCACCACCTCCATTCGTCGATCACTCAGATCTGGATAGGGAATTGGAGGGGGAAAAGTGAAAGGTAAGAAAAGTCACCCCATCATCTCAAGCTCTCCTAGAAAGTCCTCACAACAATGTTTCAGAAAGGGTAGCAGCGTATTAATCTAGCTTGGCCTCTTAGAAATCATATGCCATTCTTCATTCACCCTCTCAAGTCATGCCTGCCTTTTTCTGTTGTACCTACTACCAGTACTAATGTCCAATCTACAAGGCTCCAAGCTTTGTACCATCCACCCACTCTCCTGTCTCACCTTGTACACAGTTCTTCAGGATCTCAGCTTCAGTGATGACTTGAGGCTGTGCTGCTCCTCCGGCTGTGCTACGTGCCGCTGCCTCTCCCAAAGGTCTTTTGGTCTCACCCCAGAGGTTGGAACCCCCATGCATGCTAGGAATATTGAGGACAGCTATTCCAGAGAGGGCTCCACTGAGGTCCAGGGACTGCCCACAGCACTTGGTAGAGACATACATGAAAAAAAGGTGAGCAAGATGATAACTGGGTTTTATTTTTAAAAAAATGCAATAATTTGAACAGCACTATAGAATCCAAGTTCTAGACCCATTCCTGCACGGCTGGGTAAATTTGCAGAAATGGCAGTGCTAGGAACAAGGAGTTCGAAAACTCAAGCTTCTTATTGACTCTTTTGCCTGAGATGGAAGTCCTATTACCAAAAATGCAATTGATCATTGTCAAAGAAAGAAAAACACTTTGCACATGTTCATAGGAAACATAATGTGCCAGGCCAAAACAAAACCATTTTGGACCTAAAGCATGACTCTGTGTTAGACATGGCTGCAAAGAATTGTATGCTGGTTACAGGAATGAACAATTTTCCCAATCCAGAACAGCGATCACCTCAAGACCACAAAGGAAATGCTCACCTCTATAGACAAACACTCCTTCAGCTTTTTGCATGTGGCAAAGATAGTCTCCGACGTGGCAAATTCAAAATACCAGAGCTTGTTTTTCATCCTATTAGGAAAAGAGTAAGAGTAGCAGAAAAGGAGCAGTGTAAAGAGGGTGTGTGGTTGAGCCTCACTTCTTCCCCTGGCAAGCACATCCACTGGCAGGACTTGCCAACCAGGAGCCCCCCTCCATGGCAGATATTCACTTTTCACTGCCCAGTGCAGAGACATCCTCTCTGTGTGACTAGCTGTCCTTATATATTCCCAGGAAAATCAAATCAGGGTGTCAAAGGGAGTAGCAACATTTCTAGAGGCAGAGTTGAACACAAAAGTACTAGATCAAGTTTCGTAGGAAGACTTGAGATTTCAGAATTGCCAAAGCAACTTTGAAAAGGAACGGGATAGCAGCAACAGGAACCCCCTACCCACTCTCACAACTGAACTAACCTGCTGTTAAATTTCTCTGGGTATTTCTCTCTCATGACATGAAATCGGTGGGCAATTGAGGCATCCTGAAGAAAAGGAAAGTGAAAAAGAGAAAGTCAGGGTTGAAGAAGTGCTTTGTGGAGATGAGAGATATCTCAGGACAGAGATAACCCTGGGGTTAATTCTCCCCTTCCATTTCTTAAACCCATGAGCACCAACTCTTGGTCATTCCAAAACTACCACTGTCGGGCACAAGTTACCACAACCAATGATAAATAGTTTCAAGCAGAAGCTTTATTGCTAATCATCTATGTTGTAAGAATTTTGCCAGACAAGACTTCTATCCCTTGGGAATGGTCAGATAAGGTTTCAGGGATTCTGGGGAAAGTCAGGCCTGTGACACTTCCTGCAGTGTAAAGACTCTAAGCTTGGCCCACTCTTAACACCTCCCTCCAGTCTACCTGGAGATTCCACCACATCCATCTCCCTGTTACTAAATCCTGCCTCCTCCTTTCTTTTCAGTGCTATGGCTGTTTACGATGGCAATTTTCTTTCTGGACCCACTATCCTCAGGGGCAACATCAAGGTTGCAACAGTCCCAGCATCACTGCTACTCTTTCTCTCAGTATATGTAGAGAATAAATACCCTCTCTTTGCCTTCTTGAGCAAAGAATGACCCTTCTCTTGTGTTTCCATCTGTTCCTACTTACTACGCCAATGGAGAAATAGTTATTGATGATCTCATAGGGCACAGGGTCTCCTTTCTCATCCGGGTTATCTGGCATCACCTGCACTGACCAGCGATCCATCTGTATGATGCTACTTGCTTCAATATCTTTCAGTATCTTTACCAGATTCTCACCATCATAACCTGGGAAAGAGCAGAGCATTAGTTGGGAGAATTAAGGGTCAGTGATTTACGATCACACTATTTAGGAAAGAGTTAGACCCTTAACTCTAAAATCTCTATCATCTGGTCTCTTCTCATTTTGACCAGGCAATTTTCAGCTAAGAATGAATGTATCCAGGCAGTTCACATTCTTTTTCCTTGCTTATATAATTAACACTAATTCACATGCTATTGTTCATATTGGTACTGTGGTTTAAGGGAAAAATTAAGGTTGTTTTCATACTAGCAGCTTAAAAATTTTCACTGCATCACCTATCTATCAGTGAATTGACATAAAGTCTGCCTGCTTTAACTATTATTTTTGGCACAAAAATAGTTGGATAACTCTAGAAGAGGCTATAAATGGCTAGTGTGGAATAACCTAAGCCAGAATGGAGAACAGTTGTGATACCGAGCTAATTTTGTCAGAAGTTGATTCATTTCACATGGATAGCTGTCCTTTTGATAATTTACTCCTGCCAAGAAAGGCAGTGACCATGAGAAGAATGCAGAAATTATACGACTGAGTAAAGATCTGAAATAAGAATGCCCCAGCTGGACTTTATCCCTCTTATTGGCTATATCTTATAATAAATGGTGCGTTATTAATCTTTGGAGTCATATGTTTAACTATGATTATATGAATTCAAACTCTATAAGTTGAGGTTCAGGGTAGAATATAAGGGGAGTCTAATTGTTTATTCTAAATGGAGTTTATTTCAATTTTGACTTCACTTTATTCCCAACTAGCAATAGCAATAGCACTTAGACTTATATATTGCTTTACAGTGCTTTTACAGCTCTCTCTAAGTGGTTTTACAGAGTCAGCTTATTGCCCCCAATAATCTGGGTCCTCATTTTACCTACCTCAGAAAGATGGAAGGCTGAATCAACCTTGAGCCTGGTGTGATTTGAACTGCCAAATTGCAGTCACTACAAATCATTTGCCTAGAAATACTTCTAGACTTCATTTCTAAATGTTTTCCTTAATTTTAATTATTTCATTACAAATTAAAAGTTACAGAATATACAGTAGGAACAGAAAGATGAATGTAATTACAAGTATACACAGCAGAGGTAAAAAGAAACCAACTTAATGAAGCAATGAATTTGAGCTAGTCACTCTCAGCCCTAAGAAGGAGGCAACATCAAACCACTTCTGAAATCTTGCCAAGAAAACTCCAGGGACTAATCAAGGCAGATGCCACGAGTCAACAATGTCCTTAAGGCAGCTTCTCTCCCCAGTATAAAGTAGGGTCTTTCTTTCACTACTTAGTTCCACTTTAGTGAATACTCCAATTCGTAAAAGCAAGGCAAGTGAAAAAATCCTAAACTTCTCTCTATTCTCTTTTTCCCTAAGACAAATAATTTCCCTCCCTACTGCAGTTTAGAATTTTTTGATTAAACTTCAATCTAATCACGCTCTCAAGACTCCAAACTATGTTTTAAATTATCAATTCACTGCTTCTCTGAAACTCACTGGGTCAGAGGTTGATTAGAGTTTCACTATTGTATTTCTTTCCTTAATTGTTGAGATCTTTATATATGCAGAACTCCCGTTAGTAAAAAACAAAAAGGTCTCAGCTTGAACCAGTCATTTCCATTCCTTGGACGAATATGGTATGGTCTAGGATATCCCAGAAATGAGGATGGATTCAGATGTCAAGTTTTGGAATCTCCTGAAATCACAACAGATCACAACCAGAATCTACAACTCCAGAGGCAAATCAACACTAAGCTTATGAGTTTGTTTAATTTTCTCTCAAGTTCCTTCCCATGCTGATTTTCAGTAAACTCACTGGTCATAATCTGAGCTTAGAAGAGATGTATGACAGATGCTCTTCACAAGATCAAAATGAATGTTCAGGCTTTGGGCTTCATAGGTGTAGCAGAAGGAAGCGCTGCTAGGCTTGCTGGAAACGGTTAACTCACCTCCACCCCAACGAAGACAGCGGGCCAGATCATTGCCAGTTCCTAGAGGCAAGACAGCCACTGGCGGCCGACTTGGTAGGTTGGCTTTATCTGAGGAGGAAGAAATGTGAAGATAATCTGGGCATAATTTTTTAGAATTTGGCAATAGGTCTTTCTCTATATAATACCATGAATGAAAAGTTAGGGAAGTTAGTTGACAACCAGTTAGTAGGAATGTAAGCCTGTTAATGGTACTTTTAACGGGCCTTTGGGTTTTGGTGCAAAAATATTGTTTTAATGATCCTCAGCAACCAAGAAACCATAGTCATGTTTCTCAAATATTAATATAATATAAATATCAATATAATAAAGCCAAGATTAATGTGGATTTTTAAAACCATTATATTAGATTTGCTATTATTATATTAAGAATATGGGAATAGATACAAAGGCAGGTTGTGCCTGAAAACACCTCTGTGTCTCTCAGCACAAGAAGTGTTTTATGGACAAGAAATAATAGGCAAACATAAATGGTTAACTTTACGCAAGATAATAAAATTTTGTCAAAGGGAATGTAAAATAAAATCAAGAGAAGACTCGGTAACAGAGGGAATATAGGTGTCAGGGAGAGTTCTCTTATTTACTAATATTAGAGTTAACGTAGACAAAAGACAGTTTGAAATAGAAATGTATACAAATAATGAACATAATGAAATAATAAATAATAAAATAATAAAGGGGTGTGCATAAGTGCACCATCGTGCCTCCCGTCCCTGTCCTATTGTCCCCATTTAATTTAATTGTACCTATTTTCTATATTCTTACTCATGTTTATACTTATACTTATTATTTTGTAAGCGATTGACAAATCAAATAAATAAATAAATAAATTTTTTTATTGAAATTTGAAATGGAAGTAAAAATGAAAGAATGTATAATAAAGTGGGCTAAATTTTTGGTTATAATATACAGATAAATCAACAGGAAAATATATGGTTGAAAGAATTGAAATTAACATTATAATTATTTTAATGACAATTTTTGTAAAATAACACACTATAGGTGTATAGGTGTAGCTAAAAAAATTCTGAATTCAAATACACGTGCTACTTAGAGGACTTTTAAAGATTAACATACAGTTGAAATCAGAGGTTTTACTTTTGGGATTGATGGACAAAAAGTTGGGAAAAAGTCATGGAACTTTGTTTTATGCATGCAGCGAGATTATTGTATGCCCCCAAATGGAAAGATTTGGTATTATCCATAATGAAGTCATAAATGATTATGATAAAACATGCAGAGAGATGCTTAATTTGACTTCTTTGAATAAGGAAAAGATAGTATAAAAACTCTTTACAGACTTTTTTGCATGAAAAAGAAAAAAAATGAGTTTATGAGTTGTGATTTTGATGATTAGACAGAATAGATTATAGAAAGAACAGAGTTATGTTGTAACCATAGAGTAAGAGATAAATTTATAATCGTTCTTAAAACTGCTATAAAAAATATTGGCAGCTACCTCTTTGTATCTTATTTTTTCTTTTTTCTTTTATTCTTTTTCCTTTCTTGCACTTTTTTAGCTTTTTCTTTGATTTCTTCTTTCTTCTTTTCTTTTCCCCCCTATTTCTATTATTTGGTATTAGTTTTTAATTCTCTTTTTAAAAATATTTAATAAAACTATATAAATGATACTTACCAATGGCATCCAAGATCCATCCCACGGTGCCATCACCACCACAAACTAGGATACGGAAATTTGGTATATCTCGGAAAAAATTGAGGCTGGGACAAAAACACACACACACACAAATTAGCTACTGATCCTGCAAAAGATGCGAAATACAGGTAAACGGGAAAATCAGTTTGGTGTGCAAAAGTTCACATTAACTCACCCGGGTCCAGGACCTCCCTTTAATAAGTTATAAACTTGTCGTGGGTTCAGCAGATATTGAAATTTCCGCAGCACTCTATCAACAAGACATAACCAGTCAAAAATCCCCACTGCACTGAACTCTGAACTAGAAATCCATTTTGACAGAGAAATAAATATTGCATCCCATCAAACAGGAATGCAGGGACCTGTAGATCGCATCAATTCTAGGTCCCTTGGGGATTTTCCCAAACACGAAGGCAAATCAAATCTACACCAGAACTGGCCACCTTTTCAGCAATAGAGGCCAACATTTTAAAAAAAAAATTAAAATTAAATATGTCCCATGTTTGGTAAATTTTCAGCAACCTCTCTGCAGAAAACCTGCAAATTTTCAGGCAAATATGATGTTAATGTTAATTTCTGGCAACTGCCTGCAGTTTTCTTGGCAAGGTTTCAGAAGCCATTACTATTGTTTTTCTTCCTCAGGCTGAGAGAATGACTGGCCTTAAGTCACCCAACAGGCTTCATGACTAAGGTGGGACTAGAACTCACAGTCTCCTGGTTTCTAGCCTGGTGCCTTAATCATTACCCCAATGTATAATTTGTATTTTTTAAAATTTAATTTTGAGGTTCCATCACCGATACTGGACTCATGGCATTATATAGGCAGTTCAGGATTTATATTATGCCCAAGAGAAACATTTGGGAGAATAAAGAAAATTTTTTATGAAAACAACTTGGTTTGCTTGGATTCAAAAGCAAAGTTGGCTTAATTTGTCCTAAGAGGCCTAGCTTGCCCTATTCCCACATTCGCACTTCCAACCCTACTCCGTTCTCACCTCTCTCCTTGTTTTCCACCACTCTTAGGGTTGACAAAGACAAGCAAGGGGTGTGTGTCAGGCAAAGGGATGATCTGTGGAAAGGGGTTAGAAACACAAATAGCCTTGGTAAATGGCCAAATCTGATTGCCCTGCATTGTGACAACAGGATGCAGATTGGGATACAGCACAGCACATACAGAGATAGAAAAAACAGGGGTAAATTGGGCTGGGTAGTCAGAAATGACATCAAGTCTAATCATGCAGCTACATGGATTTATTGTAAGCTTTATTCCCAGAGGGGTCTATGGGTAACAAGTTGCACATAGCAATTCTCCTTATTGCTATGAACATAGTAAATCAGCTTTAAACATAAATGTGTGTGTCTCCTTTAATGGCTAAAATAAAATCAATTGTGCAAATATCTAGGCACATTAATCCCTAGATGCACCTACCAGAAATAGCCTTGTGTTTGCAATTTCTGATCTGACAAACCTTTCATTTCAGTGAGAAGCAGCTGGCTCTGGCTGAGTAGCTACTTTTCCTGCTTCTGAATCATGACAAAGTATTTTTCAGAAGAGGTCTGGACTATTCTAAAATAGGCTTCCTTTCCAAATGGAAAGGCAGGAGAGAGCAGGGATTGACAGACAGCTGGATGGGAGGGAGGGACTTCCATTCATCCTTCCCTCTGGCCCTTTTTCTGTAGATGTGTTGCTGAATCACAACTCTTCACTATCGGCCAAGGTAGCTAAGAGTACTGGGGCAATATCAGGACCTGCACAATTTGTCACATTTGAATTCGATGAATTGAATGTCCCTCTTTTATCTTCCTCTGATTCCAAGGCTGAAGAGGAGAAACTGACAGACCCCTGTCCTGTAGCTGAGACACAACAAGCAGTCAAGGGTGGGCTTCAAAAAATGTTAGCAACCGGTTCTCTGCCCTGTTGCTGGTTGGGCGTGGCCATGGTGGGTGTGGCCTAGTCAGCCTCCTGCACCATTGGGGGGAGGGAGCATTTTCACCTTCCGCAGGCTCCAGAGGCTTTCCCTGAGCCTCTGGGTGGGCGAAAATGGCCTCCCCTGGGCCCCGGAGGCCTCTGTTTTTCGCCTTCCCCAGGCTCAAGGGGCTTTCCTTCAGCCTCTGGGAGGGCGAAGACAGCCTCATTTTTGCTCTCCCTGAGCCTCCGCATGGCCCCTGTACTTACCTTGCATTCAAAATGGGCCGTGTGGAGACTCCTGGGAGGGGTGGGGTGGGTGGGGCCAGCCAGGGGTGGGATTTGGTGGTTCGCTGAATCGGCCATAACATTAGCTACGGGTTCACCCAAACCCGTGTGAACCAGGAGTGTGATTCAAATTTTTAACAACCGGTTCTGTGGGTGTGGCTTAGGAGGTGGACATGGCTTGGTGATCATGTGATTGGCTAGGTGTGGCCAACTCAATATCACTCACATCGAGGCACGCATCTCCTCGCCTGGCCCCTCATGTCTGTGGGGATGCTGCAACAGTCGTAAGTGTGAAGAACAGTCAAAAGTCACTTTTTTCAGTGTCATTGTAACTTTGAATGGTCACTCCACAAAGGCAAAATACCAGCAAAGGAGGGGAAAAAAACTCCAGGGACGTTCCTGAGACAGGAAGTCTAGTCCTGCCAAGAATGTAATAAGGGTTAACGGAGAGGCAGTTTCTGTAAGCAACACCAGAATATTTCCTTCCTGCCTTCCTTACAGGCCAGTAATTTCTTCTAACAACCGGTTCTCCGAACTGCTTAGAATGTTAACAACAGGTTCTAGCGAATAAATGCAAACTGGTAGAATCCCACCCCTGGGGTGAACCCCTAGCAGCCTACCCTTGCAAGCAATCAGTCATCTGTGTATACGTAATTCTCGACTTATGACCAATATTGGGACCAGTAAGGTAGTTGTTAAGTGAGTGGTGCCCAATTTTACAACCTTTTTTTTTTTTGCTATGATTAAGTCAACCATTGCAGTTAAGTGAATCTAACATCCTCCATCGACTTTGCTTGTCAGAAATCAGCTGGGAAGGTCACATAGGCCACCTTAGGACCCCGGGATACCACAACCATCATAAATACAGTGCTGGTTGCCAAGCATCCAAATGTTGACCGTGTGACTGTCGGGATGCTGAGATGGTTTTAAATGCAAGGACCACATTCAATGTTTTCGGTGCCGTTGTAACTTTGAAAGGTCACTAAACAAACGGTTGTAAGTTGAGGACTATCTATGTAGCAATTTAGATTCAGCACAGGTGACTGCTGTTCAGAGGCACCCGCAGGATCTGATGCTTTCAGCATTGTGAAACAACTCTGCCCATGTTGTCTGCGTGTGATGTCGCAACACATGTACAAAAGAATGGGGCTTGCAATGTGGTACATAACCCTGCTTTTATCATTTGCCTCCCAGTTACCCTCTATGGCCACCCATACTGCCAATTCAGAAGATGCCAAGTATGCTAAGGGAGAGCCACACAGTGGAAATAGACACGCCTCCTAGAAAGGAAAGGGCATCAGTTTCTCCAATTCAATTCCAATTCAAGGCAAGGCCTTGAACCCCAGGTCACTAAGAGAATCTCCTAGCCTCTCTCTTCACGTTGGAAACCACGCCCTGTTCCTCTGACTCTTGGCTCTGCCTGTGACCACTGGGCCAGATATGGCAGACGACCTGACTTGGATTATGGCCTCCACAAGACCTGCTCTTCTTGGCCAGGAGTCTCCAAACTTGGCATCTTTAAGCATTGTGGACTTCAACTCCCATAATTTTTCAGCCAGACCTGCTGGCTGGGTAATTCTGGGAGTTGAAGTCCACAAGCCATAAAGTGGCCAAGTTTAGAAACTCTATTCTTGGCAACTGAAGCCCCAGCTATGAGTTACAGGCAAAAGATTCTTTCCCTGCAGGTCTTTCATCAAACTAAACAACAACGTTGGAAATGTGCTAATTGCTTCTGCTCACCCTGATTTCTAACAAGTACTAATAACGATCATTTCAGCATGAAAGTACTTTTAAAATATATATATATATACACAGCAGAACTGGAAGCATTCTCACCTCAACCCTAGACAGCAGGGAGTGCTCAGGGAATTAAGTGCTCTAATGAGGGATCATGTGCTGGCAACCAGCTCTGTCAACTTTACCCGGCGTAAGACCTGTCCCAGACTCACCCGTAAGGCCTGTCCTTCGGGAGTAGTGAATGGCTGAGCTGGTTCATCTGAAGGGGTCCCGTTTTTTTGGCTGTTCTGCCGCTCCTGTGACATACCGGAGAAAGACGAGCAGGAGATGGGACAAATCAGAAGATCCAGAGCTGGGAGAGAATTTTTGGGGTAGGAACAGCACAGGCATGGCCTAAAGAAAACATCTCCTCTCTTGATGTCCCAAAGGTGCTTTTTCAAGCGGCAAGTGGACTTTCTTGTTTTTCTTTGAAGACGTTTCGCTTCACATCTAAAAAGCTTCTTCAGCTCTGACTGGATGGTGGGGAATGGAAGGATTCCCCACTATCCTATCACTATAGTTTGGAAAAGGCTGAAAGGAGCAGCCTGGGGTTAGCCCTTCACTGATGCAAAGTCAGCTCATCTCATCTACTCAACTGCTTGTTCTGAAAATGGGGGGGGGGGGGATTTCACGATTGGCAAACACCTCCCCCCCCCAAAAAAAACCAAGCATTTTATACAACTTCTCAAAATAGAAAACTGGTTTGAGTGTACGTCAGAAACAGGTTGAGCGTGCTTCTATTGCAGATTGCTTGAAGGAATATCGGAAGCTGCTTTATTCAAAGTCAAAGTATGGCTCAGGTTACAGCAGGGGTGCTGGCTGGGGAATTCTGGGAGTTGAAGTCCACAGGTCTTAAAGTTGCCAAGGTTGTACATCCCCGGTCTACAGCAATATTGTAGACCTTCTCAAGGAACACAAGGAAGTAAACAGTGAGTTTTCTGAATGCTCTATTGCTGAGCTATGGCCCCCTCCCTCTGATTCTCCTCTTGTAGATTCAACTACACTGTAAGTGGCATCTGATAAAGGCAATTTGAATCTCAATGAAACATACATTCTTCATGAGGGCAACACATACAGGAGGGTGCACTACCACCCAAAGGAATGAAACTAAAACAGTTTAAAAATAGCTTTGGGCCATTCCACCCAAAAGAGGAAATAGACCAAAATATCTCTTGCAGTACATCAACATGATAAATGACTCACTTGCAAGCCCTGTTTTTCTTTTCTTTTTTAGTTTTCTTTTTTCTTTTCCATCAGCTGCTTTATGTACCCTTTTGAAGAACAGTTTTGGAGAACTCAGGAGTTTGCATTCCAAGTTTTCCTGGCATTTGGGCTGTTCCTAATAAAGACACTGCCCAACTAAGGATTTTTCTTTCCTCCCAAGAATTGGCAATGCTTGCTTTCCTTTTATGTGTGTGTGTGTGTGTGTGTGTGTGTGTGTGTGTGTAGTGTGTATGGTAAAGATGTGCTTTAAATATCTCTGCTACAGTCCAAGCACATGCAAAACAACACGAAAAGATCTGTAACCTGAATAAGCATGCTTGTCTACCTTCCCCTCTCTTCTCTGTGCTGGATGAGAAACATCACCCATCCTTTTATCAGTCAAGCTGTTGAGTGATAGATATTATAGTGTAACATCTCTGTATAATCCCTTGTAGGGATAGTTGATCTATTGTATATCAGTGTTTCCCAATCTTGGCTACTTTCAGATGTATGACTGGCTAGGGAATTCTGGGAGTTGACATCCACACATCTGAAAATGGCTCAGATTGGCAAACACTGATCTCAATAAAGGATAATATTTGTAATTCAGGTTTGAAATGAGGGGTCTTTGGTGTTCTCTGAGTGTTGTTGTTTTCTTGCCAAAGTTTCGTTATTCAGACTATGTAATATCATCAGTACTGATGATGTTATCTAGTTTGGGTAATGAAACGTCTGCAAGAAAACAGCCAAGCGCACCCAGGAACCCTCACACATTGATTTACATGTACTATAAACTCTTTAAAAACTGTCTTTAAGTTTCTACAACAGGATTGCCAATTATAATAACTGTCTCAAAAAGCTCCTTGCTCTCACCAGTACAACAGGATAGATTGCTGAAGGTGGCAGAATATGGTCTCTGAGAGTCCCGCAGTCACAGGTGGAAGGCATGAGAGACAGGCACTCATCATGAATCTAGAAGATCAAGACACAGAGTAAGTGTTTCTCAATGCCATGCAGAAGGCACTGAAAATGGGCAGAGACACCTCCAAAATCCCAGGTTCCGTTTTGTCTTCCCTCTCCCAGGGAACATCAGTTTGGGTTCAACACTTATAATTTGCCTTCTGTATCACAAAGCAAGAGAGAGAGAAAACCCCACTACTTTGAGTTGATTTTAAAAATTGACTAAATTCTAATTTTGGAAGAAATGATAGCAAGCTCTTGGAAGATGCCTAAATTTACACCATATGCATAATATATGAAAACTAAGTATGCTGATATGAAAACAAATTCGATGCTTTTGCAAAAATGATGCCTTGTAAAGGCAACTTGTAAAACAATGAACGGCCTGATTTATGCCTTGGCTTTTCTAACCCCATAACTAACTATATCCATGAAAGAGTCAGTATTCAAAATAAAGTGAGTCTATAACCTGAGAAATAAACTGGAGAATCCCAACAATCTTCAACATTTGTGTAGACAATATCTCTAAAACAGGGAATCGTATTTTCAGACTAAAAATTATCTAGCGGCGGCAAAATTTCCATTGGGTCACCACAAATTTTGGATAGCCTAATCTATGAATAGGCAAAGAGTAGATATAGTTATGGTTTCTGCTCTTTTGAAACACTCATTTAAATCCTCTTTTCCATTAGTATTTCCCCAAATTTTCCTGCTGGACAAATGAATTTTTCTTGTGTATGAACTACCTACAGAATAAGAGCCATCTAATGAAAAACCCCTCCTGATTTCTGATGCCAGAATCTCCTTTTAAATCAAATCATGGGGTCACGGAGCAGCTTGCCTTCTGATGGCACCAGACACAGTGCACGCCTGTGAGGCTCTGGAAACTCTTGATCTTCTTTTGACACTTGTCACACTTACTGCCATCACAGCCTCCTCTTACCCAAATGTGTGCTTGCACCTACAGGAGGGAAGTGAGGGACAATGAAATCCGAGGGGGGGGAGGGGGGGAGGAGAGAGAGAGAGAAAGAGAGAACAGCAGAACTTTAGCCTTCAAACTACAACTAGTTTCAAAAGGGAGGTTAAGAAACTGAAGTGGGGACAAAGGAAGGGATGGGAACTAGAACTCCTGGGATCTTCCTGATATTCTCATTCACATTCTCTTTTTGACATTCTCGTTTTCATTCACAGGCAATTTAGTTGAGTAAGAATACTGTAAGTTCTCCAGAGCACAAATTGAAGTTTCGATCACTCACTAAAATCTTCAGGATTAGACAACAGCACAGATGGGCAACTGGCAGCCACACATGGTGCCTCTGCCCTCTTTATTTGCTACTGAGAATTCATTGCTACAGGTAGTCCTTGACTTATAACAGGTTATTTTATGACAATTTGAAGAAACAACAGCCGTGGAATGGGTGCTTTGCAGCCTATAAAGCACCTCCAGCTGTTAGGTATGGTTGCCCTGTCCCTCTCCATGGTCATGTGACCACATGTTGAGAAGGTCAGCTATATCACAGCATTATGCAATTACATGACCACAATTCACATTGGATTTTGCCAGTTTCTGGCATTTTTTTTGCAGGTTTCCGGCAAAAACATTCATTTAAATGAATGGATGTGCTTAACGATAGCAGTGGTTGTTTAATGACTACTAGGAAAAAGATTGGAAAATTACTTCCCATCACATTACAACTGGACTTTACAACTGGATTTCAGGACCCAATTACAGTCATAAGTTGAGGATTACCTATAATTTGAAAAATTGTAGCAAAAATACATAAAGGTTTCTTATCTGTTATCATGCCACACTTCTGGAAATACCTTGGAGGTACCCTATAGTAAGATAGATGACTAATAAATTAGACAAATAAAACAAATAAACAAACAAATAAATAGATTCCTAATTAGCCACTACCAGAAATATATTTTTAAATGAAATATTAATTTAGGCAATTTTGTCTTTTTAAATATGTCCTTTGTGGTTGCCACCTATTTTTTTCCTGCTCCTGGAGGAATGAATGTATTTTCCAGTTTGTGTTACATGCTGAGAGACATAAAGCTGGAAAATACATTCATTCCTCCAAAAGACTTCTAGAGGCAGTTATGACACTAATACCAAAGGAAAGGAGTCAAAATAAAAACAAACAAAATAAGGCTATTTCGATCTCATATATTGAGGACTAGAAACACCTAGACTTCTTAGAAGAATGGACAGGTTGGGAAGATTGAGGAGCCAATAGAAACGGAGAAAGCTTCTATTGTTCAGAAGCCCAGAAGTACTGGCTTAAAATTAAAAAATGGTTGCAAGAGATCCTTAAGGAACAAATAGAATTGGAACCAGAATTATTCTTGTTAGGGATATTTAAAAAGAAATGTGGGGAAAATATAAAATATATAATATTACACATTTTAACGGCTGCTAGAATTGCCTACATCAATGTTGGAAGCACAATTATATACCATCAGACAAATTGATCATTCAAAAAATAATGGTGTGTGCTAAGATGGATAAATTAACCCCGATGCTACGAGAGAAAGAGGACTTTGAATATTATAGAATTTGGGAAAAATGGTATGATTGGATTGAATTAAGACAAATGGATGGTGAAAGAATGAATGATAAGCAACCTATAGATTAAAGGTTTACATTCACATAAATTGTATATATTTGTAAAAAACACAAAATAGAAGTTTATGAGATAGATGTCACACACTGTTAATGTCATAATATGTATATTTTTTGGTTCAGTTTTTAAAGATATAAAAGACTAATAAAGTTTATTAAAAAGAAAAGAAATGGAGAAAGCAGAAATCCTGGATAAGGAAGGCAGAAATACAGAAGTCTGCCTGATGGGTGCAGAAGTCATCCTTGTTGGGTTACTCACATTGGTGTCACGGCGGTTCTTAGCATAGGTGCTGATACAGCTGAGAGGAGCCTTCCGAGCACAGCGCTCATGCACGATGTACTTGCAGACTGTGGAGGGGAAAGGAGGATGGATTCAATGAGATGCTACGGTAGTAGAAACTAAAGAAGCCCTGTTATCCTCCAAACAGCTTCTCTACCTAAAATTTGATCCTATGGGCTTAGTGTAATATCTCCTTTCCTCCCCTCTTTCCCCCTAACTTCCTCACCCGTATATTTTTGTTAACCATTTTTTTCAAACCACGTGACACAGCTGAATTGCTCCATTGCTATCCTGGATAAAGGATCCCACGAGCAGGGGTGGGATTCTACCAATTTGGACCGGTTCTATAGAACCGGTTGTTACGATTCTGGGTAGTTTGGAGAACTGGCAAATCATGCCCCTGGCTGGCCCCTCCCAATCAGTCCTTATCGCACATGCGCGACATCACACGCATCCCCGACATCACTGATTGCATTCTCCCCCGCCTAGTCACTCCTTAAGGTGTTTCTTTTTTCCCCCTCCCGATGATCAGCTGTTCTGATGATCAGCTCTTCCGGGATCCCCCTTGCTGTTTTACTGCTTCACCCAGGAGGCTTCCCTGAGAACCAGGAAGGCAAAAAATGGAGCACAGGGGGGCCAGGGAAGCCTTCTGAGAGCAAAAACGCCCCCCCAGGAGGCTTCCCTAAGGCCCAGGAGACAAAAAAAACAGGGGAGGGGGTTTCTGCAAAAAAGAAGAAGCCACGCCCACCTAGTCACCCCTACCTAGCCACACCCACAGAACCAGTTCCCACTCCTGCCCACGAGCCAGTAGTAGATAAGCAGGGAAGGCTTGGTCAAATGACTAGCAGCCATTAAAAAAAATTTTTCCAGCTAGGCAAAAAATCAAATTGGAAAAAATCTGTGGGGAGCGATCCATTCAGGATCGGCATCATCACAGGCAAAATTGGAGGACGTTGAGGCACCCTGAATCTGTTTCTGTCTGGTTTATCTCCAGACAAGACTGTAAAGAACCAGAGGAGAAATTTCTCAAGAATTCTTGCTTTTCCCTGGGACCATTTTGGAAGTTTGCCCAGAAAAGAGGGTTAACCTGCTATTAAACTTCTCTTCTATGTTCACATGACTTGGCTGACCACAGAAGATTAGCTTTCATAGGATAAAAGCAAGCCTCTCTCTAACTTGACTGCCAATTTAAATATTTGCATGACAGTAACCTGTTTAATGATCCTGTTTAGTGTGCGATGAGAACACAGTCTGTAGAGATCCTTGGTCAGCCAGGTCATGGTTGTCCCAAAAGTGCTTTTTTTCCCCAGGAGGCAATAGGTCTCTTTTGTTTTTTTCTTTTGAAGACGTTTTGCTTCTCACCCAAGAAGCTTCTTCAGCTCTGACTCTTCCATTCCCCATATCCTGTCAGAGCTAAAGAAGCTCCTTGGATGAGAAGTGAAATGTCTTCAAAAGAAAAAAAACAAGAAAGTCCAGTTGCTTCCTGAAAAAAAAAAAAGAACCTTTGGAATGAGAACACAGCTAAAAAGAAAAGAGAACTCTTGGAAAAGAACATGAGAATTAAACACAGTTTTCTTGCTTAAGGTCAGCACTGATTCTTAAGCCTTCTGCTAAGCAGACTGTTGTTGAAAGATTTCCACCTTTTCTAAATAACCAAGCTGAAATTGTTTTGAATTTGGAATGCTAAGGAGGATTTCTGAGATGGCATTTTTCTTTCTCTCACTGAATATTTTATAAACATCCAAAGGGAGAAAAATTGCCAGATTGTTCAGAGGCAGAGAATGCTACTTTTAAACTTCTAGATGGCCAAATCATACAAATACTACAAGTTCTCAGGAAGAAATAGTCCTGAACAAACAGCCCTGCACTGCTGTGAGCACAGAATGCACACATGTACACATATGTGCAATGTATCTAAAAATATTTTTTTTAAAACAGATGCTTGTTTAACAAGGGAGGGAAAAATCCTCCAATGTATCCAAATGGAATTCATAACAGAATTCTTCTGCATCTGTTTTAAATTAAGAATATACAAATACTGCTTCTGCATAAATTAAGTTACTGCCATTATGAATGCTGTGCCGCATGCACTGCTCCATAAATATTTTTGTCAACATAATTAGTGATGGGCAATGTTAATGTGTTCCAGCAGGTGGCATCAGGGGGCTGACATTGTCTAGCTCAGAAGCTAGGCAATTGCTAGGCAATTGAGAAGAAGGGATTACAATTTAGATGGGGAGCCCATCACGGGATATCAGGATTGGAAGCCAGATTAGGAAATGAAAAAAAGAAATCCCACAAACTGGCAACAGAAAATAGCTTTTTTGTTGCTATTGAGAGAGCTGCAGCCTTCAGTCCACACAATCCCTGAAAACTGAGCTTGACTTTAACCACTAATTTTTACCACATCTCACCATCCAAAAAGCCCATGCAGTCTTGTGAACCAGATTTCAAGGGACGTTTCTGCTTTCTTTTACGGTGTAAAAGTGTACAGTGTAAAAGAAAGAGTAATAAAAAAGAATAATATGTTGAACAACATGAGACCATCCTACAGTATTTATCTGCTGGAAGAAGAGTGAAAAAAGTCTAGTGGTTAAGGCACCAAGCTAGAAACCAGGAGTTTGTGAGTTCTAGTCCCACCTTAGGCATGAAAGCTAGTTGGGTGACCTTGGGCCAGTTGCTCTGAGCACCTCAAGGGTGGTTGCGATGTGGAAAACAGGAGAAGGAAGGAGTACAGGTAGTCCGCGACTTACAACAGTTCATTTAGTGACCGTTCAAAGTTACAATGGCACTAAAAATGCATCTTACAACCGTTTTTCACAGTTACGACCTTTGAAGCATCACCATGGTCATGTGATCAAAATTCGGATGCTTGGCAACTGGTTCATGTTTATGACCATTGCTGTGTCCCCAGGTCACGTGATCATCTTTTGCGACCTTCTGACAAGCAAAGTCAATAGGGAAGCCAGATTCAATTAATATCTATGTTACTAACTTAGCAACTGCAGTGATTCACTTAACAAAAGAAGCAAGAAAGGTCCTAAAATGAGGCAAAAGTCACTTAACAAATGTCTCTCTTAACAACAGAAATTTTGGGGGCTCAATTGTAATTGTAAGTCAAGGACTACCTGTATCACGGGTATTTGCTGCCTTTGAATTATCAAAATAATAAAGGTACGCCTTATAGATAAAGAGCCACAGGATGACAGTAATTCCCAAGGAGGATCAAACTTTATGACGTAACAGCTGTCTTGCCCACTGGAGATTCCAGTTTTTTCTAGGCGTCTTTAGATAGGGCTGGGACGATTACTTGAGGCCAGTTCAGTCAGAGCCATTACCAGCCAGGACGGACAAATCTAGGCGAGATGGATCAATGAAGTCCCCTGGAACATTGCAGCTTCTCATTTGATCTATGAGGAGGTCTGCTAAAACAACAGCTGGAGGAAACATCTGCCTTCTGTTTCCACCATCAAATCAGTCTCAGCTCCCTTAACGGGCTGGAAGCCTGAGCCCAAAGGAAGAAAAGGAGGAAAGCCACCTCCCCTCTTCCCATACAACCCCAGGACAGAGCAACACACTCACAAGTACAGCGCAGCCCCTGCTTGCGTAGCCCCAAGAGCAGCGTCTCACACACGTTGCAGTAAACAGGGCGGTTAAAGTGCTTCAGGCGCCACAGGTGCTGCCCATCATCTTTCATCGTCTGAAGCAATGGAGAAAGTCAGCAATTAAGGAAGAGGCTTAGAGGGTGACTGGTTTGGGAGCCAAAGGGAAGGGGAGGTATGGAGGCTCCCTGAGTGGGAACAGAAGATAGAGGTAGAGACAAGATTTGAGCTAAAAGTTGTTGTTTTTCCTGAGCGCAAAAGCAATATTGCTTTTGGAACATGCATGGAATGGCTTGAGCCTAAGTGCCCATTACATAGCCAGTCTGGTGTAGTAGTTAAGGCACCAAGGTGGAGACTGGGAGTTCTAGTTCTGCCTTAAGGTGTAAAGCCAGCTGGGAGACCTTGGGCCAGTCATTTTCTCTCAGCCCTATGAAGCAAGCAATGGCAAACCACTTCTGAAAGATGCTGCCAAGAAAACTGCAGGGGCTGGCCCAGGCAGCCTCCAAGAATCAGACACAAATGAATTGGGGGGGAGTGGGGGGAATGCCCATTGTATTCAAGCTTCCCAGAAAAGAGAAACCTCTCTTCGTGCCTCCTCAAAGAGCAATTAGATTGCTGTGGAGAAGCTTTCAACCAAGTTCACTCTGCAACCACACAGCTGTGCTGCCAGAGAAAATGAGGACCCCTTTTAACCTGGCACCTCCCAAGGAACACACTTGCTCAGACCATTTTTTCCTGCTGCGTCCTGTCCTGCCATCATCTTGTTCCTAGCCCAAGAAGTGAGGGGGCCTTAAGTCCTCCTTAGCTGTTTGAATAACGTTTTCCCCTCTAAGCCAACCCACAGCCAAAGCTGTAAAATCGGTTTGTTTCACCATTCATTACGTCAGAGGTGAAATCCGGCATTCAGCTGCAGGTTTTATGGCCTTTCAGGATGGTGTTGAATGTCCCCTTCAGTCCCCAGTCGGCCTCACATGCATTCATTCTGCTGCAATCCTCAATGGAGCTGGAGAGAGCAGCAAAATTACAAACAGCTCTCAACCGCCGACTCGACATTCCTCTAAGGGCTTTAACTCCATGGCCTCTACCCACTTAGGGCTAGGCTGACATAGCAGAACAGTGGCATGCCAGAACATCCCCCCAGGCACATGAAGAAATAGTTAATTTCTTGTTCGTTGTCTATAGAAAAAGGGAAACAAGAGGATAGACATCTTAAGTAAAAGTGCTGCTTATGACTCAGTTCTCTGGGTGATTTTGAACTATTTTTTTTTGTTTTTTAAATGTTTAACTTGATTCTCCTTGTAGTAGAACAGAATGGGAGACAGGAGCAGCAATACTAGAAGGCCCCTAGAGGTGAGAGTTTTCCAGCCAGGCCAGGACTCCTACTCTACTGTCATGATGGGAAGGGGCAGGAAAGGAAAAGAAATCAACCAATTATCACATGCTGGACAAAGAAAATAGAAAGCCACATTCAATAGTAAGTTAGAAGAACCGAGGCAAAACGAGGCCTTGGTCCCCTGCACTTACCGCCTCCAGCCCAAGTAGCACCAGGAGGGGGACGGTGGTGGCACCGCCACGGAGCCATTCAGAGAGAGACACAGTACCGCTGCTGTCATAATCAATTTCACGCATCATCTCCTGCAGGATCTGAGCGGGGGAAGGGAGATCCGAAAAGGAGAGCCTTAGGAGGGAGCCATTTCAGTGATTGTTCCAGTCCATTTGCCCCAAACTGATGCGCAACCCTCATTTTAGGAGGAGCATTGCAAGACAGATTGTCTTTCTTTGTCAAAGAGGCACCCAACGAGCTACAATTATCTGCAACATAAAACAGGGACCACTCTTTCCTCACGCACAGCACTGAATTGGTTCCTCATCCCCAGGTCTTTATTTATGCAAATCTTTAAAAAAAAAAAAACCACAGCTCCCTTAAACAAAGTGAAAAGAAACCCGAAGTTAAGATAATACTGTGTCTAAAATAGAACTAATCATGTGTCTCCAGATTTAGGACAACCTGCCCTTCACCATAAATAATTCAGACAAGAATTTGGGGATATAGAAATGTGATAAATACATAAACAAAAAGTATAACGGTCCCTCATACCTATCCAGTATCCCCTATCCTTCTGTACACATGTCTGAATTGCAACAACCATTGAGCAGAAACATGGAATAAGAGCTTTTTTCCCTAAGCACTCCATTTCTTGCAAAAAAAAAAAAACTGAGAAAAACAACCCTCCCCACAAATCCACAAAACTCTAAATCTCTTTCACCTCTTAATAGAAGCAGAAAAGAACATCACAATTCTATTAAGTAAATCCCATTAACTAAATACTGATTCTATACACAAAAGTTACATCCGGCTTTATCTCATTTAGCCGTAGGTTCCTTCCCCTTCCAACTGTCTCCTAATCTTTCCTCCTTAATGCACACAATATGAGCTCTTTCCCTTTTGGTGTTATAGCAAAAATTGTTGTTAATAGCAACCCTGGTGTCAGGCTCCAAAAACTAAGAAAGACATGCTGAGTTTTCTTTATTGTTCCACACCTATACACAGAAACGTTGCCAAACTAAAGCAACTACTTGCCTCATTAAAGATGTACCTTGAGAACTCCTAGGGAGGAACTAACTTGACCCTCTTCCTCCCCACCAATCTGTCTTAAATCTTTCTGTCTCTTTAGTCCTCTGGAATGCAGCCTCTCCCTCCTGGGAATCCAGACTACATTCTACCACACCCGGTTCTAGAGTCCAACATAGACACCTTCATTCTGGAGCCAACAGAGCCCATCATGGTGATTATATGTTGTAAGCAGATGGGCAAGGGGGGTAGATGAAGCAAGTGAAGGAATTCTGCACTTACTGGTTTAAGCTCAGTGACATCCCAGTCCAGATATTCAGCTACACGCATCATCTGCGTGATGATGCGATCTACCTCCTAGAGAGAAGAACACAGTTTAGGAACAGAATTCAATCACAGTAGTTTATATGAAAGGGCCAGCATGCATGCATTTGCCAGTCTGGCATCTCTTATTGTGTTAGACTATGGGTTCCCAGAATTCCTAACAAGGGACTTCTTTGGCATTGTAGTCAAACGTATCAAAAGGAAGAGTGTTGTCGAAGATTGACTTGAGGGATAAGTTTAGATCCCAAGTGAAAGCAGGTATTCCCCAATTTTTATCAGAGAACAGAAAATGATTCAGACAAAAGCAATATATCTGATCTAGCCTGTCGAAAATATGATTATTTTGGTTTTCCAGGAGATGCAGTGATGGGACATTCAGCTGTTTACTTAAAAGAGAGCAAATTTCTTCTCCACAGGATGTGGTCTTCAGAGCACCTTCAAAGGTTTCACCAAAATATCATTTATAATATGAAAGAAAGGGGAAACCTGGTTTCAAAAACATCTAAGAGTTTCTTCCAGCTGCATTTAATTAACTTGATTTAAGGGTGATTACATTTATACTTACATTAAATCAAACCAAATTTAATTTTTGTTGTGGCCTCACCACAGCCCTAGGAGCAAGTTTGCGGCACACTGCTCAAAAGCCCTGTGGGGTCCCTGAATCCCCAAAAATGGTACCTTTTGGTGCTAAACCAACTGGAACCAACAAAAATCAGACTGACATATACAAGCACGGGAGGCTGTCAGTTATATTACAGTGGGATTCATTTACTTTATAAAGATTTGTATGAGAAGATTTGGCATCAACTTATTTGGGCCTTCTCTGCCACAAAAAGCTGAATGCAGTGGTGTGTGTGTGGGGGTGTGTGTGTATAAACCAATTCTTCTGTCTGAAGTGAAGGAAAAAAGAAGAGGTAGGCTCGGTTCCAAAACTCTATAATCTTCTAACAGCCTCATGCTACTTACTGAATTGTCAAGAAGACCGTTTCCATCTTTGTCATAAAGCTTGAAGGTGACTGTGGGAGGAAAAACGGAAATTAAAAATAGAAGCTTCTAGACGAGGGATCAACAAATACATGTGTCTCTGCCTTCACCCTCTTGCTCCAGGGCCTCTTCCCTCAAGAGTACTGTTTCATCAAGGCTTTTCATTTGACCTTACTTGAGGGAGGCAAAGCATATTACTAAAGCGGGCTTCTTCAGAATGAGAGCAAGATCAATTTCTTTGGCAGAAACCCAGCATAAATCCCCAAATGTTTTAAAACATCAGTTTTCAGAAAAGATTTCAAAAGACTTCTACAAATTTAAAATATCAGAGGCATTCTTGTGTTGATAAAACCGTATGAGCTTAAGATTGATGCCAGCCAAAGAATTATAATTATTCTACACAGACAGGAGGTGAACATGAGTACCCAGAACATGCTACAGAACTTCTGCATATCCAGCCAGTTAAATTGTCTTTCATAGCAAAGTGAGTAAAAATTAATCAAAATTATATATACCTATGATAATATATTTGGCAGATGACTCTTGGGAGGTGAAAATCATATTTATGTATGAGGGAGAGAGGAAGGGAGGGAGGGAGAGAGGGGGGAGGGAGGGAGGGAGGGAGATATCTTAATGACAGCAAGTTGGTTCTCTGTCTGGAAGAATTACCAAAATCAGATTTTCCCAGTCAAAATGTGCTTCCATGAAAAATCAAGCTCTGAATTGAGACTAGGCTGCTCTCTTGATCCTTTGCAGTACTCACATTCCAGTTTGTCTTCGGGCCTCCCACCTTCTAGCAGTGAGAAGTAACAAGAGACGTCATTGACGCAAACAAAACCACTGGCTGAAAAGCAGAGAAACACTGGGTTAAGTAATCCTTCATCCTCGGAATGACTGCCTAACCCAACCCTCATCAAAGCGATCCTTACTAAAAATTGGATGGAGGGGGGCAGAAATGATGCCGACCCACACTCTTCCTCGAACTCTCAGAGAAAGATCAATATTTTATGTGAGGCAGTTTGCCAAGACGACATACCTGGCTCGTTTGTGGTTTGTCCTGCCGTGGTCTGGAAAGACATGAAGAGGTGACAGCAAAGTGCATTCGAGATCTCCTCTGCTTCCAAGTAAGTTTTCAGGAAGAGCTTAAAGCCTTCGAAGTCTATTAACTGAGAACAGCATTATCAGAGAAATAAGGCAAAGCCAAAGAGAAGAATGCCAGGAATCATAGCTACTGACATTCCCTATTGATGGTGCCAAAAAGCGGAGCTTTGACTCAGCTAATAATATGTCACTTCAGTGCTAGATATATTACTGCATGCAGGGAATGGTAAAAATGTTATTTCTCATTTTAATGGGAAACAGGATGGCTGTTCCCCATTGTTTGGTTGCTACTGGAACTAATGAAATTGTGATTAATGGACCCAGAAAGAAATCACTGCATATACTTCAAACAAGAAGAACATGTGGAGTGATGGGGAGGGCAAGTTTAGGATAAGCCCTAGTGGAGCTGTTGAATGTCAGAATATAGAAGGGGAAGCTGGAGTCAGTTTTAGGATGTATGTCACCTTAAGTGTCCTATGCGAACAGAAGAATGGCGTTTAAAGATACCAAAATCAATTGGTAAATTTGGCAAAAGAGATTTGGGGGAGGGGGTTATCACAAACCCATATTTGATATTTTGATTAAAAAACTACTTCACTGCAGATGAGATCGCAAGAATCACACACAGAGGCTGGAAGGAGGACCTGGGTGGATTGCCCCATGACTGACTTTTGTACTTCTGAATGTGTTCAGTTTAGATGAAGGAATGGGAGAAATGTCAGATCTGAGAATAGTATAAGAGTTGGAGGATTCACCAACGTTTCAGAAGGAAAGAATAAATCCTCAAATAATTGGCAGAATGGAAAACCAAACACCAAGGCCACATCCTGGGGAGGAAGGGGGGGGGGGGGGAGAAACATCACATCAAGATGAATAGTAGAAAAAATAAATTTAGTTAATGAAGAAGAGCCAGAAGCGCAATCAAGCTGCAGTAAAATACTTGGGTGTAATCCCAAAACAACTTGAGTACCACTTGAACTCTATTGGCATTGACAAATTCAACATCAGTCAATTGCAAAAAGCAGCTTTACTCAGACCAGCTTACGTCCTGCAATATATGTCCTGCAACAATACCTCTAATTCCATCAAACATCAACATCTGTCTAACCCAGACCCTTGGGAAGACTCGGTAGGTGGATAAAAACGCCAAACTCAGTTCAACATCTGGCTGACTGTGTGATGAACTATAACATAATAATAATGCTTCAGACTACTTGGAGTTATGCTTTCAGTCCTGGGCAAGAAACATTTTGAAAGGATGTAGGACAGGAGCTAGACAATGCAGTACTTTCCAAATGTTTTGGTCTGCAAAAACTTGCTATTGGTCATGCAGGCTAGAGCTGAATCCAAAATATTTGAAAGTCATCATGTTACCTACCACTGATACAGACACAATGAAATTGGCTCAAAGGATGGCAACAAAGACAATTGGGAGTGTAGAAAATAAGGAAGAAAGATGAAAGGAGATGATTATTTATAGCTGGTGAAGAGGTGGCCAAAAAGGGGATATGAAAGCCCCTCGGATAAGAGTTATCCCTCAAGAGTAGCTAAAGAGCTGTTCTCTACTTCTGCAAAGGGTAGAATCAGATCTAGATGACCAAGTGTCATAATCTTTAGAGGTTTAGATTAACATGTGACAAATGAATCAATTACTTGGGAAGGGGGCTCTTGTCTGCTGGAAATCCTCAACCAGAATCTGACTGATGTCTTTGGACTCCAGTAGTGGATTTCCTGCTTGGAATTGGGGATTGGACTACAAAGCCCTCGCTGTAATTCTATGGCTCTGTCTGTGTAGCACAGCTAATCCAGTTAGTATGTCGCTTCCATATGCCATCAGCAGACCATCTGGAATAGCTGGGTCAGGCAGCAACCATGTTATAGCACCCCCACTCCCAACTGCTACAAAGGAGGTTGGGATATGATCATTTCTCTTCCTGCAAATTGCAAACAGCAAATTTTCATTTTCTTCCAGGAGAGAGGTAGGCATGGTTGATTATTTTGGAGATTGTGCTCCCCTGGATAGGCTCTGGAGAGCCACATTCTACCTTACTAGTTTCTGTGCCTTGTTCTCATGCAAAATCCCAGTTTGACCGAAGACTAGTTGAAGCCAAAACAGCTACACAGACAAACCACCTCTCTAAATGCTGTTCCATTTTCATGGGACTCTCTAGGATATCATCTTGATCACCGACACTGGGGGAGATCATTAACCTTTTCAAAGTGTGGTTATGACATGGCAGAGTGAATTGATAGAGGATTGTTTTAGTTGCATATAAGATCTGGTCTCTTTGGAGCTACATCTAACACACACTGGGTCAAACAGCTGAGTTTTAGAGTTTATATGACATTTTTACTGCCCTCCAGGACGTCCCACGATGCAGCTAAGCATCATGGAACCCCAGAATGTATGTGTGAAAGGCAGAAGAACCCATAAGTTTGGAAAGATGTTGTATTGATTTGCAGAATCACTTTGCTGGTAAACACTCAAGGCAAATATATAACCTAGCAAGGCAAAAGATGGAGATGTTTGCAGGAAAGGAAGAGGAAGGTACTCACATCCCCTTGCCGATGCTGAGACAATGTACCCTCTCCATAAAATTCCTTCAGCACATCCTGCACTTTCTTGCTGCTATCTGTGGAGCAAGAAACAATGACAAGGGGGAAAAAGTGTAGGAATTCTGATTTAGTTCATGCTATAACCAGGAAATGTGTCAGGCACGACATTTGTATTGGACAACAATTAGAATTCTGTCCTAAGTTTCAAAGTGATGTAAGAATCAGAAGATTGCAATGAGGCATCCAATCCAGCTGATGCAAATTTTTAAAAATTCTTAACCTGGGGTGCTAAAATATGAGTATCTAACTTGTAGAATGGACCGCCCAAGAATTTAAATTCAAGATAAGCCAAAGTTAAAGGTTATCTTGTTTGGCAAATTCCTCATAAACCAAGATTATCCTTTCCTTGATATTTGTCTCTGGACACTCAACTGTGATTTGTGCATACTACATGAGATATCAAGCTAATACTACTGAGTTTGGGGGGGGGGAATAGAGGGAGGGAACAGATAGACATGGAGTAGCACAAAAGAATTATCCTATGAGCTTTCCTGGGACCGGCATAGAAATGGCTGCTTTTCCTTTCTTGATGCTCAAGTAAACCAGATTGAAGTTCTAAGGAGTTGGTATGACCTCTGATTTTAGAGAGGAAGTTCTAGCTTTAACAGGTCCTGCCTGTCCATGCCTCTATCCCTCTCAGGGGCTAAGAGAAGCCTATTGGTACAAAAGGAGAAAGAAAAGGACTCACAGTCAATATACTTCTGCAGCTGGGTGAACTCCTCCGGGCTGAGGGTGGCCCACTCCTTGCCGTCAGACATGATGCTGCTCTTGCTCCAATTTATGTCTGCAAACAGAAGAGTCAGGAGATGTCGTTAGACAGCAGGGGACGAAGATGAAATGGGCAGAGAATCTCTCTCTCTCTCTCCTTCCCTCCCTTCCTAGTCTCCTCATATTCTCCGGACTGATATGCTGAGCCAGCACATTCTTCCCTGGCACAATTGGCTTCCGGAGCAGCAACCGGGAATTTGGCCATGGCACAGGCAGCCCCTGGAGAGGCAAGATTCCAGTTGCACAAGCTGAGAGAGAGACGTACCGCCGGGTGGATTTAACTCCTGGAGAAACGCAGAGATGCCAAAGGCTTTGCTCCTGATGCAGGTGGAATCCCGACTGAAGCCAAGCCAAGCAAAAAGAAGCCGGCGGCGGTGGGGCATCGCCCAAAGGAGGAAACATGTTGCACAGCAGCTTTCTAATCTGGACAAGCTCACGCATTCAGCCTGTTAAAGGGACAGTCCCCAATTACCTGCATAGGTGGGCGAGCAGCTGGCAGAGCAATTGCTGCACCTTTTGCCCCAGGGTAAGCCCATTTTTTTCAGAGACACCCCCCGCCCCAAACAGGGCTGGGAAAGATGGAGGGATCCAGAGGCGAGGCAATAGGTAGTCAATGAGAGATCATCCAAGTCGAAGATGGACGGAAAAGCAGTTTGGGAGGTGGTGGGATCAATTTAGCAATTTATACCAGTCTGCTGCAGAGGGTGCCAAATTTGAGCCCATTAAAATTTAATGCAGGTTTTGAATGTTATTGGCGGAAATGCCACACATTTTACAAAGATACAATCCTGGCAGTGAGTGCGAGGGAGATTTGCAGGAAGCTGTTGGAGGGGGCATGTTTTGGCAGCTCACTTAAAGGAGAAAACTTCTATCAACTGAGTAATCCCCAACCTGATGCCCATAGACACCAGTGAGCCTGTAACATTCTCACTTCTCCATCCCAAGTACAGGAAGTCCTGGACTCGCAACCATTCATTGGGTGACTATCCAAAGTTACAAGTCACTGGAAAAAGTGACTTATGACCAGTTTTCATACTTTTGATGGTTGCAGAATCCACTTGGTCATCCATTTTGGTCAGGTGATCAAAATTCAGACGCTTGGCATCTGACTCGTATTTATGACCGTCGCAGTGTCCCAGGGTCATGTGATCCCCTTTTGTGACCTTCTGACAAGCAAAGACAACGGCAAGTTCGATTCACTTAACAAACATAACAACTATAATGATTCACTAAGCAATTGTTGCAAGAAAAGTTGTAAAATGGGACAAAACTCCCTTAACAACTGATGGAAAATTGGGGATCAACTGTGGTTGTAAGTTGAGGACTATCTGTAAAATGCTCATCCTGGTCTTTTAAAAATCCTTTTAGTTTTAAATTTTTATTGATTGGTTAACTTGAGAGGTCAGCGTGCTACAAAGCAGAGCCAGAGATTCCTGAGCCATCCTTACTAACAAGAATGTTTCTGGATCCTGTCTCTTTAAAATACATTAAAACTGTTGTTAGCCACTGAATTCCTTATCAGTGAGTTCCACAGATCTCATCTCAAAGGTTAAGGTTAACATATGTGTCTCCATCTCTCTCTCTCTCTCTTTCCACACCGTACAACCACAATTGGGACTGACATTGCTTAGCAAGGTAGTCATTAAATGAGTAATGCACAATTTCACAACTTTTTATGCTGTGGTTATTGAGTGAGTCTTGTGTACATTAAGCAAATCCTGCTTCTGTCATTGACTTTGCTTGTGAGAAGTTGGCTGGGAAGATCGCAAACGGAGATCATATGATCTGGTTGCCAAGCACCCAAATTTTGATCACACAACCACAGGGATGCTGCAATGGTTGCAATTGTGAGGACTGGTTGCAAGTCATTTTTTTCAGTGCTGTCATAATTTCAAATGGTCACTAAACAAGTAATTGTAAGTCAAGGACTACCTGTATATATATTTTATACACATACACATGGTCTACAGTAAAATGAGAAAAGAAGGAACGAAGGAACCAGAAATAAAAAGCATTCATCCCATCCCATTACATAAAAACATGAAAACATCAGCCTGGGTGAAGAAATCACCCTGAAATATCATAGGCACTCATGAATTTTATTTCATAATGACAACCTCTATATCTAGGCCAGGGTTGGGCAATTATGGCAACTTCATGACATATGGATGGATGGCTCAGGAATTCTGGGAGTTGAAGTCCACAGGTTGTAAAATTGCCATAGTTTGCCCGTCCTGATCTAGGTAGATGCAGTAGGATCTCCTCAACAATGTCAGCAATCCATAGGTTTTTGAATGGTAAAGATTCTTAGAGCATTTTTAGATGCGCTAAACAAAATATTAAATTTGGCTCACCAGCTAACTGGGAGCCAGCATTTCAGCATTTGCATAATTTGTATTCTTTAAACCCCGGGTGTCAAACTCGTGGCCCGCAGGCTGGATGCATCACAAACTGGCCATGACCACCCCTGGTTTAGTGAAGGGGGAAAAAGTCGCGATATGTCATGTGATGTGACAACGTGAATTTGACACCCCTGCTTTAAGCACTCAGCTCAGCAACTTGACCAGTGAATTTTTCCTCATTTCCAGTCTCCATTGCACAAGGGAAGTCCCACACAGAGTGTCCTACAATAATTGTAGTGATAAATGCAAGAACATTGGTAGACCATTCCGGAAAGGTCATTGTAGATATATAATCTAAAGCTGACAATAGGAACTCCTGGTTACAGAGGATTCTAGTGGGGCAGGAAACAGCCATGGGGCTATTTAAATATTCAGATTCAAAGGGGAAAGATATTTTGGAGCTCCCATAGGTATCATTAGCACAGGGCCCATGCGCATGGTGACCATACTACTCTCTGAGGTTGCCCTTGAAATTAGAAGCAATGTACAGAGACAGACCTGAGTCCATAGCTTATGAAGACAGGCCACAGAGAGACTGTGCCAATGGTATCAAAAGCTGTAACAAGGGAGTCATACACCCTTTGCCATTTTCACATGCATCAGGCTGATAATTTTCCAATCCGGGTTGTCAAAGATCAAGACAGCAGTTTAAATTTAAGAATACTGGCAATTAGGTGGAAGCCACTTACACAAATGAACAATATTTACAATCTATAAAAGCAAAATATCACTCATGCATCATCACAAAATGTCCAGAACTGTAAAGCCTACAAACTTGAAATTTGGCACATATGTTCCTCTTGGCTTCTAGGTGCTCACTAAGAAAGGATTTTTCGAAATGACCATCAGAGCATTAGTATTTCCTATATTATTAACATGCTCTGATGCTAAGGAGTTCTATTCCCCCGCCCCACCTGAAAAGAAATCTGTTCCAAATGCAAAACACAAGTGGAGGAGTTTCAGTTTCACAGCACCCAAGCAGTTTTAGTACAGAACAGTTGAGCTAAGATACACCCAGGCTCCTTGCTGTCTTCTTCTTGCTCACACAATAAATACTGCTTCAGTTTCCAAATAGCCCTCAACAATCTCACACACCAACAGGACGCTAGCCAGATGAATACCGATGGATGCTGGTAGGCAGAGGCAGAATTTTCTTTTCCTTATTTTCCTTCCAAAAAACTAAGTTTCGTAGCAAAGCACGGGTATCGAGCTAGTAAGGCAATATTTGATCAAATCCTTTTAATTTAGAGAAAGGTTCTTCTAGACTGGACAGACTATTGCTTCTTTTAATGCTGGAGGTACCACTTCCTCACAAAATAATGCATTCACCACTTTCTGGATCCACTTAGCCAACTTCCCTCACCAAGTCTGAGTAAGTCAAGATCAGCAGGAGTTAAAAAGCATGTGGTAAACCAGAGAATTAAAACTATCTCATCCACCACCTGAGGCTTCATAAACTAAATGCAATTCCTCACAATTAGACCAAATGGCATGCTGCACACCGTGACCTGCATTAAAAGCATCCTTAATTGGCACAAAAATGCTTCACAAAATCAGTCACATCAATTCTTTGAGAGCTGCAACATTGGGCTTTCTAGAACGGATGACAATAAATCTTTTGCCGCCCTAAAGAATCCTACTGAACTGATACAGGTAATCCTTGATTTATGACTGGTTGCTTAGCAACCATTCAAAGTTACAACCTACTTGAAAAAGGGACTAACAACCCAGATTTGAAGTTTTCACGGTCAGCCTCCAGTCCTGTGACTGCACTTGGCAACGTGGCCATGTTTTACAGCAGTTTTGGGGAAACCTAGCACCTCAGGCTTTCAGCAAAACTGAGGCCAAAGCAAACAGTGGGTTCACACAAGTGCAGTGTTTGTTTAATGACTACAGTGTTCACTTGATGACTGTAATAAAAAAACCTCTCTAAAATGTGGTTGGTCACATGACCTGGCCGTTTTATGACAATCATGACGTGCAACTGTAATGGGCAGGCTCCATTACGGTTGTATGTCGAGTACAACCTGTAGTTGAGGATGCAGTAGAATAGAGGCTACAGAGTAAGCCTTCTCTGCAGTCTTCAGTGGGCCAGGAGTCCCCAAACATGGCAACTTGAAGACTTGTGAACTTCAACTCCACAAGTTGAAGTCCACAAGTCTTAAAGTTGCCAAGTTTGGAGACCTCAGCTATAGGTACTAAAGTTATATCCAGTTGGCTTCAGTGTGCATTTATTCATTCAATATTTTACCACTTGTGCTTAAAGTGACTCCTGGCTTGTTTTTATTCCCCTAGGGCTCTCTCCAGCGTAACTAGAGAACCAGTTTGGTCTAGTGGTTAAGGAACCAGGGGACCATGAGTTCTAGTCCCGCCTTAAGTATGAAAGAACAGCTGGGTAACTTTGGGCCAGTCTCTCTCTCTCTCTCAGCCCAGCCCACCTCACAGGATTGCTGTTGTGGAGGAAATAGGAGGCGGAAGGAGTATTAGCTATGTTCGCTGCCTTGATTTATTTATAACCAACAGGGATAAGAATGAAATAAAAAAATAAAAATAAAAACGAGGAGAGATGCAGGATCCTCGTCTCCAAAGGGAGGAGTGTTTCAGTTGCCTACAGGTAGTCCTCGACTTACAACAGTTTGTTTAGTGACCGTTCAAAGTTGCAATGGCACTGAAAAAAACGACTTATGACCATTTTTTATACTTATGATTGCTGCAGCATCCCCACAGTCACGTGATCAAAATTCAGATGTTTGGCAACTGACTCATCATTATGATGGTTGCAGGGTCTCGGGATCTTGTGATCAACTTTTGAGCCCTTCTGGCAAGCAAAGTCAATGGGGAAGCCAGATTCACTTAACAACTGTGTTACTAACTTAACACCTGCAGTGACTGACTCAACAACTGTGGCAAGCAAGGTCGTAAAATGGGGCAAAACTCACTTAACTGTCTTGCTTAGCAACAGAGATTTTGGGCTCAGTTGTGGCCATAAGTCGAAGACTACCTGTATTCTGTTTCCCTATTCTATAGGTAAATAAAGGTTTCAGCATTATCATTTACTGCAGCTTCTGGATAATTCCCCACAGCGCCCAAGAATCCATTAGTTTCCCTATCTCCTGAGGGCCTTACCATCCTCATGAACCACACCCATACAAGGCCTGGTTTTCACACCTCAACATTTCCCCAAAGTGTCATCAGTATTACTTCTTCCTCCTCCTCCTCCTCTTCCTCCTCCTCTTCTTCTTCTTGGGTTTCCAATCATTGTAACTTTTTCCAGCTGTCTCTTCTAAGAGCCAAATTAGTCCTTTTAAAGTTATTTCCTGTTCTGCCATGCCCTTTATAAAATTAAAGAAACTGTTTGGGCCATTTCACTTAGATAGTTAGAAAAACGAGGGAATAAATGAAGCATGCTGTATTCAAAGACCATCAACAATTATGTCACTTTAACTACATAAATTAAAGAACTTCATTCAAATTTGTGGTGGTAATAATAAACAGTAATAAATGCACCATCTATGAGCCCAGATGGCACTTTTAACCATGATGAGATAGCACTAAGCAGTTCACTGCAGCTAATTGCTGGCCAAGTATACTACGTGTGTAAAACATAAGTGGGGAGGTAAGGGGCTCTTTAAACATTCAGTCTACTCAATGGGAAATTACAGGTAGTTCTCAACTTAAAAGCTCAATTAAGCCCAACATTTCTATTACTAAGCAAGACTACTAATAAGCAGGCATATACAATGGAATGAAGGCTATTGCTGAGCACTTAGCGTGGTGCTCCATAGACTGTAAGCCGCCCTGAGTCTCCGGAGAAGGGCGGCATATAAATGTAATTTTTTTAAAAAAAAAAAAGACAGTTGTTGAGTTTTACCCATTTTACAGCCAGTTGTTAAGTGAGTCTTTGATTGTAAGTCAAGGACAAGCTGTGAAGGTTCTTACAAAAATGGATGTTTCAATGTGAGGAGGAAATAAAGCTGGTTTCCTGAGGTTTCTTGAAGTATTTTGCCCCTCACAACTTGCTATGTTGTCTTGTAACTGGCGTGTGTGTGTGTCTGTCTGTCTTTCTAATAGCAGATGTCTAGTGGTAAACATCCCTGATTTAAGGCATGAAAACCAGCAGGGTAAATTTGGACCTTTCATTCTCTCTTAACCCAGCCCAAACCATCACACAGGATTGTTAGCATGGAGACAGAAGGAGGAGGAAGGAATATTAGATATGTTTGTGATCCTGAGTGGGATAAACATGAATACAAAGATATGAAGAAAAATTATGTGCACAAGATTTATGAGATACCTTGCAAATCTATACTGACTGGCAAAGACCAAGCCCTTTTCTCCTTGCATCCATCTAGATATTTTGCTTTATATACCTTATGTACATAGCAAGTCTTATAAAAAAGTATTTCTGGAATGCAAGGTAAGAAGGAACATGTGGAATCTAAAATGAGCCCTAAACATGAGAGTCAAAATTATAGCTACCACAATATGCCGTGCCTCAGTTTCCCTGTCACGATCCAAGTGCCTCCCCTCAAATGTGGAGTCAGCACCTTGTTAGGTCAGATTTTTCCATTTCACTCCCAGGTTTGATCCAGCTGCTATTTATCATCCTTCAGTCAGGAACCTCCCAGAAGGATCATTAATTTGTTGCTCTGACATATCCTGGTCTTATTTTGCTGAGATAAAAAGGAACAAGAAGTGCTCCATGTTCTCCAGTGGGTGTGCAGAAGAGGGCCCTGTGCTCAAATCCATTAGTGCTAATAGGACTAATTGCAACTAGCAGCATTTAAGGGAATGGAAAATGAAGGGGCCTCTCCAGTCATAATAGCATTTTATAGCCCACACGGATTTTCCCCGTCCCTCCTTTTAACCCTAGCACTGCAGATGTTCATTTTTTCTTCACGTTTTCCTCATTTTTCTCCCACATCCCCGTTTGCTTGTTGTCTTTTTAGTCACACACCATGTTCTTGATATTCATGTTCTTGATGCTCAGGCCCTAGAATGAGTGCAGAGAAGAACAACAAAGATGATAAGGGGACTGGAAGCTAAAACTTATGATGAACAGCTAAGGGAACTAGGGAAGGCTTAAGGTGAGGGTGATAGAAATCTTCCAATACTTGAAAGGCTGTCACAGGGAAGAGAGCCTCTGTTTATTCCCCATAGCATATAGGGGAGAACAAGAAGCAATGGGTGGAAGCTCATCAGAGGGAGATCCAACATGAAAATAAGGAGAAATTTTCTGGCAGTGCAAACAATTAATCAATGCCTCCTAGAGTTATGGGTGCTCCATTGCTGGATGTTTTCAAGAAAAGATTGGACAACCATTTGTCCAGAATGGTATAAGGATTCCTCTCTGGGCAGAGGGTTGAGCTAGAAGATCTCTAAGATCCTTTCCAGCCCTATGAATCTATGATCAATACAGGGAGGCCAAAGAAAAGAAAAACCAAAGCAAGCAACCCGGTCCCACACTGGGCCTGCTAACTTTAGCACCAATTTGTGATCCTTCACCCTGTCTGTAATCCTAACTCTTTGCCAAAAAGGCGAAATACTTAAAGCAGATGTTGACATTCAATTTCCTTCAAAGAGCACAGAAGAGCTATAGTTTTATTATAAAAGTCTGACCTCCAAACAGTCCAGACAGCTAGCCCCAAAAGCCCAACAAATACAGGCTCCAAAAGGCAAGAATAGCCATTATGCTAAGAAGCAGATACATTTTTTAAAAAACTCTCTGTGTATTCTGCAGATATAACAATGCCATGCATCAGGAAATGGCTATTGAGAATTTGTCTAGGTTGGGTGTCAAACTCGCACAGGCCGGATGGGTTACATATAGGCCACACCCACCCCAGGTCTGCAGATGGGGGGAAAACATCGCAAAACGTCACATGATGGCAACATCAAATTTTGGCTGGGTGGGTGGTGGGGAACAAATCGTTTGTATCTGTCCTGCTCTGCGTTTCCCACCCCCGTCCCTTCCTAAAATTTAAACCAGTCTCCAGAAGCGTGACCAAGACTGTGATAAAATTGGCCTTAAACTCAACTTTAAGAAGTGTGGACATCAGCTCCCAGAATTCCCCAGCCAGCAAGAATTGAAGGCCACACCTCTTAAAATTGCTGAGGCTGAGAGAGACTGTGACTGTAGCAGCAAACTGCCTGATCTCCAAGCAAAAGAATGAGCAAAAATCCATCTGGGTAATCTGGAAAGTTTGCAGAATGGTAGAGGGCACAACAATTGTTCCCGCTGTTTAGATCCATATAAAATAGACAGCATCATCAGGCATGGTCAACTGCTTTGACCACTCCACAATCCCAAGGACAGGGCTCATTTTACAAAATTGGCTTTTTTGCAGAGCAGATGGAAGGATATCAAGGGTGACTTGGGAAATAAAATCATGACGGTTAAGGAAACTCTTAAGCTATTTTTCTAGCTACAGACTCAAGATTGAGAGCCTACTATTTATAGGGTAAACCTCTGGCGGTTTTCCATCACTTTCTTCTCTCATGCTCTGGTTCCCCACACACACACACACACACAACATGTATATGTGTATGTCTTTGTGTGTGTTTTCCTGGCTATGTGTGCAAGTGTATGTGTAGATGCATACACATACACACAACCCCTAGTCATTTTTAAATCAATAATTCTCCTAAAAAAAGAGATTGTTTCTGAACATTTTCTTTAACATATGCATCCAAATGTTGTGCATCATAAATATTGCATTTTTTAAAAAAGCTTTGATTTGCAAAACAGAATTCTGAGTGTTTGAGGAGCACAAGAGAGATTAGGATGTACAATATGTCAGAGGCAGATCCAGGACCAGACTTTGGTGACAAATTATACCAACCCAAGCCAATTCTATCACCCACAGTCTTGGTCACACTTCTGGAGGCTGGTTTGAATTTTAGGGGAGGGGGGGAAACGCAGAGCAGGACAGATAAAAAAGATTCGTTCCCCACCATCCACTCAGCCAGTCTACGCCAGTTCTAAGTATTCCCATGTGTCTCATCACATCCTGCCAATTTTTTCTGCTCTTTGACAAAAAAGGGAAATAAAGCAGAACATAAAAATATTTGTTTCAAGAAATGTCAAACCAGTCAACATGTGGCCTGTCAATTAAGGAAAACGTATCTGTGATTTTGTTTGTTGCTTGGACCGAAAGAGTGTAGGTGTTGACCTTAAAGATGTAAGACTCTGGAGCTTGGATTTTTTTAGAATTTGCAAAAGAGGCTGACCACCAGGACTGAAAGGAAATAAATCTCAAGGTACAGGGGCCTGGCTTAGGAGTTTTAATTTTTAGCATTGCAGGCCCGCAAGTCCTGTTTGCTTCCCAACTGTAACCTTCTTCTCAGGACCAGAACGTAAATAAATCCATAAATTACACCCAATAGTTCATGGGATCCAACAAAGGAAATGTTTCCCTGGCAACCAGAATAACATTGCCCAAGGTTATTGAAGCCACTGAATAACAGCGGTCTTGTTGCTGGAAACAAGAACATGGCTCTCACTGCTAAAACAATACAGTACAGCTCCATGTGGGGCCGCTGGTGCATTCTGGGAACAGAAACTAAGTGGCTTCAGCCATAATTTCATGCTTTTTAAGGGCAGAGAGATCCATTGAGATAATTGAGTTAGAAATGCTCCTTTTAACTCCCTTCGGTCTCTGTGAGTGCTAAACTATGAAGCCATGCCAATATTGAATCCCTCAAAGACTTAATTCCCATGAATCTGAGGCCCAGTCTTCCATGTAGCTATCAAGGCTACCAAGACAGGCTATTTCATAAACTCATCTATATTGTATGTACACAACCTTTAGAAAAACAGAAAGATCCATCACAGGATAATGTTGGCTCTACAAGACAGTACATAGGATAAAGCATCTAATTTGTGAACGAGGCGGACCCCAGGAAGGGGGAACTGTATGAATAGCAATCCCAAAGACTTAATGCATAAACAGCCAATCAAAAAAGCACTGTGATCAGTCCCTGTTTCCCAGCTGGTAGTTCATCAACTAATCAGTAACATGCAGAATTCCCCCCTCATAAATGCTTTGAGACTGAAAACATTCTGCATGTAAGAAAAGTCCTGGTGAATTGGGCCTTGCCCAACATTCTATTCTCAAAAGGGCCAGCCAGATATTTACAGGAAAGATGTAGGGAACAAACCCCGTTCAGCAATTGTGCAATTTTAATTTTTGTTATGTGTGGTGGAAATTTAGTTTTACAGTTTTAGTCCTCAATTTACAACCATAATGCAACCTGCCTGGTTGTAAGTGGCGATAGTCATAAAGCGAGTCACCATGTCACTGGACCCATTTTTATATGCCTTTTTTTTTTGCAGCGGTCATTACGCAAATGCCATAGTCATCAAATAACCGCAATGGTCGTTAAACAAATCCATGGCTCACTACGAGGTGTTTTTGCTGAAAACTGGAAGTAAACAATGATTTTTGGCAAAAAATGCAAAAAATTACAGTCATGTAGCCTCAGGATGCTGCAAACTGGTGTAAATGTGGGCTGGTTGCCAAGTACCCAAAATGTGATCAGGTGACCATGGGGGGTTGTAAGTACCTTTTGGAGGGGGGGCTGTCAAAAATGGTCACTAAGCGGCCATTCTTATATCAAGGACTATTTTAAGATTGTTCACTATCCAGAGTTACTTGCTGAGATGCGCAGCCATATAAATCAATCAATAAAATTGATATTGAAAGGACAATTGGTATTATTACTGGATGCAACTTTGACATCTGACTTGATCCTTCAAAAATATGTGTGATTCCTTTTAAAGCTATTCAATTTCACAGCTATCATTATATCCCATCAAGGAAAAGAACCTATTTGAACTGTGTACTATAACAGGAATAGGAATCTATCAGTCAGTGGTCTTAATCTGACCCAAGACACCTTGAATGGCATCTGCCACAGCCACTTGCATTCTGTGTTCACCATCTTTTACCTTTCCAAAGGGAAATATGTCAGGCCCCAGAAGCAGAGCTTCAGTTGTAGGTGGCCCTACTGACCCACCAGTAACGGTGTCCTCTTTTACTGGCCAAAGCTGACAAAGTCAATCCCTGTGTGTGTGTGTATGTGTGTGTGTGTGTGGCATCTGGAGCTTTTACAAGCATAATTCATTCCTTTGAATGAAAAGGATGAGACTGAAGGAGGAGTTCCCCCTGCCCTCAGTCTCACTTATTATATCCTCCAATGCACCACAACTTTGGTCAGGCAATTCTAAGGAGATCCTTCCTTTTATTTTTTCTTGAATTTTCCATTTAACTTTATCATATGATTCAGAATTCTAGAACAGCAGCCCCCAAACTTTGTGGCTTGGTCGCCCGGCTGGGGTGGGGTGGGAAGAGGGGAACTGGGCTGCATGCATGAGCCCGTGAGCAGTGGGCTGCTGCATGCATACAAGCATGCGGCCCTTTTGAGAATAGTGGGCCAGTGCACATGCGCACAGGTTGAGTTGCGCAAGCACGGTAGTGGTCAGGGACCCCTGTTCTAACACACCTGTTCATTGCTTTTCTAAGATAAAAAGCACTAGATAACCTTTTCTTACAGAATGGATACTCCAGACCCTGAGTCATGCTGGTTGGTTGCCTTTTGAGGGATTATTTTATCCAATTCCATAATGTTGCTTTTCAGGTTTTGTGTCTCAAATGCAGCTTTCCAAATAGGATGGGACTAGGAAGCTGTATAAAAAATATTACGATGTTTACTGTGTGATTTTTTTTTCTGGATGATTCCAAACACAGAATCGGTGCAATATATTTTCACAACATCATGAATTGACGCTTTCATCAAAGTAACAGTCATTACACCCAGGTGCTTTTTCCGGAGTCAATCAACACAAGCACTTTTATCTTGACACTGCAATATACAATAGTCATTCACAAGGCTTTTATACTTTTCCCAACTCAACTCATCCAGCAATGTTTTAGCAGAATCCCTTTTGTAACAATTCCTTGAGCAATTGTCTCTTCTAATGCTACCAAGAAAAATATATTTCAGTCTTGCGGCATTCTATAGCATTGACTAATGGAGAGGGATTCAACACTTAAGATTCATAATTGTTTGCTAGCAGCACAACTGAATCAGATGTGTCTTCTTTGAATGATACAGAACAGCTAGATGCTGCTAAGAGAGAGGAAAATACAAAAAGAAAGGGAGGAAATCCCTCCACCTACTGTATTATGATTGCAGACAACAAAAGATTACTTTCAGAAGGAAGGTTTAATAGAAAGGTATATATTGCACCGTCTTCAACCTTTATGTTTTGTTAACACTGTTAGCTTTTGTTCTTCAGAGCCTTCCCTGAAAATATCAGTTCAAGTATTCACTTATTTATTGAAAACATTCATACAATACAGACAGAACTCAACTTACGATCACAATTGGGACCAGAATTTCCATTGCTAAGCAAAGCAATTGTCATGCCCCTGCTGGAGACTGAGGAAGAGGAAGAGGAGGAACAGACAACAGGGAGTGGAAATGTGGCTCTAGAGGTGGTGGAGGAGGCTGGGGAAGGGCAGAGGCTGGCTGAGCAGTCAGAGGAGGACCCAGGCCCATCCCCTATCCATGTTAGGGCACGCAGAGAGGACAGGATCAGGGAAAAGCATGGTCTACTCGGGAGGAGAGGGCCATGATCCTCTTCATGGGTTGCAGGTGAGAGATTTGCATAAGAATGTGGACCTGCGTGCTAACATGCTGGAGACAAATTAGTGTTTTATTTCTAAAGAAGGTTTATCTTGGTTGGCGTTCTTCCAACAGACTGTCCCTGGTTACCTTCCTGAAGTTGGCAATTATCTATCCTGGTCTGTTGAGGAACTTTATTCAATGCGGTTTCTTTTTGGTTTTTGCTTCATTATCGGCTCTTTGAATGTGAACTGTGTTTCTTGCCTTTGAAATGTTATTTTGAAAATAGTTTACTCCTCCACTGTGAACAATTAAACAGTGAAGCCAAGTTGAAGGCATTAAAGGACTTTTAGTTACATTTTGGGTTTTGTTATATTTCTGATATACTCTGGGTCATCACAGCAATTGTCAGTTGTGCTCAATTTTATGCTACAGTTGTTAAGTGAATCACTGCAATTACTAAGTGAATCATGCTGTCGTTAAGAGGCTCCAGTTTCCCCCATTAACTTTGCTCACCAGAAGCCAGCTGGGAAGGTTTTAAATGACAGTTGCATGACCCCGAGATGCTGCAAATACATGCTGGTTGCCAAATGCTCGAATTTTTATCATGTGATCATGGGAATGCTGCAATGGATATTAAAAGCAAGGATTTGGTTGCAAGTCACTTTTTTTCAATGCTATTGTAACATTGGTCGCTAAATGAATGGTTGCAAGTTGAAAAGTATCTTGTACCATGTGCATCTGAAGTAGTGGAAAACCCCAGCCATGTTTGTTTCAGCTCAGAAGCTAATCAGAGTCTGGGCCTGGCTAGTATTGGATGGGAGCCTTAGGGGGAAATATTAGAGCAATATGCTAGTCTGGAAAAGGATCTCAAAAGGGGAACCTGACAACCACTTCTGTTCTGTCCAATTGCCAAGAAAACCACGCTTATGTGGCCATACAGACACACGAAGTCAAGCTCAACTTGAGTTAATCTTTATCTTTACTTGCAAAACTTTTCAGAACAGAAAAACTTTTATTAAAGTCTGTGACTACTGCAAAAGGAGAAAAAAATCAAAATATCCTTGCACATATAAAATGGGTAATTCTAAGATAGCATAACAAATTATAAACTATTAGCTTGATACCCGTGCTTCGCTACAAAACTATGTGGTCGGGCTTAGTTTGTGGGGAGGAAAATAAGGAATGTCTACCAGCACCCATTGGTATTGATTTGGCTACATCCACTCAGTGTGTGAGTTGAGGGCTGTTTGGAAACTGAAACAGTATTTTTGCTGTGTGAGCAAGGAAGAGATAGCAAGAAGCTTGGACATGGCTTAATTCAACTCTTCTGTACCAAAGCTGCTTGGTGCTGTGAAACTAAAACTGAAACTCCTTTGCTTGTGTTTTGCATTTGGAACAGATTTCTTTTCAGGTGGGGAGCGGGAGTAGAACTCCTTAGCATCAGTGTGTGTTAATAATAATATAGGAAATACTAATGCTGTGATGTTCATTTTGAAAAACCCTTTCTTAGTGAGCAACTAGAAGCCAAGAACATATGTGCCAAATTTCACGTTTGTAGGCTTTACGGTTCTGGGGATTTTGTGATGATACATGAGTGGTATTTTGCTTTTATAAAGAATATAGATAAAGCCTGTTAATTTAATTAATCTAGTTTATTAAATCTAGCAAATCTGTTACCTATATAATTTATCTACTTTATGTGCTACATTGTAAAATGTTATTGGATGCATGGGACAGTAAAAAAGGGGAGTAATTTTTTTTATGGCAGACAATATAAAAGTGGGATAAAATATGAAATTTTGCTTTGCAAAGCCTCATGTATTTTTTTTCCATAAGGCTGGTATGCTTTTGTATGGCTTTAGAGCAGAATTTTTTAGGGTTGCATCCTTCAGCAACAGATAAAATTGTGTGCACTGTCCTTTCAAGCTTTAAATAAGTTAGAGTTATCCTTAGCTATCTAGTTTGTTCATAGAAGGGACAGCTGGAAAGAATGTGGGCTGTGTATTCTCTTTCCCTCTTTCTACATCAGCAAAATTTTTTTTATTCATGAAATCCTCTTATATCTGCCTTCCAAGATAGCAGAGCGGAAAACATGAATGAGGGCCCTTGAAAAGGCCCATCTATGTTTCTGTTAAAAAACAAAAATAATAAGATTTTTGGAAATAATTGGCCAGTACCATCCACCTAATGAGCAACAGAAGTATGGGCCAGTTTCTTCTGGTGCTTCAGATCAGACATCCTTTCTTTAATCATTCTCATGGTATCTTCATATCCCTGTTGGCTTAGTGATACAAGTGAGAAACCAGAGGTAATGAGCTTTTGTGCGCAAACTAATTGCCAGTTGTCTATATTTACCCACAACAGCAGAAATAATCCATTGGGATTTAAAGTTATCTTTAATCCAAGTTAGTATTCTAGACCAACATTGGCAAATCTGCTTCCAGTCTAGGATCCCATTATATATCTTGGGCTACCTACTGTGGAAAGAAATATCCTTCTGGTTCAGTTCCAAGCTGGGAGAAAGATACTAGAAACATGGAGATCGATCGGAAAGAAGGTCTTAATGATAAACAGAACCACCAAGCACATGGTGCAGCTGACAAAATTGAGTTTGAGAGTGAAGGGATTTTATACCTTCTTTGGGCTTTACACTTGAACTTCCTGTTCCTGTGCAAGAACATGTATTATATTGGCTGTTGTCAGATTTGCTATGGGATCATGCAGGGGTTATATAGCAGTGGTGGTATGCTACCAGTTTGGACCAGCAACAATCAGCTGAGAGAAAAAAGAAGAGAAAAGCACAGGATCGGCCCTCCCACCCACCCATGTGCTTTTCTTTATCCTCTCAGCTGATTGGTGCTGCAGGTCTCAGCTGCTGTGGGGAAAGCTGCATGCGTTAGGCAAAGCACGCCCACCAAATCGGTGGTTAAACTATTTGAATCCCACCACTGTTATGTAGAGGTCATAGCTGGCTCTCTAGGCAAAGGGGGAAATGCAAATCCTACCGGTGGGTGTTTGTCTGAGCTCCCAAGTTTGGTTGTAGTTTAGACTGCTGTGGGGTGATGCAATTCCTATAGTGGCTTAATGGTTTTCATCTTATTTTGGCTCTTGGGTGGGGATATTTGCTTATGAATAGAATTATCTAGGTACTTGTCTTCTTTCAATAAGCTCTTTATCTCTTAAGTGCTGACATCTGCTGTTAAGAAAAGGTGGGGGCTGCTTTCTGCCTCTAAAAAAACATGTTTCTCCATTTTGCATTTAGGGAAATATAATACTCTGCCTTTGTAATATTTCCCAAAATATTCCATTCTTCTGTGGGGTGGGGGCTGATTTTCTACACTATTGTGGCCTAAAGAAAGCTAACTGAATCTGTTGATAGGTTTTAAAATATGAGGATGGACCCAGCTGCATTGCATACATCGTTTGTGCTAATCTTTTGGCCTGAAATGGTTTAATCACTGCCAGAACAAATTTCTCACCTTGTTTTCTCTAAAATCTTAGAATGGCTGTGGCACTCCTCTGTGCCTTCAAAGCAGCATGTGTAATTTGAGCCTTTCATTTCCTATTGCTCTGGAAAAGTAACCGTAAGATACAGTACTTACACTAAATAACTTGTATGGTTATTAATTCTCCATTTGTGCCTTTGTTTGATGTTGGGAAAGCACTAAAAGTTTTGATTTTTTTTTTCATAATTTATGATAAAATGTTAAGTTTGGCAGGAGTTTTTATTTTTTTCTCAGTGATAACTTGTTTATGAAAGTATTATTGCATCAGCCACAAATGAAAAAGCCTGGAATTTTTCTTTCTGCTAATTTAGGGGCATGAATATCCAGAGTTTTTACTGGTGAGTTTATTAATTTATTACATTTGTTTGCTGCCCATCTCGCTTTGAAATGACTATGGGCAGCGTACCACGTTAAATTTATGTAGAGTATATATTTAAAAAAATATGTGGAGCCAATATACAATCTTACTTCACCACCCTCCAAAAAAACAATTTAGTTAGAAAGGTCTCCTGGATTCTGCACATCATTTGTAAACTCATTTTCTCATAAAACATAGGAAATGGGAGGTGCCTATCTCTCAAGGAGTTACAATTACCCCTAACCTATTTCTTCAAATCAGGTCAAATCCTGTTCAAAAATCAACACGCTCATTATATAATTTAGAACATAGCTATGCAATGCATATTTCAGTAAGCAATTGTTAACATCAGGAGTGATTAATTGTTGATCTAACCCCTTGGAATCCTGTTTGTTCAGGATCAATACTGTTCTTCTCAATAGCCCAGGTATTCAATTTTACCCATAGATACCATACATATAATTAATTATACTTAAAAGTTTAATGGAGGTCTATAGTTGGTCAGATTATTTGTATCACTTTTGTAAGCAGAATATATTGCAGGGTCAAAGTGTTCCAATATCTAAGCATTTTGTTTCAGTCAGATAGACTATTCCAACCTTACAAGCTTATTGGAAATGGTCCAACTTTGAAACAGGCCATTCTAACCTCTACTTGGCAGTCAGTCCCGTTTTAAGGTCAGACTACTTCTGGAGAATTTGGAATAGCCATTTTGATGTCAGAAGGCTTCTGGTGAGATCAGAACAAACAGGACTGGAACATTTTGACATTAAAACATCTGCACACCTCTACTTGCCAAATATATCTGTGCTGTCCCAGCCAGTCTATGGTATGGATTAGTTACTTAGGATTTGTGAGCTGTCCCCTTAAGGGAATGCATCATAGGAAATGTAGGTAAGGGTATCCTGGGAAACGTACATATCACATGGCCACATCTGTAATCCTGATTGGCCACTAAATCGACCCTCAAGGGGTTGAAGGAGGTTGCCCTCCATTCTTACCTGCACTCATTACTGATAACATCGTTTTCTTCTATTGATACAAGATGGGTTAGGAGATAACTATTTTCCACGTGCAAGGCAGATATACAAAGGATTGGTCATTGAAAGAGGAATTTCGTCACAAATGTGAGTTACGAGGATACCTGATGTACCAATAAATGAACTTTGTTATGGAAGCTTTGTTGAGTTATCTATCTGCATTTACAGAGCTATTAAGTCTACCTCTGTGGAAGGCAGTACAGTGGAAAATATATCCTGATTCATCTCAAAATTAAAGTTTAATGAATTTATGATATGCTAGTGATATTGAAGCCAGGAATGAATACGCAATGTTGACTTGAAACTGCATGCTTCATCATCTCTCTCTGTGAGCATCTTTGGAAGCTGTTTACATGGTGGGAGGGATCGGATTCCCCCACGAGCTACAGACAAAGAGAAGTTTCTATATGGTATGGATTAGTTACTTAGGATTTGTGAGCTGTCCCCTTAAGGGAATGCATCATAGGAAATGTAGGTAAGGGTATCCTGGGAAACGTACATATCACATGGCCACATCTGTAATCCTGATTGGCCACTAAATCGACCCTCAAGGGGTTGAAGGAGGTTGCCCTCCATTCTTACCTGCACTCATTACTGATAACATCGTTTTCTTCTATTGATACAAGATGGGTTAGGAGATAACTATTTTCCACGTGCAAGGCAGATATACAAAGGATTGGTCATTGAAAGAGGAATTTCGTCACAAATGTGAGTTACGAGGATACCTGATGTACCAATAAATGAACTTTGTTATGGAAGCTTTGTTGAGTTATCTATCTGCATTTACAGAGCTATTAAGTCTACCTCTGTGGAAGGCAGTACAATATCCATCCCTTCTCAGAATATTTTTTTAACCTCTCCTCTAATCTTTTCAAAACTTTTTATATGTTCTTATCCTAGAAGAAACGGATTATCTCACTAGATAATGTTTTGTTTCTGATGTATTTTTCTTGTTCTTGGTTGCAGTATCAATATATTTATTTATCTAATTTAGCTCCACTAATACAAACAAAATATATAGGTCCATTATATATGTGGAATCCCGTGTGTGTGTATGTGTGTGTGTGTGTGTGTGTGTTTGTGTATTATATAAATCCATTATCTGAGAGTGATGTGGGCATTACAGAGACAGACAGACAGACAGACAGAGGAGGGAGGGAGGGAGAGGAAGGGAGAGAGAGAGAGAGGATAGATAAATAAAATATCAAATATTTTAGTTTAATGTGGTGGTTAAGGTGTTGGCTAGAAACTGGGAAACTGAGTTCTAATCCTGTCTTAACCATGAAAGTCGACTAAGTGACTTTGAGCCAGTCATTCATTCTCAGCCCAACTCACCTTACAGAGTTGTTGTTGTGGGTAAAATAGGAGAAGAAAGAAATATTATGCATATTTGCCAACTTGACTTATTTACAAAAACAATGAAGGCTGGATATAAATAAACAAATATAAAATATATGGTCCTCTAAAAAACTTATAATCTATTTGCATTCTACAGTGCAAGTTTGAGTTGAGATGGGATGAAGCATGGAAGGACAGTACTGTTGCAGCTGCTTTTTAGGGGGCATATGAACCAGTTTCTCTCAGATGGAAGGTTTGGGAAAATAAATCAAGAGAGGCATGCAAATAAATTTTCTTCATTGGTATAGTTTTCCCACTGTAGATAGACGTTTTACTCAGTCCCTAAAGTGCCTTTGATTGTTCCTTATCTTGAGAAGAAGTTGGTTTTAGCGTTGAAATGTCATTGCTTTGCCTTTTTGCAAAATATTAAGCAACTGAAAATTTTTGTACATTCAGAAATATGGACTTGCCCTTTTGGTGTAATTTAATGTTTAGAAATAGTTTATGAAAGCATAAAATGATTCCTTTTTTAGTTTATCAAGTAAAAATGATTCCTTTTTTCCTTTCATTTCTTTCAATGCAGCAAAGCTCAAATTACGGATCTAATTTTTTTAGTCTTCCACAGTCAACAAAGCTTCTCCTTTTACTGTTTGGGGGATTTGAAAAGAAATCAGCCTTCCTGTATGCCACCAAACAATTTGTCAGGATTAAGTTATAATATTATTTGGAACAATGACAAATTGCATGTACATTTTTACGTTTTTTGCAGTGGAAGTAACCTCTGCAAATTAGAAGATAAAATTATTCTCAGCAGATGGTCATTTATTTTTTTCCCTATTACGATTATTTAATTAAGCTACCATTCTCCATTTAAAAACCCTTGACTGGCCAAATCCCAGAACTGGATTTGGTAACATTTAAAACAAAATAGAAGCAAGTAAATTTTGGAACCCGGTGGCTGTACTTTTAGGTTTCTGAGTGCCCCAGAGGTGTAAATCTTGTGTTGCAGGGATATCATAAGATGGGGAGGGGATTTAACAGATGAAAGTAACTTATTTTGACACACACACACATCTTTTCCTAATGCACTGCCTCCTAATTAGGGAGGATTTTGGCAAACAAGAAAGGCCTTCTTAAATAAAACGATGCCAATTACTCAGAATGAATAAGCTCAGTGGAATTCAGTTGCTCAACGAAGGGTATTTTAATAAGGACTCATACTCTGAACACCTGGATTAAATGGCATTTAGATGCCTAGTTTTCAGCATTCAAGCCTTACCCTTGATAGAGAATTCAATAATAGAAAAATAAGTGGAAAATCCTGTCACATTTTAAAATAATCAGGAACTTGCTTCTCATCTACAGATAGTCCTCGACTTACAACCACAATTGTAACCAGAACTTTCCTTGCTAAGCAGGGCAGTTAAGTAAATTGTACTCAATTTTACAACCCTTTTTGCCATAGTTGTAAGTGACTCATGCAATCTTAAGTGAATCTGGCTTCCTCAACTGACTTTGCTTGTCCAAAACAAACTGGAAAGGTTGCAAATAGTGATCACCTGACCACAGGATGCTGCAACCATCATAAATACATGCTGGTTGCTAAGCAACCAAATTTTGATCACATGACCATGGGGCTGCTGCAAAGATCAGATGTGTGAGTACCAGTTGTAAGTCATTTTTTTCAGTGCTACTGTAGCTTTGAACAGATCTAGGCTAACTCAACATGGGACAACTTGCTGTGGGACATTTCAATGCGGAATAATGCAATGTGAGAAAATTGTATTGTTATCTGCCACTGTTTCTTCGACATTATTTTAATTGTTGTCATTCACACCTCATTTTGTCCCTCCATTAGCATCCTTTCTTTGATGATTCTATTCCACCATTTCTTCAATATTATCGAAGAAATAACAAAGAAATGGTGGAATAGAATCATTAAAGAAAGGAGGCTAAAGGAGGGACAAAATGAAACGTGAATGACAAGAATTAAAATAATGTTGAAGAAACAGTACAGTTATTTTGCATTGAGTTATCCTACACTGGAATTGTCCTGTGGCGAACTAGCTCTACTGAGTTCTCCTATGTTTTGTTGGTCAGGGCAAGTTGGCTGCAACAAGTCGATGGGCGAGCCAGCTGTGTGTCGAGACAGCCATGACAAGTTGTCCCTTTCCGACTTGAACAGTTTCTAAACTAATGAATAGATACCTGTAATACCAGAGTTTATTATGTATCATCTATTCCATCTTTCAGTTTGTGCAATTAGTTTATCCTTCCTATTAATGGTCTTCCTATTAATGGATTTATCTTAAAGAAGTACATATTCTTTTGTACCTTAACCCCCACAACTTGTAATGTGCATAATGGTCAGTAATTCAAAATTATTCAAATCAAGCCACTTGGATTCTTTGCATCTTGGTTCTTTCTGTAAATACAAATTCCCAGCTACTTAAATCCCACAGATCTTAGTTCCTCTAAGGGAGCGGACTAAGGACCTAGCCAATGTTGTGATTGGAGGGGGAGGAAGGGGCGGGAAAGAGAGTCCCGATGATTAAAAAAAAAGTACAGACTAGCGAAGTAAATTCCCATTTTCATTCATACAGCGGTGGTGTATATTTATCAGACAAATAAATGCATGATTTCATGATATTATGAATGCCATGAACATCTGAGCCAACAGGGATATTCCCCTTCAATCTTCAAATATCGGATGACCTGACTTTGCCTGCTATTTTTCCATCGGCAGAAAAGAAAGCAGAAAAGATTGGTTGTTTTGGCGGCTGGGGAACATAAGGCTCACCTTTTCATGCAATCTTCTCTATATGAATGGCAGAGACATTTTCCCCCAATGTATTGTTGTGGTATCTATCTTACATTATCTGATTTCTTTTATCATTGCTGTCAAAATGCCTCAATATATTTTATTGGAAACATTACATATAGATGTTTTTAATAAATAATATAAGGGCAGAAGCAGTGATACTTCATGTCCTTGGTGCTCTCTGAGCTTGTTGTTTTTCTGCAGATGTTTCATTACCCAAATAGATAACATCTTCATTGATGCTATTACCTAGTTGGGTAATGAAACGTCTGCAAGAAAACATCCAAACAGAGAGCGCAAAGTTCTCCACAGTTGAACCCTGAACTGCAATTATTATTTTCTATAGCAGAAGGCCTAAAGGGCAGTAAAAGGATTTATACAAACAATAAGATGGTTATCAGTTTGCATACAGATACTTCTTGGGACAACAGAAGAAGAAAAAAATATACCATACTTGTAATAAGGTCTTGTTACAAATCAGTCTTTTGTAATTTGCATGATAGTTTTTTTTAATCGTATTGAAGATCCACCTTTTTCAACAGGCCAGTCTGGCCTAGTATCATTAGAATGGTTTTTAATTTTTTAACTTTTTATCCTGCTTTTATAGTCCTATTGTAGTTTTAACTTCAGCCATTAGTTTAATCTTTTTAAATCTATTTTAAATTTTCTATTTGTAATAGTATTGTTTTATTTGGGCTGTACACCGTCCCGAGTCCCAATTTGGGAGAAGGGGCGGTATATAAATTAAATAAATAAATAAAATAAATTATGTTTTGCACTCTCCCCAGGAACACCTGAATTGCTTACAACAAAAGCAGACTTGTATGCAATAGCTGGATACCATATGCTTCTTTATATCTTGTATTGCTGGACCCATTTCACAGGAACAGCTAATACTCTGTCGTTCAGAACAGGTTTAAAGCAAATGCCACTGCTGTTGAACCTAGGCCTAGGGCAGGGGTGTAAACTGGAGGCCTGCTGGCCAGATCCAGCCCACAGGGTATTTAAATCCAGCCCACGGGGCCGGCCTGGAAATATCAAGGGACTGGCTCGTGGCGTCTCTGGCAACTAAAACGGGCCGCGTGCATCCCCCCCACGCCTCATTTTCATTCTTCATGGCCTCCTTCATCATTCTGTTGGCCGAAATTTGGCCGAAAACTGGGTTGAAATGGGGCCGAAAAATGGGCCCAAAGCAGGTTGAAAAATGGGCCAAAAACAGGTGAAAAACACCCCCAAAATGGGCCACACAGCTTGTTTTCGGCCGGCAGAGTGCTATTGGAGGCCATGGAGGGTGAAAATGAGGTGCAGGGGGGCCATGTGCAGACGCCCCATGCCCCATTTTGGCCGGCAGGGTGTTGCAGGAGGCATCTGTTCCCCCCCACGCCCCTCCACCGGCCCACGAGGAGAACTACAATGCAAGAAATCCAGTTTGACATCCCTGGCCTAGGGCATCTCTGAAGGCACTTTGCCTTCCTTTTCTTCATAAGTCTCATATCTGAGATCACAGAAGAAACTTTTGTTTTGACCAAGTTCTACAAGATTTTGGGGGATTACTGTTCACTTCATCTAGTATGTGCCCTAAATCCAGGAGTGGGATTCAAATTTTTAACAACCGGTTCTGTGGGAGTGGCTTAGGTAGTGGGCATGGCTTGGTCATGTGACCGGGTGGACATGGCTTGGTGATCATGTTATTGGCTGGGTGTGGCCAATTCAATATCACTCACATTGAGGCATGCATCTCCTCGCCTGGCCTCTCATGACTGTGGGGTTGCTGCAACAGTTGTCAGTGTGAAAAATGGTCATAAGTCACTTTTTTCAGTGCCATTGTAACTTTGAATGGTCACTCCACACAAGCAAAGTACCGGCAAAGGAGGGGAAAAAAAACTCCAGAGAAGTTCCTGAGACAGGAAGTCTAGTCCTGCCAAGAATGTAATAAGGGTTAAGGGAGAGGCAGCTTCTGTAAACAACACCAGAATGTTTCCTTCTTCCTTCCTTACAGGATTAGGCCAGTAACTTCTTCTAACAACCGGTTCTCCGAACCGCTTAGAATGTTAACAACCGGTTCTAGCGAATAGGTGAGAACTGGTAGAATCCCACCCCTGCCTAAATCTATTGTTTTGCCATGCCAGAATAAATGAGTAGCATGGTCTCCCCCTTACCTTAGAGTTCAATTGTGGGATGCCATAGGAATGCTGTTTTACATAGTAAATTCCATGGTCTATCTCATAATACGTTGAGGTATGTGCCAAAGGAGCAGCATAAAAGGAAGAGCCCTATTCTTCCTGCCCAACTATGAATGCTGAGAGAGCTGATCCCAGCCTTAAAAATAAAGCCAAGCAGCTAGCAGCAAACAGGTTGGAGAAACACACTCCTCTATTAGAACTACAAAAATAAGACTCGAGGGAGCATTGCTACCCTAGACATAACCCTAATCACACTTTCACAAATATCTGAGCAGAATGCCTCCCGTAGAAGAACTGAGTCAGCTCTGGAGCCAGCCCAGGAGGCTGGAGTCACCAAGCCCAGCTAATTAGATCAACATACACTGTTAATTTTAGATTTTCAACAGATGCCCTTGGCTTGAGGGGGGCGAAGTTCACAATGCAAACCAGATGCTAGAAAGAAAGAAGCCACAGATCAATGTCTCACCCTCTTAGGCTGGAGTCAGATTGCAGGGAAGAAACCTCTGGAATCTGCTCGGAAAGTTTCCCGATCAGAAGGTCAGAGGACTATCTGCCCAAATGCAAAGAATATGATTGGAAAGTGATCAGAAAGGGCAATGAGATCATCAAATGCAGCTATCATAACTCAGCTCTGTGAGTAGACAGCAGGCCACACATCACCCTAGCCAGTCTAGGCATAAAGAAAGCAAATACATATGCATTACATGGTCTGTAAGGCAGATGGGTTGAGGAGATGTATACCTAAAAGTAAAACTCTAGTGGGTTGGTCCACCAACCATAAATTATAGGTTTCCTTTTGAGCCTAAAACATATAGGCAAAGAGACCCCACATTCAAGAAGTATCTATCAGTATAGGATGCAATGTTGGTAGATTATAGAATGAAATTACTAATTATGCCATATGCTAGCTAGACTATCTTTCTCTTATATTTATTTTAGTTGATGCACAGAGTGTTCTTCTATCAGCAACAATTAAGCAACCCCAAGAAGAGGATAGGTGTGCTTTTATTTATTTTTAAAGAAAATATCTTCATAAGATTCTTGGGTTAGGCTAAATACTTCCAGCACATACTGCTCTTTATAATTTTCCAAAGTTTGATGTTCATGAGTATGTGGGCAATATGAACGCATACTTTCCCACAGTATATTTATGTACATAAACAAATAGAGGTGTAATTATATATGGTGATGTTACTTACCAAGAAACATTGAAATGTCAACCTAATTATGTACATGAAATTGGAATGTAATCCAAGGGATAACAAAATATTGTATTTAGGCAAGAGTAGAAGCCAGTTTTTTTCCATTTCTGTTCTCATGGTGGGTTTCTCCTGCTATAACAGGATCACTCGCAAAAGTTTGGAACAAAGCACTTGCTCTCTACTTTTCTAGCCTGGGGTATATGAAAATGGTAAAACATGGCAACATAAACTAAGCCAGAAGCCAATTATCTTCTCCCCTTAATGGATAAGCATCCAATAATAGGAAAAGGGGAGAAATGCTTATTTGCCATGACTTGAGAATATTCACTGCTAAAGGTGGATTAAATGTTTTGGTTTTTTGCTAAGGTACAATTTTAAATATCTGGAAAAAGTTTTCAATTTTTTAATTATTTAGTAACTACTTGGAGAGAGAAAAAGAGTTTTAACCCTCCATCACATTGTTCTATGAATTATTATTTATTGTATCCCAATTATATCACTTTTACAGATAATTCAAATAACGCAAACCATATCCAACACTCCTTCCTTTCTATTTCCCCCACAAAAACAACCCCGTGAGGTGAATTAAGCTGACAGAGAGTGACAGGTGACTCCTCTTGTAATAATTAATAAAGCTTGGTGCCAGTTTTCCACCATTTTGAGGAAGGAAATACCCAGAGCCTGTAATTTGTAAGTCAGTGCTTCCTAATCTTAGCAAATTGAATAGGAATGGACCAGCTCTCAGAAGTCTCGGCAATGGCCATGCTGACTGTGGAATTTCCACAAACCTGGAAATGGCCAAGGTTGGAAAACCCTGGTATCAGTGTTAAAATAAGTTTAACAGGTAACATGAAGAGGCACTACAATGAAATTCCCCCCACCTCAGCTAAAAACAAAAACCTGGTTTTACAGCACGAGTACATCACCCTCCCACTCTGCAACCTCTTCCCATCTTTACCAACCGCAGGCCTCCCAAAATTGGATAAAAACTTGTTTAAACTGTCTTTAACTGGCATAGGGAAAGACAAGTCCTTTCCTCGACCTCATGTAACCAGAGAAGAAGATCCATCCAGGCATCATGGATCCAACATTGTGGCACACACCCAGAATTAAGAATCAGCCTTTAGAACTAAAGCATTTGTGTGGTCACTGTATTGTACAAACATAGATAACGATTTCATAACAATGCTAGCAGTCATTTAATGCGGAGATGAGCAACATGTGGTCTTCCAGATGTTGACATGTGGCTCTCACCAACTCTAAGCAACATGACTGAGAGTGAAGAATTATCATCCAATCTTCCCATATAATGTTAGGTCCATTAATTTGTTACATTACAACCCGCATTCAAACACCAACTTGCAGGTCCACTTGCTGTCCAATTAATAGGAAAAGGTACAATTATTGTTCAGCTATAATAATCCTCTACTGGAACTGGGATTAGACTTCAACAACTGCAAAGCTGAATAGTCAGTTTTCTCACCCTCTCCTTCCCTTTCACCGTTTTCTTTTGAAAACCACCAATAAATGCATTTCTTTCAAAACAACCCATGTAGATTTTTTAAAATTATGTTTTCTTTCTGTCTTCAAGGATTCCATGAACTTCAAATTAAGGCAAAGATTGCCCAATAATGCTGAAAAAAATTATACATTTTAATAGGTCACTTAGGTGGCTGCCTAAAAAAACAGGAAAAAAGCATTTGAGGGCTACTAGAGTCCCTTCCCCAACAGTTCAATTAACAGAAGTGGATCAATCTCAATGTTTATCTCATCTTCCCCTTCAGTGTTGCTCTTATCCCTATGTCTGCATGGCAAGCTAACATATACAGCAGTCCCTGAGGATGCCTGGCTATAGAATTTGTTCTGTCACACTTCAAGTCTTTGAAACTGATTAACACTTGTGGGATTGTGTGGGCCGTAAAAATGCATAACTCGACAAAAGCAAGAAAATGACAAACAGGAGAAGAGAGAATCTAAAATGATTTTTTTTCTTCAGTCCTCCAACATTGTCATAATTTAATTACTTTTTTGGCTGGTTTAATTTGAGGCAATGACACACTCATCTTTAAATTACTTGGATACTATAGACCAGCTATAGAAACCTATACATTGTTTTCTACTCAGATTCATGTGCTAAAAGCTTCAATAACAATATTAGTAGCTCAAACAATTAGGAACCCTCTTAAGGCTGAGTCCCTCCGGATATCTGCAAAATCCAATTTTTGATTGCCTTCTGAAGTATAGCAAATATCTTTCTTTTTTTCAGAAAGCTGTGGAATAGTGAGAGATGAAGCTTTATATATGTATTGCTCTTAATCTTAGGTTAATGCATTTTTATAATTTATTGGTATGCTTATTTTTTAAAACTATTTCAGATCTACAGTACATTTTTAGTCCAAGGCGGACAGGGGATTGGCTCACTTTCCAGATAATGGGTACCACCTCCAGCCTGTAATATTTCTGCCCCCACACATTTCAAACAGCACCCTCCTGTGTTCACATCAGAACAGCCTAATAGTACATTGCAGTAATGTGCGCTTATATTACTTCTCAGAAATTGTCAGGAAAAAAAAAAAGCTGCATATTGAGTTTATATTGCCTATAAACTGCCATCAGAGGACAGTAAAATGACTAACACAAAAGGAGCCACAGTAAGTAGCACTTTCCTCCTTAGTACTTAATGTCAATTTATTTTCCTATAATCCCATGGTTAATTTGTGCACTGATGCTCAACCAATCCCCTAATGGCAACAGTCCTTCAAGACTGCTTGCATTACTGACATTAAAAATACTATTCTCTACACTGAGAAGGAACGGTCTGATGGCTGTTACTAACCAGCCAACTTGCAGAAAAAATGACAAAACATACTCATTACAACAAATTGAGAACATACGCAAATAAACATAGAAATAACTGATAAAACAGAGAGCTCTCTGTTCTTATTCTGAGGCAATGGATCAAACACTAGGACAAACATCAAATTCTCGTACATTCTCAATTATCACTTGGTTAGTACCTCCCGATCTGAACATTCCATCAACTTCTATGATACAGTGTTTTTAAAAATGTTTCTACTCATGTACAAAATTTATTATTGAAGGATTGAATGGTTTGTTAGCCTTGAGAAAGTTCTGGTATTTTTCTTCCCTTTGGAATTTGCAAATCTAGCTATTTGGGGATAGCTCAGTACTTTTCCAGAAGTAAATCTTCTATAATAAGATGTCTACTTCATAGTCAGATCAGAAAAATGGAGCAAAAAATTCTATTCCAGAATTGTAAGTTTTGAATGTCTTTGACTATTTTCAACATCCCACTTAGGTAGCACAAAAGAGGACTGGACTACTCAAGCAATTAAGTGGCATGAAAATGACAAAATTATTAAAATACCACACACTCCCACAATTATTTTCCCAAGTTCCGACAGCAAAAGCACTCTATTATAGCTCAAGTAAGATGCAAAACTCTACCTATAATCAACGATCAACTCAGTACAGGCAGTATTTTCAGTCTCTTCCATTTATCCCTGAATGAAAAAGCAGCACAGACTAAATCATTGCATGTGAGAAAACATGGAAGGGAGGTGGCTGAATGGAAGCCTAGATGAGTAGACGCCTCCCCTTCCACTGTTTCTCAAAGTTGGCAGCTGTGTGGACTTCCAATTCCCAGAATTCCCAGCTAGTATGCTGGAAGTTGAAGTCCAACATCTTAAAGCTGCCAACTTTGAGAAACACTGCTCTAGCTCATGCTATCCCAAGATGAGTTTGACATGCTCAGGCCTGCCAAGAAGAATGCTACTCTAGAACTTTAGGAATAGAACATCTCTTGGATATCTAACCTGCTCCTCCAGATGTGGTATTCTTGACTGAGGGCTCCTTCCATAACCTGGATGGTTTTAGCTGCTGCATGACTACAGATCATATATTAGGGAATATCTCTTGTCTTAACAGGTCTGTCACAAAGAAAATGACTCAAGCGGAGAAACTCCTTCAGCCATGAGTCCGTTTTCTCATTAGTAAGGAGCTACACAGTTGCATGCTTGTCATGTCACACACGGCTATGAATTTCTGAAACTGTTGCTTGAACAGCAGGTAAGTGGTGTTCCACCAGCTGGGAACTTGGCCTGCAATTGAGTTAAGATCCTCCCTTCTTGATGGAAATGCCAAGAAAGCTTGTAACACTTCTGTTACAAGCATACATACAGCCCCTTCCACACCAGCACAGTCAGGTGTTCTTAGTGCACAATGCAATTGATGCTGATCAGTCTCTCTTTTACAAGCTGGGAAATATTTCAGAATCAACTAGGAAGAGGTTCATCACAATGCACAGAAGCACAATCTCAGAACTCATATGCAACTCAATAAAGCAACTGTATATTTTCCAGAGATGATGGGGTTGTTGTGGGAAACTTCTACTACAGCAGTACAACCATGAAAACAGATATGAATGCTTTAGTGAACTGCAAACAGAAGTAGCTGTCACATTTTCATGCATTTTGAAGCATCTCTGACCAATCAAAAATGCTCTGTCCACATTAATGACTATAATACTATGCTTGAATTTGGCTCACAGTCAGTTCTTTCCTACAAGCAACAAAGGACCATGCTCACCTTGACTTCCACGAGTCAGGTCCAGCACCTTGAAGTGAATCACGATAAGAGATACTGATGGTTATAGTGGCCGATATCACAATGAATGTGAAGTAAGAGAAGAAAAAGCAAAATGTGTTACTTCCATCCTGACTGGACTAAATGTCTGCAGTAAACATTAGCACCAGGGCTACTCAGTAATACTGGAAGGCCTGCTAAAGACGGTGAATAAAGAGAGCTGATGGAAGTACCAAGGGTGGCCACCTAATTGACCCCCATGAAGTCTCCAGATATTCTCCTTCACTGGAAGGCAGAGATTGGTTTGTCCACCAGCTGGTTTGAGAATGGAACGGAGCGAAATGGAATGGAACAGAACAATTAGCCAACTATGATTGGCCACACAAGGAATTTGTCTCTAATGCATAAGCTCTCAGTGTGCGTAAGCTCACATGCAAGCAACATGATAAATCATGATCATAATAGCTTGGGCCATTTCCTGAGTCTCTGGCTCACAACTCGCCTGGAGACCTGGTAGCCACCTGGGATAGGTTGGCTGCCGGGGCTCTGGATCGAGTTGCGCCTCTGCGACCTCTGACCCGGCATAGATCCCACTTGGCTCCGTGGTATATGGAGGAGCTACGGGAGATGAAGTGCCGGAAAAGACGTCTAGAGAGCATTTGGAGGGCGAGCCGGACTGAGTCTGACCGGACACAGGTAAGATCTTATATCAAGACTTACCTTGTGGCGATAGAGGCGGTGAAGTGTTCGCATTTCTCCGCCCTTATTGCGTCGGCAGAAAATCGGCCTGCCGCCCTGTTTACAGTGACCCGCTCTCTGCTTGAACCGAGAGCGTGGGATGACCTCTTGCAGGGTAGGGTAGAGGAGTTTTCCCGATTCCTGCACGACAAAATCGCTCAGATTCGGGACGGGCTGGACTCCAATTGGGTGGTCCCGGGGGAGGTGTCTGGGGCAGGTCTTGAGAATGTTATCTGGGGGGAGTTTGACCCTGTGACCGCCGAGGGTGTGGACAGATTGCTGGGGGGTCTGAATGCCACCACCTGTTTGTTGGACCCGTGTCCTTCCTGGTTGGTTTCGGCCGCCAGGGAGACGACACGAGGCTGGCTCCAGGGGATTACCAACGCTTCTTTGAGAGAGGGGTCGTTTCCTACCGCCTTGAAAATGGCGGTGGTGCGGCCCCTCCTCAAGAAGCCTTCCCTGGACCCAGCTGTTTTAAACAACTATCGTTCAGTCTCCAACCTTCCTTTTATAGCGAAGGTTGTTGAGAGTGTGGTGGCACGTCAGCTCCCTCAGTACCTGGAGGAAGCTACTTACCTCGATCCGTTCCAATCAGGCTTCAGGCCTGGGCATAGTACCGAAACAGCATTGGTCACATTGGTCGGTGATCTCTGGAGGGCCCGTGACAGAGGGTTCTCCTCTGTCCTGGTCCTACTAGATCTCTCAGCGGCTTTTGGTACTATCGACCATAGTATCCTATTGCGGCGGTTGGAGGGGTTGGGGATTGGGGGAACTGTCCTGCGATGGTTCTCCTCCTTCCTCTCCGACCGTTCGCAATTTGTGTTGGCGGGAGGGGAGAGGTCCACCTCTAGGCCCCTTGTTTATGGGGTGTCTCAGGGGTCGGTCCTCTCCCCTCTCTTGTTCAACATTTATGTGAAGCCGCTGGGCGAGATCATCCGTGGTCTTGGGGTGCGGTGTCACCTGTACGCAGATGACACCCAACTATATATCTCCACCCCGGACCACCCCAACGATGCTGTAGAGGCTATGTTCCAGTGCCTGGAGGCCGTGCGGAATTGGATGGGCGGGAACAGGCTCCGGCTCAACCCATCCAAGACCAAGTGGCTGTGGTTCTCGGTGCCCCGATATAGCCAGCTGACACCTTCGCTGGCTATTGGGGGAGAGATTTTGCCCCCCACAGAGAGGGCTCGCAATCTGGGCGTCCTCCTGGATGCACGGCTGTCCTTAGACCATCATATTGCGGCCGTCTCCAGGGGGGCGTTTTATCAGGTTCACCTGATTTACCGGTTGCGGCCCTTCCTGGATCGGGACGCCCTGCGCACCGTCACTCACGCCCTTGTCACCTCTCGCCTGGATTACTGTAATGCTCTTTACATTACAGTGGAGGCTCCAACTGGTGCAAAATGCGGCCGCGCGGGTGATTATGGGGGCGTCGTGTAGCTCCCATGTGATGCCTCTCCTGCGCGAGCTGCATTGGTTGCCGGTGGCTTTCCGGGTTCGCTTTAAGGTTCTAGTTTTGACCTTTAAGGTGATCCATGGCATTGGGCCAGGTTATCTGCAGGACCGCATTCTGCCGGTGATCTCCAGCAGACCGGTGCATTCCCACAGGGAGGGCCTTCTCCGGGTGCCGTCGGCCTCTATGTGTCGTCTGGCGGCCCCCAGGAGTAGGGCCTTCTCTGTGGGGGCCCCTGCCCTCTGGAATACTCTGCCACCTGAGATACGCACCAGCGCGGACCTGAGGACTTTCAGGCGCGCATTAAAAACCTGGCTCTTTGAGCAGGCTGGCCTGGGCTGATACAGTTTTAAATGTCTCCTTTAATTTGGTTTTAACCTGGGTTTTAATATTGTTGGGTTGTTTTAGCTTAAACAGCCATTATTTAATCTCTTTTTAACTTTTTTATTGTTTGGGTCTGATTCGGCTGTACACCGCCCTGAGTCCCTAGGGAGAAGGGCGGTATATAAATGTTATAAATAAATAAATAAAATAATAAAATACAATCATCACAAATCATGATACAACAGTGATAGTCATAGGATACTAAATAAGCAATCAACTTAAATCATAATAGTATACTAAATAAAAACAATTAACATAAATCGTAAGGTACAAACAAAGTTAGAGTCATAAGTTGCTAAATGGATAACAGGAAAGATGAGAAGGATAATACTAATAAAGCCCTATTATGTGATACCTAACCTGAGCTCCCCTAAACTGGTTTTCTGATTCAAGTTTGGAGAATCGTCTCCCATCATCAGATTAAGTAAGACTCAAATGCTGGTCCAGATAACTTCCCTATAGAAACTGAGATGAGAAACATCTTACCTTTACTTCTGAAAGCAAAATAAGAATTGGTCTGGCCCCCCTACAAGCAAAGATAATTGTTTCTAACTCTGAAATAGCGGGTGTGACATTGGAAAAGGAAAATTGAAGAGAGATCCTAGGTTTTATTCCTTCCATTGCAATTTAGTTGCTCAAAATGCCTTCTGGTCTGTCCTTTTAACCAGCTTCATTTTAAAAAAGCAGTTCTGGCTGGTACATTATAAAATCAGAAAGGGATTCAAACCATTCCATGCCACTTTGGACCCGCCCAGTGGCCTCACTCAGCCACATGACAGGCTCTGTGACTGGTAACTCAAGCAAGAAAAAAGAAGAAAATCCGTCTCTTTCTTTTCAGTTGTTTTCCTTTGTCAAGCTTTCTTTCACTATTTCGTCAGCAAAGTCTTGAACTGAGGCCTGTTTCAACTTCACATTATAGTCCCAGGACTTGGCAGGAATGCCACCAGGTAGACAATGGGATTTAGTGCTTAGAATGTTGACTGTTGTTCGTCAAACAAGTTCTGCATTCATAACTGACAATTTACTGCTTTGGATGGAGAGACAAATTAAAATATGGCATGGATGGATGAAATCACGGTTTTATTTCCCATTTTACATGAAAGGTGCCCCACATAGTTTTTGTTATTTGTTCATCATCTGATCCCCAATCCTGTTCTCTTATTTTATTTATTCCTCACATTTATAAAGCTGTCTGCCTGACAAATGAAACTCTGGGCAGCGTACAATTAAGAAAATAATAAAAAATAAACACTTTAAACATTCCACAATAAGAACATCAATATTATTTTTAAAAACACTAGAAGAAAAAATATTTGGTGTTAACAATGTAGCCATCCCATTAAGTCATCATTAAGACCCCCAAGCCTGTTGACACTTCTGGAAAGCTACCAAGGAAGAAAAGATCTGTCTCATGGGTCTTGTCAGGTGTAACTCTTTGACAGGGCATACCTCTTTTGCTGCACCTGATAAGATGGGCAGACATAATGAACAAGATGGAGTTCTGCTACTGTATATTAATAATGGCTGGAGACACTTTAGATAGGCATATCTTAATCCTGTCCCTCTTTAGCCCATTCTCATCGAACAGTTTTATGGAAAATATTACAGTAACCTGCCTGATGTAGGTAAACCTGGAAATAAAGAATATGATCAGCAATACTTCAGGTTCTCTTGTCAACTCTTGGGATGGTGGTAGAAGACAAACCTTGTAGTGCATCTTAATTCCAAGATGAAAGTTCAAATCATCAGAACCAGATGGATTACACCCCTAAGTTCTGAAGGAGCTGGCAGCTATGATCTCAGAATCAAAAAGAGATCATGCCAGACAAATCTTATTGCAAAAAACCTAGAACTAAGGATAAATTTTCTGATAGCTAGAACAATTTATCAGTGGAACAACTTGCTTCCAGAAGTTGTGGGTGCTCCAACACTAGAAGTTTTTAAGAAGAGATTGGACAACCATGGTATAGGGCTTCCTGCCTGAGCAAGGGGTTAGACTAGAAGACCTCCAAGGTTCCTTCCAACTCTATAATTCTATATTCTGTATTCTATTCTCTCCCCCACCTGTCTTCCCCCTTCTGTTATACAGCATGAGGATTTAGGTTTTATTGTTATTCAACAATCTGGGGGAGAGTAGCAATAAAAGGAAAATTCTGAAATCTTTATTTTGCTTATTGAAAGGACTATATATAAAACGCAGAGCTGGGAGGGATTTTTTTAATCCTTGTAGCACATAGTTCTCCCCACTCACACACACACATACACACACACACACAAATCCTCTCTTTAATTACCACCTCCAGAAGATTCTCTCAACAAACAGTGTTGGAGCACCAATTCCCATTTTCTTCCACCTCCAATTTGTGTCACCTCAACTGACATCTTAAGTGTATTTTTTGGATTCTCAAAGCTTCCCAGATCTTCTCAAGCAATTGTGGACTTTCTTTTTTTAAAATGTGTTTTTCTTTTTGTTTACAAACTTTGATTATCGGGCAGGGGAAAATTTTCCTCTGATTATGCAGAAACCACTAGAACTGTGCGGTGCTTTAGATATGGCTCTTAAAAATTCCTTCTGAGCACATGTGTACCTCCCTGCAGCAGCCGCATGATCCTGGGGAAAAAAAATAGAGTGTAATGAAGGTGCCGTATTTGCACTCCCACATACCCCAAACTATCTTTTCCAAAGTAAATCCCAAACACTGCACAGTCCTAGAAAAAGAAAGAAGAGAAAAGCCTTTTTCTGAGAGGACATGTTCCCAAATCCATTATGTTCCCTTCTTTCTATGTCTCTAACCTCCAATGCATTCTACCTTATATCTAAAATACACACACGTTTTCTTCTCTTTGTTCTTGTCATATTGTTCCTACTTCCCTGATTCACGTATTTTCAGAGCTCGGGTCTTAAAACAAGGTCAGGCAACAACTATTCCCTTCTTCCTCTCCTTATATCTCAGTCCACAATTTCTCTCTCACACTCCCCCTGCCACACACATACAGTCCAGCCAATGCATCTCACATTGAGAAAGGCAGGTATGAAATATAACATGTTGCACCTTCATCCATCAGGAAAGTTCAAAGTCTGACAAATTACAAGCAGCTGTTAAAGAGCAATTCCTTTCTTCCTTTGACTTCAATGTCCATCACTCAGGAAATAAGCACACCTTACGAAAGAATTGTCATTCCAAAACAAACACACCTAAGCTTATTAGATCCCTGTATGGACTTTGCACAATTTGAAAGAGGAACAGATGTTTGCTTGCACAAAGAAAACAATCTTCTATTGATATTTTTTACAACCATCTTTATCTCTGACACGGCAGAAAGCCAGAGCCTCATGCTAGTTGCATGGAAAGCAGCTTGAACAAAATATCCCTATGGCTGATTCTCTATTCCCAGCCACGATCAATGGACTCTCCCATCTTTTCCAGTTTTAATGAATTAAGCTTCCAAATCAGAGAGAGACACATAGAACAGAATAGAATAACAGAGTTGGAAGGGATCTTGGAGGTCTTCTAGTCCAACCCCCTGCCTAGGCAGTAAACCCTACACCACTTCAGACAAATGGTTATCCAACATCTTTTTAAAAACTTCCAGTGTTGGAGCATTCACAACTTCTGGAGGCAAGTTATTCCATCGATTAATTGTTCTAACTGTCAGGAAATTTCTCCTTATTCTAAGTTGCTTCTCTCCTTGATTAGTTTTTATCCATTGCTTCTTGTCCTGCCCTCAAGGTGCTTTGGGGAACTCTCTCTCTCGTTCTGGAACAGCAGACTACCTACCTAAGGGTAACCCTGGGACATAAAAGTTTCTAGGACTTGTTCAATAAAGAAAACCATAATATTTAGGAATGGAAAAACTGGAAAGCTAGAGTTTTTTTTCCATAGTCAGTTTTTCAAAATACACGCTTATGCTTGTTTAACTAAATGCTACTGAAGCTACTAAGTACTTCAGTCTTGATTCTGGGCAACTACATAGATTTTCATCGATCTGTTTCTAACCTGGTTATTCAGGTGTTTCAATGATGTACCCACTGCAACTGAGCCATCCACCTTGCTGCTGGATGTTCTCTTCTCTTTCTCTCCACCTTTCTTTATATTAGAGTTAAGTCTTCCTAAAATACTACAGAAAGAACGTCCAAAAACAAATCCAATTATTTTAGGTCTTTAGAAACACATATATCTCCTACCTACGAGTTGTCAAGTCCTGTTCCATTCAATACATTCAATTTTTCATCAGAATACAAAATACAAGCTGCTGCTGGTAGTACTTTCACAATCCAAACAGAATTGTCCCCAGAATACTAAATTGCAAAGTCTTTTTATGTGCAGTAATGTCCATATTATTTACAGGTCTTGATATACCCACTCCTGATTTAATGATACTATTGTCTTTGGCAGATTAGTACCAAATTGGTTTTTGAGTTAATTTTCGAATGGGAAGTTCTTTTATATACCTAAATTAAAAATAATTGCATTTGAAATTGTAAAAGTTCACTGATCTTTGTCCAAGAACAGTCTTCTATTTCATAGGTAAATATGGACTTTGATACATGTAATTATCTCTACTATTGCAGCTAAATAATGATGAGATGTCTAGGGTTTCATCTCTTATGGATATTTTTAAATAACATAATCACCTAATAAAGGTGATTCTGAAATGTGTTTCTATTTCGTGTCAGACTGAATTGACACACATACTGACATCTGCAAAATATCTGCTTATTTCTCTCTTTCAAAGGATAATTTTTAAATAAAAAATACAGAACATGGATCATTGGTGTGGAGTAGGGTAGGTTAACATTTCTTACTGCTTTTCCTCTCTTGCAAATGGAACTAAATGACAAAAAATAAGTAGCTCCCCAGTCTAGTCTGAGTAAGCAGCTGAACGTATAGATCAGTATAACATCAGTTTTTTTGCCAACCTTCCTGGATGAGATGGCTGTTGAATCAAAAGGAATATTAATTGCTTAACAGTAAATAAATCAATACAACTAAAGTAAATGGAAAATACAAATTTTAAAAAATCAAAACACTTGGACTCCAACGGAATCCAATCTGGGGCACAGATGGATAATGTAGAACATGAGGCACAAGATGTGCTGTCAATGATCCACTGGATTCCAATTAGAATTTCAAAAATCTGCCAATAATTTTTTTAAGGTATAGCCAGAAAAACACAAAATATTAGTTTAATACTGAAGATGGGCAATAAAAATAAACTTTAATTTATTTTTCGCACTGTATCAGGATTCTTAGTATTGTTTATTAAAAAAGCCGAGCAATTAATTAAAAATGTTTGCAAACACGCATATTTACAAGGAATCATTCTAAAAATATTGTACATAGACTTCACCACATCCAATTTAACAGTTTGTTCGATTTAAAATGAATTTGGGGACATACGTACTCTTTTAACGCTGCATTGATATGGCAAAATATGGTTATTGCTAATCCCCTGTAAATCAAACTGCAACTCAACAGCGCAGCCTTTCCCATCTTAGAGAGATGTTTTTCACTGCAGTTCCAGCTCACCTGCAAATTACATGATTGACTAGTCACCATGTTTGAGATGTTTGCCACAGAATGTTATCAGCTATGCATGCCTGTCACTGACTTAAGACACTTTTTCCAACATTGCTAGCTATTTTCACCTAAAATCAAACTCTTTTACTACTCTGCAATTACAACGACCACAATTCCCTTCTCATTTTTCTGTTTCTTGTTCCCTCTGGGCTGGGGTGAATCTGTTAATTTTCCCCACCATTCCATATTAAATTATGGAGGAAGGAAGGCTGCATGCCACCTTTCTTGAATTTTAGCTCCCCTTTAGGTTTGAAGTGAGCTTAAGACATGATCTTTTGATAGATCAAAGGATTGTTGTTGTTTGTTCCTGCAAAAGAACCTGTGACTGGCATTGGTGTTCTTCTAATTAGCAGAAAGTAGAATAAAATGATGGTTGTGCACAAGCACTAAATATAGTGCTGTATTACGAAGCATGTCATCTCTCCATGGCTCAGATCCTCTCATAATATTGATCTATTATTAAAAGTATTTTTAATCTGCCCTTCATCGTAGGATATCAGTTCATCAGACAAAAGGCACAACAAGGCAAAACAAACTACCCAATAAAGTCATGAAACGCTACAATAAGAAATCAAATTCATGTCTCCTCCCTATTCCAGCAACACTTGGAAGTCTCCTTGTTTGTCCAGCCAGTTTTTATTTATTTTTATGTTGGCAGATGGAGTATTGGAACAGCTTATAGGCTATTCATCACTAACAGATACTGGGAGGAGAGGCTTTGTTTATTGATTTGCTCTCAGATGGTTTCTCTTCACATTTATAATGAATTATCTATAAATAGTTGTAAGTAATTAAAGGTTCCCACTGCCCATGTGGCAATGTTAAGAAATTATTCATCATTTATCCTTTCAACATGCTGAACAATAAATGATAAAAGCAGGCTACACATACAAATAGAAGTTGGTTAAAGACAAGGGAACTTTTGAAGGTGGACAGTGGCACCTTGAATGTGTGCTTTGCACATTGATGCTATGGTGTCATATATTGTTAAAATAATTTTACTCACCAATTAAGTAGAAAAACTTTAGGATGCAAAGTGCTGTTAATAGTACCCACAGAATAGTTTCCAAAACATAGGAGAACAAAGGAGAACAATTCCAAATCAAAAGAGGAGTTTGGAAAGAACTGATGCAGAAACATATAACCAGTGGTAGCACCATAGCAACCCCAGAATCTCTCCCAGTGCTACCAACCTGTAATTTTTAATGAGCTTGAAGAAATACATTGGGAACATTTATTTAAATCATATTTGATTCAAATCATTTTTGTTCAGCTCCATCCAAATTTTGGATTGTAAGGTCACATCAATCAAAACCAAGAACAATCTTAGATATGAAAAAAAAACATAGGCCCTTGGATTAATGTATTGTTAAGTGAATAATTAATTCACATTTTTAAGATCAATAAACAACCTGATATTCTTCAGAGTTCCAGACTATAGCTACCATATGTGGCCACAATGATGGGAACTGAAATCCAAACCATACATTTAACATTAGATGTCATAGACTGTCATAAAGGGGAATAAGGATGTTCCTGGGAAAGAATAAGAAGCTGGCAAATGCCCAGAACTTGGATCTAGCTCAGAAGGCCAGGAAATTATGATGTCTATGAGTGCAGGTCGTTCAATGCCAAACTCAAAGATGCAACTAAACCATATTTAAATCTGTGGGAGGGCAGCATAACCAAATCCATTATTAGATTATTTGTGTGTGTGTGTGTTTATACAGTGTGTGTGTGTGTGTGTGTGTGTGTATATATATATATACTATTACCTTGTAAGCAATTGACAAATCAAATAAATAAAAAATAAATAAACTAGAAAATAAATAGACAGGGTTGTATGTATTGCAGCAAGAAGTCCTTCAGACTAAAAGTTCACTTGGAAGTTGGTAATGCTTCCAAGACCTCCAAGGTCCCTTCTCTGTTATTCTGAATTCTGGATAGAGTTGATCACAAGTGTCCACAGAAAATGAAATGTGCATAATAATGCAACACAAACCACCATAATCTATGTATGTGTACCCACTACCAGGATTCAGATACAAAAGGCCAGGGCATGTGTTGTGACATGGTAACGCACATTTTATCATTTTCATGTCATCACAGTTTGTACCAGTTGCCTGTGGAGTTTGTGTAACCCAACTATGTGATGGGTTTGCTGCCTCTGAAATAAATCTCACCATTGGAATGTAATTGAGTTCTGGGATCAAAGCAGCTTTGCTTTGTAAACTGCTGTCACTGGCTGTTTCAATCCTTATCTGCCAGTTCAGATCAAAACTCTTGGTTTTAGTTGTTTTGCAGCCTGATTTAATTTTTTATTGAACCCTGGAACTAATCACTAGTATCAACGATGCTCCTGTGTCTCCAGTCCATCTGCTGTTTGCTTGTTTGAATACAAAAAATATTTATGCTTAGCAAGTTCAATCTCTTCTCTGGGTCAGGAGGCATATACAATACCCATGCTTTAGATTTTGTTCCTGAATGCCGAGTCTTTCTATTCAAGTGAACTGTTCCCTAATTTTTTCCATCTATGCAAAAAAGTTTTCCAATTCTAGGAAACATTTAAACAATTAAAAATATGCCAAGCTATATATTACAAAATTAAAAACAAAACAAAACCAAGAGCTTTGGTTGTAATTCTAATTACACTCATGAATTCCACAAAAATGATTTCTTCAATAGATATGCATAAAATTGCCTTGTGAAATACTGTCTGATAGTTCAATTAAAGGTATATTGCACACTTTCAAAAAGTTGTGGTGGTACGGTGGTTACAATGCAGTATTGCAGGCTAATTCTGCTGACTGCCAGCAGAATTCTCACCGGCTCAAGATTGGCCCAGACTTCCATCCTTCCAAGTTCTGTAAAATCAGACTCAGATTGTTGGGGGAAATATGCTGATTCTGTAAACTGCTTAGCTGAGCTGTTCCCCAAACCTTGCTGGCTTTGCAGATCAGTGGGGGGGGGGGGGGGAGAATGGTTCTGTGTAAGTGATCAGCAAGCATGCCTGCAGCTCCATTTGCATAGGTGTATGTATGCTTGCAGTGGGCAAGCATACCTGCTGCTTGCACAACTACAGTGCATGCATTTGCACTCGCCCGCTACTTGCACAACAGGGGATGCATGTGCATACTACTCACTCTGGAGCCTGGTTCAAAACGGCTCATGGCCTGGTAGTGGGCCATGGCCCAGCAGACCCCTGGCTTAGAGAGGGCTGTGAAGTACCATGAAGCAGTATATAAGTCTAAGTGCTATTGCTATAACACTGCAGGAACACATGATAAGAAATTCAACATTATTCTTGGTGAATACTGATGTGTTAGACCAGAGGTGTCAAACTCAAGACCTGTGGGCTGGATCTGGCCCATGGGGTGTTTAAATCTGGCTCATGGAAATTCCAGGCCTGGAAATAGCAAAGGACCGGCCCGCGGTACAACAACCTTCTTCAAATCACTACTATACTGTTTTGCAAACATACAATAACACAGCTATTTTTCTGGCTTTACCACCTAGATGACTCATAATATTTCAAGAATTTCTGAATTATCAGAACAATGCTTGGCAGGTTCATGTAAAATACAGAATAAGTGAATCCAATAAGAAATCAAAAGCCTTGTTCTAGAACCACTGCAATTCACTCCAGAAAGCAAAGAATTATAGCTTGGTTCCTTTTTATGGCAATCTTGATAGATTTTAATGCTAATAATGTCTCAATTTGATCACTTCTGGCTTAAAAATTTTAGCTGCGATCCCAACAGATTTATATTAATGATTTTGTTTCTAATTCTTAGAAATATTCACTATCCAAAGCACTTTGTAATTTAATGTTCACTTGATGCACATTAGCTTAAAAAATATACAATAATTATTCAAGGCCATTTCTGAGACATGATCTACCTACTTACCAACCTAACTATTCAATTAGATGTTGATAATAGCCCTCATAAGCACATGAAAATTCACTTTTAACTGCTCATCTAGACTATGCCCAGACAAAAAAATTCTGGTACTTATAATTAAGTCACAATACAGAAAAATCTGTTTTCAGGAAAACATAGAAGTGGTGAATCACGTGGGAAAATGATTGCTTTTGTTCCAAATCAAGTATAAATTTTTTTTGTAATGCAACAAGCTTTCCTGTAGCATAGACAAGGTTTGCAACTGATGTTTTCAGCCCTTCCTTCCACCTTCTTTGGGATTTAATTAAACCAACCTAATATATGATAAAGAAAAATAAACTTTATTTTAATAATGTAATTCAAAGTATATGATATTGGAAGCTCAATTTTCAAAAATATGTTCATTGTTCTTAATAGATCATACAATGATTTTGACTAGGACAAATATAAATAAATCATTTTATGTATTAGCTTCCAGGAGATTAAGAAATATTTAAATCTGGAACACAATTTAAAATGAATGAAGAAAAATATACAACTTAACACGATCTTTAATTAAAGCAGCTATCTAAAAGACAACCTGAACCCTGAAGCAAAGATTTCTGTTTCTTTTTCTTTGGACTTCCAGCAGCTTGACTTAATTGCAAGCATTTATCAGAGCTGTCGGGGAGCTATAATATATCATTTTAGCAGTAAAAAGTTACAATTCTATATATAGTTATTTAATGCAATTAATATTCACATGCCTATTTCACATAAATTTATATAACTATCCTTCTAAAAACTACTGTATTTTGTACAAATGACTCCCATATTTTATTAATCTATATACTTTTTTTTTCATTTTTTCCCATTTCTTTTTCTTTTTTTAATTTAAAAAGTTCAGGAGCTGGTACATTACACTCATTTTTCCAGCTCAAACACAAAAACATCTAGGTCAATGTCCCCAGAGTACTGTCTTTGCATTTTAAAAGAATAATCCTTGTTCAAGTAAGGAAGAGGATGGGGGAGTTGCCTGAATTTCCATACTTGGGAATAGGTATTCAGATACAGTGTGATAGTTAGACTGGCAGTGAAGCTGCAGTATTGACAATGAGGTTAGTTATTCAAAACACCCCTAGTTTTAAAAATAGTCTAATCTGGTTTTAAAAAACCCAACAACTTACATCTCCTGAAAGTTCTCATGAGAAAGAATATTATGGTAACACTTACAACAGGGATGTCAAACTCGTGGCCTGTAGGCTGCATGCAACATGTGCTGGCCATGCCCACTCATTTTAGCAAAGGGGAAAAAAGTCACAATATGTCACATGACGACAGGTTTGACACCCTAACTTAGAACATTAGAGAGAGAAAATGAATTGGGATTAATTTATAAATGCTATTGTTCCATTATTTGGTCAACCTTTCTTCTATATTCTATTATGAGTTATTGATTTCCTGGGCAACACATCTAGCAGTGTGATCATCCTCCCTGGAATATATTTAATCTTGAAATCACACTTCTAGAGAGAAAGACTCCATGTACAAACATCTTGTGTTGGGTATACTTCAGCCCAGTGGTGGGATTCAATATTTTTACTACCAGTTCTGTGGGCGTGGCTTGGTGGGCGTAGCAGGGGAAGGATACTGTAAAATCTCCAGTCAGAGGTGGTATTTGCCGGTTCTCCGAACTACTCAAAATTGCTGCTACCAATTCTCCAGAATTGGTCAGAACCTGCTGAATACCACCTCTGCTTCAGCCACTTCAATGTGAGGTGGACACTTCTGAGTTCAAAACAATGGCCCCATAGATCTGGTAAGCATTTAGCTTCTCAAGGGTGCAAACGATGGCATCGCATTCCTTTTCATATGCAAACCAATGTGATTTCCTTTCTCACATTTTATCATCTGGAGATTACCAGATGAAGAGCATGATTCACCTGCACCACTTGCATTAACTCTGCCTCACTACTTCTTGCTGAGGCATCAGTGGCTAACACAGCAAAGTCTAGAACTCATAACATCAGACAACTGCTGAGCCAATTGCAACCTGGTACTCCTCAGTCCACACCAGGGCTGTCAAACTCACAGCCCGTGACCCGGATGCATCACGCACTGGCCACGCCCACGGCCAGTTTAACGAAGGGGGGGAAGTCCCAATATGTCCCAGGATGCCACTGTGACCACGTGTGTTTGGCACCCCTGGTTTACACCATCATATTAAACTACAGCAACAGCCCTGTGAGTAACTTCTTTGGCATAAACTGCTACAGTAATTAACTATTCCCAAGAAAAACTCCATCTGCTTTTTCTTTTTTTAATATATGTTTTATTAATACATTATCTTTTTATATCACATTAAAAATTCCTTATCAGTCTGAACAGCATGTTGCCTGGCAAAAAATAGTTTTAAGTAGAAATACAATATTAATCAATATAAATCATTAGCATAACAAACATATCAGTAATAATCGCAAAACAGTAATTAGTTTATCCATCTTACAAAATTTTCAATATAAAAGTTTTATTATCTTTTAGATGTTATTAAATTCTAATCTCTGATTTTATCAGTTAACCATTGATATAACAAGTCCCATGTCAGGAAATATTTTGTTTCTTCCTTTTACTTTAAATGTTAATCTATCCATCTCAGCACATTCTAATATTTTTTACAACACTTTCATCTGTAGAGATCTCTTCATTTTTCCACTGTTGTGCAAACACAATTACTACTGCCATTATTACATGTAAAATTAAATATGATTTCCCTTTGTCATATAGTACTGTCCCATCTGCTTTTTCTTGTTGGGGCAGAGCATTTCTAAATAGTCTGTTCCCTCCCTATCAAAGGAGACATAACAAAATGACCCATCCAACTGTCTTGGCTTAGATCAGCGGTCGCCAACCAGTGGGCCATGAGAAAATTTTGGTGGGCCGCAGAGAAATCTCACCCCCAGAGCACCCCCCCCCAAAGCAATTAATCCAGGCTGCACAGAAACACAAGGCTGCTCAGCCCACATGGCCCGCAGGAACCCTCCCCGCCCACTCACTCCTTACCCAGCAAACTTGTCGGCTAAGTTGCTATTTTTTCTTTTTCCGACCATCATCTGTTCTGCTGCACTGGGAGATTTAGATTAGCTAGGAAGCAGGAAATTTCTTGCTTTTTGGCTAAGTACAGCCAAACCTCCCTTAGGATTGAAGGTTTGTTTGCAAGCAAATTTGAGAGCTAGCCAATGGTAGATAGATCACTGAAGGATTCTGTGAGCAACTCAACCTGCCTGCTTTGCCTGATTTTGGATAAAAGTTGCTTTTTTAAAATAAAAATTCAATATTTACATACATGGTGTGTTGTGAGTTAATTTTGTGAGTTTGCTAGGTAGCAAATTTTATGAGTTTGCTTGCAAGCAAATTTTATGTGACAGACTGAGCTAGCCAATGGCAGATAGATGGATTTTTAAATGAATCTGTGATTCTGTGAGCAACTCAATCTGCCTGCCTGCTTTGCCTGATTTTGGGAAAAAGTTGCTCTTTTTTATAAAAAAATCAATATTTATATAAATATTTATAATATTTATATACAAGCCATGCCCAGCCACTCACATGACCACCAAGCCACACCCACAAATTAGGCCACACCCACAGAACCAATTAGTGGTCCCTGGGATCTAAAATTATGAGTTTGGTGGTCCCTGAGGTCCAAAATGTTGGCAACCCCTGGTTTAGATCAATTGTGAACATCTTGATCTGCATAATGAACCTTGTATCCCTGATAAGTGGGTAAATCATTTCTAGTTGTTCCAGTTATGTTTTCAGGTGGTTGAAAAGATGGCTACATTATCTGAACATGCCACGGCGCAGTGATTCAGGGATAGCCAGTTTGGTGTGGTTAAAGCACCTGGCTAGAAACTTAGAGGCTGTGAGTTCTAGTACCATTTTAGGTACAAAGCCAGATGGGTGACCTTGAACCAGTCATGCTTTCTCATCCATAGGAAACAGTAAAATGGCATCTTGTCATTCTGAAATTTTGCCAAGAAAACTCTAGGAATCTGTCCAGGCAGTTGCCAGGAATCAAGGCTGATTTGAAGGCACCAAAAGAAGAAAGTTGTTGAAATCCCTGAGCAGCTCGGGAAACAGTTAGGGAAAGACCAAGCAGAAAAATGTTACATGTATACATCACAACTTGTGGTGCATGCTGCTTTTTCATACCACTTTCTGACAAGGATCTTTGTCCGTATCCTTTGGCCAACTCAAATGTATCTGGCTGTCCAAAGTTGCTCCAGCAGATCACCAGTGCAAGGCAGTTGTTTTCAGCTGTTTTCTTATTGAGCTTGTAGTAGTCTACCACAAAATCGTCTTTCTTTGCCAGACACAGGTGGCGAAGATGACTGAGGAGGCTCATGCTACTTAATCCTTAGAATTTTCTGTCACCTAACTGATGTTGGGATCCTTGGTAGATGGGCCTGTTCTCTGCTACCAGAGTTACTTGGCATTCCCTTTTCAGCCTGTATTTGAACTGTGTTCATCTACTCCAGCTGACCCCTTATGTCAGGATCAAGAAGTCCATTCTAAGCTGATTCCTAAACAGCACGGCATACAGATGATTCTTCACCATTGCAAAATTCAATTTTTTTCACTGGGAAAAAAAAAGTTTAACAAAGGCTGTTTCTGCTTGAGCTTTGACAAAGTACTGAGTGTACACGATAGACTGTAGCTCCAGTATCTCACATCCACTTGCCTTATGGGTGGACTGAGAAAATCTTTACTGTACAAGGGTTTTTTTGGCCAATGATTTGAAGATACAACCTGGTTTACTTTGGCCTTCACTTTGGCGTCAGGTTTCCTCTCATCTTACAAATACCTTGCGGTGATCAGATTGATGCCATTTCCCATGGCCCCCAGAGAGCTGGAACCTGCTAGCTTCTGGGTATTCTCTCCAGTTGCCTTTGTGGTCGCAAGTAAAAGACTTGATTATAGATCTGAACAGGTAGTTAGACCATAACTGTCAGTTCTCAGATTCTCTTGATTATATTGGCTCCTACACATTTGAACCAGTTTATGGCCTTTTCACTCAGTGCTCAAAGAATAAGGCTCCTTCTGTTACAAATTCCCCAAATTTCTTCTAAAGCTTTCTGGTGAGGAGGGGTCGAGGGAATCTCCCATGCCTGTGAGAAGGTGTACATTGAAACTCCTGTCTATCATTTAGACTGGCAGAGAGGCTATAAACGAGTACAGTAGTTACTCAAAAATTGCTGTCTCTTACAACATTTCCACATTTTCATTTAAGAGTCTTCAGGAAGGAAACTAGAGAAAACTCTTCAACACATTTGTAATGTGGACTATGGAATAAATCCTACTGACCAAAAAAAGAAAAGGCAGTTTTTTTCTCAGTCCTTATTGTATGCAGTCAAGATGTGTTGGTGCTAGTGACCAATTTATTTGGCTGCCTTCAAAAAAACAGTTGGACCAATTCATGGCGATCAAGGGCTATTAACTTTAATGGGGCTGCCTCTGAAGGCCATCTGCTTGGAGACTAATGGGCTTCTGTGGGCAGCTGGTTGGCCACTGTGAAACCAGACTGCAGCACAAGATGGGCTAGGGATCCATCTGGACAAGCAGGGCATCGCTTATCTTCTTATCCCTAAGAAGGAACTTCACCATTATTTAGGTTGGAAAAAATACCAAGCACCTCTTCCAATTGTGCACTTTTTTTTTTCTTAGGATAAACTACCTAGGCGTTAATTGGAGGTAATTATCGCCTGCATTGCAGAGACAGAGACAGCCAAGTGGAAAGAGTACAAGCATGCTCAGATCCTCAGCACAGAATCATGTTCCATACTTGCGCTACTAAACTGAGGCATGCAACACTATGTGCCATGTTATCCTCAATAAATCCAAATAATCAACGCCCACTTACTCACAGGAAATGAAGCCAAGCAGGCCTTCCCCGAGGTCAGATAAAAGCCGCAGAGCCTTCAAAGAAAGACTCGCTGACACCAGCAGGGCAACGGCCACGTTGAAAAGCACTCAGCTAGACGCACCCGCCAACCCACCACAAGCCTGGATTAAAATAGTTTTCCTTCCTCTTAAGAGGGCGGGGAGGGGCGGTTGAAAAGCGAAGAAAGTTTGCTCTCGCACGGTTTCTTGGGGCAACACTGCGTGCCATTTTTTTGCAAGGCAGTCCGAGGTGAATCAACCGAGACGGTACCCTACGGTTTCTATACCCATCTTTTTTTTCTCTTCGTGTCTCTCTCTCAAAGCATACAAAGTTCGCTTTCTTTTTCTCGCTCCCACCCTCCCTCTCTCCCTCCCGGCTAAAATAAGAAGCCGTCCGTTTGCTTCCTCAAAGACCTGCCTATCATACATATTTTAAATCCTTTTTTTTTAAAAAAAAAACCCTTCCTAGATTGCAATCTCTCAGAAGTCTCTTTCTCTCACACACACACACACACCGCGCACAACACAAACACACAAAACGCACAGGCGCGCGCCGCCCTGCTCCTTCCCTCCTCCCGAAAGACCGTTGGGCGAGCGAAAAAGAGTTGGAAGCGGGAAGGGCAAATTAGCTCCCCACACCCTTTGCACAGGTTTCCTTCCAGCCCCTAGCAACTATTTTGGTGACAGCCCACAGGGCAATCTGGGGCTCGAACGTCTTGCCTCAAGAAGTCCCTTTTGCCGCCCAAAGGCGCCCCCGGCCGGTCCCGAAAATGACCTTTGCATCTTCTCCAACTTCGCCCCCTCCACCGATCCCCATTTTCCCGCCCCGACAAGTACTCCGGGTTGGACGCCTTTCCTTCGGCGCGTGCCCGCAGCCCTCGTCCTCGAGCGAGCGAGGAAGGCGACTGAGGGGGGAAAGAGAGAGAGGGAGAGAAAGAGAAAGCGAGCGGGAGGGTCCGCACAGTACCTTGTTCCCGCAGCCCGCCTCAGCGCCGGGAAGTTAGCCGGAGAAGATAGAGGGGTTGTCTGAAGCTCAGCCAAACGCAATCACACCCACTGGCGAGCCAGCCTCTACGCCACGCCTGACATCAGCACGAAGGAGTTCCCTCTCGCCTCAGCTCTGCAGTTAGATACCTTCAGCTTGCACCTCTCGTGGGTGGAGAGGCGGCCGGTCCCGGAGACCGCAGCCGCTACTTTCAAAGAAAGGAAGGGGCCATCCCAAAAGTGGGATTTGAATTGAAATTAGCGCCAGGGTTTTAAACAAGCATACCTATAAGTTAAAGTCAGACCCGAGGTTTGTGGGACGGCGGAGATGCCCGGACGCTCTCCCTGCGGATTGAGTATTATTGCCTCTCTTCCCCACTCTCCCACCCCAGTTTCGTTTGCAGTCTTTTCCCATCCAGACTTAACGCAAGTCGATTGTTTAATGGAGAAGTTTTCATAGGGATGGCAAGAACAAAAGAGAGAGGAGAAAGTTATAGGTAATATTCTGAGGAAAATAGCATCTCAACTTGGTTATTTTTCAAACTGTTGTCTTTGGAGTCTTTTCTCCCAAAATGTGACTGGTGTTTCTTCTGCAGATAATTGTCAGAGTTGCCTCTTTAAAAAACGAATTCATGAAACAATAGACCAATCAACCTGTCATCAATACCCGGAAAGATCCTGGAAAAGAGAAATCAAGCAATAGAGCTGTGAACCTCCAGAAGCAAAGTTATAACCAGAAGCCAACATGGGTTTGTCCAAAACAGATCATGCCAGGCAAATCATATTTCATTCTTTGACAACGTGACTATACTTGGACTTCAGTAAGGCATTTGACAAAGTACAGGACAACCTATTTCTTAGTAAGTTAGAAAAATGTGGGAGAGACAGCATTGCCATCAGATGGATTCATAACTAGCTGACTGACCTGTAGTCCTCAATGGAACTGCATCTACATGGAGGGTAGAAAGCAGGGGGGTACCCCAACGTTCTGTCTTGGGCCCAGTATTCTTCAATACCTTCATAAATTACTTATATGAAGGAATAGAAGGGGAACTCATCAAATTTGCAGATAACGCCAAACTGGCAGGAATAGCCAACACCCCAGAAGGATCTTGATTCTTGACAGACTTGAACATTGGGCCCAATCTAACAAAATAAAATGCAATGGTGAGAAAAGTAAGGTTTTATACTTGGGCAAGAAAAACCAAAAGTACAGGAATAGAATAGGTGGAACTTGGCTTAATAGCAGTACCTATGAGAGGAATCTTGGAGTCCTTTTGGACTATAAGTTAACCATGAGCCAGCAGGATGTGGAAAAACAGCTGTGAAAAAAAGCCAATGGATTCCTAGGCTGCATTATTAGAGAGGCAGAATCAAGATCACTTGAAGTGTTAGCACCGCTTTATAATGTCCTGGTAAGACTACACTTGGAGTATTACATCCTGTTTTGGTCACTACAATATTAAAAAGATGTTGAGACTCTGGAAAGAGTGTAGAGAAGAGCAACAAAGATGGTTAGGGGCTGGAGACTAAAACATACCAAAAATACTTGCAGGAATTCTGTATGTCTAATCTAGGGAAAAGAAGGACTAGGGGTGACAGGATAGCAGTGTTCCAATATTCGATCAGCTGCTACAAAGAAGAGGGGATCAATCTATTCTCCAAAGCACCAGAAGGCAGGACAGGAAGCAATGGATGGAAATTAATCAAGGAGAGAAGCAACCTAGAATTAAGGAGAGATTCCCTGGGTGCTCTATCACTGGCTATTTTTAAGGGGTTGGACAGCCATTTGTCCAGAATGGTATAGGGTCTCCTGCTTGTGCAGCTTGTTGAACTAGAAGACCTCCAAGACTTCCGACTCCTGTTATTCTATTATTCTCTTACAGGCATATGAGCAGCATATAGGTACTCCTCAACTTGCAGTCATCTGTTCAGTGACTATTTGAAGTTACAACAGCACTGAAAAAAGTAAGTTATGACCATTTACAGATTAACAGAGTTGGAAGTGACCTTGTAGGTCATCTAGTCCAAACCCCTGCCCAAGCAGACTCTACACCATTTCTGACAGATGGGAGTCCAGTCTCTTCTTGAAAACCTCTGGTGATGAAGCTCCCACAACCTCTGGAGGCAACTTCTGTTCCATTGGTTGATTGTTCTCACTGTCAGAAAATCCCTCCTTATTTCCAGGTTGAATCTCTCCTGGTTCAGTTTCCATCCATTATTCCTTCTCTGGCCTTCAGATTTATGACCATCTCAGCATGCCCATGATCACATGATCAAAATTCAGATGTTTGGCAACTGGATTGTGTTTATGGCAGTTGCAGCATCCCAGGATCATGTGATCCCCTTTTGCGACCTGACAACCAACATTGATATGGAAGGCAGATTCACTTAACAACCATGTAAACCAACTTAACAACTACAGACATTCACCTAACAACTATGGCAAGAAAGGTCTAAAATGGGGCAAAATGCACTTAACTCCCTCACAGCATGGAAATTTTGGGCCCACTTGTCATAAGTCAAGGACTACCTGTATAAATTAAACAAACAAACAATAAATAAATAAATGTACTAGACTCTAGAAGGTAGAGTTGAGAATTATTTTACTAGAGCCAAATTGGCTCCCTACTTGTTAAAAAAAAATCAATTTTGAATATCCTTAATTAAACTATTGTGTTTCCAAAAACTGGTTGAAAATACCTTGTTCTTATTCTATAAATGAAAATATCTACCAAATCTCACCAGCAATTAAAAACAACTAGCCAACTATTATTATTAAACTCACTGAGATCATTTCCACATCAAACTATTAAGGTAAAGGTTCCCCTCGCATATACTGTATGTGCTAGTCGTTCCCGATTGTAGGGGTGGTGCTCATCTCTGTTATAAGATGAAGAGCCAGCGCTGCCCAAAGACGTCTCCATAGTCATGTGGCAGGCATGACTAAATACCAAAGGCGCACGGAACGCTGTTACCTTCCCACCAAAGTGGTCCCTATTTTTCTACTTGCATTTTTTACGTGATTTCAAACTGCTAGGTTGGCAGAAGCTGAGACAAGTAACAGGAACTAACCCTGTTATGCAGCACTAGGGATGCCAGCCTTTTGATCAACAAGCTCAATGTCTTAGCCACTGAGCCACTGCATCACTTGGCAAAGCATAATTATGTATGCTCTGCCTAAACCATGGGTGTCACAACCGTATCACATGAGGTGACTTTTTTGTCTTTGCGGATCCGGGTGGGCGTGGCCTGCACATGATGCATGCGGGCTGCCAGTTTGACAGGTCTGACCTAAACAGACTTGTATAATACATCAGCAATCCACAACCTTTGCAGCTTGGGAGCCCGGCTGCAGGAGAAGAGTGGAACTGGAACACATGATCAGCAGGCCAGCACCCGTGCGCATGTGCAGCTCAATTTGCAAAAGCAGCGGGCCAGCAGGCATGCACATGCATGTGCAGGTTGACTTGCACAACACACTGGTACACGCACACTGGCCTGTCACTCATGCAAGTTGATGTACACGCACACTGGCCTGTCACTCATGCAAGTTGAACTGCACATGTGCACACGCACACTGGCCTGTCACTCATGCAAGTTGAACTGCACATGTGCACTGGCCATTCATGTGGCCCAGTTCAAATAGACCATAGCTCAGTAGTGGGCTACGACCCAGGCGTTGGGGAACCCATAATACTCTATACCAGTCGTGTCAAATTCGTGGCCCACAGGCCGGATGCATCATATGCTGACCCCGCCCCTGCCTGGTTTAGCGAATGGGGAAAAAGTCCCAATACGTCATGTGATGATGCCGTGACGATGCGAATTTGATGCCCCTGCTCTATATAGTAGTCAAAATTAAGCCACTGAAAACAAAATGGCCAGTATTTGAGAAGAAAAAAGAACAAACCAACTCTGGTTGTCTGTTTTAAGCAAGTTAGGTGAAAGGGAGCTGTATTCTGAAAGAAGGCAGATTTGCAAGCTGGGATATTGGGCAAAGCTCTTCATGCTTAAACATTTTGTGGCACATTTGTTTTATGAGCATTCATCTATCTACCACCCATGCAAGGACACACCATATCTGTTCAGGATGGTATAGTTTAAATAGCACATCATTTTTAAAACTCATTCTTTTCTTACTTCCTTCAAGTGCACTGAAGGATGTTAGTGGGTGTGCATGTAGATCATGTTATAAGCCAGATTTCCTGTACTTCGTTGCCCTCCAGACATATTGGAACTGCTAACCCAAAAATTTTGGGCCAGCATAGGAGTGACTAGGGAATTGCAGTCCCAATATATCTGAACTGCATCAGTTAAAGAGAACTATGGTAAGCATTTTTGAGTTGGCTGGTTTGTTGTGAATCTGCCCAATGGCAGGTTTCCACAACAAATAATAGTTGAAAGAAATCATGCTTTAGCACAACACGTAAACCCAAACAGTTTCTTTGGATGAATTCAAGTATATAATTAGGAGCTTGTTCCAAAAAAGTCACACTTTATATATTTATATTTTTAACACCTCACTTTGGCAGTGATTAGCTATATAAATTAGTCTGACACAAAGCTGGATTGCTAACACATCAAGTAAGAACTGTGCTTGAAAAATTAGGATTGTACCCAACCTGTACAATGAATAATTATCTATCTATCTATCTATCTATCTATCTATCTATCTATCTATCTATCTATCTATCTATCTATCTATCTATCTATCTATCTATCTATCTATCTATCTTTCTACCTACCCACCCATCCATCCATCCATCCATCCATCCATCCATCCATCCATCCATCCATCCACCCATCTGAATCTAATCTAATCTTTATTCCTATGCCTTTAATAGTCTTATCACCTACAGACTGATTTTACACTGATTATTTATTTCTGTACATAACTATGTCTTACAGGCTGAAAGAAAATAATTTTCTTTCCTAAAATCTCACATTCTATTTTACAGTTCTCAACATTCCTGCCCTGCAAGTAATGTAAATTTGTGAACCTTATACATTATGCCTATAATTTGGTTATGGAAACTGTTGACTCCTCTTTCTAGGAGTTTAGATATTTGTATTAGGACAGAACAGAACCAGTTGGGCATTTAGAGGAAGCCTGATACATAAAAGGGTACAGGTAGTTCTCGACTTATGACCGCAATTGAGCCCAACATTTCTGTTGCTGAGATAGTTGTTAAGTGAGTTTTGCCCCATTTTACCACCTTTCTTGTCACAGTTAAGTGAATCACTGCAGTTGTTAAGTTAGTATCATGGTTGTTAAGTGAATTCAGCATTCCCATTGACTTTGCTGCCAGAAGGTCACAAAAGGGGATCACATGACCCCAGGACACTGCGACCGTCCTATGGTCAGTTGCCAAGTGTCTGAATTTTCATCACGTAACCATGGTGATGCTGCAACAGTTGTATGTATGAAAAAACAATTGTAAGTCCCTTTTCTCAGTGCCATTGTAATTTCAAATGATTTTAAGTTGAGGACTACCCATATTGGAATTGAAATAGGTGCTTGTGACAATCTGGCCTACATAGGGTTCTAAAAGCAAATGCATTCCACAGACCCTGTTCATTCTTTGGCTCAGGCAGAAGTTACACCCATCCCTGTTATTTGTTTATTTCCTTCACATAGTTTCCTTCTTGGCAGAAAATTAAGCCCAAAGCTAGGACAAAGCTGCTTGTGTACTTGTCTCTACCTGCTGCTAAGGAAGAGAGGCGGGGGGAAAAAGAACCATGCCTGAGGTGAGCCACAAGGAGATGGGGTTGGCCCTCATTCTTGGTATTCTATCTGTATTGTATGTGTCTTTCTCAGCAGTGCTAGCTGGCACCTGGTGGAAGGCTAGAGTCCGCTTAGCTGTTGCGATTTTATATATTTAAGTTAACTTTCAGCACTAGATTAAAAAATACAGAACAGGAGGCTCTATGAGTGACAACATTATTAACTAATACTAGGCAACTAATTACTCATTGACTCATCCTTTCAGAAGTATTTCCTTACCAGATTCTTCAATACCTTTAATTATGACAGAGCTTCTAATAATGTATTGCGTTCACTGGAAAAGTTAGGACACATTCAGGGATGGAGCTGCCTTGAAAATAGCCCACATTGAACTGCACGGCACAATCAAACCTCAGCAATACATGTAGCCGTCGACTTACAACAAAAATTTAGAAAACTCTTTAATATTTTCCAAACCAGAAACAAAAGTATACTTGAGTTGGTTTTGTTTCCACAGCAATGTGCACTTTAGGATGCAATAATGTACAAAACTGGAAGCAGCTTCTTCCTTTGTCAATTTAAGCCAATTGGTGCCTCAACATCTAGACAAACTTACTGAGCTAGAGAAAGTTGGCACCATTTTGCTAATACTCAAGTTGCAACCCCATACACATTTATATGAGAACAAACATCAACATATACGTTGCTTTCTGCATAGACACATATCAGCTTGGAAGTGTCTAGAGGGTTCCATCCATCAGTAAATTTATTTATTTATTTATTTGTTTGTTTGTTTGTTTGTTTGTTTGTTTGTTTATTTGATTTATATTGCTGCCTATTCACCCAAAATTGCTTCTGTGGTTGAAATCCTAAGCACATAGTGTTTATTAAAGAAAAAAATCCTTCTGAATACTGATGGGATTAGTTCTGAGTAGAATATCCTTAGAATTGGACTATAAGATTATATTGCATTATAAAGTTCTTTCCAACTTTCATCTTAAAATCTTTGCCAGCTAATATCCTGTTTTGGCATAGGGTGGAAGGAACTCTAGCTAATCACCCTGTGACATACTTTGCTCTGATCTGTTCTTTGAAATATATTCTATTCTGAATTATAGGTAGTCCTTGACTTAGGACTACAATTGAGCCCAACATTTTTGTTTGCTAAGCAAGACAGTTGTTAAGTGAGTTTTGCCCCATTTTGTAACTTTTCTTGCCACAGTTATTAAGTGAATCACTGCCATCGTTAAATTAGTAACACAACAGTTAAGTGGTTCTGGCTTACCCATTGACTTGCCTCGTCAGAAGGTCACAAAAGGTGATCCTAGGACCCTGGGACACTGCAACAGTCATAAATACACGGCAGTTGCCAATTATCCAAATTTTGATTCAGTGTCCCTGGGGATGCTACAAAGGTTGTGTGAAAAATGGTCATAAGTATTTTTTTCAGTGCCAAAACTTTGAATTAATCACTTAACTAATGGTTGTAAGTTGAGGACTGTTGTATCCCTATAACTGTGCCATCAAAGGGGTAACTCTAGGAGAACATACACATACAAATTAAATATCCCACTTCTCCTAATGGACCTGAGTTCACTACTCATAGCTGGTAACAGAATAACAATTGGAAGGGACCTTGGAGGTGTTCTAGTCTAACCCTCTGCTCAAGCAGGAAATGCTATAGTATTTCAGACAACTGGTTGTCCAATCTCTTCTTAAAAACCTCCACTGTTGCAGGACCCACAATTTCTGGAGGCAAATCTGGAGGCAACTTCTGGTATGAAGACTTGTCTTGTTTTACGGAGAGAAGAAAGGAGAAGGTATAATTTCACTATTGTTCCTAAATACCTAAGCTGATAAATGACTAGCTAGCATGGCTGCAACCCTGAGCCTTCTCTAGAGAAACCAATCTGGCCCTGCTTACAACTCTTCAAGCTTGTCTGGAGTGGTTATTTGTTGTTGTTTAACTCAATCCACTTCATTGCAGACTGCTGAAGTGGTTATTTATAGTGTGATATTTCTTAACTCTGTTGAGGTAATCCCACAAGTCTCAAGAGACAAAATTGGCTTCCATGAGACTGGTGACAACACATTCAAGTTGTAACTGAAATAGTTGGGCTTTATTTGAGGTCAGATTGCTTATTTTCCCTTCTCACCCCCACACTGGAGATGGTTTTTTAAATAAGATAGCTAAACTTGGTTTCCTTCTTTCTTGTGAGATAGGATCCACTGGTGCTATACCCAGATAAGGGGATGCCTGAAGAATAACTTCCTCCCACCCATGATGTCATAAGTGCTGCATGTGGAATTTCCCCTTTCAAGGCTGCAGATGTTTTCTCTGCCTGTTAAATGTTTTGTAGGCGGGAAGTGTTGATACTGCGGTTTGTAAACAGTCACATACACAAAGACACTTGCAGCCCACTCAACAGCTACATTTCTCCATCACCAATTACTATCATTAGCTAATTAATCCTTCCTGCCCCACATCTTAATGGCAAGAAAATGTTACCCTTGGAGTCTCCACTCCTAAAGGGAGCCTCACCTGCTATCAGAGAGTAAAATAACATAAAGCAAAGTTGAACAGTTACTTCAATTTTGAAAGTACTAGGTGCACGGAAAACCAAGTCTATAGGTGAGAGGCACAAGTGCCTGCCTATCAGCAACTTCCTGCTCTACCTCTGACTTCTCTGCTTCATCTAAGATCTAGAGGGGGAGCTGGGAAAGGGAACTGCAGCCAAACCAGCAGACAATCTTGTGGCATCTTAAGCCTCACCAATATCTTATAACCTTTTGGGGCAGAATCACAATTTTCTTCCTAACAGCTGAACAATAAATTGCTGAATTTAACCAACAGCAAAAGATTTTAGGCAATCTGCAGACACTTAGAACATTGCAATAGGTAATTAATAAGAGATTACAGGTACTCCTTGAATTTGCAACCATTCATTGAGGGAATTCAAAGTTACAACAGCACTGAAAAAATGAATTTACAATAGGTCCTCACACTTAGAACTGTCACAGCACCCTTATGATCTTCTTTTTAAGGTCATCAGACGTTGGCAATCATGTTGGTGATCCTATTTTTATCAACAGCCTCACGAAAAAGTGCTGCTGAGTTTTGTTCAAACCAGCCCCTTAGATTTTGAAGCCATGGTGTTCTTCTACTGCCTGGACCTTATTTGTCTTCAATCTTTCTCTGGAGGTTTAAGTGAAGTATGCCAGATTTTTCTGGGTGTCATATCACATGTCCAAAATATTCTAATTTTTGCTTTTTTATGGTTTTGATGATTTCCCTGGGCTTTCCCAGGCGACTTATCACCTCATTTCTGATTTTGTCGACCTTATAGTCACATGATCAAAATTAGCATGCATTTACAAAGGTTGCAGCATCCCAGGGTCATGTGATCACGATTTGTGATGTTCCCAGCTGACTTCCAACAAGCAAGATCAATTCAGGAAAATGGACCCACTTAATAATTTCATGATTCGCATAATTGCAGTGATTTGCTTAACAGCCATGGCAAAGAAGTTGTAAAATGAGGCACAACTCACATAACACCTTGCTTAGCAACCGAAATTCTGATCCCAATTTTGCTAAGCCAAGGACTGCCCATAGTCACCAGTGTCACATATAATCCGTACTTGTACAAACAGCCTGTCTTCCTTCCTTTCCCCAATGCCTCACACCGATTTAAATGCCATACCAGTTTAGCCATTCTATGTATCGAATGAAAAGAGCTGCAGCTGATGAAAAGCTTCTGCCTTTTAATAACATTTTCATTGAAGTATTATTATACAGAAAAGGTGCTATTGGTCTACTGAGGAGTATCATGTATGTGTAGACATTGTTGTGCAGGGAAAGGGAAAGTTATAAAACAGGTCAGATGAAGTGTGTCTTGTTGACTGATAAAGAGGCAAGACATTTGTAAGTGTGACATCCTTACATTACGGAGCTGAGTAACTCGTAGAGATTTGATTTTCTCAATTTGCTAAACTGCTGTAGGTAGCCCTGTTTGACTTCAATGGTTGTATACACTTGGTTATTGTGATTTGTTAAATATTTATTCAGTGAAGTGTGGCTAAGCATGATTCAGTGCAGTGTAGAAACAAATTGTACTGTGAAGAGAAATTCTGGTCAGTTTAATTTCTGTGAAATAAATACAACTGTTTCCTGACAGATTAGTCTTATGGTAGTTCTGTTTAAGAAGGGCCACCTTGAGCTGAGAGATGGCATCTTGAACCATTTTTTTTCTGAATATTGTTGCGTCTCATGTCAGATGTATGCCTGTTCATTGCACAAAGTCAATTAGTTCAGTATAAAGATGAGCAGGATTACAGGTAGTCCTTGACTTATGACACAATTGAGCCCAACATTTCTGTTGCTAAGCAAGACAGTTAAGTAAGTTTTGTCCCTTTTTATAACCTTTCTTGCCACAGTTGTTACACAAATCACTGTAGTTGTTAAATTAGTAACACAGTTGTTAAGGGGATTTGGCTTTTTCATTGATTTTACTTGTCAGAAGGTTGCTAAAGATGATCACATGACCTTGGGATACTGCAACCATCATAAATACATGCCAGTTGCCAAACATCTGAATTTTGATCATGTGACTATAGGGATGCTGCAAAGGTCATGCGAAAAATGGTCATATATCACTTTTTTTCATGCTGTTTGTGAGTTTGAATGATCACTAAACAAATGGTTGTAAGTCAAGGACTATCTGTAATCTATCTGGAATATGAACATATTTTTATGTATTTACTTTTCAATTTCATATTGCACTATATCTCCAGAGAGTCAAATCAGCTTAACATAACATTGCTTCTCACAAAATGTTCTCGCAGGTTATAACCCCATGAGATGGATTATGTTGAGAGATAGCAATTGGACCAAAGTCAGCCTGTATGTTTCCATGGTTGTCCCAAAGGTGCTTTTTCAAGAAGAAACTGGACATACTTGTTTTTCTTTGAAGACATTTTGCTTCTCATCCAAGAAGCTTCTTCAGCTCTGACTGGATAGTAGGGAATGGAAGGATTTATATTCTTTGTGGATAACTGGTAATTTGCATTCTTTTAGAGAGTTGTTGAAGCCACTTGGATGAGGAGTGAAACTTCTTCAAAGAAAAACAAATAAGTAGTTGCCTCTTAAAAAAGTACCTTTGGGACAACCATGACCTGGATGACTGAGAATCTCCATAGATATATGTTTCATAGCTGATGCTGGATTTACATTTGAGATTCTTCATTCCTACTCCAACACCTTAGCTACTGTGCTAGCCTGGCCCCCTGCAGTATACATCCTCTGATGTGCTGGTGAATATATTCAAGACTGGGGCAATCTTGATAGAATAGATAAGAGAGCAGGGTTTGATCCTAGTGCTTCATGGCAGCTTAGACTACTACAGATGATTAGTAGCTATTTAAAATAAGATTCAAGACTGGGTATACAACTGCAAGGAAATTCTTCTCTGCACCCTTTCCAGTTCCTCAGCATCTTCCTTATATTGTGGTACCCAGAAGAAGACATCCTATTCCAGACATGACCTGAAAAGAAAACTATCCTTTCCCATGATCTTGACAGTTGATACAGCCAAAGTTTGCACTGGCAACTGCAGCACATTTCTGGATCATGATTAAACTGTGGTCTACTAGGATGCCCAAATCCTGCGCATCTGGTTTTTCATACATAAGTGCAGAATCTTACATTTCTCATCATTGAACTGCATAGTGTTGGATAGAACCCAATGTTTAAGTTCATCAAGATCCTTTTTAACCTTGAGCCATCTTCTGAGGAATTAGCAATCCCCCAGTATCCCCCCTTCCCCCTATTCCCAAATGTTATGTTTTCTAAGTCTGGGAACTCAACAATGGATGATATATTTTGAACAGACATATAACATGCATATTTGTCAGATTATGATAACTGGAAGCATATCTGGTCAGATTATGAATAAGATGGTTTTATATATATATATATATATATATATATATATATATATATATATATATATATATATATATACACATACACACACATACATACATACATACATACATACATACATACATACATACATATATATATTCAGGTCTTGGCGTGTTTGGGTCTTTTCCCATGTAAGATTGAGACTATCTTGGCAATGTTCTTTTCTGACTGAACACAAGAACGCTGTCAGAAAAGAAGAAAATTCTTCCTCCTTTTTCTAGCACCTTAAAGCTACAGGACATGAAATTAATTTTGAGGGAACCAAATTAATCTCTAATACTGAACACTTCAACAAGAGAATAATCAGGGAAGCCATCGAAATAGAGAAACACCCCCATAACATGAATAAACGGGATGATGCCTTCTGCCTACCAGACATTTGGAAACTAGCCCTTATCAACAAATGAGTCCCAGCCACGAAAACCAACACTGGACCCAAAACAACACACGATGCCACCACCAATCTCTCTCACCAGACTCAAACCCAAACCCACCCCATAGACAAAAGGCAGTCACATCTAGAAACCAGACCACAGCTGCATCACCAGATGCCACACATCCCGACCCCCAAACCAAGCAAACTGACACATGCCATGAGCACAGAGCCAGGCCTCAAACTCGGAGCCAAACCAAAACCCGGAACGTCACATCGCAGCCACCCGCTCAGGATATCACATCACAGAACTCAGGAGGCTATACCACAAAACCTCAGGATGTTGCAACACAGCCAATGACCCAGGAGATTACAATACAAGACCAAGGATGTCACAAGATTAGAACTCAGAAGGTCGTCACACAACCCATTACTCAGTTCATTGACCCAGGAGATTACAGCACAAGACCCAGGAGGTCACAAATTTAGAACTCACAAGGTCATCACACAGCCCATTACCCAGATCCTTACGACCCAGGAGATTACAGCACAAGACCCAGGATGTCAAAACAATAGCACTCAAAAGGTCATCACACAGCCCGTTATCCAAGTTGTTACAACACAGGAGGCTGATAGACACACAGCCAATACCTCAGCCACACATGTTCTTAAGAAAAAGCCAGCCAATCTGCAAAAATCAACTCCATCAACCAATCAAGAAATGACAATACAGCCAACTTCCCCAGTATATATAGGGAGACAGCAGCTCAGATCACGCTTTGCTCACACAAGCACAAAGCCAAAAGCACCAGCCTGGAGATGGCAAGTGAGATCTCGTCGAAACGTTGCCAAGATAGTCTCAATCTTACACAGGAAAAGACCTGAACACGCCAAGACCTGTATGTATGTATGTATGTATGTATGTATGTATGTATATATATATATATATATATATGACGTTTCACCTTATCTTGAAGGCAATCCTTGTTTAATGACTTCAACTGGAACTGGCAACTTGGTCATAAAGCAAACAGTTTCTAAAGAAAACTGTGACTATGCTTATCATCTGATTTTAACTTTCCTTTGTTTTACGGATCTGAAAGGGTTGTAAATGTGAGGATTAGTCACAACGTTATTTTTTCACACCATTGTAACAGAAAATGGTCACTGTATGAGGCAGTTGCTATGCCATGACTGATGTCCATTTATGCGAACAATAGAGTTGTCAATCTATTTCAGATAAAGAAGAGACTTTTGATAGGAAGTGAAGAAACATGTACAATCATGCAATTGTCCATGACTGTGGAACCAATATGCATTCTTTCCCAAACTGAAACACCTAAGTAACATCCAAGAAAAAAAAATCATGATTGACCACAAAATAATGAATCCAGGGATTTCAAAAGCAGAAGCTGCAAATACATTTTGCAATCCATCCAAAATTGAGACAGATATGTTCCTGCCCTGCCCTTGAATTTAGCAATACAGTAGATCAGAAATAGTACAAAAAGTGGTTTGGTAATATAACAAATGTTGCTATGTCAGAAAATAAGACCTTTACTTTCATGTTTGATATGATGGATCCATTGGTTAGAGTTATAGAAGGCCCCTACTGACTATTAACATTGTAAAGAATAGAGATGTCCAGGCAAAGAGCTTTGATTATTAAAACAATATTTGCAGAGCAGATGCCTTGTGTGCAGATTACTCATTTGAGAAGCAAGGATGATTATATTCACTGTATATTATACTGACCTGCATCTGTAATCCATCTCCCTCCAAGAAGACCATCAGGATTATTGCAAGATCCCACAATACATGGTGGTAAGCATATATTTTCTCCCCCTAAATATAATCGAATACTCGCATGACTGGTCTAGTAGCTTATTATATCTACTTTTTCAGTGAGATATCTGTGGCTTTTTAGGTCATTCATGACTCCAAAGCCTCTTTTCTTACAGTTCCCAGAACCCCCCCAAAAAATCACACAGCCAAAATTGAGTGGCAAATGTTGAATAAATGCCAGAATTTCCTGCCAGCTTTTGCCAGGAAATCAAGTAAAATCGATGTGTTAAGACCCTAATAAAAATAAAAACACCAATAAAATTTGGCCCTTCCCCCAAAAACAAAGAAAAAAAATGAGCCCCAAAACTTATCCTTTCCTGTCAATGACCTATGTCAATGACATCAGTGATGTTACGTATCCACAGAACAAAGCACCTGCCTATAACCGTTATCTGTATTTCCAAAAAGGCTTCAGACCACCCTTTATTCCAGAACTGTTCTTAGAAAATAATGATAGGGATTACAGGAAAACCATGTTTGGCCTAGTGGTTAAAAGCACCAGGCTAGAAACCAGTAGACAGTGAGTTCTAGTTTTATCTTAGAGCCATGAAAGTCTGCTGCTAGGGACCTGAGACCAGTCACTCTTTCAGACCAACTCATTTTCACAGAGTTGTTGTTATGGAGGAAATAGGAGGAGGAAAGAATATGTTCATAACATTGAGTTCATTCACTCACTCACTCACTCATTTACTCACTCATTCAATTTCTATAGTCACTCATCTTAGTTAATGACTTTGGGTGGCTTCAATTCAAAAAGTATATTACAGATAAAAAAAAATTTTTTTAATTATAACAATGAAAACAGTAAAACGAATAGAATCGATCCAATTAAATATACTAATGAAGGCAGCATATCAATAGATTTAAAAAAACAAATAAATTTGGGAAATTGGTATTTTTGATGGTCATGCCCATCATAATAATCATTTTGTGAGAACATTCATCACATGCTGTCAAATTTGTCTATGATCAACTGGCTCAAAAAGAGAGGGAGCTGTGATATATAAGTGGACATTTCTCTAGTAAATTCCCAGGCAATAATAACTTTAAAAATAACGAGAAACAATTAAACATTGTGCCTGTTAGATTGTTTATTGTTTGAATTATATTTTAAGGTTGCACTTCTGTGGATACTATTTATCTCCTCTGCCAAGACCTTATTGATCCACAATCAAATTCCTATAAAAATATAGCCATATAATGTTATTGCTGCTTAATGAAAACCATAGTAGTGCTAGGCTAGGAGTGTCAAGACCCAGGTTCACTTTTAGTCAGGAAAGCTCCCTCGGTGACTTTGGTTCCTCTAAACCAGGGGTGTCAAACTCAAGGCCCGGGGGCTGGATCCAGCCCACAGGATGTTTAGATCTGGCCTGCGGGGCCACCCTGGAAACAGCAAAGCACCGGCCCACGGTGCCTCTGCCAGCAAAAATGAAGATGGGGAGCTGTTGGCAGAGGGCTACAGGAGGCCGTCACAACAGATAATGGGGCCCAGTAGGGCTGTGCACAGTCCCCATGCCCACGAGCTCTGTTTTTGCTGACAGAGGGCTGCAGGAGGCTATCTACCTTATGCCACCAGACTTGAAATTCTAGACCTAGAAAACCTTGAATTATGCCGTCTTCGGTCTGATCTAAGTATAGTATATAAAATCATACATTGCAATGACTTACCTGTCAATGAATACTTCAGCTTCAGCCATAACAACACAAGAGCAAACAATAGATACAAACTCAAGGTTAATCGCACCAAACTTGATTGCAGGAAATACGACTTCAGCAACAGAGTGATCAATGTCTGGAATACTCTACCTGACTCTGTGGTTTCTTCCCCAAACACCAAAAACTTTAACCTTAGACTGTCTACTATTGATCTCACCCCTTTCCTAAGAGGTCTGTAGGGGGCGTGCATAAGCGCACCAACGTGCCCACCGTCTCTGTCCTATTATTTCTTTTATTTTTCTTATATGTACCCATTTCATGTATTCATAACTATATATTATCTTGTAAGCGATTGACAAATCAAATAAATTTTAAATTCTAAAAAAAATGGAGCTTGGGAGTTTGTTTTCACTGGTAGAGCGCTTGGGCCACCACATGAGTGACATCAAGTTGGCCACGCCCAGCCTGGCTGTGCCCACCCCAGCCCCCCAAGGTCAAACACAGCCCTGATATGGCCCTCAATGAAATCAAGTTTGACACCCATGCTCTAAACCAAATCTACCTCACAGGGTTGTTGTTGTGAGGGAAAATGGATGGATGGAGTGCTAGATATGCTGCCCTGAGTTCTTTTGCAAAAGACAGGACATAATTTGAATAACTGAACTAATAATAAATCATTTGTCTTTCACCAGCGTATCACTTAACCAAATTCCTCCATTTGGCATTAAGTTTTCTCTGGAATTTCCAGCTTCATTCATTAATTTGTTTTTAAGATGGGTTGGGCAGAGTGAAGCCTCTGAAGGAGAATCCCAGGAATAATGTAAACAGCTCTATTTTCCTTTCGCAGGCAGATGTAAGGGTCATCTCAGAGCAATGTCTGTTGCAGGATGTTAAAAATTGCTAAGTGTATTGTCTCATGAACTTTGATTATAGCTTGCAACATATGAATGAAGCCTACATAGGCAATCCTTGACTTAAAATAATTTGTTTAGCATCCGTTTGAAGTTATAACAGCACTGAAATAAGTGACTTATGACCAGTCCTCACATTTATGACCGTTGCAGCATCCCCATGGTCACATGATCAAAATTCAGGTGCTTGGCCATTGGCATGAATTTACAATGGTTGCAGCATCTCAGGGTCACATGGATTGCTTTTTGCAACCTTCCCAGCCATCTTTCAACAAGCAAAGTCAATGGGGGAAGCTGGATTTGCTTAACGACTGTGTGATTCGCTTAATAACCATAGCAAAAAAGATTGGAGAATCGACTCTAATTCACTTAACAACTGTCTTGTTTAACAACAAAAATTCTGGTCCCAATGATGTTTGTAAATCGAGGACTACCTGTACATCATGAAATAATTTTGAGATGCTACCAAGGATTATTTTGTTTCTAACAATTGGTACTCTATTATACCAGCTTTTATTGTCATCAAATGTTGTAACAGTACAATATCTTATCACAGATGCTCCTGAAAACAGTTTGTGTTTTCAACACCCCAAAGACAGCAATTAAATCACATTCTGAATGTGCTTCCTCCATCCCATTATTGGCTCTTTGAGAAAGGCAGACAATACTCAAGAATAGGAAGCCCTTTATGGAAGATCGCCTTTGAAGTATCTTCAAAGTAGAAGCTGACCTCATTCCGCCACCTTAGAAGCCAGTATTTGTTTTTCAGGTCTTATGGTTGTTTCTTACAGTCTTCCTTCAAAATGCTGTTTGAATCCCATACATCTTGAATCACATTTTGAAGCATTAGAGCAGAGACGAGCAACCTGTGGCTCCCAAGTGTGGAAGCTGAGTTTCACCAACGCTAGCCAAACTGTATCAAAGTCAGGGCATGTGGGTGGGGGGAGTAGTTCTTCTTGCCATACAATTGGAAGGCCTCACGTGGCCTATGCTTGCTTAAACTAAATTGGGGCACTTCCTCTATTTAAATGAATGAGGTACAAATACCAGCCTGCAGTTTCACGCACTATCCTGGTGTTAGGAAAAACAACTCCAATTCGGTTATACCAATTCTTCACAGGAGGGACTGTTGCTAGGTTTCCCCTCATAGCATCATTTCAATTGTCAGTTCCTTCGCCCACTCCTTCCTCTGCATGATCACCCCACCATTTTCCTTCCAGAACAACAGTCAAGTGAACTGAATTGAATTTTTATGATAGGGTGTTTTTTTTAAAACAACGACAAAGTTTTATAGACTTTATTTGTTTGTTTCTAGGATTTCATGAACCACAAAACAAATAAATACCTAATAACACTGATATTTTACATCCCCCCTGCCAGGTGGCCTAAAATAGGGGTCTCCAACCTTGGCCACTAAGACTTGGTGACTTCAGCTCCCAGAATTCCTCAGCCAGCAAGCTGGTTGAGGAATTCTGGGAGTTGAAGTCCCCAAGTCTTAAAGTGGCTAAGGGTGGAGACCCCTGGCCTAGAAGCTTCTCTTGTCTCTTTTCCTCAGATTCTGAAGAAACAGGATGGACAACAGGCCAGCTTTAAATGTTGTTGAACTTGAGCTATCCTATGGCCAATGTGAGTCTACATTGCCCACTTTGCCATAGGGCAGTAATGGCTAACTTTTTTGTCATCATATGCCAAAAGTATGCTCGTGCGTGCGTGAGAGCGTGCATGTGTGCCTGCACCCATAATGCAATGCACAAACGACCCCCTCTGCTCCCCCGCCCCCCCTGCACATGCGCACGCATCTCCGGCATGCGCCCCGCCACCCACACATGCGCAGCAGATACCTGAAAATCAGCGGGCTAGCAGGAGGCACATGCGCATGTGCAGTGGAACTGAGCTGGGGCGACGGCTCGTTTGCCTGCAGAAATGGATCTGCGTGCCACTTCTGGCACATGTGCCGCAGGTTTGCCACCACGGCCATAGGGAGTTGAGAAACATTTCTATCATAAATATTAACAACCCTAATACAGGTAGTCCTCGACTTACAACCGTGACATGTTTACACACTTACGACCATCACAGCATCCCTAGGGTCACTTGATCAAAATTCAGAGGCTTGGCATATTTATGACAACTGCAGTGTCCCGGGGTCATGTGACTCCCTTTTGATCAACCTTCTGACAAGCAAAGTCAATGGGGAAGCCAGATTCTCTTAACAACCGGAGTACTCATTTAACAACTGCAGTGATTAAGTTGTTAAGTAACTTAACAAGTGTGGCAGGAAAGATTGTAAAATGGATCAAATTTCATTTTGGAATGTCTCATTTAACAACATAAATGTGTAGGCTCAATTGTGGTCGTAAGTCGAGGACTACCTGTATTGCAATCTGTTTTCTACAGTAAGCATGCAGTTACAAGACTGCACCGATTTCATCTATACAAATACTTCAATTCTCAATACAAATACTCTGCTGATTATTTTCCAAAAACTAACTCTGTTTAATAACCATAATTGTTTGAAGTCTTGAAGCTGAAGAATATGTATGGTGTAGTATTTCTCCACTCTGACATGAAAGGTCTAAGACTATGTACAATATCACTTTTATTTTCCAATCTTCCTGTGATGTTACAACTTAAGACACCTATGTGCACACTGAACATTGTGGAGGCAACGAAAAACCTGGAACTTTTGAATCATACACATGTGCTTATATATGATAATAAATGTAATAAAATAAATTTTCACGTAACTTTTACACCAGGGGTGGGATTCAATTTTTTTTACTACCAGTTCTGTGGGTGTGGCTTGGTGGGCATGGCAGGGGAAAGATACTGTAAAATCTCCAGTCAGTGGTGGTATTCTCCAAACTACTCAAAATTTCCGCTACCGGTTCTCCAGAACTGGTCAGAACCTGCTGAATACCACCTCTGTTTTACACATAGCAAGATTAGAAATACCTTCCTGTTTGCCTCTCTGAATCTGATTGAACTATTGAATTGTAGCACATGTTCTAGAAACAAAAATACATCACTGGAGCCAGTGCAAATTCCCCTCTGCTGGAGGACTGTACAATATGTAGATAAAGAGGATAAAACTGCACTCAACCACTTATCTCACATTTCCATACTTAAGATTCAGAAACACATAGGTTCAGTTCACGAATGTTGACAATTTAATATAATATGCATCCAGTTTAGACTTTTTCTGCACTCAAAAGCCACTCACAGAGTCATGCACAAGTCATGATGTCAGCCATACCAAGGGGACTCGGTTACATGGCCAAGATAAACTATTTCTACTTTATTGTATTATTAATATATAGAATCTTGCAAGTCTGAAAGTACAATTCTCTCATTGCCTCCTTTACAGCCTGAGAAACTAGGGAGAGTGCTTTCTGAGCTTTTTGCCCTGCCTATTATCCAGCTGTGGGCTCTTCTGTCTCTTATCTAACTGATCCCTAGGAAACATCTCCGCAGCTCCTAAGCTCTTTTCCATATACACATGATGCTGCCCAACGTATATAATGAAGTCACAATGCAAAATTTACCCTTTCATAATTGCATCATGATGTCACACACAAATACTTCAGGGGCAGATTTGGGTCCCAATCAGTGGTGCTATTCTACCAGTTCAGCCCGGTTCTGGCATACCATTAGCGCCAAAAATCAGCTGACACCGAACCGGTTCTCTCTGATGAGCTGCTGTTGGGCCCATCTGCCTGCTCAGTCTCCTATACTGACCTTTATTCCCTGTTTCTGAAGCACAGCTGCTTTGCACGACACAGCAGATTGTCGCATGTCAGTTGTTGAAGCTACAGGGATTGCAGGAGGTGAGTAGGAAAGCCTCTGCGTGTGTGCAAAGTGCGCCCACCAAGCCACACCCACCAAACCAGTGGTAAACCACTTTGAAACCCACCACTGGTCCCAATAAAGCAAGTATCTCCCTATCTCCCCCTCCAATATCCCCTCTACTAAGGACAGAAACAGACAATCTCACCCTCCAATCTCAGCCTCTTAAACATTTCCTACAGCTAATATGCTATCAGGTACTATTTTACTTTAAAATCCCATAATGTACTTTATTTTTAGGTAAATTTTTGCAAGGCAGGGTGCAATAATGACAAAGCGGTAATAAAAACAAAGCTAAATAACACAGCAGGAAATTAGAGTAATGAAAACATTAATGAGAAGCAATGAAATGTCCATTGCAAAGTCACTAAGTAACCATATTTAAACCAGCTTAAATGGCATTATGGAATTGGCAGGTAGGCAACTCACAGTTAATGGATGCAGCAAACGGTATGAGCTGCATTTGACAAGTTTGGCAGGGAAGAAGGAGTGAATGATTGCAAGTTATACATAAAAGGCAAAAAGCAAGAGCAAGCAGATGAATTTGTGCACCAGGGTAGAATGTTTACTAAAGATGGGAATTGGACTGAGAAATGTTGATGAGCACAGGCTAGGGAAAAAATCTGGTTTATTGCAAGGCACAAATATTTCTCAGAAGAAATGAAAGCAGTTATTGTGGGCTTTTACCCATTTGGTTATATGAAAAGGAGAGTTAAGTACAGGTAGTCCTCAACTTACAACAATTCATTTAGTGACTGTTCAAAGTTACAACGGCACTGATAAAAGTGACTTATGACCAGTTTTCACACTTATGAACATTGCAACATTCCCTTGGTCATGCGATCAAAATTTGGGTGCTTTGCAAATGGTTCATATTTATGATGGTTGCCATGTCCCAGAGTCATGTGATCAGCTTTTGTAACCTTCTGACAAGCAAAATCAGACAAGCAAAATCAAATTCACTTTCTAACGTAACAATTCACTTAAGAACTATGACAAGAAAGGTTGTAAAATGGGACAAAACTCATTTAACAAATATTTCACGTAGCAACTTATATTTTGGGCTGAATTATGGCTGTAAGTCAAGGACTACCTGTATATCAGGGAAAGTAAGTTTCATTCGATGGGAATATAGGTTATAAAAACAATAAGAGAGATTCGAGAAGGAATGGGCAATGAATGAATTTGGACTGAACATTAAAAAGTTGTGATGGCGTAGTGGTTAAAATGTAGCACTGCAGGCTACTTCTGCTGACTGCTGGCAGCCTGCAATTTTGCAGTTCGAATCTCACCAGGCTCAAGGTTGACTCAGCCTTCCATCCTTCCGAAGTGGGAAAAATGAGAACCCAGACTGTTAAGGGCAATATGCTGACTCTGTAAACCACTTAGAGAGGGCTGTAAAAGCACTGTGAATGGTATTAAGTGCTATTGCTATTGCTAAAGCAGGAAAGAAGTACTTCGGGGTGGCTTGGTCATACAGAAAGAATGAATGAGGATTGAATCATTGTATTGAGAAGGAAGAGACCGAGACAGAGGAAGATTGAGAAAGCTATGGTGCTGTGGTTAAATGGAGTTGATGAGATCTTTAAAAAGAGATGAGATGTTTCTTTTATTTTTCTTATATGTATCCATTTCATGTATTCATAACGATGTTTATTCTTATACCTATTATCTTGTAAGCAATTGACAAATCAAATGAAAATTTAAAAAAAAGTAAAAAAAGTTTGAAAACAAAAGGCAAGTTATGAAGCAACTGATGGATATAGAAAAAGACAGTTTATAAGGACAGAACAATGAAGACCCATGAGCATGGTATTGGTAGAAACTAGATTTAGTTATGTTTGTTTCCCTTTTTCTTATTTCATAATGTATTTAGCTTACAATTGTTACTTTTTGGGGTGCTTTGTGTAATATTGTTTACCTAAAAGGAAATAATCTTATTGGAATATACTATATGTATGTAGCTGCTTATTACAACTTCCTGATTAAAACAACATTCTTCAGCATCTCATTTGTTTATTGATCTTTAGCACCTTGACAAAAATTTTTTTTAAAAAGAAACCGCAGAGCTGTTCTTTTTGAGCTTGTAAACACCTTGGGAGCAGTAGAGCTGCAGAAATCCAAACCTATAGCCAGAAATAGCACAAGAACAAAAGACACTGAATAGGTTGCTATTATCTACCTTAAAGATCTAGGGCTCTACGTGTACCCACACCAACGTTTCAGGCTCTTCAAAGCTGCTCTAAAATTTCCTAGCCTTCACTCAGGGTTATAGCTGTGGCAAACAAGTCAAGTAAAAATAGCACATTTGCTCTGCTACCTCTACAGATACAGTCAGAAAAAATTCAAAAGCCAGAGGTATTATAAATAATGGATTCCTATCAGGCCTCAGACACCATGAGGCTACCTAATAAAATGTTATTTTCTTCCAAATAGTTTGCACAGGGAGCTGTTGCAAGCAGCACAGTTTCTACTCTCTGATCTTTCCAAAGTATTTTTAATTTGCCCGGGCAACTGTCTTCACTCCTGCTGATCTTGGATTGCCCACAATGAATTCCTTCCCATGGTCTCCCACACCTCAACTCTAGGATGGTTCTCTTCCGTCTCACAGATAACTTAGCTCCACAGCAGTGGTTTCATCTTGTGGTCAACTCAGTGCTCAGACAGTCTGTAGCCAGATCAAAGTAACCCAGCAGTGGTTCTCCTTCTTTGCAACCATTCCTGTCTTGCAGGGAGGAAGAAAGGAAGGATGGAGGTGGTTGACTTTTGGGACTTGATTGATTCACTCCAGAATCATCCCTTCCCATCCAACTGCAAGGCCTTCCTGGCTAATTCTTCTTTGGCTGCTGGAAGGATCAAAATCTCTCCTGACAACCAAAGTTTTCTTGTCTCTTTTGCTCCACTCGTATGGAATGCCTTCCATGAAGTCCCTATTTCCACTAGTAACCCCTGCACAACCAGTTTCTTTTAATTTCCCCATTCCTGCCTGCCATATTATTCTCCCTACAAGACCCCCAAGCAAAGAGAAGCAGGGAAGGGAATTAATCTTAGGGGACTGGATGAGGGGACTGGAGGCTAAAACATATAAAGAATGGTTGCTGGAATTGGGTATGTCTAGTAGTTTAATGAAAAGAAGGACTAGGGGTGACATGATAGCAGTGTTCCAATATCTAAGGGGTTGCCACAAAGAAGAAGTGGTCAATCTATTCTCCAAAGCACCAGAGGGCAGGACAAGAAACAACGGGTGGGAACTAATCAAGGAGAGAAGCAGCCTAGAACTAAGGAGAAATTTCCTGACAGCTGGAATAATTATTCAGTGGAATAATTATTGTTGTGGGTGGTCCAATACTATAAGTTTTTAAGAAGAGATTGGATAACCATTTGTCTGAAATGGTATAGGGTTTCTTGCCTAAGCAGCATTCCACATAGATAGAAGACCTCCAAGGTCCCTTCCAACTCTGATATTCTATTCTAATCCATGCTTTTCCTGTTCCTCTTTCCTTTGTTGCATCTTTCTTTACTTCCATCCTTGCTAGAGAGCATCACTACCACACCCCCATTAGTAGAAACATCTGCAGCCCTCTGCATCACTGTAAAGATTTATGATAGGGGCTGGATGTGATAGTGGTATTGTTTCTGCAGTCATAACAAAGAGAGAAAGTAAAGAATATGTGCCTGGTCTGGGAAGAGAAAAGGCTATCTTTACACATGTAAGAATAGCAGCAGCTAACCTTCGTCCTTTTTGACAGCAGTTACTCTACCAGCCAGTTTCTGGAGGCATAGAAAGGAATGTTATGGGGGCAACATTTCTCCAATCAACAGATGTTCCTTCTATCTCAAGCATGGGAGGAAAACACATCAAGGAGAGTGTGTGGATGAGGCCAGTGGGCAGGGAACATGATGAAACTCATCAGTGCTGCCTCCAGCTGACCAGCCCTGCATTCTGAATTAAGTGGTTCCTGGAACAACAAAAATCTCTTGACTCATTTCACACCCAAGACCAGGGGTCTGCAAACTTGGCAACTTTAAGACTTGTGGTCTTCAATTCCCAGAATTCTCCAGCCAGCAATGCTGGGAGAATTCAGGGAGCTGAAGTCCACAACTCTTAAAGTTGCCATGTTTGCATATTCCTGCACTACACCAAGCCCCAAGGACTATAAGATCTAAACTAAGCACATTTCCTTGGGCTTTCCCAAATCCATATAGGCTTTTCTCCTGTGTGGATGGTATCCAGCCAACAGAAACATTCTAAGGGCAATATTGAGGAATTGGCAAAATATTATTGTTATACAACTATAATAGTAGTCCTGTACAGCATTCATTGCTCGTGAAAAGGACCACTGCCTGCCAGTTTTTTCTTTCTCTTTGGGTTACAGAAATGTTCGTTTGTGACATGCAGTTTTCATATTCCATTTAGCCTTCTGCACAGTGCTCTTCCCAGGGATCAAAAAGGCAGGACAAAAAAAAAAAGACTCGTTGCCTAAAAGTTGGAGAAGATACACTAAAGTATCAACCCAGGACAGTCCATTCATCTGCCCCTTCCTGTCCTACTTTGTGTTGCTCGGATGGACTTTGACTGAGAAACACTGTGAATGAAATAGCTATGGAGACCACCTATGCTGCAGCAGCCAGTTCTTCCACAATACTTCCTCTAAGACCTTCTCGGAATGAGTCATTTGTGCCTGGCATGTGTTCTGGAGAGCCATGCCAGGCACCATTCCTCTGTGTGACAGGAAAATAGCTGGTCTGGCTCTTCAGAACACACGGTACTTTTGATGCCTCATTCAAAAGAGTCCTTCTAGGTATTGGGACAGGCATGAGAATTCAGAGCAAAGTGTCTACAAGCAACTACTGTGTGCTCCAGAGAGCCATGTTTACTCATACCTAAAAACTTCAGAGCAACTCTGGGCTGGCAGATGTAGCTTTCCACATAGTTTTCAATAGGACTACCAGACTACAGGCTTATAAGATGCTCCAGAGATCTGTTCACATGCTTAATTTCAAGAGATATACATTTGAAGAAATTCATATTTACAATTCTCTTCCCCTCCACAAAATTAATCTTTATTCAATTCAATTAAGTGTAGTATGTCAGTATTGTCAATGCCAAATTGTTTTCAAGGATGCCTTATTTAAAATAATTTGTGGCATATAAAGGGTACTTGCTGAAAAAAATTAAAACATTGGCATCATTTCTTATTGCACTAGTTTATTTAATAGAGGTGTTAAACTCTGAGGAAAATCACAATGATGCACTGCCTGTGATCTATATATCTCGTAGCAAAGAGCAGCACAGTATGTACAAATAAAGAAATTGTAGCAGAAAAATTATTCCTTTTTCAGTTATTATCCTAGCTACTATACAACAGTGGAGAACAAGATCTGAAAGAAATGTCAACCCAAGATTTGGAGGTCAAGTAGCTATGTTAGCACTCTTTCTGGAGAACAAGTTTATGTAAAGGGATCAGAGAATAAGCTAATTACTTGAAGATGTGATCAGAATCTTGATACTTCTTGAGCTAACAGTTGGGAATCCCAAGGTTTTCTCAAAAGAGTAAAAGCTAGGGCCTCATTACTTGCCTACTTACGTATAAATTATCTGACTCATGTGTCTTTTCTTCCTCCTCCACACATTTTCTACCACTTTGCCATTTTCTCTACAACAAAATTTTCCTTTTGAGTCAGAATGGCTTGTACACCTTATATTTTCTCCCTCTGTGCTCAATCTTTTGAGATGCCTAAAGATGTTTACCAGTTATACTCTCAACCATGGTATGCTGTAATTAATTTTCGGAGTCTGGATAGCCTATAGCAGGTTGATGAAAAAAATGGGTTCATACAATCCAGTCATGATTAATTGAACAGTTTACTCTAATGGCCCAATTTCCCAAGTTTAATGACAGACTAACTTCCTTAAAGCAAACACATAAGTTCAGCTCACACAACAAGCTGGTCTAAAAGATGGTTAATTAGCTAATGATTTGGTGCTCCGTGAAAACCTAATGCCAAGGGAAAGTTTTGCTTTATAGTGAAAGATCGCAGTCTCAAAATGCAACTGTCTAGCTATACTGTTATGACATTCATAGAAATTAAAGGGACTTAATCTATTTTAATATCAGGCATGGACTAGTCAACATTTCAGTGAACCTTAAGCAGCGTATAGCTGAAGTTGGGAAGTAAAATTATGCAAATTAATTAACTTGGATTTATTTGCATGAAGTATTCAAAGGGCGCAAGGTGGGTAAACAAATGGAAACTACAGACCTTGCTGTAAATAAAGTTATTTCATTACATGCAAATAGCTCTAGGAAACCAAAATGTGTTACTATTCGAGTATTTTAAAATGGGTCACTTCATATGCTGTATTTTTTTCCATATTCAAAGCAACAAAGAATATTTTCATATATGATTTTTTTATGCTGTTTTCCACATAATGGGAAGCCAGGGCCAATCCTAGTATACAGGTAGTCCTTGACTTACAACTATTCTTTTAGTGACTGTTCGAAGTTACAACAGCACCAAAAAAGTGACTTATGACCGTTTTTCCACACTTACGACTGTTGCAGCATCCCTATGGTCACTTGATCAAAATTCGGATGCTTGGCAACTGACTCATATTCATGACCATTGCGATATCCTGGAATCATGCAAACAATCACCTTTTGTGATCTTCCAACAAGCAAAGTCAACGGGGAAGCCAGATTCACTTAACAACCATGTTACTAACTTAACAACTGCAGGGATTCACTGAACAACTGTGGCAAGAATGGTCATAAAACGGGGGGAAACTCACTTAGCAAGAGAAATTTGGGGCACAGTTGTGGTAGTAAGTCAAGGACAGACAGACAGGGCAAAGTGCATTTACATTAAAGATTATTGCATGATAGCCTGCATACAGTTTGTCCAGCATTTCTGATCTATGCCCATTGCCATTCGGATGCATTTAGTTATTTATTTATTTAATACATAATAATTGAGTATGAATAAATGGGAACAGTAGGGCAGGGATGGTAGGCAGGCTGGTGCGCTTGTGTACACCCCCTTACAGACCTCTTAGGGATGGAGTGAGGTCCACGGTAGGCAGTTTGAAGTTAAGGTTTTGGGGGTTTGAGGATGTAACAACAGAGTCAGGGAGTGAGTTCCAGGCATTGACCACTCTGTTGCTGAAGTTGTATTTTCTGCAATCGAGTTTGGAGCGGTTTACTTTGAGTTTGTATTTGTTGTTTGCCCGTGTGTTATTGTGGTTGAAGCTGAAGTAGTCATTGACAGGTAGGATGTTGTAGCAGACAATTTTGTGTACTCAGCTTAGGTCAGATTGTAGGCGGCATAGTTCTAAGTTGTCTAGGTCCAAAATTTCAAGCCTGGTGGCATAAGGTATTCTAGTGTGGGCTGAGGAATGGAATGAATTGGCATTAAGTAAACCATTTCAACGGAAAACTGAGCAAAGTACCGAGCTCTTTGAAAAATGTTCACTGTTTGTGCAATCATTAAAAAAAAAAAAAAGGCAGCTAAAAGAAGCCTCGTGTACAGTTGTGCAAGAAAAGTCACTTCTTGAATGGAAACTGATAGGCCCTTTGATTTCAGGCCGCGCTGAGAGCAGGTGGAAGAGGAAGCGCAGAGGAAGTCAAGAGACCTGCTTCACAACAGGCTGGTCCCAGAGAAGCAGCAACGTGTGTTCCCTGCCAAGCATATGAGTCACTCTGCCTTTGCTTTTGCGAGCACCAATGCAACCTCCGCCTGATCTTCTCCGTGCAGGAACTGCCTTGCCCAGCCCTAAGGAAAAGCAAGCGGTTCTTTCCAAGAGGAAAGAACGGCAGTTGAATTCACCGCTGTGAAAATTATGAGCTGCTAAGTGCAGGAAGCAGAAATGGCAGAAGGATAAGTGCGAAGGAACGGGCCATTCCTGCGCTGCCCCATGGTTTGGCTGATTGATCAGAAGTCATTTTCACCTCCTCCTCCTCCTCCTCCTGCCAGCCCCCAGCCTTATTCTGACCTGATGGAGAACAACTCCAAAGCGCAAGGGAGAAAATGCACTCGATTTATATGTATTTGTCCCAAAGAAGCACAGAGTACAAAGCCGGTGACAATGTGAGGAAGAAAAATCACACGCCCATCATGTACAGCCTCTAATGTGCAAAGTAATTCTCATTCCAAAAATAAACTGACTTTCTCCTCTCTGCTTGTGAGTTGGCAGGAGGCTTTGGGGCCATCGACTGCAATCTGCTGTGCCTTGTAAGAATCCAGATTAAAGATGGCTGCCTCGCCTCTGCTTGTACACAGCCAGCAAAAAGAAATTAGACCCTGTGACTTTCTTTCAGGTTGTGAAGAGTGCTCTCATTCTTCTTTCACAAGTCTAAACCTTCCCAGACTTTTCCTTTGGTCTTTTTTCATATCACTTAGTTCTGATCATCCTCTTGGCCTTTTACTTGAATAGGTTCCACGGTGTCTGAATTCTTCTTTAAAAAATGGTGCCCAGAAATGGACATCTTAATCAATAGGATGATCAGGGCAAATTGTATTTACTTATTTATTTATATCCCACCTTTATTATTATTTTTATAAACAATTCAAGGCAGCAGGCATACCTAATATTCCTCCCTTCTCCTATCTTCCCCACAACAACCCTGTGAGGTGGTTTGGGCTGAGAGAGAGTGACTGGCCCAAAATCATCCAGGTGGTTTTCCTGCCCAAGACAGAACTAGAACTCACAGTCTCTTGGTTTCTAGCCTGGGGCTTTAACGATTAGATCAAACTGAATGGGACAATTAGACAAGTAGGATGGGACAATTAGACAAACAAAATTGAAAAAATGCAACTTAATATTTTTTGTATTTAACACAGCATACAATTGCACTTGGCTTTCTTGCAGCCATTTTACCCTGATCTTAAGTAGTGTTATCAAGCCAGGATGCCCATTTTATGCCTGCAAGTTTTGGTTACTAGTTTTAAGTAACTTTGCATTTGTTGGATTTAATTCTGCTAATCTTAACCTATTAAGATTATTCTGAATTTGATTTTTGTATTCTAGATCAGTTGTTATTCTACCCAGTTTTGCATTATATACAAATTTCATATTGTAAGCATTCCACCACCCTCTCCAGATTACTCACAAAAGTGTTGAAGATTTTCAAATACAGGGCTCCATTAGAAACCTCCATTTAACCGGATATAAAATCACCTATTTATTTATTTATATATTTTATTAAACTTATATACCCCCCTCTTTCCCTGACAGGACTCAGGGCGGTGTACAGCCAATAAAAATGCAACAACAATACAAAATTAAAATCAATTAAAAGATCAAATATAATGGCTGAAAGATAAAAACATATAAAAAGGAATTAAAAAGACTAAAAACCAGATAAAACCAGATTAAAAACCCTAAAAGAACCCTAGGCCAGACCAGCTTGGCGAAATAGATGAGTTTTCACCGCCCGCTGGAAGGGCATGAGATCAGGGATAGTCCTCATCTCCGGGGGTAATTTGTTCCAGAGGGAGGATGCCCCCAACGAGAAGGCCCCTACCCTCGGGTTCGCAAGCCATCCAGCCGGCAGCACCACAAGGGTCACCACAAGGAGACCCACAAGGGTCACCACAAGGAGACCCACTCTATGGGAGAGTATTGGCCAGCGGGAAGCCGATGATGGCAGCAGGCGGTCCCGTAGATACCCCGGCCCCAAGCCATGGAGCACTTTAAAGATGGTAACTAATACCTTGAAGTGCACCCGGAGGACCACTGGGAGCCAATGCAGTTTGCGTAAGAATGGCGTGACATGGGAGCCCCGAGGAGCCCCCAACACCACCCACGCAGCCGCATTCTGCACCAGTTGGAGCCTCCGAGTGCTCTTCAAGGGGAGCCCCATGTAGAGAGCGTTGGCATAGTCTAGGCGGGAGATTACGAGGGCAGAGGTGACCGTGCGAAGTGCATCCCAATCCAGAAAGGGCCGCAACTGGTAGATCCTACAGACCTGACCAAAAGCCCCCTGGCGACGGCCGCCACATGGTTGTCCAATGACAGCCGTACATCCAGGAGGACACCCAGATTGCCAAGCATCCAAGTTTTCATCACGTGACCATGGGGATTGCTGCAACAGTCATCAGTGTGAAAAACAGTCACTTTTTCAGTTTTGTTGTCACTAAACACATTGTTATAAGTTGAGGACTACCTATATACAGTAATTGTTCCACTCTAAGGATGTTACCAACTTGAAAAAAAGTGGTAAGTTTAATCGGATAACCTTTGTGTCAAGCTTTGTGTTAATTTCTTGAGAAATTCATGCTCTGATAATCACCATACAGTTTTCAAGAAGTTCTTTAGGAACTTCCCAGGTATTTAATTCAGACTAACTAGTCTATAGTTCTCTGAATTCTCCTTTCTATAGAGTTAGCCTATGTCTCCATCTAATTCCTTGGCAGCTCACTCAATCTTCAGGATTTCTCAAGGATAATACATATAAATTCAGACAGATTATCAGCAGTTTCTTCTGCAGCTACAGTATGATGTCATTCATCTGGCTCTGGAGATTTAGTCATTCGAGATAAATGATACCCAGAGGATATTTCATTATCATATTCCATTATCGTGCTCTTGTCAGTGTCAGTTTCTACCCCTTCATCTTGCTCTTCATAAACACCTTGTGGAACAAATGCCTCCTTTTCAGAAAAGCCAAAATAAGATATTTTTCTTTGTTATTTGCTGGTATTTTCCACCCTTATTGACTAGCTAACATATTTAAGGTTTTTTCCTTTTATTTTTAGCATAGATTTTTGTTATTTTTTTACATCCATGGTTAACCTCAGCTCATTCTGAGTCTTAGCCTTTCCAACACCATTCTCACCACAACATCCAATACTGATGTGTTTTCTTCCTTGTCAACCTCTCCCTCATTCCATCTCCTACATGTGTCCTTTTGGTTTCTTTGTTTTTATAACCTCACTAAACATTTTGTGCAATCATTCTGGATTCTTCTGCAGCAGGAATGTCCAATCTTAGCAACTTTAAGACTTGTGGACCTTAGCTCCCAGAATTCCATGCTGGGAGTTGAAGTCCATAGGTCTTAAAGTTGCTAAGATTGGACACAATTGTTATGCAGTGTTCCAGGTTATTTTCCTTCGATAAGTTTGCAATTCTTTCAGTATCTTTTTTTTTAGAGACTTTCACCCATTTTGGTCCTTTTCATAATTCTATTTATAATTGTTTTAATTTGGGTCAAAATCTGCATTTCAGTAACCACAGGTTTAGCTTCTCTTAAAATGAAACCTCCAGCAATAGCTAATCATTTTCTTCCAACATTCTTTCTCTATGTATGGCTCTCACCCTGTTAAGTGTTCTGGAAGTCTCTTAAGACCTGGTTCCCAGTTCCCAAGCTTGGAATTAGGATACTTGTTGACAGAAGGATACTTCTATCACCAAGGTAAATTAAAAAAAAATTTTTTTGGAAGAATCATATTTAGAAGGATTTCTGTTTTAAAAGATGTTGTGGTAATTAGAACATCTTATCATTGCTACTAATGTGATATAACCTCATATATAGATTTAAATCTATTTGATACCAGAAGATAAAGGTTATTGAGCAGTTTTAAGCTATTTTAAGAGGTATTGGGATAACATGACAAGGCAAGAAAATAACAATCATGTTTTTAATCTTGCAGATAAAGCAGAAATGATTGATGTACTTGATCAAATGGAACTTAAGAATGAGATGATAAGTAAACAACAACAACAATAACAATTATTAAGAAAGATCCAAGAAAGAGTCTTATAACTAGTACTTAACAATGGTAACTGGGATGCGAATTTCCATCATAAAGTGCAACATCATATAACTACACATGAGATAGAATTAAGGCTACACATGAGATAGGAGGAATACTTATAAGATGAAATTATATGGTAGAAGGAGTTGAAGTTGCAGGAATTTTGGAGGAGAATGACTGTGTCTTACTAGAATTCAACATAATTCAGACACAAGCAATAGAATCAAACTAGTGTTTTAAGATTTATAAGAGAGAGCTTGATAAGGATTCTATGGATGAAAATCTAAAAAGAGAAAATCTCAAGAGGCTTGGGTAACTCTGAAAAATGAGATTATAAAAGCCTAGTCTAGCACAATATCACTGGAAAAAAAATTATATATCCCAGAAGAAACCACCATGGTTGCATAAAGAACTCTGATAAACGGAAAGAGGAAAAGGACAAGTATAAAAAAAATGAAAAGAGAGACATGTAATTAAGACAGAATATCAGTCTGTAGCTCAAATCGATGAAGATGAAATCAGGAATAGCAGCGTAAGCCATCAAATTTGCAGACAACACAAAGCTAGGAGGAATAGCCAACACTTTAGAAGATAGGTTCAAAATCCAGAAAAATCTAGGCAGACTTTAACACTGGACCCTATCCAACAAAATGCAATTCAGTGGTGAGAAAAGTAAGATTTTACACTAAGGCAACAAAAACCAAGTGCACAGGTACAAAATAGGTTTCACCTGGCTCAACAGCAGTAACTCTAAGGAGGATCTAGAAGTCCTAATGGAGACCACTTAGCTTTGAACCAGCAGTGTGCTACAGCTACCAAAAAAGCAGTCCTAGGCTACATCAACAGAAGATTAGTATCAAGATCATTTGAAGTATTAGTACCGCTATATATTGCTTTAATAAAACCACACTTGTAACATTGCAACCAGTTTTGGTTACCGTAATACAAAAAAAAAAAAAAACCCTGAGACTCTAGAAATGTGCAGAGAAGAACAAAGATGATTAGAGGGCTGGAGGCTAAAACATGATGAATGGCTGTAGGAGTTGGATATGTCTAGTCCAACAAAGACATGATAACAGTCTTCCAATATGTAAGAGGCTGTCACAAAGAAGGGCGGGACAACTTATTCTCCAAAGCCACTGAAGGAAGGGCAAGAAGCAATGGATGGAAACTAATCAAGGAGAGAAGCAACCTAGAATTAAGGAGAAAATTCCTGACAGTGAAAATAATCAATCAGTGGAACAAATTGTCTTCAGAGGTTATGCATGCACAATCAGTGGAGGTTTTTAAAAAGAGATTGGGCAATCATTTGTCTGAAATGGTTTAGAGTCTCCTGCTTGAGCAGGGGGTTGGACTCCAAGACTTCAAGGACCCTTTCAACTCTGTTATTCTGTTACATTATTTAGCAATGGAAATGTTGGCACTTCCAGTTACCATTTTTAAGCTAACCAGTGTGGATCCTTAAGTGAGGATGACATCACATGGTTGACATTTGTGACCTTCTGCTGGTTTTTCCATTAACTTTGCTTATAGGGAGCCAGCAGTGAAGGTCATAAATGATGATCACATGATGCTGCAATATTGTAATTGTGAACCAGGTGCCAAGCATCTCAGTCATGTTTGTGTGACCATAAGAATGCTGCAACTGTTGCAACTGAACAAATAGACCTAAACAAGGACCACCTGTATAGCAATAGCATTTGCTAATATACTGCTTCATAGTGCTTTACAGCCCTCTCCAAATGGTTTACAGAGTCAGCGTATTGTCCCCAACAATCTGAGTCCTCCTTTTACCGACCTTGGAAGGATGGAAGGCTGTGTCAACTTTGAGCCTGGTGAGAATCAAACTGCCAAATTGCAGGCAGCTGGAGTCAGTAGAAGTAGCCTGCAGTACTGCACTCTAACCACTGCACCACCATGGCTCCTTATGTGAACCTAATCAAAGTCGCTGGCCAGGACAGTAGGATACAAATCTATAGCCTCTATCAATCAAGAGTCCATTGATTTCATTATTAATACAAGACCAAGTATTCCTATGTTGTATATTTTGCTGAAGACTGATAAATGAGATAGACTACCTCATTGTTTCTTATAATATTAGTTCTTTGATTATCATTTATATCCATAGGTGAAAGAAACTTCTGCCTGTGTAAACATTTTATTCAGATTTTTAAAAAGATCCTAATAAATCATATTCTTCTGTCTGGATTAGGTAACAAGTCTAAGCCATCAAGACAAGTAAAGCTAATAATTAGTCAGAAAACCCATTGGAATAAGCAATGTGTAATGTTGTTGTGTGCAGTGCTTTGTTTCCTCTGGCAACAAAGAACATAATGGGGAATATCTTCTGACTGAGTTCATCAACCAGAGCTATATTTACATTCTCAAAACTCTCATAGATTAAACACAATAGCCAACTGAGACTAAGAGCAGCTTTACATTTTTCGCTTGCCCCACTACCAAATTGAGGCACACTCCCTCTTCTTGAATGTAGGAGTGGATGACATCATAGCCTGTTAAGCCAATAGACTTTCCTTACCCCAAATTCCCCTCTGCCTTCTAGAAGCTCAGCACTCAATTGAGCATGTACATTTCTTGTTGTAAAATGGGGGGACAGGACACTATGGCCCTTTTATGACTTGTGGACTTCAACACCCAGAATTCCTGAGTCAGCCTTGCTGGAATTCTGGGAGTTGAAGTCCACAAGTCATAAAGAGGCCATAGTTCCCCACCTCTTATTGTAAAGGAAGTTAGAGATCTTGTTATGTAAGAACTATCAAGGACAGTCACGGAGGAGAAATTACGCAATCCAGATATTGAAGCAAGTGTGAGGGTGAAAAAATAACAACCTCAGAATAAAATCACCTTGGTTTTATTGGTATAAGAAGGGACAGAGAGAACTTCTGTTTGGTGTCATCCTTTGAGGTAGGCCAGGTCAAGAAACAGTCACTACAAGGATAAAGGCATGCTACATTATTGTTGTAGGATATAATAACAGAAACTTGAAAGCCTGTTTAAGCCTCTTTCTCACCTTCAGACTATATCATTTCTTCGCCAAGTTCTTCTTTAAAGATTCTTTGATACTTAGATAATCTATAACTTCCTTCCCAATGGGCACTCATTTCAGTTTCTGCCCAAGCTGTGTGAAATATGCTCCCTTTGCTTTCCCATCCCCCTGCCTTCAGCATTACAAAGTTTCTGTTTGCTTTTCTATTTCTATTTTTTTTAAAGTTGCACCATAGGAACTATGGAATGACGCTACACTTCCAGTGAATATTTTCTGGTCACTATGGAAGTGAAACCTCTGTGCTTTCTTGTTAAAAGTTTCTATGGTATTTACAGGAGGATATGAGAAGAAAATAATAACCTGTTCCATTTCTCCTTAATTGCAGGTAATCCTTGACTTATGACCATTCATTTAAAAACCTTTTAAGTTACAACAGCTTACAAAAAGTGATGATCAGTCTTTGCACTTACAAATGTCGCAGCAACTCCACAATCGCATGTTCAAAATTTGGATACTTAGCAATCAGCATGTATTTCTATTTGTTGTAGTGTCCCAGTCACATAATTGGTATTTGTGACATTCCCATCAATTTCCTATGAAAGTCAAAGGAACAACCTGAATTTGCTTAATGACTACATGATTACAGACAAAGAATAAACGTTTTTAAAATTAGGCATGACTCCCTTAATGACCACATAGTTTAACAGTGAAAGTTCCAAATCCAATTGTGGTAGTAAGTCGAGGACTTCCTGCATTGTAGGATCAAAGCGATGATGATATAAGTGAACAAGAAATAAGTCCTGGAAAGAGGAACAAAGACAATATTTACATTAGTATCAAAAGGAAATGTGGAACAGGATGTGAAGGTGACCATGTGGGCAAACATCTGGAGAAGCAAAAGATATAATATTTATAGCTCAGGTTTGAACTCTGGTATCCTTGATGCTCCCTGAAACTTCATTATTTTCTTCTACTGCAATATATATAGCTATATTATTAGCATAACACCTATACATATTTTTTTAAAAAAATCTGTTATATTAAAAAGCTATTGCTGAAAGAAAGAACAATGCTGTACTAAACTTTGCGAGTCCAAGGGAGGCCAGAATAGGAAACCAATGCCAAATAGATCAGAACTACATTTATTGTTAGTTATAATTGGTCAGGTTAAAAAATAACCATTCCTTGAAGCTCACTGGGAAACCAGCTCACCTCCTAGATTTGATGGGCAGAGAAGCAATACACTGCCTCAAGTCGAGTCCCTTAGATAAAAAGTAGAACAAAACAGGCATTGTTTGGAACAAAAACCAGGAATATATTATCAAACATAGAAGCATTACAAATTTCACCATACTTCACATAATGGAAAGCATAATGGAAGAAGTAATAGGTTTGGAATATGTTTTCTTCCGCTTGATGATATCCCCTTGGAGATTCATGCTTATGACATCCTTGAAATTACTCAAAACCTGGTTGTTCTCTCAGACCTTGGGCTAAAGGGTTTTATGGAGCCCACATGGTTAGTTTAATTCTATTTAACTTAATGTTGGCTGTTTATTATGTTCCTTTTTATGAAAATGACTATCTTTTATTTTATTTGTAAGAACCCAGAGTTGTGGAGGAGTTGGATGGCCCTGAAATTTAAAAGAATGGGAGGGGGAGGGAGGAAGAAAGGAAAGAAATGTAAAATGAATACACAAAAAACCCTTAGAGAAAGACTGCAATGTTCCAAAGACTGAGGAATTCTGATTTACAATAGGCATGCAGGAAGTTGTACGACAAGGTATCCTTGTAATATTCTAGGGATGAAGAGGATTAAATATTGTGTAGTATTATCTCCAGGGTACCAACTGTATTCAGATTGAGCAGATCTCTTGATTAAATGGTGCTGCATTGTTAGGAGCCTGCTTCCCTGGAATATCCTGCTCTCCAAGCTAGATTTCTTTGGCTTTGAAGCAGCTCCAAATCAGGCCAATGTTCAGTTCCCAGTTAGGATAAAATGTGGTCAGATTTATTAACCAGCATGAAGAGTAGAATGTTGATAGGTGAATTGCATAAGCCAGGTCAAAATACAGGAGTTAATTTAATAGTGTGGTAACTAACCACACCATACCTTTATTGTTGTTGTTATAGCCACAAAAACAGGGATTACATCAATAATCCTGGATGGTTCACAAAAGTAAAAATGAGTTTAAAAACATTAAAAAAAATACAGAAATTCCTGGTGCCACCATACATTTCCACGCATCCACAAGGAGCTTTTTGGCTCCAGCCTTACATTATGTTGATGAGAAAAGCCAGATTTTCAAGGCTTTCTAAAAGGCTAGGAGAGTAGGGGCCCACCAGTTCTCTTTGGATGTTGTTCCAAAGGCTACACACAGTGTGTGCATGTAAATTGCAAACTGCACTGTATCAAAAACAAGACACAATTTTTCCTCTTTGTCTTGTAGGTTTGGGGGAGTGGGGGGGGGGTGAGGAGAGTAACCATCTGGACGGCTAAAGATGGATTTAGGATTTTTCCTCTGGCCTTGATAGCTGTTCTAAACTAACTTCAGCCCGAGGGAGGAAAAAGCTGCAAGCGAAAGAATTTACGAGATGTATGTGCGAGATGCAAACTCCAGATTAAAATTTACCATGGGCTGGCCATGACTATTAATACTGTACAATGAAGACACTGATCTCTCATGCCACCCAGCTAAACCAGAGAAATAAATCAGACCTCCATTCCTTCGGTTTTTCCCAGCTGCTTGCAAGCTGCAGTGACACCTACAGTACTGGAAAGTACATTCCAAGTGTAGCATTGCCTTTCATCCATGGAAATAGGGCAAATTAGCAAGAGGCTATTTGTGGGGAGGATGCAGATGTTTGAGCAATTTAAATCTCATGTTGACTCCAACTTCTTTCACTACTTTAATATTGATTGATTGATCAAATATATATGGCCTTTCATCTTGCCCAGAGTGATTCTGGGTGATGCAGAATAAAACCAATAATTACAACGTACTACAAAGAACACTTTAAAAGAATTAGATATTTAAAAAAAAAACCCAAGATTCTTGAGAGGGTTAAAATCAGAATGTCATACATGATACAACCAGCGTGTGGGCCTTTGTGGGAAAAAGTGTTTAAGGGATTTTTGAAAGGTCACAAGGGTCAATTAGATGCAATTGGGAAAAGGTGGTGTGCAGATAACCTGGCCCCATGCCATGTAGGGCTTTAAAGGTCAAAAACAGCACCTTGATTTGAACTTGAAAGAAAACTGGGGATCAACGTAGCTCATGGAGGAGAGGTGTAAACATGTGCCTGTCCAGTGGCATCCAGTTATGCCCCGCATTTTGCATCAGATGAAACTTCCCGATACTCTTCAAAGGCACCCCGAATAGCTTTCCTCCACCAGCAGCTATAGGGCCTTCCCTTCGTTTTGTTTTCATTGAGCCTGCTGCAGTGTTGAAAGATTTGGGGCTCTCCTGAGACCATGGTAAAACAAAACAGCCTTTCCTGTTTATATTGACCTTCTCCATAGGCTGGCATAAATGCCAGTGATGGAAAGACCTGTCTGCGCTCTCTGCTTTTGCCCTGCTTTCGGGAGAATTCAGGGATAGGACTCTTTCAAAACCCTGCCTATCCACAGGTTTATAGAAGTGGAACAATTTGAAACTGCCTGTCTTGAGGAAGCTGAACTCTGTGCTTGTAGACATTATAGGAGACCGGAGATTTCTTTCTGACACCAGCCAGCTTTTACCCATTTATAGAAAAGACATAAACATCAAATATTTAAAACTGGATATTCCATTCTAATGCAAGGCTGTGAATAGCAGTTTCCTGACAGCTGCTGATGGTTAGAAAGGACAGAAAAAGAGTGCAGAAAAACTATCTATCTATCTATCTATCTATCTATCTATCTATCTATCTATCTATCTATCTATCTATCTATCTATCTATCCATCTATCTACCTACCTACCTCCTGTCTTTTTTACATATTTTTCAAACAAGGCAGAAAACATATCCAACATATACTTCCTCCTCCTATTTTTCTCCACAATGAGCACTCTGTGAGATGGGTTGGGCTGAGAGAGAGTGCCCAGCCCAAATCACCCAGCTGGCTTTCATGGCTAAGATGGGATTTGAACTTGCAATCTCCTGTGTTCTAGCCTGGTACCTTAACCAAACTTAGACAAAACTGGAAATCTTATCCCAGTAGAGCACACTGATGATGACTGAAGGATGGGGTGTAGCTCTTTGAGTTGACGGTAGGGAAAGACCCACAGAAAGAAGATCAGAAGAATGCAGTTTATTTCCACATATTCAAAACTTAGGAAAAAGATTCCTTCCTCCTAACGAAATCTCTACTCCTCTCCAGTTCGTCTATATTTTTCTCTCCAGAATCTAAAGAAATGTTTCTAAAATCAATTACAGCAATTCACTATTAAAATTTGCAAAATTTGTCCTGGTAGAAGAGGAAAAAACCTACTTTAAATTGAAACAGGTGCATATAACTTTTAGCTGTCTCATTAAGACAACACTAAGTACATTAAAAAAAAACAAGTAATGAGTGCATCTTTATGTCAGTGTGGGGAATATGAGAATCAGCACATAAAGAATAATCAGTTGGCTGCATTAAAGTGCTCTCTAATCCTTGAACTTTCATGTTGGCTAAGATAAAATTTACTGGTACAACTATGGTGCCTATGTTAGCATAATGAGAACGGTGAGTGGTTCTGTTTTAATACAGGACAAGTTAAGGAAAGCTATTTATGCCTTCTTCCAGTTCTGTTTCTCCTTTCATCAAGCACTGTCTGCTGACAGGAAATCGACCAACAATCACTTTCCCTAACAGAGGGCAAAGTGCGGATGGATGAGTATAGGTAGGTTCATGGAATGGTAGTTTTACCCACCTCTCAAGCATCTAAACTAACTGGTGGCATCTATCAGTTAGGTTTTTTATGAACACGACTATAGTGTTCTTCTGAAATTGCGCTAAACCTTTGTTCAAAAGAAATCTGGCTCACAAGTCATGGAGTAGTGGCAAGATGTGAAGCAGGAAGGAGCAATCTGCAAAAAAGCATGCTTCATCCTTGATTAGTGCAACAATGGAACAACAGTATTATAGCAATTCCAATTTTGTTCTTGTGGATAGCAGCAAATGCTGCTACCAAATGCTACTATCCACAAGGACAAAATTGAAACTGGTCATGGATTTGGAAAGAAAAAATGGCACACCCGCATCCCCAAAATAATAAAAATGGTAAAAATTACAAATACAGGAAACCTCTTGTAGGCAGAAACAGACAAATACCAGTAATCTAAGCAAACGTGAAAGAATCAGGAATAGACAGCAAAACAGGAACCAGCAGTTATTTGATTTACATTTACTTATTGTGGGTAGATGAGCATTCTCGTAAAACAGTGTTAAGCCTATGTTCACAAGAAGCCCATGTGAAACCTGGCAAGCAGTCTAGATCAGCGGTTGCTAACCAGTGGGCTGTGGCCTACTGGTGGGCTGTGAAAAAATTTTGGTGGGCCGCAGAGAAATCTCACCCCCAGAGCACCCCCCCCCCAAAGCAATTAATCCAGGCTGCGCAGAAACACAAGGATGCTCAGCCCACATGGCCCACGGGAACCCTCCCCGCCCACTCACTCCTTTCCCAACCAACTTGTCTGCTAAGTTGCTATTTTTCCTTTTTCCGATCATCATCTGTTCTCCTGTGCCGGGAGATTTAGATTAGCTAGGAAGCAGGAAATGGTTGGATTTCATGCTTTCTAGCTAAGCACAGCCAAACCTCCCTTAGGAATGAAGGTTTGCTTGCAAGCAAATTCAGTGCAGACTCAGGGCAAGCAAATTTGAGAGACTGAGCTAGCCGATAGCAGATAGATAGATCACTGAATGATTCTGTGAGCAACTCAGTCTGCCTGCTTTGCCTGATTTTGGACAAAAGTTGCTTTTTTAAAATAAAAAATTCAATATTTACATACATGGTGTGTTGTGAGTTAATTTTGTGAGTTTGCTTGCTAGCAAATTTTATGAGTTTGCTTGCAAGCAAATTTTGTGACAAACTGAGCTAGCCAATGGCAGATAGATCTCTGAATGAATCTGTGATTCTGTGAGCAACTCAATCTGCCTGCCTGCTTTGCCTGATTTTGGGTAAAAGTTGCTCTTTTTTATAATAAAAAATCAATATTTATATAAATATTTATAATATTTACATACAAGCCATGCCAAGCCAGTCACATGACCACCAAGCCACACCCACAAATTAGGCCACACCCACAGAACCAGTTAATGGTCCCTGGGATCTAAAATTATGAGTTTGGTGGTCCCTGAGGTCCAAAAGGTTGGTGACCCCTGGTCTAGAAGGTGCCAGTCAGCATTACATGGAAGGATGCCTCTGCAGAAGCCAATATCTGGATTTTCCAGCAGACAAAGTCACCATGGATAATGCCCAGAAATCCAGAGGTCCAGAAGGCTGTTCCACAGCAGCTTAAGGCAACCTGGCAGATCCCAGCTTTGGGCCCACATCAGTAATCACACTGTTGATGAAGCACTGTATGCTAGATTTCACCTCTTCAAAAAATGTGGCAAGAATGTCTCAGGATAACTGTGAGAATTATGGGATTCTCACACAGGATTGTATGCTCTACTACTATTTTCTCTCTATATCAATGACTATATATCAAAGGATCCCTCTGTTAAAGTACTGAAGTTTGCAGATGATAGAATAGTGATTGGTCTCATTCGAGACGATGATGAATCTACAGATAGGAAGCTGAACTGAACAATCCTCAATTGAACACACTCAAAATTGTAGAGATGATAGTAGACCTCAGGAGAAGCCTTCCTATTCTACCACTTCTTACAATACTAGACAACACAATATCAACAATAGAGACCTTCAAGTTTCTAGGTTCTATAATATCTCAAGACTTAAAACGGATACCGAATATCAGAAATGTCATAAAAAAAAAACACAAATGTGCCAATTGAGAAAGCTAAAATTGGCCAAAGAGCTGCTGATACAGTATACAGAAGAATTACTAAGTCTGTCATTTGCATCTCTGTAACTGTCTGGTTTGGCACAGCAACCAAACAAAACAGACAGACTTCAACGGATAGTTAGGACTGCAGAAAAAAAAACAAATTGCAACCAGCCCGCCTTCCATTGAAGATCTGTATACTGCACGAGCTAGAAAGTGGGCTGTGAAAGTATCTAGAACCCTTTACACCATGGACCTAAATTATTTCAATGTCTTCCCTCCAATCGACGCTACAGGGCATTGCATGCCAAAACAACCAGAGTTTTCCCCCCATGCTATCACTCTGCTAAACAACTAATTCCCACAACACTGTTTTATGCCCTGGGATGGCAAACCACCTAGTAGGACTGTATTACTATCATCCTTCTCATCTTTCCTATTACCTATTTCCTTGGCTTCTTATGACTATAACTTTTTGTATCTTATGATTATGCTATTTCTATTTATTATCCTATTATGATTTATGTTGATTGCTTATTTAGTATCCCATGACTATCACCGACTGTTGTATCTTATGATTGTATTTATGAGTATGATGATTTATCACTTATTGCTTATATGTACACTGAGAGCTTATGCACCAAAGACAAATTCTTTTGTGTGTCAATCATTCCAGAGTGGGAAAGAAAATCTCACTAGTATTTTCTGAAAAATTGTGTGGTAACTTGTTTACCTATTATAGGAGTTATTTTAGAAAGAGAAAAACACTTATAATAGAAGTGAAGGTTTTCAGCCTTCAGCTTCATCTCTTTTGTCATTTGTATTTGTGTAATTAACATTTTCCAGCATTATTCTAAGGCACGGGTAAATTTGCAAATTACTTATCCATGGTTAACGTTATCCTGTAATTTATTTAGTTTTCTAGAGTCCTGTAATATACTGAAGCATACAACTACAAGAACTGGCGTAACTTCCTAAAACAACTTTAGCAAATGCTGTCTCTTCCAAATGCTTGCAAAACAGGATTTGCAAGATCAAGTAAAGTATATTTAAAATAAAATCGGAAAAGAGAGCTGTGCTGCATTGCTGTAACAGGTGGAATCCTTCTTTGGGGTGCAATATTTGCTAGATAAACAAGAGAATGCAGTAAACAAATGCCAGTGACCAACCTCAGGGAGACATTGGCTTCGAGGTTCAAAAAAATTTAATTTTAGTTTTTGTACGCAGAACTATTGGCGAGATCCCGCACCCAAAGATTAGTAAGCATCCGATACCAAGAGCGCAAAAAAATCCAAAAGTGAAGCACAAAATCAGTTCCGTTCCCGGACAAAATGGCCGCCGTCTTCTCCTCCCCTCCGCGCCATATCCGGGGGAGGGGGGGAATGCGACCGGAAGTGGGTCGCGTTTCCAAGATGGCGACACCCTATGTTACTGATGAAACCGGTGAGTGAGGGAGCTGCGGTTGGGGTGTGAGGGACGTAATTTCGAGTGCCAGACCTTTTCTTCCCCTGACTCCCTCCAACTCGGACACCTGCCCTCCCCATCTTCGCTCCCGGCCGCTCCATCCCGGGTTCTTTTCCGAAGCGAGGCTCCACCCCATCTCCATCCTCGTTTGTCCGTCCCGCTCTTACGCCACGCCCCCCTCCTCGAGGGCGTCCCTCCTTTTCTCTCTGGGCTGCCTGTTCTCCTCGCCTCTGAGCCCCGCCTCTTCCCAGGCTCGCCTTTCTCGCGCCACGCCCCTTGCAGCAAGGCAACCCTCTCCGCGCCCGCTAGCCGGGGCGGAGGGGGGGGTGGGAGCAGGTGGTGTGAGGTGCTCAGGTTTCCCCCTTCTTCGCTTTCTCACGTGCGTGGCAGCAAGAGGGCACCCCCTACGGGGATTGCCTTTGCCGTATCCCGGGAATTCCCGTCGGACTGTTACCGCCGTGGGCGTCTAACTATAAATAAAGCTTTTTAGTCATTGTATATGTATACATGTGTCCTTTTCTATCGAAGCTCTTCCATCGAAATAGTGGGCCACCAATTCCCATCATCCTCAACCAGTTTAGGTGGAAAAGATGAGGATTGCAGCCCAATATATCCGAAGAAATCAGGTTTAGTGGGAGAAATGGTTATCGAAATCAAACTAGGGGTATCTAATTAGGGATCTGAAAATGGCATCTAAATCAAATTAGTCAGTATTGAGGGCTTAGGTATCTAAATCAAATGATATCGGTGATGGGATCCAACAACATGACCTGGTACAGATATGGCTGTAAAAATCTATTTTTGTTACTTCCCCACCTTTTCTCATAATGAAGTCTGATAAAAGAAGCATTTGTTGCTTAAAAGATTTCAATGACTTTTTAAAAAACTTCAATAGGCTTAATACATTCCTAATAAAATAATATAGTAAAATTTCTAAGGAAGTCCTTCCACTGATTTTGCTTCTCCCCCCACATAGGTGAATATCTACAATTTTGTATGCATAGCTTCTACATGCCAAACATCTAATGTGGATCTTAAGCTCACTGTTATCTTTTTAAGTGAATTTCCATCCATTTTTGGATTGCAGATATTACTGGTTTCTTCCCCCCTGACGTGTCTTTGAGTATAACTTAACAGTTGTGCAGAATTTTTGAAGAGGTTAAAATTTCTGAACTTTTCTCCCTTGACCAATGAAGTTTCAGGGTAATCCTGGACTTTTTAGTCAAATCCATATATAATAGAGTCTTTAATGCCACCTTTTCAGTATCAAAACCTTGTTTATCATGTTTTTTCTCTTCAGAATAGTTTTATGAGATTGATTAAATTAAGAGAAAAATTGACCAAAATCACCCTGTCGGCTTTGTGTTTGAATTAGAGATTTGAATCCAAGCCTCTTTAGTAAATTGCTGTGGTTGGTTTAAGGAAGCAGTGCAGCCTTGCTGCCTCTGAAAATATTAGTGATTTTTGTATGTTTCTATTTTCCTTATGGCAGTTTTGTCATGCATGTTATGCATTAAATTATTTTGCATATGATAATATGCTGCACATGTCATTTTATCTTTTTTTTTAATGAGAATCCTGTGCTAACTTACAGAATCGACTTACAGAACTGACAGGAATATTTTGGAAGTATTAAGTGTTGCCCTGCAAAAAAAAATCCATAATTACTATAAATACAGAGGCATTTTTCTTTCATTTCTTTATATCTTTATCTTTCATATAAAAAAGGTAAAAAGTCTCTTTTGTGTTAGTCTTCAATTCCTCATGACATCATGGAAACCGCCATCTAGCTTTATTACCAAAGATATCAAAGTAATTTGCCTTTGTTTTTTGCTAAAAGTTTTTTGTTTTTGTTTTTCACTTCTTTGCCTAGTAAATAGCCTTGGTATTTCTTAGTGGCCAGTGGTCCCCCCTCCAGACACTAACCAGGATCATCTCCATCCTACTGTGCACACCGATCTTCCTCATTTATTAGCGGGAAGACTCAAGTCCAGGAAGCCCCCTCTGGCACTTGCATAACATCTGCCCAACAATTTTGAAAAGCCAAATGGGTCGCTGAATTCCCAGACATAGGAAGACATATAAATAATCCCACAAACATTGGTATTTGAACACAGATCTTTTAAATATATTTTATTGTGCTTTACTAATTCAGGTAACATATTAATATATATTGCTAGCCCATGTATGACATGTCATACACCAAATAAATAATCTAACCAGGATTAGATTTTTATGATTAGTTAAATTAGGCTGTTTGTGGAATTTGAATGGCTGGTTGGGTTTGTGTATATCTTTTTCCTGTTTTGCAGAGGAATTTTTCACAATGTTTTTTTTTTAAGACTTGAAATTCCTAATGATCACCCAAGAAAATATGACTGATTGATTGATTGATTGATAGCAGTTTCCTCCTCAAACTAAAATAACCAACCCATATTTCAGGAAAATACATCGCATCCACACAGCGTCCAGATGGTACTTGGAGAAAACAAAGACGCGTGAAAGAAGGCTATGTCCCCCAAGAAGAAGTGCCAGTGTAAGTCTGATCCTCATCCTTCTTTTGGATATGTAAATGCTCTTGTAACAATTTAAAGGCTAACTAACATAAGCAAGATTGCCCTGGATCACAAACTACCTTATCTGATGTATGAAATGTTATTTTATATAGTCTTTATCCTCCCATTGTATTAGTTGTGTATAGGAGGGCAAGAAAACAAAAAACAGAACATTGCCAGAACACACACACACACACACACACACACACCTTCCATCATCATCCTCAGTCTTTGGAATGATATTCTTGAAAAAACAGTTTTCATTAGTGATATGGCTTCAGATCAGGAGAAATTTGGTCTGCTTTTGATAGGAAAAGCTTGGAATTCTCACTAAGCATTTAATGCTTTTAGATATTTTTTTTTTGGGGGGGGGAACCCCACCTACTGACTTTTCGAACATTTAGATGCTCAAGACAGTATATACTTATAATTCTATCTCAGTTTCCTTTTCCCCTTAAAACTTTTCTTTAGCTGAGATGGCTGAAGTGAAATTTCCTTATTCCAGGGCAGTAAGTTTCTGAACATATTACTACATTATATTTTTCCTTACTTTTGATAATGGAATGATGGATAGGGTTTTTTTTTTCAGTCTTCTTTCTAACATGTGCTATGTTAAGTTATTGGCCGATTGTGAAAGTTTAGTTTCATGACCACAATGGTGAAATCCAGTTTGTGAATCTTTTAGAAAAGGGGTGGGGAATTATGGTCCCTTTATGACCTGTGGACTTCAACTCCCAGAATTCCTGAGCTAGTCTCGCTGGCTCAGGAATTCTGGGAGTTGAAGTCCACAGGTCAAAAAGGGACCATAGTCTTTAGAACTGTGCAGGAGTATGACTTCAACGTGAACAGAAAATAAAGCTCATATCGCATTATGTAGTACTGTAAGATTATGAATGGTTCTAAACAGTTCATAACATTTCTCTCAGGACTGTTAACAGTAATAATGATTTTTATAGCTTGGAGGGCACCAGGCTGGGAAGGTTTATTCATAATGATATAAAGAATGTCCAATAAGAATATTTGTTGATCAGGCAGCAGCCAGAAATATTCAATGCTTGGCTAAAGTATTTTCATTTCTCTGGAATGTGATGCAGCAGGAAGCAAAAAACCCAGGGCATTTTGGCATTTTGTGGAACTGTGCTATAGCCCAAGGCTGTCAAACTCCCGGCCTGTGAGCCAGATGCATCATGCACTAGCCACGCCCACGCCCATTTTAGTGAAGGGGGAAAAAGTCCTGATACATCACATGATGCTACCATGACGCTGTGAGTTTGACACCCCTGCTGTAGCCAAATTTAAAGACAAAAAAGGAAGTCAGAGGGTCTGGGATGCTGATGCAGGACCTTTCTGCAACTCCTTAAAGCAGTTGCCATTTCCCCCAGGTTTGGATAGTGGTCCTTTGCAATTGCAGCACAATCCCAAAATGTTTTACTTAAGGAGTTCAATATGGGTGCTTTGCACATTCCCCTGCATGCATTTCAGCACTTTTCTGCCTTTGAATGGGAATGTTGCATAGCTGTTGTCTTTTTTAGATCAGAAGTGATTGTCCCAAGTTTCAATGTTCATCTAGTGGACATAAAGCACAATTAGTCTACTCTGAAAAACAACTGGGAAAATTTGCTGAGACCACCTGACCTAAGCTATGTTCCTGATATTTAATATACAGTATTTTCATTTTGTAGGTTGCTATGCAAAGTTAACACTTTCTAGAATGACCCGTATGCTCTTAAGTTAGATTTCTGTACCTTGGTATGCTCCAAATGTTGTAATAATGACCAGTTTGATTCCCAGATAGCACTTTTTTGTCATTGCAACACTTGTAAGGAAGTTTTCAAACAGTTACTCCTCCGGAGGAGAGGGGGGGGTTGGGGGGTGTTCCATAGTGCTCTCTGAGCTTGATGGTTTCCTTGCAGACTTTTCATTATCAAACTAGGTATCATCATCAGTGCTAGCTAGGACTCTTCTATCAGAGTCACTCCTTTCAATCCAACCTATTTTACAGAAGCTCCGTGTATGGATAAAGGGAAGATAACCTTCCGTGTCTGCTGCTTTGAACTTCCAAAAGAAATATGGTCTGTCTTTACACCACGTTCTCTTTTATTTCATGCAGGTATGAGAATAAATATGTGAAGTTCTTTAAAAGCAAACCAGAGTTACCTCCAGGCTTGAATCCAGAAGTTCACACGCCTGTGGCCCGTCAAACGTCAAAGGGACCCGAGGGTGGAGAGACGGGGCTCTCTAAGACCGCCAAGAGGAATCTCAAACGGAAGGAGAAGAGAAAACAGCAGCAGGAAAAAGGGGATCGAGATGCCGATGACCTGATTCAGTCTCTAGAGAAAACAACCTTGTCGGCAACACCGAGCAGCTGTGGGGATGGTAAGCTGGCTGTGTCTGATGCCAACCCAAGGGCCCCTGCTGGCAGCAGGGATGTCTCGTCAGCTTCCGCCACTGCCACCTTAGAGAAGAACAAGAAAATAAAAAACCTGAAAAAGAAACTACGGCAGGTGGAGGATCTGCAGGCGAGGATTGACTCTGGGGAGATCAAGCAACCGACCAAAGAGCAGTTAGAGAAGCTGGCTCGACGGAAAGCTTTGGAAGAGGAACTTGAGGACCTGGAACTGGATTTGTAAAGGGTTGAAATATCAACCGGACCTAGTGTGCGTAGGAACAAACCGTCCCCCGGGGAAACATTCTCAGAACTGTGCAACAAAAAGACCAGAAGATGGTGATGTCTTCAGCCTTCTCCTTTGTATCATTATTTTATTTTATGTTATGTTGGTGCTGTCTGAATTTTTAAAAGTATTTCTCCCAGCTGTTGATGTGTTAGCTGTCTAGGACTTCTTTAAGGACAACAACTTTGCCACCTAATTCTTTCTAGTTTCTTCCTCCCCTTTCCACCTCCATTCCTGTTCCTGGTGAGTGACTGAAATGTCATTTCACACCGAGGGGCTGGCTTTCAGAGGCATCTGAGCAGGGGGAGCAGTCTCTTTTTTCCTGCTGCCACTGTATTATATTCAACATTTTCATGTTCTCTGTAACAATCACAGCCTTCCATCTTTTCTTCCTCTTCATTTTGAAAAAGGGATGCAATAATAAAAATTGCAGTAGTGACTTCTGACTCTAGGACATCTGTGTTTTACCCCCAATGCACTTTTTTTTTTAAAGTCTTCTGTATTATATTAGCACTTTTATAGGCTTCTCTTTCTTTGGCTGGTGGATACAGTCCAGTGTCAAAGCGGTTTGTGATAGATGTGAAAAAGGCAAAAGGGACAGTAGTTCAGTGATGGAACATGTGTTTTATATGCAGATGTTTTAAAGTCTGATCCCAATTATCTTCAGATTGGAAGAAAAGTCCTGTTTAAAGCCTTGGGTGCCCACTGTCAATCGGTCTTAACAATGCTGATCTCACAGTGCTTTGGTTTATCTAAGGCAGCTTCCAGGCTGGAGTTGCATAACATGCACCTTGAGACTAAAATGGAATGACTTGTAATGGCAGCTTGTTGCACGAGTCTAGACCTTGTCTTATGTTGTGTGATCTAGACTATCAAATTTAAGTAGCAAAATTTATTTCCTTAGTCATATCCGGACAACAAATCTGCTTGACTGCCAAGTGGCAGTAGAAGAAATTGATCGAAAAGTTTCCCTCTAATCATTGTCCAGAGTTTTTGCATCCCAGATAAAGTCCCTGAACATAACAATTTGTGCTTGGTTAACTAAGAGCTGGATGTTTTGTGTGAATCTGGTCCTTGTGTTTCATGTAAGGGATTATTAGAAATAGAATTGATAATAAATATGTGTGGATATGGTGTGATCATCCTCGGTGTAGTAGGCACAGTTCTTGTCCCTTTCAGATAACAGGAAATTTAAACTTGGGGAAAAGTAAAGATAAAGGCAGAATAAACAGGTATCTTCAATTTGAATTAAAGTCCAAGGGCTTCTTAACCAAGATAACTAAATTATCTCTCTCCCTCTCTCCTATTTTCTCTTTCATTTCTGTATTAGAACAGTGGTCATGAATTACCACAGCCTAAGACCAATTCTGAGAATGGGTTCACTTAAAACAGAGGTGTCAAACTTGCATTGTCACAATGGTGTCACGTGACATATTGGGACTTACTTTTCCCCTTCACTAAACCAAGCATGGCCAGCACATGACGTATCCAGCCCGCGGGCCATGAGTTTGACAGCCCTGACTTAAAACATAGGACCAAATTTTAAGGGAGGAAATGACCAGTCCTGAGGTGACCAGAAGCTACATGTAACTTTTGGAGCGATAGCAATAAAGTCTGCAAAGAAAAGAGCAGTTGTGTATAATATGGGTAGCTGTGTTATAGACATGGCCAGGACAAAATTTTTCTGTTTGTTAGTTTTTTGTGGGATGTTCTTTGATGCTGAATGTATTATTTATTTGTGTATTGATTGATGTCATGCCTTTTACTCAGCAACTCAAGGTGACACACAATACTCCCTCTTTCTAGTTTTCCTCACCAACATCACTGTGTTAAACTGCCATTTTTATGTATTTGCCACCTCACATGGCAGAAAGCTGAAATTGAGTAACTTAGGTGGAAGAATTTTTTTTTTTAATGTGTGGTTTTATACACATAGAGAGAGACAAAGGGTTGAGGCTGCAGCGGACCCTACAGTACATGCTGTCTTCCTGGTTATGAGAAAGAATCTGCAGTTTAATCATATTATATCTGGATATGTTAATACACTAAAATATTTTCATCGAGGTCAGAGGTCAGAGGATCAATCTTTCATGTGTCCCAGCTGGGATGTCTATTCGGTTTAAGAAAACAAAATTTAATTTCACACTTCTAGTTTAAATTGAGATTTTTCTTTCTGTCTCTTAACTAACACTGGCACAAGCAAAGTACAGTCTCTGTCCCAGACTGAGCAAAAATTGAAGCTTTCCAGGTACCACTGGGTTACACTGAAATTACCAAAGGCAGAAGATGGGAAAGAAGCAAGGGAGTTTTTTAAAAAAATTAGGCTAAAGTTTCAGCCATGAAATCAGTGTTGCAGTTCAAAGTCAGTGTCAAGAAATAGAGTGTACACTGAATGCCTTTTGTTAGTGGAAGGTAACATTGGTGTCAGATTGCACCTCCTGTTCAGGAACAGGGATAAAACCCAGCAGCAGCTGCTCCTACAGCTGTGTGAAAACAAAGGACAGTAATATTGGCCAATGCTGGATTAAGTTACCTTTGTCCAGCAGGTGGTGCTAAAAAGTCTTATTAATAGGGCTATCTTGTATGCTCAGCTACTTCATATGTCTCGTTTTGTCACCACTTCACACACATGCTAATATGCCTTTAGATGAGGGACGTCCAACCTTGGCAACTTTCAGACCTGTGGACTTCCACACCTAGAGTTCCCTAGACAGTCGTTCAGCATAGCTGGCTGGGGAAATCTGGGATTCAAAGTCCACGGGTCTGAAAGTTGCAAAGCTTGGATACCCCTGTTTTAGATGGACTAGCAAAAACTCATCCCTCAGGGCACCACACACACACACACACACACACTACCCCATATACTGAATGACAAATTTGCAGGTCCCTTTTTAGGCCAACATGCCTGGCTAAGGCATTCATATATTAACCTAGATCCCATCTCAGACTGTTTTTTCCCTAATCCTCTGTAGTCCTTAGATGCAGGTCACTGAGCTCATGGCTGGGAATAAAAAGAATAACTGCATGGCTTAAAAAATTAGCTTTGCTTTCCAGGGAGCCACTCTGGATAGCGTTGCTTCTATTACTAGGGACGATCTGGGGAACAGGACCCCTTCTAGCAAGCATTGGTTCAAACTACCATCAGCCTTTCCAATTGTAGCCAATAGTCAGGAACATCATTTGTGGTGAAAACGAATTGGAGAATACCACATAGTTCCCAAATATCCTTTATCTGCTGTTTACCCAGCTGTCCTTTTGTTTTACACAGAAAGATTAAAGGATCACCTGGAGAAGCTTAGGGAGACATCAAAAACACAGCTGCTTCTGTTGTTCCCCTCCCATTGTTTCCCTCCCAACAAGGTTTGTATCTTTCTCTAATTTGTATTAGGAGCGGAAGGTGGCTGATAGGTTTGGTGAAATGCATGTTAATGAAAGCTATAGTCCCTAGACAAAACTCCCAGGAGTTATTATTATTCCAACCCTATGATCTCTTCCTTGGTCTCTGATGAACTCTATTTTCCTTTATTTCTATTGTACTCCTTGTCGAGTAATTTTAAACATAGGGTAACTTTTTTGAATGTTCCCCTTGTGGTTTTTAATCTTTCTTTCAAGAAGCTCACTTTCCTTTTGACTTAAGAGTCCTTTGCGGTAGGCGGGTGGGTGGGTCAAAATGCTGTAACTCAAAAGCACAAGTTGACAGGCTTACGGATTCTGGTTGAGAAAAATAAAGTCAAATCTTGCAACCTGAAGTATTTTGCTTTTACATGATAGGCGAAACTTTTAAATATGTGAAGTGGGGGAAGTCCTTTCTGCAACCACTGAGGGCAAACATTTAGTTATTTTGTCATCTGCTTTCATTTGCTATTTGCTTCAGAGTTTGACTTTCCTGCCAGTCAATAAGTAAGATCATATAAATGCCAAGGAAGGCAGAGATTAAACCAAATGATAAATAACACTTTTTTTTTTCAAGATAACATTAAGAGTTGTCACCTGAATTTCAAAAATCAGTTAATACATGGGGTAGGCCTTATGTTTAGGAAAAAAGTAGATTGCACAGTACTGTATAGTATATTTTTTATTACACACTTGTATATGCACCAGACACAAATTCCTTGTGTGTTCAATCACACTTGGCCAATAAAGAACTCCATTCCATTCCACTGTTGGAATGCATCCTCCAAATGTCACAAAATAAAGCTGTTAGCTAATTCTTTGCAGGATCCTTTGTTGACCAAATACACCTCTAGTTTATTTTGGCAGTGTTGAGATTTATTTGCAAAATTAATTGGGGCAGAGATTCTTTACCATTTATATTCCCAGATAAGCATCTATCGGAGACAAAGTCACATTTAAGCAAAAATGAGATTTTACAACAGTGGAGAGCTTGATATGATGTATAAACCCAGCTATTGTAGCTTATATACAGTGATGTTTGGCTCAATATGTGAATTTAGCCAAATATTATTCAACATGTCGTGCTTTTTAAAAATATTATACGTTAGTGCAAGTGTAAATCTAGCCAGAATTTAGGGTTGTTAAAGCTGTTTATTCTATTGGCCCAAGGATATTTGTGTTTGAATTGGATTATTTAGCAAATCCATCAATTTAAAAACCTAAACCAGGGCCATTTCTTAATGTATTAATGTATTTGTTATCATTCTAATTTTAACATTCATAGTCAACATTGTTTTTGTAGAGGAAATCCCCTTTTGGTGTTAGTCAGAAATTTCCCCCCAATAAAAACTGCAGTTCCTGAGAAGGGATTCTACAAGAGGGAAAGGAGGATTACATTCTTATGATTGATTAGAGGCAATAATTAACCTCAAGCTTATTGAATTTTCAAGTCAATTATAACTATAAAGGAGAATATTTGTAGCTCAGGGTCAAAATGAGGGGTCCTTGGTGCTTTCTGAATTTATTTGTTTTCTTGCAGACATTTCATTACCCAAACTAGTTAGCACTGCTGATGTTACCTAGTTTGGGTAATGAAAAGTCTGTAAGAAAACAACCAATCTCAGAGACCACCAAGGAGCCCCAATCATAACTATATTGTATTCAAAGGCTCATCTAACATGTCTATAAATATGGTGCTAAATCAGCGGATGTTATAAGTTTGGCCCCCAATCCGTTGTCAAATACAGTGTAGTTCAGTGGTTAGCAGGTCAGATCTAGGGTTCAAATTTTATGTTCAGTCATGAAATAGTTTTGATCATCAATTGCTACTTTTTGTCTAAAAACTGGGTGTGAAGACTAAAAAATTTGTAAGAATGTTGAATACATCTCTGAATAATATGTTGTGTTATTTCCTTAGTTTTAATATTAAGACTTGTAGTTCAATAACTGTTGCATAGAGATGATGAGAGCTGTATAACAACACAAACACAATATTCTAAGTTGGTCAATTTTATTTTAGTTTCAGCTACGTAAAGGATTAACTCAACACATTTCTTTGAGGAAGAGCCAACCAGCTTTGCAATGATACTGTCTTCACTCTTATGACACAATCGGCTCATCTGATACCAAGTTGCTAACACAAAAGGATCTTGTTGACTTTCTGTGGTGTGACAATTCCTGGGTTGACAATAAAGTTCCCAGCTAGAAGGCTACCAATAGGAGATTCCAGGAACTGCACTCACAATGGCTTTGTAGAGAAAGCTGTCCTTATCCAAGGAGCTTAATTCCTCTGAACCTCATTATTTCTATCAATCAGAAATATCAAGGATTGTTGTAACCTGACACTTTCTCTAGTAAAGGTAATCCTTGACTTATGACCACAACTGAGCCTATGTTTTCCATTGCGAAGTAAGATGTGTTAGAAGAATTTTGCTCCATTTCACGACTTTTCTTGCCCCAGTAGTTAAACCACTCTGGGAGTTTATTGTACTCATCTTTTGTCCTCATCTCATGTTTTCAATTTCTTAGTTTGAGGAATCAATTGCAGAAATACTGTATATCTGTTGCAAGCAAATGAATACCGCATAGATTTTAAATATCATATAATAAAGCATTGTGCAGTTTATTTGATTTTGGTTTAGCATATTGTCTGGACATGCTAAGTCAACTTGTGGCTTATTTAATAAACCAGGGTTCAACAAATCATGCCTTAGTTAACATAATGTAGAAATCCCAGAAATCCCAGATAAGCCTTTAGTCTAGAATACACCTTGGAAATGATAGACCAGCTGTTATGTTCTTAAGCCATTCTACTAGTTTAACTCTATGGCATTATTAACCAACATATTTCATAGTCTTGTAGCAATTTAGAAAGCTTCTGCTTTATTCTGTGAGTTCCTTTTATGCATTAAGCTCCTTCACTACATTATTAATTGCTTTACTCTCTTTGAGATTCCAGATTGACTTCATTTCAAAGGAACCCAGAGATTGTTTTGCTTCACAACGGTCACTTATAAAGCTGATGGGCAGTGCAAACTTTGAAAGGGAAGATATGTGTGTATTTTCCCTGTGGCGAGAATTAGCAACATCGTAGAAGATGGATGGAACCAGTAGGGGGAAAAGGAAAAAACAAACAAATCTAAATTCATAATCTCTAAAATGATGCCTTGTGGGCATAATTTGTTTTTTGAAAAAACACCCTGAAATATTCCCATTCTTGGTCCTCTACTCTGAAGATATTTTAGTAGATTCAAAAGTCATTACCAGCTTTTTAAATTTAGTTGCTATTGTCCAATTTGCTTAAAAGTTTCCGTGAAGAGTTGAAAGTTACTTGACAATGTATGCGCTCTCAGAACCAATGCAACATCCTTCACATCTGTTATGCAATGCAGGATTCATTAGCGCATACTGTTCATTGGTAGTCAGTGACTTCTCAATGCAGAGTAAGCAAACTGCTACTTGACTCCTCAAAAATAAGCTCATAGACGAGAAATGCCTCCAAGTCCTCTGCAAAGAAATAATGAAGTGATAAAGAATGTAATCGTAAAGAAATAAATGAAATGATAAAGAAATAAAAGACTTTATCCCTCCTCCATTCAGGCCATCCAGGGTGCCATAAATGTCTAACAAAGGCATGGGAGGGTGGGCCAGGGGGTCAAACTTTTTGTAGGCTAGTGGCTTTGCTTGCCTCCTTTGCAAGGGGAAGGAATTTTCAGTGAGGTAAAACAGCCCTTCCCACAAAGGGCCTCCCAAAGCCGACACGTCCTCTGCTTTCTGTTCAGCTCAGTTCTTTTGGAGGGCCTAATGCATTCCAGATGTGCTGCTATGAATTCACAAAGGTTAACAATCTGCAGGGCTTTCTGATTTCCCAGAGCTTGTCTCTCTGTGTGTATTAGCAACAGTATTTGTAAGCAACAATGCCTGTGACTAATTAAAACTTTTGTGGCTGGCAAGGACAGGCAAATGAATACATCGTGGACATTTTCATGGTGAATGGGACATGACTAACTCCTCCTCATGCCAACAAAGTTCTGATCTGTCCAAAGGATGACTACTACAGTCATAGGAAAAGAACTCGGGGTGTATCTGATAAGAAAAAGAAATGGAGCAGCTCACTCCCAAAGGCAAGAGAGAGAAATATACATCCTTATTTTTCTGACCTGGGCTTCACAAAATCACGAAGCAGACTCCTTGTCCCGACGAAACCCCTTTTTATTAAGCTAATGTGAATTCTTATCATTCACAGCCAGCAAAGTCCCGGCAAACAGTCTTTCAAGGGTGAATTACAACCACAGACCTTATCAGGCTTAGAGAACTGCCAGGCTAATAGCTTCCAAGTGCAAACGCTATACAAGAAAATATTTGGCAAGGAGTCCCTGAGAACCATGAACAAATCTTCACACTAATTAAACAAACTAATTGTCTCCTGCAAACACCACTCCCCTTTCGCTCCACTTTATTCCGTATGGGAGTGGCCATTCACTGTCCACCTGTGCCTTTACTCCCAAGTCGACCCTTGTTCCTTAACTGTTCCCTTCTGGCAGGTCTGTGCATGCACACATTGGAAGCAGGCTCCAGCTGTTCTTCTGCCCCACTAATCTTTGACTCCGAAAGCAACTGATAACTGTCAGATGGCCCTGGCCCCATCTCTGCCTCTGATGCAGAGCACTCATCATGGCCTTCCCCAGACTCCAGGTTCCTCCCCAAACTCCTCACTGTCCGAGCCTGCCACCAGCTCCCTGGCCGCTGGGGGGACACAACATTTATACAGGTAGGCCTCAATTTGCAACTATTCATTTAGTGATCGTTCGAAGTTATAAGGGCACTGAAAAAAGTGACTTATGATTGTATTTCACACAACCATTGCAACAATCCCAACATTCTGTGCCATCCATGAAGCCTAGTGGGGGTGACTGGCATGAAAGGATGCCTGCTAAGAGACCTGTTTCCAAGAGGGCTACACATACACACATCCATCAGACTGGTAGGAAGCCACAACTGAGCAGAGAATCACCAGTGATATGAGCTGGGGCTATTGTTATGGGTACTATGCGGGAATCTTTTGTTTAGGGCAGGAATTGTGGTTGGAAGTCACTACTGGTCCATTATCACAGCCCTCCCATTCACTGCCAGTCAGCTGGCAAAATCAGAGCATTCATCAGTCCCTTGCCACACATATTCACCAATACAAACCCACAGATACACATTAACTGCCAACAGTAAACAAAGTAAAAGTAAACAAATTGCAACCAGGTTTGGTGTACAGTAGAAAAATGACAATATGGAATGGCTATGGCTATTTGGACTACCTGGATTTGGAGATGTTTCATTTTAAGCCTTGAATAGGGTTATAGTTCGACTGAATGTTTTGCTAAATGTTTTAAATATCCATTAAATATCAAGAAGATGGGATGGCCAAAAACTAAGTAGTGTTCGTATGATTGTTGTCCCCATATTTTTTTGGACATTTATTTAGTTGTCCAGAATTGCAGAAAGTTTGAGAAACACTGGTTTAGCTAAATATACATGACCATGATGGCAGCAAACATATCAAAAAGGTCTTTGTGCTGCCATCTATTGCTTGTCCAGATTTTGTCCAGATTCAGGTCAAATCTAGTAACCTGACTTTAATTCACTACTTAATTTTTAACACATTTAAGATACTAGGCTTTAGCACAAAAGTCAAAAGTTCTGATAAGTGAAATAAAGACAGCCATCTGCAAAGGATAGCCGCCTAGAAATAAAATCTATATCCTGTGATTTCTGTCTAATCTGTCTGTTTAATATTATCATCATAATAAAATAATATAAAAATAATTATTTTAACAGAAGCTTTTAATATTCCCCCCTATCCACCATAATCCTCTGTCTGTGTCAGAAATGAATAAGTGGGGGTTGCTATCTTTGAGCTAAACAACTTTGTTCCTAAATCCTTATATTTCCAGCTTCTTATTATAGGATAATATTTCAGCCTGGGCTTTACTTTATAGTTTATGTTAAAATATTTTTGGCACTCAATGCAACTGCCACAAATAATTATGGAATTATAATTAAACTATTCCAGAATATATTGAAATAGACATACATGTAAAGAGACCAAGACCACTTGATATTTAACAGACAAACCAATTTATCAGCTAGACAAAAACCTCTCTTTGTGTCCTGGGGGAAAGTTGATGAAGAAAGAATAACTTTGAATTCTCCCAGCAGAGGATCCAAAAGCTTGTGATCTTATCTTTATTCCTGTTTTTATCATTCGCAGCGTCTGTTGCTTGCATTATATATTCCAAAACCCATAGGCTTAATATGATGGTTGCATTCGCACAACATGTTTGTTAAGCCATCTTGGAATTTGTTCATTTTGAGTTCATGGAAGATGTGTCCTAAGTTTCTACCTCATGATTATATAATTTGATAAGTTCTGCTAACTCAGCCAAACCAATAGATCATAGTTAGGAAAGCCATGGCCTGGTCAAACCAGTTCTTTACTAGTGTGAGTAATTCCTGAAGATACCAATGGCTTCAGCTCTTCCTGAAATCTCTCTGTCCCTGATTATGAATTGTTATGTGGACATTTGTTCTCTTCTGCCTGCTCTGAGTTGACTGCTATTCCTCACAAACAAGATGTTCCAGTAAGAACTAAAGGCTTTGGGTTGTGTAGTTTTTGACTGCACAACAAAAACAATTGCTTCTTTGTTCTCCAGTTGCATGTTCCAGAAGAGGCAACTTTTGGGTGAACTGGACTAGGGCCTCCATAGGTAGGGAGTGACACACAGTAGGCATGACTATGCCACATGTGTCAGCAAAGTCAGGAGTGCATGTGTTATTTCCCTGAATGACAGATAGTCCTCAACATACAATGAGCCGAAAATTTCTGTTGCTAAGCGAGACAGTTGTTAAGTGAGTTTTGCCCCATTTTTACAACCTTTCTTGTCACTGTTGTTTAGTTAATCATTGCAGTTGTTCTATTAGTAACACAATTCATCAATTAGTAACACAGTTAAGTGAATCTGGCTTCCCCATTGACTTTGCTTGTCAGAAGGTCACAAAAGATGATCGTGTGATACTGCAACCATCATAAATATAAGTCAGCTGTCAACCATATGAATTGCAAAGCTGGCTGGGGAATTCTGGGAATTGAAGTCCACCAGGCTTAAAGTGGCCAATGTTGGAGTCCCTTGCTATAGAGAATCAAACCACACTCTACTGGACTAGGTCTGCTTCTCGGTAATCCCTAGAAAACAGGCTGAGTTTGTGCATTTTCTAGGGACAATAGGAAGACTTCTCTATAAAAGTAACCACTTCAAGCAGTAATTTCCTGGAGACCTTCAATTGTTGTGACTATCTGTCTCCAATAAACTTCACCTTTGCTTCAAGCAACTGTTCTGTCTCCTTTGGAAAAAATGGCTCGGATCAGATCATGAATTTCTTCCAACAGGAGCTATAGGGATGGCAGACAGCTGGACAAAAAGCCAGATAGTTTATTTCCAGACCAACAATGACTTGCTTTGTTTCTTTGGGACTGTGCTTTCAAAGAGTAGTTGGTGCCATGGAACCACTGCCTCTTTATCTGAGGGCACCATATGCATATCTGAAGACTTTACCAAATTCATCTTTCATTGTAACCTGATTGAAATTGTGATGTTCCCTCAATATGGTTCAGGGAATTTTTGTGTCAATTGATCTGATTTTGCTTTTCAGGGCTTTCATAGTTGGGATATTCTTGTTTAGATATTCCTTAGACATGAGATTCTGTTCAGTTTATCTCAGAAGCCTGTAATAATCACACGGACGGACGGACGGACAGATGGATGGACAAACATACACACACATACACACACACACTACACACGCAAAACTCCTCTGCTACATCTCTGCCTACTATGGCACATAATTATTTGTTTGGTCATTGATTAAGCTATGACTCAAGTTTCTAATTTCATAGCAAGATTTTGCATGATGGTGGACAAAGTTGGGCATGACTAAGCTAGGCCAACTACTTCCTGTTTCAAGGAAGAAGGCATTGGCAAGCAGCTAAGCAAATAATTAGGTATTTAAAACACACAATCAATTATTCATTATATTTAGAACCAAGTAATGAATTAGTGTTAACTGCATATGCTGATGCAAGTTTTGCTACTGATATAATGACTCGTAAGTCAACATCAGGTATAGTGGTAATGTTGGGTAATGCTTTAATAGGATGGAAGTCTATTAGGCAACAACATATTAGTTTATCCACTATGGAAGCGGAATTCTCATGTTTATCAATGTATACAGAATTGATATATTATAAACAATTGGTGAAGGATATTGGCATTGCTGTACATGATCCATTTATTGTTTATGAAGACAATCAATCTGCAATTAATATGGCTACTAATTTAGCTGTTAAAACAAGGTCTAAACATACTGATTTGAGATATTTGAACGTTAGACAGTGTGTTCAAAATAAATTAATTCAGTTAGAATACTGCATGACTGAACATATTATTGCAGATCATTTCACGAAAGCTCAAGGTGCAATTAAGCATAAAGAGTCTTGTGAGAATTATGATTTAAAGATGTAATGTATTATATATTGACCAACCCAAAGGGGAGAATGTTAGGAATCTGTCCACCAATTAGTTAGGTTGGCAATATATAAACCAACAATATATGTTTGTAGCTTTAAGACAAAGTTATTGTATTGATTTGTACTATGTTCTGATTGGTTGATTGTATTATGAATTGCCATAAGAGGGAGCTAGAGATCATGGCTTGCTCTCTCTGACATTCTGTATCTCTGACATTCTGCTTCTCTGACATTTTGTTGTTCTCTGTTGCTGTGCTTATACTTTGATATCTTTGTTTACTGTAAATGGCAAAGGCAACTGGTAAGAAGACTTTGTAATTGGATATTCTTTGGACTGTAAAACATATATGACCTGGACTGTTTATTGGACTGTGCTATTTCTTAAAGTAAACTTTAACTCAATTAAGTGTAGCTGTGTGTGGCTGAATAATTATTCACAACTACTCACATAAACATTTCCATGTGCATATCCTTGTTACTCAAGGGTTATTCTGTACATATTATAACAATGGGCATCATCTGCCAAATTTGTCCATGATCCTCCTGATAAACAGATTGTAGCTCTAGCCTCCCTCAGAATTGGTATCACCTCTTTGTTTTCCTTCTCCTCTACTTGTCCCTGGAAGGTGTTAATAGTGTGAAAAAGGGGAGATTTCAACAGAACTGCTTTATCTTGGGCGTACACAACAACTGTGAGGGATGAGTTCCTTTCTTCTTTACAGCTATTAAATACTGAAGAGTTTGCTCATGAATTGGAGGCTCTGTGATCAGGCGCATTTCGGTCTTTGGCATATCTATAGTTAGGGAGGAAGGTTTGGCTCCACAACTCTCTGCTTTTCTGGCAAATGCACCAGTTAGATTGCCCACATCCTTCCTATTAAGTAAGGAAAGTATGATTGAATGAGAAATAAGATCTTAGCTGGGAATGTGAGGTTTCCCTTGATAACGTTATGCGATAGAGATTTCCTCTCTAGCCTTGAGTGATTCACTCCCAGGATGTACATCTGTTTACGTCGGGAGAGATGAAATTAAAACAATATATCTCTCTCTGCATGTGCTTCCATTCATCCCACATTTATGCATCAGAAGCATACTCACATATACACACACTAAGCTATAAATATGTCAGACATAATGTTTCCCAGAATGGTGTGTCTGTCATCCTTCCTTCTCTCAAATATATACCAGTGCTTTTAATTTACAGGTAGTCCTCGACTTACAACCATTCCCTTAGTGGCCACTCAGTTACAACGGCCCTGTGAAAAAGTGAATTATGACCATTTTCCCTACACTTACAACCATTGCAGCATCTCCATGGTCACATGATCAGAATTTAGCATTTGGAATTTGGCAACTGCCATGTATTTTGACGGTTGCAGTGTCCCAGGATCACATGATCACCTTTTGTGACCTTCTGATGAGCAAAATCAATGGGGAAGCCGGATTCGCTTAACAACCATGTTACTAATTGAACAACTGCAGTGAATCACTTCAACTGTGTCAAGAAAGATCATAAAATAGGGTAAAACTCACTTGACGATTCTCTTGCTTAGCGGTGGAAATTTTGGGCTCAATTGTGCTCATAAATTGAGGACTATCTGTTACTTGCTTGCTTGCTTGCTTGCTTGCTTGCTTACTTACTTACTTACTTACTTACTTACTACCTTTATCATTTTTACAAATAACTCAAGCCGCAAATATATCCAACGGACCTTCCTCCTCCTATTTTCCCTTGCCTCAACCATCAAGCCAACTACTCATGCTAGAGAGGAAGAAGCCACTTTGGAAAGAGACCTTGGTTTAATGAAGCCATCCTCTTTGAAAACATCTGGTGCTAGAATACAAACCTAGTGGAATATTTTGATGGAAAAGATGGTTGCCTGGCTTCACATGTTGAGGAATTGCCCAGTCTGATGTACAGCATCTTCCAGCCACTGCTGTCATGACAAATTCCTAATGCAAGTTTCATTTTGCTGAGGGGATGGATGGGCAGTATTATAAAATGGCAGTGCCTAAAGATTAACTGAAGCTGAAACATAATATTGTATGCTGAGTTGTAGTTTCCTGCGTTTTTGAAGCCAGCCATAGTTTTTTATGAACCATCTTTTATGATTTAGCATAATGTGGGAACTAAACTCATTGTGGCACATTTGTTTAATAGTGGCTTAACAAGATGTGTCAGCCCAATCTAGCAAGATCACATCCATCTTAAGAAGTTACACTACAGTACCTTTTTTTCTCAGATGGTTAGGATCTTCTTGGACTCTTAGCTCAATATCTGATCAATAGATCAACATTTCCTTTAAAGTCCTTATGGCACAGGACCAGGATAACTGAGGAACTGTCTTATCCCAATTATATCGATCTATCTCACCTGGTCAGGCAGGGAGGGCATGCTGCATATCCTGTCAATCAAGGAATTTTGACTGGCAAGATCTAGGAAGAAGGCCTTCTCAGCTGCTGCCCCTCCCCTGTGGAACATCTTACCCCCAAAGGTGAGGTGAACCCCCATTCTTATGGTTTTCCAGGCAAGTTTTAAGACCTGTGTTTCCCAATTATCATGGGGGTGTGTGTCTGAGGATATGATGAAGATCAAGGAGGGGTGGCTGATGGCTTGAAGACATCCCGTTGCCTAGTTAACTTTTTAACTTTTTCAATTTTTTTAACTTTGACTTCTACTTTTACTTCTAAGTTTTAACTTGTTCTTAATTCTGTTTTTAACCTATGATTTTATTAATCTGTTTATATTATAATGCTATAAAGAGCGTAGGGTCACTTAGGTGAGATGGGCAGTACATGAATTTAATAAATAACAATAAAATACATTTCCCACAATATTTCGGCTCTCCTGAAACTTAAGACACAATGGCTTTCCCATCATCTGTTCAGGTGGTCCTTGACTTACAACCACAATTGGGGCCAACATTTCTAATGTTAAATGAAAGATTGTTAAGTGAGTTGTGCCTCGTTTTGTGGCTTTTCTTGCCACAGTTATTAAGTGAATCACTGTTGTTGCTAAGTTAGTAACACTGTTTCTAAGTTAATCTGGCTTCCCCGTTGACTTTGCTTGTCAGAAGATTGCAAAAGATGGTCACATCAACCCTGGGACACTGCAACCATCAAAAATATGAACCAGTTGTCAAGCATCTGAATGTAAATCACGTGACCATGGGAATGCTACAATGGTCATAAGTGTGAAAAACAGTCGCTAGTCCCTTTTTCCCATCCCGTTGCAACTTTGAATGGTTACTATATGAACTGTTGTATGTCAAGGACTACATGTACTCTGTTGTTCCCCTTTCTGAACTGGAGATGCCTTGCAAGCTGTGTCCTCTGCCTGACACTCACTTAAGACCCTTGTCACATCGCTGTTCAAGGCCCAAAGGCTCTCCTTGAAGGACAGGCGCTGATGCCAAAGAGCAGGAAGACTTGGCAGAAAGAAAGTTTAGATAAGATAAGGAGAACGGAAAATTTTGAGGAAGGGGGAATGTGGTGATATGTCCTTCATTTGAGCTTCTGTGAAAGTTTTCTTGGGGAAAAGCGTGTAGAAAAAGCTGTTTGGATCTGATTGTTCCTTCAAGGCAGATAGAGGAAGAATAGATAAGCAAGATTTAATCAGCCCTTAATACTAGATATTGTTTTATTAATCCTAGCTCTAACCCAATCAGTGTAATTTGTAGGAACAGCAATCAGTCCTGGAAGCAAATTGATTTTGTTTTTGTTTGTTTATTTTTCCCCCCAATTGAGATAGCCACCCATCTCACAAGACAAGTGACTCCGGGTGCCATACTACAAAGCTAAAAAACAATAATTAATAAATACCAACAATTATTCTTACTTTTAACAAGTATTACAAGTATAAAACCTACGGTAAAAAAGAAATAATAGCTGAATAAAATAATGAAGCCACCTCACTAGTTCATTGGTTCCCTGGGGTTCTCCAGGCCAGATGGCACAAGCAGGCCTGGAGGGACCTTGAGAAAGTCAAGAGTGATGTTGCCGGGTGTGTGTGTGTGTGTGTGTGTGAGGGAATATTTCACAGTGCAGGCACCACAACTAAAAAATCCTACCACATGTATCTCCCTTAATGGCATAATTCATAGCACTCCAGGTAGCCCTCGACTTACAAGAGTTCATTTAGTGACCATTCAAATTTACGACAGCACCGGGGCGGAAAAGTGACTTATGACTGTTTTTCACACTTAGAACCATTGCAGTAACTCCATGGGTCACGTGATTTATATTAAAACCCTTGACAACTGGTTTGTATTTATGACGGTTCCAGTGTCCCAGCCTCATGTGATCATTTTTTGTGACCTTCTAATAAGCAAAGTCAATGGGGAAGCCAGATTCACTTAATGACCGGGTTACTTATGTAACAGCTACAAGTTATTCACTTAACAAATGGGGCAAGAAAAGTCGTAAAATGGGGTAAAACTCACTTAACAAGTTTCTCACTTACCAATAGAAATTTCGGGCTTAATTGTGGCTGTAAGTCAAGGCCTACCTCTATTCAATTTGGCGGGACAGGTAGGCATAACCAGAGAGAGGCAGCCTCTCAGATAACCCAGTCCTGTGCCATGTAGGGTTTTTAAGATCAAAAACAGTAGCTTGAATAGGATCCAGAAACAGACTGATACCAATGTAGCTTGCAAAGCAGAGGTGTAACATGTGTTGTGTTAGAAACACACATAACTGCCTGTGCTGCTGCATTTTGCACAGAGGTGGTATTCAGCAGGTTCTGACCAGTTCTGGAAAACCGGTAGCGGAAATTTTGAGTAGTTCAGAGAACCGGCAAATACTACCTCTGACTAGAGATTTTACAGTACCCTTTCCCTGCCATGCCCACCAAGCCACGCCCACAGAACCGGTAGTAAAAAAAAATTGAATCCCACCACTGATTTTGCACCAGCTGAAGTTTCCGGATGCTCTTCAAGGGAAGCCCCCACACGAAGCATCTTACAATAGTTCATCCAGGAGGTAACTAGGGCATGAGTGAACAGGCCTCCTCAATCTAGGAATGTATGCCACTGGCACACAGTATGAAGTTATGCAAAGGCCCTTGTAGCCACACCAGCAACCTACTCATTGAGCAGGTGTTGTGAGTCCAAGAAGACTCCAGGTTGCACATAGGATTTGCTTGGGGCAGTATAATCCCATTCAGCACCAAAGAAGGCGTTGTCATAGAACTTGAGATCTCAAACCCCAGAGCCACTCAGTCTAGCCTGGTTGTTTCCCATCCCGAACTTCACAACCTCCAGACACTGGAGTAAGACATCCACAACATCACTTAAGTCGCCAGAGGCAGAGAACTACAATTGAGTATCATCAGCATATTGACCATACCTCACTCCATGGCAATACATGAGCTACCCAACAATTTTATGGAGAAAGGAGGTAAACCAGCACAATACCATGTCACCTACCCTCAATTCTCTGAGTTGATCCAGAAGAATACTGAGTGGCATGGGGAAGATGAAGGTTATGCACCCATCCTTGCCTTTCTTGACCTTTTGGAAGTTTTTGATACCAAAAGGCAAGGATGGGTGCATAACCTTCATCTTCCCCATGCTACAGATCCAAAAGCATGACCAATGCGGTTTCCATCCCATTCCCTGGTTTGAATTCTGACTGAATAAGATCCAGACAGTCTGTTTCAGCCAAGGTCCTCTGAAGCTGTTGTGCAATCCTCTTCTCCATCACCTTTTCCCCAAAAGGGAACTTAGATCCTGGATGAAACTTATCCTGTATGTGGGGTCAAGACAGTCATGGCTTCTTGAAGAGGGGGTGAATCCAAGGCCTCTTTAAGAGATAAAGAAACCCACACTCACTTTCCACTGACTCTCTCACAGGAGAGCTGACCCTGCTCCAGTGTGCGTATCTGAACTCTTTCCTATAGTGCCGAGTTCTTGTCGTGAGCTAATTTTCAATTTCCAAATCCCTCTCTAATTACAGTAATCAGAAACTATGCATAGGTATAGCCAATATCCATCAGTGTTTATTTTTAGAAATTCTTCAAATAAAGAAAAACCTGGTGAAACTCCACTTCCTGTTTCCAAAGAAAATGCATAAATTTTAGAATCATAGGCTCATAAAATTACAGAGTTGGATGGGACCTGTGGGCGTGGCTTGGTGGGCGTGGCATGGCTTGGTGGGCGTGGCTTGGTGGGCATGGCAGGAGAAGGATACTGTAAAATCCCCATTCCCACCCCACTCCTGGGGGAAGGTTACTGCAAAATCCCATTCCCTCTCCACCCCACTAGCCTGCTTTCCAGCTCTGTTCTCCTGTGCAGGGCAACAAAAGAAGATCCAGCCAATCAGCTGGGACTCGGGAGGCAGAGAATAGATGGGGGCGGGGCCAGTCAGAGGTGGTATTTGCCAGTTCTCCAAACTACTCAAAATTTCCGCTACCGGTTCTCCAGAACTGGTCAGAACCTGCTGAATACCACCTCTGTTTTGAATACTTCGGACTATCTGTGTTCAGAATGTTATGTTTTTAATATTTATTCAGAATGCTATGTTATGTTTTAAGAAGGCAACCATTTGTCTGAAATAGTTTTCTGTCTGAGCAGGAGAGATTGTACTAGAAGATTTCCAAAGTCCCTTCCAACTCTGTTACTGTTATTCTGTTATTCAGATGTGTGTGTCTTCGAATTCAAGATGCTGGTTCTCAGCAGCTCTAAACGTGGTCGGGTATCTTATATAATGCTCAGAGGAGAATGCCAGCTAAAGCCTCCCAGGAGGCCATGATGGGGGTTGACAATAGTAATCATCTATGGGGGCTCTCCTCTTATGGAACAGTTTCTGAGGCAAAGATATCCCCTGACCAATGGCCTTCTCAAATTGATCTACACGTAGCTCTTTCAGGGACTGATTGTGAAGACATAAACACCAGAATTAGTTTAATTGCATTGCTTATTGTACTACATATTCTTATTATTTTCTTTTTTTCCTCTGGTGGGATTAGTTACAGATACCTGTAAATCAGCTGGAGTTTGACCAGCCCAGGACAATAAATAAATGCATGAATATATAAATTATTGGCTAATATTTGGGGGAGAGTTGCAGTTACATGGTTTGGTATTGTATAAGATCCATCGTTTCTTATTGGCCCTTTCCAAACCATCAATTCTACCATTAGAAGATCCCTGGTTCCCTGCAGAAAATTCTATGCATCATTAATGTTGTAATCCAGCAGTGATAGAAGAAAGAAGCCTTCTTGAATAAAATACTTCTCTCCTGGGAGCCAAACGGTCATGAATGGTTGAAGTGGCATTGTGGTGGGTGATTTATCCAAGTGACAGTTCCAACTGCCCGGGGATATAAATAGTTCTTCTTTTTTCTTCTTCTTCTTGATGAAGTCAGCACATTTTGTACTTTCTTTTCCATGTCAGACCTCTGATTCACTTCTTTTTTTGCTTAGCATAATGGTCTTGGAGTATTTCTGGATAGTTGGGCCACACACGGTTCCTGGCAGCACCTCCTCATCCTTTTGTCACCAGCCACCAAGAAACATGTGGGATTTCTGCCACCACCGTCACCCGTTTTGGAAAGAGGTTGAAAGCCACAAAGAAAGCATTTTTGATTCAGTAGTGTGTCCTTTGTAGGGGAAGGTTAAACTTCTAGTCAATGGCAAAAGTAGAGCCATCTTCCTTTACCCTGTTAGCCATTGGATATGCCTTAGCTCTTTGCTTGCAATTTGGCCCAGCTTTGGCTTTTACTTGATTTATTTATTTAATAATCACATTTATATAGCTGCCCATATCACGGAACGTGACTGTTGGGCTGATGCAAGGGTCTGTTTATTTTATATCTGTTCAAACTGCAACATTCCCATGCTTCCAAATTGGGCTTTTACCCCACCCTGGGAAAGAGTCAATCAGTTTGGTCATAGACCAAATACAGAAGAAAAGAAATACCGAAGAAGAAAACCTAGGCTGGGGGCAGAGTCAAGAGAGGACTCAGCCTAGTATCTTTATGTGTTCACAAATACTCCAAGTCCAGCCCCCCCACCCTTGAATTCCATTGACTCTTCTCTAGCACCAATTTAGTGCTAACCATTAATTGGCTATATTCTTGTGTATAGGCTTGAGTAATAAACCTTCTGAATTGGAATTTACATGTGATCCGGATCCTTTGTGCCTGACACTAGCATAACCTTGGAGAAGAATTGTATCTGGTTGGTCCCTCTTTTTAAAGCAGGAGCTATCAACCTATGGTCTCTAGGCCTAATGTGGCTTGATCTTTGACTGCCTCTGGAGCATTCTGTGGTTGCACCATTGACCTTCAGCTGCGACATTGGCAGTTTTTGCTCTGTTTAGGTCTTTTATTCTTTACAGTTTAAATGGTGGAGCTCTCCATCCATTCCCACTCCACAGACGCTAGATCTCCCTGATATAAAAGGCTCCCATCCTCATGCTTAGCCCTCCCAACTCCAAAATTGAGCAAAATATGGGACCAACCTTTTTCAGCTCCTCAATAACTCTTTGGAAGGCTTTCTGCAGCCCCTGACTTAAATGAAGTTGCCTACCCCTGACCTAAGGCAAAGTGGTTTTCATATCCAAATGGCACCTGTCTCCTTGGAAAGAACAAGAAAGGTCAGATTAAGTTCTTAAAATGTCATATTTGGAGAGACCAGCAAAATTAGGACACCTCCAGGAATGGAACCCTGCCAACGAATAGCCATAGTCACGCAGGTATGTGGGAAATTCTTGGTATGAACACCTCATCCTTGCCACCAGAATGGGCCAAATTCCTAACTGACTTGACATCTGCAATTCAGAGAGAGATATGGGACTTGATGTGGTTGAGAAAGAGGAGAAGGACAGTGGTAATTTCTCTGTATTACTCAGGAATCTCTGGTATAAATTTCAGCTTCTGCTTTCGTAACTTCCCACAAGTCACAGTTCGTTATTTCCTGCATCAGCACTGTTCAGTAATGTTCTGTCCCATTGCTATGATCCAGATTACACAGGGCGGAATAAAAGAATGTAAGGGTAGGAGGTGACCTTGAAAATTATCTGGTCAGCCCTCTGTCTAAACCCAGGAATCCTCTCTTCAGCATATGGCCATCCAGGCTGTCTTTAAAAATATTTCCAGTGACAGAGAATCCATTACCTCCCAGGCAATTTGCTCCGTTGCTATATATCTCTTACTACCAGGAAAAGGGAAAGAACTCATTAACTACTTTTCAGGGTGATTTTAAAAAATATTTAAATGTGACAGTCTCTTTGCTTTATCTTGGGGAGTGGGAGGTTGTAATAGTTTCAATGTTTGCTATTTATTTATTAAATTTGCTTGTTGCCCACCTGACTGGGCCACTTATAACATCAAACATTCATTTTAAACAATGCAATATAGGGATTATAAAACAGAAAAGGAGGAGGAGAAGAATTAGAAGTTTAGTATTAAAATTAATGCTTTCCTGACAGCCAATTGAAGCCTGCTTCCTTCTAATTTAAACCCCTGTATCTTGTCTTCAACAATTAAAACTGAATAGATTTACTTATCATTTATACTTTGGAAACTACAGGTAGTCCTCAGCTTATGACCCCAACTGAGCCCACAATTTATACTGCTAAGTGAGAAATGTGTTGAGTGAGTTTTGCCCCATTTTATGACTTTTCTTGCCATGCTTGTTAAGCGAACCACTGACTGCAGTTGTTGAGGTAATAACATGGTTGTTACTAACATTAGAATCTGGTTTCTCCATTGACTTTGCTTTGTGACTTTGAAGGTCACAAAAATGTGATCACATGACCCCAGGACATTGCAACCATCATAAATGTGAGTCAGTTGTCAAGCATCCGAATGTAAATCATATGGCCATGGGGATGCTATAATGGTCATAAGTGTGAAAACCGGTCATAAATCACTTTTTTCAGTGCCGTTGTAACTAAGTAAACTGTTATAAGTCCAGGACTACCTGTAAAAGGCCTTCCATCAATTCTTCTCTTCTCTGGCTAACCCTGCCAATGCCTCCATTCCTCATATTTTTTTTCCACTCAAGTTTCTTCCAGTTACTTTATCATTTTGACTATTTATTCTACAGAGGCTCCTATTTATCAGTGCTTTTCCTAAAATGCAGTGCTCAGAACTGGATTTAGCATTCTGACCAATGCAGGCATATTGTAACCAATGCAAAATAGAGAGAACCTATGACTTCTTTTGGTCTGGACACTCCACTTTGGATGCAGTTTAGGATTGCATTTACTGTTTCTGCAGCTTTATCACCCTGTTTGCCCACATATTCAGCTGCCTGGGATTGTCTCCCCTGTCCTGTACTTGTGCATTTCATTTTTCTTACCCTCTTGAAAAACTGCATTTTTAACCTGTTGAAATTCATTGTGTTGCTGGAACTTGTTGAGATCTTCTGGACGTTTTACCTATTTGTTACCTCTCATCTTTGTGCCATCGGCAAATGTGATAATCATATTTTCCATCTCCTCATCCAAGTCACTTGGAAATAGTTGTTGAGGTTTCCTACGACAGGCCCTGCTGTGTGCTAACCAACCTACCGTTTCTGTTGGTGCAGAGCTATTGCACATGCACCTGAAAGTTGAAGGTTAAACCAGCTCTATATTAATCAAATAATGGCATAGTCCAGCCCATCTTTTGCCTTCTTAATTCATTTTATATCTACTCAACAGTGGTGGGATTGAATTTTTTTTACTATCGGTTCTGTGGGCATGGCGGAGTTTGGTGGGCATGGCTTGGTGGGCATGGCAGGGGAAGGTTACTGCAAAATCTCCATTCGCTCTCCACCCCACTAACCTGATTTCCAGCTCTGTTCTCCTGTGCAGGGCAATAAAAGAAGACCCAGCCTATCAGCTGGGACTCGGAGGCAGAGAATAGATGGTGTTGGCGGGGCCAGTCAGAGATGGTATTTGCTGATTCTTCTCTGAACTACTCAAAATTTCCACAACTGCTTTTCCAGAGCTGGTCAGAATCTGCTGAATACCATCTCTGCGACTCAAGCTTCAAAGCATAATTGAAAAGCTTGCACGAATAAGAAACTGACATACACAGCATCTTCGCCGGTACAGTTATATCTGCTTCTCCATTATTCAGGTCTTTGGAAGGGTGTAAGGAACATAGTTTCCAGATATTGCTGACATGCTGTGTCCAGTTTCTGCCAGCAAGGCCCCTAAAATGAGAGATTTTGCAGTTGGAATTCAGCCACCTTTAGAGGCTCCAGAAAGGGGGGAGAGGGAATAGAACAATCTTACTTCAACAGCCAGATGTTAATTTGAAACAGGTTGTTAAGATTAGGGATACAGAAAGAGATAAAGAAAATAAGACTAGGTGACATATTGATCTGCTGCTCGGTATTAAAATTCTACATGCTGGTTTGCTGAGATAAGAGAAAACACATAAACGAATGGACCTCAGAATGTGGTGGAGCCTGTTTGGAAACTCTTCCGTGGATTTTAATCCTTCCCAGGCCCATGGACTATTTTTGTTGGAAATGTTGTGTGGTAATGGCAATGGCAAGCCTGTGGCAGTGTGATGCATGCTGGGTTGCCCCACCCTCTCCCCACGAGTATCTGCCACAGTATCTTGATGCCATTCTCAGGGTTTGCGATTCTGAAAAACATTTGATCCTACAATAAAGTGGCATGTAAAAAGGGAGAGGTGCGGGATGGTTACGCTGACTCTGACCTCATCTGAGTTGCTTCCCTGAGGCAGGTAGCTCTTTCATACTTCCTTAGCCGTCTGTCCACTGCGTTATCGCTGTCATCCCCTATGTTCTGGAATGGTTGCTGGCCTGTGTTGGATGAAGACTCTCAAATGGTTCTTGGTCTGCTGTGACACATATAACTGACCACAAGGGTTTGGACCAGTGTTGGCCGCTATTGATCTGAAGGCCAACTCTGACCAGTTCTGAAGTTCAAGCCAAATGTTAATTAAAGAACAGGAACTGCTCTTGCTAAATGTAAAATTCAGCACTCTGTTTCTATCCATCCACACGGTGAAGGGGAAGAATTAGATATGAAGTAATATATATATATATATTCTCAAATGACAATTACAACCACCTCTGTATTTATTGTTTGTAGTTGTCTACTTATATTCCTATATGGTGGCTCTAATTCTTCATTGCAAATAATAGTTATTTGTGTATCTAATTTGCCCATATTGTCCAGTTTCCAAAACATTGGCTGCTGAATCTGTTCATGAGACACGCGGATGGAAATTGTGTAGTTTACTTCATTAATGCATCTCAACTAGTTTCCTTTCCAAAATTTGCTTTGCACAAACACTTAAAAATTGCACCCAGTCCATGGGATGGGAAGTCAAGTTCTTTGCTGAAGTGCTGCACAAATTTAATAAGTGGAATCAACCCCTTTTCACTTCCTACCCATCTGACAAGCCTCAGCAAAGGGCCAACCCCATCCAGTTTCTCAGGGAAGAACAACTGCATTCCAAGTGTCCAGAATCTGCTACAGTAGTTGTGTGGTCTAAGGTAGTTTGAGGTCACCTTTTAAAATTTCCAAAGACCAAAGAACAACGCACATGCAAAATAAAACAGCAAGAGAACAAGTAGTATTTTCTTCTCTCCGTTGCAAATTACTCATATTTAGTGGTATGTTCTAAGAGCAAACTAGGTATTTATACAATTTGATGGTTTAGAGGGCAATCCTTGAGGCCAGCTGACTAAAAGTTCAAGTAGGCTGAGATGCACTGCAGCCTAAAACCATACCTGTCTTCCTTCCTTCCTTCCTTCCTTCCTTCCTTCCTTCCTTCCTTCCTTCCTTCCTTCCTTCCTTCCTTCCTTCCTTCCTTCCTTCCTTCCTTCTTTCCTCCCTCCCTCCCCTTCCCCTTCCTTCTGACTGCCCACTTATCAGGGCAACTCTAAATAGCCAACAATGCCTTTAATTAATTTTCTGAATAGAGTAACAATAGGTAAAAAAAATCAGATAAGTAAGATTTCCTTAAATAAACATTGGGGGTTAACTAGCTGTGCCAGCAGACAACTTTTGATTAGTTAGGGACTGGAGAAAATTCTTGGACATGGGAAGCTAATTTGTAAAAAGAGTTTAGCCTATATGAAGAGTGAATTAGAATTTTTATTTATTTGGTTCAAATTGTCCAGGCTGCCCTTCAAAAGCTAGTGCTGAGACATAACGATACTGACCAGAGAGCACTGTGCACCATCTAACTGTCCTGTCTCTTCTAAGTTCACCTGTTAGATGAAATGGGCAACTCTGTCAAAAATACTACAGGAACACTTTTGCCAGTCAAATTGGTTTCTGTGGAGGGAATTAAGAGGACAAGCCACCTTACAATGGGAAATGATAAATGGTTTATAAAATAGATGCCTGATATCCATGGTTCAAATTATTTTAATATTAATGTGAAAAGAGATGGAAGAGAGAAAGAGAATAATGAAAAAACATTTTATCACTGGTTTTTCCTTCACTAAAGATAAACAAAAAGATCATTGAACAATCCAATTCAGAGCTCTTTCTTGAGATACAAATGACCAAGAATCAAATTCTATTCTGGACACATTATGCAAAGATCTAGCTCTCTGGAAAAAGCTTTAATGCTGGGAAAAGTGGAGGGAAAGAGAAGAAGAGGACAATCAGCAGAAAGATTCAGTTACAGTGGTGATGGGGGTTTTGTAGTAAGTCTTGAAGGACAAGATTGCGTCCTTTTCATGGAGAAAACCTATGTGATCTCAAAGAATTGACCATGACTTGATAGCACACCATCCATCAAATTGGATATTTCCCCAGTTTTGAGAAGTTGAAGACAGGGTGCCTAGAACTGAAATAATGGTTTCACATATTGCTTTGCAACTTGAATTGAAGGATGTCAACCTGCATGAAGGATGGGCTTGCATCATGAAAACCAAGCCCCACAAACACTTTGCACAGCAGTAGTTGAATCATTGCGCAAAATATGCATCCTTTGACTCATGATCAGTCACATTATCTGACGGCAATGAAACATGTCCATTGGACATTCGTTTGGGTCAATTGGTGTCCTGGCAGTTGATTCACAGATCTTCCTAAATATGTCTGTCTGTAACAGTATGTTTGTAGAGGGGAAAAAAAAAACCCTCATGAAATCCTTAAGATAAAGTTAAATGTCAGTGATTTGGCATGAAGGATGGGAAGAACAGATAGGCCTCTGTTGATGCTTTATCCTGGATTGTGTTTTTCTTCTTTCTTGTAATCACTGGGGGGAAAAATGTAATCTGGGATTATTGCCTGTTCTTTTCTTTTTTTTTAACTTTTGCTGTGAAATATAAATAGAAACATACCCTTTTGGGACATGAGTGGGACAATCTGCTTAAAAATTAGAAAGGGACATTGAGTTGCATTACAGGAAACATTTGTTCACGATTGAATCAAATTATTTAGGGAGCCAGATTATTGTATCAATTGCCTTCACATTCCTGGAATCAAAAGAAAGTAATATTCAGCTCATGCTAGTGGTGTTTGGTTCTCAAAGACTGCCTGGATAAGTCCCTGTAGTTTTCTTGGCAAGGTTTACTCTGAAATAAATGGATTATATTTAATTCCAAGGGACAGACCTATTGTATCTGCATGTATGGCTTTTAATTGTTTGATAATGTCCCACAAAAAAAAAAAAAATGCTGAGATCCTAGAAAAAGTTTAGAAAAGAGAAACAGATAAGGGTTCTTAGAGGCCAAACCATACTATGGGTGATTGAGGAAACAAGTCTAATAAAGAAAAGGACTAAGGGGTAACATGATAGCTGTTTTCTTGTACTTGAGGGACTGTCATGGAGAAGAGGGAGTTGACCTATTCTCCAAGGCGCCTGAGGGCAGGACAGGAAGTAACAGATGAAAACTTATCAGAGACCCAACCTGGAACTAAGGAAATTTTTCCTGATAGTGAGAACAATTAATCAGGGGAAGGAGTTGCCTTCAGAAGTTGTTGGTGATTCATCACTGGAGGTTTTCAATAAGAGAGTGAAGAACTATTTTCTCGTATGATACAAGTTCTCCTGCTTGAGCTGAACTGGAAGGCTTCCAAGTTCCCTTCCGACCCTGTTATTCTATGTTTATGGTATTCTATGTTCTAAACACACACCCACATATGTATGTACTATGCACGTTGTCCAATGTCTATAGAAGAACTTGAGTTTGGAGCATTGAATCATCAGTGGAGTAAGACACCTTCTTCAACTCCCATCAGTCCTAATTGACATGTTCCAAATAAAAGATGCAGGGAATTGTGGTTCAGTAACATCTGGAGGCCACCATTTCCCTATGTCTGCTATATATAGTATGCTAAATCATGGTTGGGATGTAGGTGGCCCTAAGACCACAGACAGCACTGGAGTTTGTTTTGTATTATGTGTGTGAGATCCTCAAGAGTTCCCTCAGACCATGTAACTTAAACCTGGCAGCAGTTTGCTATCATTTTGAGTTAGGAAACATACAGGAACTGTAGGCTAAACTTAAGATTTTGCTCATCACTGTTAAAAAATACCCCCAGGATGTCAAATCATTAATACATTAATTGATGTATTGAATAGCCTTATTCGGCCACTTTGACTGCCAAAAGATTGCCTAACCCTGAATTAAATGCTACTTAAGACTTGGGTAACTCTTGATATTTGAGGCAAGCTTAATATTTCTTAGCACTATGAGAACATGCACATTTTCCAGGTCAGAAGAGAGCTGAAAGTTGGTTAGCTTTGCTCTTCGTTTAGGGGGGGATTCATACCAGGAGGAAGGAAGCAAGAATCAAGGCAAGGCTTGAATTGGCCTGCTATGCCTAGGCAGGCTTTCTGGTATTGCTGTATTTCTCCAACTGAACAGAATCTCTGGATTTGATTAAAACAAGCTGTGTAATTAAAGCAATTCCTCCCCACCACCAGAGACTTTCTTTTATTCTAACTACTTAGGTTTGTGAGTGAAAACAACCTGGGCCTCATTCAGGCCTCTGAACCACACTACAGACAATGGAACCCGAGGGTCATCAAGCTAACCCGTTTGAAGAGGATCCCTGCACAAGGAGCTGTCGCTTTAAGAGAAAGTTTATTCTGCAAAGAGTTAATATTCTGCAAAAAAAAAAAGAGGGGGGTTATTGTGGTTGCAACATGTTTCTGTTAGAAGTGACTCACTCCACTGTTGGCCGATTTATAAACTTTGGAAAGGGGAGGGAAGATATGATGGATTGAGGGATCAAGGAGAGCAGAGTAAAACCTGGGCTGTAGAGGAAGAGAGACAGTGGAGAACGAAGTTCTGATTTGCTGGGCCTGAAATCTAGAGCGGGAAGCAGTTATTTAAGTGCTCTTTGGACCTTCTTGGGGAGCAGTGTTGAGGAGCTGCCTCTGGCTTGGCGTGTGAGGAAAGCAGACATGAAGCTCCCATCGCTGACTCTGCTCTTCCAGCTCTTCGCCTGGGTCATCTTGGCCAAGGGGGCTGCTCTCAACAGCATGGAAGAGGAAGAAGCTCTGGTAGGTTGGGCCCAGAGCCCCCCCGCCCCCTTTGATGGGAGAGCAGAAGCCTCTGTGTAGTGGACCATCAGGATGAGACAAGAAGGGTGGGAAGAGCTCACTCTCTGGCCTGGCTGGGCCTGACTTATCTGACCTGTATCTCCAAACCTCAGGCTTTTCTTCCTTCTGCTTGGACTTCAATCCTCGAATCATCTTTTTTCCAAATTGAGATGCTTTTATTCCAGAGTTTTTTAAAACTACAACCTTTACAAAATACAGGGAGTTGAACATTTTCTGGCAAAACAGCCAAGTCTAACTCTTGTGTGGGGGAGTGTATGTGTGCAAAGCCTGCTTGTGTTGTTAACAATAAGTCAGCATGCTTTGTGTTATAGAAAACAAGATTAAATGAATAAGCCATGATTGAATTAGCCATATGTAGATGTTGTGCCAGCACGGCTGGTCTAAAACATTTCTTTCTGGTCCTGCAGGAAAGACTGGGGAAAGGTTTTCCAAGTATCTGTCTGTCTCTTTCTCTTTCTTTCTCTGTCTATCTATCTATTATATCTCTATCTATCTATCTATCTATCTATCTATCTATCTATCTATCTATCTATCTATCTATCTATCTATCTATCTATCTATCTATCTATCTATCTAATCCAGGGGTCTTCAAACTTGACAGCATTAAGACTTGTGGACTTCAACTCCCAGAATTCCTCCTCCAGTCATCTTAGCTCAGAAATTCTGGGAGTTGAAGTTCACAAGTCTTAAACTTACCAAGTTTGAAGACCCTTAATCTAATCATTGCCTAGACCTTGATCCAAAAACAAAAATTAATATATGAAACTGGGTGGATAAAGATGGCATTGATAGGGTTGACGTATTGTAATAAGCCATTACTTGGTACATTTGTTTTGGCTTCGAATAATGGGTGAATTCAGCCAGACTTCACTTTTATTTTAGTTGTATCTATCTTCACTTCTGACTCAGACTTGCGTCTATCTTACTGGCTTTTAATGAATCTCAGATTTTATCTTCCCGGTTTAATCCATGTTGACTCAATTTATCACGGACTCTGTTCTTGTGGCAAAATGAATGGCTGACTCACTTGTGATGAGCTGAAATGGCAGATTGAGGAGTTTTGCGGTACTGTGCAAACAAGGCTGCAATTTTGGCTCATAGCAAAAGAATCTGGTCCGATCAGGGAGGGATCACAGCAAGCAGCAGTGTGCTATTTATAATAATGTGTGCATGCCACAAAATGTAGCAACGGTTATACAAGTGTGAATGTATCTGTGAAAGAGAACATAATGCTTTGGAAGAACAAAGGGGCTATTATGGATTATCCTCTAAAATGTGCATCTGCATGAGAACTCCTAGCATTTGTGCTACCGTACTTTGCTATCTCCATTCACTTGAAGACAGCAGGGAGATCCAAATGAGTGCAGAAAAAGGAAGGTCTGTGGCCTGCAAAATCTAGCATTGATTAGCACAGAGAGAAATTACCACAGGACCTCATGGAGGTTACTCAATGTCAACCTCTTTAGGTGGTCTGGATCCAAAAATCTCTCCAAAAGAAATTGAGATTGGTTATAATAGCACAATCTCACAAGCCTGATTGTGTCCAGCTTCCTCCTCCTCTTTGTAGTTTATTATTCTCGTTATAAAGGAGGTGTACACTTGAACCACTTCTGACTATTATCTTGTTGTTCTGGCCTTTAAAAATGCTTTAGCCCTTTTGCTTTGACAATGGTTCCTGCCTATCTTCATCAAGGTCATCTTTATTTATTAGCTTTTTATCCTACCTTTATTACTTTATTATCAGTAACTCAAGGCAAAGGATATACATATTACTCCTTCGTCCTCCTATTTTCCCCACAACAACAACCCTGTGAGGTGGGTTAGGCTGAGGGAGAGGGACTGGCCCAACTGGCTTTCATGCCTAAGGTGGGACTAGAACTCACAGTCTCCTGGTTTCTAGGTCAGCACCTTTGCCACTTCACCAAACTGACTCTGTATTTGTCTATGGAGATCCAAGAAGCTTCTTCAGTTCTGACTGACTGAAGAACTGAAGAAGTTTTTTGGATGAGAAGTGAAACGTCTTCAGGGGAAGACAAGGAAAGTCCATTTGCCTTTTGAAAAAGCACCTTTGGCTCTGTATTTGTACACCCAGTTTGCTAGGACTATCTGTGTTCCAGTTATGTTGGGGGTGAGTTTACCTTTAAAATTTATTTCTTTGTTTCAGGATTTCCTGCTGCAGTTTGGATACTTACAGCAGCCGCTAGAACGGTTCTCCCATAAATTCACAGAAGAGGAGATCGAGGATGCTTTGAGGTAAAACAAAGACCCCAGGGACTTTAAACCAGAAACATATTTCACGAAAACACATAAAGACTTTGGGTTATCCTGTCAGCAGTCACATTTGGGGGGCTACAGGGGAACCACAGACAAGCCCAGCACAACTTAGGCTACTGTGGGGAGGGGAGGCCATGCAGCAAGTGTCTTGCAACCTGGGAAACTTGGATATTTAAGTAAACCAGGATCCACGTGTTGGACAATGCCAGTCACTGTGTGTATTCTTTTCTCCCTCCTGTTTCTGGTTCAACAGAGCTTTTCAGCTTGCTTCAGGACTGCCAACCACTGGGCAGGTGGACATGGCAACCCTCTCCCAGATGAGGCAGCCCCGCTGTGGTTTGGATGACCCCTTCAATGAAAGGACCCTCAAATATCGCCTCTTGGGTGAGCATCCCTCAACTTGCTTCCTGGAAGCCAGGTGGTTCCCACAGAAGGCCTGGGTCTAGGGAAAGGGTGAAGGATTATTAAAAGTTGCAAGAAAGGGATTTCAATTGCCCTGAGATGCCTGATCTCATCCTTGGGAATTCTGCTTCAGGGCTCTGTGTTTGAATCGAAAACCTTTTTGGTATTGGGATTCGCATATATAGAGAAATCACACCTTTTTTCAGATAGTAATAGCAATAGCACTTAGACTTATATACTGTTTTATAGTGTTCTACAGCCCTCTCAAAGCGGGTTTACAGAATTTACATATTTGCCCCCAACAATTTGGGTCCTCATTTTACCCACCTCGGAAGGATGGAAGGCTGAGTCAACCTTGAGCCTGGTGGGATTCGATCTGCCAAATTGCAGTGGGAGTAGCTTGCAGTACTGCACTCTAACCACTGCGCCATCGAGGCTCCATTAGATGCTCTTATGTAGCTTGAATGGCACATTCGCACACAAAAGGGAGCTATCACCCTTGTAGGAGTCACAATGTTTGCTAAAGTAGGGGGGGGGAACTGAGCCAGGCACCCCCAAGTGAGGGAACATCTTCCTTTGTTGCTGTCCCTCTTCCTTGAAGGATGTTCCTACCCAGATTAGATTGGCTCCCATCCTGCTGGTTTTTCAGAAAGTCATTAAAATGTGGTCCTTCCAAAAAATCTCATAGATTGATGATAAAGCGGCTCTCCTGCTGTGGATTTTGTGTGCATGTGCGTGCGTGCGTGCGTATGTGTATCTATTCTTCAGGGCACTGTTGCTTTGCTTCTGTTTGGCTTATGATTGTTATTCAACGGTATTAGGGTTTTCTTTTGCTAGCAGCTTTGAGTCTTGTTGGACTGAGCGGCATATAAATTGTAATACACGGAGAAATCCTGAAAGATAGAGCAGTGTAGACAGAGCATTCTCAGTGAACATAGAATACTGGGTGGTTATTTAGGAGCTTGTCAAAAAATTGCATAGAGGAAGAGTAGAAAAGAGTGTTGGAATCAGGGTTCTATTCTACACTGCAAATTAATGGAGCATGACTTTCTATATTGTATACAAGTCAGCCTCGATGATGATCACAAAATTGAGCCCAAAATTTAGGGCTTCCTAGGTGAGAAATTTGTTAAGTGAGTTTTGCCCCATTTTACGACTTTTCTTGTCACAGTTGTTAAGTAAATCGCTGCTTTTGTTAAATTAGTTAAGTTAAATTAGTTAAGTTAAGTGAACTGGCTTCCCCATTGACTTGGCTTGTCAGAAGGTCGCAAAAGGGGATCAAATGGGACACTGCAGTGGTCCTAAGTATGAAACAATTGCCAAGCATTTAAATTTTGATCATGTGACCATGGGGATGCTGCAAAAGTCATAACTGTCAAATATAGTCATAAGTCACTTTTTTCAGTGCTCTTGTAACTTTGAATGGTCACTAAATGAACTGTTGTAAGCCGAGGACTACCTGTGCAATCTTGCCTGCAAAAGACCTATGAAGGAGGTGTACCTAATAGTACAGGAAGTCTTCGACTTATAAACATTTGAAATTAAAATGGTAATGGAAAAAATAACTTACAAACCGCTTCTCCTGCTTACAACCATTGCAGCATCCACACAGTCACACAATCAAAGTTTGGGTCCTTGGGAACTGGCAAATATTTACAAAAGTTGCAGGATCACGTGACCCCCAGCTTTGGGCAAGCAAAGTCAGTGAGAGAAGACTGATTCACTTAATGAACACCTGATTTACTTCACAATTGTAGTGATTCACTTAACAACCGTGGCAGAAAAGGTTGTAAAATGACTCATTTAACAACTATCTTGCTCCACAACAAAAATTCTGGTTCCAACTGGGGTTGCAAGTCAAAGGCTGCCTGTATATCCACGCTTAGCAGGGACAAACCGATATTATATGAGTAAGGTAGGAACCTACCTGGTTTGCTAGGGAATTAAATCAACGTCCCCCTCGACTTTTTTTTTTTCCTTGACAAGACATGATTCAATTTTTCAATTCAGTTCAAAGAAGGATTTATCTCATTGGTAAGTCTTTCTGGTGCTGATAAAATAAGATATGTGAGAGACAGCTACTATTTCTTATCTTATCAAGGGAGATAAAACTGAGCCTTTTTCCCAAGCCATCGCTTGCCAGAGGATTCTGGTGGATGTAGAAGTTCTTTTCAGTTTGGAGAAAATAAGAATTAAGAGGCTTGTAGCGCTTCTGTATGTTCTCTGAACATTATAATCATCAGCAAAGAGCTGGAAAGTCTCTTAAGAACAGGTGGCTATTCTCAAAGGCACCCGGTAAGCTAGTAAAATCTGTAATTGATGGATTACAGCATTTTTCATGATGATGCCTTCCCTTCTCAATTAGGATGGCAGCTACATCTTCTCATCTTTCCTACTGTCTTCTCCTATTGGTATCTTATGATTTATCACTTGCTGTTTGTATCTTATGATTTATGATTGTGCCTTATGATTTATGATCTATGACTTAGGTTTTTTTTTTATGTGCACTAAATGCTTATGCATTGGAGACAAATTCCTTGTATGCCAAACCACACTTGGCCAATAAAAAATATTCCTATTCTTGCAAATATATTTTCTCCCATTTTTCTTAAAAATACTTGAGCCGAGTTCAAAAATATCAGAGCTACTGTAAGTTGGGAAAGACATTTTATTTTATTTTTTTATTTATTTGTCAATTGCTTACAAGATAATAGGTATAAGTAAATTTATGAATACATGGATACATATAAGAAAAAATAAAATATAAAAGAAACAATAGGACAGGGACGGTAGGCACGTTGGTGCGCCTATGCACGCCCCCTACAGACCTCTTAGGGAAGGGGTGAGGTCAATAGTAGACAGTCTAAGGTTAAAGTTTTTGGGGTTTGGGGAAGAAACCACAGAGTCAGGTAGAGTATTCCAGACATTGACCATTCTGTTGCTGAAGTCATATTTCCTGCAATCAAGTTTGGTGCGAATAATCTTGAGTTTGTATCTATTGTTTGCTCTTGTATTGTTATGGTTGAAGCTGAAGTATTCATTGACAGGTAGGACATTGCAATGTATGATTTTATATACTATACTTAGATCGGACCAAAGGCGGCGTAGTTCTAGGTTTTCTAGGTCTAGAATTCGAGTCTGGTGGCATAAGGTATTCTGCAACGAGTAGAGGAATGAAGAACTTTTCTTGTATTTATTTATTTAGGGACTCGGGGCGGTGAACAGCAAGATAAAATATACATATAAAAATACATATATAATATTTAAAATAAGTTAAAAGGATTAAATAGGTTGGCCGTTATCAAAAGATTAAAAATAAGAGATTAAGAAAGCTAAAACCGAATTAAAAGCTCTAAAAACCCCTAGGCCAGACCGGCTTGCTGAAATAAATAGGTTTTCAACGCACGCCGGAAGGTCAGGAGATCCAGGAGATCTCAACTGTGTTAATATCAGATACGTAATGTGAGTTCCATACTGATGACCTGTATTCGAGTATTGGTCTAGCAAATATTTTGTATGCTCTAGTTATTAGTGTAATATTACCAGAGAAAAAGCTACGTAAGATTAGGTTAACAACTCTTAATGCCTTTTTGGCTATGTAGTTACAGTGGGCTATGGCACTTAGATCATTAGAGATAAGTACTCCAAGATCCTTGACAGAGTTTGGATCATCAACAAGGTCTTGACTATTCAGCCTCTATTTTATTTTCTGATTTTTTTTGCCAATATGTAGGACAGATCATTTATTTGTTGAGATTTGAAGTTGCCATTTGTTTGACCATTCTGATACATAGTCAAGGTCTTTTTGAAGGGTTTTAAAAAATTATTTTCATTTTAGAGAAGGGATACTGAGACCAAAGTTTTAAAAAAGTAAAGTCTGATATGTGGCTGTTACCATAGATCAGGGGTCTTCAAACTTAACAGCTTTAAGACTTGTGGACTCCCAGAATTCCTCCTCCAGTCATGTTAGCTCAGGAATTCTGGGAGTTGAAGTTCACAAGTCTTAAACTTGTCAAGTTTGAAGACCCTTGCCATAGACTAACACAGCTTTTTTTCCATGGTGAGGTTAAATGCAAACTGGAATTCTGTAACCTACTTTGTAGCTCCTCTCTGAAGCACTGATGATATTACCTAGTTAGGGTAATGAAATGTCTGCGAGAAAACAAGCAAGCTCAGAGACAACCCTTCATTCTGTAGCTTGTCCTGAAACTTGTTCTTCTAACCTAAATTGAGATTTGCTATGTTAAGCTCAAACAAGGTTTGATATGAAGAGGCATCCATCAGTGCTAGAGTCAAGGGCATGTTGCCAACCAAAATCTGATAATGTAAGCCATGTGCATTCATTTATATTACTTTTATCTTGCTTTTCAGTGTTCAAAAAATAATAATCCTAAAGTCGTTTACTGTCAGAAGTTAACTTACTGTATGTGGGGAGTTGATCATAGAATTTATACTGCTGTAAAAAAAGTTCTGGGATCCACAAATAATCTTAAAAATCTTTAAAAAGGGAGTACGTATAACAGCGTGCAAATGTGGATGGCTAATATTTTTCATATTTTGGGATGTTCTTGCTGCATCAGCTTGTCAATTAAACTCATTCAATACAGATAGTCCTTGACTTACAACCAGGGGTGGGATTCTATCAGTTCGCACCTATTCTCTAGAACCGGTTGTTAACATTCTAAGCAGCTCGGAGAACCGGTTGCTAGAAGAAATTACTGGCCTAATCCTGTAAGGAAGGCAGGAAGGAAACATTCTGCTGTTGCTTACAGAAACTGCCTCTCCGTTAACCCTTATTACATTCTTGGCAGGACTAGACTTCCTATCTCAGGAACTTCTCTGGAGTTTTTTCCCCCTCCTTTGCTAGTACTTTGTTTGTGTGGCGTGACCATTCAAAGTTACAATGGCACTGAAAAAAGTGACTTATGACCATTTTCCACACTTACGACTGTTGCAGCATCCCCACAGTCATGAGAGGCCAGGCAAGGAGATGCATGCCTCGATGTGAGTGATATTGAGTTGGCCACACCCAGCCAATAACATGACCACCAAGCCACACCCACCAACTAAGCCATGCCCACAGAACCGGTTGTTAAAAAAATTGAATCCCACCCCTGCTTACAACCATTTATTTAGTGACTGTTCTAAGTTACAGTGGCACTGAAAAGTGACCTATGAGCATTTTTCAACACTATTACAGCATCCCCATGGTCACGTGATCAAAATTTGGAGGCTTGACAACCGGCATATATTTATGATGGTTGTAGTGTCCCAGGGGATCACCTTTTGTTACCTTCTGACAAGCAAAGTCAATGCGGAAGCCAGATTCACTTAACAACCATGTTACTAGCTTAACTGCAGTGATTCGCTTAATAATGGTGACAAGAAAAGTGGTAAAATGTGACAAAACTCACTTAATAATTGTCTCAACAGCAGCAACAGAGATTTGGGCTCCGTGATGGTTGTAAGTCGAGAACTAGCAGGCAATCATTTCAATTGTAAGACTTCCACTTGCTGTGAATTTCCTCCATGTAAACCAATTAAAAAAAAACGATAAAGGAGAATATTTGTAGCTCAGGGATAACATGAGGGGTCCTTGGAACTCTCTGAGCTTAGCTGTTTTCTAGAAGAAGTTTATTTAATCAGAATAAGTGACATCATCAGTGCCAAGGATCAAAAGTGGGTCGTGCTGAGTTTGCAGAGACTTCGTGGAGAAGTCTAGATAATTTTCTGGCTATAATACGGAGACAATTTTTCCCTTGCTTTTTTCCATGAAGTCTTTCAATTTCCCCAATGAGCTTATAGCCCAGGAATTTTTTGATAGTCTCCATCCTAACCAGGCCCAACTATTAACTCACCATGCAAATATAAAGCAGTTGCACATTGCAGTGAAAGATAACTGACCATGGAGAAACTCTCCAGAATTTGGATGTCTTCCCTTTTAAAGATCTCCAGATGTAGAAGAATTTAAGAAAGGGAAGAAAAACAGTTCTCTGCCTCAGGAAAGTAGAAAGGTGAAAAAGAGATTCAGAAAAAGTCTATCTCGACTTTCTTTTGTCCTTTTAGAAAGGAGCAGTGAAGGGTTTGTGCAGGCTTTCAAAATTTTTGTTAGTGTATCAAATAAAAATGAAGTTGCTTTTCTGGCATTCCTGCGGTGTCTGGTCTGTCTCAAAAGGCTGATTTTGGATTTGCCTGGAAGTATCTTTGAATCTGCTTTGAGCTGATATGTTTGAGCAAAGTGATGCACAAAGCCAAGATTAATGAATTAGTCTACTCACCCCACCCATGCTTAGTATGAAAGGAATAGACGTGTAGCTCTGTCCTAAAGTAGGAATTAGAACCAGCTTGTAGTGGTTGTGGTTGTAATGGCCTGGGAAGCCATTTTACTCATGCTGACTGAAAAGTAAGTCTAATAAATTTATTTAGATTAGGGTATATTTCCAAGTACCATAACAGTTTCTTTGAGGTTCCATGTTGGTCTTTTGCACCAGAATAACAAAGTGATACCCTAAAGGCAGGGGTGTCTATGGAGATTGTCAGTCAGCCAGGTCAATGGTGCTTTTTTCAAGAAGCAACTGGACTTTTTGGTTTTCCTTTGAAGATGTTTCGCTTCTCATCCAAGAAGCTTCTTCAGCTTTAGAGCTGAAGAAACTTCCTGGATGAGAAGTGAAACATCTTCAAAGAAAAACCAGAAAGACCAGTTGCCTCTTGAAAAAGCACCTTTGGAACTAAAGCGTGGATGACAATTGACAATTGTGGATGACAAACCTTGACAATTTTAAGACCTATGGACTCCAACTCCCAGAATTCCCCAGCCAGCATGAGTTGAAGTTGCCTTGAAGTTGCCAAGGTGACATCCCCCTGCCCTAAAGACTAACACCTTTATAATCAAATAAGTTTTTGACTATCTCAGATGTATGGCATACAGTTCTTAAAAAATACACCTGAGTACCTCAAGACACTTGTTTATTTCTACAAAAGGCCAATTCCTCCAGAAGGAAGACCCCTTAGTGATCTCACTGTCATTTCATTTATCATTTCTGCCCAAAGGAATTTTGTATCTCTGTCTCTTATCTCTCCTTCACCTCCTATACAGCCATGTACATTTTATAAACTTCTTCTCAGAATTATATTTCAGCTATCTTGTTAAAATAGATTGAAATCCATAAAAGCTTATGTGATTAAAAAATTTGCTGGTCTTTGACAGCAAGGTTCAGTAAAATTGGTTCTTGTACTGGTAGTCCTTGACTTATAATCATTTGTTTAGCAACTGTTCAAAATTACAGTGGCACAGAAAAAAAATGACCTACAACCAGCCCTCGCTTTTACAACCTCTATAGCATCCCCACAATTACATTATCAAAATTCAGGTGCTTGGCAACCTGCCAAGAATGGTATATATTTATGATGGTTAGGGTGTCCTGTTTCTTTCCAGATGAATTCAGACAAATGAAGTAAAAACGGGGGAAGCTGGATTTGGTTAATGATTCACTTAAGATTTGCAGTTATTTGCTTAACAAATGTGGCAAAAAAAGGTCATACAATCAGGCACAAATCATTTAATTGCCTTATTTAATCATGGAAATTCTGGTCCCAATTCTGGTCGTTAAATGAAGGGCTACCTATATTCCAGAAGAAAAGTTCATAGCATTGGAGGCTTAATTAAAGATAATTCCAGAAAACATGGGACTATGATAAAATATTATAGAGTAGAATACTCCTATAAAGGGTTTAAGCTACCTGTGACTTTTGGCAGTATACTGGATTCTAGGTTTTCTGTTTCAGGGTTTCTATTTAGATTTAAGTTCTCCAAAAAAGAGAGGGAGAGAGAGCTGGTAACCAAACTTTAAAAGTAGTGATGTCCCCTTTGTTATGATATATACAGAATAACCCTTGAGTAACAAGGATATACATTATGCACATGGAAACGTTTATGAGAGTAGTTATGAATAATTATTCAGCCACCTAAGATACACTGAATTGAGTTAAAGTTTACTTTAAGAAATAGCACAGTCCAATAAACGGTCCAGGTCATATACGTTTAACAGTCCAAATAATATCCAACTACAAAGTCTTCTTACCGGTTGCCTTTGTCATTTACAGTAAACAAAGATATCAAAATATAAGCACAACAGAGAACCTTAGATAGCAACAGAATGTCAGAGATACAGAATGTCAGAGAGACAAAATGTCAGAGAGAGCAAGCCATGATCTCTTGCTCCCTCTTGTGGCAATTCATAATTCAATCAACCAATCGGAACAGTACAAATCAATACAGTAACTTTATCTTAAAGCTATAAACATACATTGTTGGTTTATATATTGCCAACCCAACTAATTGGTGGACAGATTCCTAACACCCTTCTTGTGTTTGTTTTTAGGATTCGCACAAAGGTGGTGATTCTCCCAACTTTCATCCTGCCTTATTTCTGTAGGGGAGCCAGTGCTCAGTTATTGATTCCTCTGATTCTGTGCCTCCTTCTACAGGTCGCTGGCACAAGAAACATCTAACTTACAGGATCTACAGTTACAGCAAAGACTTGGGGATTCCTGCCACACGCACTGCAATCCAGACAGCATTCAAGTACTGGAGTGATGTGACCGAGCTCACTTTCCAGGAGGTGCGGACTGGCCGTGCTGACATCCGCCTGTCTTTCCATGGTGCTTCTCCTTGGATTTGCTCACGGGCCTTCGATGGACCCGGTATGGACCCAAGCAGGGCTGGGGAAGGGGTAGGGAGAGCTGGCTGGAGTTTGGATGAGAACAATGTTAGCAGAAATGGGGTAGAGCAGCTGGCAAGGATATGACAGAGCGCAAGTCTGATTTTGCTTTATTGATAGAAGTAGGATATTGTAAGCAAGTATGATTGGAAACTGGACTAGGATTGGGGACATCTAGGTTTGAATACCTCCTCAACTATGGTACTCACTGGGTGTATTTGCAAATGTTTACCTCACAGAACAAAAGGGAAAATAATATAGTAGGGTGGTAAGAAACTGTGCGTACCATCTTCGTTATAAATGGAATGTACAATTAATACCTGCCTTAGTGGTCATGAAGATGGATTGATTTTAAATCAAGATAACTTAAACTGAGGTTTTTTAAAATCCCCTCCTGAATATAATGAATATGACAATAACATTGTTGAAAGAATGGAAGAACCTTAAAGAGGAGAACACCAATTCAGTCCTGGAAAATTGGGAAATATGAGAAAAATGTCTAAATAACCCTCTTGATTCTCTTAGTATATACACAGAGAAAACTTAATCAGATTTCAGTTTTCTGCAACTATATCCTCCAACAGAAAAGTGATGTTCTAGTCATCTTTGTATGGTTTGTTTTTTGATGTGACCTAACTGAAGGACTGATACTTTGAGAGAGATTAGGCCAAGATCTCTAAATTTCATCGACTGGTCATCTCATAATGTGGTAGATTTGACAAGGATATATTTTTGCACCTTGCTCAATCTGATAAGTTGCCCAGAGTGAACTTTGACAAGCAACTCTGCACTGGATTTCGTAGACCTCCATTTAAATTTCTCTAGATCACAAAAAAACTGCCTTGACCAAAATAATTTTAATAACACTTGCAACAAAAAACCTCAAGAGTTTACATGCTTTACCTCCATTTTGTTCTTATGACAACTTTGTGAGGCAGAAGAGGCAAGAACAACAGTGAAAGCCTCAAGATGGTCCTAATAGCATTCATGATTGTAACGTGAAGTTGAGCAACTCTTAGTCTAGTTGTTACATTACAAGGAACCTCTCCAATAGTGTAGAAATACTCATAATAGAATTGTTTTTTATCCTATAAGCAAAGACGTTGGAGCAATTATAGACTCTTCTTGAAAATACTACTCAACTTGTTTGTGTAGTTTAACCTAACTCTTTAAAAAATGCTGGGCTTTTATGAAAAAGAATAGATACTTGCCCTTTTCTGTTTTCTTTATAAATATTTTAAACAATTATAATGTGCTTATTTTCACATTAAATCTGTATCATAAGGCTTACTCTAATTTCAGTCTTAAACCATTTAGAAGGCAATGCATCAGATGATAGCTAAGAAATTATGTGTGTAGGTCCCTCCTGCCACATTTGGTGGCATTCCTACTTGAAGCAGCAGGATGTCATAGGAAGACATGGTGCTGGAGGAGGAGGAGGAGGAGGAGGAAGAAAGGGCATTCTGTGTTGTGCAGAGGAATTGGTAGGATAAGCCAGATCTTTACAATAAGGGTACAGAAGGATATGCCAAAATTGCAAATTAGTAACACTCAATCCTTTCTCTCTCTCAGGTCATGTATTGGCCCATGCAGATATCCCAGAATTGGGAACAGTCCACTTTGATTCTGATGAGTACTGGACAGAAGGAACTTCCCGCGGGATTAACCTCCGCATCATAGCAGCCCACGAGATTGGCCATGCACTGGGCCTGGGTCATTCTCAGTACCCAACTGCGCTCATGGCTCCTTCTTACAATGGCTATCGGTCCTCCTTTCACCTGCATCAGGATGATATCAAAGGCATCCAGGCCCTGTATGGTATGGAACTCAGAAGCCCAGAACACACCCCAGGTCCCTTGGGAACCTCTCCACCCCGGTTTGCATGCAATTGGACAGGACTGTCAATGCCTTTGGTCATTCTTGACATGCTCAGCTGCTCTGTCCTCTTTCTTTGTCTGTGATTGTGTGGCCACAGCAGCTGGAATTTCTATGTAAGGAAGGTGGGGAACACTTCTGGGAACAGACAATTTGGGGTGGTTTCTGGATCGGCTTATGATAAGTTTGATGGAGTTGAAACAAAAGCAGGATAACTAAATCGTAGATATGGACATAATGGATATATGTGCAATGTGTGTGTGTGTGTGTGTGTGTGTGTGTGTGTAGTGGTGCAGTGGCCTAGAGGTGGAGCTCTCGCCTCACAATCAAAAGGCTGTGAGCTCGATCCTAGTGTGATGACCCGGGGCATGGCCCAAAAGCAACAAGGTCACAAAAATGGGTAAAGTCCCTTTAATGCCTCCAACTTGGCCCCCAATGTCCAGTTATCCTTGGCTGGAGATCAAATTCTTCCAAAAACAGTCTACAAAGGGAAGAAATGCAGTCCGAACCCAAAGTACAGATAAATTAGAAATTAAAAAAACAACACAAACCATGCTGAAATAATTAACACAACAGGCCGGGATAATAACTTGCAGACTTCCAAAAGACAATAAAGCACACACAGTTGGGAGGATACCAAAACCCAGATAAGCCTCGACAGAGATAATGCACGCTTTGCTTCCAGCAAGGTGCTGTGTACAAATGCCCTTCTTATATACTGTTCTCCTGGCTGCAACTAATGAAAGGGATCAAGGCCTTTTTCTCTCCCGTAAGCCACGTTGCTCCTTCTCTGTTCCTCCCTGCGTGCCCTAGGATGAAGAGGGGGTGACCCTGGGTCTTCCTTTGAATGCCCAACCAGACTGTGCCCTGCCTTCATTTCTTCCACAGCCGTCGGAGCCACACTCCCACTCCCTGTCAGCTCCTCAATCTCCCCCTCAGAGTCAGACTCCAACAAGGGCATGACACCTAGGTAGAGGCAGATAGTTCTCGCTTTGGCACACCAAGAATATATCTGCTGAACAAAATTCTGTATTGGTGACAGGAAGGGCATCCGGCTATTAAACCATTTTGCTTGTTCCATTCAGTTGCCCAGACTCCACCTCGCAAAGGATTATGGGGTGGTTAAAAGACGATGGGGTGTGTGTGTGTGTGTACATATGCACACACACAGAGTATATACAGTATGGGTGCGTGTGTATATCTATTTTGTTTGTTTGTTTGATAGTGCATCATTTCACCATGAGTCCACTTTTAGGTTTTAACCACTATGAATTTTTAAAGAAGAGCATCTAGAAATAGTTGAAATAACTGCATTGAATCCCATGTTAATTTAATCCGAGAAGCCTATGAGCTGTAGACTTATTATTCCCCTGTTACATCTAATATGTCCAAGCCAGTTTTTTTTGTAAAACAAAAAGTGCTGACTAGATAGGGAAGAGAGACAACTCACATGACAAATAATGAGCTTTCACTTTATGTCTTCCAAAAGGAGGGTTCCTTCTGGAGGGTAAACTCCCTGTTTATTTTCCATTATGCTTGAATTCTGATGCTGTCTTTTTTCCTTGCCTTTTCCTCTCACCCTCCCACTTGACCTCTTGGCTGTTTTCGTGTCTTCTCCGGTCAGTCCATCCCCTAGCAACGAGGAGATCTGTTTCCCACAATGACAGTCATGAAGGGATCTGATCCAATGGTTTTGAAATCATGTGCAAAGGAAGCCAAGATTGTTGACAAAACTGGCCTGGACTTCTTCCTGATGCATTTCTAAACAAGCCTTTATGTTCAGGAAAGCATGTCTGGAATCAATATAATATATGGTAGTTCTCAACTTACGATGACAATTGGGTTCTGTCTCTAAGCAAAGTGGTTGTTAAGTGAGTCCCCCTGATTTTATTTCTTTTTTTTTTTGCTGCGGTTGTTAAGCAAATCTGTTTCCACCCCCACCCCTCATTGACTTTGCCTCATTGACTTTGCCTATTGAAAGCAGGCTGGGAAGGTCGCAAATAGCAATCACACGACCATGCTGTGATAGTCATAAATGTGCAATAATTGACAAGCGTGAATTATGACTGCGTGAACACTGCGCTGGTGACAAGTGCGAAGGATGGTCGTAAGTCACTTTTTTCAATGCCATCATCCCTTCGAACAGTCGCTAAATGAATGTTCGTAAGTTGAGACTATTTGTAGTAAGAGATCAGTAGTTAGCCAAATACACTGACAAATCCCCCCTCCCTCTTTTTTCCCATCCCAAATATTTTCCCTGTTCTTTTAGGCTTGACTCACAATTCAAATTATTTTTTTACGCAGGTAAGAAGACCCTGTCAACAACTGCACCTGAGACCTCCCCTGCCCTCTCTACTGCCCCTGCAGGCACCCTGAAACCTAGCAAAGTCCCTGATCCCTGCAAAGATGATCTGGATGCTATCATGTTGGGTAAGCCACCTCTCTCATCCTGGTTTCTAGAGCCAAGCTTATTCTTCCACCGCTTGCAAGAAAAGCCAAGCTTGAACTCAGCAGCAGAGCAAACTTGATAAAGAGTACATGACTTGGGAAGCCTGCCATCCCATTAAGATGCTGGGCAGGGCGGGCGGGGGCACAGAAGAAGCCCTGCAGAGCGCAGATTTAATGCATTGGTTAGACAGATAATTGCTGTGGATTACTAAAGGGAATCCTGAAAGTGTGTTGCAGTCATCCTACTCTAAATCACTCTGAATGATGTCATCGAATTCAATGAGGTCACAGAATCGAGAAACAACAATATGGGTACAAATGATACCATCCATGAAACAGCAGCTGTTCAAGTGATTAAAGCCACTCAGGTGACCTGCTCATCCATTTTAATCCAGGACCTGAAGAAGACCCAGAATTTTAAGGAATACTTAAAAAGGCACATGGATCTCTGGTTCTCTCTTCCTGCTTTACCTGTTGCAGCAGCAGGAGGAGGAGGAGGAAGAGGAGGAGGAGGAGGAGGAGAGGGAGGGGAGGGGGAAGGGGAAGGAAAGGGGGAGGAGAAGAAGGAAAAGGAGGGAGAGGAGGAGGAGGAGAAGAAGAAGCAGAAGTCGAAGAAGAAGCAGAAGATGATGAAGGAGAAGTGGAGAAGGAGGAGGAGAAGAGAAGAAGAAGAAGACGACGACAATAATGCTCTGTATCCTTTCAGAATTAAGAAAAACCAACTAGAGTCCTATTATTGATTTTTAATTCTTCTCTCCTACTGTTTAGGGTCATATGATAAGACATATGCTTTCCATGGTGATTATGTGTGGATGGTGACCGATTTTGGTACCAACCCTCCGTTGAAGATCTCAGCGTTGTGGAAGGGTCTGCCTGGGAAGCTGGATGCCGCTGTGCACTCTCCCCGTACAGGGCGCACTTACTTCTTCAAAGGTCTGTGCATTGAGATGATCCCTCTCCCCTTCCTCAAATGCTCTAGCTTGATCCCTTTTTATAAAGAAAGTGATATATCTTTGCTGTAAGCTGCTCAAAGGTCACCTCTTGGCAAGATGGGCAGCACATTCATTTTATAATAAATAAAAACATATTTTTCCAAAGGCATGTTCCACCTCCATTCTGATGATGATGCCTTTTTTTCTCTTCACAAGGGATTTGACCAGAGATTCTGTAGTTGCTATTAAAATGATTATAAACTATATTTTACTGTTTTTAACCTGTATTCATTTCATCTTGGTTACCAGGCACTAAAGTATGGCGTTACCGGGGATTCAAGCTGGATTACGGTTACCCCAAACCCCTTACTCGTATCCCCGCCAAGATAGATGCTGCTCTCTATTGGCCAGTAAATAAGAAGATATTCTTATTTAAGGTAAAAATACAAACCATGAGGCTTTAAACTTCTGGGAAGCATTAAGCTAGAAGTCATTTTCAACCAAAAAGCTTCCTAAAATGGAAAATACAAGTTTGGAGATAAAATGAGACAGAGATACGCCTGAATTATTAGGATATGAATTGGATATGCTAGGATGTGACATTGTTTTGGTAAAAAACAACAACTGTTTTCTTCATTGTGGTTTAGATAGTTTTTTGTACAGATTCTCAGGCATACAGGTCATGGTTGCCCCAAAGGTGCTTTTTTTCTGGAAGCAACTGTATTTCTTGTTTTTTTCTTTGAAGGTTCTTTCTTTGTGGATCAGTTTTTGTAATTCATCCTTGCAACTTATGCTTCTTATTCTCTGGTATTTATGGAAGGAAAACAGAGGTTCTCTGAATCCAGGAGATATACAATCCTTGATGTACAACCGGTCACTTAGTAACCTGAATTTGAAATTCCAACAGTTGGGCCCATAATCATGTGACTGAAGTTCAGGAACTTGGCAACATAGCTGTTTATGGATGTTTGCAGTGGCCTATGGTCATGGGACTGTGTTTGTGATGGTTCTTGCCAAACAATAGCACTTACTTTCAGGTTCTCTTGCAAAACGGCACCTATGGTTTGCTTAATGACCACTACATTTGCCTAACAACTACAGTGTTCACTTAACGACCACAGAAAAGAAAATTGGGCAGGCTCCATTATTGGGCAGGCTCCAAAATATGTGTTGTGCTTAAGTTAGATAGTTCTTGGCATTCAGCTGAACTACTTGTCAGAGGTGGTATTCAGCAGGTTCTGACCAGTTCTGGAGAACTGGTAGAGGAAATTTTGAGTAGTTCGAAGAACTAGCAAATCCCACCTCTGCCTGTCCCCGCCCCCATCTCTTCTCTGCCTCCCATTGAGTCCCAGCTGATTGGTTAGATCTTCTTTTGCTGCTCTGCACAGGAGATTGGAGCTGGAAAGCAGGTTAGTGGGGTGGGGAGGGAATGGGAATTTGCAGTATCCTTCCCCTGCCACGCCCACCAAACCATGCCCACAGAACCGGTAGTAAAAAAATTTGAATTCCACTACTGTTACCTGTCCTAAGCACAACACATATTTTCTTAAAATAGGGTTTGAGAGACTGAGGATAGGTTGAATATGTCACTAATAAGAGGCATGAGAGGAGAAGGCACAGCTTGTAGGAAGGAGGCCATATGGAGAAGGGAAGCCACTTGGTTTGTTAAGATATTTAAATTAGTAGATGAAGCAGTAGGGTTGTGCAGTGTGCCAAAACACACAATTGTGATTGATTGGTTGGAGTGTGCCCACTTGCATGAGGCAATCTATGTTGTGATTGGTTGCTGTGGTTGTTGAAGGGGGAATTTCCCTCTTTTCCCACCTTTTTCTTCTGTGTCCTGCATCCTCTGGCATTTACCTCATAATGCTCCTGTGTGCCTGACTATCTCGTTTGCTGAAAATATATACGTAAAATATATTTATTTCTATAAAACTGCAAGTTCATGTCAGCGTCCCCTCTGCACAATTCCCTGAACAGACTTTGCTTAGTGACAGGAAGGAAAGACTGCGCCCCTAACATATAATGGCAGAGCCATTGATGATGATAGAAAGTTGGCTTGTCGGGTTGCCATTGTGTTCTTTTCTTAAACATTTGAGGAGCTCTAGACAAATGGACTAAGGAGCTGCGAATGCTAGGAAGGGCGTTAATTCCTTCTTGATCTCTTTTCACAGGATACAGAGTACTGGCAATGGGATGAACTGGGGAGCCATTTTGCTAATACCCCTAGAAAAATCTCCACCCTCTTCACCGGGGCTCCATCACATCTGAATGCTGCACTAACCTGGGAGAACGGCAAGGTCTACTTTTTCAAGGGACAGAGATACTGGAGACTCAATGACCAGCTTCGGGTAGAGAGGGGCTACCCGCTAAGCACAGCTGAGCGCTGGATGAGCTGCTGATGTTTAGAGCAATGCTCTGGCTTACAACTTTCAGAGACAAGCCCTTCTCTGAGCAATGAGGTGCGCTGTTGTTGTTTTTTAAGAGACCCCACAGCGACACCTACAGGTGATGCACAAGAACAAGTCTTCTGAATGGGACCCACTTGGGCAGAGCAGCAAAGAAAACCACTGCTTTTGTGGAAACTCTTGTTTTTGCTGAGCTTCTTCATTGCAGACATATCTACCTTTTAAAAAAAATGCTGGATTTCAAACAAATATCCAGATGATCTTGGAGGCAACATAGCTGCAGAACGAACTAGCCGTTTCAGGATTCAGGAGACCTTGGAGACTGTACCTAAGAAGTCAGTCTGTAGAATAATAATATAACGTGAGAGGGTTTTTTTTAAAAAAGAGAACTTTAAAGCTATTTTAGAAGTATCATTCCTTGTTCTATGGCTGTGTCTAGTCAAATAGAGCTGCAAAGTTTTAGAATACTGATGGTTCAGTTATTTGTATCTCTATCAGAAGAACAGCTAAGATTTTTTTAAAAAAATATTAAAGCTGAAATCACAAGGAAAGTGTAGGGAATATCCTGGGGTAGGGGAATATATCCCTTGCAATGCATACACACACTCAGGCACACAAACATCATTGTTAGGGCAAACTGCAGATTCCATGGTAATAATTCAATCTCATATATATCCCACAGGATGACTTGAAGGCTAGAATGTTGCTTCCAGTTAGGCAAAGTGTACCGGATTCCCAATAAAAAAAAAGAATATTGTTATATATGTGTTTATACTTCTTTCTTCCGACAGGGAAATTATTTTTCTTTCTGGTTTTGTTTAGCTGGGTACAACCAGGCCAAACGTTTTGCTGCCTAAGGCAGAGCAGCACAAGCCGTCCCTTCTTCTCCTTTGCACTAGTGTGGTTCAAAATTGTTATTTTAGTATCGGAAGCAGAAGATCCCAGGCGCACATTTCAAAACGGGGAAAAAAGTTACAGAAATTTAACAATGAACAATCATTTCCTCTCCGTTTTACTTTGCAGATGAAGAGGGAGGAAATGTAGTCAGTTTATCTCAAAGAGGCTTGGCTACAAACAGGCCTCAACATAGTCCTGGACCATTATTCCACTTTCATGATCCGCTGCGATTGAAATTCTCCATTGAAAATAATTGGCTGGGCAAGCATGAGCAACAGTCAATGCCAATCTGCCTTAAAACACTCACAATAGTCTTCTGTTACCCATTCAGAGGAAAACGCTAACCCTGCCAGAAAGTAGGTGGGATTCATTATCGGTTTTCTCAGAAGGAAGTGAAGGTCAGCTTGCAATTTCTGTAATACAGTTCTGATCTCATTTTGCAAGAAGTCACAGTACAGAATTCCCCTTTAGTGCCACATTGGTCACAATGCCACTGTTTCTACCATCACCACCACTTTGCTGCCAGCTTTGCATCACTGAGAACAATGAACAACAGTCAGAACATTGTAGATTCTACAGCCACAAACTTCCATCCTGCCCACTCCCTCCTACCAATGCATCCTACATAAAGGGAAATAAAAGAAATGAAGCCAGATAGTCTGGTACTTTGACACTTTCATGTCATGCTGCCAATGGGGAAAACTGACAGGACCTCTTCAGGTTTATATCTGCAATTTTGGTTAACTATTGAGGGGAAGATGAGAAGCTGCCAAGCCAGCATTCTACTTGGAGGACCCGCTAGACCAGCTAAAACACGGGGATTAGGAGGAATGCTGAGGCAAGACAACCCTGTGGATCAATTCTCCTTTTATGACCTATCCCCAAGCTCCACATTTTCAAGTGAAAAGCAGTTTTATAGTAGTTATGTTTACATCATAGCAAGAAGTAATTGGGTTCCAGCTTCTGAAGAACAATGAGCAGGCAATCATAAACTTCAGAGCCAATCTAGGAAGGGATACACTGTGTGGAAGGACCCTAGTCCAGAAGTGTCTATCTCATTTACTGCTTAATTTTTCCTGTCATCTCATCCAGCTGGCTGGACTTGAAAGAAACCCGATAGGCACTTGTCGAGCTGTGCTGAATGAATGCATCAGTTCTATTCCTACTTTCTAGGAATTTGAGAAGGCACCATATTGGGAGAGGAAGATACCGTCACATGCAATAGATCATCCCCAATCTGGTGCCTTTCCCCCAAGGGCTGAGAAGGCCTTGCTCATTGGAAAGGCATGTTGTTCCCACCATTCCAAAGTAACTTGAGTCTGTAATTAAAATTAAAGCAGTTGGAAGGAAAATATCCCATTTGGTTCACCCAATGTGGCTGAAAGCCACAATGGCTGTTTTTTTGAGAGAAGCCCATGTGCTCCTACCTGTCTAAATCTTCATTTTTCGTATTATTACAAAATTGAAATGAGAACGTTGGTATGGCAGGTGAAATAAATCTAACTCAAGTACTCCTAATCTGCATTTTGACAAAGGAAGCAGACTACTAATTCAATAATTCATTGTCCTGGAAGTAAATTAATTTCTCCCGGTAAAGAGGAGACAGGTACAGTTGCTTGGGATGATGGTGGTAAACATTTTTATCTGGCCTTTATTATGTTCTCTCAAGGTGGAGAACATAGTTAATATTCCTTCCTCCTTTTTCTCCACAACCACCACCCTGCGAAGTGTGTTGGGCTGAGAGTGAGTGACTGGTCTAAAGTCATCCAGTCGGCTTTCATGCCTAAGGTGGGAGAAGAATTCAGACTCTTGGTTTCTAAGCCAGCACCTTAACTGCTGCACCAAACTGGGTGTGTGATCCTTCCAACTCCATACTTTAATGATTCTTCACAAATCTTCATAAACTTCAATTGGCTCAATCACATCCCCATCACATTGACGTTGAAATTACTGGTTGCCCTAGTCTGGAAGAAAGTCTAGTTTTATTAATAGCTGTATTAAACAGGATAGTTTTTGTTTTTTGCACTTACGTTGGTGCATTCCAAAAGTTTCTGAAACATTGAGCTTAGGGACATGCATGTAAAAACGTTACAGATGTGTATCTGCTCCACATTGCAAACAGACATGAGGACTATAGCAAGGAATCCTCAAGCCCGCTTCAAATTTAATACACGATCAGAATTTTGCAAGGGTAAACAACTGGCTGTTAACCAGATCCTGCAGCTTTCAAAGCAGAACACTTGGCAAGTGGGAGATAAATGTCTAATCACCTTAAGTTTTGAGCTGGTGGGTACAACTTTTTGCTTAGTTTTTGTAATCTAGTTTTATAATTAAGTGGTGAATCTATTTCACTGCAGTTTCATAATGGGCATTCTTGGCTCCTGCTCACATTCTGGATTTTCTGCATACAAGTGTATGGGTAGTCTTCGACTTATGATCACAATTGAGCCCAAAATTTCTGTTTGTTAAGTGAGTTTTGCCCCATTTCTTACCATAGTTGTTAAGTGAATCACTGCAATTGATAAGTTAGTAACCCAGTTGTTAAGTTAATCTGTCTTCCCCATTGACCTTGCTTATCAGAAGGTCACAAAAAGTGATCATATGAGCTTGGGATACAGCAATGTAAATATGATCCAGTTGCCAAGCATTTGAATTTTGATCCAATGATCGAGGTCATAACTGTGAAAAACAGTCCTAAGTCACATTTTTCAGAGCCATTGCAACTTTGAACGGTCACTAAATGAACTGTTGTGAGTCGAGGACAACCTGTATACATGCACAGCAATTCCCCAAAACAAGGAGGCAGTAAAACTCAGGATTGGGGAACTTAGAACCACCAATGTAAAATTGAACATGGTTCCATTTCACAATTCAGATTGGAGACAAGACTGGAGTAGTTTCAGAGTAATTAAATCAACTTAGGAGAAATGTTGTTTTCCCGAGGGCCTCTTATGAAAGCAGAAGGTAGCCATTTAAATATCCCACAGTGCTGCAATTAAACTAGCTCCTCTGTCTAATCAGGGGAATCCAAGGCCCAAGAGTCTTATGGGTCCAGATGGCATTTTCATTCAGAACCTCTCCCAATGACGACATCTTTCAAGTTCCTTTGATTTCCTATTCTGCTTCCCCATCAATTGGTTTAAGACAGTCCTATTATTTACCTTCCTATGGAACAGCTTCTGTGCATGACAGTGATAAAGCTGCGTGGCACTGTGGAAATGGGGAACTACCAGGAAAAAAAAGTTAATAATGTGTTTTTAATATAACAGTGCCAGTAGGAGTTGAATGAGGGATGAAAGAAAACTCCATATGGAGTATTGAGATTCAATGTGGGCCAAAGCCAGATGCTGCTTTAACTGGGATGCAGAACATAAGGCAGGTGTGATGAGCACCAGAGCAAATACTTCCTTTCATCCATTCACTTGAATATTAGTGGAGAAAGGCAGATGAAGTACAGAATTTTAGCTACAGATTCCTATTTAACTCTGCAGAAGTAGCCGCTTTGTCCTGCCCTTTATATAGTGTTTTTTTTTTTAAATAAGAGATTTGCTGCCCCAGGGGACACCAGGATGTTCAAAGCCTTAGCAGATTTTAGCAACACAATTCTCCTTTCTGAAAACAAGAGATGGGTGGAAACAGTGATAACTTTTTGTCTGCATAGGTAACCCCTAAAACATGAGCTTAATTCACCCCCAAGAACTGATGTGAAGAAGACAAACTGCGAAACGTAAGTGTATTTGTGTTAAGTTTTATAAACAGGAACAGTTATAAAACAGTAACAAACATTTCATAGGAAACAATCACAATAACAAAAAGATTTCTTGAACAGGATTTGAACCTAAGCACACAGAGTGAATTTGGGTAAAAAAAAATCAGGATTTGAAAATCAGGTGAGTTAGCTTACTCAGTTCAAGGGTTAGGACTCTTATTTTTTTTATTTTTAATCCTTATGTACATGTTTGTAAAAGCACCATTGTCAAGTTAAATTCGGAATCATTCCGACGCGTGTATGACCCTATACATGCTAGAAAAGGCACTCCAAATAATAATAACAGTTTTATTTGGCATTCACTCCTTTGGGGGTTACAAGGGTGGAAGAAGTGCAATCACTTTCTTGCTACATCCCAGTTGGTTTCTAATCATCATCACCAACTTAGTAATGGTGAACATCTCATGAAGGTAGCCTGTTCTGCAAATATAAGCTCCGCCCATAAATTTTATAACCCTGCTGGTCAGATTTTACCACAACAGAGATTAAGAAACCTATGGCTCTCTAGATGATGGACCACACAACCATGTTTCGATGGTGATTTAAGTCAAAATCCAATAGCTGAAGGACCACAGAAGACCCATTCTCTCCACAGACACGATCATGCCATTTCCCTTCCATTCAATAAGGTAGACATTATGGCATGTTCACGTCTGTGGAGGGAATAGGGAAAAACTGGGCTAGTAAAAATGTTGCTACTCTTCCTGTTGGCTAGAGGTAGCAATTTCAAGAGGTGATTTCTGACATACAATCTTGTATAACAAGAAGGATGACCCAAATAGTTTCAATCATAACCTTAAGATCAAATAGATTTCAGTGAGAAAGCTGACGTCTTGTGAATACTTACATTTTTTTTAAAATGTAGTATTACATTTTGAAATTGCTGGGGACCTTTATAGAATATTCTGGGCACCACAGGTGATCATAATTACGGCAAGGGTGAATGTCCGACTATGGCTTTGAAGGGTCCATCTTGGATCTCAGATTAAGGAGAGGATAGAAGAACATCTTTCCCTTCTTGAGACAAACAACCTTAACTGCCCTAGAGAAAGGATAAACTAAATATAATAAATCTCTCATATGGCACACATACAAAAAAATGGCAACATCTTGAAAGAGAAGCACCGCAAATCAGAACATGTATGCCATGCGTTTCTATTACAACAAACCATCGTAAGCTACCATGATGTGGTTGTACTGTACCCCTGAGTTAAGTTTCTACAAAGGCCAAAAGATGTTTGCTTCAGATTTGCTGCAAAGTAGAGCAAGTTGCCTTCTCAATCCAGAGAAGGATCCAGCTATGGCTTAGCATTGAGACAGGGACAAAATCAGCTTCAAAGATGGTGACAGATATCCCAGACATTAATCCATTTGTTCCGGCAAAATTTGGAGGTAGCTGTCAAGATCTTCTAAAGAAAACTGCCTTCGTTGATAAAGTGGAAATACATTAACGTGTGTTCCTCAAATCCTTTCTCTTCTCCTTCTTTAAGTCACCCGTGGCCCTTCCCAAAGAGAGGAAAGGAGACGGACCCATCTGGTTTGGACACTTGAAAAGAATCTTTAAAAATATATATATATATATAGCGGGCTCCCCAAAGATGTTTGCAGACAGGAGGGAACATATTAAAGAACCCTGGGCTGGCTTGTGCTCTGGCTCTGCTAAAAGCAGAAGGGGAGGAAGACAACGCAGCAACATCCCAAGCACACACGCATATATACCCAAGCATCCTTCAGAGGCAACCTTGTGGTGTGGTAAGGGGGACGGTAGAGCCCGAATCATAATCCAGATCCACCGTTGTGTGAGCGCTTGTGCTGAGGTTGCTCAAGGAGGTGCCGGTTCCCAAGTGCTGACGGTCCCGCAGACTCTGGATGTAACTCTTTGGGGAGCAAGCGGAAAACGAAGATTATGAGATTACCTCAGGGAAATGGGAATCATGTATTCTCTTCAATGAGTAGGTACCCGGTGGAGGTGTCACATTAGGAACTCGCTCACGTTTTTTAAAAGCACCTCACTCTAGCCCAGGGGTCTGCAACCTTAAACACTCAAAGAGCCATTTGGACCTATTTCCCACAGAAAAGTGGGAAAAAACACCGGGAGCCAATAATTTAACAACCGGTGTGACTGAGTGGCCAACTCAATGTCACTCACTCCCACCCAGTCACCTCCTGCTCTGGAATATGGAGCAAGTCTCCATCCCCCGCCATCACCTTTACCAGATGAGGAGTGGCGGGGAGGGGAGAGGCGGTCCAGCCAGTGGTAGGATCAGCCGACAGGGAGTCGCAGCAGAGGGCTGAAAGAGCCACATGTGGCTCCGGAGCCGCAGGTTGCAGACCCTGCTCTAGCCACTTTTGATGTGAGGAAGGGCCTCCAAAGGCACAATAGGATGGACGATGCGATTACAGGTAGTCCTCGACTTACAAGCACAATCAAGCCAAAAATTTATGTTGCTAAGTGAGTTGTGCTCCATTTTACGACCTTTCTTGTAACAGTTGTTAAGTGAATCATGGCAGTTAAGTTAGTAACATGGTTGTTATGTGAATTTGGCTTCCCTTTTGACTTTCCTTGTCAGATGGGTGCAAAAGGGGATTGTATGACTCTGGGATATTGCATTTTATTGGGCATGTCAAATTTTTCAACGTTCCTATTTCCAAACCTTAAGGGGTACTCAAAAGTTGTGACATGCCTTGGGGATTGTAAAGATATTTTGGTTACTTTAATATAATTTAGATGTGGTTGGTAAGTAACTGCATAAATATCGTAACTTTTTAACATTTTGTTTGCTTCGTTACTGCAACTGTCATAAATATGAACCAGTTGCCAAGCCTGTTGATCACGTGGTCATAGGGATGCTGCAAAGGTTGTGACTTTTTTTCAGTGCTGCTATAACTTCAGTCACTAAATGAATGGTTGTAAATCGAGGGTGATCTTTATTTATTATTTATTAGATTTTTATCCTGCCACTGTTAATTTATAAGTATTCATGGCGGCAAACATATTGTACTTAATGCTCCTTCCTCCTCCTATTTTCCCCACCCCTGTGAGGGAGTTTGGGCTGAGAGAGAAGGTTCAGACCAAGGTTTCTTTGTATGAGATTCCTGGGATCTGTCCCAAACATTCAGTAGTCAATAAACACTGTGATGCTAAGTAAAGCAGGGAAGTGCAATACGTCCTGAATTCAAAACAGAAAAGTCAGAATTTCTTCTTTCCCTGCATTGCCAACTATGTGGCAGTCACCATCAATCTCAGATGGATCTAAATGGAAATTAGACATGAGCGACAGAATATGCTTCTAATATAACTATATCACAACAAATTGCCTGTTTAATTTCAAAATTTGATAGGCTGGTTACTCATTAGTCTAGGGGGCTCACATCTCCCAAAACATGAATGAGTGATAAAGATTTTGCAGTTTTAAGCAGACAAAACCCTTTTGGCTCTTTTAACTCTTAAACTTCCACTATGAGTTCAAATATTACTTTGTTCCACTGGTGATATGTTTCCAATCAAGCAAGGAGAGAATTTAATCAATCTATTCAGAAGGTCCTCTGGGCATAACCAGGAACCCTTTGGTGCTCCTGGATGGCAATTTTCCCAAAATGGAGAGACCAAAGACCCTCCCGTTCATAGGCCCTTGGGTCAAAGAAGGAAAGAAATGTTTCCCTCCTGCAAAACACCTGATGGTAAATAGCTATTTTGCACATTAACCCTCTTGACTGACGAAGTATTTAAGAGCTGATCTGCTGCTCTTCAAATCAGGAATATTTCCCAAGGGTCTTATATAATATTTAAAAGCCAACCTCCGTGTCTTATTACAGCAGCATACAATGAATGAAAATATGGAATGATTTTGATACATTTTATGCCACTATAATAAAACATGGATGCAAGACAGTTATCAATTAAACCAGCTTTTGCATAAAGCTAAGATGTGCATGTATATGCAGACATGAAAGCATATATGTATAGTATGAATATGTGAATCTGTATATATGGAGGGCAGATTGCAGCACAAATGGAAAAAATGAAATAAAAATCTGGGCGAGAAAGTAGATCTTCTGGGGCTGCAAAGGCAATGAAGAAGGAGCCAAGCAACTCTTCATAGGAAAGGGATTCCCAAACAGGCACAAAAGTTGATCATCATTATCATTTTGGTACTCCAAAGCCATTCTGGAGAAAGCTTGGGAGGCTCCATTGGCTGAGATGGTGGGATTGGCTTCCTAAGAAGCTCAGCGATGAAGGGGCTGAGCAGCCACTGGTCACAGTTACTCACTGGTGCGAGGACATCTCCAGCACAGCGTTTGATGGCACTGGCCTTGTGCCGGTAGGAGCCTTCGTGTGGAGTTTGGCATTGCCTCTTTTTGGCTTCCCGCTGTCGAATCCTTAAGAGTTGCAATTGCTTCTGGCGCCGGTTCAGGACCACTGGGCCATAGAAAAGAGACGTGAGACTGGATGATGGAAACTTAGCTTAAAATCCCGCATGGAACCAGCCTAGCCCAGCCCCGTTCTGGGAGAAAAAGATAGCTTGAAAGAGAAGCTTTGATTCAGAGACTATGGCCTCTGTCTGAAAAAGTTCTGGAATAGGGCAAGGGAAAGATGCAACATTGAGAGATTGTCTTGTCTCCTACTCCTTCCCTCCTCCATCTCCTTCAAGATCAGAAAGGCTAAAAAAATATATATTCTGTTGTTATTATGCTACATAATGCCATATACATTCTTAAGATTCTAAAAATCTCAGCTTCCTTATAGATCAGGAGAAAAGGCAGAAGCAATTATCTTCCCACTCTCTTCCAATTAGCTACATATTAATTTCACCTTTCTCACATAACCTTCCTTTATGCATGCACTCACAGGTAGTCCTCAACTTACGACCACAATTGAGCTCAAAGTGTCTACTGCTAAGCAAGACAGTCAAGTGAGTTTTGTCCCATTTTACAACCTTTCTTGCCACAGTTCAGTGAATCGTTGCAGTTGTTAAGCAAATAATATGGTCGTTAAGTGAATCTGGCTGCTCCCATTGACTTTGCTTATCAGAAACCATCAGGAAAGGTTACTAATGGTGATCAAGTGACACTGCAACCATCATCAATACATGCCAGTTGCCAAGCATCTGAATTTTAATTACATGTCCATGAGGATGTTGCAACAGTTGTAAGCATGAAAAATAGTCATAAGTCTTTTTTTTCCCAGTGCCTTTGTAACTTTGAATGGTCATAAATGAATAGTTGTAATTTGAGGACTATCTGTATCTATTTCACTTTTGTTATATCATGGGCAAGGGCCAGATAACAAACTATGAGTCCATTATAGCATATCATGTTTGCATAATGTGACCAAAGAGCAGCATGTACTGTAGGTGTGTTATGACAAGCCATAAATATACTGTATGTATACATAAAATATAAAAATATATACATACAAATGTACAGGTAGTCCTCGACTTACAACAGTGCATTTAGTGACCATTCAAAGTTGCAACGACGTTGAAAAAAGTGACTTACGACTATTTTTCACATTTATGACCGTTGCAGCATTCCGTCGGTCACATGGCCAAAATTCAGACGCTTGGCAACTGGCCCATATTTATGAGACGACTGCAGTCTCCTGGGGTCACGTGATCTCCTTTTGTGACCTTCTGACAAGCAAAATCAGTGGGGAAGCCAGATTCACTTAACGACCGTGTTACTAATTTAACCACTGCAGCGATCACCTTAACAACGGTGGCAAGGAAGCTCGTAACACAGGGCAAAACTCACTTCATAAATGTCTCGCTTAGCAACCGAAATTTGGGGTTCAATTGTGGTTGTAAGTCGAGGACTGCCTGCAAAGGTGGAGGGATGTATTGAGGGAAACAAATCAAGAGGGAAAGGACAGCAAGACAGAAGCGAGACTCTCTCTCACTCCCTAAGAGCTCCATAATCAGCTAGGCCTACTCCTTCAGGCAGAGGCAAGATTTCCACTCACCGTCTGTGTGGGAGAAGCCTTCGGCGGTCACTTTCCACTGCAGCAGGATGCCCATCAGGGCAAGGGCAGGCCACGTAGCCAGCACTGCCCAGCCGCACCAGCAGAGCAGGGAGGAAGGGGCCAGACGCAGGCGGTCGTAGACGTGGTGGCCCAAAGCCAGGTTCTCCACCGCGTAGTCCAAGCAGAGAGTCAGAACGGCAGCCCCAAACACGGCTGTGGAGACCACCGTGAGGACCTTCTGCCAGCGCAGTGCCAAGACGGCCCCTAAGAGGGACAAACCCAGCAGGGCCCCGGCAGGGACCCACCCGTTGGGCAGTTCGTAAAAAGGCTCGGTGGCTACCAGCCCAGCGGTGGCCACCAGCAAGCCAAGCAGAAGCCCCGTCAGAAACAACCCCACGGAGTGCACCAGCATCGTAACCAAGCCGCACAAGACTCCGATGCCCAGGGCAATGCCAGCGCTGACCTCCAAGCTGAGCTGGGTGTCCAAGATACGCTCCTTGTAGCAAAGCAGAAAGATCACAGCGGAGCCGAAGAGGAGACCAGAGAGAAACATGATGGCCTTGAAACACCGATACCCTATTGACAGGAAAGAGAGAAATAAGAACGACCACGGCAAGTGAACGCAGGCAAACCGTTTTATGAATAGGAGGGCAGGTTAAGAGGGCAACTGAAGAAACACTATGTCCAAAAACTCACGAAGGATCAATTCATCCTCAATAGTATGAAAAATGACCAAAGAAAACCTTTTGTCATAATTATTTAGAACAAGGGTTTCACGCAATTTGTAATGTGGGCTCGCTTGCTATCATTTGTATTATTACAAAGCAATTTTTGGAACTTGATGTTATTTGAAAGATATGAAGGACACTGTGCTCACTGGAGCTTGGTTATTTAGCTCAATGGACGCATGAGTTGAAAAGGGGAAAATGTAATGGATGACTTTAAAACTACCGCCTTTTTTAGTGGTTCTTTTCTGGGCTATGGGTCAAGAGAATAAGAATAAAAGATAATCTTTTACTCTCACTATGCACTCTAAATGAACCACTAGGACTCAGAATGGCTAATTTAAAAAGAAAGATGGTTTTGTTTTTCTTCAAGATGAGAATTAACTCCAATCCTCACAGTGGAAGAAAGGATGAAAAAACTGATGGAGCCTGCAAAGGTGGTTAAATTTTACCGCTTTAATCAAAGAAAACATCTAGTTTTGTTTCTACTGTCCTTGGAAATTCCTTCACAACTTGGTGCTTGGGACAGAAAAAAATAAAAGATTTTTGGGATTTGCTGATTAGGAAAATCTGTTGTTATAGAAATGGCTAGTAAACAAAGTTCGTGAAAGTAAAAAGTTGAAGTTGAACCCTATTATTTTTATTCTATTGCACTGAAAAAAATTGGACACTTTGTCCTTCTTTTCCCCCTACCCCATACTTCTCTTTTCCCCCTTTTCCCTTCTCCATTTCCCTACTATCTTCATTTTCATTTGTTTATTATAAAATTTAACAAAAACTGATGAAAAACCAAATAAAGACTATCTCTTCTACCCCAGCCCATTCTGTGTCTTTCTTGCTTCATTTTTGGTTTGCTATATTAACTAATCTGCATCCATTCCCATGTACTTGTATCTAGCTGCAATTTCTTATGACCATTTTCTGAGAGGTAAAGAATTAGTTGTTCCCACTCTTCTTCTGCTTCCTTTCAAGGTGGATATGAAGCACACTGAAAAGCACGTCTTCCACAGAAGAAAATATCCGTAGCTCAGGGTTGAACTGTGGCCCTTGATGCTCTCAGAGCTTGATTTTTTTTCTTGCAAATGTTTCATGACCCAACTAGGTAACATCATCAGTGCTAGAAGGAAACGGGGTTTGTTCTAGCACCAATGATGTTACTTAGTTGGGTTATAAAACAACTACAAGAAAACAACCAAGCTCACAGAGCCCCAGCAACCCCACACTGTTACTATCAAATCAACAAAACATTTTCAGAAACTGCAAGACAGTCTCCAGTTCACTAAGACATAGCCTAAAGCAGGGATGACAAAACTCGTAGCCAATGGGCTGGATGTGTCATGCACTGACCATTAGCAAAGAGGGGGTGGAGTGGCGATATCCCTTTGACATCCCTGACCTAAAGCTTCCTTTCCTTATGAGAGGAAATCATGGAGAAAGCACAACCTTAAATTCCTTCCCCAGCTGTTAGTGATGCTTGGTGGGAATTCTGGGAGTTGTTGTGCTAACAGGTGTCAGGGAGCAACTCTGCTAACATAGATTCACAGGTTCACTGGCAGGGCAGGAAAGAATAATTTGTGATTGGAAAGATAATACATGAATACTGGAATCAAAAGTTTTGCTTTGTCATCTTCTAAGCTATGGTTATACATCTGATGCCCAACACAGGGAGATCTATCTGATAAGCTAGTTAAAATATTTTGCCAATTACTTGTAATAATGTGTGCATCTCAAGAATATGCCTACAATGCTCCAGAAACTGTAATTCTGAAATTGTTTTGGACCTGGACACAATCAGGCATTTATACATCCAGCTTCTACATATATATAAAAAAGTTTCAGTCAACAGGAAAATATACACCTTGCCTTTCTGAAGCGGTATGCAAACCTTCTGCCTTCCCGCCCTATAGAAATGTATATGTTCGAATCATGCAATCCTTATTACCCAACAAAAATGTCCCCTTCCCCTTTACTCACCAAAACAGCAGTAAGCCACTCCAAAAATGCAGCAGAGGCCACAAACCACACAGGGCACCACTTCATAGTGCCTTTCTGAAAGGAGAGTGCAAGGATCCAAGGCGGGTTCAGTGGGCTCTGCTGCCCCTTGATTAAAACTCCGGGGATCAAGAGTAACAGCAACCGGTAGCAGCAAGGTCGGATCCATGCTCAGGAGCCAGGAAAAAAGCTCAGCTTGCCAGAGCCATCCAAATGGAAAAAGCCACCTAGAGAAAGAATTTTGTTAGAGAGGGAAGAGAATCCTAGAGGGTTCAAATCCACCAAACTCTTCTTCCCAAAGTTGCACAATTAGGACCAAGACCTGGCTGACACATTATATACCACACTGTAAGTTTGATTTGTAATGTAGTCCTCAACTTACAACCATTTATTTAGAGACTGTTCAAAGTTACAACGGCAGTGAAACAACTAATTTATGACCATTTTTCACATGACCATTGCAGCATCCTTGTGGTCATGGAATTAAAATCTGGACACTTGGCAACTGGCTCCTATTTAGGATGGTTGCAGTATCCCAGGGTTATGGGATCGCCTTTTGCAACCTATAAACGATGTCACCGTGTTACTGCAGTGATTTGCTTAACTGTGGCAAGGGAGGTTGTAAAATGGAGCAAAACTCACTTAACGAATGTCTTGCTTAGCAACATAAACTTGGGCCTTAATTGCAGTCATAAGTCAAGGAGTACCCATATTAACTTAGCTTGGTGTGTGAACCCAGTCCCAAATTTTCTTTTAGTTTGTTCAGGTCAAGCGTTCAAGAAAATCTGAATGTGAAGCTGAGGCTTATCTGCTAAGATGCCCCTAAGCCCTGTCCTGCCTGACCCATCACTTTTTCCCTTTCTCCTCTGGTGTCCTGCAACCCTTGCCCTAAAGATTGGTGGATTTTTTTCACCCCACCCATCATTTGACAGTAAACCCAGGAAGTGGACCCTTTTTCTGAATTTTGGTGAGGTCCTTGCTCTAGGACAGGGGTCCCCAAACTAGGCAACTTTAAGACTTGTGGACTTCTGGGAGTTGAAATCCACAAGTCTTAAAGTTGCCAAGTTTGGAGACCTCTGCTCTAGAAGGTGTTTCCTGCTGTGTCCATCATTCTTTCTACCCAATGCCTCTGACAGTCCTAGAAGTGCTCAGGGGAAGCAAAGATGCTGGATGCATCTGGAATTTCCACGGTGGGAATTTTGCTATGAACTGCATTTAGCTGACAAAATGTCAAAAAGGTGAAATGGATATGATGAAGTCACAAGCAATTGCCTTGGCATGAGGCACTTGAAATTATTCTTAATGCTGGTTCTTCCCATCCCTGACAAGGCAAGCTGCATTTCATGTTTCTTTGCCACTTTCGTCTCCCTATCGCCAGCTGGGTATTGGATAACAGCCTTACAAACCAGGGATATCTGGGGCAGAAAGAGAGAAGTGTATGGCTTCTTTACATCCCTAATTCAGTTCCGCTTGGGATTGATAGCTAGTTTTTTTTTTTTTTTTTTAAAGGAGAGGATAACATTGAAAAACAACAGAGGAAAAACAGAAAGGTCAAAATGTCCAGAACTGGAAATTGCCTAGAGTGATTTGGAAGACAATTATATAAATATTTCAAACTAACAAATAAAATTACACCAAAACTTTTATGATGAGGTTTAGCTAAAATGTCAATTCTCCAGCCAAAATCAATGACAAATTATCTAGTTTTCTTCAGAGTATTGCCCAAATGCAGCAATTATTCATGCTTGTATTTCTGGAATTCCCAAGCTCATAGTTAGTCCTCGATTTACAACAGTTTGTTTAGTGACTGTTCAAAATTAAAACAGTGATAAAAAAGTGACATGTTTTTACACTTATGACCATTGCAGTATCCCTGTGGTCACATGATCAAAATCCAGATGCTTGACATATGAACATAACATGAATATAAATATGACTGACTCATATTCACGATGGATGCAGTTTCCTGAGGCCTTTTGTTCCTCTTTTGTAACCTTCTGACAAGCAAAGTCAATGGGGAAGCCAGATTCACTTAACAACCAGGTTACTAACTTTACAACGTCACTTAATAACTACGGCAAGCAAGTTTGTAAAGTGGGGACAAAACTCTCTTAATAACTGTCCTGCTTAGCAATGATAATTTTGGACTCACTTGTGATCTTAAGTTGAGGACTACCTGCAGCAAAAAAGTGGCTGGGAATCCAAGACTCTATGTCCTAAAGCATGAAAGACACAAGATGGGAGATGGCCCCTGTCACCAAAGAAAAGTGCTGGCTAGAGGGGCCATTTGGTCTAGTCCAGTGTGGCTCCTCCTGGGTTCACATGGGCCCAACCGCCTTATTTCTTCATCCCCAATTCCCAAATCCTTCCCTTCTTATTCTCATTGCCCTAGAGTTAAACAGGTCCTCACGAAGCAAGCGTGAATAATCTCACCACTCCAGCTAATATTGACAAAACGCTTCGCTCTGCGGTCCTCTAACCGAATCTGGCAAAGATCGCAGCAAATCCGAGCCAACGTTTATGCATTCAAACAAGAATCTCTCCTCTCATCTCCGTGGAAGTTTATAAGGACATTTAAATTCAACGGCTATTGAAATCTGGTCATCAGCCAGGAGTTAGAAGTCCTATTCCCAGCTCTGTCAGGAAAAGGGGAAGCTTTGTTAATTGGAGCAGAAGGTAAAAGTGGGAGCCAGAACTTCTGGGCTCCCTTCCCAGCTTCAAGGGGGGAGGGTGTCCACCATTGTTCAGATAGGGTCTTATTTAGAGAGGGAGGAAGGCAAGGAAATGTAGGCAATTTAAGACACCCTGTAATTAAGATGTCCATAATCCAGCATGCTATAGCTTCATGGGACCCTTATATGTTATCTTATTTCCTTGCAGGATCATCTCTACTTCTACTCAGCTTTTTCAGCTGACTTCACTTTTACTTAACTATTTACTATCCATGTTTAGCATTTCTAACACTGCTCAAACAATCAGTGCAGACAAACATCAGATCTTCAGCACAGGGAACTTTTGAGGGGGCTATATAAAGATACCCTAATCCTACTTCAGCTGCACTTTTGCAAATAAAAATACTCTGTAAAATAGGGCATCAGACTTTGAGGGGGAGGCAGGTCAATCAAGGAAAAGCAAAAAAGATTTATTTTTTATTTCTTTTTCCATTTTTAAAACAACCCTCTCCCTCAGAAATGCATTTGCACAGAAGCTCTTAGACTTAGAGTAACATCTGTGCAAGATAATCAAATAGTTAAGGCTAGTTTCGAAGTTTTAGAGCTTATATATTTCATATATAACCATAGCAGATTATTCCTGCCTTAAAATTACTTTTTTTTCTCCACAAATACCTATCCATAATCATGCAAGGAAAGAATTTCTAAAGTCTACAAGATTACCCCCAAGCCTGGCAGGATGGCATAAAATAAGTTTTTTTTTAAGCGATTGGCCCCACAAATCACACATTTTTCCTTCCAGGAAAGCAAGCACCTCAGAATCCATGTGAGGATAGCAAAAGATTAAAGTTAATTGAATGAGGAAGAAGACAGTATGAAAGGATAGGAAGCATGAGATTATTTGAAATTAAACTGTGATTCTTACCTAGGAGCCTCAGTTCATTAAGTCAGTACTTAAACCTTCTTTGAGTTGGAAGGCACTGTCTCACACCCATACATCCTCTTTTGGAGAACTTTTAATAGGAGGTCTGGGAAACACATATGTGCCACGTTTCGACCTGCAGCTTCGTCCTACTTTGGCTGCGGGCTTCATGTGCTTGTAAACAAAAAACATCTGCCGAGGTCTCCTTTCCTCCAACCGCGGCTCCTATCCCAGATAGGAGCACGGCGCTGACTTTTAATGGCATGAAATCAAGAGTCCTCCATCTCTTTAAAATGCCACTCGGCTCTTAATGCGCAGCCAGGGAGGAAAAGAAACAGCTGGGAGGATGGGAAGGGATGGATTGTTAGTAAGCAATTCACATCTGGTTTTTAGGGTGTGCAGCGAAGTTTTGCTAAACAAAACACGGAGGCTTTCTTTACAAAGCAACCGTTACCGTAACCACGTTACAAACGGGATTATTTATTAGTAAGAGAAGGTTTCTTACTGTTGGTTTAAAAACACGTCCTTTGGTTCCTTTAAAAGTTTAACTCGAAGAGCGCTTTTCCGCGGAGTCCAGGAGAAGCTCCTTCCACCACTGGCAGGCTCCAAATCCGAGCTCTCCACCTCTTGGAAAGATTCCCCCCACTCTTTCCTCCAGTCACGTGTCCAAGTCCAACTTGGCAAAAGACACCCTACACACACACACACGCACACCCTTCCCCCGAACTCCTTCTCTCCTCCGAACAAGGAGAAGCTCGGACCCTGGCAGGGACAGCAAAGAGGGGAAGGGATCGCCGCTCGTAATAAGAACTACGGGTTGATCAACGGCAGTCAGAACTCGCATCCACATCAACGGAAACCCAAGTATAACCAGGTTGGGGTGGGATGGGGAGAAGGGGGGAGAGGTAGGGGAAACTCCACGCGAAGACTTACCAGTCTGGGGAAAGGTTCCCACCGCCGCGAACAGCCACGATCGCTCGGCAAAAGCAACATTCCCCCACCCCAGAGACTCCACCCCTGCCCGGAGACTCCCAAGATCGGCCGCAAAGAAAAGAACGAGCCCTTCCCCGGAGGGTCGAAAATGTCCCCCACCCCCTCTTATAGTCTACCCACTACCCCTCCCGTGGCAAACTCGGCGAAAGAAGCCGCCGCCGCGACAGCTGAAAAGTGACCTCACGAGGCGGGAAGGAGGGGCCAGCGGAAAAGTTGGCTGGGGGGGGGGGTTGGAAAGTGGCTTGTGGGGAGTGGGGGTGGAAGCGAGGGGTTCGGCGCCTCCTCCTGATTCCTGGGGAGGAAAAGAGACGGAGACGGAGCCAGGCCAGCCTTTCTCTGCTCTTGAGGGGTGGGAGGGAGCCGCTTCTCGGGAGCGATCCGGGGAAGCAGCATCGGTTGGGAAAGGGCGCCCCGAAGCCAGCCGGGCACACCCCTCGGCGACCGAGGTGGTTCCTTCCAGCCGGAGAGAATCGCTCGATTGTTTTGCAAAAAGAAAGGCGCGATTTAAAGCCGGGCGAGATTTGCGTGCGAAGGAGGGGAGGCTTTCTGAGGCGGCGACCGAGCCGTTGCAAGAACGCTGGGAAAGCGGAGCTTGTTAACTTTTCCTCCCCGCGGCGCTCGCCGTCGATTCTGGCTTTCCTGGAGTTGGGGCGGGGAGGGGGCAAAAGGATGCCTGGCCGCCCACCTCAGCTGCGGGCTTCCCTCGGCACTCCAGCCAGAGTCCTGTGGAAGAACCTCGCCCTCGAACGGGAGAGCGCTCAGCCCGACGGCTCCGCATCCGGCCTCGGCTCCAGGAATGCGGCCGGGGAGCTGGCCAGCTGTCGGAGCAGGTGCCTCAAGCCAAGACAGCCTCCGACGCAGGACAAGGGGGTGGCTAGGACTGGAAAGGCCGGAGATGGAGGATGCGGGGATTGCTGGGAGGCTTGAACCCCATTAATGCCGCTGGTCTGATGTTTAAAGGGGATATTGGGCCTCTTTAGATCAGGGGTCTCCCACCTTGGTAACTTTAAGCCTGGTGGACTTCAACTCCCAGAATTCCCCAGCCAGCTGGTTGGGGAATTCTGGGAGTTGAAGTCCACCAGGCTTAAAGTTGCCGAGGTGGGAGACCCCTGCTTTAGATGAACCTCCACACATCAGCCGGCACTTTTTCAGAGGTGGTAAACAATGGTCTCCTTTATCTGTTCATCAAAAGCAAAGGTGGCCACGGTGACTATAGGTAGTCCTCGACTTACAACCATTTGTTTAATGACCGTTCAAAGTTACAGTGGCATCGAAAAAAGTGTCTTGTGACCATTTTCACATTTACAACCTTTGCAGCATCTCCATGGTCATGTGATCAAAATTGGGATGCCTGGCAACTGGCATGTATTTATGACAGTTGCACTGTCCCGGGGTCATGTGATCAACTTTTGTAACCTTCCCAGCCGGCTTCTGACAAGAAAGTCAACTGGGGGGGGAGCCTGATTCGCTTAATGACCAAGTGATTTACTTAACAGCTGCAGGGATTCACTTAACAACTGTGGCAAGAAAGGTTATAAAATGGGGCAAAACGTGCTTCGCAACTGTCACGCTCAGCAATGGAAATGTTGGACTTGGTTGTCATAAGTCGAAGACTACATATATGTGATTCAACAAGAACTCATTTTCCAATTCTGCCATAGGTTTTTCACAAGGACATACAAATAGAACAGAGATGGATGTTCAGTGGCCGCTGAACCAGTGTAAGAAAATATTCAAGATTCTTTCTAGTAAATCTAGAAATCTCTACACAGACACTAACTAATTCCTAGGCATTCTGCCTGGGCTATTCCCTTGATCTTGGGATTGTGGGAAGCCTATGCTTGCTCCATGTCATAGGCCTTTTACAGAATAAAGAGCCATGCCATTAAACAGTAAAAAGAGAGTACAAGAGCAGATGGTCCCAGCCACCCCTGAGCCCAAGGAAACTTCTCTTCTAAGCCCCTCTCACTGCAGGAGAGCCTAAACAGATCATTCTGGCTCAGCTAGTCACAGCACAATCCTGCCCTTTTGTCTCAACATTTCCCTTTTGTACAGTTGATTCCCTGCTCTAATTTTCATCTTCCATGCCTAACATAGGCTGATAATGTTGCTGCCACTTCTGAGACTTGACCAGGCTGTCCTGGCAGTGAGATTTTCTCACTCTTTTCTGAGTTAACTTTTATGGCCACATTTCACCATTGAATTCTTTCCAACACAAAATACTTTATCTATGTATCAATTGCTGAAGTTTGGGAAATTTTGATGCACGTTTGTGTGATAAGCAATGCATAGCTAGAGATTTTAGGAAAAGAACAATCACCGACACTGAGGAGTAAAAGTTTCTCTGCAGTCTTTGGAAAATTTGCTATGAAAACCAAAAGTGTGCCGAAAGGAAATACTGCTCTGCTAATTGAAGGAAAGGGGAACAATGGCTTAACTATTATTTATGTAGGAGATGACCAGGCTGAGCTGGAGGGTGGGATCAAATGCGTCATCAGTCTGGAATCTTTCCACTCCTGCAAGAGACCTAAATCCAGTCCTACCTTGAAGTCCATTGACTGTATCTAACAGCAGTTTGCCTCAACCGTTAGGTCAGGTTCTTGTATATAGATAGCATGGAATAAACTTGAAGAATTTTGAACTAAACTCCTGTTCCTGATTACTTGTGCCTGACAAATTACTAAATAAGCCACAGTTGGCTGGGTCCACATAACACCAACGTTTACATACTTCACTAGCAGAGATTTTGCGTCATGCAGAGCCACTAACAAGCATGGCACATTTTGACTTAGCCTGTTGTTAAAACTTAGCCAAAGCTTTGCTAAATAAAGTGCAATGTTTGGGTTTATTTATAAAATTTATATGCCATCCACTCAGCGAGTACTTGAGTTAAGTGTTCGTACAACATGCTAAGAGGTAAAACCAAACCAATTCTACTGGCTGAAATCACGTGATGTGCTAAGTCATAATTTAAGGGCTTTGCTTGTTACTGCATCCTATAGTTTGCAAATATTTTTTTATAGCTTAGTTCTTATGCAAATGCACCAAATTGGATTAACATGAAATGTGAAGCAATATCAAGCAAAATATGGCTTAGGATAATTTGTGAATACTAGTGTGATGTCTTAGTGCAGCGTGCCAACCCAATAATGTTTACAGATTAATTCTGGAAATTCAGACAGAAGTGCAATGAAATTCAACTAGGATGAAGCCTTGGGCAGCTAGCCATGGGGCTTTCTGAGGGTCTGATGCCAGATCACTACTTTTGCAGATCTCTCTGTCTGGATCTGTCCATAAGAGAAGCAACCACAAATTGCTTTATTTCAAACTTTCTTAGAAGCTCTTTTATTGGTTTTACCTCCTGGCTTCTCATTATCGGCTCCACTACAGCCAAGGCAGGGCTTTTTCATTTCCCACAGCCTCCCTTGTGAGAGAGTTAAAATGTCCAAGCACTAAAAGCTTCTGCAATTCTCTACTCTTGCCTTCCTCTGAAGCAAATTGGATTCTTTCCAGCTTGAGCTTTAGAAACAGAAAAGGCTTTGTGTTGGAAGCAACTCTCACCCAAGGCTCAGAGTTTTAACACTGGCACATGATCCTTGGAGGAGAGTTTGTCCCACAGGAGCTGGATCATCCATGATCAGCTCGCTGCTGCCACTCTTTATTTCCTTCTGGTGCAGCTGATCAGACAATCTATTGGGGTTCTGAATTCTCTCTACAAGAAAGAGGAGAACCATGTGAGATTTGTGTTTCCATAAAGAATTCAGGTGGGCATCCTGCTTAAAACATCAGTGAATGGTACCTTGATTTTATCTGTGACAGCTTCTTCAGCCTTGATCTTCTAGTTCTTTGGGGACAATTCCCAGAATTCTCACCCAACATGGAGGAAGAGTCTTGCTGGCTAGGAATTTTAGAAATTGCAATCCTTATGTGTCTGATCAATGTGAGTCATTCAACTACAATATATTGGGACTGAGAATCTGGAATCATGGGCTATTTGGTTCCAGAAGGGAAGAGCATCCACTGAAGCAAGTGCCACCATAGTATACAATTCCTTCAGGCAATTATCTGATCCCAGGGACTGGCAAGAATCCTGAGTTCTAATAGGTTGATCCATTAAACTAATGCGATTAGTTGTTGAAAGGTCTCATTTTACACCTTTGATGGCAAAATCAAACATTTTGCTGGGACCGGAATCAAGTGTTGTAAATTGTATTCTGGTTGAAGGATGCTTTCCTCTTTGCTGACCAGGAACCTAGATCCCTGAGGTTCTGCACTGTGATCCATATATCCTTCCCTTGTTCAATGGGCATTAGATAAAGAGGTCATTCATATATGACTATACATGCATTCCCAGGGATATGAGATTGACTATGATTGTTGTAATTGTTTTTATGAATTCTCTAGATGGTGATGACAGACCATATGAAAGGGCCTTGTCCTGGTAGTGGGCACTGTGGAACTTAAGAACTTCCTGTGTGTTACATCAAGTAAGACCTAAAGATAGTTTAGTAAGTCCAACAAGATCAGAGTGTCCTCTTTCTGAATACATTTATGAAAGATCTCAGTTTTCCCTTGAAACTTGTAATAATTGATGCAGCAATGCATTATTTAGAATCCAGGATGGTGTCCCAGTCTGTGTACTTCTTGAGAATAATGAAAAAGCATAGTGTGTGAAAACTGACACCACCATTCAATCACCGAGATACTTAAGATGTGATATATAGTTTTCAGGACTATTAAGTATTTGACCAATCTGCATGACCAAAGAAATATGTGAAGATGGAAGGGGTGAAGTACATTGTTGATGGTCTACTCTTGTAAGACAGACTTTGGCTTCTATTTGTCTGATACGAGTCCATAAGTGGATACATTTAATTACTTTCTTGCTCATTCAGAAACTTAGTCACTGTTGTGTCTTCTCCTTTTGTGAGTAGGGGCAAGCATTCCCTCAGACTGGGATTGAAGAGGTCTCTTCTCCATCCTTCCCAGGTGTTCCATTGTCTTCCAAAGATTTCTCTACAAAAATAATAAATGGAATAGCATGATGTCTTCTGCCCTCCTAATTTTAATTTCATTGATTAAATACAGGGCTTTCTTCTGATATTTTGTCTCTTAGTAGTAAGAGAAACTGTCTCTTACTCTAAAATTTCTCTAAACAGCTTTTTCACCTTTGAACGGGTCAGATTTTGACTTCAAATAAACAATTTAGAACCCTCCATTGGGTCACAGACTAGTCTCTAAAATTAAACTTGTGAATGTCATTATTTATTTCCACTTAATTTGATGTTAGAACCTTGGGTGTGTCTTGTTGGATGATCTTCTGACATTCAAAGTGCACAGTTTGTAGAAATTGCCAACAAGCTGCTATAACAGGTTAATATTTTGGTCTTTTTTAAGGATGATCAATATTCTCTATCAAATTTAGGGAGACTGTACAGTAACACGGAAAATGTTCTGAATATACAATACATTGAAACAAATCTAATGTTCTACCAATAGGCAACAACCATTCTAAGGACATGGGTTAAAAGTTGGATTTTGTCTAGATTCTATTAAATTTGCTCCATGTCTTCATCCAGAGTTGGTCACCATGCCTCTAGCTTAGAGGTGGACATTATCTAGGCTAGATGTATTATGATTATGGGTTTTTAGCCATAGACTAGAAGCCCAGGCAAAGACAGATATAGCATGACGTCTTTATGGCTAAGCTATGGCTGTGTAAGTGTAGGGTTATCCTATCCTCTAAGTGCTTGGGGGATTTTCCCCATCCTTGTGTACTATGTCCCTGTGACTAGTCCTGCTCGATGAGCATCCAATGGAGTAAGTTGAAAAGCTCTAAGATTAACTATGAAGAGTTGGTGGTGCTGCATTTGGAGACCTGCCTTAGACTCAAGGGCCAGCTTTGGATTTTTTTAATTATATCTAAATAGTAAAAATATCTCAATGATTGAAATTATGTGCCAGTTGAACTCAGCAAGCTTTACCTCTGAGCATGTATAAGACTGAACAGTTCAACAATGGTTGTGATGATAAGAAAAGTATTTTTTATCAATGTTTATATAAAAGTAACTAATCTGAGGTGTTGTGGCAAACATTTTCTTTGAGTATATTTTATTTCACAAAATAGTGACAGGGCAGTCTAAAGAGATTACTACATTAACAGAGATCAAGAGCAGTCAGTGCAGTAGGAACCAATCTGAGACGGTTACTGGACCAGAGGTTTAGTCTTCCGAGCTGTTGGATTCCTGCTGGAGCCCATCCTCAGGGAACTACTCTCTCTCACCAGAATGTGAGGATGGGCTCCAGCAATGGGTCCGAAAGCTCGGAAGGCTAAACTTCTGATCTCAGTGAGCGACCCAGATTTGATCCTGTAACATTATCCTGGGACACATATATTTGCCTTCATTTGTCAGTGCAGCAGGAAACTAAAAGGAAAAAAGGTGTTTTGGGTAATTTTTAATTTCTGGTTCAGTAAAGCATTTCCCCCCAACCTGATGGCCTTCAAACATGTTGAATTATAATTTCTCTCATTCCCATCCGGAAAAAAATATACTGACTGAGAAGAGATAGGGATTATAGTCTATAATCTGCAATATCTCAAACTGAGAAAGTCTGTCCTAAAATTGATGCTATCCATTTGCAAGTTATTGGTCAGTTAGAAAATCCTGTTTTTTCAAAGCTGTAGAAAATTTTAAAACAACTGTTTGATATACTCTTCAATATGCACATTATTTAAAGGGTAAGTACTGAATTGTATATTCACTGCTTACCCTTTAAATAATGTGCATAGTGTGCATATTGAAGAGTATTGTATATTCAGTGTAATGATTAATCCAGCTGTATCCATGATTCAGCTACATCCAAAATGAGGGATTGAGGAAACCTGTCTGGCAAAATTGAATGAAGTTCCCTCAGGAACTTCCAGGTAGAGTAGCCGGAGGCAAAATGTGTGTCCAAAATGTTATGCCTCACTCCTCACAAGCAGCCGTATTTCTCATTTGCTTTGGTAGACTCCCAAATCTCTGACTGTACATTCCCAGGGAGTTTACACTTCCTCAAATTACAGGACATAGCACTGACCCTGAAAAACAACTCATTCTCCAGATGCCACCATACTAAGCCAGAACATGCCCACGCTAATTTCCTTTGCAATAATGCCCTCTACCAACTGTTGTCTCTCTTGGGTATGAACTGAAGGGGAATTAAAAGGCATGAATTGTCCTCTGCTGGTGAAAATTGGAAATTGGTCTGAAAGGCTTTATTTTAGCATCTGCAGCTTGGAATGTGATGTTTCCTCCTAAGCAACCTTTTGCCTTTCATGATAGTGGCGTTCTCTTTTTAAGACTTGGGTTAATTCAAAACCAACCCAAATTAGAAGATCCTAAACTTTTCAACTGATAGCAAACCTCTAGGCAAGTATCCAAAGGATGTCCCCAGCTGCTTGAATATTTCATGAGAATTAGGCTTGTGTGCCTTAGTCAGGAGACAACTTTTAATTCGCTCCTTAGGCTGGACTTCCATGCTGCACCCACTCGTCGCAGGGAGGCGGAGCCGATACGATCGTTCCGCCCCAGGCGCCTGATGGACCTGGATACGTTCCTGCTGGAGCTTGGGCCGTTTCCCGGTATTTGCACACACGACCCAGTTGAAGACCTGGTGGCCACTTGGGATAGGATGGCGACCAGGGCCCTTGACCGGGTCATGCCCTTGTGGCCTCTGACTTGATGCCGATCCCAATTGGCTCCTTGGTTCTCTGAGGAGCTGAGGGAGATGAAGCACCAGAAAAGATGCCTAGAGAGTGGTTGGAGGACCACCCGCTCCGGGTCTGATCGAACACTATTGCAGTCCCATATTAGGACCTATTTAGTGGCGATAAGGACGGCAAAGCGTTCTCACTTTTCCGCCCTTATTGCGTCTACAGGAAATCGTCCAGCCACCTGTTTTAGGGTGACCCGCTCCCTTTTAGAAGTGGGAGTGTGGGAGAATCCTCTACAGGGGCAGCTGAGAACTTTTCAAATTTTCTGCAGGACAAAATCACTCAGATCCGGGGTGGGTTGGACTCTGACTGGGCACTTCTGGATGGGGGGGGGGCGGAGGCGGAGTTCGGTGAGGTTATTTGGGGAGAGTTTGATTCTGTGACTCTCGAGGATGTGGACAGGATGCTGGGTGGGCTTAATGCCACCACATGTTTACTGGATCCGTGTCCCTCCTGGCTGGTAGTGGCCACTCGAGAGATGACACAAGGTTGGTTCCAGGGCATTATTAATGCTTCCTTGAGTGAGGGGTTTCTGCCTGCCATCTTGAAAGAGGCGGTAGTGAGACCCCTCCTCAAGAAACCGTCCCTGGACCCAACTCTATTATCTAACTATCGTCCGGTCTCCAACCTTTGCTTTATGGCGAAGGCTGTTAAGAGTGTGGTGGCACGACAGCTCCCCCAGCACCTGGATGAAGCTGTCTATTTAGATCCACGCCAATCAGGCTTCAGGCCCGGGTTCAGCACGGAGACGGCATTGGTCGCGTTGGTGAATGATCTCTGGAGGGCCCGGGACAGGGGTTATTCCTCTGTCCTGGTCCTGTTAGACCTCCCAGCGGCTTTTGATACTGTCAACTACAGTATCCTATTGCAGTGGCTGGGGGGGTTGGGAGTGGGAGGCACTGTATTACAGTGGTTTTCCTCCTTCCTCTCCAACTGCTCGCAATTTGTGTTGGCAGGGGGGCAGAGATCAACCCCGAGGCCTCTGATTTGCGGGGTACCTCAGGGGTCGGTGCTCTCGCCCCTTCTGTTCAACATTTATGTGAAGCCGCTGAGTGAGATCATCTGTGGCTTTGGGGTAGAATTTCATCAGTACACTGATGATACTCAGTTGTACATCTCTACCCCAGGCCACCCCGACAAAGCCGTGGAAGTGATGACCCGGTGCCTGGAGGCTGTGTGGGGTTGGATGGAGCGGAACAGGCTTCAGCTCAATCCAGCCAAGACCAAGTGGCTGTGCTTTCCAGCACCCCGATACAGCCAGCTAACTCCATCGCTGGCCGTGGGGGGGGGGGAAATTCTTGCCCCCACGGAGAGGGCGCGCAATCTGGGTGTCCTCCTGGACGTACGGCTGTCGTTAGAAGACCACATAGCGGCTGTCGCCAGGGGGGCTTTTTGTCAGGTCCGCAGGATCTACCAGTTGCGACCCTTTCTGGATCAGGATGCACTTCACACAGTCACATCCGCCCTCGTCATCTCCCGCCTAGACTATGCTAATGCTCTCTACATGGGGCTCCCCTTGAAGAGGACCCGGAGGCTCCATTTGGTGCAGAATGCGGCCGCATGGGTGGTTTTGGGGGCTTCTCGGAGCTCCCATGTCACACCACTTTTGCGCAAGCTTCATTGGCTCCCGGTAGCCTTCTGGTGCGATTCAAGGTGTTAGTGATCACCTTTAAAGCGCTCCATGGCTTGGGACCTGGGTACTTACAGGACCGCCTACTGCCACCATCGGCCTCCCATCGGCCAGTGTGCTCCCATAGGGTGGGCCTCCTTGAGGTGCCGCCGGCTGGATGGCTGGCGACCCCGAGGGTGCGGGCCTTCTCTCTGGGAGCACCCTCCCTCTGAAATGAATTGCCCTCGGAGATGAGGACCATCCCTGACCTTTTGACCTTGCAGCGTGCGTCGAAAACCCACCTTTTCCATCAAGCTGGTCTGGTCTAAGAGTTCCTTGCAGGGTTTTAATTGGTTTTAAACGGTTTTTAGTTCTTATATTCTTAAATTTTTGATTGCTTTTATCTATTAGCTATCTTATTTAATCCTTTTAACTGTTTTTAAATATTATATTTTTCATGGTGTTTTTATCTGGCTGTATACCGCCCCGAGTCCCGTTGGGAGAGGGGGCAGTATTAAAAGTTCAATAAAAGTAAAAGTAAAGTAAAGAACCTGCCTTGTGAGGTATCTCCTACTAGGTCAAAGCCTCAGGCAGCCACTGAGTAATGATTCAAGAAAACTTCAGTTATCATTGTGTCTCTCAACTGGGATCCAGCAAAAGATGAATCAATTAAAGGTGATTTAATGACAATTAGCAATAGGAAAAATGCTATAGAAGTTTGAGAAAAATCAGTGAAGTTATTCTGAATGTAGTGGATTTAGGAATTATACAATAATAGGTACATTAATGTATGTGCCTAAATGACCTTGGACCAGTTACTCTCTCAGCCCAAACCTCACAAGGTTATTGTTGTGGGGAAAATATGAGGAAAGGACATTAAGGTATGTTTGCTGCCTTGAGTTATTTATAAATAGTAAAGAGATAAAACTCTAATAAATAAAATAGAATTGATGCTTAATGTATGTTTCCTGTTTCCTCCTTCCCTTGAAGCAAAATGTCATGAATTTCAGTCCAAAATTCTTCTTTATCTTCACTGTATAACTGAATATCAGATCTTATCTGATAATTTTGGTGGGTACGTATGCCTTTCAAGATGTAATTTTGTGAATGATCTACCTGAAACTCAGCATCTGCTTTTGCTGATTGAATAGAGGTCTTTTCTTGCAGTTATAATCCATTTTATCTGTGGAGATTCTCAGTGACCCTGGTCAGTGACCCAAAGGTGCTTTTTCAAGAGGCAATTGGACTTTCTGGTTTTTCTTTGAAAAAGTTTCGCTTCTCATCCAAAAGAAATGAAACGTCTTCAAAGAAAAACCAGAAAATCCAGTTGCCTCTTGAAAAAGCACCTTTGGATATAATCAATTTTATTTCTTTGGTATCCATCCAGTGATGTCTGTTTGTCTGCCCATCTTTTAGGTTGTTGAAAAATACTACTTGCTATTTAAATTTCCTCATCAGAACTTTGTTAAATAGTCTAGCTTCATTTGGGCAGCAAAGCCAAACTTACCCATTGTTCCAGATTTTTTTTTGTTTCACTTTAAACACTCTACTCTTCCATAATCAACATAACATCTTTTGTGATGCTTGGGGGGGAAATTTTGAATATGGGATAGACTTAGAAAAATGGCAGAAATTATGGTCTCGAAACTATAAAATGATAATGTCAACAGCATATAAAGAGAATTTGTATGTTTTACAGGTGGCATTTACCCCCAGCAAGAATAGCAAGGATGTTCAAGAATAAATCGGAGCAATGTTGGAAATGTCATCAGATACGTGGATCGTACTACCATATGTGGTAGATGTGTGTGGAAGCCAAAAAATATTGGACTAAAATTCATACATGGCTGGAAAAAAATGACAAAACAGCATATAGACTTGAAACCAGAGATATTTTTATTGGGTATCTTACCTGAGGGATACAGTAGAGAATTGTCTTATTTGATTATAAAAGTTTTAACAGCAGCTAGAATTGTATTTGCTAAAAATCGGAAAAGTGAAAAAATTCTGATAAAAAAAGTGGTTAAGAAAATAATGGAATGTGCAGAAATGAGTAAATTGACATTAGAAATTAGAGAGCAAGAAGAGAAACAATATTATAAAATATGGGATTTATTTTATCAATGGCTAGATAAGAAAATGGGGAAATAAAATACATTACAATATAAATACAATAGTAAAGGTAAGACAATGTAATATTATTGATTATAATGATTATAATGGAATGTATAGATTTTGTAAATGAGTTTTGCTCAAAAAGGATGATGTGAATTTATAATTATAGTCTAATAAGGAGATAGTAGTAATATAATATGCATAGCTGATTTATATAATATGAAGTTTAATCTAAACAAGAAGAGATAGACTGTTGATATTGTGCACAAGAGATATGTACCAACTGACACACTGTATATAATGGAAAGATGTTTTTTGATGTTTTATGTTTGTATTTGTTAATGTTTGTTGTCAAAATAAATAAAATTTTTTGGAAAAAATCCCATCTTTTGTGGTGTTATGTTGGCAAGGTGTGACAAGTTGCCTAGAGCTTTCTGCTTCCTCTGCAGCTATAATTAGAGCATGGATAAAATAGAAAACATTTTGGTTGTACATCAGTTGCCCCTACTCCTAGATTGGAATGGCTTGCTCTCAGTCAGTCTGGATTATTGTAATGAATTCTACATGGGAATTCTACATGCCCTTGAAGATACACATGTAGAATGCAGTAGTGTGGGATATTAATAGTGCTACTTATTCAGCACTATACCACTGCTCCACAAACTGCATTAGTTTCAACTGTGCTTCCAGGTGCAATTCAATGGTAGCCACCTTTAAAGTCTTTCAGAACTTGGGAAGTTATTTATGGGATTATCTCTTACTGGTTGTTCCTAGCTGTCCTAAAATAGGACAGCTGTCACATCCATCTGCAGGAGGAGAATTGGTTGATTGTCAGCGGGCAGGGTCCAGAAGGAAAGTCTTTTCTGCTGTGGTGCCTACCTTTTGGAGTATCGTATCTTTGAGATCAGGTTAGTCCCAACAATGCTAGCCTTTCTCAAGGTCTTGAAAACCAAGGACCCCAAGATTTAACCCTGAACTAGAAATATTCTCCTTCATTGGGATCACGAAATTGCCCGAGTCGAGCTCGATTCGAAAGGACGGCGTGTTACCCCTCTGATCAACCCTCTCGGTATCAAAGCGACGCAAGTGACTTTCCAACGTCTTATTCCCACTGCAGCCTCCTCCCGTCCGATTCCCTCCAGGACTACGGCTCCCATTATCCTACTCCAAGCACTGATCAAGGAGGGTTACAGGCAAACGCTAGCCAGCTCCAGGAAAAGACCCCGTGACCTGCGGGCGGCAACTAGCGCTTGACACCCGGGCACGCGAGAGGAGAACCGCGCGCCTGAAAACTGGGGTTCGCGTGGGAGTGAGCGTGGGGGGGGGGGGGGGGGGGGGGCCGCTGAAAAAGAGCGGAATGAAAAGCCGATTCGGAGCAGGCCCCACCGGCCGTGACGCGCCAATCGCGTGACTTCGAAAGCTTCCTTTGACCCGGAAGTGGAAAGTTGGAGGGCGGCGTTTCGCGAGGCGGGCGGAAGGCGGAAGCGGAGGTTTGCCCGAGAGAGAGTGAGGGGGCAGTCAGATGGAGGAAGAGGAGTGGCGGTGGGACCCCCCTTCTTGTTGCTAGGTAACAGGACCAGGTAACGTCCCCTCTCGGCTTCTTCCTGGTGGCTCTTGCGCCCCCGGTTGGGAGATCCCTATTCACCCTCCCCCTTCGCCGCCGCCACCTCAGTATGGAGCAGCTTTCCACTTGTTTCCTTTCCCCACTTCCAGCCCTGAAAGTGGGTCTCGGAGTTCTGTTTCCGTGATCGGTTAATATCGGGATGGCGGGCTGAGAAAGAAACAACCTTCCAGCTAGGGGCAAGTAGTCCGTTGTATTTGAGGTACGATCTGTTTTTCACTCTCCCGGGTTGTCTTTACAGGATGGCTACAAGATGGCTATAACTTAACCTTCATCGAAGCCCCAGTAATTCCGGAGCACGAAAACACCATGGAACACCTCAGGCCTGGGACTGGAGCTTTGGGTAATCCCCAGCTAGAGTTTCCTGCTTTGGGCAAGACTCTTCTGAGCCTTTGCAGCTTTTGTGATGCAGGATGCAGGAAGCAAAATGTTCACTCCAAAAAAGTATTGCTGTTGCAAAGCATCTCCTGGCTAAGAAGAGCTCTTGAGTCTTCAGAGGGCTGAGGTTTTAAGTCAGGAGAAAGGTGCGATGGAGACAAAAATGCTTTGGAATGGCAGTTGCGATCGCGAGAATGGCAGCTTGCACTTTACTGACTATAAAAGTCCCAGGAATGAAACTGGCTCCTGTAACTGTCCGAGAGAGATGTCCGATCTTTCTGCAGCTTATTCGGAGGAAGGGAATGACTTATGTGGCTTCAGTTGTCAGCACTGGCATTCAGGATTCAAGGAGAAGGACCCATCTACGCTGCTGTTAGGCCAAGAAGCAGATGTTGAAGATGGCCTGGCTACAAAAATCAAGGAAGAAATCCCTGATTGCACTCGAGCTCCTAGCGGAAGAAAAGTTGCCCGACAACAAAGACAACGCTCTACTCCTAAAGACAAAGGAGATGGTCACTTTGTACCCTCTGGGGGGAAACACAGACAGACTAGGAAGAGGAGTGATGGTGGGCATCATCACGTCCAAGCTGAGTTGCTGAAGCACCTGGAGAGTCTGGCCTCGTTCTGCGTTTCTTGTTTCAGACTGTTCATCAGTGTAATTGTACAGGTCACCCTCCGGTGTGGTGAGGGGGTGGAAGCTGGTGGGAAGATGCTGTACTCTTGCTGCTGCTTCAGCCTGCATGATTTAAACACCATTCAAACTGACATGCAGGCTTGGATCCAGCGTGGAAGGATAGGGTGTCGAAAATTGACCCGACAACTAGCCTCATGGTTGTCGTTAACTTACCGCTTGCTTAAGATGCTCTGTGCTATTCTCTTCCTGGTGCTTATGCTTCTCCTGGGTAGTATACGACTCTGCTGGAAGGTTTCCAAATCAGTCCTACTCAATATTCTGAGTAGAATGACTCATACTAGCTATGGAGCCTGGCTTCTTGCAGCTATTGATTTCCCTCAAATTGGGGTCCTCTTCAGAGAATGCAGGATTTTCAAATGGATGGCAAGTCTGCTGCTTAAGTGGCATGCTGTCCTTTGGATGTCCAAAGGATTAAGGACCACCCAGTCAGGGAGCACTGCTCAGAATGATTCCCCTGGTGGATCCGGACCATTCCAGCCTAGCGAAGAGGTGGCACGTTTGCTGGCTATGGCGCATACCCCTGAAGAAGAGCTCAATCCTTTTCAGGTGTTGGGCTTAGATGCAACAGCTTCCGATGTTGAATTGAAGAGAGCCTATCGGCACTTGGCAGTACTGGTGAGCATGTCTTTTGAACCAAACAGGTTGACTGGTGATTGGAAGTATGTGTGTTTTTGATGAGAGGGCCTCTGCTTAAAAAAGGTGGCATTCCTTTCCCTCCCTTTCCTTGTATTACCGTAGCAAATAATTGTGACAAGAATTCAGCTCCTCCTCCTCCAAGGATTGAGAATATTGGTGGGAATGGTTAAAGACAGTACTAGGAGAGAACTCCTTTCTTGTCTGATTGACATAGTCCAACATTTTCAGGGTGGGGGGAAGAGATGTGGAATATCATGAAGTCTTTCATATACAATTGATTAATCTTCACTTACCACTTGCATATTGACTTACTGTATACTACTTGAGGGAACATAGACTTTCGTTAATTCCAACAAGTAAAAGAATTGACAAATACAATTATCTATAGCAGCAAGGTTGATCAAGATAACTGTGACAAATAGTTTTTCTCATTTGCCTTCTTGGCTATTAAGGGAACAGGATGTGTGGAAACTTGGTTCAACTTATCTTCCTGTCTGGAGATGCTGAGGATTGCAGTTCATTTCTTGGCTTGTAAAATTCCAGCCTGAATCTTCAAGGTGTATTGAATGAAAAACCCATTTTTGTTTTTCTCCATCTTTCCTGGCATGAGGAAAGAGAAGGATAAATGAGCTGCTATACTACACCAAGGAAGATTGCAGACTCTGCTTCTGGAATTTGCTAATCTCTCCCTACTGAAAAACTGCTTTTGCCAAAAAAATAATAACAATAAAGCTGTCATTTTTTGTTGCTGGCTGTTGTAAGGGAAGAGCTTAATTGACAAAGAACCTTTCTACTTGAACTTCTGAGTAGAAATGTCCCTGTACAAGGAATCAGTATCTGTAAATGAAGTCTACTTGCTTTATTTTGGCTTTGTGGCCTGTATGTCACATGAGAGTAAAAGTGCCAGCTTTACTTTCCAGGATGACTGTTAGGATTATTGGTAATACATTGCGTATATTTGTCTCAGATGTTTTTAAAAGGGCGTGTCTAACTTCTTTGGGGGTTTGGGATGGGGTGTTACACAGGTTCACCCAGACAAGAATGAGCACCCTCAGGCAGAGGAGGCATTCAAGGTACTGCGAGCAGCCTGGGATATTGTCAGCAATCCAGAGAAGAGGAAAGAATATGAAATGTGAGTCAGCTGAAACCTATTTGAGCTTCTTTCACTCCTAGTCAGAACCATATAGCTATACGAAGTTTGATCTGCAGACCAGGACAATGTGAAGAGGCCAGTTTTCAAAGAGATTTCTAAATTTAAGGGGACAGAGAATAGATTTGAAAACTTGAGCATCAACGTTGTCAGGTAGCAACACTTATTGAAAATACTGGATGTTTTTCATTACTTCCCTGAGGTTTTTTTTTTTTTGTCTTCAATGGAAATGCTGATTATAATCCCTGAAAATATATTTCCCACAAGCATCCTACATATCACCCAGGCAAACCTATCTAAGTCTTCCTGTGAAAGTTAATTGAGCTTGAGTCCCTTGGATCTGTTTATTATAATCTTTATTATTCATTATTCATTCAAGAACAAGAATAAAATTGACAAGGGTTGCTTGTCCTGTTCTCTGGTCCTTGTTTCATTTTTACATTTGAACTCATTTCAATTTGATGTAAAAACAAGATTTTGGTAATGGCTCTTCCCATATCCCACCCCCTAGAAAAATCTGATCATTCCCTTGTTTGTATGAACAATAAGTATCTGAACCATAGAAGAAAAATATTACAGAAATTATAATAAGGTACTAGAAATCATAGCATCCAAATTATCTTCTTTGGTTAAAGGCCTTGTAGGAAAGAAAACCCAGGAGATAAGAGAGCCCACAAATTTAAAGGTCAGATACTAGATAATATTCTGCCCTGACTCTCAGAACTACTAAATTACTTTAGTTATCAGCCTAAGTTTTTCTTTTTCTTAAATATTTTCCTTGGGAGCTGATTTTTAAAACCTTTTTGTTCAAGATAAAAATACAACATGAAACAGAAGTTAGAAAGCCAAGAAGGAGAAAAAGAGAAGTGCCAAGGCCAAGAAAAAAGTTGTGACTTCCCACTTTCTTTAGTGCAATAGAATACAGGAAAAAAAAATACTTAAATCTTTTGTTCTGCACTTCTCAACCTTTCAAGCCATTTCTAAAACAGCAAAATCATTCTAATCAACGCTAGCCAGAGGATCTTTGTCCCCTACAGCTTGAAGCTAATCATAGGCTGAAGTCTCCTTCAAGTTAAGCTTGATTACTTGTCAGCATAGAGATACCATGTAGTTTTCATGGTCCAAGTACAGAAGTGGTGTCCCATTGCTATGAATGTTTTTTTTTTCCCAATTTTCCAGTTTAGTTTTTATTCCTGGTGCTCCCTGATGGTCTCCAGACCAAGGAATAATTACGCCAAGATCAGCCTAGAACTATTTGGAAATTACTCTTGACCATCTTTAGGTCTTACAAGGGACCTAAAGTTCAGGAACTCTTATATAAGTCACTTTTTGGGCACATCCAAATGTGTAGTGCATGCCTGCACAAAAAAATCCTGTTGTTTTGGAACTCCTTGTCTGAGGTCAGGCAAATGTAAATCAGGGCTTGTGTAACCTGGGTGCTCTCTGTAGGTTGAAATGGCTTTGATTTCCAGTACATATGCACACTGCTCCAACCATAGTCAAGCTTGGTGTAACTGATGCTCCCTTTTAAATTCACTTTTTCTTTCAGAAAGCGCATGGCAGAGACAGAGCTGACAAAGTCCATGAATGATTTCCTTTCCAAGCTTCAGGATGATCTGAAGGAAGTCATGAACACAATGAAGTGTAACAAGTGCCAAGGGAAGCACAAGTAAGTGGCCAGTTGTCATTATCTCTTCACTGGGGCAACAGGAGGATGTCAGCCAGGCTATATAAGCAGCAGGATCCTGACTTTGCAGAGTCTCCATTCTTTTCTTTAATTTGTGTACGGGAGAAACTACAATCAAGCCTGGTTCCTTCTTAGGGTAGTGACAACACCAAAGTTTCTATTCTCTTAAAGGATAATAGTGTGGAATATTTTTTCCTGAGCTGGCTTAAATCAATAGTCTAGTTTTTAGTTGAGGTGTCAAAGACTCTAAAAGACTGAGAGACGGATAATCCTTGACTTACAAGTTACAACCATTTGTTGAGTAACAGTTCAAAATTACAATGGCACTGAAAAAAGTGACTTGCAACTGGTTCTCACACTTACAACTGTTGAAGTATCCCCATGAGCAAGTGATTAAAGGTTTTGGAGAACACCAGAATGTTTTCTCCAAAATCTTCACATGAAAGATTCCCCTGCAAGCAAAAATCTAATATCTCGAGACCTTAAACTTTCCTTTATTTATTTTTTTAAAAAACCACAGGCACTAGCTGGATAAGTTAATGGGCAGAAGTCTATAACGTATTTATGATAGTATGTATATTTGATAGCTAGACGAATATATGCTGTAAGTTCAAAATTGGGAAATGCTTGATTATCAGTACCCAACTGTCATATGCAACAAGTGTTCAGTTATAACTCAGCTACTTACTAATTTTGTTGGCCATAGGATTCAATTCCCATATTTTCATTTCCTACTGGTCCTGTGTCCCTTTCTAAAATATTTGCTTTAGAAAAGCTTCAGTGCTTATAAATCTTTATTATCCATGCATAGATATTATTTGGACAACCAGGGAGTTGGACTGGAAGTCCTCCAAGATCGCTTGCAACTCTGTTACTCTGTTATTTACATTTCTCCTGAAATTAAATGCACATGCTGGTGCACGCATGCACTGGAAACCATGGGATGCTGTAATATAATGAACATACTTGGTATTTTCTAACCTCTGAAATTCTTTGCTGCAGGAGATTTGAGATGGATCGTGACCCATTAGAAGGCCGATACTGTGCAGAATGTAGTAAATTTCATGCAGCTGAGGAAGGTGACTTCTGGGCAGAATCTAGCATGCTGGGATTGAAGATCACATACTTTGCCATGATGGATGGGAAGGTTTATGACATCACAGGTAATTGAATTAACACTCTGTGACAATGGAAAGTGGAAACACAAAGTGAAATTCAATGTGGTTCTTGTTCTTATTTTTTCTGGTAGTCTGTTGTCTGTATGTATGTACTCAGAGAGCAGGGTAAATTAGGATAACTTCACATTTATGCAGACTGTGAATAGCATGCATATATATTTGTGTTCTTTCCAGTAACCACATCCATGTACCTGGCAATAGTGATCCAATAAAGGATTACAGAGCAATGAAAAAGGAGAATGGCGTCTGTTAAGAAACCTAGCCGAACAGAAAAGTATGCTTATACAAAAAATGTATACATTTTTTGTATAAGCAGTATACAAATGTATACTGCATACACAATGAAGCCTTAACAAGGGGCTTCTTTGGGAAGGGGAGAGAAAGATTAGGTTGATGAAGGACATCTTGACCCAATAAAAAACAGAAATACCTTGGTATGAAAACTTTCAGGCAGGTGGGAGCTGGAGGGGGGGAAGAATTTCTGATCAGTAAAGGGATGTTGGGTTATAATGGCATAGCTTGATAAAAATATTAAACCTGTATGTGGCTGCTATGGAAAAGGCAAATGTGATGCTGTGGGCATCAGGAAATTAGCCAAGTAGTACCTTTGTGCCTTCATACAAATCAATGGTACAATTACACTCAAAAGTACATTGTGTTATATTTCAGCTCATGACTAGTTTTAACCAATGAACTTTGCTTCCAAAGATGTAGCGATGGCCACCAATATGGAAGCTTTCAAAGAAGTGAAGTAGTAGGAGAGTATCATTGAGAGGAGGAGGAAAAGGGAGGACTGTGTTTACCTGGGAGATGAGAGAAGATAGCAGGGAGAGAGTAGTTGCACTAAAGAGAGTGAGCAGCTAGCAGGAGAAGTGAGGTGAAGTAGAGACACTGAGGATTCTAGCTTTTGTTTCCCTATGAGCTTAATTCTACAGCTGTTTTTCTGTTTCCCAGCCCACCCAAAAATATTTTGATCCCATTAACAGCAGAACATACGCAACTGAACTCTTTTGAGAAATAGCCAAGATAGAAGTGTTTATTTAGATAGAACCCACATTGGCTTTAAACATACTTTTAGAAAATAGTCTCTTTCAGAGGATCAGGCAAATGAATGGAAGATAAGACTGTCAATGGCCAATGTCCTATTTGGGAACTTCTCTCTGTTAACCGATTGGCCCCTTTGGAAACAGAAGATGGAATTCAGATCTGAGCCAGAAAGCTGTTCTTTTTCCCACTTAAACACCCAGAAAACCTATGCTATGAAAACAGAAGAGATTGCATTGTTTTCTTCTAAGAAGGGAATCCTATTTTTAATATCAAAACTAAATTATTAGCCCTTAAGAGTGCTGTGTGAGTGATAAACCATCCTACTGCAAAAGCTGAGAAATGGTGTCTAGGAAGAAAAATGATATTTTTAAGGACATTCCTGTCTGTTTTGTGCAGTAGATCCAGGCCAGGAACTGATAGCTGATTTTTTTCTTCTTCTGGTGTGCAGAATGGGCTGGCTGCCAGCGAGTGGGAATCTCTCCAGATACGCATCGAGTTCCTTATCACATCTCTTTTGGATCAAGAGGCTCTGGAGGACGTCAGAGGTTAGTGTGGAATTATGTTGTTGGTTTCTTTTTAAGAAATGGTTGGTTCTTGTTGAGAACTGAAATCTCAACAAGTTTACGGTATGTATCTCATGTAGGCTGACTCTCATTCAGTTTGTGGAGAGATCTGCTTGAGCTGGTTTTTCCATTTGTACAGGCCCATGTCAATATATTTGACCTAGTGGTTAAGGCACCAGGCTAGAAACTGAGACACCACGAATTCCAGTCCCACCTTAGTCATGAAATCCAGCTGGGTGACCTCGGGCCAGTCAGTCCCTCTCAGCCCAACCCATCTCACAGGGAAAGGAGAAAATAGGAGGAGGAAGGATCATTAGATATGTTTGCCACCTTGAGTTGTTTTATTAAAAAATAATAAAGGCAGAATATTTAAATCAATAATCCACAATTAGCCTTGCAGTAGTATTTGTGTTAAACACAAACATGCAGCCCTGTACCTGATCGATTGTTAATTCTAAACTAGCTTTCTTTTGTAACTTTCTCGGGTCTCATTTTCCTCCTTTTTTAAGAGAGTCAGAACAGGAGAATTTTCACTACAGAGGCCAGATTTTGTCTTGTCTCTTTATACTTTTGCATGAGCGACCTTTATACTTAAATCAATAAGCTGATAAGAGAGTGAAACTCAGTTTATATAGCTTATATTCCTGGGGCTTAAAGCAGTACCCTGGAAAAAGAGTGTGGAATAGCCCTGTGTGTGATAGAATTATAAAGATGAGAAAAACCATGTTACTGAGAGTGAGTTGGGCGGCATATAAATTTTCTTAAATAAATAAATACAATTTAGTATTTATAAAGGGCTTCCGAAAATAGATTCCTTTTCTTCCCAGAACGAATAGTTACAAATTCCGAAGTTTGCCTTCCGCTATATAGTTTAGCATAAAGCCGAACATATATCTTTGCTATAATCCAGTTTGGGATCTGATGATGTATTTGTTCTCTCCATCTGTTCTTCCTCCCCCACCCCAAAATAAAGAGCTGCTTCAGACAGTAGCCCGGCTTCTGCTGCAGAACTCCAGGACTTCTTCAACCGTATCTTCCAAGGGAATCCTGGGCAGATGCCAAACGGGAACTTTTTCGGCACCCCCCAACCCCCAGCCCCTGGGAATGCGTCAACGCCTCCTGCCTCTTCTTCAAAAGTCGACAGTAGCTTCCAGAAGGGCGATTCGAAGCAAAAACGGCGGAAAAAAGTGCGACGCCCCTTTCAGCGCTAAGGACCTGACTGAATGGGAGGGAAATCTCCCTGATTTTTTCATCAGGTAGCAAAAGGGCTGTTTTAAACATTGAAAAAAAGTATTCTTGATAAGAGATAAGCCTCCAGGCTTCTCTGGACACATTTATAACCCTCTAATTTCCAGCTGAAACAAAATATTCTCCTGTGCAGTCGTTAATACGGATCCTGTGATACCAAAGAACTCCTTTGGATATTTTCCTGAAAGCACTTAATGAAACTAAGGTGTGGACAATATTGAGCCTTTAAGCATCCAATCATATGCGTTTATAATTGTCTAGCGCTCTTTCTCGGGTGGGGCTACAGCTTCCACCAGTTCTTTTAGTTGATTGTTACTCTTGTCCAGAAAAAAAAAAAGGCTGGGCCTGGAAATCTCTTTTGTTTCATTCCAAGGCTTTGAAGAAAAATTAAAAGGTAGAGGATGGCTTAGCGTTCGGGAGAGGCGTGGGTTGCCTGCGATAACTTTTAGAGAGTGGCAGAAAAAGAGAGGCCCTATTCAGCAACTCTCTTCTTATCCCGTTCTGGGTGTTCTGCCTCTAGATTAAATGGTGAGAGGAAAGCTACTCCCTGCCTGGAATTTCCTTGTGTAACATGTTAATTAATAGCTTGCCATGCAAAGGAATTCATCCGGATTAATACTTTTAGTAAAAGGCCAGGGGAGACTGAGATGCACCCCAGTTACTTATTGCTCAGGATTATGCCAAGTAAGCTTCTTCTTTACGGAGACCCGAATGTTGCCCAATTCCATTGCAAGACTACTGAGAGGAGGTGTTTTGCACTACCAAGCGATTAAAGAGCTCCTAGCTCTGGAGGTAAAATAACTGTTGTGTTCCCGATGTCTTAAGGTGCTTGGTTTGCTCTTCCTGGATACTAGCAAGTACATGCTGTCTCTCTATGGTGGCCTAAGAAGACTCTGGTCACATCAGTTACGACATGGGTATGTTAGGTGACAATTTTAGCACGGATGGCTAGCCCTACAATTGCTCAACCTCTTTTATAGAAGGTTACTTTTTTAAAAGTTCAAATTTGTATGTATATACATATATTTAATACAATGTGTATTATCCTTTCTATAAATACGTATCAATGCCTTGGAGAGGCTGGCCTACAGTTTCATTCTTAGCCCATGCACTGTTGCACACTGTCCTCAATCATATCTCTGAGGAATTTAACCTTTCAAGATGTTATTTAGCGCTTCCTTTTATTGATGAAACAGCTAGGTATTCAGTACTACCCACTTAGTCCTGCGTGTTCCCAGAAACCCCATTGAGGGGGTGTTAGGGTGCAAAGCCTATGGTTTTCCCATCCCTGCCACAAGTACTTTCTCACTGTTCTGCCTAGAGCAATCGATCATGTGGGCAGTATATTGGTTTGCTTCTCCTTTGCATTGTGAAATCATAACAAATCCTGCTAGATCAGCCCAGTTGGGAGGCCTTACCTGACTTTCTTGTCAATAAAGGAGAATATAGCTCAGGGTTGAAATGAAGGGGCGCGGGGGTGTCGTTGGTGCTCTCTGATCTTGCTTGTTTTCTTGCAGATGTTTCATTACCCAAACTAGGTAACATCACCAATGCTGGTAAAGAATGTTATTTGCTGTCAGTTTATATTCTGGTGTCTTGCCTGTCTGGGTGGGTGGGAGCGGTCTTAAAGAGTCTTTGTTTGGGCTGTTTACTGGTGGCTGTGTGGCAGTTTCTTGATTGGGGTATTGCTTACTTGATTGTTGGTCTGAAGTTGAAGTTGAAGCCCCCACCCACACAGACAGAGCAAGCCACCAGAATTTGAACTGACAGCAAACAGCACTCCTATTAGCACTGATGATGTTACGTAGTTTGGGTGAATGAAACGTCTACAAGAAAACGAGCAAGCTCGGAGGGCACCAATTTGCTCTGTTAATGATGGAGTCGCATCTGTTGAACCTAGTTAATGCTGACTTTCCCCATTCATTTTGCTCTTTTGTGGCCTGCGTGGAGGGATATATTACTTACAGCATCTATATGGGTCCCTGACTCAAACAAAGTGATTCAGGATGGCCTGTATAAGGTCAGCCACCAAGAGAAGCCAACGTAGTACACTGAAAGTCAACCAAAACATAAGACGTCAACCGGGCTGAAATATAAAGGTAGTTCTCAACAACACGTTATTTAAGTGACTGTTCGAATTTAACAACAGCGCTGAAAAAAACGACGTACACTGCATGACCATTTTTCACACAACCGTTGCAGCCTCCTCATAGTCACGTGATCAGTATTCAGATGCTTGCCAACTGATTCATATTTATGACGGTTGCGGTGTCCCAGGGTCATGCGATCTCCTTTTGCCACCACCTGCCAAGCAAAGTCAGTGGGGAAGCCAGTTTTCACTGAACAGCCGGGTTACTAACTTAACGACTGCAGTGATTCACTCAACAAACATGGCAAGAAAGGTTGTAAAATGGGGCAAAACTCACTAAACACACATTTCACTTAGCAACAAAAATGTTGGGCTCAATTGGGGTCATACATCGAGGACTACCTGTACTGCAAACCAGCAATCGGGACACCATTCATGCTGGAAGGAAGCCTGAAAATACTTGGAAGGAAGGGCCAATTATTGACTGGATTTTAGACTGGTTTTTCAAAGACCTGCCAGTTCAGGTATTAAAATCAAGTATTAGAGGGCAGATTGTTTCAAATGACAGGGACTGCCACCAAAAAGTCATTCCTCCAAGATCCCGTGAGGTGAGTATTGCCTCAGTGAGAGGACTGGGCGTATGCCCCCTCTACTAGGGCAGGTGGAATGGGCAGATAGTCTATGGAAGGACTCAGTACTGCAAATAACCCTGTCCTGTGCCATGTGGAGCCTTAGAGATGGATAAGCAGCACATTGACCTTATCCCAGAAGTCTATTGGGAGCCAGTGCATCTCACAGAGATGCCACATGGATATAAGGAGGAACATCCATAACTAATTATCAACGCTGCTGGATTCTGGATCAATTCAAACATCTGGATGGCATCTCCATATAAAGTGTGTTGCAAAGATGACAAAAGGCATGAATGATAGAGCAAGACCCTTCAGTCCAGGAACAGAAGCAATTGGCACACAAGTCAAAATGGCGCTCTGGCATGCACACATGCACATGCATTCCGGTTTGGGCACTCGATGCCGAAAAGTTTCACCATCATTGTTCTACAGGAATCAGAGAATCCATTAGCAAAGGCAAGAGGGCATTCCATCAAGAATGTGGAAGAGAGACAGGCAGATAGACAGACAGACAGAGATACACAGAGAGAGAGGAAACCAGTATGAGTCACAGGGTATGAGTGGCAGGTCTAGTACCAGCCTGATGCTGTCCTGACCCAACAAGAACCACTACTGCTAGGCAAGGAGAAACAACACACACACACACACAAATTGTGCCGATGACTTAACCGCAACGCTGAAAGATTTATGCATTTGCAGAAGTCTAAAGAATGCTAGAATTGCAGTTACGCAAAATTGCATGCCTATATAGAGGTCTGCTTTCTAATTATCAGTTGCAGATACAAAAAAAATGAGGATAATGATACATGATCGTATATAGTCTATCAGCTACCGTTGAACTATTAACAATACGAATTGGTTGTAGCTCTTTTTCACTCTTATTTGGCAGAGTGGAATTCAACAGTTTCCCTTGAAAGAGTATAATAAAGGTGCCCATTCTTTTCTCCCTGCCCTGCCTGGCATCCAGGAACAGCACGTGGCTTAATGCAACGTGAGAATGGGCAGTTAGCTAATTTTTCTCCCTAGGGCAAAACTCTGTATAGATCGGCAAACAATTTTCTTTCCAATTAAGGAAGGGAGGAAAAATAGTCATGTATGCAGCAATTGCTTTCTCCTATTCGTTTTTAGAATTGCATACATCCTGAATGAATGGATCCAGCAGCAAATGATTTGCTTTTTTCCTGGAAGTTAGCTTGCATTAGGAAACAAAGTAAATACGTTTTTTTTATTTAGCAGCTGTTTTGCTTTATCCCTAACCTAATTCAACCCATTCTGAATTTTTTAAATTAAAAATATAAACTGTCAGTCACACAATATGCTTCAGTACCACAGTTATTTCTTGTTTATTTAGTAAGTAGATGGTTTTGATATGTGCACACCACTGAGTTTCCAGAAGGTGGTGCTCTAAAACTATGACAGCATGGCAAAAGAAAACTGCAGGGTAAGTGATGGGTAAGTCCAAGCAAATGTTTAAAAACGTCTGTTAAGTTTATGCATGTTTTAAGTAATAAATATTCTGCCTCAGTGTGATGCTCCCAACAAAACCTAACAAATATCCTTTATTAATGTGACACAAAAATGAACTAAAATACCAGAAAGCCAATAATAGAGTGGCAGCATCACCTGATAAACATTTGCATTTCGATTTACCTCAGAACAGAGGCATCCTTGGACTATTTTTTATTCAAACCTTAAACTTTAGAAAGACTGTGAGCATCTGTGCATATTGCACTTAGGGATATGCTATCATTTGTGTAGAGTCAAAATACCCTTACTTAAAGACATTTCAATGGAATTTTTATTGATGAGCATGACCCTGAACAAAAGCTTACTCTGTGTGCGTGTGTGTCTAGAGAAGGGATTGAAGACAGTGGTGGTGATAGTCGTAGTGGTGCCAAGTGACAGCAACATCAGGAAGAAGGAGTATGAGAAGCTGGAGAAAAACCAGGGCCTGAAAGAAGACCTGGAGAAGATGTGGAAAGTAAAGGCCAAAGGGGTCCCAGGGGTGGTAGGAGCACTTGGGGCTGTGACTCCTAAGCTAGGAAAATGGTTCCAACAGATCCCATCCCAGTAACAACATCAGAGCTCTCTGGCCATAAGAGTGCTAGGAATACCTAAGATACTGCACAGCATCCTCAAACTCCCAGGCTTCTGGTAGAGGATCCCAGATTGACAAAGAAAGTGCAAGATGGGACTTTGTTTTAAAGCTAAATGTGCATCATGGGGTGGAGGGAGAAGAAACAAGACTCACCCATTTGAGGATCTTGTTTGAACATGGCTAATATCCAGGTAAGTGATTGTAGCATGTACAGTTTTAACACTTTTTAGCTGAAGGGCCAATGGACAAACTACGAGATCCGGGCTGCAAAAATCCAGACAAGCAGTCAGATTGCAGCAGCATTAGTCTTCCCGTCACAAAGTGGTGATTCAGATTTCTTCAGCCTATATCTGACAGTTATAATATTAGAGACACATACATGTAACAGAATAATAATTTTATTATTGCAAATAATACCCAAAGTCTTTTAAGGCTTTCTATATAGCTTTTATTTTTGATCAGCATAGCTGGAGAAAAAATTGTATTGGACAAAAATAACAATAATTAAAATGGTAAAGCTGTTTGGTATCTGTTAAAGCTAACCTGAGCTGAGCATATAACAAAAATGGTAATTTCAGATCAACAAAGGCAAGAAATGGAGGGCATTGCTCTGCAGCCCATCCAGAAGAGAGGCAAGTAGCATAGTTAGAAAAAGCCCTTTGCTGCTTCCACCTAACCATGTTTTTATTTTGAATGAACAGATGATGGGGACAAATTTGATTTTAAAAAAACATTAGGGGGAATCTAATAAAGCCACCTTGTGTAATCCTATAGGAAACCTAAAATTCACCTAGGTTGTGCCTTCCCATGCTGCTCATGTCAATCTGGAGCATGGAAGTGGAGCTCTTGATAGAGGGTGACCCTGATCCTCTTACTTCCCTTTTCCCCCCAGATAACTTTCCTCATCTCATGCAAACCCATGCCTCGGACTATTCTGTTTTAGGAATTATCCAGAGGTGGTATTCAGCAGGTTCTGACCAGTTCTGGAGAACCGGTAGCGGAAATTTTGAGTAGTTCGGAGAACCGGCAAATATCACCTCTGACTGGAGATTTTACAGTATCCTTCCCCTGCCATGCCCACCAAGCCACACCCACAGAACCGGTAGTAAAAAAATTTGAATCCCACCACTGGAATTATCTAGTGATAGAATCATATTATGTTGGCAAAGTAGATACCTGAATATGTTCCATTTTCTCTCCTGCATCTGATGTTACAAGATGAAAGTAAGGGAGGAATTAAGTATGGGATTATTGTATGTGCATGCAGACACAGGCACACACACATAGATATATATACTAAATCCATTATTACCTTTGGCTTCCAGGGTAGATTTCCCACTTTTCCTACAGGCAGATGTTCCAATATTGGAGAAGTACCTCTTCAGATAGGTTTGAATGGGAAAAGCATTCTTGTAATTGTTGGCATTCAAAAGCCTTAGTGCACTTTTGAAGCAGGAGAAGTCGCAATTCCACCCCCACTCCCATTTAGTTACTGAAATAACGGGCATTTATGGATGCTGATCCGAAAGGCTGCAAAGCCCACTCTGTTTCCCATTAATTTTTCCCATTAATTCCGACTTTAGGAGAAAAGTTGTGAGATTAACAGTATTTAGCAAACAAAGATAGTCAGCCTACACACACTTTTAACTTGAGAAACTTTATTCTTATGGAAAGTAAAGAAGGAACAGGGGAGCAAAGAGTGGAAATATATAACACAATCAGCATTATACAATAAAATAGTCTACTTTGCTCCTATTTAGGGTACCAGCCAGCTGCACTCCTGTCAAGCTGTTTGATTCTCACCTTTCTTTCCCCATCTTCTCATTTTGTCTTTTAGTTCTTTCTGTTCACACTTAGTGTGCCAGGAATGTGCTCGGTCCCCAGTAATTGTTTCTTAATCCCCTTTTTTCTCCCTACTTGTGCATACCTTGGGGTTCCCTGAACCCTGCTATGAGTGTCCTTTTGACCCTTGTGCATAGTTCAAATGCTACCGGATCCTATTCCCTCTTTGATTGATAGATCCCTTCTTTGGAACCTTCATTGAAACTTTCTTGGCTCTTGTTATTCTCTTGAACTGGCTCTCTCTGGAGGCCAGGGCAGGGGTGGCATTGATTTGGGAGGAGGGATCCTCTGATTCCTCCCCAAAGTTTTACCCATGCTCCTATATGTCCTCTGTTCTCTGGAAAGTGCCCATGGAGGTGTTACATCTTCTCAGTTATTCCATGACTCTCTTACTAGGTATGGTAAGTAATAACAATGCTTATCTATAAACAGTTGAACAAAAACAATAACTAAATATCACCATAACATTATGCACCAATGCCTGGAACACTTCAGCCAATCATCTTAGCAAAATGTCTCCAGTTATGTAAGTTTTATATTTTATAGATGCTATTGTTTGAGCCATACTAAGAATGTGATTGAAACTGGATCAGAACTGCTTAGCTCTAGTATGTTAAAGATGGTTAACGATGATGATGATGATGATGTAAGTTTTAAATGAAAAGCGGTTTTCACAGGTGCAGAGTTCTAAGTTATTCACTAACATTTCTATAGCTGATTAACTTGATTTAATTAAACTTCATATAAGTGGATAAACAACAAGACCATCCAAAAATTTTGAAATGAGGGTGCCATCATCAGCTTACATTAAGGATAGCCAACTTGTCATCAGAACTGTATAAAACTTAGGTTCCCCCCTCCTCTCCCTCCCTCCCCCCCTCCCCCCCTTTCTCTCATTGGGGGTCATTCATAGATTCAAATCATTTTGGCACTCAAAAGTTTCTTCAGTCAGCTTCAGCAAAGGTCTTATCTTAGAAAGGCACACTTGACTTACTACTCTGTGTGCATGTGGGACATAAGGTTGCCCCTTAAAACAATTGGGAAACTCCATTTAGCATCGAGTTCCATATGTTCAGTTCCTTAAAGTAACAATCAGGCTTTTCCATAAGCCTGGAAAAGGGAGAAGGGGTCATAAAAGGGGGAAGGGACTGAGATAGAATGAATGTAGCATTTAATTTCAACCAAAATTCTATCAACTGCAAACTTTATCAACCCCAGAAGATGTGGCCCTTGGTAGACATATGCATGCTCACCCTGACCTGAATGGGTTCAAAAGGAAACCTTTCTCATGTACTTATCCATGCATTAAGAAAATGGCAGAGAAGGCGTTTCTCCATACTATACTGTGGAGATATTATTCATTTACACATATATTTCATCTATAAAGATAGGATCCTTTCTATGATAATGCCTTCACTCAAACATGGTCTTTGCAGGAAATGAGCTTGGCACCAATATGAATGATTTATGGAAATTGGTTGAATGTCATGAGATATTCAGGAACATTTTGCTAGCAAAGACATTGTGATGCAGTCTTCTTTTGAGATTGATCCTCCATAGTGGCATTTAGCTTTAGCCTCATCTCAAATCTGTTTATGGAGTGCTATCTAGAGATTTACTTCTCTCATGCCCTGCCAGATTTCCAGCCAAATGTTTCCAGTCCTTTGTTCCTGGGGAATCCTATACAGCTGTAATCTTAGATTGGAAATTTGCACACAAACAGTACAGACTGGAAATTTACACAAAATGGTATGTATTTGGGAGAGTTTCATGCTTAAATGTTGCCTCTCCGCTTCACCATTGGATATTTCATGCTAATCATGAGTTGGATAGGAATGTCTGTCTTTGTTATCTTTGAGGAACATGTAATTCTTCAAGCATTGAAGTCCTTCAAGCCATTGCTCCAATTGGTTCCCAATAACAGAACGAGACAGAACTGTTATTTGTCGCCACCACATTATTCTCTGAATGACATTTTAGTTCAGGATATGCATAATTACATTCATTTGAAATTCATCTCCACTTTGGTCTAGTGGTTAAGGTTCTAGGCTAGAAACTAGGAGATTGTGAACTCTAGTTTCTCTTTAGGCATAAAAACCAGGTGGGTGACTTTGGGCCAGTCACTCTTTTTCAGCACAACAACCTCACATGGCTGTTGTTGTGGGGAAAATAGGAAGATGAAGGAGTATTATCTATGTTTGCTGCCTTGAGTTATTTATACAAATAATAAAGGCAGTATAAAAATAAATAATTAAATAAAGAACACAGATGCTGCGCTAACTGTAAGATCACCTATATTCTAACTAATTGGAAGACAAGGCATCTCTCCACCACTCCTACCTCCTCACTGGGGCAAGAAGCCTCCTTATGAACGCTTGTGTCTGTGTATTAATAGAAGGACTCTTGTTTAGATTGGAAAGTTTAAGTTAGCTTTCTTTTTTTCCTTTCCTTTCTTTTCCTTTCCTTCTCCCTCCCTCCTTTTCCCTCTCCCTCTCTCCCTTCCCTCCTCTGTGTGTGTGTTGATTTTTCTCCAGTTAGATACCAAGGGATTATTTTACTGCTCTCCATTCTAGGATCTGGCTTTGTAGCAGGAGTCAGCACTGTGTAGGATTCAAATGTTCTCTTTAACTGCTTAACTAATATTAATTTTTCTCTCATTCTCATGTTCCTTTGACTGGTATCACTCTGTATCTCTGTTCTCTGTCCCTTGGCATGACACTTAGTTATGGCATGCAAGTGCATTCTCCTTTCCGGTTAGCAAACCTGAACTCTCTGCTAAAATTTGTTTTATTACTGTTTTATCATGGTGCTATACTCATCAGTTCTTTTCTTTCTATAAGCACTTGCATCCAGTACAGGCAGTCCTTGACTTACAACAGTCCGTTTAGTGATCATACAAAGTTGCAACGGCACTGAAAAAAGTGATGACCGTTTTTCACCCTCATGACTGTTGCAGCATCTCCCATGGGTCACATGATCGAAATTCAGATGTTTGGCAACTGGTTCGTATTTATGACGCTTGCAGTGTCCCGGGGTCACGTGATCCCCTTTTGAGACCTTCTGTCAAGCAAAGTCAAGTGGGGAAGCCAGATTCACTTAACAGCCACGTGACTTAACTACAGGGATTCACTTAACAACTGTGGCAAGAAAGGTTGTAAAATGGGGCAAAACTTAACAAATTTCTCACTTAACAGCAAAAAATTGGGCTCGATTGTGTTCATAAGTTGAGAACAGCCTGTAAAGGGTTTGGGCTATTGTAACATGATGCCCTCTTTTAAAAGATGGAGACTGGAGAGTTCCAAGCTGGCATGAATCCCAGGGGTGGGATTCAATTTTTTTAACAACCGGTTCTGTGGGCGTGGCTTAGTTGGTAGGCATGGCTTGGTGATCATGTTATTGGCTGGGTGTGGCCAACTCAATATTACTCACATTGAGGCACGCATCTCCTCGCCTGGCCACTCATGACTGTGGGGATGCTACAACAGTCGTAAGTGTGAAAAACGGTCATAAGTAACTTTTTTCAGTGCCATTGTAACTTTGAATGGTCACTCCACACAAGCAAAGTACCAGCAAAGGAGGGAAAAAAACTCCAGAGATGTTCCTGAGACAGGAAGTCTAGTCCTGCCAAGAATGTAATAAGGGTTAACGGAGAGGCAATTTCTGTAAGCAACACCAGAATGTTTCCTTCCTGCCTTCCTTACAGGATTAGGCCAGTAATTTCTTCTAACAACCGGTTCTCCAAACTGCTTAGAATGTTAACAACCGGTTCTAGCAAATAGGTGCGAACTAGTAGAATCCCACCCCTGGATCACCCTATGCTTTTAGATGTACCTGTGAGATACACAATCATGGAAGGGTTCACATATAACTGACTATACAGAGCTAGAAAGAGAACAAATATTCATAGTTATGAGCGAGGCAATATTGGCTGTGGAAGCAACTACCTCATCTGAAGGCTGAACAAGAAGCAACGGATGGAAACTAATCAAAGAGAGGACCAACCTAGAAATAAGGAGAAATTTCCTGATAATTAGAACAATTAATCAGTGGACCGGCTTTCCTCCAGAAGTTGTGGGTGCTGAATCAGTAGAGGTTTTTAAGAAGAGATTGGATACCAGTTGTCTGAAATGATATACTGTCTCCTGTTTGAGCAGAGGCTTGGACTAAAAGACCTCCAGGGTCCCTTTCAACTCTGTTATTCTGTGATTTTCTTCTCAAAAGCATACATTCTGCTTCCTGCCTCTAACTTAACTGTCCTATCAAGTCCCAAGCAAAACTAAAACTAAAAATAACATCTGTCTATGCAAGTTACTTCATGTCTCTGCTTAAAGGAATTTAAGAAAAAGAAGGGGACGAAATTATGGTGGGTATTGCCATCTATCCACCCCAAGCTAGATTTCTACCTATGGGTCAGGCACAAAATAGCAATGTTCTTTACAGGGATTTTTTTTAATTTGGGGGGGAAAAACCAAGTGGGCTAATTCTAGTGTACCCCTATCCCATTTCTACCCCAAAGCAGAAACACAACAGGACCAGTAGTGGAAAAGATTGGAAGTCAACCTCCTGTCTCAACCTTCCCTCTCAGAAACCACAGGAGTCTATATCTACCTCCTACCTTTGGTCTATCTTCTAGGGTCTTTTCCATTATCTGGCAACTTTACCCTAATATGTGAGAGAATTTGAGTTCCCACAAGCTGTGCATTTGTGAGCAAGTAAAAGAGTGGAATGATTAAAAAGTGATAGTCTCCTATAGTCCATCCTTGCTCCTGTAGCTTTAAGACGCATGGATAGGAAAACCAGCCTCTCCTCATTTGTGATGAGATAGATCCATCTCACAGGGGATAAGTAAAATCAAACTTTCTTTTTAAAACATAAAGGGAAAACACACGCTATTTGAAAAGAAAAGGTGGGAAAGAGGGCTGCTCAAATCTCATATTAATCCATGTTAGTATGCTAATTTCCTTACAGTGTCTGAAAGTAATACTTTCCAATATTTCTGTATTTGGTGGAGTATATATGTAGAGTGGTGTGATTTTACTAGTGTAACTTTGGCGTGAAGGTTAGAAAAATAAGAGCAAGGAACCAGGTCCAACTTGTAATTACAGTAGTTGCCAGCTTGTTAGATGGCTTCCTTTTCAGGAAAGGGAAAAAGATTATACAAGAAGTTCTTGACCTATGACTCTAATGCAGCCCGCAGTGATATTTATTAGGCAGGTCCCCACATGACTGCCCCCTCTGATGCTACAACTTTTTTTTTGCAAACACCACAGTTGTAAAGTGAATGCTGAGGTTGTTAAGCAAACACTAGTCATTAAGCAAACCCATTGTTCCCTATGGAGCTTTTTTTTTTTGCTGGAAATCAGAAGTAATCACCTGTTTCTGGCAAAAACATTGTAAATCATGATCATGTGACAGCAGAACATTGCCAACATTAGTAAATACAGGCTGATTGCTGAGTGCCCAAATGCGGTCACATGATTATGGTGGGAGGGGCATCTGTCAGAACTTCAAATCCAAATCATAAATAGCTTTTTCAGGTCCATTGTAACTCTGACCAGTCATAAGTCAAGGACTATGTATATTTTTTTGCTGTGCTTTAGAAGTTAAATGTTTTGCTGGCTTTTTCAGTTCTTTATTATCTTTAGTACTATTTTTATTACATTACTTTTAATAGCTCTTATTGCTGTGATTATAAACCCCTGTAAAGGACGTGGATTCGGTAACCTACCCTGTAAAATAAATAATCAAACAAAAGCACAAAATTATAAGACAGGGATGGGCACTATATAGTTATTAATATTCAGAAGTACTTGGTGATATTAAAATCTCTCATCGTAGGCCTGGAACCATCAGATTAATTGCTTTCATGTCAAAGTCAGCAATTTTACACCATCTTCTACTCTTCCTGCCAGCACCAACCTATCAGCCCTTAAAAAATAACGATTCATTCCCAATATACTCTTTTCCTAAACTAATAGTATATGAAAAACACTTGGCAGCAGCACTTTCCCTGATGCTCACCATCCTTACCAGGGAGTACTAAAAACTCACAGCTTGAAGCCCCAGGCAAATTCACAGCCTCACAACCCCTGGATGCAGACCCTCCCAACAGTTCCTACCAAACAGAAATTTTAATACGACAGAAGGCAAACATCATTAAATACTTCCTGGTTTTCAAACAATTCTGAGCCTGAAATCGTTTTTTTTTTTTTAATGCTGATCCAACCCAATTCGGAGAAGGGTGTCTGCAGGCTCTCGATCCAAAAAAAGGTTGCTGACTCCTGTCATAGGGCAGCTCTGGAGATGGATGAGGAGAAATTTTCCTATGACCCCACCGACTCTTTGTTAAAGCTCACAAAATTCTTCTCTACAGCAGGGAGTCAAGAATAACAGCCACAGAACAGAGTTCCTGGACTGAAGAGTGAGATGTCCCAGTATAAGATGAATTAGTGCTATAACAGCCATTTTGGCACTCAGGCTAAGAGCTCAGGGGTTTCAAAAGTGGGTTGCTACATTTTAGGGCCTGACAGGATTATGTCAGACCAGGAATTCCCTCCTGCTTTATACTATTTTTGTACTATTTCCCAAATTTGGAATTAGACTTCCAGTTCAGGCAGCCACAATCTATTACCAGTACTACTAGTAAACATTTCATCTGCTTGCAATGATCATCTACCAAAATGCCCAAGTTGGGATTAGCTTGATTTCACAAGTTCACCAGGCGGCTTTCGTTTGTGCTGCCATAGTAGCCTGTGTTCTTTGCAATGAAATAAAATCTAACTGGTGCTAATAACGTCCTTATATAGTTCCTGGAAGGGAGACTTTAAGGAGACAAGAGTGTAGACAGAAATCTACACAGTATGAGGATTTCCCATAAAATTGCATCTATAAAAGCATTTTATCCCTCATTTCCTTTACCACAATTTGTTATAAAATAGTTCTTCCTTTATAGGCTGTTTTTATGGCTGAACACATTGGTTTAATCAGCTTTTGTTGATTCTTCTTTTATATAAATTTCATATATGTCAGTAGTAAGCAATATATAAGTTTCAGTCTCTAGGCAGTTATAAACATGGGAGAGAGAGAGAGAGGGAGAGAGAGAGAGAGAATCAAATGACAAAACCTTCGAGACTAACTAGTTTTCACAAAGTTCCAAAAGGTTGCGAGAATGTAGGTTTTTACTTGGGGGTCATACAGCTCTGGGAGAAATGAGCTGCTAAGACAATGTCTATTTCCAGTTCTACTTGATTGATGGAAACCTTCAAGGGTCATTCTCTATTCCTTCAAACAGGATAGGCAGAATTTAACCAGGATAAGTGGTGGAGCTTTAGAGGGCTTTAAAGGCTATTCAATAACCAGCCCTTGGGATTGCACTTGAAAACTTACTGGCAGCCAGTGCTGATCCTGAAGCAGAGATATCCAAGGCTGCTGAGAGATCCAGCAGGAGAGGAATGTCTGTGCTCATTCCATAGAGGTCTCATCAAAGGTCACACATGAAGGTAACCAATGTGATTCCAGTCCCCTGTTCAGGCCTGAAACCTGGCTGCCATAGGTCCAGCGACCAGTTTCTGCCAGGGCCCTTCGTTGTCACTGCTGCCTTCCCACTTCCTTCCCTACAAGGGTGAGGTTAGATATAGGATGAGAGTTGTCCAGGAATAGTGGAGCCAGCATAGGCCTCTTGAAGAAAGAGCAGCCAATATCCCTTATAAGGGTGCTGACATCTCCCAGCCCTGTAAAAAGATGTTTACTTTTGCTAGATGGTCCCCTCCCTGGTTGTTTTAACCAACTAGGAGGGCCAGGGATCAAGAGCACAACTGTGGAGCTGAAATCGCAAAGGGCCCTGCCCATTTCCTCAGAACCCCCAGGCTTTAGAAGATCAAACCATTTGGAGAGCATTTGGTTGGGAAGGGAATGCTGATATGACACAGAAAAAATACATGAAGGAGGTAAATGATGTCAGTTAGCTTTTTTTCTTTTGCTGATATGTTTTCTGTGCTTTAACTAAAGTATGGAAGATTAAAAAATCAAGAGGGAATAAATTTTTAAAATCAACAGAGGTTTGCTACTTTAAAATGGTTTTTATTTTTATTGATTTATTTATATTCCACCTTTATTATTTTTAAAAGTAACTCAAGGCAGCAAACATATTTGACACAATTCTTCTTCCTATTTTCCCTACAACAACAACCCTGTGGGTTGGCCTGAGAGAGAGTGTTTGGCCCAAAGTCACCCAGCTGGCTTTCCTGGCTAAGCCGGGACACTGTTTCACTCTCCTGCCCAATATTTTTAATAGCCAAATTTTTATAGAAGGACAGCATGATTTGATTAGGCCAAAGACGCCTATAAACCCAACATCCTCCTATAATGGGACAGGAGGGATATGGCTTTCCCCTCACTTTTCATCTCCTTCCAAACATGGAGGTTTAGGATTCAGGAAGCTAAGTTTGTGCCATTACAGATTTTTGGTAGGGAATCCAATCATTTTAACTGTGTGAAAAAAAATATTTTCTTGCATCTTTTGATCAGGAGACTATTAGCCATTTAACAGGGCAAGCCAAATATAAAAGAATACTATATATATATATATATATATATATATATATATATATATATATATATATATATATATATATATATATATATATATACTTTGTATTATATATATAAAGAGAGAACAAGAATATCACAGCTGGGATTGAAGCTGGAGTTCCTGTTTTAATACAGTTTAAAAATCAGTGTGTATATAATAATACACTATTGTAATCAGCTTTTGACTTAAACAAAGCAAAACAGCAAATAAGCTACACTTCCTCTCTGCGTAGCTAAGTTTCTACCTATCCGTCTTATAACTTCAGTAGCTTACATCCTGCCCCCACTCTGAAGATTATATGGCAGCCCCTTAAGAAGAAGTACCTGGGGGAGGATGGGGAAAACTAATCTAATTAGCATGAGAAGGAAAGGCCATTTGTCTAATTTTAAAACAGAATCTCATGATAGGCCAACAAAGAGTTGTCTTAGAGAAAGGGAAGCCATATTGCAGATAGCAGAAAATGATTCAAGCAAGCAAATCACTGCAGAGAGATAACCCCTATTTGAACCCAAATAACATCTGGCTCCCCCGCATTTGACAATTCCTAATATGGATGAAACTGGTAATGTGGTGCCTCCTGGTGGCCAATGTAACTGAAAATACCACAGGAGAGAGATATATATAGAGTGGTGTATGGAAGTCAGGTAAAACTTCATATACAAAATGTAACATCTGTATTTCTCTGCTTTGTCAAGTTAAGGAAAGTGGACTTTACTGTATATACTATTTGATAGAATCTGTATCTTCCTTCTTGCAATACTGCTCATCACCTGTATCTGCATAGCTCCAAAAATTAAAGTACTCTAGACTCATCTAGAGTACAATGGACCAAGGGTTCAATTCCAAGTAGAGGATTTGAACCCTACATAACATCACCCAGCTATCTACTTCTGACCTGCCCGATAACAGAGAAACTGGTAATGTAGACTGATTAGGAGTATCAAACTGGATTTCATTGAGGGCTGCATCAGCATTGTGTTTGACTTCGGGGGGCCGGGTGGGCATGGCCAGCTTGATGTCACTTATGTCAGAGGCGCCTGTGATGGCCCAAGTGCTCTGCCAACGAAAACGGTCTCCCAAGCTTCATTTTCAGCTGCAATGGCTCCTGCAACCTTCTGCCAAGCTCCATTTTCACTAGCAGAGGCACTGCAGGCCACTCCTTCACTGTTCTAAGATCTAAGCACCCTATGGGCTGGATCCGAACCCCAGACCTTGAATTTGACAACCCTGCTCTTGATGGTTGATGTGACCTATTTGGCAAAGATCCATTTGAATGCTTAGGTAGACACTTCCAGTGTACAAGATTTCTATACTTCTGATCATTATTGCAAAGCAAAGTTATTCTGTGTTATTTTGGGATAGGATAGGACAGGACCTTGGAAGTCTTCTAGTCCAGCCCTCTGCTCAAGCAGGAGAATCTATACAATCTCAGACAAGTGACTGACTGTCCAATCTCTTCTTAAAAACCTCCAGTGATGGAGCGCCTACGATTTCTGGAGGCAAGCTGTTCCACTGGTTAATTGTCCTTATTGTCAGGAAGTTTCTCCTTAATTCCAAGTTGCTGGATTCCAGGTTGTTCAGGGTTCATACGGGCAAACGTGTCATCTGCTCATGTAGCATCTCTTAGTGTAATATGTATGTGGATTGTAAGGCAATTGAAATGTTTTATCTAACCTGATAAAGTTCAACGACTGCAGGTCAAATTTCCCTCATCTCACAGTAGTGATAAAATGACGGTCATATTCTGTGAACTAGCTCTTCACTCCTTTTTGACTGGATGAAAGCCAATGTATAAACAGATAGTGTGACACTTTATTTCCCATTCTTAGAGTTTATTCCAGATTTATTTATTTATTGGCAGATTCCATACACTGTTTTGAGAGACAGTTTGTTGTAGTGGATAAAGGTGCTAAACTAGGAGTCCTGCTTAGATCAGTTGGGGGACCTTGGATCAGTCATACTCTTAGTCCTAGGAAGAAGGGCAATGGGAAAATATTTTCAAAAATGTGGCCAAGAACATTAGCAGGGACTAGCCCAGGCTAAGAGCCATCACTGATAACAGCAGCATTGTTTTAAACTATGATTTGCTAATAAACCACTTGATTGTGTTTATATATTGTTCAGAATTATTAACTATGATTTGCAACCAGCGTTGGTTGGTACACATAGCTTGTTAAACCAAAGACAATGTAAATACATTAGGATTGACATAGTTATTCACTATGATCTACAATCCAACTATGCTTGTGGATAATGAGTCATGCCTATTAATGGTCTTCAATGTATTTATATCACCAAATGCATCTAGTCAATTTGTTGGATTTAGATGAGATGTGCACTTTCATGTAGTTTGTGCCTTAGATTCATCCCATTCTATAATATGAAGAATCCAAAGCAGCTTATAAAAAGAAAAAATATTTTAAAAGTATTAGCAGAATAATAGAGTTGGAAGGGACCTTGAAGGTGTTCTAGTCTAATCCCCTGCTCCAACAGAAGATCCTGTACCTTGATTTCATTGAGGGCCGCATCAGGATTGTGTTTGACCTTGGGGGCTGGGGTTGGCTGGCGTGGGCATGGCCATCTTGATATCATTTGTGTTGGGGGTGTCTGTGGTGGCCCAAGCGCTTTGCCAGCAAAAATGGGCTCCTAAACTCCATTTTCGGCCATGACAGCCTCCTGCAGCCCTCTGCCAGGACAAACAGAGCTCAGGGAGGGGTGCATATGCCCCCCGAGTTCTGTTTGTGCAAGCAGAGGGCTGCAGGAGGCCGTCGCAGCTGAAAATGGAACCTGGGAGCCTCCTGAGTTCCATTTTGCCTGGCAGAGGCACTGTGGGCTAGTCCTTTGCTGTTTTCAGGGCAGCCCCATGGGCCAGATATAAGCATCCTGTGGGCCTCATCCAGCCCACAGGCCTTGAGTTTGACACCCCTGTCCTATAACATTCTGTACACACGATTTTCCAATCTCTTCTTAATAACCTCCAGTGATGGAGCACCCACAGCTTCTGGAGGCAAGATGTTCTACTGATTAATTGTTCTCAATGCCAGGAAATTTCTCTTTAGGTGTAAGTTGGCTCATTCTTTGGCAAGTTTCCAACTGTTACATCCTGTCCTGTCTTCAGGTGCTTTTGGATGATTGGTTGACACCCTCCTCTCTATGGCAGTCCCCTCAAATATTGGAAGACTGCCATCATGTCACCCTAGTGCTCTGCAAAGGCAAAAAACATTGCAATATATCATGATCCAGTCTGTGATGTGATCAGGTTTGACACCCATGTTCTAAAGTATTGGGTATTCCCCACAGCTGGGTGTCTTTGCAAATTAGATGTATTTCCCTTCCATCCCCTCATCTAAATCATTTTTGAAGATGTTAAGAGTACTGGGATACCCCCTACGTGCTTCCCTCCCTGTAGATGTAGTTCCATTGAAGACTACACCTTGAGTGTGGTTATCAGCCAGTTTTGTATCTATATGGTGTAGAAGCTATCTATCCTACATTTTTCTATATTACTAAGAAGTAGGCTGTGGTCTACTTTTCAAACACCATACCAAGCCCAAGCATTCAACTGCCACAGCATTTTGCTGGTTCACTAATTTAGTCACTTTGTCAAAGAATGAAATAAGATTTGCTTGGCATGATCTATTTTTGACATACCCATGTAGGCTTCTGATTATAACTTCACTTGCTTCCAGGTGTTTGCAGATCTGTTGCTTGATAATCTTTCCCAGGATCTTCCCAGCAGGGTATTGATGCCAGACATTGGTCTATAGCAGAGGTCTCCAAACTTGGTAACTTTAAAGACTTTTGGACTTCAACTCCCAGAATTCTCCAGCCAGCTGGCTGGAGAATTCTGGGAGTTGAAGTCCACAAGTTTTAAAGTTGCCAAGTTTGGGAACCCCTGATCTATAATTTCCTGGATCCATTATTTTTCCTTTTTTTGAAGATTAGAACCATATCAGCTCTTTTTCAGTCCTGTTGGTAGTTCCCCAGTGCTCTATGATCTTTGAAAGATATGGTTTTTGCAAGTACTGATTAAAATTAGTCAGTCTAAGAGATCATGACAAAAGCTTAAAAGCCAGCAATGGCAAATTGAAAGCATGAAACTCTCAAAGCTGACCAATGTCTGAGCAATATGAACTCACATTGATAACGCTCATCAGTACATAGTACTGAATGAAAGCAAGAGGGGAAAATACTGGTGGCTTGTTTAATAATACTGTTTTCATATGTAGAAGCCTGCAGTAGAACATTTCTAAATTTCTTTCCAGAAATATTTCACTGATTAATTGGAACATTTTTTTTACACAATGTATATTCTGTGTGTCTGAATAGTGGCTTAGCTATGCTTGTTTTCTTTTCATATCTTAAAGTTTTATGTGCAAAAAAGAAATATTGAGCCTTATGCTTGATGATAAAGCCCACTCAGTTGATAGGTTTAGCCAAGATTAGACATGAAGAAATGCAGAAGTAAAACCAGCCTTACATGCTTGCATTCATGGATCCTCTGACTTGAAGAAGATGATGACGGTTATCAAGAAAAAGAAGTTCTGTCTGTCTGTCTACCTTACTGGGTACATGACTATACATATTTTCTTCATGACGGTGTCTGCCTTTATTCCCCCTCCATCCCCACTCATTGTGTGGAGAAAGGGCCAGGCTTCTTACTAAGCAACTCTGTGTGATAAGTGAGACATTCTTTTCTCAGGATGACCTTTTATTGTATGTGCTTTTTACTACTCAGGAATGTTAAGAAGTAAAGGACCCAATGAATGGAAATGCCAGGCTAAGGTTGGGGATGGCAGCAAGAGGGAGCAATGTGCCAATGTTTCAGATCATGGCTTTTTTCTAGTCTCACCTGGAGACTCCAGGCCACGGACTGATCTGAACTTTTAGGCAGCAGCACAAGGGATTGTTCTTCTGTACCATCCTACTCTGAAGAGAAATCTGCTTAGATCCCTTAAATTAAATAAGTAATGAACATGTATTCTAAGATCATATAATCCTATAACATACATACATCGAATGGCTGAAGACAAATACTGTTTGAAATGTGTGTTTTTCATACAATGCTCCTTTGCCCAGGTTTATAGCAATCCTGATGGGCACTAAAATAAGCAGCTTGGTGTCCTTTAGAGTGATAGATCACCTATGTAGTGCCAAGTCACTGTGCATGTAAGTTGGGACTTCAAAGATTTCTGATCCAAAGAATTTGGGAAGTTGGAGTGGGGGTGAGGGTACTCCTCCAAACTTAGGCTATTGACTATTTCAGGAAACTAAGATGTCCTATGCTCCTTCCTTTTTTTACTTATGCGGGAAAAGAGCACACTAATTTACATTTATATTACTTCGGAGCCTAGAAATTACAAATCAACATACTTCTCCCGAGGATCACATTCGAATATTTTGAGGGTTTTTTTCAGAGCCCATCAAAGCAGAGATGCCACTTGGGCAAGGCAGGAGGAAATCATATTTGGCGGGGCTTCATGCACTCGACTGAACTTTAGCGTAAGTGAAATCGAAACTCTGCTGACAGGTTGAAACGGCGCTCCTGCCTCGGACAGAGCATCGCAGATCCAGGAGCCGCCTTTCTTCTGGCTCCGGCTGCCCCTGCTCGGCCCCATCGCCCAGCTGCTCCATTGGCGCCTCACCTGGCCCGCTCCCTCGCCCCCTTCCGCTCCGGGGCCGGCGGAGAGAGGGCGAGAGCAAGCTCGCTCGGGTTCCCGCCACGAGTCCCGCGGGCGCCAGGACTGAAGGTGCTACGCTCGGCCTGCGCCCCTCCTTCGGCTGAGCTGTACCCACCCGGCCGCCCCTCAGGTCTCCGACGGCAAAAAGAAAAAAAGAAACACGGCCGCACGTGGCTGGGCTCCGGGTGCTGGGTCGGGGAGAAGGGCGGCCGCGGGAGCGGGATAGTCGCAGCTCCTGTCCGCCCGAGGGCAGCGGAGAGTGACAGCAGCCCGCCCGCCAGGCCAGCTTCGGGCGAAAGGCGGGCGGGCTAGGGCTCCCTCTCTCTCGCCTCGTCTCAGCTCTGTCTTAGCTGCGGCGCGCGGGTCTTCCCGGGCGGGAGCGGGGAGGAGCCCTTCAGGACTGTCAAAGCCACCAGGACCCGGAGAGAAAAGGAGAGAGCTAGAAACGGTCGAATCGATCGGGGAGTCAGACTGCACGGGCACCTAGAAACTGTCAAATGGCCCAGAGAGAGGAGAGAGAGAGAGAAGGGGAGGGACGCTGAGGTAAACTCTGCGCTGAGGCAAAGCGGCGCTGGCCGCCTCAGAAGTGCAGAAGCCCGGAGGGGCTCGGGGGAGCGCCAGGTGGGCCGGCACCCGAGGCGGGACGAGGCCGAGGGTAGCAGCGGACGCTTCTCGCCCGGCCACCGCTTCGTCCGAGTGCCTGAACCATCCCTCCCCGTGTATTGTTACGAGCGCCTCCTCCCCTCGGGGCCCGGGGCCGAAAGCCACCCCGCTCCGCCTGCCGCGGGAAGGTAGCGCGCGGGGTGAGGGATTGGGGGGAAGGAAAAAGGGGACTTTGTTTCTTTAAGGGGCTGTCAGATGCCTCCTCCGCACGCTCCCTCCCTCCCTCCCTCCCCATCTAGGCGCCCCCTCCCCTCCCCGCTTCAAAGAGCGCTGCCAGCCTTTAAAAGGTTTGACACCCGGGAGAGGCGAGCGCGGTCGGAATGCTTCGCCCTGACCCGAGCAGAGCGCGGAGAAGTCCGCTCGCTTTCCCCTGCCGGTGACAGCCCTTTTGCCGAGAGCTCTTTTGTTGCCTCCGCAGCCAATCAAGGCTTTTTACGACACAGTTCAGTTGGGATATAAAAGGAGAGTCCTTCTTTCTTTTCCCCCCTCCTCTCCTTCCCCCAACCAGCAAGTCGCCCCCCCCATCTCCAACCCCAAAGAACTTAGCGGCGGCGGCGGCACCACCCCCCAAGCACCCAGCAGCTGCAGCCCATCATCCCAAGGCCGAGCCAGAGCGATTGTGCTCCGCGAGAGAAAGGAGCGGGGCTTGCTTGGCTGGGGAGCGAGCGGAGAAGCGCCAGACATGCCGGTGCCCAAGTCGACCGTCTTCTGGGGCTTCCTGGTCCTGTCCCTGGAGTTCTGCGCGGGCGAGCCCGGCGAGAAGGCGCCCACGGAGGGCGTCCCCTTGGTGACAGAAGCCGAGGACCAGAGCTGCCCCGTGTGTCTTTGGCGCAAGCACAGCAAAGAGATGAGGCTGGAGAGCATCAAGTCGCAGATCCTCAGCAAGCTGAGGCTCAAAGAGGCGCCCAACATCACCCGCGAGGTGGTGAACCAGCTGCTGCCCAAAGCCCCGCCGCTGCAGCAGATCCTGGACTTGCACGACTTCCAGGGGGACTCCTTCCAGCACGACGACTACCTGGAGGAGGACGAGTACCACGCCACCACCGAGACTGTCATCAGCATGGCTCAAGAAAGTAAGCCGGGGCTTCTTTGTTAAAGGAAGCAGGAGCCGGGCTGCCTGCAGCGGCCAAGCGCAACTTTCGCGGCCGCGGGCTTGGGGGAGGGAGGAGCAGGAGCCAGCAGCCGGCCAGCCAGCCGCTTCGCCTCTGCGAGTCTTGGGGTTTATTGTTTATTGCAGCTCGGCAGAAACCGCTCCCAGAGCAGCAGCAGCTACAGCAGCAGCAGCGCTGGCGTCGCCAGGGACCTCCAAATCAAAGGGAATGGGTGGGCTTCTTTGCTGCAGATGGCTGGGCTTTTGCCGGGTGGTGGGGGAGAGAGCAAGAGCTGACCAGGTGTGAAGAAGGCATCCGCACTAAGTGCCCTCCATCTCCGCCTGGGCCGGATTTCTTTGAGTATTTTTTAAGGACTGATTTCACTGTCAGGTTAGTTTAATGCTTAACCCGCCCCCGCACGCTAGAGAGCAAATGCCAGGCGGGGTCAGATCGGAAAGGTTGAGTTGAATGAAAGGCCTCTGTTCCTCAAAATGTTCCTCCTGGCTGTCTGTGTTGGGAGGGGGGGTTAGGGGGAGAGAAAGAAGAGGAGAGCCTTTCCCCAGTTGATTGCAGAAACCGAATGCTTTCCCCTAAGTTGTGCAAAGTTCTTCACCCAGCAGATGCACTTGAAGAGAAAAGCTTTCTGCTTTGTGCAGAAAGTGGCTGCGTCCAGTTTTGGCAACACGAACGTATTGTGCAAACTCATCCCTGTTGAGAGCTTTTGGCCGTACTGTTCTGTGGGTTTGGAGCTTAAAGTGTGTGTCTGTGGAGGTAGAGTGAAGGGGAGGGGAGGGGGGGCAGGGGGTCTGTACGTAGATTAGTGTTGTGTGAAAAGTACTTCTTGCCCAAACCAAATAAACCTAAGAAAGGTCACGGAGAGGTTCTGCTCCAGAGCACAGTTGCCAAAAGGTGTCATGATTCTGAAAGGCCTCTGCCAGTCATGCTCTCTTGCAAACAGAAAGGGGAAACAGCATTTCTCCAGGCTGGAGAGGGTGGCTCCTTTCTCTCCCCCTGCCAAGTTAAGGCATAATCCCTTTTGTGAGTGCCTTTCGCCAGCTGCAAACACTCAGAAGTTTGCCCAGCCAGCAGAGCGTTTGCAATATCCAGCTGCCTCCCTCCTCATCAGGCTCCCTCCTTGTTCTCTTTCCAGGTCTGCCAAAATCCACGGCCCTTTGTACTTCTCCCATTTATTATAACCTCACATTGAATGGCATTTTTTCCGTTTGTGAAAAAAAAAAAAAAACACCAGTTAAAAGTAAATGTTTTCTAGAGCTTTGAGAAAACAAGCAAGCAAGAATGGCTGGGGAGTGACAGGCCTATGTGTGATGCAATCTTTCTTTCTTGCCACCCTTCCCTTGGCTGGTTTGCTTGCGAGTGGACTGAGTGTGGATGTCCTTATGCAATATTGATCCTATGGGGACCCTGAAATTACTGAGGTATATTTTCAGGAGTTGCAGCGGTTGGAACTGGCATTGACAGATACCTGTTAGTTTCAGGCTCCTCTAACAGGGCTGCTGCTGTTACTGTTGCTTCCTTGAAAGTTCTGCTCTCTGTAAAGCATAAAGGGCAATTTAATAAATGGCAAGTAATGGGAGTGAAAAAAAGACAAAATGATCCCCTAATTTCTGTGACAGTTGTACAATTGCACAATTGATAGGGGATTGTAGGAGCACTTTTCTTGCTGCCTGATGGACAAGATATGTCTTGTGGGGGAGGAGTCATTTTGAGATTTATCCTGGGGAGGAGGATGAGTATACTCCCTCTCTCTCTCCTCACCACCTATAAATCTCAAAATGATTCCTCCCTCAAGATTTTAGCTTGCTCAGTTGGTACTGCAATTCCAGTATAGAAGCCCTTTTAATTTTCTTCTAGCTCAATGATAGCAGTCTAACACAACTCTGTACTGCTCAGCCAGTAAATAATATCATATTGGGGATAAATATTTTGAATTATATATTTGGCTGGCCATTACAAATAGAGAACAATGTGTGGTTTATTTGTGTACAATTTTCACAGGGGTTGAGTTATCAAACATGGTAAGGTAGACAATCTGGTTCCTGCAACACGCTAAGCCAATATCTAACAAAACACATAATGTTAATATGGTGTATGTGCCAGTTTAGGCTTCATGCAATATAGCAAGAACATTCTTTTTAAACAAGTGAAATCTCGCAGTATCCTTCAGGGGAAAAGGTGTACTGGAGCCTGAAATGAAGAGCAAATGCTGACTAATTACAGTTCTGCATTATGAATCTGCAGCTTTTCTGCCTTCTTTGCTTGCTTTGACTTCAGGGAGTAATCTCTGTGGTTCATAATCCTTATATTCAAACATGAGACAAGAGTCACTGAAACTCTATTGTGCAAACAAATCTCTCTAGGGCTAAGCTCACATACATACATCTGATGCCTGCAAATCAAGCAAACTTTCCTCCATGAATGATTAGGTGTCATGCACACATTCACCTTCATTTCCTAGTCACTTTTTAGGTATGCTCCCTTCAGCTAGAGACCTCTGCAGTTCCAACTTTTAGGGAAGCTTTCCATCAGGGGAATGCAGATACTGCCACCAAGGAGGAACTGGTTTTCAAGCGGGGAAACAATTCAGAATAACTTTTCTTGCAGTTTTCTATAGCACTTCAATTAGTTTTACAAAATTCAGAACAGTTGACATAATATTCAGTTAAAGAATGCTGGATAGCAGCAGTATGCTTGGACAAGAATGATATGTACCCATATTATAAAATTAAGTGGAGATGAGAGCCATTTATTTACCATGCTGAAAACAATTAACATAGACCAGGGGTGTTAAACTGGCAGCCCGTGACGGGCCAGATGCATCATGCACAGGCAGCTCCGCAAAGGGGGAAAATGTCGTGAAATGTCACATGACGGCAATGTGATGCCGCAAGTTTGATACCATGGCATAGACCCTCTTCCCTATGAGCTACAAGTGTTAGCCTTATTGGTGCCTCAGACTGCAAAAGCAGCATCCTTTTAAAGTGCTTGTTATACCATTTTGCCATTCCTACTTGTGTAAAATAACTTATATAAGTTTTTCTGAGTCAAACAATTTCTTAGACAATCAATTTTGGACATTAAAGAAACAAATAATAGGATAGAAAATTTCTTTACATTCACTGTCTGTCTATAGGCAGTCTTTTCCTATAGGATAGCCAGAAAGTCTAATGTTGTAGGATCCTAGCAATTATAACTCAGCAACACCTAAAGGATAGAAGTTTCTTACCCCTCCATTATTTTTTTTGGTGCCTTCGAGTCAGGGTTGACTCCAGGCAACTGCCTGGACTAATCCCTACTGTTCTCTTGGCAAGGATTTTTGGAAATGGGTTGCCTTTGCCTGCTTCCTAGGGCTGAGAGAGAGGGATTGGCTCAAAGGTCAACCAGTTGGCTTTGGGCCTATGGTGGGATTAGAATATGGTCTCCCAGTTTCTAACCTTAACCACTACCTGGAACTGTCTCTTTCATTATCATTTACAACAGGGTATAAACAGGGTATAATCTCAAGGCTGAGAATAAGGGGCACTGGAGTCGTTCTGTAATTGCAATAAGATGAGATGTATTTTAAGGGGCTGCCACAAAGAGGCAGGTTTGTGTGTACGACTATCTATTCTCCAAAGCACCTGAAGGCAGAACAAGAAGCAATGGATGGAAACTAATCAAGAAGAGAATCAACCTAGAACTAAGGAGAAATTTCCTGATAGTCGGAACATTCAACCAGTGGAACGGCTTGCCTTCAGAAGTTGTGGCTGCTTCATCACTGGAGGTTTTTAAGAAGAGATTGGATAATTATTTGTCTGAGATGGTATAGGATTTCCTGCTTGAGCTAGGAAGACCTTCCTGGACTAGCAAACCTCCAGGATCCCTTCCAACTTTGTTGTTTTGATTTGTTATTTGGTTAGAATATGAAGTCCATTAAATGTGTCCTAATATACTAATGAATACTCTTGATCTCTGATTTCTACAATAATAATAGAATTTTAAAGTATCACCTGATATATCACAGCAAAAACAACCTTGCAAATAAATACCTCTTAATAATTAGCTTAATATTATAAGAATTAGAAAACTGGAGGAACTACCGATATGTTTCAAAAAGTGATAAGAATTAGAGAATTAGAGAGTTGTTAGTATAATATGAGTCCAATATTCAGGCTAATATATTATCAATGAAATCACTATGAGACAGGTGTTTAGGTCATTTACAAAAATCAATCTATTGATAAACTCTGAGATGGAGTGGTTAGATAGATGAAGGGTACTGTCAAACATAAGGGAATATCTGAAAAACTCCTTATCCCTATTCATCTTGTCTGAGGAACACATGTCACAACCCTCTAATATTGCTGAACTGTATCTTTAAGCATATTTCACTATTGGCCCTAGTTGGCTTGTATTCCTGAGGTATTTTTTCAGCAAAATTTAGAGTTGTAGGTTCTTCATTATTGATTGAGGGAATTGTCTTATTTATTATTTGGAATTAAAGCATTGACCAAAGCGTGCATGATTGCATTGTACTGAAAATAGATGGAGTTGAAAATATGAGTGAATCTTGCAATTTCCTTCATAATTATTACTCTAAGCATTTTAACGGTATTTTAAAATTCAAAACTGAATGAGGATTTGAGTATATATCATTGGAACAGCAGCCTGTTTAACTGTTACTATTATAAATGAATATAATTTCTTATTTTCTGAAACAGCCTGGCTGGACAGAAATGGTATCTGTATTAAGGAATATAATTCCTATCTTATCAAAGACAGAAAATGACTGCATACTACTTCAATGGAAAGAGCAAAATAAGAGAAGTGCCTCTTATGATACATTTATTTGTTATTATAGGGCAAGGCTGGGGTCTACAAGACCCAACTTATTGCGGAGATATAATGAGCTTGGGAGAGAAAAAAATGGTTCCTGCCTCCTCCTCATGTTTTATTTATTTCTTTTCACATCACTTACTTTAAAAAAAGTCCTCAATGTAGTTTACAATAAAAGTATCTTATGTGGAGTAGAGTTGCCTGTTAAAAATCAAGCTTAATGAAAACAGGTTTTTGATTATTTTGGTAAAGAATTTGTCTGCAATATTGTCTATCCTGAAGAAAATGAATCTAATCCAGTCCTTAGGTGGTTGGATGTTTTATACTTTGTCAAATCCCTTATTCTTAGTTGAAAAAAAGTCACTTTAATCATAGCTTTAAATATTACCACTTACTGGCTCATTCTAAAATTTACATAAAGCAAATTATAGTAAGTATTATATTTTATTAATTTTCTTTACATGAAAATATTAATTCTTATATGACTTGACACCACTTCAGCACCATTACTGCTAACTTTGCTTTTTCAGGATTAGATGATATTAAATCACTCTTGCTGAAAAAAGAATGCTTCTTTGCATCTAATCTAATCTAATTTAATCTGATCTATCCAGCCTGTCAGTACCCTTTTTTTGAACACCAGTTGCTTAAAAGAGGCAACACATCCCATCTTTATTCTCCAAAGAACTATAGATAATTAACTGTAGATAATTGTTATAAAAATTGCTAGATTTTTATTAACAACATGTGTTTCTGGTCAAGTCAATTTCCCCAAATATTAGCACAGTCAATGAAATGTTTGAAATCTAAACTGCATTTAACCTTACGTTTCATATTTATTTATATTGGTCTTTAGAGATCATAAAATTGTATCATGAAGTTGTTTCTCTATTCCTTAATTCCAACAACAAAAATCATACCATGAGATTGGGAATTATTAGGCTACTTCATTGAGAAAATTAGAAGCTATATGATGAAAATGTTTTGGAACATCTTTTTTAAAATATATTTCTAAGTACTGCCCATATATACCAGTATCACCGTATTGCATGCTCCTATTCTTTTACAAGCATACTTCGTGCCAATGAATCTCTTTTTAGTGCCAAACATTTTTTGTCAATACATACTTCTATTGCATGACTGAGGTAAATACTGCCCTGGAATTGGGCACAAAAGCCTCCCGCACAGGTGGCATAGGAGGTGCCACCTTGTAAAAACTCTGCAATGGACTATCTGTGTACTGAGACAAATGCTCAGGACTGGTTAGCATCATCAAATTGGATGTCACTCAAAGTCTTTAGTTATCACTCACTTGTTAACTGGGGCTCAAAGTAATTGAGTTTGTTCTTCAGTACTAGTAAATTGAATAAATGCCTCAGTTACCCAACTCTAGAGAGAGAGATAATCTTTTCCTGCTTCATTTGTAACGGCTTTTTCATGACAAGAAACCCAGTAGGGGCTCAGAAGGACTTCTGAGCAGTTACATCTTTTTTCCAGAATGAAATGTGAATCTTCTTTCTTCTGGATTTCCTATTGTGATCTTCAATCTCTACAGAAAACAAAGCCAAATCTAATAAGCAATAGTTCTAATCAGGGGGAGAGCAGTAAAAAGTAGGGTGAAGTAAGCTGTGAACCAAAAGATATGTTCATTTCATTGAACCCTCAATTTGTTCTTTGAACCTTCAGTTTCAAGAGGGAGAGGGAGAGGGAGGGAGGGGGAGAGAGAGAGAGGAAGGGAGGGAAGGAGAGAGAAAGAGCAAGGACCTAATACTGATCAAATGAATCTAAATTAGTGGATCTGTTATCCACATTGGACTTGGCTGTTACGTCAAACTTCCTCCAGAATACTGCTGAGGAAGTTAAGCAAATCAAAGAACTGAAAGCCATTAAAAGTCCTCAGGAGGGGTGATTCACACTGAACTGCTGGACTTGAAATCAAGTCAGCACTTGGCATGGCTAAAAAAAAAATCTGGCTCTGTAGGAGAAAAAATGGCAATTCACAGTAAAGCAGCTTTAGAAACAAAATGTACAGTGATTTAGAAATAAGTTATTTAATGTACATGGAATAATTTGATGAGAAGAGACCTCTATGCTGATCATACAGACAATAGCCATGAGATGGGAGTTTAAAATTAGTGGATCCAAGAATCTGAAGTTTAAGATAAAAAATGAGTAAATGCCATTCTTCCACTGCATCAATACATCATTTTGAAAAAGATGAATAGCTGTTCTTTAGAAATAAAACTATTTGTTACCTTGTGGTAAGATGGGCGGTCGATAAATTTAATAAACAAATAAACAAAACATAACATAATGGAATTTGAACAATGGTATTTTGCAGGCTAATAGGGCCTCTGTTTCTGCCCTCAAATGTACCAACAGTATGAGACTAGAAAATCAGGAATACTTACCGCATTATGTAAATCACACCCATTTCATAATCATAAGCTTAGCCTTCCCTTCTAATGTTATGCCCTTCGGAAGAACCAATGATTCCAAAGGCTTAGATTAGCAAGAAGCCATGTAAGGAGGAGTGACAGCGTATGGTCTGGAGTGTGTGAAGGCTGAGCGGAAGGAAGGGGTGTTGGGTGAAAAGGTGGGGGGGGGGGCACAAGTGTGAGGAATCGCAATAGGGAAAAGGACTTCCCTCCTGGCCAATTCTACAGCTCATTGAGAAATTTCTTTCTCTAGCATTAATAGATTTGGATTGCTTTGAAATTTTACTGCCCATAAAATCGGTGACACGCTGAGACTTTTTTTTGTGTTAAACGTTTGCTGCCCCTCCTTGCTACAACCATCTCTCTCTCCTTAACAACTTGCTTCTCTCCCCCCCAACTAAATAAAAAAATAAAAAATAAAAAGTCAGCGTGCAAACACTGACAAGAATAATCCAATCTGATTTTAATTAGCCATGTGGAAAAGTTCCCTTTGCCCCAGGCTCACCGATTGGCTGGAGCTCATCCACTCAACTCTTAGGTTTCATCCCCTGGAATCCTGGACATTCTTCTTCATCTCCCTTTCTCTGGATGACAATTATGATTTTTGCTGCTTACATTCTTTCATGAAGCAATTGTGTGTGCCAGTGTTTTTATGGTTCCTGAACAGAAGGAAGAGAAGGTTTTATAGGCAATGGGGCCATAAACCTTTCTGGGTCCCTTCTCAGTCCTTCTGTCCTATTCTCTCCCCACCACCCACCTTTTAATCTAAAGCATACATTTCTCCCACTGATAGACAAGAAACTGGGAAAGGATAATTGGGTTCTAAACCATTTATTGGCTACCCATGACCCCTGCTGACCTTTCGTTTGAGCACTGGAGGTGGAGAAGGGAAGTTAATGAAGTATCTTGGAGGTTTTTTTCAGGGTGTGTGTATATGTGTGTGACAGTGTGAAATCCACCAAATGCTACTCTCAGCCCAACATTCTGACTGCAAGGAGTAAATTTAAACAAAGTTGTTTGCAGACATTATTGTTTTCTGGATTCGGGGTAATTTCAAGGCTGATGCTTTGTTCAAAGGTATGAGGTCAGGAATCAAGAGACTGAAATATCAGGCTATCAATGTTGATTACAGTATATTAATAGAAAGAATGGTGAAGTGTTAGCAATTTTTAACAAGCAATGAAATATCTCAAAAACAGATAGGAGTAAAGTGTCATACTGATGTTTTCAAAGTACATACAACATATCCCTAGTAATAATCAGCCATTTATGCCCAGATAGTATTTCCAATATACCTCTGCAGTTGCAACTTGGGGCTAATTATATTTTCCTTTTCGTTGTGAAAATATATAGTAACTTCCATCCCTCAAGAGAGATGCTTCATATAGAGCTTTTATGGAGTACCTTAATTGAAACGTAATTCCAACAGTAGTATGGAAATAATTATGCCAAGGTATGTGATATCATAAATATATCTCTTTGTGGAAACATCTAGGGAGTAGTTTATTTTTTAACCATGGGTACAGCTTGGCATATTCAACATGAGGTGGTGAATGGGGCCCCCGATGCAGTATTATTATTAGCACTTAGTAGTAATTGCAGTTATTATTACTGTTGTTTGTAAACAACACTAAGTTTGATAAAATAAGCAGGGCAACATTTTTATATTGGGAGACCATAATCACCATTATCATGCCACAAAAATCACAATAGCCATGTCTGGAAGTCTAGCTACATCACAGGTGGGGAAGGGTATGGGATCAGATATTTTCAGTTTAATACACCAAAGTGTGTCTCCATGAAGCCAAACAATAAATAAAATTGTATCACCAAAGTTCAGTGGCATATGAACTTTTGTGGGAACAGTCTGGGAGCTACAAAATAGAGGCTGGGGATTGCAAGTTCCATAATGGGATACTTTATGTCTTTAGCCAATCTATAGTACCACGTCTTTCCTTTAAGGCAGGGTTGTCAAACTCATGGTGTCAGGTCACTGTCACGTGATGTATCGGGAGTTTCCCCTTCTTTGCTAAACAGGGCGTGGGCATTGCCTGACTCAACCAGCCCATGGGCCGGGAGTTTGACAGCCCTGCTTTAAGGATTAATGAGTTGAGGATTAGGTACTCCCCAAAGGTTAACAAAGTTTTTGATAGACACAGCTGACCAGGGGTGGTTAATTAAGCTCACATTTACTCTGGTACAATTTTATCCTTCTCCCACCTGAGTGCTGACTAGTAGAACTGCATAGCACACTGGAGGGCACAGATAAATTAGCATGTTATTATAGCCCAACAAATATTCTGTCACTTGGCTTTCATGGCACATCCATAGTCAATTCAAGTTCACTCAATCTAATTTCTGAAGTTGCACAACAACGAACCATAAAATAACTAGATGGACTGGCTTATGGAGCATATAAAAGCTAAAATGTAATTTGGGTTGTAGTTTAGTATTTTGTGTAAAAACAGCCTATTTCTGTAATAAATTACATGCTGATTCCCCCAGGTAATAGATTTGGGAGATTCTGATTGTTTTTAACTGAAAGCATGCATCACGAGGATTAGAAGCCATCTTGTCATCTCTTGGGAAATCCAGAACACATGTATTTAGCCCGTATGAAGACAAAAAATATTAAATATGAGTGCCTATGAACAGAGCTTCCCACACAGTTCCAAATGCAGATTAATAGTATACAAACAATTGAAAAATGCCATTGAAATATTATAAAAAAAAATTTCAATTCAGATATTTTAGAGGTGTGTATGTGTGTGTGTGTGTGATAGAGAGAGAGGGAGAGAGGGAGAGAGAGAGAGAAAAAATAAAATTACCACTGGAGCTTTAATCAAAGGAACATATACATAATTGACCCTCTGTATATCTGCCACAAAGGTTTAAATTTTATAAAGATGGAATCATAAAAAAATGATTAGATCTAAATTCCAGCAAAAAAAGTCTCACCTATCTATTGCAAAGAAGGGTGATTGTTTTTTCAAATGCAGATGAATGCTAGAATTGGTAACATTAATTATAGAGAAAGTAGGATGTATGGACTGGAAACACTTTGCAAAGTTACTTATATCAAAGTTTAGTATATAAATATTCTCCCCAAGTATGATATGTCTTCCAAGTATATTGTGCATGTGTACATTTGGAAAGGAAACAAAAGAGCCAAGATAGAAAGGAACATGTCCAGCCATATTGACTGATATGCATGGTGTAATCTGGTCCTTCAATAATTAACTCTTCCTGAATGAATCTGCTTACTTTAAGATCTGCTAAGAAGGCATTCTCCAGGTAGATGGATGATATTCAGGAAAAAGAATTGTTGGATGGGATGTAGGAAATTACTTCCTTTATGGAATTATGGGATTCCCTGTCTTGGAACTTTACAGGTACATAGATAAAATGTTTTTATTTTAATAAGCATATGACTTACTGGGTTGCTTAGTCTTAATGGAATGGAATTCTGATTTTTGCCTGCTTTAATTTGCTGTGCTTCACCTCTCCACTTTAAGAATTCAGTTATTCAGCTATGATTTATACATTAAACCTTGAATTTGTAATTACTTTAAATTGTTTTATCACAAGAGAAGAATGGAGTACACATTTACTAAATAAAACAAATATTCCAATACGTGCTGCTTCTCACTTATGTGCATTTATTAGCACAGGAGTAGGCAATTTGGCACCCTCTAGATCAAGGGTGTCAAACCCGATTTCATAGAGGACCGCATCAGGGTTGTGATTGACCTCCAGGGGCCAAGGTGGGTGTGGCCAGGGTGAGTGTGGCCAGCTTGAAGTCTCTTGTGTTGGGGGCATCTGTGGTGGCTGGAGCACTCTGCCAGCAAAATCAGGCTTGTGAGCTCTGTTTTCAGCCACAATGGCCTCCTGCAACCCGCTGCCAGTGAAAATGGAGCTCGGAAGGGTCACACACAGCCCTCCCAAGCTCCATTTTTGCTAGCAGAGGCACCAAAGGCTGGTCCTTTGCTGTTTCCAGGGCAGCCCTGTGCGTCAGGTCTAAGCACCCAGTGAGGCAGATCCAGCCAGTGGGCCTTGAGTTTGGCTCTACCAAGAGCTAGTCTGTGACATACGGTATTTCTCGACTGCTTGTTCCTTTGCTGTTGATGGTTGATCCTAAAAGGCAGAAATTACCCACCACCTTCATTGCTAATTGTAAGATTGATTGTTCTGCCTGTTGTCATTAGTTTGGTCTTCTTTATATTGTAGTGCCATTTTTCTCACTGTGCCCCTAACTTTTATCTACTAGAACTTGCAGATACTTTGTATTTTTGGCTATCAAGATTAGTGTCATGATCATAGTATAGATTATTGATGATGCTTCTTCCAGTTTTAAAACCACACTTATCTTCCAATCCAGCTTCCCTTAATATAGGAATCATGAAGTACATGCTATCTTAAATCTTGCAGGTCTACAATTTAGTCGCCAAATTCACTCCTGAATTCATTGAGCCACCCTAAAATGTATGGAGAAGTAAATTAGAATCCTCCATGTTTTCATTTTGCTAGGTATCCATGTGATAAAGACCTGGTTAAAGAAAAATCAAGCCTAGAATCACATTCTGAAAATATCTTTTACCAGGAACTACATTTCCAGGGTTTCAAAATGGTTATCTGTATTCCAGCGTTCCCCACTTTGATGAATTCCGGATGTGCAGAACTACAACTTTTATTACCCGCTGACAGCATGATCCTAGACCTCCATTATGCTATCATTCTCTCCCTCCCTCTTTTAGCAGCAAATGGGGAAATAGCTAGGGGCATGGCCCAGAACCATGGACAGCGCCTGGGGGAGAGGGGGGACAAATTCAATACCATTGAGAATAGATGATCGGCAGTAAGAGAGAGCTGGTTAATGTTCAATACAGATGTTACTGCATGGTGCCCAGTCTTTTCTTCCTTGAGGACTTCAATGTAACAAATAAGGAACCTCATATAGGTGTTTAGGGCACTTAGATGTAACGAGTTAGCAATTTTTTATTTTCAAGGCTTCAATGGATCTTCTAACTTTTAGTCTCCAAGCCTCTCGCCACAGCAATGCCTTTAACAATCTGGTGTATTTCAAATAGCTAGGCCTAAAACATGGGGGGGCGGAGGGAGAGAGAGAAAAGGAGGAAAGGTTTTCTGTCACTTTAAGATCTGGCAGAAACTGACAGGGAGAAATTCTCAGGGGAACACAGCATTAATTTGGGACTTGTGCACAGCAAATTGCCTTGGGCATTCGTTAGCAGAGGCCTTTGCTCCTAGCTGGCTGTACCGGGAGAGGCTGCTGGCTGGTGTCATGACCTTGGTGTGTTAGCAGGCCTTGCGGTTCATGGCACATGCAGCTGGGGGTGATTAAGCTGAGCGGGGTGCACCAGGCAGGGGCAAGGGGGCCCTCCTAACTGAATGTAACCCAGATGTCTGTGAATAGAGGAAGGTAAGGAGCTTGTCCACTGGGTGTTGCTAGCTGATATTGAGAGGGAGGGAAGAAGTGCCTCCTTCTCACACTCAGCCTATTTGTATAACAACAAGATTCAATCCCAATCATTCTTCTTGTCTGTGCATCTGTCTTGATAGAAATGATTCTCCATTCTTCCTGGTCATTTGTTCTATGCCAAGAGAATGTGAAGAATCTCCTGTCTGAAGTATCTGGTCCTCAAGGTTTCCTCCTCTGATTTTTCCCGTTTTGGCTTATACATGAGGCATCTATCTTGGGATCTCTCTGCAGTGATGATAACCATCATGGCTGGGCTTTGGATGAGAGGATTCCTCACTCAGTTTGTTCCGGAGAATGCATTACGCTATTGTTAAAAGGGCTTTTAATGTTTGCATGTTTTGTTTTATTTATTCTGCTTCTCTAGTAAAGATTGCCTGGATTTATAGTGAAAATTGCTTCTCCAGTAAAGAGAACTTCACTAAAGTCTAGTAAAGACTGCCTTTATAGGTGGTCTGTATTTATGGTTGCAATATATAAATATATAGCAGAAGAAATTTAAAATGTGACATGGATTAGCAATAAATCGGGTTCAATCAGAACAATCCAGACCACCTAAGGAGAAGTGACTACTGTACTGCTAAATAGACCACAGACCAAGAAGTGACAGTAATTAAAGTTTTGTTAATATTTTTAAGGTTATGCCAAGAAGCCTCTCATGCAGTGACATTTCAATACCATGCTAAAGGAGATATTCAAAAGGAGAAAAATATTAAACTGTGAATATGATGATATATAGAAGCATGCAGCAGATTGTTCCAAGAATATCCTCTATATCAAGTAGTTACAATATTGTCTTTTGTTTCCAAATAACATCCAGTTATTTTAAAATCTACCTTAAAGTGTTGAGAACAGGCAGTCTTGGAGAAAGGACAGGACAACATGGAAAGCAATGACTATTTAATATATACTTTATACTTGATTCATTTTTCAGTAGAGTTGTCTTTGTTGTAGAGTCGCTTGATAGTGAGATGGGTGGCCTATGAATTTAATAAATAAATAAAAATAATTTTATCTAAATCAGCACTAATGATTAATCAGGGTTTTCCTTCCAAATTACATACATGAGACATTGTAAAATTATAGGACTCATAATGTAATGAAGTATGAATTAATAGACAGATATGGGTAAGTTTCTTCAGTGATATGGTACACAAATTCTGTGTTGAAGCTGAATTTTAGGGATTCTCATCTAATTTTAGGGATTTTTTAAGAGTTAAAGAAACCTGTGCTAACACAGTTAGCCCTCAGTCAATGACTGCTCTTTAACCAGTGTAACTACCGGTTCGGTGATTTTACGTTTTTCTGCGCACGCATGTATATCGTCATCTGCTAGCTGCCTGGACAGCTGAGCAGTGCTGCGCACGGTGCGCAGCGCTTGAAAAGGCACTTTTTTCCCTGCTTTTTCAACCGCAGCTGTGTTGCACAAAGCAGCTGTGGTTGAAAAAGCAGGAAATAAAGTCAGGTAAGAACCCAGGCGGGCAGGTGGGCCAAAAGAATAGCAGACATAGAACAGGTTCTATGTATGCTCTCTGTTTGCTGCTCTTCAGAGCAACCAGTTCTACAGGGGTAGACAGCCCTGCTTTTATCCTATACAAAATGGTATCATCTCTATCCTGTTCAGATTTAGCTTCATTTAGTTCATTTTGATCCAGATCATTGCTGAACCCAGAAAACATTTGTTGTTCCTTGAAGCCCAGTGGCAACAGCAATAGAGTATAGTACCAAGCAGCAGGCCAGAGACACATTGTTTCATAACTCTGGATGACCTTTCCCAAAGGTTTATATAAACCCATAGCATAAATAAGAAGCTGAGGCCCTATAATTCAATGTAACAAGTTAGATGTTGAACAGAGATTTCCCTTCACCGCATTTTGGATAGGGTTTGACAGAAAAGACTAGTACTCTGACAGAGAAAAGTCTCCAGGGCTGCAGGAAGAGAATTTAGCCAATAACATCAAACACTGTCAAGGGTAATAGGGCTGCAGTTTGAATCAGCCCTACAAGCCAAACTGAAAGGCAGAGAAACACTCGTTATTATCTCCTTTGCTATCCAGTCTGCGTTGATCTGATTCATCTTTTTTTCTACTTGTGTTCAAGTTGCAGTGCGTCCTCCTGCTTTGTCACTGTTCGTTTTCCACTGCTCTGGCTTTGTGAAGGAAGAAGAGAGTGCCTAGCAGCAGTCATTGGGGGACTGCCTCTGTATTCTTTAGGTCAGCTAAGGCTTCCATAGTGTTAATAGTTTATTGCCAGCAGACAATACAGGGATATTTCACAGCACATTTCCGAAATTTAATTGGTCTCCCCTTGAAGGGTGTACAAAAGGTTCCATGCATGAGACAGCCAGCACTGGACTGTTTCTAGACTGAAAAATGCTTGGATTTTCTTTTGACTGAAATAATATAAAGCTCTTTATAATAAGCATATTTGGCATGGAAGCAGACCCACAATGATGCATTCCGGGCAGAGGATTTTAGAATGGAGAATATAGAGAACAACGGGGCCATCAGAGGCAGTGGCACATTACTAAGAGGAGATAGGAAAAGGCATAGGCGGTATATAAAGCATGTGGACGAAGAAGGGAGAAATATACCTGTCTTGTCCTGACCGCTTTTGTAAGTTCCCTCTAGATTTTGTCTTGGCCAGAATCCCAAACCACCAAAATTTCTGGGTTTCAGATTGATTGAACTTCTGAGTCCCAATCTTTTTGCTTTTGAGTTGAAACCAATTCCCCCTGGAATGGGACAACTTGCCTTGGCCAGCTCGCTGTGGCCGGATCATTGATACCAGCTCGCCATCACCAAGTCACCTCTGCCAACTCACCACGGGACACCTCTCCACTGGTGGCCAGAGGCAGAGCTGGGCAGGTGGGCGAGCAAGAAGGTGGGCAGAGCACAGAGCCCATTGGGGTGGCAGTGAGGAACTTGGGTGGAGGGTGGCAGCTGGGGGCTTCCTATTTTCATACCCCCTGCTGCCACCAATCCTGTTTTAGAGAATAGAATTTGTTAGTCCTTGACTCACAACCACTCATTTAATGGCTGAAAAAAAAAAAGACTTATAACCAGTCCTTGCAATTGTAACTGTTGTGGTTTCCCTGGAGTCATGTGATCAAAATTTGGGAACTTGCATGTATTTATGATAGCTGCAGTGTCCCTGGGTCACATGATGGTAATTTGGAATTTTCCCAGGAGACTTCCAAGAAGCAAAACCAATGGGGGAAACCAGATCCGCTTAACAACCACAAGAATTGCTTAACAACTGCAATGATTTGCTTAACTGGCATGACAAAAAGCTCATAAAATTAGATGTGATTCACTTAACAACTGCATTAGTTAGTGACAGACAGACATTTCAATCCCAATTGAGGACTGCCAGGAGAAAATTAACTCCTTGTTTTCTAAACAATCCATTGTCTTGCTTCTTTATTATAACAAAGTTCATAATACTACTTATGGAAAATCGTCTAACCTCTGAGTGCCCAGCTTTTGGCTGGCTAGTTATTGAGCAAAATCCAGGTTCGGTCTGAAATTTCTGTCCAAGCTTGGATGAAATCAATTTTTTACTCTAAGCCTTTAGAAATATTTCTTATAGACTATTTTATGTTTTTGGAAACAATGTTTTTCCTAATCTCAATACTGCTACATCTGTTTTTGAATTTGCTTCAGTTTATTAATCCTTATGATTTCCCTTGGCTCTTGTAGCATTTTGATATTGCTCCCAGCTAAATCATTTTTTTCAGTAAAGGAGAGAGGCCAGGAATCTGTCGTCCTTTTCACTGGGTTTATGATAGTCAGTGTTTATTTACTGTTTATTTTTTTAAAAAAAATAATATAATAATTCCATCTTCAGTTGGCAAAGATGTTTAAAGATAAATCGCCTAAATACTGGAAGTGCCACCAGATATCTGGGTCCAGGGGTGGGCTGCTACCAGTTTGCACTGGTTCGGGTGAATCGATTTTTAATCTTATGGCCAGTTCGGCGAACCGGCAAATTCTACCCCGGGCTGGCCCCACCTATCCTGTCCCTCCCCTCCCAGGAATCCCCACGTGGCCCATTTTGGATCGCAGGTAAGTGCAGGGCCCATGTGGAGACTCGGAGAGGGCAAAAAATGGGCATCCTGGAAGTTGTGGAAAGGCTCCAGAGAGCCTTTCCTCAAGGAAAGCCCCCCTGGCCCATTTTCACTCCCAGGGTGGTGCAGGAGACCAACTAGTCCATGCCCAACATGGCCATGCCCACCCAACAACGGGGCAGAGAATTGGTTGTTAAATTATTTGAAGCTCATCCCTGCCTGGGTCGTATTATCGTATGTGGTGGATTTGCCCAAAAGCAAAAAAATACTGGGCAAAAAATACATATATGGTTGGAAAAAAATGATAAAATAGCATATTGATTTAAAATCAGAAATATTTCTATTGGGGATTCTATCTGAAAAATATAGTAAGGAAAATGCATCTTTAGATATTCATATATTAACTACTGCTAGAACTGTATTTGCACAAAGTTGGATGAGTAAAGAGATATCTACGAGAATGTGATTAGCAATGTATTAGAATGTGCAGAAATGAACAGATTAACGTTGGCAATTCGGGAGAAAGAGCAAATTGAATAATATATGATATGGGATCTATTTTATCAATGGCTCATAAAAATGGAAGTTAGAAACAGGGAAACAAAATAAAGAAGGTATGTTAAAAGAGATAAGTAAATATTATGATTAGTATGTTGAATATTACTATTCTAATATTGTAGAATTAATATGCAGAATATTACTATTTTAATATTGCAGAATATCAATGTAATGAATGATGTCATAAATTTTGATTATTGTTCAACAAGGGTATTTGTGCCACTGGTTTGCTTAGCTACCTGCACTACAGAAGCTAAAATGGGGAGAAATTCCGCTCCCAAATTCAAGTTTGATGTTGATTAGGAGAAGAGGCTTGAGATTAATCAAAGAGGAAAAGTCTACTGCTAATTCATCTAATCTCTAGCACTAAAGCTATTTCTCAAGGGTGGGGATGGGTTGGGGTGGGGTCTGAAAAAAGTTTCTGTGCTGGGGCAGGGGATGAGGAAGGAAATACCCATTTAGGTTTCGAAGTAGTCATGTGCTCAGATATTTAAGGAGTTATTTCATGCTTTTGGTCTAGAAAAGTCTGGCTCTACATCATTCTGAAGCTGCACAATGATGGCCAAATATTTTATTGAGTGGCAGCAGGCTGCATTTAAAAAAGGATTATCATCTCAGGAAGAATAGTGGAATTAACTTCAGCCTTTCAAGAAGACCTGTCTTACTCTACTGTCTAAGCAATGGACTATTTCAACTGTATTAAATTAACTGGGTTCTGAATATGCATGATTTTATCTGAGAAGAACCAATGCCCTTTGTCACAATATTTTTCAGTCTGTTACAGTTTCTTTTATAGGTGCTATTATTCACTGTGCTAAGCAGCATTGCTGTGTAACTGTTAAGCTGACTTTATTCAAGAGGCAATAGAGCATTCAGAGCTCTACATCAGTGTGTTCCTGCAAGAAGATTGCACAGAGAGTCTACAAACAAGTGCATGACAAAGGAGTAAGAATGGTACATTAGAATATCTGCAAAAATACTACTTGTTTGCAAGCAGGAACTGATGGGGACACAAAATAGACAAAGTAATAGAAAATGAAGAAGGTAAATTGTTCTGGGACTTTAGAATTCAAACCAAGTACCAGATACATAACACGCCAAACTTAAGAATTGTAGATAAGAAAGACAAAAAAGTCTAAATAGTGGATGTGGCAGTACATAGAGCAGAAGAGGAGAGAAAGAAGAGGAGAAAATCACAAATTCTTGCAAATAGAAATAGAATAATTGTGGAAAAAGCAAACAAAGATAGTACCAACAGCAGCTTGGATGCAATCCCAAAACAACTGGAGCGCCACTTGAACACCATCAGCATTGACAAAATCCCTATCAATCAATTATAAAAGGCTTTCTTGGAACAGCTTACCACCTGGAGATGATACCTTTGATACCACCAAACAACATTTGCCTATCTCAGATCCTTGGGAAGGATTCAATAAGTGGATAAAAATGTCAAACCCAGTCTACACAGATATGGCTGACTGTGATGAATCATAATAACACAATAGGTGGACAAAAATGTCAAATTCCGAACAACTGGCTGACTTTGCGACAAACTGCAACAATAGACTGATAAAGATTTGGCTCATAACACAGCGGATATGATGTGGCTTGAAAGAAAAAAGTAAGGATAATTGAAGTGGCAATATCAGAGGATAGTAGAATAAAAGACAAAGATCTGGAAAAGATCAGAAAATACCAAGATCTGAAAATTGAAAGATTATGGCACAAACCAATCTGTCAGTTGTAAAACCAATCTGTCACTTGGATCCACACACACACACACATTATGCAGACAGATTATGACATCCTAGATTCTTGGGAAGAACTTGGTATCTATGAGGGCAAAAACCAGCTAAAGTATCAGCAGCTGTGACTTCATATTGTTGAGAAAAGATAACAATTTATAATGTTTTAGCAACAAAAAGATAAAAAGCTTATTGTAATATTTGATAAAACATTATGACTACAAAAAATTAGAAAAGAGCTAAAACTCTCTAATTTAAACAACACAATACAGATAGTCCTCGACTTATGACCAGAATTGAACCCGAAATTTATGTTGCTAAGTGAGGCATTTGTTAAGTGAGTCTTGGCTCACTTTACAACCTTTCTTGCCACATTTGTTAAGTGAATTAGGCTTTCCCATTGACTTTGCTTGTCAAAAGGTTGCAAAAGGTGATTCTAGGACATTGCAACTGTCATATATATGAATCATTGCAAGCATCCAAATTTTGATCAGATGACCACGAGGATGCTGCAAAGGTCACAAGTATGAAAAACGGTCATAAGTCACTTTTTTCAATGCTGTTGTAACTTTGAACGGTTACTAAATGAATTGTTAAGTTGAGGGTTCATGATGGATTCCCTCTGGAGAATAATACAATGGTTGTTGAAAGGAGTGTACGTTTACAAGAAGAAGAACAGATTTAATTGAGTTGAATTTTTTTTTTAATCCTTTTGGCAAACTCCTCAAAATTCTTTAGAGAGGCTTGGCTATCTTCTAGCTACATTCAGTTCTAATCTAAAGCTCTTCTACCAGCACATTTTTGGTGAGCTCTATATTGAAATCAGATAATAGCTTCATTTATTCCTGCTTCCTGTCACAACACATTGCTACTGCATTCATTATGAATTACCATTGCAAGCCTATGCAACATATACCTAGAATACCCCACCGAACTCAGGTGACTTGCTTCTAAATAAAACATATGCTTTATATACCATTTCTGCCATGGCATTTAAGATATCTTTTTTGTCTTTCTTATTAATAATTGTTAAATACAGGGTGTTGTGTGTGGCAAATGGACTGTTTGAATTCTGAAGTCCCAGGACACTTTAATTTCTTGGTTTTCTATTACTTTGTCTATTTTGTGGCAGTTTTGGCTTTCAGACAAGTGGTATTTCTTGCAGGTATTCAAATACACTATTCTTATTACTTCATTATCCCATTTTCTGTAATCTATTATTGCTGTTATGGTTGATCACAGATGATAATGATATGATTAATCTCCAATTAGATTCACAGTCAAAGATGATAAAAATCTAATAATTCAAGATTCAACCAAGGATCTAAGAATTATTATTATTATTATTGGCAGGTTATTATTATATGCAGTTCCAAGCAGAATATTTTTCGTAAAATTAAGGTGTTTAAGTCCAAATTAGGATTATTATTGTTTGTTGCATAGTCAGCCAGATGTTGAGACTGGGTTTGGCTTTTTTATCCACTTACTGAATCCTCCCCAAAGACCTGGGATATGCAGATGTTGATGTTTGGTGGTGTTAGAGGTATCGTTGCAGGATGTAAGCAATTCAGAGTAAAGCCACCTTTTGCAATTGACTGATGATGAATTAGTCAATGCAGATAGTGTTCAAATGGTGCTCCAGTTCTTTTGGGATTATTATGGTTCATCACAGAGTTAGCCAGATATTCAGACAGATATTTGGCATTTTTATTAACCTGTTGAGTCTTTCCCAAAGATCATGCCCTTTATCCATGCAGCAATGTTGGCAGACTCTTATCTACCAAGGAAAACAAGTGGTTATTATTATGGTTGGTCACACAGTCAGCCAGGTGCTTAGACCAGATTTGGCATTTTATCCACCTGTTGTGTCCTTCCCAAAGATCTATTAGAATCTGCCTATTACATATTCTATCTTGCTTTTATTTATTTTTTTCATATAGTTTATATAAGATTAGGCATTATTTATACCATACACCCAAATTATCTGATAATCTATAAAACCAGATACTATACTATCTGTAAAATTTCACTCAAACACTCAGTTTAATTTTGAACAGATAATATGTAAATGGATTTGGATCTTGATTTCCATTCACTTTTCTGTGAATTCAGGTCTGGGCATTGAATTTAGTTCAAAGTTCAAAGCCTTTATTGTCATTGTGTATCATGTATACAATGAAATTAGTTTAGCTTCTACAAGAATACAAGATAACATGAATAATATACGAATAATCCTTATACAAGTAATTAGGAAAAAAACCTAGTTATACGTTTCCATATGTACCTCATATTCTGTGCGACATGTATATTACTCTGGTGTATGATCTTATATCATGGTATATACACATTACACACTACATCAGCACCAGTGAATTCACCAGTGAATTTAATAGCCAGCATAATCACTTTTATGTCTAAAACTCTAGATGTAATTTTTTAAAATTTTATCCTATACGATTTTATTTTATCCTACACAATATAATTATTTTTTATTTTTCTAGCTCTACCCCTTTTGACTCCATCTTTCAGTGGTGGAACACCTAGTCCCATTTAATGGTTACTAATTCACCAGTGTCCTCTTTATTTCTATATTACATCATTTAGAACATGGATATGGAATAAATGATTTGGATATGCAGTAAATGGTTTCTTAATGACTTTTATTTACATAAAATAAACATTTATCTTGAGGATTAATATTCCCTATGCTTCAGGCAAGCTATGCTATCAATTAAGAGAAATCTTATTGTTCAACACTCCCTTCACTGCAGGCCCAGCATTAACAGTTTCAATTATGCAATAGCTCTGATCTTTATATGATAATCATAATGGCATTACAGTAATTGCGCCTTAAACAGAAACTTATTAGGAGTGTGGGAAACTGGGGTATGAAGAAGGTCTGTTCACTGTTTCTCTTTTTGTCTTTCTCTGCCAGCGGACCCAGTGGTACAGATCGAAGGCAATCCACATTGTTGTTTCTTCAACTTCAGCCCCAAAATTATGTTCACCAAGGTAGTAAAGGCACAGCTCTGGGTGTACCTAAGGCCTGTTCAACACACATCCACAGTTTATCTACAGATCCTGCGTCTTAAGCCAGTGACAGAGGATGGGAGCCGACACATCCGTATCCGTTCACTCAAGATTGACCTGAATTCACGCATTGGCCATTGGCAGAGCATTGATTTCAAGCACGTGCTCCAGAACTGGTTCAAGCAGCCTCAAAACAACTGGGGTATTGAGATCAACGCTTTTGATCCCAATGGCAATGACCTGGCTGTGACTTCTCTTGGGCCTGGTGCTGAAGGCCTGGTGGGTAAATGAGAACACTTGCTATCTATCCTCTTCTTTCTTGATCCTAGATCTAAAAATGGAACTGGAGGCCCATGACATATTTTGATTGCCCGCTGAGCTCCTATCTGTTAACATTCTCCAGCCATTGCAATGAGCTGTGAGAATAACCTTGGGGCACAGGAGAAAGAGCTGCAGCCTAGACAATAATTTGTTAAACAAAATCTGGTGGGATGTGGGTGGAGAAAGCGTCTCAGAAGGGACCCTCCCTTTATTTGGAAAGCAAAGGCAAGGGAAGGGAGAAGTTATTTCAGACTTGCAAGAGTCTGTTACTGTAACCTTATAATAAAGGTACTGTTAGGATTCGTGGTTATGGTTTCCTGTTTGGACTACCTTGAAGGGCTGACAACCATGATATAGCTCTGGCCTAGTTTTAACATGTTGGGGGTTTTCCCTAGGGAGTGCTGCCTTTCAGAATCAATACTATCATTGTATCATGTAATAATCAAATGTATGAAATGCACTGGTTGGAGAATGGGAAGTATTTTCCTTTTATCTGTTTCAACTTAACAGTAGGCTTGTGCTATTGTCAGGGCTAGGACTTAAGGACGGAGTTCCTGCTATTTCTATGGTCAGTTGGGGATTGCAGTGGTACTACTCAGAGAAGGTGTTTACATGTCAGTCATGGCATTGCAAAGTCATTATACTGGTTGCACAATGGTGACTTTTGCTTGATAATAATACAATCAGTATTCAGCTTGATAATAACACAATCAATATTCTCGCAACATTCTTATTACAGCCACAAGCATGAATTTAGACACAATATTTATTTCTTTCAAATATAGAATTAAGATAAGTTTATATCCATTTAATATTATTTACATAGAAAAATGAGAAAGTAATTTCAGTTTGTGTTAATTAGAGATCTAACAATGAAATATCCTTCTTAGGAATCCAGAATTTAGCAGGATATGTTTTAAAGTAGTACTTTATTAGAATAAGCTCTCTTTTTATATAGAAAGCTATAGTATTATGTGTTATTTCATGATTTTTATTTAATCTTATAACTCATCAAATTATTTCTTTCAAAAAACATTTAGCAAATTACTTATATGAGTTTCATCTTAATTTTCTTATTTGATTTTTTTTAATTATCTCTCTCGTTCTGAATTATTTCCTTGGAATCTACCCCTTTAATTATAATTACCTAATAATTCTTACAGTTTAACTAACCCACATATAATAAAAATATAACATAAAATATATTTTAAAAAAATCTCTTTCAAAGTACTATCCATTCATTATGTACAAACTGATCTTTTAGCCTGAATACTTTTTTTTTCCTAGAAGCAACTGATGGATCAATATTTCACTTTTTCGTGGAATTTTTTTCATAGTAGACCTGTATTTGCTTAAGGCATATTTCATCATCAGACTGGAGTGGGTTTTTTTTAAAGGAGCAAAGTTCAGGACTGTTATTATAAATTGAATAAATAACTGAATAAATAACGCCAACTGCTGTGGGCTACCTTGGAAAGATGGTCAAGAGATTATATTGGGTTTGGTAAGCGTGCGGAGGTGAATGTATATTCATAGCATTACTTTACTTAAGAGATACAAAGCGATAGCAAAGGTTCCATAGGCTAAACTTGCAGATAGATTATGCATAGATGTGCGTGTAATTGATACCCATCAAAACTCTTGTCACAGGCTGTTTTCCACAGCTAGAAACTGTTATCTCATCACGGGGCCAATAGTTATTCTACTTAAATGCCTATCTCTGTGATTTCTCTTTTTATATGTCATTTGCAGCACCCGTTCATGGAACTGCGTGTACTGGAGAACAACAAACGGTCCCGAAGGAATCTAGGTTTAGACTGTGATGAGCACTCAACGGAGTCCCGCTGCTGCCGTTACCCCCTGACTGTTGACTTTGAAGCCTTCGGCTGGGATTGGATAATTGCTCCGAAGCGGTACAAAGCCAACTATTGTTCAGGCCAGTGTGAATATATGTTCATGCAGAAATATCCCCATACCCACTTGGTGCAGCAAGCCAATCCCCGGGGCTCAGCAGGGCCATGCTGTACACCCACCAAGATGTCTCCCATCAACATGCTGTATTTCAATGACAAACAGCAGATAATCTATGGCAAAATCCCTGGCATGGTGGTTGACAGGTGTGGATGCTCTTAAACTCCTAGTCTATTCTGTTCTATTCTTTTTCCTGTTTCCCTCCCCACCCCGACCGGATTCTTGCTTTCGACGACGATGCACCCTGACATTGATGAATCCATTCATTAGCATTTTAAAACACTTTGGAAGAGAAAGTAATTGTGGGAAAAGAACAAAACAAACAGAATTGTATCGAAAATCTCTGAAGTGACAACATGCGCTGTGCAATAATCAAAGCAGATATCGCATTAATGGAGAGCGGATGAGTTGTCTTGGATCGATACTTCCATTCCTGAGTCAGATCTGAAACAAGCATTCTTCTCTACTCCTCAAACTCTTTGTTTGACCCAACACTTCTCAAGCTTTACTTTTACTAGTATTCTCTCTTCCCAACAACCCCACCCCCCAACCTTTCCTCTCTTGATCTGAGATGCGAAAGTGGCGATAAAGAGATAAGTCCATCAGAAAAGAAAGAAGCTGTTCAACCCAAGAATGAAAGCTTCCTTAGGTTGTGATGTGGAATAAAATGCTGTATGAAGTTATAGAAATAAGCACGGGGAAAGGGGGGGGGTGTTAAAATGGATATTTTATATGATGATGAATGAAATCTGCCAGCATGAGGGATATGTGCCATCCTGGATTTGGGGGAGGTGGGTGGGAGGGAAGGAATGATTTTAGAAGTTGAGGATTGCTGAACCTGCCTGCCTTTTGAGAGACTGAACCCCTAAAGAAACGGGAGGCTCCAAAGAAATGAAAACTGGAATTATTTGGAATGCTTTTGCGAATTGCAAAAAAAAAATGAAATTGAGGCATAGATTGGGAGGGGGGTTTTATGGAGGAACTATCTAAATGGAGGATAAACTGTTAATTTTTAGCTGCCTTGTATTCACATTCAACTCTTTCCTTTTCAATGTCTTCATATATAACCTGAGCAACCTTTCTCCAAAAGTCAGTATTCTTCAGATGCTTTTTTTTATTATAGAAAATTGAGAAACTAATTCAATGAATTTAAATTGCATATTTCCATCCTCAACCCATCTTTGAGATAGTGTAAAAAAGTACCACAGAAAGGGTCCATGTGAGGATAAAGAATTTTACTTACAGAACAGAAATCTCTCCAGGCAGGATAAAGTTAAGATAGAAAATTTATTTATTTATTCCTGGCAATAGAATATTTTTTCTGTCGCTTTTGCTTAATATTCCAATGGAAAAAAATCATATATATGTATGTATATATGACAGAATTGGTAATCTTTATCATTTGCAGGACTCAACTAGATCCATCCAGTTACTCTGGTTATGTACAATCGTTTTTTTCCACTGGCTAATATTGACATATCAAAATCCTTGAATGATAGGATGTGTTGCTCTGTACTGTACTCCCCCCCCTTCCTAACATTTTAATCCTTTTTAAATTAATTTTAAATGCACTTATATAGAGATTTAATTTCCAGCTTTCTTTGACGCTGTAGTATGACTTTCCTTCACCTAACCAAATAATACCCTCTGCTTCTTTCTAAAGCAGCAAAATCCAGGTAACATTAGAGAATTAAACTAACAGGGAATGCTTTCCAAATAGAATTCTATTGAAGTTGATGCCATATATTGAGTTAATTTAACTGAAGTATTGCCTGTCTGCTTTCAAGAGTTTGTTGAAAGTAGACAGAAGATAATTATCCTTCAAGTGACAAAGCATTAGCCATATAGCGAGAATATAGTAATGGTCATCTTCAAGTTTGAATAACTCAGATAGGATTCCAGACACATAAGATAGAAACTTTTTGTCAGACTCTCTAGCAAGACAATTGTATGGGACCAAGATAACAAATTGCATCTACATGTTAGTTAGCACTTGTTGTTTCCTACTATTAGGATTAATTACATGTCTCATTATTCTCAGAATCAAAGAAGAGGGGGAGGTAAAGATAAAAAATTATTAAGACACTAATTATTATTTACGTTAGTGATAATCATGGAGTCCAAGTATTCAAAGGTGTTTTTTTTTCAGGCAACTGGGAATGTTGCAACCTGGACCACAAATAAGTGATCCATTATTAGAGGTTGTAATCCAGCATGTGTAATAGAAAACAAAATGTTGCTGTTTGACAATGACCTGTGTCCAGTCATTCCCTGCTGATTCTCTATTTGCGCAGGAAACAAAAGTTTAACAAGGAAAAATCCATTTTTTCCAATTGTGGTTATCAGTAGTCAAATTATGAATGAACCACCAAAATATTATTTTCAAAGACTGAAGCACTTTGGCAGATGAGATAGCATATCTAACAGACTTTGTATTTTTTGGAAGGATCACTTTCTTTTCTTAAGTAGAAGTAAAAAATTAGGCAAAACAATGAAAAGCAACTTTGCAATGAATCAGCTTTCCCTCTCCTGATTCATTGTCACATTTGGAATGTAGACCAATTCCTTTCTATTTATGAGGTCAAAGTAAGGATTATATTAATGTGAGACTTTGCTGTTGCAGTTTTCATAATATTTGTGCAATGAAATTGGAATGAAGACTTTGTAATTACTTAACTGAAAAAGGAAATATGTGACAGGCAAGTGAGAATTAAATAGGCCTTTAGTCTTACGGCACCAAACTGGAAAAACACTGGGACTTAGACTGCTCATACCATTGTGGCGTCTTGATTTCCCTTTTGCTATTTTCCTGACAGTATGAAATCAGGATCCCTGTTTCTCCAGAGTTCAACTGTTCCTGCTGCTTTAGGGCTTGTTTCTCTACTTTCGGCTTGGGCTGTCTAGGGAGCTGCTGTGTTGTATGATGCAACCCTTCAGAAATGCCTGTCATAGGTCTGGAACCCAAGTGCTGAGGTGATGGACCGGAGGGGAGTCTGGCAGGTCTGGCGCCAAGAATTTAGTCAAGATTTTCAGCATAGACAATTTTGAACCAACCAACTTGCTTGCCAACACAACAGCTGCTCTATTGTAATCAAACAGCTAAAATATGCCCTTTGAATTTTTCTGAAGTCCCTTCCACAAAAGTACTAGTTTTGGATAAGATGGCTATTAATAAATGGGGAAGAAGAGTCAACCGAGATTGTCAGGAAGAAAGATTATTTTTCTAGTTCTAGCACTTATTGTATATTAAGTTGAGGATCTCGGCACTCAGGTAGATTTCTATATAGATGACAACTTTGGTTTTTTTGCAGGCAAACTCATACAGCTTTGCTTTCTCTCTTGAAAGTTCCAAAATACTAAAGCAGCAAAGAAGGCATGGATGGATTTTTGGTTGAGGATATATAAGGTGAAATTCTGCCCCCCCAAAAACAGACTCCCACCTCTATTCTATTGATAGGGAGTTCAACACTGCTCAAGTTGAGCAGAATCTTAGCACTTCTCATGGGTTAAATCCTAAAACTTAAAAGAAGGGAACAGTCGCTTACCCAAGGTGGCACAGAGAACAAACTCTCCTGGCCCTTTCTGAGCTGTACTGCTTTTCCTCCTCTAGCACTTATAGACTGAAGCGCTTCACTCTTTTTCAAAGCACTCATCAAACATGCCTTCTCAGCTTCTTAACGCTCGCTAAGTTAACCTAACTTATTAATCACAGAAATGGAGAGTTTTAAACACATAGAGAACAACAGTTCTGCAACTAGTAGCCTATGAGGGTATTTATAGCTGGAATACTTAAATTTTCAATAGCTTAGAATCTTTTTAAAAATATGGCTAATAGGGTTTGGTTGGGGTGGGGGGTTATCTCTTATCTCAGTATTTGTTACCTGCATTGGTCATTGTTTAGTCTGCATTCTTGTCATTTATCAGGCTCATACAAAGATTTAGAGTCTTCTTGAGAAACAAAAATAGTTTCCTTTGTAATGTGCTGCCAAATCCCCACATTTGGACTACCAGCAGTGTGAATGACATATATATGACAGTTTTAACATTTTAGACAAAGGGAAAAATGTGCATAAATCTTGAAATGTGAGATCTGTCTAAAAAAATTGGATCCTAGCAATCTTTATTATTTGTCTCAGTATTTTTCTGAATATGAATTCTGAGTGTTGGCTATTTAGTAATGTAGAATACTACCACTGATTTATTTTTCAATTCCTATCTTATTTTTTTCAATCTTTGTGAATGAAAAAAAATCTGAAAATAACTGGTATTTCAACTCTCCTCTGAAGTGTTATATTTCTCTGGGAATTTATATCAACAAATAGCAAGACATACTTAACTAACAAATCTGCAAACATGTAAAATCTTTTCATTTTAGCTTCTTGTTTTGCAACATATAGTTTACCTTTCATCTCTTATTGGAGCTGGCATTGAAACAGGCAATTCAGAGAAAATGTGAGAGGGCTTTTCTCAATAAACATGGCATATTAAGATACAGTACTGCTTTCTCTCTGAATAGAACAAGGTACATGTTGCATAGCTTGTAATTCAAGTAGCTATAGTACTCTGTAAAGAATTAACAACAGAACAGAAATTACTTTTCTTTACTAAGCAATAATCCCTATATATATGTCCAAGCACAACTTTTTTCCTTAAAAATTATAGTCTTAATTTTCTAGCAGTAATTGAAAACTTCCTCACAACTATCCACTACAAAATTGCTGTTTTTATTTAAATGTTTGTGTGTGCGTGCACATATAAATATTCTAAAAGTCTAGAAAATCTGATGTAGAAATGAAAAATGAATGACTTCCAAAATTTTATTCAGTCAAACAATTTTCCTCTAATATTATATCAGCACTGTCATTCACAAAAGGTGCGTTTTGATATTTTACAGACAGGGCACATAGCACACACAATCTTTCATTTTGATTCCATGAAAACAACATTCAAGATTTCACATTTCCTGGCTGAAGTTTGAAGGAGTGCAGATAGTATTTCCTGACCATGGATTTAAGTAGGTCTTTCTACAGTTGGAAAATAAGCATATGACGTGAATAGGAGGAATGTATGAGATTAATAATACCCAGCTATAAAACCACTGGCCTTAAAGTTATTCTCTAAAAGTGGAATAAAGGGATAGGGCTGTGAGAAGTTTCATTTAAAAATTAGTAGGAATGCTGGAGTTCTTCAGGAAATGAAACTAAAATGCTAGACAAGGAATTTGACAATAATGAAATCATGGGAATAGCAACACATAAATATATTTGAGACAGGAAATTCATTAATCTACCTCTGTAACATTTGCTTGAGAGAAATTCTTCCTATTGTAGTAACTTTTCTTACTAATATATAATAGAATTCTTTAATGGCCAAGTGTGATTGGACACACACGGAATTTGTCTTGGTGCAAATGTTCTCAATGTACATAATCTACTAGGCCTTAGCTTCAATCATTCAGCACGACAAAGAACATCTCATCAAGAAGCCCAACAAAATGCTCCTTGCTTAACCACCTCTCCATATCTCGTACGGAGATGGGTGGCAAACAATTTAATAAATACATTTTAAAAAATAAAATATTTGTTGATTCAGAGAAGACACTGATATGGTACAATGCCGCATACTTTAGTATGCACAAGTCCTTCCTTGCTAGAAATACAGAGAGCAGAAATGCATGAGCGGCTATTTTTTAATACCTGTAATTTCTTGTTGGTAGCTTTGCTAAGCTGCAAGGATGGAAGACACACACACACAAACACACATACACATGCCAGGCCTGTGAAAACTGAGATAGCAATGATCAAACTGGACCTCTAACAGTAGGATTTACAAATGATTATTTTCCAATGTCCAATCAAGAAAAAGTTCTGCCCTACTTTGTTGGAGTGCAGGGGAAAGAGGATGAATGTACTGTACTACAACAATTAAAAAAAATACCTGAAAGAACTGAATTACATTCTTAAGCCTATTTGTTGGATTGATATAATTCTAAATAGCTTATTAAATACCCAAACTTTCCATTCTCCTAATTAGAGGGGACCGTTAAGATACTGTAAGCATTGAAAGCAAAGGCTTTGCTTTGTCTTATAGGTAGCATTGCATTGAGCCACTTCAACCTCTTATGTGCATCATGATGAAAAGAGAATAGTCTACTTGAATTTTACACACAGATACACATCATAGTGGAGCAAATATGATTTGCCCTTTTGTCCATCTGTTAGGTACAATTAGTTATTGTCTCTTTAGTAATAGTTCCCTACTGGTGCAAAGGTCCAAAGCCATTTGGGATTCTTTTGAGACATGCAAATTGATCCTATGAATGTTTACTTAGATGCAAACCATGTTATTTCAGTGGCACTTATTTGCAATAAGTGTGTTTAGGACTGTAGCCTTAGGCAGCAATGATACAGCCCATACTATTGTATAAAAAAACTCTGTATCTGAAAGATCATAATTTTCTATTCAATGCTGACTAACATTTACCGGCCACATTAAATATAACAGTTTGAATAGCTGGTCTTTCCTGAACTACGGATGCTTTCTTTCTGGGATTTGGGTGGTTTGATTCCGCTTCTTCTACTGCCCAATGGTGCTAAACTAGAAAGATAAGATCCAACTTTATCTGCTACTAATAGGTTTTTCCAATGGGACAATATTTTGCTTTGGGTAATCTGACTCACAAAAGGCAGACAGGCATAATTATTTCTGGAGGTGTGCTTGTAAATATCAGTCCTGCAAGTATATTATTATTTACTTTGTTTATATTAGTGTCCATAAATGTCATAGAAAGATGTGTGAGAATAAGTATGTGTGTGAGTGGACGCATAATGTGCCTACATGTGTGAGCTGAAGAAATGAGACTGAAGATGATAAAATGGGCTAAGTTTTGTTTATTTTAATCACATGACCAAAAGGCCATTCACTGGTTAAGATTGTGTTTATGTTTGTTTGTTTTGATGACATGACCAAACACAGCACTTGAACATCAAAAATAAAAATTTAAATATTAAAAAAATATATTAAAAAGAGTTCAGAGCTTTTCACTCCAGCCCAGCACCTGAGACATACATAACTGTCATTTTAACCTTTCTAGGCAGAAGCTTATTGGTTCTCTTAAACAGGAGAGGCTGCCAACTAGGGAGAACTGAGATTCCAAAGGAAAACTGGTTCTACGAAAGCATGTTATGGTGCCGTATAGTAAGTTTGGTTGGGAAAAGGCGCAAGATGGCTTTGGACCATGGCGGACATTATTCAACAGGGACTGTTGTACTTGATCAGTGAATTCATTCACACCTCTTCACCATCACCCTGATCTGCTGCCTTTTTCTGCATACTGGATGCTGGTTCACTTTGGAAGTAATATAGGCAGTCCCATCAGAACATATGGAAGCCTCAGAGACTTTGCAGGAGTGAAGCAAGGCGCCTGGACTTAAAAATGTTGAATGTTCACTGTAAAAATTTCTGTATTGAGAGACTGCTTTGGGCTAAGGTACCATTTGCACTATGGAAGGTTAAAGAAAAATTTTAAGAGAATAGGAGGGGTTTCCCCTTTTATGATACACCCTAGAGCTGAAAAGATACTTTTATGTCAGTATTTTCTCTTTTTGTAAAGACAGTGTGCGAGGACTAGTATGTATGAATTTTGATGTAGCTCCCTTTCTGAGGAAGGAAATTTGCTATGTAGTTCTGCAAATATAACAATCATATGTTTTACCTAACTTCCAAGTCACACAAGTGTTTTTTTTTTAACCACTAAATCTAACTTTAATAGGATATATTTTAGTTCGTCACAGATTGTATTTAGGTAAACCATACTGTTACATCTTTCTAAAAACCCTAAATAATTAAAGAAATAGCCAGTTAATGTCCAGCTAGGCTTTGCTTCTGCTAAATTGTCATGGATGAGAGAGAAGACTCTATGAAATCATTAGTCTGGAAGAAAGGGCTAAAGCTAACGTTTACAATAACTAACTGCTCCTAAGTTATTAGGAAATCAGGAGTAAAAAAAATGCACCCCTTTCCTTCTTTGCAATTATACTTTTTTAAAAAAAAATATTTCAATATACATCTAGTACTTAGGACACCTGAAACCCTTTTCAGACTTCACGAACTCTGGTGTAATTTTACGTTACATTGGTTTACCTATGTGTCTCATTACAAGAAGAGGGCTTCTTATTCATCGGTGTTGCGAGTTTTAAGTGTTATGTTTAAAGTTTTAAAGAATTTGCAAATGAAACACTAAAAGCATAAGAAGGATTGTGATTTAATACCAATTTATATTTAAAAAAAAGCATTACAGTCTTATTAACCTCTTGCTGATATTTTTAAGTTACATTTTTCATAATTCCATCTTATTGTCACTGTTGAAAATCTATTTCTTAAATGACTTCATTGCATTTATGAAATGCACAAAATTCTTGTTGATTTCAGTTAAAACAATTATATTATGAAATTAATATGACAAATGTTAGTTATACTAGAAAAACAATTTTCCGGTTTAGCCGGAAAAAGTTCCCATTATTCAGTTCAAAAAATGGCTTATGAGCAGGAATATGCTAATTCTTCTCATAGGAATTAAATGGAGATGGCACTCATTTATGAGAAGATGGGATCAGAACTGGTAACTTTAACAACTCTTCTTTCATACGCATATTAGAAAAAAAATTCGAGAAAAAAATACTGCCTTGGCTATTTCTCTTTAATGTTGTATAAACTAATTTTTTTCTGTAACTGGCTCTAGTCTGTTAAGTATATCATAATCATTGCTTCTGTTCCAATTTCTTTGTCCTTTTATAGATTTTTTTGTACAATAAATATATACAGCAAAAACATTTTCTTCCTTTAATGTGTCAAGTTTGGAATCTTGAGAAGAATATAACGTGATGTTCTTGGTTTTGAGTTTCCAATGTTAATGAAGAGATTGGCATGTTTATTTCAATGTGTAACTTAAGGCCTCAGCTCTATTGTGAGGAAGAAAAAATATGTGCTGGAATATAAATTACTGTTACTGGATGCTCTTAATCTCAAAACCATCTGAAACTATCCAATCATACTTCTTGAGAAGTGAAAATAATATAAGAAAGGTATTGAGTTGCATATTATTAAATTGTAATCATGTTGTAAGAAAATTTCAAAATCTTTCCACTAAATTGGTTATTTTTATGTAATTCTTTCCCACTGTAATTTCATTCTTTTCTTTTTAAGCAGTTTAAGGAAAGAGAGAGAGAGAGAGGAGAGGGAGAGGGAGAGAGAAAGAAACAGAAATGACCACAATATATACATTAAAACATTAGTCTCATTTTAATTTCTTACCAATTTAAAAAGTAATTATTGTAATAAGGTATTTAGATGGGAAATTCATAAGTGAGCCCAAGAATAATTAAGCCCAGAATTGTACAGAGAGATAACATAGCACACACGAAAGTGGATGTTATTAATTTAATCCAGAGTTCAATTACTTCTGAAGAATTCATCTACTTCTGAAGAAAAAGATTTGGGAGGGCAAGAAAACTCCTATTTACAGATACAGCTTGAAATAATAAATAGGCACCTCAAGTATCAATATAATGCAAATTGAAAGGTATTTAGTATTAATTAAAAATGGGAAAACACTGTGAACAACCAAAAACGCTTAAAATATACTTTAAAAGATTAGAAATTTACATCATTTCCAAAATGCTCTAAATTTGTTTCAGTTGACCTTGGCTAATACAGGGTCACTATTGTATATCTACTAATTTTCTCTCTTTGTAATTAATCACAGGCATATACATAATGGAAAGATATCATTCAAGACTGTAGCCTATTATCTATCCATCTTGTTTGCTCCACTAATTTTTTTCTCCTTTTACTTTTTATTCTATCCCTGCAACTTTCAGGCAAAAATATGTTTTGGACTGACCACAGCATTGATAGAGCAATTATATATTGAGTGATACCTATATTGCAAAAAAGGTTGCCAATTATACCAAGTCGATATTGTCCTGAAAGGGACTCTCAAGCCCACCTCAAATTATTTCATTTGTTTTGCTGTCCCGAATTGTAAAAGCTAAGATTTATAATTGGCCAGATGTGCTACAGGAAACTAGATCATGGAATGTTGTTTTATGGTGCCCTCATAAAAAGGCAACAGGCATGTTGAGAATGCTGGTTGTGTATGTTATCCAAGTGACAAGGTTTAGCAAAATGAATCTGTGTACTATATTGAGGTAAATGGAACTGTGAATGCACAAATGAATATCAGCAAGAAGTACTGTACAGTTGGTCCTTGACTTATAACAATTCATTTAATGATTATTACAATGGCACTGAAAAAAGTGACAGGACTATTTTTTAGACTTACAACTGTTGCAGCATCCCCATAGTCACATGATCAAAATTCAGACACTTGGTAATTGACTCATATTTATGATGGTTGCAGTATCCCAGGGTCATGTGGTCCCCTTTTGCAACCTTCTGACAAGAAAAGTCAACAGGGAAGCCAGGTTCACTTATTAACCATGTTATTAACTTAGCCACTACAGTGTTTCACCTAACAACTGTCGCAAGAAAGATTGTAAAATGGGGCAAAACTCACTTAACTATTGTCTCATTTAGCAACAGAATTTTTGGACTCAGTTGTGATCATAGAGGACTACTTGTATGGCTAAATGAGCGCAAATTCTAAGCTCAACTTAACAATCCTCACAGGATTAAGTTTTAAATTTCCCCAAGCATCTAAAGTAACAATGTTTCTTCAAGCTCAATAATCTATCCTAGGATATCTTGCTGATGAGATATTATGCATTTATATAATTCTCTTGCCTGCTTCAATAAGGCTGCAATTTATTGAGATTATTATGAATTGCCTGGGCAGATCCATCTGAGGAAGTTGAAAGATGATTGACAAATCATTGCATTTAACTACAAAATTATGTCAAAAACTATCACACACGCACACACAATCACACACACTTAAAATCAGTTCTCATAAAATGGCGTTTAAGACATATTCTCTCAATGTTTTCTAAGATTTTTCTTACTATAACCTTTAAAAAACTGAATAACAAGATAGAAAAAATGCATATGTAATTAATTGCACGATTCACACATAGTTTACTAATATATTTATTTTATATTTATTATCCATGGTTACAGAAGTAGCATTCTTTTAATTAGAAGGAATGAGACAGACAGTATCGTTTCTCCTCTCTTATGAATATCTATCTGGCTATTAACTGAGTTACATTCTTATGGCAAATTGAGAGATTCAATAATATAAAAATGTGAATTAATGACTCCAGAAGCTACTTCTCTTGAAAGTCCATATTTACATTATATCAACCTTGCTTCTGTTTTGTTAAAGAGTCGCTTAATAGTGAAATGAGTGCTATATAAATATAATAAATAAAATTTCCTGCAACTATCCCTTATTTAGTAACATAAACTAGACACTACAAACTAGCACCTATGGGTTTTTCTTTAGTTACTAGTTTAGACCATAAAAAGGATAATAAACAAATACAACTTAAAAATTGCTAGTGTTTCAGAATAGCTAATTACTTTTTGCTTTGTGAATCTCTTCTCATTCAACAATCATCCCTTTTTAGCAAGACTTTTACTGAAGAACTCACATCCAGGGGGTGAATTTTATCTGATCACTGGTGCAAACAATAGACTACCTTCTTGATTCTAGCAGCTACAGCGGCAAAATACCTTTTTTGAAACTGGAGATACTTAACTAAATAATTTGATCCAGGGCTTAATTCATTCTGAAGCAGTGACTAATTATGTGAGTAAATGAGAAAAAAACAGAAAGAAGAACTCACTTAATTTACATTTCAGGGTAAAACACTGCTACTCTACAGACATGGTTTATTATTCATTATTTTATTTTTATGCCATTCTTTCTTGCCAAAGGAGCCAAGAATTGTTTAGCAGAACTGTGAATATTCAGAACAAAGAGGTGTTCAAAAAAAACTGAAACAAACTCCAGAAGTACGTAGAACCTCAGTAAGAAAGATACCAAAAAAGCACAAAGTCAAAATTAAAACTGAGAGTTGACAGAATGAAACCCAGAGTTTAGCAATTAAAAATGTTAAATCTTAAGACTTGGAAGATATTAGACATTAATGAAAATACTGAGGGTGGTGGGTGGATAGGGGGATGATTACAGATGTCCAAGTGGCTTCCACTATGAAGATAATAAAGAAATGGAAGAACGGCACACAAGGCACGATAAGTGCAATCAAAGCCCCAAACAAAAGAAAACAACTCAAGTTAAAACTCTTTCGAACATTATAAATTGGCAGAGCAAAGAAATAGTTTTGATGTCCAATCCTCAGAATCCTTCTTGAATCTGCAGGAGCTTTACTTTGGTTGGGAAATTGTCCCAAAGTGCCCCCTTACCAGCCCTGAAGCAAGAATTAAAGAGAGGAAGACCTTGCGTGATTGAATTTTAAATGGAGAATGCCCCCATTTCTGTAACTGTTGTTCAAACTTCTGATAGACAAAGACACTTGGTAAAAGGACTCTATTGATGATTTAAAGTTATTTACATAAGTGGAAAAATGAAGACTCAAATTCCATATCATGCAGATTCCCAGGCCATGCATCTTCTTGAGCTGGGCCAAGGAATAACAGAAACCAATGAATATTAAAAGTATATTCTGGGTGAATGTTTACCAAATTTTGCAAAATTTTATTACAAAAACTCTCATTTGCTTTATGTAAAACCAGACACAATCTACTTAATTATTTATAATCCTCATTTATTTGTTGAAGTATTTCTGAGCCATCTATAAACCTGCAAAGTTTTGTGATCAGATATTACACAGCCAAATTAAAAATAGTTGAACTGCTGAATTACAACTTTAACAAGCAAAAGCCTAGATGATGATGATTTTTCAGGTGCTGAAAAAAGATGCAAGTAAGTACATGGCATTTAAGTCTCCTTGGAGGAAAAAAAAATCCAATTCCAGGTGAAAATTTCCTTACTTTGACAGGGATATGTGGAGGAGGGTTTCTGATGGTAATATAAACACTGATATGGAAGCTGACATTTCTTCACATCATCAACAAAGCAAAGTTTCATTAAAAGGCCCATGTTTCGAATTCTGCTTGGAAACCAGCCAATATAACAGATTAAAACTGGTGAGATATAACTTCATCAATTGGTGTCCCCCACACCCCCCACTAAAAAAAATTCTTGACAGATTTTTCTATGCAACTCTTAGCATATGTACAGCATATGAGAGAAAAGTTGCAAGCTACCAACTTTTCAAGGTGAAAAGCCCTATATGGCACAGAGCCAGGCAATCTGTGGGACCATGTCTCCCTAAAGACATCTACCCACCAACTCAGTTATGGTGGGCATGCTCCTAGTCTCTTCTTTTAAATACTGCCATCTTATGGGATTTAGAAAGCGTGTCTTTTCCATGGCAGTCTCTGCCCTATGGAACATCTGTCCCCTTGAAGTTTGGCAGGCTTTGCCCTCCTGGGTCAAAAAGCTCTGAAGACCTGGCTGGAATAGGATAAAGTGGACAAAAGGATTGTAGGAAGTTAGCAACCACCCCTCTCCTAGAAAAATTGAAATAGCCTATTGAAATAGCCAATTGAAATATTTAAAAGGCAGAATATTATATCTCCCTGGATGAGAAAAGGAGAAATATGTTTTAAAGACAAAGCAGCTTCCTGCAGCTCCCTGCTCCCCCTTCAGCTCCAGGGTGATGGGATTAAGGATGGCCCTCAGGAAATGATAGGATTACCCATCTCACCACATGTTCTGGGAAGATTGCATTAGCCAGCACTTAAGTGAAGCCATGTGGTCCAGACCAAGCCTACAAAGTTAAGACCCCCGCCCCTGGGAGTCTGACAGCCAATGGGATTCATTTCTTGCACAGGAATAGGAAACACTAAGGTGGGGCCCAACAGAGGTTATATAAGGGTCTCTCAGCATCTGGATTTCCCTTTTTTTCCTTCTTCCCTTCACCTTGAAGCATGTGGTCCTGCTATCCACCATTAAACCATCTTTCCAAATAGCCTCCATGTTTCCAGTGTCTTTTTCCCCACTTGGAACTGAACCCAGAAGGATATTTCTTTCAACAGGATTTAATGAAGAACTTCATGTTAGAAGCTTAACTTAGGGCAGGGTTAATTTTTCAATGTTTATAGTTTCAATATATATATCTGGATTATATTATTATTGACATTGTTTTAATTGTTGATTGGGAACTGTAGGTTGACAAAAGATGGGTGATTATATATAAATGTTTTACATAAATATGTCACCACTAATATTATAGACTACTAGGAATTGTAACTTGTCAACATCCTCAGGCCTATAGTAAATGAATTTGCACTTACATTTTTGAAATAGCAGACATCAAAAACATTTGAAAGTAACCTCTATACAGTACACAGTTCAGTTATTTAAACTTGAATAACAACATCAAGACCACAGAACAATACTGTACAGATATTTATATCATGTTTCCATTGATACAGCTGAATAAAAATGTCCTTAGACTTATACCTGTTTAATGCAATCTGATTAAGAGTAAATGGACATGCATGCACACCAGCCTGGTCTTCCAGTTTCTAACACGCACATGAAAACCAGCTGGCCAGTGTGCATACACACCCAAAGACTAGCTGGCCAGTGTGTGCATGTATGCCGGAGAGCTGCTGTCCAGTTTCTGCCACTCCCACGCACGCAAAGACCAGCACACCCAAAAGAGCAATGGGCAATGGCTGGCGTGCCATAGATTCACCATCATGGCCCTAGGGCAACGTGCAGTGTAATGAGCTGCATTCTTTAAAATCTGTTAGCACTAATGTCACAATTCTGCACTATAATTCTTGATCATTGTTGTGTTTTTCCTATCATGCTTTTCAAAATATTTCCCCCCTAAAGAGAGGAAATGTAGTTTTTACATGTGATCTTAATATTATGTTATGTACCTATAAAATTAACTTTTAGTTCTTTCCAAGGTAGAAGGGAAGGGACTAAGTTGAATTTCAAATGTTCAGAATTTTGGGTATGAAGTCACTTCATTTGCCTATTTCTAGAAATAAAATTGTGGTAGAACTCAGTAAACAGCAAAAGGGTAGGGGCAAATGAAATATATTTCTTTTTAACCAACTCCTTTCTGGCACACATCTAAGATGCCTTTCTCTTTTTGTTAATTTCAAACCCATCTACCAAAGGCAGGATTGGCAAGAGGCCAAGGGGGGGGGGAATATAACATTGCAATTGAGAAGAATATATGTTTGTATTTTGTTATGAAAGACAAATTACAATCATTCTCCTTTCTGACCTACAGTCGGACCTATTGCATTTAGAGTCCTAGTGTCTATTTTTGAAAAGTGACTTCATGCTGAACGTGGGTGCTACATACTCTTCCATAGCTCTCACACTGCAAGTCTTGGACATCCCTTTCTTTTCCTGGTTTTCCCACACTTTCTGCTGCTCATTGTATGCCTACTGCTTTTTTTTATCTCCCTATTCAACTCAAATTAGTCACGAGCGGCCCCCAGCTTAGAGAGGAAAAATAAATTAGGTAGTGTTTTAAACACAGTTTGATTAGATTGATCCCCTCCTTTTTTTCTGCTAAAGAATGGAATAATCCTCACTCTTTACAAGATATCATTTTTAATAATTTTTCTCCAATGCAGAAGTAGTTCAGAAGGCAAGAAAGACCTCTGAAAGATCATTCCTTTTTGAATTATAATTAACAGAATCAGAACAGACTTGACTACATGGAATTGGAGTTTACGATAACAGCACTAGTGCCAAAATAGGTAATTTCATTACGCAACACACCTAAAACATTTTAATGTAAACACAGGAATGCAGTCATGGTAAGATGAAAATTTACTTATAATAAAGAGTACAAATATCCAATCATAACAAACACTTGACCATATATCGTTCTGAATCTAGCCATGTAGATTTATCCTTACCAAGAGAAGCTTGCCATGAATTGCAAAGGCATTCTGAATTGACAAAGTCTGCCATTTATCTTTTCAGATACCCCTGTCACTGACTCCTGTTCTCTTCATTTAAAAAAAATGAGATCATTAGTATCCATAATGTTTTGCTTCGATATGATAGACAGAAGGAACAAAAATTATATTGTATGCAAATACATTTAATAAATAAATAAAATAAATATCCTGTAATAGAAAAGCAAAAATTTTTCTGACTTCATAGTATTAAATAGTATTAATTAAATCTGAACTAGGTAAAAATGAAATGTATGTATGTAAAGGAGATCATGTCACCATAAATGAATCTCCCAATTGTAGAGAGAGTTATCAGAATTTATTCTGATAGCATTCAAGAAATCCACTGGTAATCCGGTATACAGGAAGGTAGTGTTTAATTTGATTATTTCTCAATCTGTCCAAATCAGGATTTATATTTTCTAATCTGAAAATCCATCAATGAACTACAAAGACTAAATCGATGCTTTGCTTGCAGTCCATTAAAGCTAAAGTAGCACTATTCCAAATATAAACCATTTCCAGAAACCAGTGACTAGGAAGTGGGAAAAACTAGAACAGTGATCACTATTATCACAGAATGTGTTGTGTCCTCCCAATAATACTTAACTGCTCTTTTCATCTAACTGCCTCAGAGATTAACCTGTAAAATGAATATAACCTATTCTTAAAGCATTTATACCTCGAGTGGCAATTCTGATGCACATTATGGTTGTCAACAGAACCAGAAGGCCCTTTTGAATTAATTGATCAGAAAAAAAAGGGGTGGTGGTGCAGTTGCTCTGGATTCCAGTTTTTATGTGCAAAGTTGAAAAATCTTAAGGAAGATAATGCACTTTTGGAGTTTATTTTTTAAGAAGCAATATAGAAAAAACAGTTCATGCTATAATAATTATGCATTATTGAATATAAAGGTGAAGATATCGTTGAATGAAACTTGATTCTGATAAGCACACTCACTATTGTATTTATGCCTAAGGGAGGACTGGAACTCTTGGTCTCCTGCTTTCTAGTCCAGCATCTCAATCACTACACCAAATTGGTTCACTAATATGCTTGCAGTTTTCTTCTCAGTATCATGGAAATGGCCTGCTACTGCCCTCTTCCACAATACTTTTTCAACTTCTAGTCTAGTCTGCAGTCCTGAAATTCCCAGACGGTCTTTCATTTTGAACCAAACATATTTAGGTTCTAGGATCAGTCAAGGTCAGGTAAGAGGCACAAGATAAAGCAAAAGATCCAAAGATCCATACAGCAGGATGATTCCCTGTGTTCTCATCCATTTCTTTTAAGCTACTGTATTTGATCAAGAAGATACCCAATCCTTCAATGCAGATTGACTTCCTCATACGACTGTACACTTTAAGAGTCACACTTCCCTCATTTGGTGACAAAATCGGCTTCATAATTAGGAGAACAATTATGCAATTATAAAGCCTGGTTTTTTAAACAGGAATGTAGGGAACTAATTATAGTAACTAGAGGGATATTCTGATCCAACAAAAACAGGGGTTCTCTTAATGAGAACCAGACACAACAAGTACATGCATCTTTTATAGCTCTATTATATATGACAGCAGGTATAAATAACAAAAAAGCAAATTCTGTTGCATCAAAGAAGCGGGGAATGTATTTCCTTAAGCAGTTTTATTATGAAATCAAAAATGAAATGTTGTACTGGTTTCAGTACAACCTACAAAACATTTCAAAGGAAGTAACCCAACTGTAAAAAGGCAATTAATAAAATATGTTATGAAATTAAAACACAAAAAATAAACAACATTTTTAGAATATATAACATACATTTAGCTAGTACTATTTAGCACTAGTACTAAATAGCAAATAAATCATTGGACTGTTGCTCAAAGAAGGCTTAAATAATGAAAAACATAAGCATACTGTCAAACAGACTAATTTCAGAATACAAATGAAGCATGAATCCAGAATCAGAATAAGAAGAATCTTCAAGTTATTTTTATATATATAGTTTGATCTGTGCTTGGACAAAAGGAATTAACTATGAGATACAGAGGGGAAATCATGTTTTTTAAAAAAAACTAGGGTAAAAAAAAAATCCCAAAGAGACCAAACTGATTACCATTCAAGGCAAAAGTCAATCAGTAACAGTATAAAACCTCTGATAAAGCATTAAGATTGTTTTTAAAATACAGAATGTTCTAACAACTTCTTTCTATAAAGGATGATAAAGATCTGCAATAAAAATTAATATTTGTTTAGTCTATTTTTAATTAAAAAATGAGATTGGTATACATTTAGATAAAGATGAAATCGCCTAAAATGTATTCTTGCTCACCTACACTTGCATTCAATTTCTGTAGTTGCTATGAATAATTTGTCTACGAGGAAATAGGATATAGTAATGTAAAAGGCAAGAAGTTTTCTCCAAGTAGTTGTCTTTAATAAATTGAAACACCAAGCATCAGATATTTAAAATACATTCAGTTCAGAGAGAAACATAGAACACTGTATTTGAAAATCAACTACGAATTTAAATGTTTTTAAAAAAGCTGAACATGAATAGAATATTTTGTAGTAATTTTATACCTATTGTTTTTATAACTTTTTGATACTATTTTTAACGGAGGAAATTCTGTATTCATGACGAATTTTAAGTTTTGAGGCATAGTTCTAAAATATTACTATGAATAGGGTATCTGCAGAATGTTGTCTAGCTAAGAACATGACAATTTTACTATCTGTACATTGGGATGCAATTTGTTCTATTCTGTGGGCCACTCATATATTATAATTGAACAATATGTAAAAAGTAGTTTTATTTTAGCGAAGGATAATGCAAGATCCATCTTAAGATTCCATAACTTCATCAACTCAATATTTAGTAAACATATAACTCCAAGGAGAAAATGTTTTACTTTTTAGTAAAATCTAAACTTAATAGTAATCAAAAGAAACTGATTGACTTTATGATTGGAATTTATAAATGAAAGAAAAACATATTTCTTAGCTAAAATTAATAGAAAATTAGAAATACCTAGGCAATGAATGGCCTATCTAAAAATACAAGGAGTGCTCAAACAACTTTTTATTTATTACTGATTAAGTTTAAATGGAGCTGAAGGTGACAATTCTTATTAGTTGGGGAATCCCTTTGCACAGCTGCCTCTACTCCAAAAAAAAGAAGCAATGTGTACTTTGGATACAAATGGCTAAAAAAAATTACCACTAGATCCAAATTGATTACAACATACATAAACAGAATACTTTTATTCTGTACTTTCCCGGTCTGAAAGAGTGTGGGGTAGGGTGCAAACAACTCAATAGCTAGCTTTGAAATACAAAGTCAAGATGTGTGGGAGGGAGAAACTGTATTCTTCCTTAGAGATGAAGAATGGTTAAAACATACACCCTGAACAAGTAAATACTAAGAGGAAGATCGTCAGACAAGGCCAAAACGTTCTGCTCTTTTTCTCTTCTTTGCCTGTAAATAGGAATTAAAAGATGAATTAAAAAAAGTCAAAACCAAAGGGAATGGCAACTCTGAGTATGGGTTTTGGCATAAAGAAAAGCAGAAAGTCTATAAGGAGTGTAACAGTATACCTTTAAGAAAGCATCTTTCATATCAGGTTTCACAAGAGGCACTCCTATTGCAATGGGGCATCCAACTATAGTCAGAAATTAAGCTATAAAGCATGAGATACGGTGACCTGTTAGTTGCTTCATCCTGCTGGCTTATATGAGAAAGTTCTGCTTGGAACAATTACCATTTTACAGGCTTAGAAAGCTTTCTAGGCAATAGGAGGTGAGAAATGTAAAAGGCCAAAGGGTTAACACTCTTCTATTCACAGAGAAGGCGAGTAGGACACAGTCAAATGCATTGAATACACTCATGCATCTTTGAGATATGCCTCTAAGTCAATATACCAGGGGCATATAAATCTTAATTTTTACCACGATAAATAGCTTAGGGGGCAACAGAAGTCCTAATCAAGAATCTCCAGAGAAAAGGTGCGTTTAGTATATACACTACTACAAAAAGAGCTTTTTGTTTCAGGCACACTCACTAAGTGCCCGAATGGAAATGCACGGAATCCCTCAGACCAACCACCCCTTTCATTCCAACTGAACAGGCAGATCGTTCTACAGCTGCTACTTCATTTTGTGAAGCAATGCTTGTGTTGCATCTAGGGAAAACAAAAAGCACCCCACAGAAGGTGCCAATGAAAACAAACTTCCTCACTCAGGGTCCAATCCAATATCCAAACATTGTTCCCTTCTGTAAGTGAAATTAGACTTTAGAAAGAGAACTACTTGTGGTCGAGATTACATCTTAATAGTGTAATCAATTTAAAAACAAAGTTGCTGAACCCAAACAACAACAACAACAACCCTGCATATTTGGAATAGAAAGATCAAATTGGGAAGGAATCATAGGTCTGATAACATAATGGCAGATGCCTGTCATCAAGAAGTTACAAAAAGATTAAAGCAATAGCACTGTTTTTCTAACAGTGGAAGAAGAAACAATAAAATAATGTTGCACGCATACCACGTGATATACATACACCCCACATTTAAAAAGACATTTAAAGTTCTACAATAGATAGAAAAATTAGTCTGGATCTACAATCCCTAATTCGAAATCAACTATGTTGATAACTGGATAATACTGGACAACTCAGAAGGGTAGACATACAAGATAAAACTAAACTAATTCCAGGTTTTATATCTATTGTATAATTTAATGACAGAAAACTCCAACTATTCTGTTTTTCAAAAATTATCCAACCTATCACAGAGCAACAATCTGAAAATATATTTAAAGAGAAAAAAGAAAAAAAATCTGACATAATACAAAAATGATTTATATCTAAGTTAGTATACAATAATTTAATGGGACTATGGGGACTGGGCAAAGAAAAGCATAAAAGTCACACAGTGCCATCTTGTGGAGTGCCTGACATTATTTCAATTACAGAAAGTCTCAGAGCCCAAGATGTTATAAAAAATGTTACCTCTGTGTCTTCTGTAGTTCCTGCTCCAGCTGAACTTGTAACAATGCCAAACCTCTCCTTTCTTTTTTTCAGTTTTTCATCATCTTCGGTCTATATAGAAAGAGAGTAACATATTGGAATGTAGGTCAAGAGAATAATTTTAATTCCTATCATCTTATTTTGCTACCTGGAGTCTCAAAGAATTGGTAGAAAAATATTCACAACTACCTGTTATTGCATGCATTGAACAGACATCATTCTCAATATAGACAATATACAATTATAAGAAGCTGGTCACAGAAACAGCCAGAGTTGCTGAATAATCAAATTCCTTCTGCTTTGATTGTCTTTCTAGTAATTAAAAACTGTATGCTAAATCCAGAATCAATTAGAATGGCAGCTGCTACCAGAAACAGACAATGATGTGCAATATAATGCTAGTAGGACACAGGTACAGTATGTCATCTTTCTGAATTCCTCTTGCCTAGCTTTTTGCAGTCGCAAGGCATTTTTAAAAAAGAAAAAAAAGAAAAGAAATTGAAATGAATGTCGCAAGCATCTAATATTATTGTCTTTCTTTTAACCCACAGGCAACAGCAGGACCAAACTACTCACCTATTAAACCAAAGAAGTTGATAATAGTTTGACCTATGAACTAATAATTTTAAAAATACAGACTTTTTTAACTCTAAAGTTAAGAACTTAAGCTAAAAGCATATCATTTTCTTTTCAGGATAAAGGCGTTTTAGGACTTCGTTAAAGATCAGGAATTATATATAGCAATGGACAACATAATGTGTATTTTAAGATTGTTTTTTAATAATATTTTGAACTGCAGAAAAAACCCTCCCTAAAATAAAGGATGTATTTTTTTATTTCAGTACAAATAAAACTTGCAGAACTTTAGAAATTACTGAACAAAATCTAATCATTATGATTTTTAGGACATGAAAGTAATAATCAGAATGAGAGAAATAGTGCACCTGAAATTTATTTCTGAATAGGTCATATTTTTAATGTAATCCATTTTGCTACCATTAATGAAAGCATTTGCATTAGATGACTTGTATGGCACTTAACTTGCCTTCATAAATTCTGTTTCAATTATTTTCCACCCTGAGTGAGCAAATAAATGCTAGTTGGTATGGGTTCTTTGGATTTCTTCAGCTGATTTTCCTGTAAGCCTGGAGCTTTTTATTCTTTTAACCTTTAACCATGCTTGAGGCTTTGGCCTAACAGTAATAATCAAGGCCATCTATTAACCTTTAAGAGCTTCTATGTCATCCATTTGCCATATAAATTCTCTTATGCTATTTTCAGCTCTACAAGATTGTCCAATTACTTAGCTTTCCTTCTCTAATTCTGCTCACCAGTTCATACAGGGTGTTTTTAATCTTCTCTCTTCCCTATTTGATGTATTTGATAATTTAGTAAAGAGGGGCTCAGAAGTAAGCAGAGTCAAAGAAAGGATGGAAATGGAAATGAAAATGTAACTACATAAAATGCTTAATTTTATTTGCTTGGATCATTAATCTCACTTGAATGCAAAACTTCCCGGATCCATTAAGGACCTTGACAAATGGAATCTGAACTTTGTCACTGGCTAGGTTATATTACAATTTTATGTATTTATTATTGATCAAACTTATACGACTGCCTATTTCACAGAGTGGTTCCTTAATCAACAGAGCCAGGTCTTCACTAAATCACTAAACACTGAGGAAGTATCAGGATTATGGCGACTATATAAAGCTTGCTTTGTTTCATATTTCATCTATGCAAATAACTTCTCTGATTAAACTTAATCATCCAAGCAATGACAATTGGCTTTATTTATAAAAGTGAAAAACAAACTTATCAACCAATTTGCTCATAAACTCACTCACATCACTGATATATTATGCAACTTTTGTCATCAAAGTTGTGCTGATTATGTCATGAACAAGAGTCAGCATTGTCTTTGTTATGTTGACATTTCCTTAAATAATAACACTATAGCAATTAAACTCAACTTTGTTAATTAGAACATCTTAATCAGTCACAGCAATAGTAACAACTGAAATTTTAAACTAAAATCCAGTAGTTTCTCATGGGCTTCAGACTATATCAACAGAGAATATAACAGTTATAAATTCTTTCTATACACTTGTATCTTTGGAATGGCTCCTGTCTAACTCTGTGTCAACATCTTCATCAGATTTTATTTTCCAATCTTAGAAAAATTATTAAATAGTGAGGAGGAGGTCCAAATCTGGATTGAAATATTATGCATATGTGGTTCTGGCACAGAACTGAAAGAAGTATCATCTAGGCACAAATGTTTTAGAGTTGGGGAACAATGGGAAGTAAGCAAGGCTAGCAGCAGTACTGAAGTAGAACTAGGCAAATGTAGTAGATGGGAAGGTGGGGAGAGAAATAGATTGGATATACCACTCTTGAATTCAATAGTAATAGCAACCAAGGGGAGATAAGGGAAATAAAGCTGCTGGAAAGTGATGTCTATATAGGTTAGATGTACCATACTTGAAATCAAGAGGAACAGGAATAGCTAGATGGAGGTAGAGAAAGGAAGTGGCTGGAAGTCAACTGGATATGTTGTGTTTGAATTCAAGAATACTGATAGCAATTAAAAGAGAAAGGTAAAATCCAAGTGGAAAACAATGGGAAAGACATATATGAAACACCAGTCTTGCCTTACTTCTCCTATAAAACCCCTGCAGATTTTGTTTTGGCCCAAACCAGGAACTACCAAAATATTCTGGGGTTAGGATATTTCTGTTTGAAATAATTCAGCTGAAATTCCAGAGTGAAGTTATTTGTCCCAGGTTTAAAGGAAAATGTATTTCTATTGTGTATATACCCTTAATACTTAACTTTCATAGATTAATTGATTTGACTATGTGCTGTCAAGTCAGCATCAATGCTTAGTGACCACATAGACAGATCTGTAGGCTAACCTTTCTAGATATGACATAGAATATTTTGGGACCTATATTATAATATTTCATTATAATGAAATATTTTATATTTAGACTTAAAAGAAAACTAACTGCCCAAACAATAGAAATAGCTTATTTTAATTTTAAGATAAGGCAAAAAGATGCACATTTGGTTTCATTATGCTAGACAATGTATCCCAAAGGATTTCTTCTGAGTCAGGAAACACAATAGATTGTTGGGAGATATGTGGGGACAGGGAGATCGTTCTGAAAACTAGTAAGTTTATTGGGGGAGAAAAATCCAAAATGTGATTTCTTTTTATTTACATTTCAACCTATTTTAAAAATAAATATGGCTAATAAAATTAATCTCCCAACTGGAGAATCTGTTGAAGAAACATACAACTCTTGGTCTAAAATTGTGCATCTCTGTTTTATGCAGACAAAGTTCTTGTTACTTTACATACAAATCTAACTTCAGTATTTCCTGCTTAAAGGGTTTTCTTCTATTTGATAACTTAAATTAACAAAGACATATGGTACTTTAAAATAAAGGGAAAAAGAGGAAACAAAGAAGGGGGAAATGCACTGCCTGTATTTAATGGCATTCCTAAGGGATGTTTTATACAGCATACTTCTGTCTGCTTGTAAATAAATATAAAAAGTGAAATATAGTATCTTTTTATTTATTTTACAAAGCTACTATATATGTACTGCCATTAAAAAATTGAATATAAAATATATTTCTGCCACAAAGATTAATCTGCAGGTATAACCAACCCACCAACATGCAGTTTTCTGTTATTTTCAACTCTACAAAGAAAATATGTATAATGTCATGGAAATGCTTATCAAAACTAAACATGTAATTTACATATATTTCAAGATAGTATTGAAGCATTAATCTGTCCCAAACCACATTGTTTAGGTCAATGGTAACCATATCTGTATTGCTAAAGCCAAAAGAACATTTAAGAAAAAAAAATAGCCAAACCACAACTTTAAATGAATGAACATATATAATGGGGCACAGAAGGGGCTATAGAGAGCTTTTTATTTATTTTTCTAGTGACCCCTTATAATCACCCCACCCCCACTCACTGCCTGAAGGGAAAGTGTGTAACAATCCCACTAAATCAACATGGTTCTAATGATCTCCCTCACTTGACCCCCTAGCATACTAGTGTCAGATGCAAACATGTTACAATAAACTTCACTCCATCCTTAGCTCCTCACTGACAGGTTTTGATTCATGGGGTGCTGAAACCCATCTGAGGAAAATTACCTCTATCAAAACACTTCTATCTCAGCATCTATCAAGCTTTGCCATAGGCCTGGGGCATGCTTGAATGTGCACGTGGTTATTTGTGCATGAGAAGTGGGGGTGGAAGCTGACCTTTCTTCTGAAATGATAGATACATTTCTTGAAGCTTGTGATATTAATGTTTTCTTCTTGTACTGTTCATGCAGAAACCTTTGAAGAACAATTCTATTTATTCTAATAGGAGTCTGAAACCCGAAATATGGCATAGAGTCTAGCATTCATAGAGTCTCCAGGCTATTCCATCATTTTCTTTATTTTAAAAAATCAATGTGTTAGAAAAGCTGCACATTTGTATTATGTGTATGGCAACTGGCATTATAAAATATATTAATTAACCTTTAGCTTCTTCATTTAAAAATATTTTCTGGGAAAAGTAAGTATTCTTGAAAGTTGATGGAAACCTAATAATGAAATGTAAGACAGATATGGGATTTCAACAGCCAAGGATCTCTCCCTTCAACTACACAATTTCCTAGATAACAGTTTATTCCCTGACTCTTGTTTCTCTGCTACGATTATCATGCCTTAGAAAGTTTTTCCTAGCATCCAAGTGGAATCTGCTTTTCTGAACCTTACGACCATTATCAGGACAACATAGAAGCTGCCATCTTCTTCAAGAGCTCGGGTTTCAAATCCTAACCAATTCCTACCTTACCAGTAAGTGTGCATTTGTTGCCAAGAACCCAAATCATAATCACATGATTATGGGGAAACCATAACAGCCATAATTTCAGGCATGGATCATTAGTCCCTTCATCAACACTAACACAATTTCAAGCAGGCACTGAACAAATGGACTACTTGTATCTTATAATCCTTGTCTCCTATTTTTCCCAGAACAACCTTGTGAGGTGGGTTGGATTGAGAGTGAATGATTGACCCTTTTATCCAGTTGGCTTTTATGTCTAAAGGAGGCTTAGAACTCACAGTTAGTTGCCTGGCCACTACTCCAAACTGGCTCTCTGTAAGCTATTAGGTTATGACTGCAGAGAAGCAAAACAGATGAAGCAGAATCATTCCATCAACTCTGCTGAAAGACCTACTGCCTTTGGTTCATCCATCATTTTTAACAAGCAATGGCAATTCCATTAGGCAACAGGAGGAGGGATGAAAAATAGTGCCATTTCATTACTTCTGCTGAAATTATTCAACATAATTTTAAGAACTGGTGCCCAAATTTTGCTTTTTTTCATCTTCTCAATCTGCAGTGTTTACCATACAAGTCAGCAGGAAGAGCTGATATTTTTGGTTTTTTGGGGGGTGAGGTAGGGTATGTTCAAAATATACTTTAAACAATAGTAAATTAACTAGGAAGCCCTTTACCGAGTTGTACTAATAACACAAAGTAAACAGTCAGACAGCCTTGTATGCATATTTAAGAATCTGCAAAAGAACATAAGCACTTTGAATGACAGAGAAGGCTAATATAAGAAAGCTGTAAAATGGTTTGGATTCGATTGGGAAGAAAAGTTTCAGAACAGAGGGGGACACAAATGCAGTCCATCCTCCAACTCATTAAAGTTGCCACATGTCTCCAGGATGATGGTGTTGTTATTGGGGTGTATGTGAGTTGCTGCACCACATGATCTTGGAAACAAACACAACTGTTTAATAACTATAGAAGAGTATTTATAGCTCAGGACTAACTGTGGGGTCCTTGGTACTCTGCTCTCTCTCTCTGGTTGGACTTCTCATTACCAAACAAGGCAACATCATCAGTGCTAGAAGAGTAGAAGTAGGGTAATAGTAGATCAAAATTTGCACTAGTGTTCCCACGTGTTCTGAAGCACTGCTGCCCAATCAGAACTGAAATGTTGCACATCCCTAATCATTTTCCCTAACCATTATCTTCAAAAAAGGGAAAAAATAGATCCAGGAAATTACAGACCTATCAGTTTGACCTCAATACCTGGGAAGATCCTGGAAAAGATAATCAAGTAGTGAATCAGCGAACACCTAGAAGCAAACAAAGTAATAACCAAAAGCCAACATGTCAAAAACAGATCATGCCAGACGAATCTTATTGCATTCTTTGACAAAGTGACAAAATTAGTGGGCCAGAGTAATGCCGTCGATATAATTTACCTGGACCTCAGTAAGGCATTTGATAAAGTAGACCATAACCTACTACTTGATAAAAAGAAAAAATGAGAGTTAAACAGCATCACCACCAGATAGATTCATAACTGGCTGACCAACCAGACTCAATGTGTAGTCCTCAATGGAAATGCATCAACATGAAGGGAAGTATGCAGTGGGATAACCCAAGGCTCTGTTTTAGGCCCAGTACTCTTCAACATCTTCATCAATGATTTGGATGAGGGGATAGATGGGGAATTAGTAATCCAGAGGTAAGTTGTGCTTTGTACTTTAATACAGAAGTCCCCAAACCCCGGGCTGCAGCCAACTTTTGGGCCATGTCCCATTCAGAACCAAGCCATGGAAATAGTGAGTGAGCACGCATGGTTCCATTTGCGTGCACAGAACCATCTCCTACTCTTCCCCCCCGCCCCCCAAAGTCAGAAAGGTTGGAGGCTGCTGCTTTAATATATAAATCATTAACCATTTGGGAGGCCTTCTCTTTCAAAAGTTATTTGTACCAAGTAGGTGGTTTACATTTCAAATGATCATTGATAATTATAATTTATTCTCTGTGTTCTACAAGGTGAGTACTTAAAATACAGATAACTGACTTAACTATAGAACAATCAGACACAACCAAAATAATGAACAGTTCCTGAATTATCTATGCATAACTTGGAATTTGATTTCTTTAGAAGATTGTAATTGTGGAGTCCTTGATGTTTTTCTGAGCTTGATTATTTGCTTGCATATGTTTCATTACCTGACTACGTAACATCATCAGTGCTAGTGTGGCTGTGTTTGCTTGCTTCCTGTTTCTATACAATAGCTTGCCCTGCCAGCGTTGGTTGGGGTGTGGTTTACTCTTTAGTTAATTCCTTGATTCGAGTACTGTATTATTTTATGGATTGTTTGTCTGGTGTTAATTCTGCTCATCTGGATGTTGGCTATTCAAAAGCCTAAAGAAGGACCAAACCATCATTATCCTTCAGCAGACACAAGGCAAATCACAGTTATTGTAGACAGATCATAATATATACAAATGCGGCATAGAAACTAGAAGACAAAGAAACCTACAGTAAACACCAACTTAATACAGAAAGTAGATGGCCCGATCAAGAGAAGCCTTAATAACCTAACCAAGAAAAACAAGTCACACAAGGTACCAACTAGCAATCAGAAGACATGGTGAAATTCTTAATTTTGCAACACATGAACAGAGTCAACCATACTAGAGTATTCTAGACTAAGCATCCTAGACTAAGCCAAATGCTACAGAATTTGTGGAAATCTGGTAGTCAAATCGGTCATCAACAGACACATCGAGATAAACTGTATTTATATATCATTCAAAGGAAACAATGAAAAACCTTAAGAAGGGGTTTAAAAAACCCCAATGTATTCTTCCCAGCAGCCAACACCAAAGTAAGAGATTAAAAGCAGAGAGCAATATTCTAATCAAATCAAATCAAACTAGTTGAGAAAGGTGGGACACGATTTTTAAAAACCTCAAATAACTCCATCTTGATTTTATTTGGTATATGATGGCTAGAGATTTCTGAATGGCTTTTAAAATCTGTTATCTTATTCTACAACAGTATTTCATTTTATAAACACTGCTGCAGTCTGTCCTGCTTCTTTGTTTTATACCTTGAAACACTGACATGACAGTGAATTGACTGCACCGATGAATAGTGTCTAGCAGGAAGAGTCAGAATATAGTTGGGGAGTCCTCTCAAATGCAGGAATGAAATCACAGGAGGCCCCAGTTGCTAGAAGACATCAGTTACACACAACTTTGCAATATTCTAAATACAATTCGGTAGCTAACAATGACTAGTAATTAAATGAGACTTGTTCTGTCATCTGTACTGGCTTCAAATCAGTTGTGGCCTCCATCCAACACTTTTGCATCTTTCAAAGAAGCTCTGAAATTGCTATAACTAAAATGTTGTGAAAATTTGGGAGAATATATGGTTGGAATGAATGTCTTAATGAACCTACTTCATTTTAATCCAACATTGGCTGATTCCTCCCCCCCCCCAACAATTCTAGAGTGGGGTTTAATGGGCAAAATAGAGACTTAGGTCTTCTAAGGCCCAAGTATCAGTTTTTCCCTTTAAGTGTCTCCCCCCCACACACACACACAGTCACACACACACAAAGTTTAAGAACTTTTTAAATTCTGATCTAAGGATCAGGTTGGTATGCTGAGGATTTAGTTTAGAAATCATATATGCCTGCCTTATGCTGTGATAATAGCTTTTAAATTTTTGTTTCTCTTGTTATTGAGAATGTAAATACTATATTATTAACAATCCATCAAGTCATGCTAGATTCACATTGTGCCTTTTCTGATCAAAGGACTCTGTGATGTATTTAGAATATTCAATCTATTCTACTTTATATGATATAATGAAAAAAAAGATGCTGCTCACTTGTATTTTGTGTTTTTCTCACTGAAAAGCTATATCCTAGCGTTGATAGATAATAAAAAAAATGTTGCTTTCATCAACGCTGAGAATTTAGGAAGTGTAACACTATTATTCATCTTCCATAGAATTTATATAAATATTAAGAGGTTTTTTTTAATCTAGCAGAGCTTGATGTTATACATTAGTTTGGAAAATGGGAGACCAGGAGTTCTAGTCCTGCCTTTCTTAGGGAGAAAGCCAGCTGGGTGACCTTGGGACAGTCACTCTTTCTCAATAGGAATGGTAAACCACTCCCAAAATCTTGCCAAGAAAAAATACTGCAGGAACTGGTCCAGGCAGTCACCAGGTGTCAATGCTGACTTCTATAGTGGTCCTTAATCATAATAAAGATTTGATTGAACACTGACTTGGCATCACAAAGAAGTCAGTTTTAATCAATATAAACATGAAATTAATATTCTTAAATAAATAGAAGAGTATAGAATAACAGAGTTGGAAGGTCTTCTAGTCCAACTCCCTGCTTAGGCAGGAAACCCTACACTACTTCAGACAAATGGTTGTTCAATCTCTTCTTTAAAACTTCCAGTGTTGGAGCATTTACAACCTCTGGAGGCAAGTCATTCCACTGATTAATTATTCTAACTGTCAGGAAATTTCTCCTTGGTTCTAAGTTGCTTCTCTCCTTGATTAGTTTCCACCCTACTGCTTCTTATCCTACCTCAGGTGCTTTGGAGAATAGGTTGATCCCCCCTCTTCTTTGTGGCAGCCCCTGAGATATTGGCACATTGCTCTCATGTCACCCCTAGTCCTTCTTTTCATCAGACTGGACATACCCAGTTCCAGCAACAGTTCTTTATACCTTTTAGCCTCCAGTCCTCTAATCATCTTTATTGCTCTTCTCTGCATTCTTTGCAGAGTTTGAACCTTTTTTTACATTGTGGTGACCAAAACTGGATACAGTATTTCAAACATGGCCTTACCAAGACATTATAAAGTGGTATACTTCACGTGATCTTGATTCTATCTCTCTGTTTATGCAGCCTAGAACTGCACTGGCTTTTTTGGCAGCTGCAGCACACTGCTGGCTCATATTTAAGTGATTGTCCACTAGGACTCCAAGATCCCTCTCACAGTTATTACTATAGAGCAAGATACCACATATACCTCACCTGTGCATTTTGTTTTTCTTGCCTAAATGTAGAACCTTACTTTTTTCATCATTGAATTTCATTTTGTTAGATAGTGCCCAATGTTCAAGTCTGTCATCCTTCTGTATCTTAAGCCAGAGGTCTTTAAACTTGACAGCTTTAAGACTTGTGGACTTCAACTCTCAAAATTCCTCCTCCAGTCATGTTAGCTCAGGAATTCTGGGAGTTGAAGTCCACTAGTCTTAAACTTGCCAAGTTTAAGCCTATATTCTGGAATCTGGAGTGTTGGCTAATCCTGCTAGCTTGGTGTTGTCTGCAAATTTGATGAGTTCTAATTCGAGTTCTTACAGCAAAGAGAATTACCAAAAGTTATTTAGGAAAATTATGTCATAAATTGCAAATTCAGATTCTCAGTTTAGCAATCCAAATGATAAAGCATCCTTTCAATTAAGGTTGGGCATACTGAAAAAAATAATAATAAAATTAGCACTCTCCCCATGTAAGAATTATTCTAAATGTAACATAAAAAAACAGTAAGAATTTATAAATGTTTTGCATAGCTTGTTATTCTGAATTATTTCTTATAGAAATTTATAAGGCTGCCCAACTTTATGATGATAAAGTAGTATATAGTAAAATAATCATACAGTAGTAAAATCATACAGAATTATTTGTACTCTCTCAACATTATTTCCTCTCTATTCAAAAGATTAAGATTTAGAAATTAAGATTTAAAAATTCACTCGCCTAATTTCTTAATAATAAACTCTAGTTAGCATTGAGATAAATTTTGCTCTTCCCCATAATAAGTTGGTATCAAATCAACAGTACAAAATCAACTTCAACATATCAGTTGTGTAATCTGTAAATATATGCAATATAGATAATGCAAAAAAAAAAAAAAGAGCTCCAGCCCATGAATTTTTTCAGGTGCCCTTTAAAAAACTACAAGACATTATTAAGAATTGAATTTTATAAGCCAATGGGAGGGCATATATATATATATATAAAAATGAACCCTTCTGGCCGTCCTCTATCTCCACTGCAGCATGACGGATGATAGGATGAAAAGCAGAGCCTCCAGGCTTTCAGGCGATGGTAGATTAATGATGGCATGGCCTTGACCTCCAAAAGGTAAAGGTTATGAAACACTCACGAGTAGCTGGCTTCCAATTTCATATCCGGAGGGTGAATGACAGCAACTGATAGTTTTGTTCTTCAAAACACTCTAATCCTCAGATTCACAGCTGTCACCCACCATCTTTTTGAAATTCATCCCAACATATTTATATGTTCTTGCTCTTTTCCCTAGTGGACACTATTTTGTGTATGTGTGCATCAGCTATATGAACAATAGTCAATGGTAAATATGTAGGTGGAACCGGAGTGACAGAAATTAGTTGTAGTATATGCATCTAGCAAAACAGATTACTCTCACTTTTATGGCCCTAGATAATCCTTTTGCAAGGATTATATTCATGAAGAACTACACACTGCACATATGAACAATGGGACAGGCAAAATCAAGAAGCTATTATGATATATCTACTGTGTTCCACGAAATGCCCATATGTGACTACCTTTCCTCTTTTAGGATCAGTCAGACAAAGCTCTTAAAGGACCAGGAGAAAGTAAAATACTACACAGTTATTTCTATTCTTTCATAAGGTATGCTTCACCAAGAATTCTATGTATCTGAAAAAGAATCTACATTGAAATAATCTTTTCTGGGATTCAAAGATATTTGGAAATGAAGCTGTATTTGGGAACCATGTTAAGAAAGCTCATTTTTTAGACAAATATACACAAATACAACATAAAAATATCAAGCCATCTTCAGACAACTGACAAGTTCACATCACAGTTTGATTTTAAAATGTGAAATATCAAAGTATTTGCTTACATAATTCAAGATGGTAAGACACTGTAATTAATATTCAATTCCACCTCAATTTGAAAAAGCATCTTTATTTGCTATGTAAGCCCTATTCACTAAACCTAAGAATTTTGAATGCTTGTTGGACAAAGATTTATCTATGCAGTAGACAAATGATTGTACAACCTGTTTGCTATACAAGAATTTGATACGTAATTGTACAACAAAATATTCAGATCTCTTAAATCACAAATACATTTCATTATTGGGTTATATAAATTAAGAATTTATTCAAATACAGGAAATTAAATATTATGAATATTACCTTCATTATTCCTTCTTTTATTTCCTAAACTCCCTCTACTTAGGACAAAAATATAAGCCAAGAAAAAAAGAAAGCTTAAAAGATCAAAATTGTCTGAGGTGTTGGATTTGTAAAAGGGCAAAGTTCTGAGAGTCAGCAGTTCTGAAAACTCTCTGTCAAAATACCAAGACCTTCACAGATAAAAGTTTATGCTTGCTCCAAACAGGATCAGCAGGGGAGTGAGGCACAAAAAAAGTCACAGCCATGTGTTAAGAGCACACCTGCAACTCCCAGTGTTTAATTCTGCAGTTGAAAAGCATTCTTTGACCTAGACATCAGAGGATGAAACATATATAAGGAATGCCATGTGGAACAGTGAAAGAGACATATCTCAGGTGCAGGCGAAAGCACAACAAAGCCTTTCTATAGTATTTGGAATATTTTAAAATTAAAAATATATTCTATTTGGTAGACTTAGAGCTCAATTTTATCAAAGTTATTTAATTTACCAAAGATATTAGTACAGATCAGGGTAACCACGACAAATATGTTTTTGAAAATATGCTATACTTACGACTTCCATGTTCTGCTGTTAAAAAGTGCCTGATTTAGATATGCAGGTTGCAAACATTTCATTACCAGACTAAGCAACATCATCAGTGCAGAAAAGATGAACAAGTGAAGTGTGTTAGTTTATAAGGATTGTACATATTTTGCAGGGCTAGTATATATCCATTACTATTGGTCTTACATTTGAGGATGTAATTAGAAAAAGGATTAGGTCATACAGTAATAGGATATATTAAAGGTGAGCAGAACTTCAAATTCAAATAGGGAAAATTTGGGGGGGGGATTTGGGGGGGATGCTGCACAGCACCTGTCAATAACTCCTTGAATATTTATCTTTTTTTTCAGGATCACGGGTCATACAATACACAAATACCATGACATAGCAAAAGAAATTACATGTAGAATTGAACTTCCCTGCATTTATTTATTTATTTAAATTTGTATACCGCCCCACTCTCCCGGAGGGACTCGGGGCGGTGAACAGCCAAGATAAAATACATATAAGAATACATATACAATATTTAAAAGTTAAAAAGAATTAAATAAGTTGGCCATATCAAAAAGATTAAAAATAAGAGATTAAGAAGGTTAAAACCAAATTAAAAGTTCTAAAAACCCCTAGGCCAGACTGGCTTGCTGAAATAAATAAGTTTTCAACACACGGTGGAAGGTCAGGAGATCAGGGATGGTCCTCATCTCCGGGGGTAATTCGTTCCAGAGGGAGGGTGCCCCCAACGAGAAGGCCCGCATCCTCGGGGTCGCCAGCCGTCCAGCTTCGGGCGTATGTATGTACAATCCTTATAAACTAACACACTTCACTTATTCATCTTTTCTGCACTGATGATGGCACCCCGAGGAGGCCGACTCTATGGGAGCGTATTGGTCGGCGGGAGGCCGATAATGGCAGGAGGTGGTCCCACAAATATCCTGGTCCCGAGCCATGGAGCGCTTTAAAGATAAAAACTAAGACCTTGAAGCGCACCCGGAGGGCCACTGGGAGCCAATGCAGCTCGCGCAGGAGTGGCGTAACATGGGAGCCCCAAGGAGCCCCCAACACCACCCGCGCAGCCGCATTCTTCACCAGCTGGAGCCTCCGGGTGCTCTTCAAAGGAAGCCCCATGTAGAGAGCATAGGCATACTCTAGGCGAGAGGTTACGAGGGTGGAAGTGACCGTGTGAAGCGCATCCCGATCCAGAAAGGGCCGCAACTGGTAGATCCTACGGACCTGACCAAAAGCCTCCCTGGCAACGGCCGCCACATGGTCCTCCAATGACAGCCGCACATCCAGGAGGACACCCAGATTGCAAGCCCTCTCTGTGGGGGCAAGAATTTCCCCCCCCCACAGTCAGCGATGGAACCAGCTGGCTGTTTCGGGGTGCTGGGAAGTACAGCCACTCAGTCTTAGATGGGTTGAGCTGAAGCCTGTTCCACCCCATCCAACACCGCACGGCCTCCAGGCACTGGGGTCACCACTTTGACAGCTTCATCGGGGTGGCCCAGGGTAGAGATGTACAGCTGAGTATCATCAGCGTACTGATGGAACTCTACTCCAAAGCCACGGATGATCTCACCCAGCAGCTTCATATAAATGTTAAACAGAAAGGGCGAGAGCACCGACCCCTGAGGCACCCCGCAAACCAGGGGCTTCGGGATCAACCTCTGCCCCCCCGCCAACATAAATTGCGAACGGCCAGAGAGGAAGGAGAACCACCGCATAACAGTGCCCCCCACTCCCAACCCCTCCAGCCGTCGCAATAAGATACTGTGGTCGACAGTATCAAAAGCCGCCAAGAGATCTAATAGGACCAGGACAGAGGAATGACCTCTGTCACGGGCTCTCTAGAGATCATCCACCAATGCGACCAATGCCGTCTCCGTGCTGTGCTCGGGCCTGACACCCGATTGGCGTGGATCCAAATAGACAGCTTCATCCAGGTGCCGGGAGAGCTGTCGTGCCACCACACTCTCAACAACCTTCGTCACAAAGCGAAGGTTGGAGACGGGACGGTAATTAGATAACAAAGTTGGGTCCAGGGACGGTTTCTTAAGGAGGGGTCTCACCACTGCCTCTTTCAAGGCGGCGGGCAGATATCCCTCACTCAAGGAAGTGTTAATAATACCCTGGAACCAACCTCGTGTCACCTCCCGAGTGGCCAACACCAGCCAGGAGGGGCACAGGTCCAATAAACATGTGGTAGCATTCAGCCCCCGCAGCAACCTGTCCACGTCTTTGGGGGTCACAGGATCAAACTCCGCCCAAATGACTTCCCCAAATTCCGCCCCCGACCCCCCACTCAGAGTTGCCCATTCAGAGTCCAACCATGTAGTCAATATATGTGGAGATTCAGTTTAAATCCACATCACATCTTTTATCTTGATCCCATTGAATTGATTGAGACAATAGAGGGAGGACCTGTTAATGATCCTATAAATTAGAAGCATTGGTCAACTGAGATGTAGAATTGTGCTATCGAATTATTTCATTCCAGATGTCCCAGCTATATAGTGTTTTGTCATAAAAACCACAATTACCAAAAATCATGCAGCCAGAAGTTATAATGTAAAGAAAGTATTGTTTGACAACTGTTGTGGCATATTGTTTATTCTTCGCAGTCGGTTGTCTTTTTTCAATTATATTTAATATAATTTTTTAAAAAATGAATATGCCATTGAGGTGGCTGTTGACAAAAATACTAGATAATCTTTTAAATAGGCTTTTTGAGATAGAATAGAAAAATGCCCATAAAGAACTTTAATTAATTTTGTACAGTTAAATGTGTACCGTTTATGTTCTTATTTTACGTTTTTGATCTTTTATTTTTGAGAAATTAAAAAATTAAGAAGCTATTTTCAAATTACCTTTATTACAAGAATGAAAGTGTTACATTTAACTTTCACTACTAAATATATTACACAAAAACCATGTGTGCAAAATGCAACATAAAACTAGAACTTTCAATCTTTATTCTAATTTTGATTTGAGCTGCCTAATTTCTTGGTCCCACTTTGATGCTTTTAGAGAAATTTAAGCTTATGTTTTCATGATCTTTTCCATTGCCAAAAAATCCAAAAGAAAACAAAATTATTAATTTAGAAAAAGCATGAAAAAATAGTAGAGAGAAAGAGAAGAAACCAGTGAGATTAGATTGTAAGAGATTAATGAGAAATAAATTACATTCATTTGAACAAAGCCATTCAGGCTGTGTAGATGTGTTTAATTCACAAAAGGGGAGAGTCCACCCAAGTCACCCCAATGAAATTATTTTGGTGGGCTCAAAATGCTTTGGCCAATGCTGGGGGAGGGTGGGGAAGAGTCCTTACAGCCTGGATGATGCATGTCATATGCGGAGGCAGCTCCAGCAGACTCTGTATATGTGTACACAGGGAACTCTGTGTACATGGCAATGTCACCCAACCTAGGTTGATTGTCTTCAACACACCTTGCCTGAGCTTTTTATCAAAGTCTTCCAGGCTTGAAGATTATCAATACACAGTGAAGTTGTTCAGGGATAGCCACCGTCAGGGCAACTACAAGCAATCCGACAGTATTTGGTAAAGCCAAACAAGCACTCCAGCTAGTGTTGCAAGAAAATGAGCAAGTCACAGCAACCTGGCCATTTCACTCGGAGAAGCCTAACTCTTTGAGGGTATGCCAAATCTGAAGCTTCATATATGAAAAACATCCCTTCAAAGTTCTGCATGGCTATACTACCTGATATGTAATCTTTACTAGCATAGTAAACCTAAATAAAAATGTTCTTCCCTGACCCTGACTTCTGGCAATTGCATGAATACATCCACATAATCCTCATGGCAATAATATACGAACTACCTCATCTTGCCTTTTCAAGTTTTTTTTTTTAATTCCTGAACTATTGAAATATTAACTTTCAATTTTTAGTTTTCTTAGATCAGTCAATGATATCTAAGAAATATATTCTCATATGATAGAAAATCTGCAAAAAATAAAATGAATTTCTCGAGAAGATTTGCAAATCAATTAGTTTTCAAAAAATAAACCAGCTAGGCCTAACTTGGCTTTTAAGAGTCTTGGATGCCAATAAACTGCTGATAAAATACAATCCAATATTCTCCTGAACAATTTAAAGAAAGGTTATATTATTCCCAAATTCTCATTTAACACCCTAGCTGCATACTTTTCTTGCTTTTTGGCATACATTCTTCCCAAACCAACAAATTTAACATTATGTCCTATTAACTGGAAATCAGTCCACTGTAACAGCAGCATTTACTTCTAAGTAAAAAACAAAAAAAATATATCTCAGATTTCTTAAATTTTATAAACTTTTGCTCTAAAACTTTTATCAGAGCTTCATGCAGGTTCTACTGATCAGAAAAAGATAATACAATACAACACTAATGTTACATGCTTGTTCCTTTTAGTTCTTAAACAAATTCATCCATCAGCAATGTGTAGTATGAACAATAGCCCCCACCCCTAGATTTAGTAACTGGCTGCATCATTTTAGCTATTATTATAACAACCAAACATGTTACTGTATAAACTGCTTGTTTCAGGTTCTACTGCAATATTTCAATAGTCTTTAGATCTAGGATTTGGCTATTTCAAAACATTCTCTAGTGGATTTGGTTTCATACTTGAGGTCATAATCTCGTGTGATCCACCTACATTTCAGCAATTCTAAGAACAAATAGTTTGATATTCTCCTCTAGAATTCCATGAAACAAAACAAAAGATGGTGTTTGATTTCGTTGTATGAGATACAATGACAGTAAACTAAAATGCATGCTTTCTCAATGATGGTTTTTCAGTAACATTATGGATAACAAATAATCCCCAGTGGAACACTACTATTTTTGTGCTTCATAGCTGATATAAGGGTCTTACTGCAGAATGCAGGTTTTAACTATTCTGATATAGCTTAAAACATTTCATTATTTTATTGGACTGATATCCACCTTTATTTTGTACAACTCGAGGTGGATATATAATACTTCCGATTACTATTTCCTCCACAACAAAAAGTATTGTAAGGTGGGTTGGTCTAAGAGAGAGTGACTGACCTAAGTCATTAAGGTAGCTTTTATATTTATTTATTTATTTTATTTTATATACCGCCCCCTCTCCCATAGGGACTCGGGGCGGTGTACAGCCAAAAAAAACCACACACTTACAAATACAAATTTAAAATAGAATTAAAAATAGATTAAATTAGTGGCTGAGGTACAGTGATGATAAAACTAACAAGGTAAAAAATTTAAAAAGCTAAAACCATTAAAGACAATTTAAAAACCCTACCAGTAAAACTAGGCCAGACCGGCTTGTTGGAAAAGGTGGGTCTTCAGTGCGCACCAGAAGGTCTGTAGGTCAGGGATAGCTCGCATCTCCGGGGGTAATTCATTCCAGAGGGAGGGTGCTCCCACAGAGAAGGCCCGCACCCTCAGGGGCCGCTGGCGGCATCCCGTGGAGGCCCACCCTGTGGGAGTGCACTGGCCACTGGGAGGCCGATGGTGGCAGCAGGCGGTCCTGTAAGTCTGAGAACTAGAATTTATATATCTGAGAACTAGAATTTATGCTCCCCCCGCTTCTATTACAGTATCTTAACCATAGCACTAAACTTTATTTTGACTCTATTTTCACATTTACTTTAGAGTCTTCTGTCCACATTCCTCCAGAAATCAGAAATTATCTACATTTTTGGGAAAACTAAGATAATCATTAATATTTATTAGATTTCTAATTACTACCATCAAGCATCTCTTGGCAATGTTCAAAGATAATTACAAAATATATAAAGATTTGGGTATCCTCAGCATATTGATGATTTTGAATCCTGCAACAATAAATTATCTCCTCAGTGGTTTCATGAAAGAATTAAAAAAATTAAAAGTAGGAGAAAGAGAACCAAACCTCAGATATTCTACTTGTTAGAAACCACCAACTTGCACTTACAGTCACTGATAGGAGCTGTCCACTGAGGAAGGATTGGAATTAATGGAGTATAGTGACCCCAACCCAAACAAACAATCCTGAAAGATATCACAGAATCTAGATGATGGTATCAAAGGCAGATAAGAGATAACAAGTCCAGAAGAGATGTACAAACATTATCAATCAGTGCAAGTGCAACCATTGCAATTTCCATCTCATGACTGTCTGAATCTCAACTGAAAAGGGTTCAGATACAGGTAGTCTTTGGTTTTTAAAATAACTGAGCCCGGAATTACTGTCCTAACTTGTACTAGCCATCATGTGACCATGCCCAATTGTACGATTTCTTTTTTGCAGCAGCCATTAAACAAAAGCTACAGTTGCTAAAATAACCTATTATCTACAATGGGTGTTTTTTTTTGCCAGAAACTGGAAGTAAATGCTGGACTGTAAATCATAGTCATGTGACTGCAGGATGCTGCAAAGGGCAGTAAAGGTGGGCTATCAGCTCTCAAAATGTGACCATGTGACAATCAGGGGCAGCAGCAGCCATCTGAACTTCAAATCTGGGTCATAAGTACTTTTTGGGAAGGGGTGAGGTCCAATACAACTCTGAATGGTCACTAAGCAACAGGTTGTAAATAAAGGACTACTTGTAATATTTCTTTCTGGTCTTCCTTCACCAAGATTCTGTGTGTCAGTTCTGCTTTTTCTCCCAGAAGTTCTCAATGAACCAAGGAAGCAATCAGGATCTGGAGCAAAGAGAGGAACAACTGTCTCCTGCAGCTGGCTTCATAAACAATAGTGATTACCTTTTATCTTCCCCAAAATCCTACTCTAACCAAGTGCCTTTCAGCTAGTGGAGGTATGAACTACTTGAGCCAAAGTAAGAGAGCCCTGCAGATTCCTGGGTATTATTCTGAATTCCCTGTGACTTCCTGGATGTTTTAGGCCGCACTCTTGGAGTGATTTGAAGGTTCACTATGTCTGTGTCTGGGAGCCCCAGGACCTTAGAAATGACTTTATAATTTTCTCCCGGTTAATAGTCATCAATGACTTATAGAGACATTTAGAAGTTCTTCTAAGTGAATTATGATGTACCCCTAGAACTTTTATTGTGACCATTTCCCTGTAGTGAGAAAAGACAGAGTTTGTGAGACTTATGTATAGCAGTGTTGGCCCATATCAGCTCCAATTGTTTATTTAACTGAATTGAGAGAAAAATCTTTTTCAAACTGGTACACTTCATGTTGGATTACTTTATGAAATAAATGCACTGAGCACCAACTTTGGTGTTCTTCGTTCATTCAGAATCCCTTGATACATTCATAGGAGCGCTATGAGATTATTCTAAGATTCAGTGGCAAACATATGCAAACATTTAAAAACTTTGTTGCCATTTAAAGAGATTAGGCAGGGTGACTTCATGATAGCAGCTCCTGCCCTTTGAAATATCCTTCCCTCTGAGGTCTGGCAGGCCTCTAATCTCTTGGTCCCTGAAAAGCCTCTGAGACTTATCTTTTCCCACTAAAGGGGCATCAGGATTTTTAAAAGTTATTTTTATGAATTAAAATTGTTTTATTAATAGTTATATCTTTTCAGCATTATGATATGTAAAATGGGCAGCTATATAAATCTTTTTTTACAGATTTTTCTCTTCTTTTAATATGTAGTGAATTAATCAGGAGGCTATATTTGCAACAATGGGAAATGATCACATGCACATGAAACATCAAATATAGATTACCTTTAGAGCAACTTGACATTCAACTTCAAACTTTCAATATTAAGGAATGTCAAGTCAGAAATAGGGAACAAGATTTCCAATGATCTACAGCAGTGATAGCGAACCTTTTTGTTGTGGTGTGCCAAAAGCACGCATGCACCCACAATGCAACGGGTCCTGCCCCCCTAGTGCATGCGCGTGCAACCCACTCTTACCTGCACTACTCATGTGTACGCCTCACAGCTGATTTTCGGCCTGTTTGAGGCCTTTTTCACCTTCCCAGAGGCTCAAGGGAAACCTCTGCAGCCTTGGGAGGGCGAAAAATGGGCTTTCTGGAAATACCGGAAGTGCCCATTTTCAGCCTTCAAAGGGCGTCTGGAGCCCGGGGGAGGCCGTTTTTGCCCTCCCAGGGTCTCGAAGGAAGCCTCTGCAGCCTTTCCAGAAATACAGGTAGTGCTGAAAGCAGCCCATTTTTCGGCCTCCAAAGCTGCAGAGGCTTTCCTCAAGCCTCCGGGAGGACGAAAAAGGCCTCAAACAGGCCAAAAATCAGCTGGGAGGTACGCGCATGCGAAGTGCAGGTAAGTTTGACTGGGGCTCGTGTGCCTGCACAAATGTCTCTGCATGCCACCTGTGGCACGCATGCCACAGGTTCACCATCACGGATCTATAGTAAACAAATGGGAAAAACCAAATCCATATATACTATATGCTTCTGCTTATCCCATCTTAATTTCCTTTTATTTTTATAGTTTTGCTTATTTTCATTTCTAAAAGCATGTCCTATCAAAATCTGGATGGTATTATTTTATAAGGCATTTTATTCCTTATAATTTTACAGGCTCTGAATTAGTTCCTTTAAAATATGCTTACAATAGGTAGCTTACCTTTAAGTATTAAGAATTTTTAAAGAATCTAAAATAAAAGCCATCACTATATCCCCAAGTGCAACCTCACCATTCCTCCCTGTAGTTCAGGTAGCCAAGGAAATTCTTTGGAGCAGTTTTAGTTACATGACAGAGGAGATTGCTTGACTGTTACCAACACATTGAAGGAATTCTCACCAAATATCACAGGAATATTAGTTATACTTCAAAATCTAAACATCTTGTTTTATATAAACAATGCACCTTTTCTCTAGCAATACTGGACAAGTATTTTATCAAACAAAATGTACAGAAAATAATAAGCAAAGAAAATAAGCAAAACTATAAAAATAAAAGGAAATACAAAAATAATTACAATAGTGACTTTTTTTTTGTTAAGCCAGAGAAAGCACTAATAATTCTTGAAAAATGATTGTGGGTTGAATTGGCTTCACAGGCTTATTCATTCTAAAGAAAAATAATAAAGTTGACCTCATATACAACTACTCTGTTCTTTTTACTTTAGATTAGTTTGGGGTTGACTTTTTTCCACCATGAATAGGGCTTTAAAAAATAAACCTGACTTTTGTTTTTCTGGTTAAAATCAGAATAAACTCTTGAGGACAGAGAGAGTGCAAGACAGAGAGCGCATAGCTCTCTCTTTTCTTCTAGCTGCTCCTCCAAATTCCAGTAGCCATGTGGTTCAACAGTTCCCTGAATGGCACACATAATGACATCATTGATTGAATTATAATAGAAGGCAAAGGATGGGGGTGGGTTGAAAGAAAAAGATGTATTTGTGTTACAGACAAAAGGTGAGTTCTGTTTCACAGCAGGGAGAAATGAAGAACCAAATGACTGGACAAAGTAAAGTCGAAGAGTACCCCTTGCCATTGTCTTTGCTTTAAGCAACCCTTCCACTTTTCCCTAAGATTGTGAACTCAAAATCCTTTTCAAATGACACTGTGTAGAAAGCAAAGATCAGGAGCCCTGCTGACCTTCTGGAACACTCCCATTGTTATTTTTAAAACATCATGTAATGTAAGTGCGGCCAATGATATACACTTAACATTAATAGTAATTTTAATCCTAAACACTGAAGTATGACAAACATTCAATCTATGAGAAAAAGAAAGCTAGAAAGCACAAAAATCAATGAAACAATTATGCTTTAACTATTCTTGCATTTAATTCTTCTCACAAATATTAGTATTGCCTATACTACAGATTTAGTAAAGGCAGAACATTAAAACTTGCTACAGAAATTAGGAAGAGTACAACTATTTTGAGAAAGATTATTTTTCACTCTTTCCAAAATCTGGAAAAAATGTTTTGAAAATTATCTTCAGCATTAGATATATTTTATCTCAAGTAAATTTGTGTGTGTATGTGTGTGTTATTCTAGAGTATCTTACCAGGATCAATTTGATATTAAATAAAATAATTAAAGAATTAACAATTATATATTTTTTACATTTTCAATTTAGAAAGAAATTATATAGGAAAATATTCATATACCAACAACTATAACATCTAAACCAATTAGAATCAACATACCAATTATATTCACAGATCATTATAGCTCTGTGAATCTGAATGAATCTTGTATTTAAATAAGTCACAAAGAGGCTGTCAGAAAGCACACACAAACCAAGCATCAGAAAGTAAGGGGCACAGAATAAATACCCCATTCTATTTGAATATCAAACCTAGATATCATTTTAAAAAGTAAATGGGGATTTCAAAAAATAATTTCTCAATACCTGATAATCATTTTTATCAGATTTAGTTTGTGCATTATGTTGTAATGTTGTGTGCATTGTTCCTTTAAGGCAGGACGCATAAGTACGCACTGTATGTATGTATATAATACAGTTTTGCTATGAGACTGAACATTCAGGATATGGACAGGAAAATCTAATTGTTTAGCTTTGCAAACAGAATCAAACAATTGGAAAAATGTATTTAGATTATTAAGCTTGTTATGGAACATATTGTTGAAGTGAATCCATTGTTATTATTTCTTTGCCTCACTCAGTTCAGTTGATATGTGCAAAGTGGGCCAGTTGCAAAATATGCAGTTAATTGTTGCTTCTATTCTTTGCCAGAGACTTAGTGTTTTAAACATCCTCTTAACCAGAGAGTAATGCATGTAGTTTATATAGTTATTAGTACTTAGCATAGGCTACGATATTACATTACCTAATAGTTGCCCTGTGATGAAAAATGAGAAAACAAGTGGCTTTTTAAAAAATTCCTATTAGCCTCTATAGTTGAATATGTGTTTTGTTTCCCTAGAATATAACCAACAAATGGATATGTTCTGTTTCAAACCTGGAACAAAAGATTTATACATTTTGTGTATAACCCTAAAGTTCTCCTTTACCCTATTTCCTACTGCAAAAAGCACAAGGCTTTTTTTTTTTCATGTAAACTGATACTTGTAACAGGACTATATTTGTGCCGAATGGGACTATTTAATACTGCCTTATATATCTACTTTATATATCTCACTTTTATTCAAAGGATTCTTTTCGGAAAACTCTCCTGTGCACGAACGATATGCAAATTCATGAACTATTTTATGTCCAGCATGCTGGCTTGCAAGGTAGGTTCTAAATTAGGGATGTTAGATTGAATGAAAGCATGCTTGAGTAGAAGTGTGCTTTGATTCTGCTTGTCGCCTATTGGTCAAAATGTGTCCAAACAGGCAGGTATTATTGCCACTGGTAGTAGAAAATGCTGCACACAGCATTGATGTAACAAGGGCTGATAGGCTACTAATGTAGCCTACCATCCCCAATCTTACTAAAAAGACTCGCTTGACTACAGACATGATAAGCAGCAGAGATCAATACTTATGAGTGCATATCAAAATATCACAGCATATGAAAAACTATTAAATTGTTAAAAGCACAAATGAACAAATGTCATGAAATCAAGTAAACTGTATGCTTGTGAAACTAAGAGAAGGGGAAGTATATAAGGAAGAATGAATGAAATTGGGAATTGATAGGCTATTAATAATTGTATATGGTGGTCTAGTGCATGATAAAAAGCTATTCTAATGAGTATTTGAAAATGAATGAAATGAAAAGAATATAAGGGGGGAAATGTCAGATGTCCAAGAATAAATGAGAATGCTGACTGATGATTATTTGTTCAAAGGCCCGTTCTGAATATATGGTTCAAGAATAAGTATATTCATACAAAGGCACAGCAAAGTAATAAATATAAGATTAAAACCATGACTGATCTATTTCTTCATGAGAAACAAGGGAGAGAATTAGTTACAAGGATAAAGCATTTTTGGTAACTTTTACTAAATATTTTTTAACAGAAAGTAAACAAAATGAGAAAATAAAGATGACAAAGAAGAATAGAAAAGAATAAAAAAGAAAGAAAATAAAAGTAGAAAATAAAATAAAGGAAACTTCATATCCATAAATTACAGGTTCATTTTAATTTTATTTTTTTCCAACAAGAAATCCATAAGTAGTTTTCAGTCACTAATAAATGTAGCTGTTGATCTTTCTCTAATCAAACAGTTTAATTTTAGCATCTCTGCTAGCTTTGTCATCTTCAAGCCATTACTCTGTGGTGGGTTATTTCAGAGTCTGTCCATTTTTGCACACATAATAGTCTGGATGTTAATGAGTCATAAAAGGAAAAAAATAGGCTGGATAATGAAAATTTTTGAATCCAGACATATAATTTTGTGATAGGGTTAACAGTGGATCTTAGAAGAAAAAAATGTAGAAACAAAGTGAAAAAAGCAAGAATGAAAATAGAGTAACAGGAAATACAAGTTTTGTTAAAGATGTCTTATAAAGACAGATAACTCTTCCAACAGAATGAAAGGAAAGTAGACATTAAGGAATGAAGATGTGACAACTGCTTTGAAGAGAATGAAAAAAAATTATTACTGACACAAGCGTGGAGAACTATGTTAACAGGAAGTAGCAGAAAGGATGCTTAGCATAGTGCCAAACTGAAAGTGGCTGTAGATGAAGAATCAAAGCACATAAGAGAATGATTGCTGCCCAAGGTGAGGATGTGAGAAAAATACAAGAAACAGTTAAGACTGAAGGATAAATAGAAAATACAAAATCATTTTGATAAATATAAAACAAGGTAGAGAAAGCTAAAAAAAAAAAATACAGGTAGCCCTTGACATATGGCCACAACTGAGACTAAAACTTCTGTTAAGTGAGATATTTGCTTAGTGAGTTTTGCCCTATTTTACGACCTCAGTTGTTTTCTTGCCTCAGCTGGTAAGTGAATCACTGCAGTAACAATTTGTTAAGTGAATCTGGCTTCCCCATTAACGTTGCTTGTCAGAAGGTTGCAAAAAGGTGATTACATGATCCCTGGGACACTGCAACCATCATTATTATGAGTCAGTTGCCAATTCTGATCATGTGTCCATGAGGGATGCTTCAACAGTCATAAGTGTGAAAAATGGTCATGTGACTTTTTTCAGTGCTATTGTAACCTTGAATAGTCACTAAATGAATTTTTGTAAGTCGAGGACTAGAATTAAAACTAAATATGTTAAAAAGAATTGGGATGAAACTGAAGTAAGGGAATACTGGAAGGAATATATTAGAGATCTGCATGAAAATGATATGTCAAAAAGTGAAACAGAAATATAAATATTATATCCAATAAATTAATGTTTAGCAATTGTGTAACCTGTTTAACCTATTTGTAAAGACTGCATTTTTCCTGACAACTAAAAGAATGCCTTTTGTTCTCTATGCAAATGGAAAGATAACAAGAAGCAATTCCTAAACTACAGAGAAATGTTTTACTGAAATTACGCCTTCAATTTTGTAGTTAAACAAAATTCTGGTTGAAAGAAGCAAGAATAAGCAAAATTTAGGAAGCATAGTACAAGTATATGCTGGATGTAGGATGTACATATAAGACTTCCACTTTTCAGCAGATCACTGGGAAATTTGAATGTAAGAAAGAACTCTGCCCACTGCCAAGAGTTTGATACTGACAGGCTCAAGGTTGACTCACCCTTCCAACGTTGGTAAAACGAGGACCCAAATTGTTGGAGGCAATATGCTGACTCTGTAAACCACTTACAGTGGGTTGTAAAGCACTATGAAGCGGTATATAAGAACTATTGCTATTATATGCTTGTTGATTTAGGGAAAGCAGATTATAATATGAATAGGCTTGAACTCTAAAAAGCTTCATGCAAATACAAAGGTGAAGTTTGCAATAATGTGATATAATAATTGATGAAAGTGGAGTGATAAAAATAGAGTGCTTACTGAATGGTTTGACATTAAACATGAAGAAAAACAAATATGTTTGATGGTCCCCTAGCTGTTTAATATACAAACCAAATGAAAAGAAGTTGAATACTTTAACAAGATGATCCAAAACCTACTTTTAAATCAACCATGAAATATTTACAGGAAACAAATTAATTTGAAATGACCTCAAGTATCCCCAGACTTGGATATTTTAAAGATCTGTGAGTGGATCTCAAATTTACAGTATCATACATGAAAGGAAATTAAGAATATTCTAATAAAGACAGAAGGTGGAATGAGGGGAATGAGGGGAAAAGGTGGAATGAGCAAAAAAAAACTTCTAAAAACAAAAACAGAAAGCCCTTTAAATGGCTACAGAAAATGTTTCTGAAAAATACAGTATGTATATATTCTTTTAAATGCAAATGACGCTATATTGCTGTCTGAAAACCCAAAACATTTGCAGTGAATATTAGACAGTGCATGATGCAATGTAACGTATTTCTAAAATATCAGGGTAGCGCTGAATGGCGATTATCATCTTGTTCTAAAGAAGCCTGCCTTTTCTTGAATCCATGTGGACAATTGGGAAGTACTCCAGGATCCAACATTGCATTTGATAGGACAAGTGGTGTCACTCATTATGATGACACTTTAACCAGTTCAGGTTGATGTCCCTATTGCTATGACACTTGGAAGTGATAATCTGACTTCATTCACATACATTATGCATAGCAATATTAGTATCCAATTTTATACATCAGGCTAAAGGAACTTAGAGTTTCTTCAAAACAATTGGAATTTTTATTTGCTTTCTTATGGACAGTGCAGTGATGGTATTCAGCTGGTTCGTAAGGGATCGGACGAACCGGTAACAAGAATTTGGCGTGGGTGGCCAAACCGGTAATAAATTCTGGCTGGCCATGCCCCCCACCGGGTTGCCCTCCCGCCCGATGCTCGCTCGCCCCGCCCACCTGCCTGATATTTGCCTAAGGTATTTCTTTTTTTTTTCCCTCCCGACAATCAGCTGTAGATAAGATCAGCTGTGCCATGATTCCCCTTGCTGAGGCCCAGGAAGGAAAAAATGGAGGGAGGAGCTCAGCACCCCCCCTTCCAGAGCCCCAGAGGAGACTTATGGGAGCAAAAACGCCCTCCCCAAAGGCTTCTCTGAGGCTAGGAAGCTCCCCAAATGGAGCTTGGAGGAGTGTTGCATGCCCCTCCCATGCTCTGTTTTTTTCCTTCCTGAGCCTCAGGGGAGCAAAAGCGCCCCCCCGAGGCTTCTCTGAGGCTAAGAAGCTCCCAAAAATGGGTGGGGACTGCAAAAAAGAAAAGCCACGCCCACCCAGTCACATGGCCACGTCCACCAAGCCACACCCACAGAACCGGTAGTAAAAGTTTTTGAATACCACCACTGGGACAGTGCCTTGGGATCCAATATTATAAAAGTATATTAGAGACTACACTTAGTTCTTGTTAGTGACTGCTTTGTTTAGTGACTGTTTACAATTAAGATAGTGATGAAAAAGTAACTTTACAATCAATCCTCATATTTACAAGCTTCACAAGTTTGTGAATTAAAGGATAGGTAGAGTAAACTTGTAAGCCCAGTAGCTATTTCATTTAATGACCATTTAATGACTGAGTTGCTGATCCCTATTGTGATTGATAAACAAGAATTGCCTATATTTAATATGTTTAGATTTTCTGACAACATAATGTTTATCCTTTATAGGAAAAAAGGGAGTGCTATACATACAGTTTTGAGCTGAAACAAAAATAGAATATTAAAGTAACTAATAGAATAAATATAAAATATATGTATGTATGAAGGCAGAAAACTATATTAAAATGTTTGATGTGTGTAAAATACTGTTGATTTTTGAATCAAAGCCAACCACTATAGAAATGTGGTAAGGAGTACAGACAACCTGAAACTTAGATAAATGCAAGGTCAGTTGGGTCAGGATAGGTAGAGTTGCTATTTATAGGATACAACAAATTTTAAACTCTGATTACCACTTTATTGATTCACTTTTAAAAATTGTAAGTATTTATTTATTTTATTTGTGTTTGTATGCTGCCCAGGGTCACAATGTTTGAGTTTGGTGGATACATACCCACACCCCTATAGTAATCCCAACAGCCACTGTGTCAGTGGAAGACGTCAGCAAGTACTAGCAAATGACATGATGTCTTGCAACAAATGCTTTAATCAAATCCTAGAGTTGCTATTTTGACCATGCTACTAACAAAGAAATACTCCAAAAAGTTTCTCCTGAAACTATATAACATTGTTGCATGCAAAAGACTCCAACTTACAGGTCATATTTTCCCTATGGAGAACAATTGAATCCCTAAGATGGCAATGAGATGGCCCCACAGATATCAAAAGCCTTCAAAATACATGGCGAAGAATTTTCAAGAAAGACTTAAAGATTCCAAATACCACATGGGAAGATGCTGAAGGAGTTGCCCAAAAAACGAAAATGTTGAGGATCCCTTGTTGCCTAATATGCTATATAGCATAGTAGGATCTAATGCTAATACAAACACACACACACACATACAGAACTAAAGAAATAGGCAAAAAATGAGGAGGAACTCTAAGGTGGAGGGGAAGGGAGAAATAGCACAAGATAATGAGATGCAAAGGATTTTGATCTGCCCATTTAGAACTATTTTAATACAGCCTAAGCTTTCTAAAGCAAGTTATATATAAAAATATAAAAAGTATAATTTTCAAGTGCTAAAAGCTATTTTCATTTAAGTTGATATAATTAAAAATCAAATGGCCTTAAAAACTAAAGATAAACTATAAAGGAACCTATTACTGAAAGCAAAGATATATGTATTTTTCAATAATCTAACTTAAAATACACCTTAACAGATATGAGATATTCAGACTTTCATGCTATCTGCACATCCACAGCATAGAGTTGAACAGACCATTAAACTTTTTTTTCAGAACAGCTAACAGCATGGGGGAGGTGGTGGCCTTGCTTTCAGCAATCCTGTATTGAAATGGCCATGACTGCCAAGACTATTATTCATCTTGTCAGTTCTCATTATTCTAAAATCAACAGGCCTAAATTCATGGTAACCAAACTTGGAGCATGATGACATCATTTCAAAACAGTGGGGGCAGGGAGAGGAAAAAACAGTGACAGGACAATCCACTACACTAGATATAGAGATATATTAATTAACATTCACATTTTATATTGAAAAGTCAAGTAGAAAATTCAAAATGTTAGACATTTAAATGAATTTTTATGGAGCATATGTTATATCCAAAATTGAAAACGCTAAAGTCAAAATGCTTTGATCACTGAAATGTCTTAAAAATATGTTTGTCTTGTGGTCCGTTGGCAGCCTGCAGAGCTGGCAGCAGAGTCAGACAGTGGAGAGGAACATGGGCCAGTCCTGGAGTCTGGGGAGGGCTTGGATGAGGGATCTGCATCCGACAGAGATGAAGCCAGGACCATCTGAGAGGTACAGTATGTGCTGACTCCGGAGCCTCCAGAATCTGACATCAGCGAGGCAGAGGAACAGCGGGAGCCTGTCCCCAGTGCGTGCTTGCGTAAAGCTGCCAGAAGGTAAGAATAGTTAAGATAAAAGGGGCGACTCGGGAGGAAGGCTTGGAGATGATTGGCTCCTCCCATAAGACATAAAGGAGGAGCAAAGAGACATGAACCTTTGCAGAAAGAAACTTTGTTCATTCTGATCGATTTAAACGATTTAAACACAAAGTGTTGACTTTGTGCTGTTTGGCCTTGTACAGCTCATTGGCAATTTAGTCGTTGGCAGCATTTCAAAGGTGGGTGCTTATCCGCCTTATCTTGAAAATACTGTGGCAGACTTCTGTTGGCACTAGTCACAAACTGTTTGGGACTCATTATGGGCTGTGAATGCATATAATTCACAGCCATTGAAATAAAGAGGGTTTTGGGGACTAAGCATGTGATAGTTACTGTCTCAGAAAGCCTTTGTCAGAACAATATGATTACCAGGACCAAAACATATAGCTATTAAATGATTCAAAATTGGGGAAGGGGAACACCAAAGTATAATTGTCAATTTACTTTATTACATTCAGATTTTTTTCATCATAAATGTTGGACTAGAAGAAGTTGAAATTAAAACTGGTGGATGAAACAAGGATCTCAGATATGCCGTGATGGTGGTAAAGGAGGAAGACTTAAAGATAGTGTTGTTGAAAGTGAGTGCTAAAGCTCATCTACTGCTTACTATTAATGCTACCCCAAGATTATGTTGATATTGCCAACCCAATGCAAATAGGTGATGAACTAACAAGCTTTATTTTCATAGGCTCAAAACATCACAGAGATGATACTATGGCAATGAAATAGAGATGATTTCTATTTAGGACAAAGTCTGAAACACAGGTAGACAAATTATTAAAATGCTGAGACAGTACAAGGAATGTAGTGATTTTTATTTTCAAGACCATCGTTTTCTTAGTTTAAGCATTTCTATCTGAAAAAAATAGTTGAGTTCTGGTGACATGAGAGTGAGGGGCTCCCCAAGGCACTTGGGGAGCCAGCCCCTAGGTGGCAATTTATGGAGGGCTGTGTGCTGGTTTTGGAAGTTTGCCACCTTCCACTCCAAGTGAGATTAGGCAGAGGGTATATATATGTGGCCTCTCTCAGTTGACTGGTGGGATACCAGCTTTGGGGGAGGAGAGCATTGGGGGTGGAGGCTGGGAGGAATGGGCACCTAAGCTGGTACTGAGAGCTAACACTTAAGTATCAAGGGACAGTCCGCTCCCACCAAGAGTTTGGGTGAGTGTGGAAGGCTGGGGGGATAGCAGAGTTCTTGGCTCATAGGGGAGGAAGGCTAAGCTTGGAGAGGGAGGGTCATGCGGTGAGGTTTAGAGCAGGGCAACATATCTGAGTAGTGGTGGACATGGGGAAATTTAGAAGGGAGACCGAGGGAAGGCTATTACAGAGGAAGAAGCATCCAATGTTTAATATTGGTAGTGTGTTCTTGGCCTTCTGAATTCATGTCTAGACAGTAAACCCATGGAGGCCTGGATGCTGCTGCTGCTGCTGAACGTTGGGTTGGTCAATAATTAGGCACTCCTTATTAGTGACCTTATTGGGAAGAAGCAAACCAATCTGATGTGCATCACCAAGACCTGTCTGACACCAGAGGGAAGAGCTCCCCTCTCACTAGCCAAAGACCTCAGGGCAAGGGAGTAGGGGTAACAGCGGTCATCCTGGAATCTCTTAACCTTCAGGAGCAATGTTCTCTATGTTTTTAGTTGTGAGACACTGTTTCTGAAGCTGGGCTTGCAGGATCAGTCAGGACTGTTGCTACTATATTAGCCTCCCTGTTGCGGAACTGTTGGAGACCAGCCCAGGGTTGGTGGTGGAGTTCCCCAGGCTTAAGGTCTGGGGGACTTCAATCTGCTATCCTTGGGGATCGCTTCAAAACAGCTCAGGAATTCATGGCCACCAGTTCTAGACAGACCATTGTAAAAGGCCCTAGGGCTGAGCATATAAATACTATTAGACGAGCTGCAGTGGTTGCCGGTTTGCTCTTGATCCAATTCAAGGTGCTGGTAATCATCTTTAAAATCCCTCATGTCATGGAAACAGATTCTGTCTCATCTCAATAGCATTGGTCCACGTCATTCCCTATGGCAGAATGGGGCTGTGCAGACCCAATCAGTCAAGGAATTTCAGCTAGTAGGTTCTAAGAGAACAGCCTTTACTTTCATCGCCTCCAAACTTTGGAACATCTTGCTGCTGGAGGTGAAATCAAGGGACTCCCACCCTCTTGGCCTTTTGAAAGGGCCTCAAATCCTGGCTCTGCCAATTGGCTTGGGGCTGTGAGGGAGCACTTTACCCTGGAGGTAGCTGGTGGAATTTAATTAGTGTATCTGGTTCATAGTTCTATCTAAATATTGTTAATGTTAAGGTTTTATATTTCTATTTTTACTGTATTGAAAGCAGCCCAGAGTTAATTTGGATAGTGAGATGGGTAGTAATAAATAAATGAATAAATAAAATTGTGCCTTTAGAAAGGTTAAACAAAGATATATGGATCCTTCTTAATTATAATGTTGGAGAAAATTGTTGAGAATATTTCAGACTACAAGAAGAACAAATAATCCAATACTATTACAAGAAGAACAAATAATCCAATACTAATTTAACAATAAATTAGACTGAGGGATGTACTTACAATGAACTTAAAACTTAAATATTTTGGACATATAATGCAAGAGCAAGAATCATCAGAGAAGACCCAGGTGCCTCAAAACGTCAAAGGCAATTGAAAAAGAGGCCAAGGGAAGACAAAATGACTAAATACCATCACTAATGGCACAAAAAGAATTTATGTTCTGGTTGACAGAATACTTGTGACCTGATATTCAGGTTATGAATATCAGGTCACAATATGAAGAGTTAAAAGCTATTGAACAACAAAAAGATAGGAATCCTTTTTTCCACTACTGTATTACCTTGTTTTTTTCTATCACACTTTTCTGTTTCTTCTGCTAGAAAGACCTTGAATAACAGCAATGTTTCTTTCACTTTAGTCTTTCAAATCATGAGTAAAGATAATATATTCATTCCAACTGATTTCCCTTTTTCTCAATACCAAGAGCCTTTTTACAATAAATTTAGATAACGGTGAGTTCATAAATAAATTCCTGTTTGATTATCTAGCACAAATATTTTAGTTCAAGTAGAAAATCTGAGCAAGGAACTTTATAGTTTTAACTGAAACCCAGTTTGAAAGTTGGAGAAAAGCGATGCTAAGATGTCAGAGGTTAAATATTTATTTCTTTTATTTCCATTTGTAGCATTTTTACCTCTCATTTCTAACTTCTGTGAGGCTCAAGGTTAATAAGGTACAAAATTCCCAAACCCTTAAATTAGGTGAAGTACAAATTGTTTTAATCATATATCTGACTGAGGATGGTGCTACATAATTCAGAGCAGGAAAAAGAAACTCTACATTTATGCTAATCTCAGGGCCCTCTTAAATTATTTAATCCCCTGCTGGATATCTACAAAGTTGTTTTATGCAAAAAGAAAAAAAAAAACCAAGCTCTCTGAGAATGTGATTTTGTGTTACAATGTGGCCCTCTTAGAGCACAGAAGCCTGCAAGCTATCAGCTTTCCCAGTGGGAAGCAAGGGGTTGAGTGGTATTGAGAGCAGCTGCTACATAGAGGAAATTTACAAGGGAAGGAAGGGAGCAGTTTAAGTGTAACTCACTGAAATCAAGGGACAAGCATCCTTGGGTCAGAGGATAAATTTTAAAAGGAGGCCTCCCATGCGAATACAGAGAGGGGGTATGATTAGTTCAGGAAAGAAAAATGCTTTCCTGATTTATTTTAAAATTTTATTTGATGGCTCGTCCTGACAAAAACAGAAATAAACACCTGCCACTTCTATTATACCAAACTGTAACCATTTACTGTAAGAGGTTTAATGTTATCTTTTAGGAAGATTTTTTTAACTTAATAGAATCTATACTAGCAATAAATTCAAAGCTACAGACTAGGTGAAGAGCTGGTTCACTCCAATCTAAGTTTACTCCCCCAGTCCCAGCAGCTTTAAAATTGCCTTTGGCTATGTTCCCTTCCCCCCATCTTTCTTTTTCAAAACCAATTTGAATAGGAAATGAAATGTGGCTCCTGAGAGACAATGGTTTACAGTAAAGATTTTGCTGCAATGCATGGCATTAAAAATCTGCAAAGATCCATGCAACCAGGCTATTCTGTGATGAAAAGCTATAAAGAACACCCAGGTGGGCAACTCTATACCAGAGGCTAATTGAAGCAAGCAATAATATTCCTCAATAAAATTCATGAGCATGCTCTTCAGAAAAAGGAAATCTACTTCTAAGCAGCTGGATTCTACTTAACAGCAGAACAAAGAAATTAAGTCTTTGATCAATTGTTCTAATGGCTGAAATTATTGCTTGATATATGCAAGGCCAATCACAAAGATAAAACATAGTTTAAAAATGTATGCATTTCATAATTGATTTTTTTAACCCTCAAACATGTCATTGTTGATATTTTCTTGTTGATATTTTCACCATGTTAGTAATTTGCTAATGTAATAGCTGCACGCATAAGAACAGAAATTAAACAATGCTTATGTCTGATTAAATTCTAGGAAGATTAAATTGTGGGGAGCTCTTAAAGAAACTTAGAATTGATATAATGTCTCACCTACACGATTGTACTTAAAGAAAACCTGCCCATAAATACTGACAAAGCATATATTTTTCCTGAAAAATGTGCACCCCTGGTGACAAGGTTAATGACATTTGAACAGCCTCTCACTCCACATGTCTCTCCACATATTCTAGCTTTAATGCACTTGCACAATTTCACCCCCACCCCCTCCAAGAAAAGGATGGGAAGGAAAGTGGCCTCCACCTCCAGTTATTTTCTACATGGTTGAATTCCCTGGTGCCAGGTTCAGTGCCTTCCTACAGAATGGAATGCATTAAACGTTCCATGCATCCCAAGAGGGATGGAACAGTTCATTTGCTAAAGGTTAGGGGGAAATCACAGCTAAATCATAGCCATACCTTATTTATTTATTTATTTATATTTGTCAATTGCTTACAAGATAATAGGTATAAGTGTATGTAAGTATGTATGTATATATACATACATACATACTTACATACATACATACACTTATACCTATTATCTCGTAAGCAATTGTTATATATATATATATATATGATAATAGGTATAAGTATATATAAGTATATTCTTCTGGACTTCTTGAAGAACATGTTGTTCTATATATTGTTATTTTTATTACTGTGAATTCAAAGTCTTTACATTCAATTTTGGGAACTTTTCTAGTGGAAGAAGGAATCTTATCAATGTTTATTCTTGATAAGGGGCAAAACTTAAGTTTGGGCAACATGAAGAAAGGGCTTGTATCACTAAATATTCTATTAAAAAACAATAAAAAATCCTTCCACAAAGAAAATTAGAAAACAGAGAAAAGATTTCTAGCCTAGGCTTCTCCTTGATGTCTTAACTTTTCTACTTAATTCAAACTCTGAATTAATTTGAAGAGGCACATAAGATTATCACCTTGATGAGAAAAGAAACCTGGGCTTGCAGATTTACTTTCCTAAGAAAAAGATTAAACCATAGAAAAATATTTTAATTATCTTATCTGAAAAGATGTATCCACAGGACAGTCAAAATACATGCTAAAATAGCTAAGTATTCTTAATCAATGATGAATATTATTATTTATCATCTTAATGTGAATCCTTTAAAATCTGTAATTTGAAACTTGATGGATCTAGCAGAATACATATTAGGAAAATGACAAGTTTATGTATTGCTGACATTTTAAAAAAGTTCAAATACTCAGTTTTGATATGTAATGCTTATCCTAAAATCTTACCTTTCTGGAGATTGTGGAAACATTCAAACCAAATCTTTGAGCTCTTTCTTTCAATTTATCCATATTTACCTAGAAAAGCAATAGAAAACAGGTATATTTATATAAATTTAAAGATTTCAAAATTATAAATGCTGAAATTATACCAGTATGGATAAATTAGTTGAAACACAATAAAACATTACTTTCTGTACTGAAACTGCAATAAACTTTGAACATATTATGGAATTAAATGAAAATGGCATCCACAGAACCAGTAGCTTACTGCAAATCACTCCTGAGAAAACTTTCAGATATTATTTTAGCAGATCAATCAGTACCAATTATTTTTGTTTTCAATAATGCATGGATGGGAAAAGTGGAAACCACTATTTTCAACTCAGTACTCTGACTAGCACTCTTTATTTATTTACCAATCAAGCTCCTTAATGTAGAAGCAACTAAATTATCAAGCAGATGAAAATGTTTTCAACACATTCCAATATTATAGGCTCCGATTAGATGTTAATGATATATAGAAAAAAAGAAGCCTTCACTCTAAATTTAAGATGAAATTTTCAATTTGTTTTAAAAGCATCATATGAAACAAATTTTTGCTACTTAGTTCATCCTTTTCTATTAGCATAATACTAATGGAAAGATAATATATTGTTGCTAGGATTGATCTTTGAAGTAGCTGCAAGGTTTAGCAATAGCACTTAGACTTATATACAGCTTCACAGTGCTTTACAATCCTCTCTAAGTGGTTTTACAGAGTCAGCATATTGCCCCCAACAATCTGGGTCCTCATTTTACTAATCTCAGAAGGATGGAAGGCTAAGTCAACCTTGAGCCGATAAGAATCGAACTGCCAAACTAGTGGCAGCCTCCAGTCAACAGAAGTAGCCTGCAGTACTGCATTCTAATCACTGAGCCACCATGGCTCTTAGGAGTGTGAGCAGCAATATACACTTGCAGTCTTCTTGGCAAATTGCCAAGATGGGGGAAAGGACTCAAGTTTCACATTACTCACTGTTGAAATCCTACAATACCTTTGGAATGATAACTGCCACATGAAGACAGGTATAATATATTTGTGCTGCTTCTTTTTTAAGGATCACTTAAAGCAACTGACTACTTTCAGTGTAAAATTCTATGCTTGCTTTAGTTCACATCTAGCCAGGAAGTGTGACACAATGGTTAAAGGTATTATGCTAGGACTGGGGAGACCTAGTTTCAAGTCAATTTTCACCTTACTTGCTAACTTTGGAACAGTATTATCTCTCAGCCATACTATTTCAACAGTGGTTGAGGACAAAAAATCAGAAGAGGGCTTAATCTAAACTTAGCCTTGAGGATGAAAGGTAGGGTATAAACCAAATGATCCGCTGATAATAATGGACCATAGATATCATTGAATACTTTTCTGCTGTATTGATAATAGTCATGTACATGATATTTTATAAAGTAACTTTAACAAAACATAATATGGGAAGAGTCATGCTTGTTTATTGGAAGTTTCTATCCAAGGAACTTACATTCTACAATCTGACAATAAAGGAGACAAGGTTTAACAGAGATGAATACTGTATGCACACATTTTATATTTATTTTGATTGGAAAGGAACACTAAGGGATTAAGACAAATGCTTTGCAGAACTGATCTTTGAAGGAAGGAGATGTTTAAAACCAGGAGGTGAGGAGGGATGTTTAGAAAAAATACAAAATAAGACTTTTGGGTAGTGAGGAAGGAAGTATTAGAAAAATGTATGACATACCAAAATATATATCCTGCAACTAAGACAAGATAAAACAAGACAAGGTCCATAGCTTGATTATGGTTTTAAAGGATATTAATAAGACAATGGTTTAAAACAGGTGAAAGCAGGTGAATACTGAGATAAAATAATTATTTGAGCAACAGCTTTTTAGACATATAAACAATCCAGAAAGTTGCAGAGGCATCTAAAATAGTGCTACAGTTGAGGACAATGTTATATTAAGTCCAACAGATTTGATTATCAGATTGAGTTAAATATTATAATCTATGTCAGTGCTGTCTAACTCCCGGCCACAGGCCAGATGCGTAATGCGCTAGCCACACCCATGTCTGGTTTAGCAAAGGGGGGGGGGAAGTCCTGATACATCATGTGATGCCGCTGTGACGATGTGAGTTTGACACCCCTGATCTATGTCAAGTTGCTTTAATGAAGTATCATTTAAAACTATGCCAACTATATAAGGAAACAAAGCAGCTACTTACTGGTGTCTTACTTTCTGTGTTCAGACCTGAAACAAAAAAAATTTTTTTTTAAATTACTGAATCCAAAATGCCTCCTTTGCTTAAGTAAATAAGAATCTATCACTTTTATTTAATAATATTGATATACTGAATGTTTACCCCTGGTTTTGCTAGAACTCAATATTAATACTTCAATCCCCTTAGATCATACAAGTTTCTCTTCCTTTTCCCTGCCAGCTAGCCTAGGTTTGAAAGGCAACCACTCCTTACGGCAACTTAACATTATCAGATTCATTCCATATACAAATATGATCTGTCTTTCTCTATGTAGAACTAGCTACAGCAATCCCCATAAAATTAACATTGCTAAATGTCTTTAATTTTTCTTCCATTCAATCAAGTCAATTTTTGGAGATTGTCTGGACAAGTCCCTGCAATTGGTAGTTTTCAGCGATTGTTTCCCATTGCCTCCCTCCTAGGGCTGAGAGAAAGGCTTTGAGCCAAAGATGAGACTAGAACTCATGGTCTAACCCCTTGGCCCTGTTTCTAGCCTGATTTCTTAACCACTACAATAAAAGGTGTACTTTCCAGCAAAAGGTTTTAATGCTCAATCTAATAATAGCTTAGATTTTTTTTAAAAATCTGGCTCACTAATTCAATCTCCCAATTTCCTGACTCAATAATTACAAGCTGGTGACTTTAATACCTAGATGGAATCTAGTGACAAGGCTCTTCTAAAAAGGTATAATGCCAACTATTCCGTAATTAGGAAGAGTCCATAGAAAGCCATAGACCTTTCCATTAGCATGGGGTGGGGACTGGGGACTGTTTTTATTAACAATCAAATTTGTTTTATTCCTGGGGATGATTTTGAAAGCAAGCTCACCTTTTGGAAATCTTGAGAAGTATCCACTTTTTAGATGCAGAGTGGCTATATATCTTTTAGCAAAGAATTAGAGTACTTTTTCATTCAGAGAGTGATCACCTACAATTACTAAGTCTTTTCATCTCTGTAGGAATTAAGTAGAGCCACTTGCAATATGTTAACATACTACCTTCCCAAGGCAGGTAGGTATCTTAGATTAGTATGGGCAGATAGATTGGCTCTGTCAGTTTTTCAATGCCCCACAAACTATCCATCTGAAATAGTCATTACAAATAATTATGTGGAAACTATCTCAATTTTGTGATATTTTTTATTATTTCTTCTCAAAAGTAAGATGCTGGAACTACAAATAGCAGCAATGGTGTACACTGGAATATCTGCAAGAAATAACATTTGCCTGCAAACAAGAATTGGTGAGACCACAAATAGACAAAGTGATAGAAAATGAAGACGCAGAAGTGTTCTGGGAGTTTAAAATTCAGACAAGCACCTGCCACATACCCCCCACCCAGATTTAACAACTGTAGATAAGAAAGATAAAAAAAAGTCCAGGTCGTGGTTGTGGCAGTACCTGGAGACAGCACAATAGAAGAAAAAGAATGATAGAAAATTACAAAATACGAAGATCTGCAAATAGAAGAATGATTGAGGCATAAGAAAGCAAAGATGGTACCAACTGTAATGGATACCTTGGGTGAAATCCCAAAATATCTGGAGCACATCAACACTATCAGCATTGACAAAATCACCATCAAACAAGAGGCAGTTTTACTTGGAATAGCTTTCATCCTATGAGGATACCTTTAACACCATCAAACAACATTTGCCTATTCCACCATGCCTTTTGGAAAGACTGGATGAGTAGATAAAAATGCCAAATTCAGTCTAAACATCTGGCTGGATGTAACAAACCATAATAGTGACAAAATCACCATAAGTTAATTGCAAAAGTCAGCTTTACTCAAACAGCTTTTATCCTGCAAAGAAACTTTTAACACCAACAAATAACATCTGCCCACCCTGGGTCCTTGGGAAGGACTGACTAGGTGGATAAAAATGCCAAATCCAATTTGAACATCTGGCTGACTGTGCAATGAACCATAATAATAAACATTTGGAGCACCACTTGAACACCACTGGCATTGACAAAATCACCATCAGTCAATTGCAGAAGGTGGCTTTACTTGGAACACCTTATATCTTGCAACTATATTGTAAATGCTATCAAACAACATCTGCCTATCCCAGTTCTTGGGAAAGACTCAATGCCAATTCCAGTTTAAACATATGGCTGACTGGCAACCAACCATAATAATATATATTTTAAATCACATAATCACATACCTTTAGTTGAAACTGTAGGCATACCAAACCTATGGAGAAGGAAATAGTCCTATTAGCAGCTGTAATATTTACGTTTGAAACCACACACAGAATAGACTGGTGTGAATAGCAGAACTGTGAATAATTTGAAAATAGAGCAAAGCCCTTCCTGGCATATAAAACTGGTCTTAATCAGAAGAGAAAGAAACAGTGAATTCAGGTTTCATCTTTATTATTTAAAATATCACTACCAACTGAATGAACAGCCTACAATATACTTAGAGAATCATATCTTGCTTTTTCATTTCATAAAGATAGGATCTTTAAAATTCTTTGTACATCTCAAAATCCAGGACATTTAAGATATATAATGCATGCTATCCTATCAGGTAGTGACAGAATAAGGTAAACTTACTAAATATTTGTTTCAATGTTAACTTGTTGCGATCTTTCATCTTTGGTACTGATAACAGCACAGATCAAAGCACAGAATTCACAAAGAATTTTAGTAATTCAGGAATACTTTAACATTTGTTAGAAATTAACATTTTAAAATAATTTGGCATTTTTCTGGAAAGCTTCCTGCACTGAATAAGCAATAAGAGAAATACCTGTTTGTCTCATCTACATCTTCCATAATACTGTCCTGGACATCCCATCTCGTGTTTGATTTTTTACTTAATTAATAAACCCATTTCTGAATTAGATGTGAAACTCTGGCTCAAATTGTCATCATTCCCAGATCACCTGGCCAGTAATCAAGTAACTGGAATTAAGAGCCCAGAAAAAACTATAGGCTTAGGCTCCTTAGAACTAATAATTTCAAATGTTGTTCATTGGAAAGCAAAATGTTAATTATGAGGTTTCAATATTACACAATCATCCCTTCAATATAATAGTTGCCCACAATTCAAATTCCAGAAGGTCTTAGTTGAAGTTGCCCCAATTAAGAGGGTAATAGAGGATGCACCCAATATACACTTTTATTTATATGACTAAACAGATGTAGAGAACAATAATTAAATACACACTTACCGAGCTGCTCGTGCAGCTTTCTTACTTTCCAAGCTCACAGGAACATTGAATCTCTCTGCCCGCTTCTGCATTCTCTAAGATTAAAAATAAAATACAATAATCTAACATAGCCAATACAGAAATGCATTTAATTTTGTTGTTTATTTAGTACATTTTTTAACATTTCAAACTTTCATTACTAGTGCTGTCTTGGCTAATCTGAATTTTGGAAAACAAGATGTATTAGAAGCAGTAAAGGAGGATGTACTATTTACATATATTTTTCTGAAAGGATGAATTTTATGATACCACCACACCTATCTGGGCTTAGATATTGAAAGTAATTAAATTGTGAATAACTGCAGAAAATTCCAGGTTTAGCCCAATTCATCTCCTTCATGTTTATAGTAAGAAAGAACACGAGTGGATAAAAGGCAAGAAGCAAATTGGAAGTTTTGCCGGGATGGGTGAGGCTTGCCCTTTCAAAATATAAATACAATTCTGACTAAAAGGAGAGCTTGTCAATCCAGGAAGGGAAGTAACTGGTGCACAAGCCAAAGTTGAGCAAAGGCTCTCCTAGCCACAACTGCCACCTGCTCCTTAAGCAGAAGTTGTGGATCCAGGAGGACTCCCCCAGATTATGGATCAATATTACCACATCAAAGACCAAAGATGGTAAACCCCAAACTACAGAGGATCCACCTACCCATAGCTACTCTTCTTACCAGGATTAAATTGAAACCTGTTGTCCCCCATCCAGGCCTCCACAGCCACCAAGCACTGAGAAAGGACGTCCATAGCATTGCTTACTTCACCTGAAATGGAGATCTACATCTGGGTATCATCTGCATACTGATGGTACCTCACCCCATTGCAACAGATGATTTAACTTAGAGGCTTCGTGTAGATGTTAAACAAGAGGGGAGATAATACCAAATCTTGTGGTATCCCACAAAGCAGGGGCTGTGGGCTGGACCTCTTGTTCTCTATCAACACTGACTGGGGCTGGTCCAGGAAGGAAGTAATCCAGTGTAAAATTGTGTCACCAAGCCCTACCTCCCGGAGTCAAACAAAAAGGATATCTTTAGTCAATGGTATCAAAGGCCACTGAAAGGTCAAGAACAGCTAGGATGGATGTATTACCTCCATCCTGCTCCTGCCAGAGGTCATCCAAAGGTGCCACTAATGCTGTTTGCATTCCATATCTGGGTTTGAAACCTGACTGGAAGAGGTCCAGATAATCCATCTTATTCAGGATCCCCTAGAGCTACAGTGCAATCACCTCCACCTCCATCACCTTTCCTTTCCTTTCCTCTCCTCTTTCCTTTCCAGCCAGGTCTTGCTAATGCATGTCAGATTGGCATGGTCATTCCTGATAAGATCACAGATAAAGGGCACTTTATTATTGACTAAACTGGCATTAAGCAGCAATAGCTGAAAGCCTGGGCCTCAATAGGTCAGCTGACCAGGAGGCAGGAATTTTCAGGATGCTTTGGGTAGGTAGATCTCTCTTCAGATAAATAGTCCTAAAAATAATCAGGCTCCAAGCCATATAGATCTTCTCAGGTTAAAAGCAGCACCTTGGGCAGAAAAGGTGAAAATCTATGTCTTCCAAAGTCTTTTATAGGTGATATCCCATCAACTTCTACCCCAAAAGGGGAAAGTTGGAAATGGTTTAAAATGACAGAACACAGGACTAACTGCTTAAAGTAAGGAGTGCAGCAGTACCTTTTTCAAAGACTGCAGCATCTCCTCCTTACATAAAGAAGCGTTCACCACAGTTTCCTCCCTCACTGCTATACTCCCTGCCTTGAGTTTCTGAGGGAAAGAAGAGATACAAAACTAATAAACAAATAAAAATTAACAGTCAGAAAAACTTTTTGCTTGCTTAAATATACCACATAATCAAGGTAGGAGAACCTGCTGCACAAGCAAAATCAATCAGTACCGTCAGTTAATTATTGCCCTCAAAGCACTAAACTAGCACTTGTTTCACTCTCTTCAACAACACTTCTATCAACAGAGTCTTTTGAAGACTCAGCTTTTTATAGTACAAATATCTGCATGCCAGCAACAGCATATCAATTACTATGAAAAACAGGAACATTTTCTTTCAACAAACTAACACAAGAGTACTTCATTCTTGGATCAAAGTTTCAATGCTATGCATGCAGCATACTATATTGTACACCCCAATCACAAAAAGATGATAAAAACACACAAAGCAGCCTTAGCATGACTAGAAAATGACTAATGCTCTTTCTGTCCTATCTACAAAAAGCAAGCTGTAGCTTAATCAGCATAATTATTTGAAATCAGGCACATAGCACTTTTAAAAGGAAATGTATGTATTCTTTAAAAATTAAAAGTGAGATTGTTTACATAAGAATTAGCAAGAATGTGATTGCACAGAATCAAACAGAAAAGAATGTTAAAACAACAAAGCTCATTCAGACAAAATAGAAAGCCATTGTTTCTTGTTATGTGAATTGTATGGTGATTCTTTATCTTGCATATTCACCCTCTTTTAAAGTTACAAATATGTTACACTTCTCTCCATAGCCTATCTTATATAAAACCCCAAAATCAATTTTCAATCCCAGTCCACCAAAGGCCATTAGGAGTTATAAGAAATATCAAACAAATAATTTATTCCTGCGCAAGTAGTTCAACTTTATATTCCTTCTTTTTGCTCTGCACAATCTTGGCTTTTAAATCATTATTGTGACATCACAGGATTTTATCTTTCATCACTTTGACATTTAAGAATTCTCAAAGCTTTTACCAGCTTACTTGGTAAACCCCATAAAAAAAACACTGTCTGGGATTTGTCAAAGCTGTTCCATGTCCAGATCCTTTTCCTTGATTTGTCTTTTATATTCCCACTTCGGTAATGTCAATGATGTAATTTTCCCTGCCTTGAAATTCTACAATGTCTGTGTCAGTAAAAGTTTTTCTCATCATCTTCTGAAAGCTAATTCATTGAAATATATATTCTTTCTTTATGGTTATTAATATTTCAGTAGATGTTTTAAAAAAACCTCTTAAAATACAGAAATCTTATAGTCGGCTTAGCCATTTTAATTCTTTTTTGTCCAATCCTTTAGATAGGGGAGTTCAAACTTGACAACTTTAAGACTTGTGGACTTCAACTCCCAGAATTCCTCCTCTAGTCATGTTAGCTCAGGATTTCTGGAAGTTGAAGTCCACCAGTCTTAAACTTGCCAAAATTGAAGACACCCTTGCTTTAGATTCCTTTTGTATCCATTTGTAAACTTCATGAAGCCTTGGTTCCTAACTAGATTCATTTCAGTCATTTTATATGCATATATTATACTAAATTTCTCTGGTCTCCTAATCCATTTAAAACTTTCTTAAATCATCCCCCCCTTTTTTGCTTTTTGTCAATTTGCCAAATCTCCATTTAAAAGTTACCAGGTCTCAAATTAAGTTGCCATTTTGAAGCTCTCCAATATCCATAAATGGTTAAACTGAACATTTCCAAATGTGATTAGAAAGTGAATTAAGTTTGCTTAATGTCCTTATGAAAGGCCCTGCCACTGCTGATAGCAGAGGTCATCTCTCTTAGCTCTTGGCACTTAAGCCCACAGGAGACCATTGTTTTAGTGTGGAGCTACCAATTAGAGAGCCAATGGGCAATCTTTCAATCTCTCCTTCTCAAGAGAGATTTGAAGGACTAGTCTACCTACAGGTGTTTTATTCTTCACAGCAGTCTTCATTTCCTTTTCATTGGTGGAGACATCTTCAGTCAGTTATGATTCATACTGGAAGTCAATATGTGAACTATTCTCAAACTAATATTACCGAGTTATGATTCATACTGGAAGTCAATATGTGAACTATTCTCAACCTAATATTACCGTGTTTTCCCAAAAATAAGACCTGGTCTTATATTTTCTTTTAACCACCAAAAAAAGCACCAGGTCTTATTTGCCAGGATGTCTAATTACTAACTCATCTCACAGCGACATTACTGACAGCCCTACCTAGCAGGAGCCCGCTGCCGGCCCACTTCTTCTGCAGCTGCTCGCATTTGTCTCCCTCACCTCTGTTTCATCATCAGAGGCCTTCCAGAAAGGCCTCTGCAGCCGATAACAGAGCTCTGGATCGATCTGATGGTGAAACAAAGCCCAGGGATAACGCACGCGAGGGTGGCAAGCAGCCGCAGACGTGGGCCTGCAAGGCAAGGTGTCGGGGTGTGCAAGGCTTGGTAAGTAGGGCAACTCCATACACCCATTCCTCCTTAGCTTAATTTTTACCCATGTGCTTCATCACACCCCATGCACCCTGGCGTGGGCAAGGTCTTAATTAGATCTTATTTTGGGGGTAGGGCTTATATTGGGCGCACATGTAAAAAATCAATCTAGGACTTACTTTCGGGGCAGGTCATATTTTCGGGGAAACCTGGTACAAGATAAGCAACATGCTAGAAAATTAAAAATCATAAGTCTGTTACATTCTAAAATATTAGCTAAACCTCTGCTGTACTGACAAAATTACGGTTTGGGGAGAAAACATTTCCCATATTTGGGTGCTGAATCTGTAAACTGCAAGAAGGCAACTTACCTCCATTTGAGGAATTTCTGAGGTAATTTTCACTACCTTTTTTTCTGCACTTCTAAATAAAAGCAAAAAAGATTGATCAGAACACAAGTTATTGCCTTTCATAAACAAAGTAAATCCAGTTTGGTGGACATAAAATATATATTACTGAATAATGGGGACTTACTGGTTTGAGATGCAATGCAAGCCATGGACACTGAAAGCCCCTCACTTTAGAATGTGTAGAATCCCATGTTTGATCTGTTACTAAGTCAGGGCTATTTCCTGCTTGCAGCTATTATGGAACACAATATGCTCATACTTCAAGCTATGTGGCATTGTGGTGTGGTAGTTAGAATGCAATATGGCAGGATAACTGTCCACACATCAGGAGTTTGATTCTGACTGGCTCAAGGCTGACTCAGCCTTCCACCCTTCTGAGGTTGATAAAATGAGGACCCAGATTGTTGGGGGCAATATACTGACTCTGTAAACCACTCAGAGAGAGCTATAAAGCACTGTGGAGCGGTATATAAATCTAAGTACTACTGCTATGTGAGTGTGTTTCTCATAGCTAAAACTTCACTAACATGATGCAAGCAAGGTACATAAGAACTGCAAGTCCAAAGATTCTCAACCATATCAAGTTGAGAAAGGTCACCCTAGGCGTTACAAATATATCATGAGCTTTTGAAGCCTAAATAGGTATAATCAGCTGTCACCAAAGATATTTTGTTGGTAATCTTACTTTCCTACAACTATTTATCCTAATTTTTCTCTGATAATAAAATGAAAAAAAAAATTACACTAATTTTAGAGCTGGTACAATTCCCAGTCCTTGCTTTGGTACATTGGGAAATAAAAATATATGGATCTATGAATTACCATAAATATTCTGAAAATAGTCTGTTTTTTTACTCCACAATTATAAAAGCAGCACTGTTGTATCATTATCATGCTCATTAAACAATATCCCTTTCAAGATGTTGCAGAAAAATCTAATGATGAAATTGTACTCTCAGAAGAAAGACAAACTTAAATGAACTCTCTTCCAGTTAGAGAAGCTGCCCTGCCATCAGTATCTGAATCCAGAGAATAAACCCTCAAATAATGTTTAATTCTACAACTACAGTAACAGTTGAAGATCTTTTAATTGGGCTTCTCTAGAGATTGAAGAACTGTCCATATTATAGATTGGGCTACCTTTAGCTTGTTGCTGAGACAACATCCTCATTGTTGGAGCAAGGGAGAATTTCAGATAATAAATTTCACTTGGTGCTATCCATGGTGCTGGATGTATATCTATTACACAACAGCTTTTTATCAACTAGCATAGGGACTCCATTTAATGTCCTTAAATTTGCCTGAATTCTATTTACTTAAAAGCATCACTTACTTAAGACTTAAGGATTATACATGTTGCCTTTTCTGTGTGGTTATGTTCCTGCAAAAGCATTACTAGCTTTCCCTATAAATCTTGAGTAAGTACACAACATTCAAAGAGATATCTATCTATAAACAATTTACTCTGCAAAACCCCAAAGCACTTCAAACTCCGTCTTGGAACAATTGTTTCCTAAACCTTACTTGAGGATCATTCATACAATCTCAATCATGTTATGCTTTACAAATTAGAACTATAATAGCAATAGTACTTAGACTTATATACTGATTTACAATGCTTTACAGCCCTCTCTAAGCGGTTTACAGAGTCAGCATATTGCCCCCAACAATTCTGGCTTCTCATTTTACCCACTTGGAAGGATGGAAGGCTGAGTCAACCTTGAACCTGGTGAGATCTGAACTGCCAAATTGCAAGCAGCTGGCAGGCAGCAGAAGCAGCATGCAGTTCTGCACTCTAACCACTGTGCTACCTTGGCTCATAAAATAATGTTCAATTGGTAAATGTTAGCAATCCGAGAAGAATTATTAAAATACTTCAGGTGGTAACATCAACTTAATGGTTAAGAAAGTCTGGCACTTTACATTAATGAAAAAATGTATACAGTGGTAAGGGCAGAATATATTCAATTGCCATTTTGATGGTTAAAGAAAAATTCATAGGATGATAAAGATTTAGTAAAATGGGTAAAATGTAGAAACATACTTTGAAAGCAACCTTATGCTAATTCAAAAAGGTTATTAAAATTAGACTTTATGCTAAACTAATTTTTCTTAGTTTTCATATCTAACCAAGAGATAGATGAAAGAATGATATGGATGTGAGAAATAACATACTCTATAAGGCAATAAGGAATAAAAGAAAACTTAGCACAAAAAGAAATTTGAAGACAGCTATATTATTTTAACAAAAGCAAGCTTTGACTTAACACATTAATTCCAGGTTTCCCTTAACAAAGTGTATGAGCAAAGAATGTGAGGCTTGATTGTAACTCTTCATATAATCATATGGTGCTAGCTTTTGTATGTTAACTTAGTTCTGCTATCTGACCACACTGAAAGGAATAAAATTATTTTCAGCTCTGAGGAAAACAGATGTTATTTAACTCAAAAGCATGGGGGGAAAACAGCACACTGGTGAAGAAGACAGCTGACAAAAGACATTAGAGAACTCAATCTGCCTGAACTACAGCTATTTAAATTCACTCTCTCTCTCTCCTACAAGTCAATGTCAACTGGACTGTCATTTGAAGTTCTGAATATTAAAATATTTGAATGCCTTTATATGAAGATAAATGAGATTTCATTTAGCATATAATCACTCATACACAAAGCAAGGGAAAAGATCACTTATGCTAAGGAGTCAATCCAAGCCAGAGAGCTAATGCCTATGTTATATCCCCTGAGAATTTTATCCTTTTAAGACCCTATATTAAAAAATGAGTTATAGTTCATGAAATAGCTATGCTGACTTTTAGCTTGGTCTATCTCCATATCAAATATACACTTCTTTAACAATGTTCAATGGAAGCTAGTTAACTGCTTGAATAAAAATATAATGGCGTAGGTGTGCTTGGAAGTTTATGCTCTAAAAACAAGGTTGAGATTTGGAAGAAAAAACAAAAGTGGAAGACACAAAGTTCGGAAGTTCCCAGGCTAAATGAAACGGCATCCTCCTCCTCCAAACAGCTCCCATAAAACAGTGGGTCATAACCTGACTCATTAAGGTCTCCCATTTAGAGAAATGGATGGCTTTTGTTCAAGATTCCTGGACAGTTTTTCTATTTTATGCCCTGAAAGGTAGTAATGGTTTAATGACTTTTTCACAGGAAGCAATTCAAAACAGGAACCAGGGATTTGTTGTCCTTGCAAGCACAGTTTGCAATCTGCAATAGATATAGAGAAATGGCACCCCCTGCTGTCAAGAAGCTGATACTGTACTAAATGTTTAGCTATGATTTAATCAAACATATTTTATTTTGGAACCATTTTTTTTTAACAAACTATGGTCTAATCACAGTCCCCAAGAAATAAAAGATCTGATGCTGTTACAGAAAACAAATATTTCATTTGATTGCACTGCACTATAAATGCAGCTATGTTACAACTAAGAGCAAATTCATGTAGGATTCTAGACCACCAAATTTATATTTGGAAAGGAATTAGATTTTTGACCATGTAAATCCTGTTTTGCTAATATTGTAAAATGCCAAGAGTCATGCAAGTGAGATAGGTAGCTATATAAATTTAACAATTTAAAAGGAAATATACTATTACCTTGCTTTTAAGAAAACCGCAATGTACAGGCAGATTCTTTCAATATATATAATGAAGCTTATGTTTACCTAAAAACGGTAGGTTTTTAGGTAATGAAAGTGTAATAGACTAAAATACTTATTTTAGTGTTGTAACATATCACTTTTGTGTTACATATTTGTGTTTTAGTTAGTATTCTTAATGCATTTAAAAATCTTTTCCCCCTAATGTAATGTCTTCTAGTGTGAAGAGTAGTACAAAATCACCCCATAAACAACTGGATTAAAATTTGACTTCTCAGGTAACCCAAACCATTCTACAAGAATAATTTTATCTGTCAAAATCTAAGCTTGGAAAGCAAGTAAATGACAAAATCACAAGCAAGCCTATTGTTTACCTATCTTAAACATAATTTTCAGTATGTGTCATACATGATAATTTCATGACAAGCTACAAGTTCACCCTCCTTGACCTCTTTTAGCACAATTTGAATGCCTGCTTACTTGACTGGGCCACAGGAGTACCCTGTGTTTTACTTCAAATGTTCAGCTGACGAATGGCACTAAAGCCAAATGGGCAATTTGCTTCTCTCTCTTTTAGCTTTTAAAGCATGTCGTTGACACAGGTGGCCCTATTTGCTTTTACAACTTGCCTGTTCCTTGATGTGCAATGAGAATGGGCACTGCAAGCTAAACTGTGTATCTTTGCTTTGTCTTTGTTAATACAGGGGTAACTTCTAATAGCTTTGTTTTGTCTTGATAGAACTAAATTTGAAATTTTGTTTTGTCTTGGTAAAAGCAAATTTGAAGTTCTTTATCTAAAGGGAAAGATAGTGTATATGCAGAAGAATAAAGCAATGTCATTCAATGGAGGAGAATGGACTATAACAGCTTTGGTTATATAGTTGATATAAATGACCTTTATCTAGAACACAATTCCAAATGCTTTGGAAAAGAATGTTAATTTCTTTAGAAATCAAAGGTAAAATACATGCAGTGTTACAAATTTAGAGATTAGGTAAATCTGTTTTAAGTATAAGAGTCATGAGGACTGGATGTTAAATTACAGAATTCTGGACTATACTTATTTTAAATACGCTTCATTAAATTTGGCTTTTTATTCAGGTCAACTATATTTAGCTTCTTTGTACTCATACTTGAGATTTCCAAAATGTCACACTATTTCAAATGTAATCCATTACTAATCCTTCCTAATCCAGATTCATAATCCACTTGCTTATTGAGAGTTGCAATAAACAAATTGCAAATAAATTCTGAAAATGTACATAAATGAGTAATACTTGGCCAATATATATATTTTGAAGTAAAATTACATTTCAGGAGATGTCTCTGTAGTCATTTCCTCTTTAATGGGATTGTCTAAAGGCTTCTGTTCTTCTTCCTGCAATGTAAATATTCCAAGTTAGAGAGAGAATGTACAAAGCAGAACAAATATAGGCTGCACAAACAGTTCCAGCCCAATCTTAATATAGGCCTTACTGAAGTAAACATTAATGAGGAAATTATGAAAGTAAATATTCACAGAATTTCATCTATGAAGAGATCCACAACCACAACTGGTCAACAGACAAGCCTGCAAGTTTGAGGTTGGAAATATTTAATAGATTTTTATTTTTATTTTTTTATTTTTTATTTGGGGGGGGGGGGGGGGCACCATGCCCAGTATTTAATCTGTATTATAATTCAGTCTACTGGATAGCATTTGAGAGTGGAGTGCAGACAGGGCCCTAAAAATTATTCTTAACTAGAGTGACATTCAGCTGCACCAATGTTCTTCTGAAAGACTTTAAGGAAGATAAATACATTTGTATTATCCATTTCTGGAAATATAATTCCTGCATTTAAGACTCAGAATGGCTTTCAACTTGAAGTAAAATACAGTTTCCTTGTAGGAAAGCAAACCAACAATGAAAAGCTGGGGATAATTTGAAGAAATATGTAAGAATATATACATTCACGCTATAGAATCACAATACTATTACTATTTTTTTCAGTGAACCGAAGAGCTAAATTTGGTGCTTTTCAAGTCACATTCAAAGCAAAAATAACTGTCATCAAGAAAAAGTGCAGTAGCCCTAGCAATAGCATTTAGATTTACAGTGCATTCAGAAAGCATTCAGTCCCCCTTCACGTCAATTTTGCTATGCTGCAGCTTGATTCTACAGTTGTTGAAATTCATTTTTTCCTCATTTATCTACACTCAGTACGCCATAATGACAAAGTGAAAACAGAATTTTAGAATTTTTGTCTGTAAATTTATTAAAAAGAAAAAACTGAAATATCACATTGGCATAAGTATTCAGACCCTTCACTCAGTACTTTGTTGAAGCACCTTTGGAAGCAATTACAGCTTCAAGTCTTTTTGGGTATGACGCGACAAGTTTTGCACTTTTGGATTGGGGGATTTTCTACCATTCTTCCTCTCGAGCTCAGTCAGGTTGGATGGTGATTGTCAGTGAACAGCCATTTCCTGGTCCCTCCAGAGATGTTCAATAAGATTCAAGTCAGGGCTCTGGTTGGACCACTCAAGGACATTCACAGAGTTGTCCCTAAGCCACTCCTGTGTTGTCTTGGCTATGTGCTTAAGATCGGTGTCATGTTGGAAAATGAACCTTCAGCCAAGCCTAAGGTCCTGAGCACTGTGGAACAGGTTTTCATTGAGGATATCTTTGTACTTTGCTTTTATTCAGCTTTCCCTCAACCCTGACCAGTCTCCCAGTCCCTGCTGCTGAAAAACATCCCTAAAGCATGATTCTGCCACCACCATGCTTCATTGTTGGGATGGTATTGGGCAGGAGATAGGTGGTGCCTGGTTTCCTCCAGACGTTTAGAATTGAGGCCCTACGGTTCAATCTTGGTTTCATCAGGCCAAAGAATCTTGTTCCTCACAGTCCGAGAGTCCTTCAGGTGCTTTTCTGTAAACTCCAAGCAGGCTTTCATGTGTTTTGCTTTCATCTAGCCACTCTGCCATAAAGCGCAGATCAGTGGAGGACTGCAGTGATGGCTGTTTTTCTGGAACACTCTGGATCTCAGTCAGTGATCATTGGGGTCTTGGTCATCTCTCTTATTAAGGCCCTTCTCCCCCAGTTGCTAAGTTTGATTGAGCGACCAGCTCTTGGAAGAGTCCTGGTTGTGCCAAACATCTTCCATTGGAGAATGATAGATGTGGTCTTTCAGTGCAACATAAATTTTATTGCAGCCTTCCCCAGGTCTGTGCCTTGAAATAGTCCTGTCTCTGAGCTCTGCAGGCAGTTCCTTTGAGCCCATGGCTTTTGCTCTGCTACAGTATGAATTGCCAACTGTGAGGCCTTCTATAGAGCAGTGTATGCCTTTTCAAATCATGTCCAATCAATTTAATTTACCACAGGTGGACTCCAATGAAGACGAAGAAAACATGTCAGCAACAATCAAAAGAAATGGGAGGCATCAGAGCTAAATTTCAAATGGGTCTAAATACTTATGCCAATGTGATATTTCAGTTTTTCTTTTTAATACATTTACAGACATTTCTAGACTTGTTTTCACTTTGTCATTATGGCGTACTGAGTATAGATTAATCATAAAAAAAAAACAAATTTCACCAACTGTAAAATCAGACTGCAGCATAACAAAATTGACAAAAGTGAAGGGGTCAAAATACTTTCTGAATGCACTGTTTCACAGCACTTTCTGGGTGGTTTACGATATCAGCATATTGCCCTCAACAATCTGGGTCCTCATTTTACTGACCTCAGAAGGATAGAAGGCTTGAGCTAGTAACCCCTGGCAATGGGCAGAGTTAGCCTGCAATACTACATTCTAACCACTGTGCCACCACAGCTCTAATAAAGCATAAAGGTCAGAACTTATCTGATTATTTTAAAAAACTTGGGATGACCATATAAAATTACAGTTCAATATAGTGTTAATTTTTCCACTCATGCCCCAATATTACTACTTTTATGTGAATTTATGAAGTTTGACTTCTATAACTTTTGGATATTTTTGGAAAAAAACATGCTGTTATATCTTTAGCAGATTTCTTGCTAATCAAAGATATTTAAGAATTTAATTCAGGCAATGTGTCAGCTTATTAAAAAGAATCATTGCAACATTTGATTTCTATGCCAGCCATAGAAAAAAGGTAGCAGAGGATGGATGGATTGATCCAATTCTGTTCAATCAGTCCTTTTATAAAATGTTTTCTCCCTTTTATTATTTCCTAAGTTTTTTGATTGATGCTGACTTTGGAAAATGAGACCCTAAAAACATTTTATACTTTTATGGATTACTTTAAGTTGATTTTTTAAAAATGTCTGGTTATATGTAACAAAAAGTAAATTTCTATAGTTTGCACAAGCAAAATAAGTAATCTAGGAATCTTATCTATAACATTTATAAACAAAAAATGTTAATTCCATTTTAGCTAATCATTATTCCACACTAATACTTTTAGAGCCCTTTCTAATAGTTGTCACAAAGATTTCACATAAAATCAAAACTTATTTAAGATAGTAATATGGAAATTGTAAGTTAATAGCTACACCTAAATCAATTTTCAAAACAGACTGGAAACAGCTTAAACTGTGTTTTCAAATATTTGAAGAAAAAAACATAAATATTTTCCCCATTATACTAACTGAAGATACATAAACTATTCTGTTTCTGAGCATAAAGGAATCTTTTATTGTACTGAAAAATAATCAGATACACTAAACATGACAATATGAACAGTACTGTTCTGATTATCATAAATAGATTTTTTCCTATTATAATCCATATAGCCTAAAAACGGCTAGGCTACATGAATTATAATAATGCTTTGTTGTTTTGTTATGATTCCTAATACATTCATAAAAATAACAAAACATTTATAAAATTGTATCATTTAAAAATATTATCATTATTTAGTGTATGACATATCATAAACAGCCTAGCAATATACATTAATATTTCACATAAATTAGTAAACAAAATCAAATCTAAAAGTTAAAATGACCTATGTTCAAATACCAATGTCTTCTCTAGGCCATCTAACCACTGAAGCACAGCATCATTTATATTTTTTAAAAAATCAGATACTGGACATATATATGCCCTCAGATTACAGCTGGTCACAATCTAGTTTGATATGACACCCTGCAGTCACACTGAAGGGAGGATACTATCCTGCTGATAGCCAGGCTGCTCTGCAGACTTTCCTGATTCTCATGGAAACAAACATGAAAATTGACCTTTTCAGACCCAAATGACCAAGAGGAATTTGGAATATTGTTCAAATTTTCAAAATCAATGTCGAGGGCTTAGCAAATCCAATAGACAGTATGTTTCCAAACTCTTATCATAGACATTTTTAAAATAAAGTAATTAATACTAATCTAAAACTAATACTGGAGACAACACAGACGTTTGCTATGAACCTCTAAATACTTGTTATAAAAATATTTCTAAGTTATTTGCAGGCTAAGTTTACTTCACTCAAAGATAATATGAAGAACACTTAATCAAGCTTTTCAGGTATGAAAGAAATGAAAGGCAAATTGATCTCCTTAATGAAACAAAATTAAAAATTCTTGCAGAACAGGAATTCTGCTAACACAAAATTATATAGCATTTACAGCATATTCCTACACAAATCAATCCACTGTTACATGATTAAAGAATTGATGCTATGATAGTATGACATAGATTTACCTCTGTTTCTTCTCCCAAAACATCTTCTTCATTTGCCTCTTCCTCGGCTAAATAATTCAAGGGAAAATGAAGTTATTAATTAAAATATTTTTGATTATAAATCAAAGGCATATTGAAACCTAGATCTGTTGCCCTTAACCTTTCTGGCAAGAGGGACTGGTTTTATGGAACACAATTTTTCTACGGACCTGGGGGGGGAGGGGGAATGATTTCATGTACAATCTAAATCCTGTGCATGCGCAGATGGAACATCACTTGCTTACCTGTCACTTGCACAGCCCAGTTCCTAATAGACCACAGACCAGTACCAGTCCATGGTCTGCCCTAGATGTTTAAATACTATTCTGTCTCTACTTAAACATATTTTTCAGTTTTAACATATTTGTCTTTTTAGAATTATCCAAAACATCTCAAAGTAGAAATAGTAAATTGAACTGTAATACTAATTTATACACTGTACACATAGGAAGGCATATACAGTTTAGGGCTTCTATTATTAAATAAAAATATTTGGCCAATACTCCCTTTTCAATTCCCATCTAACATGTCAACAATTGCACTGATAGCTAATTTATTGTGTTGACTGTACAACATTTGTTACTTCTACATTTTCTTACATGTATTATGCAATGGAGTGGCTTTGACATTTTTAAAAATGAAAGTTTAAAATGAAAGCAGTTATAAATAAATAATAAAAGCTAGAAGTAATATTTTTAACGTCAATTCATCATCATTATCTTAGAGTTTTTCCCATAGGTGCAAGGTCCGCTTTTTTTAATGTCAATTATCTGTGCATAAATGATTTTCCCATCTGATTGACCCTGGAAGCTAAATAGTGCTTGGATGAAAACTGCAGTACCAAAGGGAATATTGAGGCTGTAGGATACATTGGGAAGTCAAAACCATTCCAAAACAATGCAGCAGCAAATGACAGTGTTGCCAAAAAATATTACAATTGTATCCATAGTCTTCTTGAATTCAAGGGCATATTTTCTTTATATCTGGGAAGGTATTCTATAATTTAACTCGCTCACTCTCATGTTGGAAGTACCAAGGCTCTTCTGGGTTGAAAGGACTAGGCAGCAACATCACCACTGCCCAGTGGATGCCTGGTTTGGGGGCTCCTTTCATGGTCCCTGTTAAGTTGCCCATTGACGTAGCACCCATCTATCTATTTGCAGTTCCCCACTTTCCTGCTGAGTCAGCAGAAGCGAGTGACAGAAGCTCACCCTATCACAGGGCAACAACAGGGTCTCGAACACGAGCCTGCCAATTGTCAGCCCAATGTCCCAACCATGAGAGCCACCACACTTCTATATTATTTAGTTAAGAGCAAGTCTATTTGATTAGAGTTTTCAGTTTTAGTTTGAACAAGCCAAAACCGGTTTGATGCTTAGATATTCTGTGGCTTCTACTGTGAGAAAGGGAACTAGGCCAAATCATATTAAGTTATATCTTGGTGTCATATATGGATCTAGATATATTAGATCAAAAAGTCTCATTATACATGACCCAAACCTATTTTGCAACCCATCTATAACAGCAGAAACATATTTGGTATATTGTTTAAAATATACAAATAAACGTATAGTTTTTTTTAGCTAGCATGTTCTTTATTCAGTTGTTTTCCTAATGCTTACTTTTAGAACACAAATGATTCAATTACATTTTATGCAAATTATAAGAAAATACAATTATTCCTAAATCTCAGATGCCAGCATTGGAGACCATAAAAGGAGGGATATGTTTTCTTTGGCAGCATTTTAATGGAGACAAATCAGTGCCAGAGTTGGTCAGAATTTTTTGTCAGCTTGGCAAAATCAAAATTCAGCTCCTCCATGATTTCTCCTCTAAAGATCAATCCAATATTAGATATCTCCTTTGAGATTAGAGTCTGGTTTACAAACACAAAAAAGATAATAAAATAAATTCTATAAATCCAATGAGAATAGATAGCAGCCACATTGGAGTCACATTTATGTCGCTCCAAGATTAATCTCAGTATTCAGATTTGTCCAGTTGAAGAATTTGCTATATTTTTTCAAAAACCTTAATTTTATGATGTTGTAATGTAATAAGATGGGGAAACCTGTTCTGCAACAACTATTATGAGAATATCCTCCATGTTTATTTTAACTATTCTGAGATTGTGGGTATTTGTAAGTTTTAGAGGGGTGACACAGCAGTGATTTGCATTTTTTTACTTATGTCTTTTACTCTATTTTCTAACATATAATTTTTACTGATCTGTGTTTTGTATTTTGTATTCTAATATGACCTAATAGCTAGTCAATAAAGTATTATTGTTGTGTAAATCTGTAATAACAAAGATACAGGTAATCCTCGATTAGTGACCATAATTGGGACTGGCAACTCAATTGTTCAGTGAAATAGTTACTAAGTGAAACGGCAACTGTTCTTGTGGTCTTACTTCAGCTTTCCTTTGCTTTACGGACCTGCAAAGGTTTATTGATCTGTGTTCTGGCTGAATGGAAAAATGTACTATGATTTTGAATTGCATTAATGCTACTTAAAAATACATACCATTTGCAAAATAAAGAATTTTAAATTAATATAGATTTTATATTAACCTGGATGCTGTTTCAATTAAATGACACATTCAAAATCAGCCCACCATATCTTTTGAATTAAGTCATTTTTTCATGCAGCAATCATATTGCTTCTTTCTTCAGGAACATGTATTATTAAATATGCTTGACAATTTTGTTTGATCAATTTTCTTAGACCAGTTGTTAAACTATTCAGGCTGTAATTTCCTACATCCCTCTACCCACTACCCACAATTAAGAATTCATATCACACAGATAAATTTTCTATGGGTAGATACCTGAATCCAGCCTTTTTTTTTTTTTGCCAATAACCCTAGAATACACTTATTAACTCACTCAGTTCTCTTTTGAAAAATTCAAAAATTATCTGCCCTACATATACATACACAAACACAAAAAATCACATTTATCTTTCCTGGATAAATCTCCATTTATTTTTCTTCACTTCACCTTTCTAATTGCTTAAAGGTCAAATTTAGAATGGAAGGATTTATATTCCCTTCAGACAGCTGTTCATTTGCATTCTTTATAGAGTAGTTGATGCTACTTGGAGGTTTATCTTTGCCAAGGTCACCTGAGTAGTGCAAATGGGTGTGGAACATTCTTGGAACTGCTGAAAGGATTATGTTATAGACCGGAAATAGATGATGTCGTATCCCTCCCTCTCTGTTGAGATAGGGCTGTTCAATTTTGACACTGATGGCCTCTTTGAGCCTACTTTCAAATCAAATTTTAAAAGAAATTTTAGAGAAGCACAGATAAGCGTCCAAGTGGCCTCAACAACTCTTGGATGAGAAGCAAAATGTCTTCAATGAAAAACAAGTCCAGCTGCCGTTTGAAAAAGCACCTTTGGGATAACTATTACATGGATGGCTGAGAATCTCCATATATATTAATATTAAACCAATACTTGGGCACTACAGCAGCTAGGAAATCTACCCAAATTATGAAAAGTTGCCATGATAGTGCAGTCAATGACATTAGTAAAAATATCAGGTAGAACACAGAACTCTTGAGGATATCAGAGTGTGCAGTAAGTTAAGATACTCTCTATGTTGCAACGGTAGAAGGTCACCAGCAGTTTTTCATTCAGTTATTGTTTTCTGAGTAGTAGTATAATCTCTGCTGACACTTCTCATAAAACAATTGAATGAAAAACTGCTGGTAATGTTCTACCGCTGCACCATAGAGAATATCTTAACTTACTACATCTCTGTATGATTTGCCAATTGCACAGTGCCAGATAGGACAGCACTCCAGAGCCAATCAAAGGCCGGGGACCACTGGTGGTCCACGAGAAAGTTTTGGTGGTCTGCAGAGAAATGTCACCCACAAAGCAATTAATTCAGGCTGCACAGGAACACAAGGCTGCACTGCCCACATGGCCTGCGAGAACATAAGGCTTGCGTTGCTTGCATTGCGAACAACACGAGGTAGTGAGGGGAGGGGGAAAGGGCAGGGGGGGAACTTGCCCACTCACCCAACGCGACTTGCCTGGCTACCAGGCTGCTTCTTTCCGCTTTCTTCTTCTGCTGCTTTTGGCTGCACACAAGGAAAGGAGCAAAAGTCTTTCTTTCTCTCCCCCAAACTCCACCAGAAATTAGTCTTTGGGACCCTGCAAGGCATTGCTGAGCTGCCACAACAACTCTCGCAAAGACTCGTTTGTGGCAGAGTTTGGGGGAGAGAAAGAAAGACTTCTGCTGCTTTCCTTGCATGAAGCCGTTCTCTCCCCCTGAGAATGGAGCTGGAGACGATATCCTACGATCCCAAAGAATGGTCAATCAGTAGGAAAACAGGGTGGGGAATTTTCCTGCAGACTTTTTGGGGGATTTTCCCAGGGTCTCTGCTGCTTTCTGCTAGCCACCATCAGTCAAAATACATATTAGTGATCCGTGGGATTTAAAATTATGAGTTTGGTGATCCCTGAGGTCCAAAAGATTGGCGACCCCTACTCCAGAGGGTTGTCATTGCTCAGAAGATCATTGGTTGCCCTGTCCCCTCTTTGGAAGAGATTTATAGCTCCCACTGCCTTAAGAAAGTTCAAAACATTCTCAAAGATCCATCTTATCCTGAACACCTTTTTAAAAAACTATTACCATGTGGCAGACGGCACAGGATAATAAAAGCAAGGACAAATAGGCTGAAAACAGCTTCTATCCCAGGACAGCAACTCTGTTGAATTCTATTGTATAGTGCAATATTAATGCAATATCAGGGGTTTCAATTCAATGTACAGAATGTGAAGGATGTGTGTTTGTGTTTATTTTCAGTCATAAAATACACTGAAGATGGTATTTCATTTCATTGTACAAGGTGCAATGACAATAAAGTAAACTAAACATGAAGAAAGCTGTCAAAGGCATTAGACTGGAGACCCCAAGATTAAGCTATAAAGAAAAATTTCTTCCTATTGAAAAATAAACATTTGTCATAGGTTCTAATCATACTAGCAAGCAATCCCTAATGAGTTTAATTCTTAAGAATGCAGCTGTCATCATCATCTTCCTCTCATCATGCCTTTTTTCATGAAACTATATTACTTCTATTCTGGAGTTAGGAAAAAAAGAATTAAGAGTGGATGTAGGCCTGTGACACCTCCACTAGAAGTAAATACATTAACATTTCTTGTTGTAACAACCATCTCTTCTACAGAATATCTGATTACATATGCTACAAATTAACATACTGTACACTTCAGGAAGAAGATCTTACCAAAGAATACCAAGGAACCTACCATGCTGCTCTAGATATGTCTGGAGTCTATTGATGAGATCTTGTTTGTTTCCTTTTGCCTCCAATCCTCGGGCTAAACATTCTTGTTTCAATTCTGCAAGCTGTTAAAAGTAGAAAAGATTTAACCTTAATCAAACATATGATTTCCTACAGACATATAAAAATTAAAGCAAAGCTCTTAAAATGAAGTCGAATCAGCCTCCTTTTAACAAGTGAAAGACCTGACCTTCAGAGAAATAGATGATATTCTGTTATTATAGCCGATTTCAATAAAATATAGCTTTAATTTCCCTGTGAAGCTGTTTTCCTCATCTGGTCTACCTGTAGAGTTGACACTTCTGCAGGTAAACACTGTAGTTTAAGGACGACTCTCAAATGTTTACGTCAACATGACCTTGAAATAAAAGCATCAGTGGGAGTCTGAAACCAAGAAAACTGAAGAATTTCTTCAAAAATCATTAAGACTGATCAATGAAGAACCTCAAGTTGGACCCATCATTTTAAAACTATTAGATCACGGTAACGATACATTAATGATTTTCATGCTTAACAAAGCTGCCCGACAAGTAGGCAACCCCCGATTGTCCCATACTGTACCCCAAAAAGCGTTACTTGTTCAATGCCTCCTGGAGCAAAGTCGCAAAAAAAAGAGGGGAAAAAAGGATGACAAAAAGCAACACGTAGCACGCTTGCAAAGCGGTTTACAGTTCCCGAAAGCAAAGGCTGAAAACAGGGGCGCTGTTCTCTGAAAAGGAAAGAGAAGAACCACGCTGGAAGGGAAAGGCCACCGGCCAAGAAGAATTAGGTTCGGGCCGGGAGACAAGACTCCAGACGTGCGGCGTGAGGAGAATCCCACCTTCTCTTTCCCGCGCTCTCAGAAAGATTGACAAAGAAGCCCGCCCGCTAACCCACCCACCCAAACAGGAAGGCAGCTCATTCCTACGGTCGAGAGGGAGAAGAAGGCCGAGCGCCGCTTCCCTGGGGCAAACGAAAGACATGCTCCTCCGCCCAAGGCAGCCTCCATACCTTCAACTTGTGCAGCTCGACCGTCTCCGCCGCCATCTTAGCTTCGCCTCCCTCAACAATCTAACTCCCCGCTCGTAATAACAGCCCCCACCCCACAACGCCCCCGAGAACCCTCGCCGAACCCCTGGCCCAATCCGAAGCCGCGCTCTCACTCGAACCCTGCCCTTCCGAACGTCACCCCTCACCATTGGTTGGCGGGTGAGGAACCGGATGGAGGTCAAAAGAGGGGCGAAAAGGAAACCACCAATAGGAAAGAAGCGGCCGGCCGGAGCAGCTGCTGACTGGCGAGGAGGAAGTGGAAGCGTCAGAAAACTGCCGTGTCGTATCAGACGGCGGAAAAAGAGGCTGCCTCGGGGGTATTCTTCTCGTCGTAGCGGCGGGAGCCGTCGCGGAAGGTGGCAGGTAGGCATCTGATAAGGGCCGGAGTAGAACTGGGGGGACGGGGGACGACTCCCTGCGAGGAGAAAAGTAAAGGGATCCTTCAGGCGCATTGAAACTGCCCCCCCCCCCCAACCTTTTGAGCACCGGGGACCGATTCCGTGGGGAGAGGTTTCTCCGCGGCTCGGAGGGGGCATGGTTTCACGTGCTCCTTGCATCCCACGGATGGGGCTTCGCTTGTTTGCGTGGCCCGGTTGCTGGCACGCAGCGGACCGATGCCGATCCAAGGACGGAAGGTGGGGGTTGAGGGGTTGGGGACGCCTGCACTAGTTGACAGTTAATCTTTTACAGTGTTCTTTTCCCACACAAAAGGCAAGCATCTCAAGTTGAACCAGAGCCTTCACATCACACCACCAAGTCAGCCCATAGTAGGCATATAAAGCTGGATATCATCATCAGGAACCGCTGAAAGACAGCTGGAAAATACTGTGAAGCAGTATATAAGTCTAAGTGCTATTGCTGTCATACCTTATCCCAGGGGGTCTCCAACCCTGGCAACTTGATGACTGGTGGACCTCAACTCCCAGAATTATACGGCTGCCTGGGGAAATTCAGGCAATTGAAGTTGCCAAGGTTGGAAACCCCGGCTTTAGTCCATGCTGTAAGATGACCTCATCCAGCAGCCTCTTGTAGATGTGGAACAGGAGACTGTGGCATAGATCAGCCCTCCCCCTCCCCTTCCACCCCAAAAAACCTTTTGGGCACCAGGGATCAATTCCATGGAGAGAGGTTTCACCATAGACTAGAGTGGACTTGGTTTTGCATGCTGCCTGCATCCTGCGGATGGAGCTTCGCTTGTTTGCGTGACCCGGATTGCTGGCATGACACGGACCAGGGTTTGGGGACTGAAGGAGCGAGAATGCCCTCCACTTTACTCTACATGCAGGTCTTCTGCACACAGAAGGAAGTTTTCAATGCACTTTCTAAAATAACAAGATACGGATCATCCTGAGCGGAGTAGAATATCTTTCCCAACTTCCGGCCCTTCAGATGAGATGGAGCTACTAAACTACAGAGCCTGCTGATCAGAAGTTGTTGCCCTAACCTCCAATTGAGGAAGGCTGAGATCTGTGAATGTGAGAGGTCCTTGGTGCTCTCTAAGCATGCTCATTCTCTTGCAGATGTTTCATTAGCCTAATTAGGTAACATCATCAGTGCTAGTGAATGTTCCATTGCAAGAAGTTCTGGAGTTCTGGATTTCTCGATCTCAGGCTGTTTGTGCTATCTGACAACGCTTTATATTCTTTCTTTCACAGTTGTTTATATCCATTAAAATAGTCCACTAAATAATCCTGCTGTTCATATCCATTCAACGGAAAATGCTACAGTATCTTTAAAAAAAAAACAGTTGTGCTGTAGAAGCAATAATGAAGTCATCACAGTTAGATGTTTTGTCACTGTTTGCTTTGTTATGCCTGGCAGTTATGGCTGTGATAATAAAAGCAAGTGCCTCCCTCCTCTGGGCTTGCTCCTGTTGGAGTTGATAGTGGGGAGACATCTAGGCCGGGGTTCCCAACTCCCGGTTCATGGAGCAGCACCGGGCCGCATCATGCCAGAACCCAGGCCACACAAACAAGTGAAGCCCCATCCACGAGATGCAGGCAGCATGCAAAACTATGCCCCTCCAGCCCACGGAAAAAATACTCTGTGGAATCAGTCCCTGGTGCCCAAAAGGTTGTGGGGCCGCTGATTTAGCCGACAAGTGTTCCATTCCTGCTTTACATCTATAAGAGGCTCCTGGTTAAGTTCATCTTACAGCATGGAATAAAGCAGGAGTGTCTAACTTTGGCAACTTTTAAGACCTGTGGAGTTCAGTTGCCAGAATTCTCTAGACAGCCATGGAATTCTGGGAGTTGAGGTCCACAAGTCATAAAGTTGCCATGGTTGGAGACCCCTGGGATAAAGTATGATGATCCTGATGATATCCACCATTATGGGCTGATCTGGTGATGTCGTGAAGGTTTTGGTTCAATTTTAGAAGCTTGCCTTTTCTATGGGAAAAGAACATTGTAAAAGATTACTGTCAACTAGTGTACAAGTATTTTAATAGCTTTCCTTAACCCCCATTTTTATGAGGAAATTAGGGGAAGTGCAAGGATTAACTGAGTGATTCTGAGCAGTATTTTGATTTGACTCCATATAGCTCAGGTTTGTTCTCCCCCACCCCAAATTACAAGCCTAAAGAGGGCCTGTTCTAGGTTTTCTGATGTGCATTCATACACCTATACCAATATCTGGGTGTCACACATATACACACCTATGTATTTTTTTTCAACAGCATGAATGTTGGAGTAGCCCACAGTGAGATGAATCCCAACACGCGAGTGATGAACAGCCGAGGCATTTGGTTAGCTTACAGCATTTCTGTGGCTGTGCTCCATATCATCTTTCTTAGCATTCCCTTCTTCAGTGTCCCTGTGGTCTGGACTCTAACTAATGTTATCCATAACCTGGTAAGTCAAAACTCTTAATTCCTGACCAATTTATTGGCCATGTTCCGAGCATTTAGGATACAAATAGACAGCTTTTAATCTTGGGAGTCTCCTATACCACCAGTGACCATATTCCAATCCCACTGCGGTTTCATTCACTGTACAATTTATTTAGGATTTTTTTTTTCAAAATTGTCCTTCCCTAGGTGATTTTGCACATTTACTGAAAAGTGCAAGAGAGAGAGAGAGAGAAAGGAAAGAGATGGAAAGAAAGAAAGAAAGAAAGAAAGAAAGAAAGAAAGAAAGAAAGAAAGAAAGAAAGAAAGAAAGAAAGAAAGAAAGAAAGAAAGAAAGAAAAAGATTGTTACTCCTTTTTTTTTGTTCCTTCCAGGTGATGTATTGGTTTCTCCATACAGTGAAAGGGACTCCCTTTGAAACGCCTGACCAGGGCAAGGATCGCCTACTCACACATTGGGAGCAGATAGACTACGGCACACAATGGACATCCTCCCGCAAATTCTTAAGCATTTCCCCAATCATCCTGTAAGTGTTGGGTATTGCTCAGGCCAGCCTTGCTATTAAAATTGCTGCTATAATTGATTTAATTGTTTTATTACTTTTATTAAATTATTTTTTAATCAATAATGGCAATAGCACTTAGACTTATATATCACTTCACAGTGCTTTAGCCCTCTCTTAGTGGATGACAATGTCAGCATATTGCCTCCAACAATCTGGCTCCTCATTTTACCAGTCTTGGAAGGATGGAAGGCTGAGTCAACTTCGAGCCTTGTCAGGATCAAACTCCAGGCTGTGGGCAGAATTTTCCTGCAGTACTGCATTCTAACCTCTGCACCACCAGGGCTTTTAAATATTAATATTTGTTACATTTTGCATGTGTATGAATTTGGGCCTCCTACTACCATGTGTTATGTAACGTCTCCATAGTCATTTGGAATTGGGAGCCTTAGCTCATAATGATTATCAGCCATGTACAACTTGAATTTCAGTGCTATTGAAGAGGCTCGAGCGCATATCTATAACTAATCGAGTATATTTCTTACCCTTCAGGTACATTTTAACCAGCTTTTATACAAAATATGACCCTGTGCACTTCATAATCAACACCACTTCACTCCTGAGCGTCCTCTTGCCCAAATTACCCCTGTTCCATGGGGTCCGTCTCTTCGGTATCAACCAGTATTGAAGCGGAAGGGATCTTGGCACTGCTGACACGTTATTCTTCCAAAGGAAAAGTGGTTCCAAGAAAGTGTGGGCAAAGCTGTGGTTGCATCACCTCGGACTCTCTGGAACCAGGTTTTGCTGGGCGAGGCAGGCCGAGCTGCCACTGCTCAAATGACCAAGCTGTATGGAGCATTCTTTGGTATTTCTGGCAAGGAAATCTAAGCCATTTTTTCTTGTGGCTAGTCTATACTAGGGGTGGAATTCTCTGGAGGAATGAAGCAATAGTTGAGTGGCCATGAGCTCTCCTGTGTAAAAAAACTTCTGCTTTTGTCCGTTGTAGTGGGGAAATGGGATCCCTTGTATTTCTTCAAATGTGGTTGTGCTGTTATAAATTTCCAGAGTTTTCCCACTCAGGAAAATGAATTAGCCTGCTGTGTCAGGTCTCATACTTATGGTTCTAAGCTGTCCAAATAATATATTTTGTAAATACTCACGTGGTAGGAACGTATTAGCATAACTTTGTTCATTCCGGTTGAATGCGAGGTATAGATTACTCCCTTTTGCGCTGCCCTTCTACTCCCTCCCCCTTTAAAGTAGGTTTTCCGGTTATAAAAGAATAATGTAACACAACATTGAAGTTGACAGATGCAAATTAAATTATACATTTAGTCAGTGTTCTGCACTGCTTTTGTTCTTTTATCAACCTTGCTTATATCAGCTCCATGAAATTGTCAACATAAAAAGCTGAAAAGATAATGACATGGGCATTTAATCTGTGTATGAACCTTATTTGTTGTTAGTTTCTATCATAGTTCCCCAGTTTGTTTTTTAAAAAAAGTACTAGAAACAAAGTTCTTATTTTTATAGGGAAGACATCTCTAACCTGTTTACAGGCTACAGGAATCTCATTTCTTATGAGGTTTCTTCACACATCCATGAAAGCTATCCAATGTTACATCAAGGGAATTGGTTTGAAGTACAAGGTGAGTGCTCTGTTTACTGGTATTTCAAATAGCCATCTTTAAAAGAGCAAGAAAGATAGTCAAAAACAAATAAACAGAAGGTTATAGCTATCAGCAAACACGCTTTATAGCTATTTTTTTTCTGATCAAAGTTTGTGCTAAATATTAAAATGGTGGTTTAAAATTTGCTTCAAAAATCCACAAGGGACTGTACTCTATTCTCTCTCATTCTTTATCATTAACTGGTGGAAGTAGCCAATAAAAGTGTAAGACTAAAAGCATCCAAGGTAGTTACAACTCTAAGTAAGAACTAGATGTGTTACTATTATGTTAGTATGAAAAGCAATCAGGTTTGCACCCTCCCAAACTAGATCAGCTTTTATAGGATTATCTAGAAAATTGGTCTTTCTCAAACTGGGTAACCTTAAGACATGTGAACTTCAACTCCTGGAATTCCCCAGCCAATTGAAGTTCACTATACCAGGGTTGAAAGCCCAAAGGGGAAATAATGACTTTTAAATGATCATCCCAATTGGTGTTCCTTCAATTAGACATGTACAGAACAGATAGAATAAAAACCTAACACCAATCTTAACCATAACAAAAGCATCACTGCTGAAATTATTTTCCATAAAAGCTAATCTACTAGCCCCTGTATTTTTTTCTGATTTAAAACTCCAAATTTTTGTGGACCTTGTTTTGAGCCACCTCTGGAAAAATTGCTCCATGTGTGACAGCAGGCAAAAGGCAGAATAAAGCTGCCCTTTCCTGTTTCGTCTGAGCCCTTCTTAAAAGCAGAATGTTCCTGTTCTGTCTTCCTGGATTGGCTATTTTGCATTTTGATGATCTTGGGGATGACATTTCTCCCCATTTAGTATGCCCATGCAACAATTACATGTCTCTTTAGATGCTCCTCCATTTTGGAACAATATTTGCCCGCACATCCAAATGGCTCCCTCCCTGCTGGTTTTTAGGAACACTTTCAAAAGGCCTTGGAGGCTAGAGCACTACAATCTGTTCCCTCCAGCAATAGAAATGATCTTTTGCTTGGTGGTTGAATTAATTTCTGGTTTATATCTTACTATGTCCTACTTTAAGCATTGTAATTATTGCTGTTTTACTCTAATTTGCATTGTATATTTTTAATCCAATTTACAATAGTTGGGATGTATGCTGTTCAGAGTTGATTAGAGCAGCTTATAAATAAACCCAAAGAGAAAATGTGTTTGGCTCCTTGTGTTGCTGTTTTTAATTTCGGCTAACTTGTCAAATCAGAGAAACAAAACATCTTGGTATGCATTCAACCATGAGGGGCATTAATTCTCTGAGTCAGAATACAGAATAACAATGGGAAGGGACCTTAATAGATTATCTAGTCTAACCCCTGCTCAAACAGGAGACCCTATATCATTTCTGACAAGTGGCTGTCTGTTTTTGACCGCCTCCCGTGATGTCTTCAACTCACAACTTCCAAGGGCAAGCTGTTCATTGGTTTATTGTTCTGTCAGACAATTTCTCCTTATTTCTAAATTAAATCCCTCCTTGATCAGTTTCCATCCATTATTCCTTGTCTGGCCTTCAAGTGCTTTGGAAAACAGTGACAGCCCTTCAAATATTGAAAAACTGCTATCATATTACCCCTGGTCCTTTTCTTCACTAGACTAGCCAAGCCCAGTTCTTGCAACCATTCTTTATATGTTTTAACCTCCAGGCCCCTAATCATCTGTGTTGCTCTTATTTGCACTCTTTCTAGAGTCTCAACACCTTTTTTATAGTGGTGACCAAAACTGGATGCAGTACTCTAGATGTGGCCTTACTAAGTTTAGTTTAGTTTACTTCATTGTCATTGCACCTCGTACAATGAAATCAAACACCATCTTCAGTGCACATCACGACCATGACCATGAAAATAAACACAAACACACATCCTTCACCCTCCACACATTGAACCGAAAACCCGACACCACACCAACACTGCACTATACAGCAGAATTCAAAAGAGCTACTGCCCTGGGATAGAAGCTGTTTTTCAGCCTATTTGTCCTTGTTTTTATTATTCTGTACCGCCTGCCAGATGGTAATAGTTCAAAAAAAGGGTTCCCAAGATGAGCTGGATCTTAGAATGTTTTGAACTTTCTTAAGGCAGCGGGATCTATAAAGCTCTTCCAAAGAGGGGAGAGGGCAACCAATGATCTTCTGGGCAATGACATTAACCCTCTGGAGTGCTTTCCTATCTGCCACTGTGCAATTGGCAAACCATACAGAGGTGCAGTAAGTTAAAATACTCTATGTGCAGCAGTAGAAGGTCACCAGCAGTTTTTCATTTAGTTGTTTTCTGAGAAGTCTCAGTATAATCTCTGCTGGGCCCTTTTGACCAGTGCTGCAATGTGGGCACCCCAGGTCAGGTGCTCTTTTAGGGTAACACCCAGAAACTTAAAACTGGCCACTTGCTCCACTCAGTCTCCATTGATAAGCAAGGGCTGGATGTCTGATCTGTTCCTTCTATAATCCACTATAAGCTCCTTGGTCTTATTGGTGTTGAGGACCAAGTTATTGTCTCCACACCATGAAAGCAACCGGTCCACCTCATCTTGGTAGACAGACTCATCCCCCCCAGAGATAAGTCCCAACACTTGTATCATCTGCAAATTTAGCAATAGTATTACTAGCGTGAGTGGGAATGCAGTCATGTACATAAAGAGCATAGAGTAAGGGACTCAACACGCAACCCTGTGGTGTACCAGTGTTAAGAATAAGGGCTGAAGAAGTATGATTACCTAATTTGATCCTCTGTGAGCGGCCAGACAGGAAATCTATAATCCAAAGGCAAATTGAATTGGAAAGCCCAAGGACCAGAAGTTTAGACACTAGTCTATGTAAAAGAATTGTGTTAAACATAGAACTAAAATCCACAAAAAGCATCCTTACATAGCGCCCTCCTCCCCACTGTTCTAGATGAGTCAGAGCAGTGTGAAGAGTGATGGCTATAGTGTCCTCTGTAGATCTATTTTTTCTGTATGCAAACTGGTATTTATCAAATGTATGTGGAAGACCAGAAATGATGTGCCAGCAGACCAATTTCTCAAAGCCATGATGATAGGAGTGAGTGCCACTGGTCTGTAACTGTTGAGGTTATTGATAGGGAACTTCTGATAGGGAATAGTGGACTGGGATAAAGACCAATTGAAAATCCTGGTAAAGACTCCAGCCAATTGATCAGCACAGTCTTTAAGAACTCGGCCAGAGATACCGTCAGGACCAGCAGCCTTTCTAGGGTCCACAGCCCTCAGAATGCTCCTCACCTCCTGTTCCTTCACAATGAGGTGGGGGCTACAATTGGCTGGTGGTTGTATTTTATCTGTCTCTGATGTCTCCACTTCAAAGCGAGCAAAGAAATGATTCAGATCCTCGGCCAATGAAGCATCCCCTTCAGCAGGGATGACATTGGTCGGTTGATGGTTTGTAATTTGTTGAATCCCTCGCCACACCTGCCTCACGTTATTGCTATAAAAATTATCCTCAATCTCAATATAACTTTATAGAGGGGTATTAGTACCTCACATGATCGTGATTCAATCCCTCTTTTAATGCAATTTAGGATTGCATTGGCTTTTTTGGCTGCTGCTGCACACTGTTGGCTCCTATTTAATTGATTGTCTACTAGGATTCCCAAGATTCCTCTCACGATTACTGCTATTAAGCCAGATTTCACCTAATCTGTACATGTACTTTTGGTTTTTCTTGCCTAAGTGTAAGACTTTACTTTTCTGTATGTTGAATTTCATTTTGGCTGTGGAAGAAACGGCAAGGGCAAAGTCTGGCTGGGCAGAGCAGGGAAGAGGTAGAGCAATGGAGAGGGAATTTTTCTCCAGCCAAAGGTAACTTAGACATTGGGGGCAAAGTTGGAGATAATAAGGGGACTCTTCTTGCTTATTTAACTGTGTTGCCTTTGTGCCACACCCCAGGTCATCACACCATTGGATGTTAGGCTAATTGGTCTAGTTTTGTGGGCTTTCCCCCCACCTTTTTTGAACATGGGAACCACATCAGCTCTTTTCCAATCCTCAGGTTGTTCACCAGTGCTCCAGGATTTTTGAAACATGTGGTACAATGGTTCTGAGATGACATCTGGGATGTAATTACTCTGATTACTCTGGGATGTAATCAGGCAGGTCCCAGTGATTTATATTCATCAAGATCAGACAGGTGTTGTCTTACAATTTTCTTGCTTATTTTAATTTTTATTTATAATCTGCCTTTTACTGTTATGTTTTTGGTAGGTTGGACTAGTTTCTTTGTGCATGAAAACTGATGCAAAGAATGATTGCTCTGATTTCTCTCAACTGCCTGTTACTTCCTTGCCATCTTCTCTCTTTAATGGACTGTTTCCTTGACTTGTTTTCTTGTTATTTATATGTTTGACTTTTGTTGCAAGTCTTTGTTTATTCTGAGCCTTTGCTTTCCCGAATTCACTTTTGCAGATACTGGCTACTGCTGATATTCTGCCTTAGTTATGTGTCCCTCTTTCCATTTTTTGTACTTTTTTGTATTTCAGTTTATCAAGAGAGACCTTTGTGCAACCATGCTGGTTTCTTCTTGGATTTGTTTTTCTTTTTTCAGTGGTATTGTGCTGGACTGGGCTTTTATGATATTTTTCAGTTTCCCAAGCTTCTTATGTTGTTTTCCTCTCTAGGATTTTCATCCAAGGAATCTTTCCCAAGCTTTGAGTTTGTTAAGATCAACTCTTTTAAAAGTTAAGATTCTCGTATGATTATATTCTATTGTTTGTATTTGCATTATATTGAATTCCAATATGACACTGTCACTCTCATCCAAAGTTCCTGTAATTTCAACCCTTTGTATCATTTCTCTCTTAGTAAGAATTAAGTCCAGTATGGCTGTTCCTCTAGTTCCCTCCTCTACCTTTTGGACAATAAAGTTGTCAGCTAGTTGGTCCCAAGGCCCATTACAATTCATTTCATTAAATAATCTCTGGATGTAGCACCTACCTGAAATAACACACTTTCAATGGATGAAATATGTCTTCGGCCTCTTTCATCCACTCCCATGCAGCATAGTACCAATAAAGAATATTTCTAGCTTGGGGTTGAAATGAAGGATCCTTGGTGCTCTCTGAGCTTGGTTGATATCTTGCATCAGTACTGATGTTACCTAATTTTGGTAATAAGTCAGAGAGCACAAAGGGTCCCTCACAGTCTATATGCAGTAGGAATCTGTGGCCCAGCTTCGCTAAAGCATACTAAAGCTATAGCACTCCCATTCTGCAATGCTCCAATGGGATTCTCTCTCTGATGTTTTGCTAAGTACAAAACCAGATGTTGGTCACTTCCTGTTTCAGTCAGAGCCACTCCAGTATCTCTTTTCGACACAGCCATTGTTATAGTGAATAGTTTTAAGTGGAGGTTTCCCAAATGATGAATTGTCCTTCTACTGGGGAGGTGTCCACAGAATCCAGGGGAGTGAGAGACCCTTTAGTTGTATATTGTTACAATAAATCCATCTTTCCCAAAACTTTGTTGTATTGTTTCCATTGTTCATTTGTGTTTATTTTGGTGTTCAGATTTTTTGAGAGTTGCTATGCACTGTGCTCTGTTGGGTCTTCATTTCAGAGCTATTTCCTTACCACAGGAGTCTGCGGACCGGTATCATCCGTGGTTCATTGGGAACCGGGCTGCACAAGTGGCACGCAAAGCTTCATTTGTGCACATGCACATGCAAAATCATCCCCACCCCCAAGCTGCCGCTGCTACTGCCAGTCCAAGAACCTGCAAAAGTTGGGGATTGCTGTCATACCAGATTCCTCAATGCCTTCAATAGTGGCAGAGCTTCTAATGTACTCTCTTCCCTGGAAAAAGGTTGAGATGCATTCAGAAAAGTTATCTTGCCTTGAAAATAACCCATGTTGAACTGTACAGCACAAACAGCACAGGAAATGTTTTGCATCATTATGTCATACATTTTAATGATAATGTCATGTCACAAAAATTTGCCTAATTTCAACCCTCAGGACTTGTAGGTACCAGATTTTGGAGGCATTCTGTAAATTTGCCCATTTGAGCTACCTTTATTCAAAATGTTTTTCCCAATGATATCCCATTTCGCCCTGTTGAAAGTTTACCGTAAGATATAGATGTACATTTAGATTACACAAAGGGAGGTATGATGGCAAAAAAAAAAAATTAGGAATCCCTGCTTTAAGTCAGGTAACTGGGCAATTCCTCATAGTTGCCTTTAACTGGTCTAAGTCAAAGAGATTTGACACCTGTCCATTAAAGTTGCCTCTATATAAATCATCAGACTCCCCTGAATGATCCTTGGAAAGTACCTGGTGAACTACCACCAGTATCTGCCTCCATGCCTCGTCTGACTATCAACAGCAGGCAGTTAACTTCTATTCAGGAGTGTATCCTCAGTAAATTTGGGGTGTGTTTAACTTAGTTCTGTCATTGGTCTAGTGATATATCCAAGAGGTATATTCAGGTGAAGCGCTTCTACCTGGACTGAAAAAAAGATCAAGCTTAGTGAATATTTTAAAAAATCTGTTGAGTTCAAACCAGCAATCTTTTATTGAGAAGACAAATGTCACTCTGCTATCGTATACTAAAACTCTCATCTTGGTCTTTAACTGGGTGAAATGGTGCATTGCAGAGCAACTGTTTTTGAACCAAGGTACCTCAAATGGCTAACTTACAGAATGTGCTCAAAATTCAGAACCCAAGATTCTCTAGGGATCAATTTGGGAAATTTGTAGCTATCTGCTTCAGTGCTACAGCACTGGGGTTTTTATTTTCAATATTCTGTGACAGTTTGCCAACCAGTCTTACAATCCCTTGCTCCCTTCCCCACCCAAGCAGCAATAACCATCAAGCAATAAACAATAGTGTAATCAAAGAACCACCAAGAAGAAAACACTGCCCGACCAATACTGACAGGGCAAGCTACTGTTTATAAACAGAGAGCAACCCCCCCTCCCTTTCTAACACCAAAGACATACCTAGTTGGATAACTAAACATCTGCAAGCAAACAACCAAGTTCAGAGAGTACCAAGTAGTCCACAAATCTTAATCCATGTATGTCTGATTATTCTGGCTCTAAAGAACTCTTTGCACAGCTAGCTTAAATTCCCTCATCCCAAAAGTACTTGTGGTGCTTAAACTATTTTGTACAAGAAAATAGTGCTAGAAATGCAGAAAACTATTTCAAAGGTGATCACCCAAAACAGCGGCCCTATAATGGTGAGGTTGAAGGACATTTCTATTTTAAATGAATTTTCTGACTGTCTTTAAGCATTAAGTCTTACTAATCTTGCTGAACTCTGTACAGAGGAACAGAGAGAATAGGGGCAGTGTCAAACAACCCAGCAGTGACCACTGTTACAGATGATGATTAGGCATTGGCAACCCAGCAGAGAAATTAAACTAAAATTAAACATTCAACCATTCATGCTGGCTCTTATTCAATTGCCAAGTAGGCCATCCCAGGGTTGTTGTTTTTTTAACATCAAATAGTAGAAAATAACAGGAAGTGTCCGTTGACTGGCCACCAAACTCGGATATTGCTCCAAATATATGTTTATTGGCAAATCAGGCCTGCTCTTGATGTGCTCTCCTGACTGAAAGAGAACTAGTAAGAAAATAACTTACCTGTATTTAACAGCAGATGTGAGTCTATTTTCCACCAGCAAACATTAGGCATGGAAAATCAAACTTGTCATTTAGCACTTTTGAAAAAAAAATCTCGATTTACAAAGCCTCAAAAAAGCAATCATGAAAATATATTTTTTTCATTTTTGAACCCAAATTGTATCTATTTTAAAACTACCAAATACAGAACAAGGCAGGAGCAAGGATGGGGTTTGATTTTTGATTTTTTGGTTTTATTTATGATTTTTAAGGAATAGGTCTATTTTGTTTTCAGTTCTTTCATTATGAAAGATAACTTTGCTATACAGAACTCACACACACAAAGTAACAAAATCCCCAACACAAAATATTATTCCTCACAAAGTCCACACTTTATTTTTAAAAAAGTGATTATTTGGGTTCATAAAAGGGTTAAAACTTAATATATATAATATGTGCAACTGTAAACAGATGTATGGGACAAGGCGTCAAATGCGGTTATACAGGCAGAGAACTTTAAAAAAATTTTTTTAGCTTCAAGACCAGGTTATAGTTTATATAAAAATTAAAAATCGTATAGTCTTTTTCTTCATCAGCTAAAATCTACAGAATTATCTTAAACTCTAACCGTCATCCCAAAAAATCTTGACAATCTATTATATTCAGTCATTTTATCATCTTTAAAATCTCTCTCAAGCTTTTAAACCTTTGTAGCAATTCTTTAAAATTTATTTTTTTTACATCTTTACAGACTTCCTTCCAAATTAATGGAAAGACACACAAAAACAAAATCCAAAGAGACAAAAAATGTATACTGGCTTTAACTCAAACCTTTATTTTAAAACAACGTCCAGTGGTTTTGTAAATGATAAAAATTCCCCCCTTCTCTACACAAATGTCATCTTATATACAGTTTTAATTACTTTAATAATCTGTCATTACCTCCTACTGTTTTGTAACCATCATAGATCGGTTTTGCAGAAGCAGCTTTGCACTCAAGAACATGGTTCTCATCTTGCCACAAGTTTTTTTTTTTAAAAAAGACACTTTTGCATGCTAACCCTGATTTTAATAACCCCCTCTTGTCCTTCTTCTGACTTCGACTATGCACACGTTCTCTCTGCACTGCCTGATTGATCATCTGTGAACTGTGGTCTGTTAGATGCCACTCTTATGGGCATATTGGAGGATGTGTGTGTTTAGAAACCGGAGAAGGGAAGTGGTGCAATTGTGCGTTAAATGATCCGAATGATAACATTGTCAGTCAAGAGAGCCTTCTCCATCAAGACCCTCTGACGTTTGCTCCTCTCGCACATCACCTTCAGTTCAAGGGTACAGCAGTCTTCCAAAGTTTCGTTCAACAGCAGGGAGAACACGTGTCATATTTTAAATGGTGAAAACGCATTTCTGACTGTCTCACCTGTATAATGCCCATAGTTTGCCTTCGGTTAATAAGAAATTTCCCTATAAGGGGGGAGGGAGATGCTGCTGGGCAGATGGCTCTTTAGATACTGGTTATAAATTGATTTTTTTCTTATTTTTTAAAAAAGGAAAATATATATGTATATACACAGGAAGCATAGAAACAAGCTCTTTACACGCTTCCTACTCAAAATTCTGCAAATAAACAAGTGTATCTCTCTCTCTCTCATTCTCTCTCCCGAAGTTCCCATCCCACCCAACGGAGGGGGAGGGCGGGGAAGGTTCTGCAGAGATCCACCCAGCAGTCCAGAAAAACCCTGCAGGCAGGGTGTTCTGCTCCCCATGCTATTTCAAATATATACACAATATATTTATATATTTATATATATATTTATATATTTATTTATTTATATAAATAGATAAATAATCCCAAACTCTGCAATGTGCCCACATCTCTCAATCTCCTCCATTTACATATACAGACATAATTATACATCCACACTCGCACGCATCCACACGGTGAGCCTTCAGAGCAGCAAGTTGATCAGGGGAGAGGAGAGAGGGAACCGGCTGCCTCTTTACTGGAGGGGATGACTCTCATTGGGAACCAGCTCTCCATCACCTGATACTGTCAAGAGTTCGCCCATGCTAGCCCTGGCCTTCTTAATTCAATGAGCATTTCCCTTTTCTGGCCCACAGGCAAAAGGATTTCTTGGGTCTGGGTCTACCAACCAAGCAGCTTTGCTGGGTGTGGTCTCAGGTAACCTGAAGTCCTCTCTCCTCCTGGCATAGTCAAGCCACCTCTTGTTTTGCAGTGCGTCCGGCTCTTCTGTTGATGGATGGGGGATTCCCAGAGCTCTGCGGTTCAGCCTCCAAAGAGGTCCAGGAGACTGAGGGCTACCTGGGGTTGCGGGGGGGAGGGGGGAGACCGGGGAGAGAAGAGGAGAAAAGGCAAAGTCCAGAAGAAGACATTTCTCCCCTCCCCTCCAAATCATTTTCCCATGGGTGACAGGGCAACTGTGGCTCTCCGTGTTTGGGGGACTCGGAAAGAAGGGCGGCACAGCGAGGGGCTCACATTAGAGAGAGGGAGGGGAGAGGGGGAAAAAGACACCAAAATCTAACGCTTCAAATGAGGTAGGTTCAAGTGCAGATGCTCCTCGCACATGGAAGATTTCGGGGAGGGGGGGTTGGGCAGGGCTAGAGATGGGGACGTTCTGTTTCCAATTCCTGCAAGGCAGCGCCTGCTTTCTCTCGGAAACAGACCGGTTCCGAAAAGCACACGTATGTACACCCGCACTCACACACAAAGTTTAAATCCAACACCCAAAAGTAAAGAAAATCCAGAGGGAGGTGCTCTGGAAGGTGGATTGTCAAGCTAAAACAAGTCTCTTTGAAGTCTCTTGTTACCTTGGTAGATTAGCAAGCAATAGAGATTAGGGGTTCTTTTTTTAATTCTTCTTGCGTCCAACACGCACACACACCAAAGGGGGGCTTGGGGGGGAAACCCTACAAATTCTTCCCTGGGGGCTTCCATAGCCATGCTGCAGCCCTCTTTCCCCAGCTCTGCTAGACAGAATGCCCCGGGGCTCTCTCACCCAACCCACCGCAGTATATTTCAGATAGTCCATTATATACAGGTGCACAGCGGTAGAAGGATCCCCATTTTGCCCACAAAAAGAAAAATACTAAAAAGAAAACCCTGAGTTCCAGTTTATCCGTTTCCCCACCCCGGGTGGAGTTGCTAGCGGCGGCTGCCTTTTTGTTGGGGGAAAAGGTCGGTTTGCCTTGTCAAGAAGCAGGAGGCAACCGAACCCAACTGCCAAAAGAACCAGCTTGATGTAAACCACCAACGATATTGGCTTGCAGGGGCAGGCAGGCTGACATCGCCCCCTTTTTAAATCTGGGTCCCGGCTACCCCACGAGCATGTTGGGATGGCAGCTTCCAATCATGCTTTCCCGGGGTGACTCTCGGCCACGCTGGCTGGTTGGGAGAGTTGGCAGGAAAGGCCTCTCTCGCCCAGCCGAGGGCACCACCTGTGCCAGGCTATCAGGTTGGCCTCTGCCTCGTCAAAGAGCCCCTGGGGGCTAATTCATCCACTTCCTGCAGTTCCAGGCTCCACAATGGCACGGGATTTTGTGTTGATCGTCTTCAAAGTCAAACTGGTAATCGTATGTCAGCTGCAGGAGAAAGAAACAAGAACAGGGTAACTCGGGCTTAATTCGGGCCCCCCCCCTTTTTTTTTCTGGGACCACTTATAATGCAGGTGGCCCTTGACTTAATGACCACAACATTTCTCTTGCTAAGCGAAACGTATGTAAAGGGAATTATGCTCTATCTGATGACCTTTCTTGCCACAGCTATTCAGTCAATTGCTACAGTTGTTAAGTGAGTAACCCGGTTGTTAAGTGAATCTGGCTTCCTCCATTGACTTTGCTTGTCAGAAGGTCATAAAAGGGGACCACAGGATCCCGGGACCCTGCAATCATCATAATAAATATGAATCTGATACCAAGCGGCTGAATTTTGATCACGTGGCCATGGGAGATGCTGCTATGGTCAGCAAGTGTGAAAAAATGGTCACACAGGTCATTTTTTTTTTCCAGTGTCAATGTTAACTTTGAATGGTCACTACACAAACCTCAGTTAAGCCAACTATTTGTGAACTGTTCAAAGTACAATGGCACTGAAAAAAATGACTTAAGGTTGTCACACTTACGACCGTCGTAGCATTCCTGCAGTCGCGTGATCAAAATTCAGGTGCTTGGCAACCAGCATGTGCTTATGATAGGTGCACTGTCCCAGGGTCATGTGTGTCATGGAGACTGACTCTGAGGGAGAGGAGAAACAGCTGACAGGGACGGGAAGTGTGGCTCCGGAGGTTGTAGAGGAGGCTGGGGAAGGGCAGAGGCCGGCTGGGCAGTCAGAGGAAGACCCAGGCCTATCCCCTCTCCATCCTAGGGCACGCAGGGAGGAGAGGATAAGGAGAGATGTGAATGGCATGGTCTACGTGGGAGGAAAGGGCATTGATCCTCTTCATGGACTGCAGCTGTGAGAACTGGTTAAAAGGACGGACATGGGTATGGGCCAGTGCTGGAAACAAAGCGTGGAGATATCTCTAGTCTGTCATTCCTCTCTTGAGTTTGGCATCCTTCCCAGTGTGTGTTTCGATATCTGTGGACGTCTTCATGCCTTTATCTTGCCTGGTTTCCTTAATTGCTTCAGTGTGGTTTGTGTTGTTTTTTACTCTTTATAATTTATAGGCATTTTTAGTTTAAACGTAACTGCTTATGGGGGACTTTTTTGTCTCCAAGTCAAGGATATTTGCAGCTTTGAAGCAAAGTGAAGGAATAAAAGGGGCTTCACCTGTTTTTATGACTGTGTTTATTTTGTATCCCACCCTGGGTCATCACAATGTGATTCCCCATGTATAAACTTTCCCAGCTGGCTTCCACCACCAAGCGAAGACAATGGGGGAATTGGCTTTGCAGCTGGACTGCTGGCCGTGGCACCAGAGCCTGAGGTGGCCCTTCCTTTTGGGTGAGGGCACTGGGGCTGAGGTCTGGGATCAAGGGTGGCCAGCTGAGGCTGCTGAAGGCCCAAGACTTCTCCTTCAGCCCCAACAGCCCACCACGAAGTACTGCTATGCAGGACAGGGCGAGTAGAAACATCCCTCAGTCATAACGGCAGGCAGGCTGTCAAGCAACCAAATTTTGATCACAGGACCACCGGGGTGCTGCAACAGCTGTAATTACAGGGACTGGGCTTAAGTTTGTTTTGTTCAGTGTCGCAGTAACTTTGAACAGTTGCTGAACGAATGGTTGTAACTCGAGGAATACCTAAGATGTTGAAAAAAATCCCCATATTTCAATGGGTGTATTTTCTTTTTCACATGACTATATACAAACACCTGTCAGGCATTGGTACAGACAAGGGAAGGATCAAATGCAAACACGTAAAAATGAGATATTCATAGGCCCATTGTCCAGAATAGGCAAGCCAAGTAAAGCCTTTGTGCAGCATTAAAACCAAAATGAAATAAGCTGTAACTTTTTTTTTTTAACATGTACTCTCTTCCTCATTTAGGATACATATGGCACTCACCATTTTAAAGCAATGGATTCATTACGGGAGAAAGGCAGAAAGCTTTCTCCAAAGCATAATATTAAGAGAACATGTAGAATATTTGTTGAAGCTTAGCAGATCAGTTTTGTCAACATATAAGTGAGAGATCACTGGAAACCTGTATGTTCTAGCTTGAGTTGAACAAGAATAGATAAAAAATACAACGTTCTAAGTAAATACACTCAAAGTGTATTACAACATGGAATCTAACCTTTTCTTATCAGACAGGCATTTTCCTTGTAACATTTTAAGAGAAATTGTGCACCATATAGACAGTCCTCAATTTACAATGGCAATTGAGAGAGGCATTTCCATCACTAAATGATGTAGTTGTAGAGCATAACTGTATCGCTTAGTGACGGCAAGTCCTGCAATCCTGGTTGCCATTGTTAACTGAATCCCACAATAGTTTGATGAGGCAACTTCCAGAGGCAGTGGGGAAGTCGGCAGGAAGTCATAAGCGCCAGGTCCACTTACCGGTAGATGGTTGCTGCCGGATGAGGGAGAGAAAAGGGTGTGGGGGGAGGTGTGGGGGTGCAGGGAAGGGTGAGGGACAGTGTGCGAGAGGCACCGCATAGGTCTGGGAGGGGGTGCAAGAGACAAGGGGAAGAGTTGGGGTGGGTCAGAGAGTGTGTGCAAGGGTGTGCCTGAGAGGAGTTGCACAGGCAGGGAAGGTGCAAGGGTGAGAGGCAAAATATAGAATGGATGCAAGGGGGTGCATGAGGGGTGCAGCTTGGGTCAGATTGTCAGGAAGGGTGTGCAAAGGTGTGAGAGGTGTCACATGGGTCGGGGAGGATGCAAGGGGGATGCCCAAGAGGGGCGAGGGGTTGCATGAGAGGTCAGGAAAGGGTTCACAGCAGCATATGAGAGTTGCAGCGCAAATCAGGGTGAGTGCAAGGGGGTGTGTTAATAGCTGTTGCGGCGGGAGTGCAGAAGGGCTATGCAAGAGTGGACAGATGGGGGAGGCTTGCCCCAGGAACACGTGACTTCCCTGCCAGCATCTCCACTGACTTCTAGAGAAGTCAGCAGGAAAGGTTGCGATCACATGTTCGTGAGGCACCTGGCAACCAGCTGTACTTGTGACTTGACTGCCATTTGTTCAATGCTGTCATAATTGGGAACAAGTTGCTGACTGAATTGGTTGCTGTCGTGGATCAAGGACTACCTGCAAGTTCATTTTTGTGCTGTCTTTGTGTGTACAATAATGTATTCACCTCCTCTCCTTTGGGTATTCGGCGACTTGAGATGATGATGATCTTGTCTTCCTTGTCAAAAGTCACAACCTCAGCCACACAATTCGGTGCACAGGAATGATTAATGTACCTTAGAGGGGACGAAGAAGGAAAATCATGCAAGGGTTTACCTAACTTTACCTAATTTGCTTTCCCTATAGTTCAAATGAGGACTCGAGGAGTAAAGAAACTATTCCCGTTTAAAAACAATGAAGCCTTTAAATGGATCGACAAAGCTAATAACTCTTAATTTTGTAAACAAATACTTATAAATTCAAATTCACTCACCTGGCAGGGCCACCTGTTAGGGTGGCATCGATCACATGCTCATTATTGATACGGAACATGTAGATGCCTCGGTTCTGGGAAAGCATGAAAAGAGAAATTATACAGCAAGTTTCATGTTTCCTTTATGCTTCGCAGATTTACCATCAATTTCAGCTGAATTTAGATTAATTGCTAGGGGACAAGCATGAGATGGCTCTCTTTTGAAAAACTCTTTTAACATCAGCTGACTTCATCCACATCCAGCACCAAAATATTTAGACTGAAATGTATTCATCCACTGGCTGAAGAAACATCAATGTATGCTTAATGTATACAGGTAATTCTTGATTATAGATGGTAATTGGGACTAGAATTTCAGTTGCAACACGGTTGTAATCTGCAATATCATGTGACCACATCACTTAGCAGTGGCACTCCCCATTGCCATTACTAAGCGAGGACTGTACGTCGTTGAATTAGTTCCAGGTGGCTTGCAAGACCCAGGTAGGTGCAGCACCTGGGACTGGCTGTTTGACAATTGTGGCAAGAAATGGGGCAAAATTGTTGTAAAATGGGGCAAAATTCACTTAACAAGTTCCTCACTTAGCAACAAAAATTTGGGGTTTAATTGTGCTTGTAAATCAAGGACTACCTGTATGTGACTGCATGGGTGCTGTGACAACTGGAACTTCAAGGACTGATTCTAAGTGTTCTTTTTCAGCACCATCGTAACTTCAAATGGTTGCTGAAAGAATGACCAGTAAGCAAGGACTATCTGTGTATACTTTTACTATATGAATATGGGGAAAAACTAGAACACACTTGGTAGATAACCACATGGAAATGTAAACAGACAGAAACAGGCTGGTTTCTTCACCTTCAGAAAACAGTGCACTGCACATTTCCTCACAAGCAAAATACGAGTTCTGTCAAAACAGAATCTGGGTAAGCTAAAAGCCTGCTAGCACCCACCTCAAAACTTTGCCTACCTTAAAATTGCATATGTTGCAATGAAAGAATATAGAAGAGCTTCAGAAGAAATAGCATACGAAAAAATGCAGCTTCCTCTTTTTTTGTAAAATTAATGAATGGTATAGGGTTTTGATGGCATGGACCGATGCCACTCATGTGATAATGACTTATACATCTTTATTGTGAACTATTCTTCCCCAATTAAAGGACAGAACAGAATTCAGGGAGAGAATCATCCAAGTTCGGTGGCAATCAGAGATCTAGACATACCAAATATCCAATCAGAATCTGATTCAGATGGAGGACTCTTCATAACCAATAACAAAGCCAAGTAACTTTCTCACTATAAATGTTAGCCTAGAATACCCTTTATAACAGGGTTTCCCCACCTTGGCAACTTTAAGATGTGTTGACTTCAACTCCCAAGATTCCTGAGTCATCCATGCTGGGACTTGAAGTCTTAATGTTGCCACAGGAAATACTTGTATATAAAGACCTTCTACCCAAGCGAAGGCCACCCATCCTTCCTGTAATTAGAAGTGGATGTTTCTATTTCTTTAGCACAACTATATTCCAGTATAGAGTCCTTATTCCACCCCTTACCTGCTCCTCATAGATCTTCTCCCGCCTGTTAGCAACCTCGTTCCGGATGATGGTGCCGATGTATTCAATAACCATTGTGTGCTTCTCGAGATCCTTGGCAGCATAAAGCCCAAGCCCCTGGATGCGGGATCGGGCCAGGTACACATTATTCTTCCATTCGGTCTTGAGACGGCGGTACTGTGAGGACTTGGAGTGCACAAACTGCTTGCTATAGGGTGTGTTTGTTTCACCTGTGAATGTACTCTGGTAAGCTTTGGACATGCTGGTGCTGTTCAGAGTGTGGGGCCTTCAAATTACATAGGGGGAGAAAAACAAATGATATGAAGCCCATCAGTAAAAGTAGTGAAAACTTAGGATAAAATACAGCAATTTCGTGATGCAACTATCATTGGGACTGTGTTGGATATGTAGAACTCAGCTTCTTCAGATCCTAATTGCTGAAATCCATTGACAAAGTTCTTTGCTGTTTCCAAGTGGAAAAAAGACTTTTAAACCATAAACTGTAAAACAGGTATATAGTTTAAAAGAACAACTCAACCCTTAACCCTAACAAAACCATCTAGAATTTGCTTACATTGCATCACAAAGCTGGAAGATGAATCTTCAAACATTATTACTTTATCCAGTCCTTATAAAATCATCCAAGTCAACTGCCTCCAACTTTTTTGGTACCAGCAACCAGTTCTATGAAAATATTTTTTTCTGCAGACCGGAGAGAACGTGATTTCACATGCTGCCTGCATCCCGCGGATGGGGCTTTGCTTGTTTGTGCTGAGTGGTTTCTGGCATTTTGCGGACTGGTGCCCATCCACAGACAAGGGAGTGAGGACCCCAGATCTAAGTTAGAGATCACTCACCACATCTTGGGCCAATGAATTCCACAACTTAATTTTGCACTACCTGCCCTCTTTCACCTATTCTAAATCTCCTAATTAGTTTCACTGGGCGGCTATTGGTATTAATATATTGACTGTAACAAAAGAAACATATATTCCTGTAATTTTTCTATATATCATTCATGGCTTTGTACACAGTATGTCACCTGTTCCTAACCTGAATAGTCCCAATGTTTTAGCTTTTTTTTTTTGTTAATAAAGAAAATATTTGCTTCCTTTAAACATTTTGGTTGCCCTCTTTTACAGCTGTATTACATCCCTTTTCAAAGGTGGTGATTGGAACCGAACATGGTATTTTAGATGTGGTTGTACCCCAGATTTAGAAGAAAAGTTAAGAAATACCGGATTCATTCTTCGCTTTGCAAAGCTTCTCAAGTGGCTCCTCTTGCCATTACAACAGGGCCACAACAACAGCACAGGAAGCTCCCTTGTTTTAAATCACAAGTGGCTGGCTATGCTCTTTCCTATCAAATAGGATTCTGTCCCAGAATCTTCTGCGTACATTTTACTCTCTCAACTTGATATCTCAACGCAGGTTCTTCGTTGAAGATGGAGCAACCTAAATGCCGTTCACTCACCGTTTGTAGTGTGTAAGGATTTTGGGTTCTGATCGAGCACAACCAGTGGGATTGATCATGAGTGGCAGCTCCATGAGTGGATGACGTCCATAGCGAAACAGGTAATTTTGGCAGCTCTCTACACCAGGCAGCTGGGAAGAGAAGAAGATTGGGGGGGGGGGAGGGGGGGAAGTTTCACTTAAAAGGCAGTAAAGCTCAGAATGGTTAGTGATAAAAAGAAAAGACATCATCAAAACCGACCAAAACATAAAACAATGAGCAGAAGCCATCTAAGACTGGAAAATGTCTAGTGAGCTGATCCATAGAATTTCTGAGAATCGGACACAATTGAATGGACTGCATCATCAATATTTCTACTGCATGAACAGTCCTTCCTCCTGGTGCTGAGTAAGACATAGGGAGACCCAGAGTCAAGTCTACCCTCAATTACAGTGGCTGACTCGGTAACTATTTGATGTTACCTTCTCACCTTAATCTATCCCACAGGGTGGTCAGTATGGAAAAACAATAAAGGAGAGTTATGTAATCTTGCCAGGGCTCCTGGAGAAAACATAGTATGAATGGAGAGTAAACCGGTCCCTCACATGTGCCCACTAAAGCAAATCTGTTCCCAGAGCATAACGTTCAAGGGGGTATCAATATGATATCAGCCTCACTTCCAGAACTGGTCTCATTAACCAGTTTATCAGCATCAACTGGAAAGCATGCTGTAGGTTGTATTTCTGGGACTCGGGCTTTTTATTAAACTTTTTATGAGCTGTGGATCGACCCATGCACAGCAGTGAGAGCATCTCGCAGAGAATGTAAAATCCCTTTTGTGACAACTAAAACACTACCAAGATGACATGTTAATTGTGTGGACCCCACTGAAAAAGGGAATAAGGATAGGACTTAATTTTAAGGCATCTTCAGTTTGTTACTATAAGCCAAGAAAACATATAGCTTATTCAAAATTAATATTGTCTGCTTTACACTATTCCAAGCATGCTTGCTTAAATAAGACCATGTTATCTTGGTAGACTTGTAATAGAAAGTTAGTCTTAAATAAGACCATGTTATCTTGGTAGACTTGTAATAGAAAGTTAGTCAGTTCTGTCACCAAGTTCTCTGTCAATAGAGACTGGAGGACTTATGAGTGAGGAGTTACTATGGTCCATAAAGACTATCAGTCTTGCTAATTCTTTTTTCTTAGGGTTAGAAGCTGAGTGGCCTATATCTAGTGATGGGTCACATAGATAAATTTCAGATGCTGCTAATCTACCACCTACTCTACTTCACAGCTTTATTCCTGAAAAATGGCCAGGAAAATCCTAGAGGTAGTAGTTGTAGTCTTTTTTTTTTTTTTTTGGGGGGGGTGTGTGTGTTCAATATCCATGCCAAGATTGTAAACTTGGCATTTCCTGGTCTCCATGATAGTCATGGGAACATCCCTATTCGTCAGTCTGCCCATGCAGAAGGCAGGATATATCCTCAATCTGATTTAGTTGTTAGATTTGAGCCGGTCATAAAAGAATTGAATGATCCCCTTAGGATTAGATCATTTCCTGTCAAGATTTGGGCTGCTGGCACCAGTTGTTACTTCCTGATTCAGGGTTCCTATTTCTTGCATTTGGTACATACGGACTCCGCGATGCGCAGAACAGCGTGCACTGTCAAGCCAAAGAGCTCTTCTCCCTTTAGATACTCAGGGAAAAGTCGCAGCATGTCAGCTTCCTTGCGCATCATAGCCACCGGTTCGATGATGCGGTTCCAGACGGCTGTTACAAGAGAGGAAAAAGGAAGAAGAATTGAAGACGAGACACATTAATTCATCTGAGACAGTGAAGTACACATTTCTGAGGAAGAGAATCAGAAACCAGATTCCAAATATATCAAAATGTTGGCCATATAGACAATCATCCATAGTTTCAGACACATGTTCAGGAATTCAGGCATAAAAATGCAATAACTAGAGATGGCACAAACATGCATTAGGTAACCTTCAGCAACTGCTAAGTAGATGCAACCAGTTCCCTAAAAACTGACTGACAACAGGGCAGAATTGGGCAAAAGGCTTTTCTCATCATGTCCATGCTGAGAGTCATCCACCCTGCATTTGTTCCACCAAAACAATTTGTTCTACTTATTATCTATTTTCTACATCTCAATATTAAAACTCCACCAGATATAAAGCGTACAGGTAGTCCTTCAGTTAACAATGGTAAATTAGGACTGGAATTTCCATTGCTAAGTGATGCGGCCATAAAGCACAACGACTTCATCGCTGAGTAACAGCAATTTCTGCACTCCCCATGACTGTCGCTGAGCAAGGATGACAAGTCATTAAATGAGTTGCAGGTGACTCACAAGCAGGCTGGCAGGCAGGTAAGTGGCTGCAGAAGCGGGGGGAGTGTGTGCAGGTGCCAATGAGGCACAACAGGGGCATAAGTGGGTTGGCTGTTGCCAGGTGAAGAAGAGTGCATGCAATTTACCAGAGCAACTTGCAACCTTCCCTTCCAGCTTCCCAGTTGACTTTACTTATGGAAAGTGGGCATAGAAGGTCACAAATGGTGATCATGTAACCCTTGGATGTTGCAACTGTTGAAAGGGAGAGTCGGTTGCTAGGCATCCAAATTTGATCACATGACTGCAGGGGTGCTGGGACAGCTAGAACTTCGAGGACTGGTCATTTAGTACCATTCATATAGTGCGGTTGTAATTTTGAATGAGTGAGCTGTCATTAAACAAGAACTGTCTGGATGCTCGTATAATTTATACCATGTCTTCTGACTGCAGAAATGGAGTAGGTACTGTTTACTGACATGAACAAGACCAAAAATTTGGAACATTGAGTGAAAGCTGTTTTACTTTTAAGGAAACCCATTCTCTGGGAAATGAAACTGACCCTAAAAGGGAACGCTTTGATATGTATGACTATACAGATAAGCTTCTCAACTGGTAGTATGTGTCCTTCTGGTGGGGAAGTGACCCTCCTTCTCAATTAGGAAAGAGTAAAGAGAGAAAGAAAAAGCATAAGCACTAGTTACCTCTCTTTTAATTTGGGTGGGGGTTGTTTGTTTGCTTGTTTAGGCTTGGGGAAAAGATTGCTCCCATTTCAGCAAATACATGTAGTCCTTGACTCAAAAAATCCCTTTAGTGACCGTTTAAAGTTATAACGCCACTGAAAAAAAGTGACTTATGTCCATATTTCACATTTACAACTGTTGCAGCATCCCCCTAGTCATGGGATGAAAATTCGGACACTCTGCAACCAGCATGTATTTATGACTGCAGTGTCTTGGGGTCATGTGATCTTTTGCGAAATTCTGACAAGCGAAGTCAATGGGGAAGCCAGATTCAATTAACAATCGTGTTACTGACTTAAGAACTTCAGCGATCCACTTAACAACGATGGCAAGAAAGAAAATAAAATGGGGCAAAATTCACTTAGTAGCTGGTTTGCTTAGCAACAGAAATTTTGGGCTCAATTGTGGTCGTGCGTTGAGGACTACCTGTATTGTTCCAGCCCCAGTAAACTCTCAGTCTCGCCACCCCCCTCACCAAAAGTTTCTTCAGGAAGCTTATCATGCCCTCATCCCCTTATCAGAAGGCTGAAGGTCAGCATACACAGGCCTCAGGCCTGGGCTAAAGAAACGAGGATGGCACAGATTGTTCCATAGATATTTCACAAAGAAACGGTCACTCTTGTCCAGGGGTGTCAAACTCACGGTGTCACGTTGTCGTCACGTGACATATTGTGACTTTCCCCCCCTTTGCTAAATTGGAGGTGGGCGTGGCCAGCGCATGATGCATCGGGCCCATGGGCTGCGAGTTTGACACCCCTGCTCTAGTCTGAATTGCCTCTATATGCCAATGTATTATTCCCTTGTCTTCCTGATCTTGAAAAACTAACCCCCCTCCTCCTCCCTATGCTCTTTTAAGATCGAAAACACGAAAATATCCCACACCAAGCCACTTTTAAAGACTGGCTGACAAGCATGATTTACCATGTAGCAACTATTTTAAAGTGTTATTAATTTTACAGGCTACCATCCAAGAGGACATCTTTGGAGGGCTCTGCTGAGCTGTGCAGGGTCCAATAGTCTTCCTCCTACTTTCAAATACAAAATAAGCTCAATGGGGTCAGAAAACAGACTGATTTTAACATACGCCTGCCGCTACTGTGCTTTTCAAACAAATTAATTCTGGACAGAGGAAGTGGATTTTCTCAAATCAACCCGGCACAATATTAAGACCCTTGGGATCTTAGAGGAAGAATTCTGGCCCTACTCCAAAAGATCACAACCAGCACACTCATGACAACAGAGCCCAAGCTGATCTCTACCCTGTGGCGAGGAATCTGTGAAGACCAAATCCTCCAAACCATGCTCCATCACTTGAACCACAAACTCGGGTCGGCCATTGTTCTCGCAAATGGTACAACGGTAGCAGCAACGCCGGTTGTTGGTGCGCAAACTCCAGTAGATGCGGGTGGCCTCGTAGCCCACAGGGTAGAGTGCTGTGGCGCTGTGAAAGTCTGCCATCTGGTGGGGCAAGAGCTGCCCTATGGCATGGAAGACCAAGCCTCCCACTCGGAACATGTGGAGGCGTTCCCCGCGCTGGATGATGCTGGCGATCTGCTTGACCTCGTCTCGCTCGATGTAAACCCGCCGGAAGACAGTGAAGGTGCTGAGCTCCTGGTCGCAGGGACCCTTGAGCTTGTGCAGGGGGCACAGCATCGTCTTGTCCTTGAAGAACATGCACTTGGCACGGATAGCACAAGCAAAGTGATAGACGTTGGGGCAGCGGATACGGTTGCAGCTGTTAGTGGCCCCCGTCTTCTGGCAAAGTGAGCATTTGGTGAGCAGGCCCCGGTGCAGCGCCACTTCCACGTTAATGAGGGCCCCACCCTGAGTCTCGTAAACCTCCGTGGACCATAGGGCACAGTTGAGGTGCACCCACAAGTCCAGATCAAGATTAAGGAGGCGGGCTGGCCCATCCGTGGCCCCATCTCCTTCCTCGTGGCAAAAACAGCACTTCCGTAAATCACGTGGCACTTTCTCGGGCCGAAGAGTGGTCGCCAAGCGCTCGATGAACTCCGCAATCTCCCTCTCCCCGTCACGCTTGGTACCACCCTTCTGAATGGTAATGAGGAAGCGTAATCGTTTCCAACGCACTCCTTTCCACTTTTTTAGCCTTGGCTTGCTCTCCTCATTCTCTTCCAGGGGTCTGGAGCGAGGCTTGGCTTTAGGGGGAGACTGAGGAGCTTCTTCTTTAGGTGATGAGGGCGGAGGGGAGGCCACGGGCGCAGGTGGCACTTCGGGCTCAGGGGGTGGCTCGGGAACCTTGGGTGGGCTTGGTGGAGAGGGTGCAAATGGGGACAGAGGAGGAGACGGTTCTTCAGGAAGCGTCAAAAGTTGCCGGACATCCAGATTGGCAACGTTGTTGATGTAGCAGTGTTGAGCAGCTTTTTCTGGAACTGAAGTCTCCTAAAGAGGGGAAACAAAAAACTTATCAGGTTCTAAGAACCGGAACACCTCTATCAGCTAATCAGAGTTGCTTCTTTATTCTGCTTGACTATTTACAAGAATCTTGTTAGACTGACTACATTCTGTTAGGAACCATCAAATAAAGGCTTCAGGAATTCTAAGGGAGGGGAGGGGTGGAGTTTGGCCTCTGTGGCTTCCTTCCCTGCAAGGACTCCAAGCTTGATCGTTTTTTCACTTTTCCTCCCACTCTGGATAGAGATTCTATCACAAACTTCTTTGAAAAACAAGCAACTAAGGCTACCAGTCAATTTGCTTGATAGTAGAAGACCATCCTTCCAGCATAACATCTGGTTTTAATATGAGCACTATTCCATCACCACCAAAGGCAGTTGGCTATCAAAAATTTGATAGTCCCTTTTTTTCTTCTTCGGAGTTTGGTTAAGAGATGGCTGTCTAGGGGAACTGGCTGAATGTCATGAGAGGAGAGCATGGGTGTCCTCAGACAGAAAACAGGAGTTCCCCCCTGAAAGCAACTTTCTCGGGCCGAAGAGTGGTCGCCAAGCGCTCGATGAACTCCGCAATCTCCCTCTCCCCGTCACGCTTGGTACCACCCTTCTGAATGGTGGAAAGATCACAAGTGCTATTCGAGGTAATCAACATCTTTTCTCAATGAGGTGCAAAAGATGAAATGGGGGGATGTGGCTCTATTGTAAAGTATCATTATCTTCTTTCAAGATATATTTTTTTCTAATTTGAACAAAATAGTAACAAAATATGAGGTTCTGGTGATAATCTGTAATCTATTCTTACATGAAAAAGGAAGGAGAATTACGCCAAAAGCTTGAACCATTTTTTTTCAAATAAGCTTATTGCAAGTAGTTCAGTAACAAAGGAAATTAAAAAAAAAAAAGCTCCCAGCTCCTCCTTTACCTGTTTGAGCAAAGTTAAGATGTCCAGTTCATTCTTGAGACTGTAGCCAGGCAACATGGCATCAAACTGTTTCAGCCACTCTGGTCCTCCTTCAGGGCCCTTTGAAACGACCGGCTTCTCTTTACCTAAGGAAGTTAGGATAGAGAAATAGGGACCAATAAAAGACAAGACCGGAAAAAAAATCAGAAAAAGATGTACTGCCAAGAGACCATCTTGACTAGAATACTCACTTTGTGCATCAGTTTCACCTTTCCTGGGTTCACTGGTTACATTTCGCTCTGGAAACAGCACTTCATAAGAACTGGGAATCTTCATGCTCAAAAGCTCTGCCACTGCCACCATGACACCGTTCAGGTTCTGAGAAGACGATGGGAATGGTCAGGAAAGCATTTCAGGCAGGTTGAGAAATGGAAACCCTTCCCCCCAAGCCGTTTAGCATAGCCTAATCACCAAATAAATTTTGTTTAAAAAAATTAAAAGTTTAAAATTTTAATTGCGACAGAAGAAATGTCAGCACATTCTTGTCAATGTGGTTGTTGATGTTATCAACCTGAACACCTACCAAGTGCTTGACAGCTGTTTAGTAATGAGACTCAGAAAAACAGCAACAATAAAAGATGTTCTCAGACTCAGGAGAAGCTGTCAGAATAGGCGATGGCTATGGCACAAAACAAAACTAGAGACTTCTTGCATTTCTACCAAATGTGGAAAATTGATAATGGTTCGGGAATAGTTGATAGGGCTCTAAGACAAACAAGGCAGATAAAGTCACTTCATTAGGACTTTATCATGCCTAAGATACAGCAACTCTTGCCAACTCATGGCCTTCAAATATCTTGGACTATAATTGCCAAGGTTCAAAAGACGACTTTCGATGCTCGCTCCATACCTTGGCAGCAGCTGCAGACACGGTGAGCATGACAGAGACTTCACTCCCTTTGGCTCTCTCCCAGGAAGTGCCGGGTGTCTCCTTTCCCACTGGCTCTACAGTCCCATAGGATTTGGAATCTGGGAAAACTGAAGGAAGGAAAGCAAAGGGAAAATTAAAAAAAAAAAAACAACTGTCAGAAGCTGCTGCTCAAGCCCGTATTCCAGGAATTCAAGCCACTTATCTAAGGTTAGGGTAATTCAGCACTCAACATGGAATCATGTATCTGAATAGACTTAAGTCACAGATCAACCAATAGAAATGCCAGCGTTTTCCTGAAGGCACTGCTCACAGTGTCAGTCTGGGAAATTATAAATTATGCAGAGCAGAAGGCCAGAGAAGAAGTGGATGAACGACAGCGATGAGCAAGGTGAACTCAACATCTAGGAGACCTCATTAACTGACCTCATTCACTTAATATATTATACTTTACTCAGGGCTGCCCTTAAAGACAACCAAAAACCTCAACTAGCGTATGATGCCATGCTCTGTTTGCCCAGGGAGTTGTTGTATTCCTATCATTTAACACTATTACTGCTACAGGAGCTGCACTGATTGGTAGTATGCTTCTGAGTGCAATTCAAAACATTGATTATTCCTTATCCACCTGGCTTCTAACATACTATTTTTCCCAGATAGATTCTGTCTATCCATCTGAGCAACCACAGAATGCCTGCTGAAGTTCTCCATCTGTAACGGGGCATTGTGGGAAGTATCACAGAAGTGCCTCTCCTCTAGAACAGCAGTCCCCAACCTTTCTGGCTCCGTGGACCGGCAGCAGCAGCAGCAATAGGTAAGGTAGGAGTCAGCAACCTTAAACATTCAAAGAGCCACAAAGGTCCTAACCAGAAGCCCCCTGTTCAATTCTGGAGCTGACCGGAAATCTGATTCCCCCACCATAGAGTCTCCTCCTAGTGCGGCGTCCTTTTTCTTTTGCTGACCGGAAGTTCAGTTCCACCACCATAGTCTCCTCCTAGTGTGGTGTCCTTTTTCCTTTTACTGACCAGGGACAGGAAGCCTCAGCAGAGGGATGAAAGAGCCACATGCGGCTCCAGAGCTGTGGGTTGCTGACCCCTGGGATAGGGGATGGTTTTGTGCATGCAACGTAACTCCCGCACATGCACAAATGAAGCTTTGCGCACTTACCTGCCATTTACGCGGCCCGGGTCCCAACGGGCTACAGACCGGTACCAATCTGCATTCTGGGAGGTTGGGGAACCCTGCTCTAGAATATCTTATTGTCTGCACCCATAGGTGGCTCCCACTTTCATAACCTATGGAAGACCTGGCTATTTTGAGAAGTCTTTAGAGTTATGCCAAACTGGAATTGTAACTGTTACATTTAACAATATGTATAATGTATAATGCAACAGTTTATTATGGTCATTACAGACATTGGTATGTTGTTGTCATTGCTCAGGTATATAACATTTAGAATCTTTTTAGATCGACACAGTTTGGATTAGAGACTACTTCTCAACTGGGAAACAGAGATGCAACAAGGATTAAAGATTATTCTAGCTCTGTCTTCACCACGGGCCCCCTTTAAGTACCTTTTGTGGCCACGGAACCCCAAGATTTAATTCAAGATTTAAATCATAACATTTCTTCAAGCCTTCCCAAACCTCCTGTGATACCTCAGCCCCCCAGGGGTTCGCAGACCGCAGGTTGAGAACCACGGTTCTAGCTCATGGGTTATCTTCCATACGAGTCATTACTTTTCACGAACCTGGGATGCTGGCCTTTGGAATTATGGGGATGACAGGGGACATGGGGCACTCCTCCACTTCAGGCTTGGTTCCAATCAGCAACGGGAAGCGTGGTATCTCTTCTCCCAAGACGCTCTCTGGAGACGATGCTGGCACAATGGTGTCAGGGCAATCACTCTCCTCGTCACTCTCCATCCTGCAGAGATATTGGAGAATGGCTATACAATTTAGGATGCTTCTGCTCCCGCTTGGTTTTGGTGAAAGTGATTTAGGGGCATTATGGGGGTGCTGGTGAATACCAACTTATCTTGCTCAACCAGAGTTAAGAGGTGGGCAGGATGTAAATCTGGGAATCGGATGAAATGAAGTAAATCAGCAATGGACTCCAACTACACCAAGACAAAGAAGGCTAATGCTCCCCAAAAGAAGCTTTATATTTTCCAAGTTCAAAAGATTATGCGCTAGATCTCATTTGCTTCTTATAAACTGAGCAATATCTCTTGATTTCACCGCCCCCCCCAGATGTATGGACTTTGGTACACTAGTTGGGGATGGTGTGAATTAATGATCAACACATCTGAAGGAAACTGGGATGGGGAAGATTTCAGATGGCACAACTTTTCTTTTCCAGTTTGTCTTTTGTGTTTGTGCTCAATCAGACTTTTATTCTCACCTGACGTCCTCAGTCTGGTTGTGTGGTGGGGTAGGCAGAGCTGCAAGCAGATCTAAGCTTTTCACTTCCACAGGGGGAGCATCTGCATTCATGGAATAAGAAAGGATGAAATATCAGATGCTCCAGGAGTGCCATTAACCATGCCTAGAGCATGAGAAATCACAGCCTGTGGTTCTGTACTATATACACCAGGAGCCTTTTCTTTCTATATATTCCCCCCAATTCTTGGCAAAGAAGTGGTCAATGGTAAGTAAGGATAAGGCCTTTTCAGGGACACAGCAGTGCCTTGCAAAATGCCATTTTTAACCAGGAAGAGATTAAATCATCATCATCATTTATGTTTCAGAAATTTGCAATCATTTCCTATTTTCCTCTTGGCCACTCTTTACCATTTTTAATATTTCTTTTTAATATTTCTTATAAAATAAAAATAAAAATGTGAAGAATCCCCAGAAGATGGGAATCCCCAGAAGATGGGTATAAAAAGTTTTGTAACAGCAATTTATAAATATTCCTTATTTGCCACTTTTCTCAGTGCTTAACACATACAAAAATCATTTCCAGAGACCTCCTCAACACTCTTCCTCTTTGCCTTCTCTATACCTGAACCTTTGCCTTAAATGTTTGCTCTACAGATAGTCCGCAACGTACAACCATTCATTTAGTGACCATTTGAAGTTACAAGGGCACTGAAAAAAGTGGCTTACGATAGGTTTTCATATTTATGACTATTGCAGCATTCCCATGGTCAAGTGATCAAAATTCGAATGCTTGGCAACTGGCATGTATTTATGACAGCTTCAGTGTCCCAGGACTGTCTGATCACCTTTTGCGACCTTCTGACAGGCAAAATTAATGGGGGAAGCCAGATTCACTTAACAACCGTGTTACTAACTTAACGACTGCCACGAATCGCTTAACCACGGTGGCAAGAAAACTCGTAAAAGGGGCCATTCAACTAATGTCTTGCTTAGCGAGGGAAATTTTGGCCTCAGTTGTGGTCATAAGTTGGATCAGCTGCCTTGCTTATAATGCACTTCACTGCTAAGATAAACCCTTCTGAATCACAGCACTTTCTACTGAACCAATTTATTTAATTCCCTCGCCTGCTCCACTTACGAAGACTAAAATCAGAAGCTTCCGGTGTTATCCCACCAGATACGGAATAGAACCCATGCTGAATATCCACCATGCTGCAGCATTCAGGTGCTTCCCTGAACGTTTTAGGCCATAACGTTAACACCCATGCTCAGCAACAGCTCTCACCCTTCTGTCCTCCAGGCTCATGGGGTAGCTCTGGCTCTTTGGACTGCCCGGTCAGCTCCTCAGAAGACACAACGCCATTCACCAGCTTCTGCTGCACAGAGGGTGGGGGTGTGGGGGGCAGTGAGGAAGGTGGTGTTGGAGGGTTGCTCAAGTTGTTCTAGACAGAGAACACAGGAATCAACACCCACCACAGTCCCCTGCCTGGTTTTTTTCCCCCTTCATTTCCAAGGCTGCACAAATCTGACAGGCTACTCCGTCGCTTGCTGCATTTACATTCTTCCTTTTACCGTTTGAGCTGCCCCAAAATTGTGTTATAAGTAATGCGAAGATATGAACACCTCCTCAGAACATGACCGAAGTGTTAAGAGTGATTTTGTAGTCATGGAGATTTGCCTTACAACTGTTCTCTGTGCGGCCTGGTCTATCATGCTACATCTCCCTGCCTTGAAAAAAAAAATCTACTAAATTGTATTACATTTATCCCTGAATGGAAACACATGCAAGCCTTCTCTGCACTGATATATTCAAGCGGACAACAAAAGTACTCCTTTCTTTTCTTTGATCTTCCCGAGATCACGTTAGAAGTTTAGGAAAGAACAAAACTGTAGCCAATGAAAAAAAGATGCTAGTCACTTCAGTGTGACACTTCTGAAGGATTACCAATTTTCCTTCACTGACAAACAGGAAGAATCTTGGGTTCTAGGGCAGAATTAAACACCTCTTAAAAGTTCATAATTATTAGGCAGAACTAGTTTATAGTTTTATTTGTATTTTTATTTTATATCATTTTTAGATTAAAGATTGTTTTGCTAACTCTGTGTATACACACACACACACAAATAAATAAATAAATAAATTTAAATAGTTAAAAAAATTACTGAGCCAGCACATGGCAAATGCTACTAATTACTACTTAAATATCTGTATATTTTACTTTGGGTATTACAGTATTAATTTCTGTTTAGATTATTTTGTTGCTACAATTACTATTTAAACAGTTATTTTTTTAAAAAAAATCACATACTGTTTCTTAGCTTGCCATGCTGTGTAGTATGTTGTATATGAGACCCCTTTCTGCTTAAATTTGGTTAATTTCTGCTGTAAATGAAGACAGACTTTTTTTTCTCCATTGCCACATAATTTTTCAATTTTAGTCTCCCAATTCTATGTTGATAGTAAAGTTTCTTTTGCAATGTTGTTCCAGATTGATTCTTGCTGCTATCAGCATGTATCTTAATAGATTATGATACATTTATATTCTCTGAGATCATATCTAATAAAATATTTGCAGTTTAATTTAAATTCTTTGGTTTACTTCTTTCCAGTACTTTTGGGTTTTCTTCACGCAACCACCATAAATAGATGGAAAATGTTCGAATGAAACAACTTGCCACGGCCCGCTCACCACAGCCAGCTTGCCGTGATCAACTCGCCTCTGCCAAATTGTCACAGGACACCTCCACATGGCCAACTTGCCACAGAGATAACTCACCATGGGCAGCCAGAGGAAGAGCCGGGCAGGAGGGTAGATATCACAGGATGCTGTGGCAGGCAAGCAAATGGTGGGCAGAGTGCCCTGATGTGGTAAGAGGATGGGTGAGTGAGCGGGTGGATAGAGCGTGCGGGTGTAGAGAATGGGCCCAATGGGCGGCAGTGGAGGCATTGCTCAGAACATGTCTTCTCAGCAGCTCAACTTCTTGCCAACATAGAAGTCGAAAACAAAGCGTCCGTGGCATCTTACAAGCTAATTTATTGTGACAGAAAGTGTGAGGGTTCCTCTTTCCCAGAATGGTTGTTTCACAATGGACACGAACCCCCTGCCACCCCGACTGCTGCCACTTCCACCATCCCCAGCCTCTTCCACCTGGACTCTGGTGCAGTGGCTCTGCCCACTCGCCTGCTGGACATTCCCACGCGATCCATCCTCTCGCTGCAGCCTGTGCATTCTGCCCACCCACTTGCTTGCCGCACCTTGCACACTATCCTCCTGATCGCTTGCCCGCTGCCTCCTGTGCGCTCTCCTCACCCGCTCACTCGCCTGCCACACACCCACGTGCTTTGGCCACCAGCTCACTCACACGCCGGACCCTACACACACTCTGCCCACCCGCTCCCTTGCCCGCCCAACCCTTCCTCTGGTCACCTGCGGAAAGTTGTCCCTGCAGCTAGATGGACACGTGGAAGTGTCTGGCAGCAACTTTGTGGTGGCGAACAGGCCGCAGTGAGTTGTCCTAGACCCTAAAAACTTTCCCTCTGTGTGGTGGCATTTCCAACGTTTATTGTTACAGGATTTATCCATCCTAGCAATTGTTAGTGGAATTATATACCACCTGTAGAACATTTTGTACCAATTTTCCTTCAAAAGATAGCTTAGTGTAAATTTCGATTCCCCCACCCCATGAATCTCCCCATTGATCCACTGTTCTTACTTCTTTGAACTTCTGTATCCATTTTATCATATTTATCATATAGCTTTATTTGTCCTGTCTGCATGAAACATACAACGTATTGATATATGGGTGAAATATGAGTGTTTTTCTTCCCCCCCACCCCCCCAGCTCTTTCTTATAATTTAATGTTTTCTTTTTTCTCTCTCTTTCTTATTCTATATTCAGTCAGCTAAAAAAGAATAAAATGCCACAGGGCTGGCCTTACTTTGGTGAGCAGCTGCGAGTAGTAATCTGGAATGCTGTCCAAGGCCGCATTGCCAAATGTGCCTTTCAACTGGCTCTTGCCATTGATCGGGCTGCTTCCAAAGGGGGGAAAGAGGTTGAAATTGGCTGTGATTACCGGTTCCATCAGAGGCAGCAAAGAGAGTTCCTGAGGAGAAAAGAAATGAATCAGACCAAGGCTGCTTCATATACCGACATATCCTGCAAAGGTGTATTAGAGGAATCCTCTGATATAAATGCAAGGGAACAGTATGAGTTCATGGGCACTAAAGGTCTAATGCAGGGGTCTCCAACCTTAGCAACTTTAAGACTTGTGGACTTCAACTCCCATAATCCCTCAGTCAGCAAAGCTGGCTGAGGAATTCTGGGAGCTGAAGTCCACAAGTCTTAAAGTTGCTAAGGTTGGAGACCCCTGGTCTAATGGACTCCTATTTAGGCCTATTCTCCCATTACTTTAGTGGGAAAATCTTAAGGTTACATAGCTCCTGCATGATTTTTGAAAATATATTTCTCTTTATCTGTAGTATCTACTGGTGGGATTCTTTGCTAAAGACAAGAAGAAGCTACATTAGACCAACCCCAACCAGCCCAGGTTTTTCTCTAAGATAGTGTGTGTTGATGCAGTTGAATTAGGATTTGTTTGTGCTGCTTCTGAACTCCTAATATACCCAGAAAAGGATACAAAATCTATTTTATTGAGATAGGGAAGATTCAAGGTTATGAATGAGCACCAATAGGTCATCTGGAAACAAAACAACTTGTGTCACTTGCTAGTACATATCTGCACAAACAGACAGAAAAGGAGAGTGCCCTGTCGAAGAACGTTCTTCTGCAAATAAGGTTGAGACATAACACCATTTCTTTTCATCTTCAAAAAAAGAATATAAAATTATGGACTGTATTTATAGAAATCTATATGAAAAGAAAATCTGGAAGGAATGAAAAATGTGTATTGATTTATTTAAAGTCAAAAGGGCAGTAAAAAATTTGGGGAGGAATGAATAACAAATGGAAAGAATATAAGCTTCCATTTCCTGTTTCATTCCTCATCTTGCAAATGCCCTTTTCTTTTTCATATGTCTTATATACAGTATGCTATCCCCTCAATAACACCATGAGGATTTTTTAATGAGTCTTTAAAATGAATATGTGTACATTCATTACATACATTCAATATTATTATAATATTGTTGAAGCATATAATCATTTGCTTTAAAAAATTAAATTACCATAATTTAAGCAGAATGCATCTGAATGCTAAATATTCTTTAAGAAAAGTTTCCATCTAAGGTAACTCTTGCTTAAGCGACCCCAATTGGGATCCACAATTCTATCACTAAATGATGCAGTCACTAAGCAAATATCATGTGACTGTGGTGGACTTAAGTCACTTCTCATTAGGTTAAGTGAATCACCACAGGTTAGTAAAACATCGCATGACTGTGACTTGCAATTTTACTGCTGGTTTCTACATTGACTCTGCTTATTGGAAGATGATTATGAAGCAAGCAAACAGCATGTGACTTCAGGAATGTTGCAATGGTCATAAATGCAAGGGCTGATTGCAAAGGTACTTTTTCAGCGTCATCATAACTTTGAATGGTCACTAAAAGGGCAGCCATTAAAGCAAGGTCTACCTTTATAAGGAAGCCACTTGGGTTGGAGAGATACTGCCATTATTTTTTTGCAGCAATCAGTTATGGTAAGGAAAAAATAATAATCTAAATACAAGCAACTATACTAGCTGAAAGGAAAAATAGACTCTTTATTGGTTGGTGTAGAAATACCTCACAAGTCTTTTAAAAAAAATTTTTCTCTTCTGAATTAGTCCCCCATCTTTCGTAATGACTAAAGTATAGACAATATAAGTAAAAATATGGATTAAAACTGCCTCTGTGATAATTCTTGGTGAAAAATGTATTATTTCAATCAAATGTCTTTGAATGAAATGGCAATGTATCATCATCAGCATTCAGAAGTTAAATTTCAAAAAGTAGGGGATCAATCCTAAAATCAGATTTAAATTTTCAGGTCTGCAGCTTAAAACCATGAGAGAAAAGTGTGTACAAGCCCTCATTATGCTGAAAAAAGCTGCATGCATTCTAACACAAGATTCTTTAGGCCACCTTGTTTTCTTGTTTATTAAAGATAAAATAAAGTAAAATAGCTTCAGATAGTTGGAGGTGTAATTGATGAGTTTGCAATGAAAAATAAACATGATTTGTAAAATGGCTTCAATTGTATCGATCTACTTATTCTTGTTTTCTGACCAACCAAAAATCAACCCCAAATGAAAAGATAGAATATAACTGACATGTTTCACTAGATTCATAAAATGGATTAAAAACATGAGGAAAAATTGGAGGTGTGCATGAGTTTAGACGAATAGCTCCACTTCGTACAGTGGAATACCCTCCCAAAAAAGGGGGAGGCAATACCATTCCTAAATTTTATACATTAATTTATTCCCAGGATTAATAAAGTGGGAAATCCAATGTTCAGTGTTGTATATTCAATATATTCAAATATTAATGAAGACACAAATACTTGCAGGAAAAAAAAATCCACGTGACCATGGTCAGAAAAATAAAAGTCCTATTTATCTAGTTAAGACTGTTGTGGACTTTTTCATGCAACACACAAACAAACTTTATTTTTGATTCAGCCTTTCAGCCAGACAAATCCAAAAGCATTCTACCTGCTTCAGTTGTTTCATGAGGGCTTCGTTGGACTTCACTCCATCCTCCTTGCGCAGTTTCTTGCGGGAATTGACAAGTCGCTCCCCAGCTTTTTGGGATCGCTTTGGCTTCGGTGGGGGGAGTTTCTTTGCTGCGAGGACATCCTGGTGAGGAGAGAGGCAAGCATAACTTTGAATGATCTCTCCTCAGCAAACTTGCTCCATGGTGGAGTCATTTTATGGAGCTATCAAAGCTCACCCACTCAACCCTCCTGCCCCAGAGGGGCTAGGTGAGACACAAGCAAAAGTACCAAGAAGCCCGAGCAGGAGGGACAGAATTATGGGCAGCCCTATTTTACACAGCAGATGAAGAGAAGGTGTTTTAAATGTTGCTTCCTTATGTGTTCAGTGGCTTGCAGATGGCTATTCCAAACCACTCATTTCAGTTTGCTGATTTACTATGGAATCTGCACAATCAAAAAGAGCCGCAGTGGCTCAGTGGCTAAGACGCTGAGCTTGTCAATCAGAAAAGTCAGCAGTTCGGTTGTTTGAATCCCTAGCGCCGCGTAATGGAGTGAATTCCCGTTACTTGTCCCAGCTTCTGCCAACCTAGCAGTTCGAAAGCATGTAAAAATGCAAGTAGAAAAATAGGGACCACTTTGGTGGTAAGGTAACAGCATTCCATGTGCGCCTTTGGCGTTTAGTCATGTCAGCCACATGACCATGAAGATGTCTTTGGACAGCACTAGCTCTTCGGCTTTGTAATGGAGATGAGCACCACATAGGGGTGGGATTCTACCAGTTTGCACTTATTTGCTAGTACCAGTTGTTAACATTCTAAGCAGTTCGGAGAACCGGTTGTTAGAAGAAATTACTGGCCTAATCCTGTAAGGAAGGCAGGAAGGAAACATTCTAGTGTTGCTTACAGAAACTGCCTCTCCATTAACCCTTATTACATTCTTGGCAGGACTAGACTTCCTGTCTCAGGAACTTCTCTGGAGTTTTTTTCTCTTCCTTTGCTGGTACTTTGCTTGTGTGGAGCGACCATTCAAAGTTACAATGGCACTGGAAAAAGTGATTTATGACCATTTTTCACACTTACGACTGTTGCAGCATCCCCACAGTCATGAGAGGCCAGGCGAGGAGATGCATGTCTTGATGTGAATGATATTGAGTTGGCCACACCCAGCCAATAACATGGCCACCAAGCCATGTCCACCCAGTCACATGACCACCAAGCCACACCCACTGCCTAAGCCACGCCCACAGAACCAGTTGTTAAAAATTTGAATCCCACCCCTGGCACCACCCCCTAGAGCTAGAAACAGCTAGCACATATGTACCTTTAACGTTACCTTTTGCCTGTACATTCAACCAGATTCGGGGAAGAGACTTTAAAAAAAAAAATGAAATAAGAAGGTATGTCTCTCTTTTAGACTCCTCATTCTAATGGTTGTAGCAGGGGAAGGGCAGAAATCAGTTAGCATTACAGGTAGTCCTCGATTTACGACCACAATTGAGTCCCAAATTTCTTTTGTGAGTTTTGCCTCATTTTACGACCTTTCTTGCCTCAGTTGTTAACTGAGTAACTCTACTGTTAAGTGAATCTGGCTTCCCCACTTGACTCTGCTTGTCCGAAGGTCGCAAAAGGTGATCACATGACCCTGGACACCGCAAGCATCATAAATACGAACCAGTTGCCAAGCGTCTGAATTTTGATCATGTGACCCATGGGGATGCTGCAAAGGTCATAACTGAAAAATGGTCATAAGTCACTTCTTTTGGTGCCGTTGTAACTTTGAACGGTTACTAAATGAACTGCTGTAAGTCAAGGACTACCGGTATAAGGGCAGAAATATGTTGTTTCAAAATCTGAATGAAAGGCAACATCATCCCCCAGGTGTTTTTCCAAAAGGCAACTGGACTTTTTTTTTTTTTCCTTTGAAAAAGTTTTGTTTCTCGTCCAAGAAGCTTGAAAATGGAAGGGAAATATTTTGGAAGTCTGGTTGCCTTTTGGAAAAACACCCTTGGGACAATCAGGACCTGGATGACTGAAAATCTCTGTAGACATTTGAAGCCTGTCAAAAAGGCCAAAAGGAGGCCATCTGCAGCCTCACGGGAGCACCTAGAATTTGCAGCAATTACACTACCACATTGAGCCAGTCCCCCCTCCCTCCCTCTCCCCTCCCCCCCCTCTCAGCCCAACACATCTCACAGGGTTGTTGCTATGGGGAAAACGAGAGGAGGAAGATATGTTGGATCTGTTTGCCACTTTGAAATTCTTTGTAAAAACTATAAAGGCCGGGTATAAATAAGTAAGTAAATAAAATGAGAAACTTCCTTCTGGGTTATTTGGGGTGAGTTGAGGGTACTCTGAACATTCTGACTCAGCCCCTTTTAGTGATATTATCCCTCCCCCAACTGTGACCGTTGACCACTCAATAATAAAAGCGTGGCCCAAACTAGCCAGAGGCAGAGAAGCGATGCCCGCCAAAAGCTGAGGATGGCTACGTCATGCCTCTCTCTTCTTTTATAAAGGATTTCTTCTCCAAAAAGGTCTACGCTTTTTCAATTGATTCTTAGCGAAATCCATTCCACCCAGCCAAAAATACCTTCTCTGCCATTCGATAGAGGGGATTGGCTTTCAGGTATAGTTTTCCAGTCGGCTACTCATTAGTCCCAGAGATATCTCAAAAGTAGGTGGGCTCAAAAAGTTGAAGTGCGGCCGCCGCTATTCCCTTTCCCTTTATGCTCACCTCCCGAACATCTGGCGCCATCTGCAATCGGCCCTCCGTCCCAGCAAATTTGCTATCCACGTGCCCGTTGACATCACCCGAGCGCTGAGTCCCCAGCGTGACGTTCTTGGCGCGGAGCAATTTCTGCAGCAAGAGATGGCCGGCTTCAGTGCGGCTGAGGCTGTTATTGTTAGTGGGCACCGCAACAGCGGCGGCAGCAGCGGCAACAGCTGCCGCCACAGTGGCTGCTTGCGAGACAGGCTCCCCGTTTGCTTCCCGTTTGACTGGCTGGGGACCACTCATCAGTGCACATTGGGCTACCTCTTCCCTGGGCTCCTGTTTGATGCAAACAAGGGGAGCATCTCCTGATTGGGGCAAAGCTTTTCCCATGACTAAGGAAGCCAATTCCCTCGTCTGCCCGTTGACCGTGGCTGGCTCCGTGGGCACTTTGGTGGGGGACACTGAGTCTCTAAGGCTTCCGGGGCCAAGAGCTGTTTCCTTTGCGTTTGGAACAAAAAGGGCTGGGTTAGGGGAGAGCAGGGGACTGGGAGTGGTTGGCTGGTGTTTCTGGCCGGGAGCCGGCTGCTGTTCGGGGCTCTTAGCCAGGAGCAATGGGGATGGTCTCTTTGGCTCTGAAGGGCTGGGCTGCTGTGGTGGTAGAGAGGCCACACCAGCAACACTCAAGGAAACGGAAGGAGTCTGAGGAGTCGGAAGCCTTGGTGCCCCCTGCTGGTGAGGACTGGTGGCCACCTGCTGGTTCACCGGGACCCTCTGGTGCTCAGTGGAGGCAGCAAATCCCTGCTCTGAACGAAACTGGAATACAGCAAGAGGGGGCTGCCTTGGGATCTGCTGTCCCATGGAGCTGGGGAGAGGAAGCTGTGGAGCAGCTGGCCGGCCCTGGTCCAATGACACCTGGGCCTGCCCTGGGTAAGGGCTGCCTTGCCGCAAGGCTTGGTTCTGCTGCAGCAAATTCTGCTGATGCCGCTGCATGAGCAGAGCCTGAAGCTGCTGCTGCTGCTGCGGCGTGAGGTTCCGCAGCTGTGGATTTTTAGAGATGACTCCCTGAAGCTGAGCCCGGATCTGACCCATTACAGGGCTGGCCAGGAAGTTTTGGCCTTGGGGTGATGACTGTGGAACCATCATGCTTTGCTGCTGCTGCTGCTGCTGCTGTTGCTGCTGCTGCTGCTGCAAGGACATTATCAACCCAGGGGTTTTGGAAGGTCCAGCTGGGCTTTGTAGGCGCTGTTGCTGCTGCTGCTGCTGCTGTTGTTGCTGTTGCACAAGTTGGCCCGGTAAGCCTTTGGAAGGCGGTTCCAGGTTTTGGCCCACAATCCTTTGCTGTGGAGCCAAGGTGTTCTGCCCCTGGCTTTGCTGCTCCATCTGTTGACTGAGCAAGTGTGGAGGCTGAGGGGCCTCCCGGTGCTGATGGTGGTGGTGTGGTGGTTGCTGAGGAGACACCTCTTGCTGCAAGATACCATCCATTGTCGGGTGAGTCCGCAGGGGCTGCTGCAGATGGCTGCCTTGCTGCTGCTGCGGGTTATTGTTGGGCTGCTGTTGCTGCATCTGCATCTGCAGAGGGCCCAGCAGGCTCTTCTGCTGAGAGTCCAGGTGAAGCTGCTGTGCTTGGCCCAGATCGGCCGGCTGCTTCTGGGGTTCCCCATGCTGCTGGAGCATCAGCTGAGAGGATTGCTCTTGCAAAGGGGCTCCGTGGCTGGGCATCCCTTGCTGGTCAGGGGGATTCATCTGCCCTCCCAGCTCCTGACCTCCTAAATGGGGCCGAAGCTGTTGCTGCTGCAGGACTGCTCCCTCCTGGGGAAGGACGCTGACGCCTTCCGGCCCTCCCTGCTGTTCCTTCACAGCCAAGCCCTGCTGCTGCTGCTGCTGCTGCTGTTGTGCTGGCAGGGCAGGCTGCATTCCCTGACTTGAGTGCAGCGGCTGGTTCAGAGACCCCTGCTGCGCAAAGTGCTGGATAGGCTCGGGGGCTATGCCCTGCCCTTGGCTAAGGGCACTTGGTGGAGGGGCCTGGGACAACATTCCTGGCTGCGTGCCCTGCCCCTGGCTGAGGAGGGCCTGGTGCTGGGCGAGGGAATTCTGTTGCTGCTGCTGCTGCTGGCCTAGCAACCTCTGCTGGCCAAGCAGCCCTGCCGGGTGTGGTGTTAGTGGCGGCGGTGGTGGCTGCTGCTGCTGCTGCTGAGGAGACAAAAGAAGCCGGTGCCCCATCATCCCCTGAGTCGGCTGGGCCAGCTGCTGAGGACAACCCAGGGTCCGATGTTGCTGAGGAGTCAACAGCATTGGCCTCTGGGCAGCCTGGTGGCTTAACACACCCTGATGCTGCTGCAGCATGGAGTGCCCTAGTATGACTTGCTGCTGCTGCTGCTGTTGTTGCTGTGGAGAGAGTTGCTGAATCACAGCTCCTGGCTGGCTGTTCAGCAGCCCTGGTTGCTTAGGGAGCAGGTTCTGATTTGGCTGTGGGGTAGGGGGTGGCGGCGGCGGTGGCGGCTGACCCATCAAACCAGACTGGCCGATTGTGCTTTGTTGTTGTTGTTGTTGCTGCTGCTGCTGCACGGATACCTGTCCCATCAGGCTTTGCTGCTGAAGTTGAAGCTGCTGCTGCTGTTGTTGCACAGACAACTGTCCCATCATGCCTTGCTGCTGCTGCTGCTGCTGCTGCATTGTCATTTGTCCCATGAAGTTCTGCTGCTGCAGCTTCTGAGCCAGCTGCAGCCTATGCTGCTGCAGCTGCCTCTCCTGTAACAGGCGGTTGCCAGGGAAGAAATTGCTGGCGGGGTTGGCCCCGGCTGGCGGTGGCAACGGGGACTGTTGCTGGCTCATGAACGGTAAGCCCTGTTGCACGGCCATGGGTGCAGCCTGAGGGAGGCGCAGGCCCCCCGCCTGACCGGGCAGGCCTTGTGTCCCCTGCTGGAGGCCGTGAGTAGAAAGCAACTGGCTGGGAAGCTTATTCATGAGACGAGGACTTTGGGAGGGGCTGAGGGCCATGACCGTGGAGGTCTGCTGCTGGTGCTGCTGCTGCTTGTTGCGGTACTCAGCCATGAGGTTGGTGTGTTCCTTCTGCTGTTTCCGGACCTGTTGAGTGCGAAAGAGAACGTCAGAAGGAATTCCGCGGCTTATTTCCTTTACTCTTTCCCAGAAGAGGGCGCCTCTCCCGGATAGAGATTTGCGTCATTCTGAACCCAAACCTCCCCACTGAAAATATACCTTCTCTGCCTGCTCTTCTGCCTAGCAATTGCCCCCGTTCATTAGGCCCTCCCTCCTTGTTCTCAGGGGACATCTCAATCTTGGACCCAGAATGAAGGAGAAACTTCCTAACAGTGAGAACAATTAACCAACGGAACGGCTTGCCTACAGAAGTTGTGGGTGCTCCCATCACCGGAGGCTTTTAAGAAGACAGGACAGACACCTGTCTGAAATGCTATAGGGTCTCATTCTTGAGCAGGGGGTTGGACTAGAATGTCACTACGTTTTTTTTTTATTTGTCTGCTAAGCGTCCAGAACCTACTAGAATTGTTTTCATGTTTCTACAGCAACTAAGATATGAGTGTCTTGTGATGTTTTATTTACTGAGCATGCTTGCAGGGGAGGAGTTTTACTTTACTTTCTTTTCTTTCTTTTTTTCTCTGTACTTCTTAGAATGTACTTCCTAGAGTTATGTTTAATAAAAGTATACTGCAAAGAAAAGCACGGCTCACCACCTCTAATTATGAAAGTAGAATTCTTTTGCTGTGACATAGAAGACCTCCAAGCTGTATTCTGATTGATTGATCTTCATCTTAATTTGTTCAAACTCTTCTTCTTCCTCCATTAGTGTCTCTCACTCCAGAGAAAACAACAAGTCTCTTGTTCTTATAGGTTATTAGTTGCTATTGTTATTTTATTTATTAAATTTGTGTGCTACCCATCTTGCCCATTCTTACATTATTTTGATTCTGTTTCCATAGGTGGCAATTATCTTTTAGGATCTTTTAGCCACAGGTGAAATCACACATACAGCTCTGGGCTACTGGGGGAACTAAATGATAAATGAATAAATAATCTAGGGCCTGCCAATGTTGTACACATGTGCACAGAGACCTAGGCCTGTGGGCCACTTTCTTTGTCAAATCAGGAATAGGGTGTATAGACAGCCCCGATACCGGAACATACCTGATCCAGCTGCTTTTGGATCTTGCTCTGTTGCTCAGTTACTAGCTTCAGCTTTTCAGCATCAGCCTCCGGGAATTCACGGCCGGCCTTTTTAGCTGTCCGCTGCTTGGCACACAGGGCCTTGCGGGACTTGCGATGCACCCCAATTTGTTCCTCCAGCACCTTTAGCTGCATCTGGAGAAGCTGCTGAGTGTGGAAAAGCCAGTCTTCATACTGACGCTGATCAGCCTCATCTGGAGATGGAAATAGAAGACGAAGATTTGGGTAGCTGGAGAGCCACGCCTGTGAATCATGCCTTGCGTAGGAAAAAAAACAAAAATTGCTAACCTCTGCAGCAGGTCAAGACCAAACACTGCAGGAAGCATCACAAGATGGGAACACCCGCTTGTTTGATATTAAAATCTTCATGGTTTTTTTTTTCTCTCTACTCCAGATTTTCGGGATTTATTTTTTGGCGTGTGCAAGGAACAATAAGGAACACGGATAAAGAAAAAGCCACTGGCCAAACATTTGTGGGACTAATATCGCAGGATCAGAAAGAAGGAACACAAAAGCTACGAATGTGCTTTATTAGATGCTGCTGCTGCTGCTTCTGCCTCCCTCATATTAATTTGTTATTAATATTAATGTTATTAGTTAAAATGTGGTTTCTTGAATATCATAATGACCTGGTTAATGATAAAGCCTGGGTATCAAGCAACAATGGCAGATTTCACACATTACACTAAGCCAGAATTCAACATTGCACTGCAAGGTGACAGGCTAGTTTAGGTGAAAGCCATTCTCCTGATCAGGCATATCTGTGGGTAACTAAGGTACCCCAGAAACATCACGAAATATTAACTTCCCTTAAAAATGCTTATTTGTATTGGAAAACAGACTACTTATTCAATAGAGCTAACAATGACATTTCTCTTTCTTTTCTCAGCATGCCAACTAGCATCCAGTAAGTGCTTTGCAAAGTTATTGGATCCACCAATTGCACGTAGACTAAAAAAAGAAAACATGACTGAATGACAACAATCATTTTCAAGGTTGCATATTCTTTTTTAGCAGACTTCGGCCAGTTTTAAAAAAATATTCACGGTCAGTTTTTATAGCAATTGGGGATGCAATACATAAAAATGAAGGTTAGGAAGTATATGCTTCCAAATGATTCCTTATTTTTGTCAGAGTATATTCATGAACTGGAATAAAGCATGGTAACAAGGTCAGCCAATGAATAGACATAGCAACTAAGTCAGCCAATGAGAACTGTTTGGAAACTGACACTAAGAGTAGCTTAGGTGTGGCTCTATATATTAAGCTCTGCAGCTCTGAAGCTATGTTGAGCTCTGAGTCTGTCTATTGAAAATGAAACTGCTTTTCTCCTCTGCTGTGTATAATGCTTGCCTGCTGAACTAAAGTGAAACTGATGTTTCTTTCTGAGCTGCTCAAGTTGTTACTGAAGCTCTGCACTTGTAACATGTTTGCTGCTGTTTGAATTTGCTCCATGTTGGAGAAATCTATAACTGGTTTGTAAAAAAATTACTTCACCTGTTTATAAAGAAGTTAAATGAAGCCTCAGCCATCTGTGTTTATTTTTCTGGCACTGGATTAATGCCGCAAAACTCTGAATAATTTTCTCTTTAGTATGTAGTATGTCCAATTTGGTCCATTACTTCAGAATTTGTAAATTTCCCAGAAGATAGCTTAGGCTCTACTGAGAACTGATATGGGACCTTGAAAAAGTTCCTTCTTAGTTATTTCTACCCACACCTTCCTTGATTTTCCATGTACAGTTGAAAGAACATGGAAGCCTGGTTTTAACACAACAAACCAATATAAGTAAGAATTGTGTTACTAGCCTTTGGTGTCAACCTTCCACATGTACATGAACAGAAACATTTATGTGGTACAGAAATTGTACTCAGAACCAGAAAGCGATAATTATTCCAAATTAAGCAATCCAAAATGACTGTTAAGATGAGCAGGAAGAGACAGCTACTCACTGATGACACCTTGAGCAAAGGTTGGAGGGTTTGGACGAGTCTGTGCTGCATCATTGTTGCGCTCCTGTAAGGAATATTAAATTATACAAGCAGTCTTATCTTTTTAAATATTTTACAAGAAACATTTCATTTATGCCCAAACTACCTCAAAATGGATAAAGAAAACCTTTCTCCTCCCTATACTTTATTCCTTGAGATAACTTAAAGTAACCTAATAAAATTTTTATGGCTAAAAATGAATCTCCGCCTACTATTCTCTCTCTAGCATCTCTAGCCAAAACCCTTATTCTCTACTGCCAATTGTGCAGAAACATTCAGCCTGGCAGGGAGGAGGGATCAAGCACAGAGTCAGCCTGGAGTCACTGCACAACTGCAAAAGGGCTAGGATCAACACCTCCCCCACCCACCCCGCAAAGTTTCCTTGGAACCTGATGTGATAGCTCCTAGGAGAAGGCTGCCAGACTAGGGGAAGATTCCTGTATTATAGGCAGGATAAAATAAAAGTAATTAGCTTGAACTCTGCACACGTGGGTCTGGTTGTTGCCCCTGACACCAACTGAATCACTTCAACAACCCTCAAACCCCCAATAGAAAATCTCACATGGCCTGCCAATCACTGCTTACCTGCCCTCCAGTTACAGGTAAAATGTGATTTGTCATTTCAGATGAAGATGAAGCTCCAGATAACCTCTGAGCCAGCAAGGAGACTTGTTGCCTAGAAGGAGGAAGGATGCAGGGCACAGAGTGATTGGAAGATACCACATAAATGCAATGGATACCGCTAGTGTTAGCCTAGGACTGGATGGGCAATATTTGGACCTCCGTTAAGTTTTTGGACTGCAATTTCCATCTTCCTTCACTAATGACCACATTGTCTGGGACTGATAGCAGCTAGATAATTCAACACTTCATAATTTTTTGTGGTGATCTCAATTATGCCTTTGATTTTATTATGGAATATCCTATCCAAAATGTATTTATAATCAGAATTAGTAAATTTTTATGCTTATTTCCATGCACTTAATTCTGTATATATTTGTCATAAACTTTATCTCACCACTATGGATTATATATTTACTTCCCATGCCACACATTTTTTGTGATTATTTTTTTATTTTGTCTTCTATTAGATCGTATTTTAGATTCTAAGGCTGTTGTATCAGATGAAGCTTCAATTTAAAATGAATTTTAACACTTCTGTGTTAATGTACTAATTATCCTACTTATGTTAGACAACAAATACCATTTTTTAAAAAATAATTGTAATCCAACTAATATTCAGATAATTAGGGATGCATGTAAGGTGAACAGAAGGACCTGGATCATTGTTTATGTTGCTTGGTGAGGGAAATTTAAAAATCTTCATTATCAACGGGAATTAAAAAAAGTTTTTCAGTCAATGCAAAAAAAAACCAAAAACCCAACAAACAAACTTATAATGCTTTTACGTTAGCCAACAGGGCTAACTGATTTCTATGCAGAGCAGATTAAACTGCTTTTAGGAGAATAAAGTTAAATTATTGGGAATCTAGAAAAACGCTGGTAAATTGTTGGTACATCAACCGAACCAAAAGAGAGAACAAAATATTTGTTTCCAACTGAGCTTTTCCAACTGATGCTAGCCTTGGAACAGGACCTGTGGAGATGTCTGGGATGCAGGTGCAGCCTCTTGGCCCCAAGGAAGCAAACAACGTGTGAGTTTGGTCACCTATTTATTCAGTTGATGCCCTTCCTGATTGGTGAAAGCTTTCAAGGATGCACATGCAGTGCTGTGCAGAAGTGGAAGGAACCACTTTGTCAGGCAGCTGCATGGTGTAATGCAGAAGCAGCCACCATTTTCCAAGTGGCCGCATTCAATTCTGATCACTTGGAAAATGGTAGCTGCTTCTGGAAATGTGCCATGAGACCACACAGGTTACACAGCACTCCAGAAAGCTCCAGAGCGCCAAAGATTTTCAAAATGTGCAATCAGTGACAGAAGATGGGTGAGAGGAGGCCCAAGCCCTGCAGGGACCTAATGGGGGAGAAAAAAGCCTGTGGAGACCCCAGTGATGGTGGGGAAAGGCCTGAGGGGACCCGGTGGTGCAGCATTTCTGTGGTCAGTCGTAGTGACAAACCACTACGGGAGCGGTGCAACAGCTGTGATTTCGGGACTGGGCCATAAGTAGCTTTTGAGGGTTCTGCCAGAACCTTTAACCGCTGTTAAGCGATTTTGCTTAGCAACTAAGCAACTGGTTGTTAAGCGAGGACTTCCTTCAAAAGACAGGAAGGGATAAATGGCCTTTTTATGTTGTCATTATTGCAATGTAAGTATTTCATTAGGAGCCATCACTAGAAAGCCTCTGTCTTTGCTTCCAGTACATTCATGTAATATTAATAATAATGATTACCTCTTCAACAATCAAAATGAAAATTAAAGACACTCTGCCATCTATGATAGAGTAGCCCCTTCTCTGGTTTTCTGCTTACCTGTTCATGCCTGGAGCAACCCCAATGCTCCCTTGCGCCATGACCTTCTTGATACCCTTTAGAGCTACCATCTTGGCTTTGGCAATGGGATCCATTATGTCCTCAGTAGCAAATTTATCTAGATCTTCACAGACACATGGGGGACAGGAGGTGAGAGGTACAAACAAGAGAGAAAGGAGACCAACACGTGAGGAGACTATACACTGCCAATATCTCAACATTAAAGCATTTGTGATCTAACGCATAGTTCGCTAAAACGAAGAGTTTGTTGACCAGAAAACCACCACTTGCTGGAAATATTCAACTCTAATTCTCTGCTGCCATTTAGTGATCACCTGGATTTCTATTGTTTACATACAGTAAACTCAAACAAGCATCATCACCAATCTACAGCCGCTTCAAACTATTATTTTTAATACGGGAGTGAATTTAACTCATTGATCTTCTTCTTTTAATGACCCCATAATCCCTTGACGGGTGGAGTCTGGGCAACTGAACGGAGCTAGCAGAGTGTTTTAATGGCCGGATGCTCTTCCTGTCGCCAATGCGGGAGTTTTGTTCAGCAGGTATATTTTCAGTGTGCCCAGAGAGAAAAATACCTGCCTGTACCTATGATCGAACTCACAGCCTCCTGATTGTGAGGCGAGAGCTCCACCTCTAGTCCACCGCACCACTCAACTGAACTCACCATACGACAGCTCCAAATTCACAGAGAATTCTTTAGAGTTCAGATCACATGGTAAAAAGTCATTTTTCTACGTCTTCTCTCCTTCATACATATAAATCACACCTGATCGATATATCCTCACTGTACACATAGTTGCACATAGATATGATCTATGGAATTTTGATGCACTCCTCAGAACTAAAGTTGGCTGAAACTATTTAAGTCAGTAGATAGGTGTGATAAGATGAAATTAAAGGCTAGGTGTGATTTAGGCTGATTTGCTCATATATCACATTTAAAATAGAATGCAGGCACACACACATATAGCGCACTCTTGGATATTTGAGATTCATGTTAAACTACGTGCTTTTCTTAGCAGATTAAGAAAAGACTGCATCTGAATTTAGATGAAGCTGCATTGAAAAGGCCCTGGGATTCAATTCTCCAAACGTTTCCTTTTCTGTTAGCCCCTGCAAATAGAATAACAAATTTTAACTTGCAAATAAAGCAGGGTTTGCACATTGGCAATCAAGAACTTGGCATATCCTGGACAAAATGAAATCATAAGCTGATATAGTTCCCATCATGTAAGAGAAAGAGGGGCAGAGTTTGGGGGCGGAGTCAAAAGAAGAATCAGCCTAAAGCAGGGCTGTCAAACTCCCAGTCTGCAGGCCGGATGGGTCACAAATTGGCCATGCCCACCCCTGGTTTAGCAAAGGGGGATAAAGTCCCAATACATCATGTGACGATGCCTTGATGACATGAGTTTGACACACCCCTGGCCTAGAGTCTCTATATAGCCACAAATGGACCAAATCCAACTCTCTTGAATTCCATTGATCCTTATCTAATGCCAAGTTAGTGCTAACCATTAGCTGAGTAGATGCTTATGTACAGGCATGATTAGTAATAAAGTTTAACTGGAACTTTCACATGTGGTCCTGATCTTTTGCACCTGACACATACCAGTATCAGGGAAGAAGCTGTTAGCCAACTGCTGCTGCTGCTGCTGTTGTTGTTGCTGCTGCATCACAATTTGCTGAGGTTTAAGTCCCATCATCTGCTGCTGCTGGACTCCTTGCATATTTTTCTGGACTAGGAGCTGCTGTTGGTTCTGTTGGCTGTGATTTGCCTGCATGCCATGCTGAGGGGTAAGCAGCTGAGATTGGTTTTGAGGCACTGCCAGGTGTGGTGCTAGCCCTTGGTTTTGCTGGGGACCAGCCAGACGTTGCTGCTGCTGCTGTTGCTGCTGCTGCATCAGTTGCTGGTTGCCCACCATGCTCTGTGGTCTGGCCACAATGCTCAACTGAAGCTGTTGTTGAGAGCTTACCAGCTGCCCATCGTGAGATTGGGAAGGGGGAGCAGGATGTGCCAATACAGTGTGGGGCTGGAGGTGTTGGGAACCCCCTGGCATTTGGGCAGACATCTGCTGCTTCTTCTGCAGTTCCTTCTTTTCATGTTCCAGCAGATCTTCAATCAGGAGAGGCAGCTCACTGGCCACCAAGGAGCTTTCCATTTTGTCTAGTTCATCAGCCGGAGAATGCTGCTGACTACTACTCAAACTCAAGGGTCCTCCATCTAGCTCAAACTTTTCCAGGATGGAGTTAGTGTTGCTGGGCACTGAGACAGGAATAAGCGACGGACGAGTTTGGGTGCTGTAGAGGACCTTATCTGATATGGGAGGGTGATTGTTGCTGTGGTACTGAGTCATGCCAAGTTGAACTCCACCAGGACTCATAAGATTTGGGTTCGTTTTGATGTTGACTCCTAAGGTAGCAATCATTTTCTCTGCTCCTTCAGATTTCACAGGAGGTTTCTCTACAGTGCTAGTGTTAAACTGGCAGGGTGAGGACTTTAAACACCCTTCCTCTACCTTGGGTTTGATATCAGCTGGCAGGCTAGCCATTTTGCTGTCCAGCAGGTCACTTTGGGCCTTGAAAGTTGCAAGGATGGGGGATGGAGACACTCTTGCAGAAGATGAACAGGGAACCTGGAGAAGACCAAGTCCCTCTTTCACTTTGGGAACATCATCTCTGGCCATTGGTGCCTTCTGTTCATCTGGCTTGCCAATACCAGTAGAAGGAGCATCCTTGAGGTAGGGACTTACGGAGGGTTCTTTTTTAAGCCGATCCTCACGTTCAGCCTTTTCGTTGGCAGATTCCACCAACCGCAGATGCTCATTGAAGATATCCTTCTTATCACCAGTATCCAGCTCTGGGTCTGTATATGCTAGCAAATCAAACTCATCACCATTTAATAGATCATCGAGATGCGGGTCATTGGTTTCTAGGTTATCCAGGTTGTCAAGATCATCATCACCCTTGGCAACATCTGGATCAAGGCTTAAGTTGGCCAAGTCATCGTCATCTTCAACAAGATCCTTGTGAGAATCAAACTCGTCATCTAAATCGGGTTCCACTGGGACCTCGCAAGCTAATGGCCTATTGACCAGACTTAGCTGATTCTTGCCAGCAGCTGGGGTAGAATCAATATTAGTTGAGGTGAGGGGTACATCTTTAGGGACAGATGAAGAGGGTGTTCGAGCTGCGATGTGTCGCACTTCCATGTTGCCGGGAGGCAGTATCAACTGGGGAATGGCCTTGGCATGAGAATGATGATTATTGCTCATCTCTGAACCCTGAAGAGAGGATGAAATAGGGATCTTCTGTGATTGTAGGCCTTGGTTTCCCAGGACAGGAGCCTGCACTGGCATAACAGAAGCTTTCAAAGCTTGATTGGTGCTGTCGTTCCCAGGCAGGAAGAATCTGGGTCGAGCCTGCAGATTCTGTTGGATGAAGGGAGGGCCAGCTCCACTTCCTAGCACTCCCTTTGGGATGTGGTGCCGCAACTCAATGAACTGGGCTCCCAGTGGGCCAGAGGAAGTCTGAAATTGTTCACCAGGACCAGGCAGGCGTGGAGCCAGGCCTCCCAAAGTTTGCCGACTTAGGTCTTGGGTGGGGGGCTGGGGGAAACGTGAAGAGATTGGGAGACGCATGGATGCTGCTTGTTGTTGCTGCTGCTGCTGTTGCTGCCACATCTGTTGCTGTGTAGGTGGCGTTTGGAAGACACTGCGGGGATAAAAGGGCTGGGCAGCTGCTGTCACCGATGGCCTGAAAAAGAAGACATTTTTTAAAAAGCTGGTTAGGTAACCTGTTACCATTCACTCTAAAAGGCTTTCTGGAGTCGACCCAAACAGCGAGATGGGAAGTTTACAAATCTGTTAAAACAGATGAATATGAATAACCCCACCTCACCCCCACCCCGGTAATATAATGTGCCAATATGAAGAAATCCTCAAAAATAGGGCACAGTTTCCCCTACCAGGTGGCAGTTGTGTGACCAGCGTTTGTTTTTATCCAGTTTTATTATTCTGCCAACTCTTCCCTTTTTTGTTTGCCACATTTTTTAAAAAATATTTTCCTGTTTAAATCATTCGTAAACTACTCGCAGTTGCCGAGAATTGGGGGGCAATGTAAATTTAATAAATAAATAATATGAACAGCTTGCTTCTGCTACTCGATATCAGTTTTATCACTGAATTTATGTGGCCCAATCCTAGGATGCTTTGTGTGTGTTTGTGTGTGTGTGTGTGTGTGTGTCTAAAAGTGAATCACAAATAGCAAGATACCTCCTGTTGGCTGGAAAGTGAGGTCTACTGATCAATAATTTGCCTCTTTCCTTCAGTCCACCTTGCCATTGTGACTGGACTGGCTTTTCGAACACCAGCTAGGAAGAGCCTTACCTGCCATTAATATCCATGGCAGAGGGTGTTGCCGCTGGAGATGGCCGGACCATTCGTTCATCCTGTATGTAGGGTGCCTGTACCATCACACCACCGGGCAGCTTGCTGCCTCCTGGAGTGCTCCCCAGGCTGCCAAGTAATCCCTTGTCCTAGGGAAAAGAAGAGTCAACATTCAAGACTATTTATTTATTTATTTGATTTATATTGCCGCCTATTCGCCCATGGCGACTCAAGGTGGCTTATACAATGTAAAATCATATTTAAAACAAAAAATAAAAATGAAAACAATAAGAACTAAAAAAAGAATCAAATAAATTAGTAAAGTATAATAGAACAAAATTTGGGGGAAAAAAAACAAAAATCAACTCCCACCCCTCCCCAGTTACTGCTTGATAGAACAGTATGAGTTCTGGGAGTCATCTAGCACTGTTGATGTTACCTTGTTGGGTAATGAAACATCAGCAAGAAAACAACCAAGCTTAGAGAGCACCAAGGACCCCACAATTCAACCCTGAATTCTCTTCTGTTAGTATGAGTTCTACGTAGAGTAAAATACTTTCAGGAAAGTCATAATATAAAGTCACCTTACAGGGGAGATGGGCGGCATAAAAACTTAATAATTGAATTAAAAATAAATAAAATAAATAATGTACAAAGTTTAGTGCATTCAGGACCGTCACCCAATTGTATTCATTTGAACGTCTATCTCACTAAATTTAATATAATGTAGCATTGTAGATTTAGCACTACACATTTAACCCACCAGGGCATATAAAAGGTTATGCATGCAACAGACAGAGGAGATTTAGACACTGATACTGTCTCTGTTCCAGAATGTCAGAAAGAGGATCACTTTCAGATCTTTGAATGGAATCTGTAGGAGACGGAATGGCAGAACCTGAGAGCAGGGTAAAAAGGGGGAACACCCTAGAATCCCTACACAGCTACAAGCGAATTAAGCCCAATCCCCTCTTAGGTGCTGTTGACCCTTATCTAACTCTTCCCAGGTGCTGACAACTAGTTGAAAAGATTCCTTACCAATACCAGTAAATCGGTTTAATTGATCCTTCAAGCATGGGGCCTATCTTTCATGCCTGACAGAATCCTTTCGGTGACATATCAAAAGCTGTATGGAAAGTCAGATTCCACAGTTCACCGTGCAGTTGGATCCAGGTCTCTCTCTGTGGCTCCAGGCCTACCTGTGCCGATGGGTAAGGAGTCATGCTGCGGTTGATCTGCTCAAAGGCCGGTCCGGGGCCTTCGGCATTCCAGGACGACTGAACACCGGTGGCTGCAGCTGCTGCACTCTCTTTTTCTTGCCTCAAGTTGTTCCTCTGGATCTGCTGACGGATAAGCAACTCCCGGAGCCTCTGGCGCTGGTAGAGGACGAAAGGAACAGACAGTTAAGAATATCTCGTGCTCAGAAGGCCTTTAAGCAAATCTGCCTTTCTTGCCTACCTCAGGACACACGTAATTTTTTATACTATCCTCCTTCACCTCACTGCTACACATTCAGGTAGCTGGACTGGGAAAAGGGCCATTAAGCCCCTTCCTGTCCCTCGGTCCATCTGCTCTAGTTCCCATTAAGTTGAAATCCAACTTCCCTGCCCCAATGGAATCGACTCACCTGGCGCTGTTTTTCCATCTCTGTCTGAGTAGCGTTGCTGCCAGCGGCCCCCTCCTGGCCAGCCGTCAGTTCTTGCAGCTCCCTGCTGGGGGGTCCTATGGTCCCCTCCTCCCTCTTGTCACCTGAAGGCAGGCCTCCTCGTGGCAGAAAGGACAAAGCGCCATCTTGCTGTGAAGGTGGCTGCTGGGGCAGCACCGACGGAGGCCGTAATGGGGAGATCGTATAAGAGTCTGGGGTGTTCTTGCTTGGGCCCAGGGGGCTCCCAACCTGGTGGAAGCCCGTTGAAGAAACATAGCTTGTGCTTTGAGGTTTGCCAGGAGCAAAATGGCTGTTGACCCCTTGGGAAGGAGAGTTCTTGACTGGCTCATTGGGAGGGAAGGTGAACCGCATCTGCGGCTGAGCACTGGGAAAGACACCTGCACCAGGGGAACGAATAAACTGAGACTGCTGGCTGGTCTTTGGGTGGGACTCAGATGGGGGTGGCACCGCTGAGAAATTCCCAACTGCCAGGGTATTATGGGAGACGGGCATCGGCTTGAAGCCAACGTCTGGAATTTGAGCCCGGGGGGGCTTGTGCAGGGGGGCAAAGGGGTCCCGGGACTGGGGCCTGGAGGGGGGCCGGGAGTAGGGGTCAGGGGACTGAAAGCGAGGCGTGACGGGAGACTGGCAGAAGGCCTCAGTGGAGAGGGGACGGGGAGTGAGGGGGGACTGGGAGCTTGACTGAGACTGTGGGCTGGCAGGTATGCGTGAGAAAGGGTCCGAAGGCAGGGAGCGGGGAGGCAAAACACAGCAGGGCTCTGGGAGTTGGGGCTGAGGCCTCGGGGTGAGTGGGGGCTGGGCATAGGGATCTGGGTAAGGTGACTGCCTGTAGAGATCAGCCTGGCTGGGTGGGGAAGCAGCCAGAGGGTGAGAATCTGGGGGGCGATGCCCTAAACCCGGGCTTTGTGGCTCCACCTGAGACTGGCGTGGGGTGAGCGGGGCTTTAAAAACGTCTGGGGCCTTCATTTCACTGGAGGGGAGAGCGCTGGAAGGGGAGTTGCTATAGCTGCAACTGTAACTAGGAGAGTTGATCCCTGGACCGGTCTCTTCCTTCTTGATATCCAACCCCTTTTTTTGCTGCTCCCCAAAGGGTGGGGGGGAAAGCAGAAGCGCAGCTCGCTGAGGGCTTCCAGGCACCGTCAAGTTTTCCAAGGATCCAGTGGGGCAACGTGGCTTAAGGAAGGGGTCCGGCGTGGAGGGCTGATGCCTTGGGGTCCCAGGCGGGGTGGGCTGCAACTCTCCAGCTTGCGGGGATGGACGAGGGTTTGGTAGGAGCGGAGATTGTCCAGAGGAGGCAGAGGAGGAAGAGACAAAGCCGCTAGGCACTGTAGGACTCTGGCCCACCAAGGAGGGGGAAGGAAAACCTGGATCTGGTGGGGGGCAAGCAGAGGCCATGCCGTAGGGCTCGTGCAAAGGCACTTGCACTGGGGGCTGGGCACTGGTGGCAGAAGAGGGAAGCTTAAGGAAGAGCTCACTGGGCGACTCAATAACCGGCCCACTTGGCAGAACTGCAGCGTGATTAATATAGAGGGGCTGTCCCGAGGCTGAAGCAGCAGAGGAAGGAGGTGGCAACGGCTGAGGGGCTCCAGGCAGCACCCCTGGCTGAGATGGTATGCGCAGATGAAGCGTGGGGCGGTCGGGCCTTCGCAGCACCTCCACTTTGGTTTGTTTGCTGATCTGGCTCTCAGCTTGCTGTGGAAAAGGAAGAAGAAAGTGCCCCAGAGGGACAAGGCATCGTCAAGGCCGGAAGAACAGACTCAAAGGCAAAATACAAAGAGTGTAAAGTTTTAAGGGACACGGGAAGCCAGATATTCCTGGGGAAGCAGGAGAAGAAGAGTATCTAAGTGGCCCTTGAAAAACCCTCAGGCACTGTCAATGGTCTCTGTTCTCTCTCTCTCTCTAAATTTGGTTAATGTGTACTGAAAAATAGGTTTCAGCTTTTCTCAGGACAGAATTTCCATACAACCTTGGCAATAACATATTCCATATCGGTACCACGGCATATCAGGCCTAGTTTCCCCACCCAAATTTCTCTGTCCTGGTTTCAACCAATCCCTTTTCATATCTGTTGTCTTACCTACCTTCTGCACCTTGTTGATGCGATGGGCTGCCCGGTTATCTTTGGCCTTTTGCTGTCAGAGAAATAAGAATAAGATGAGAGAGGGAAAACAAAATCCCTTCCATTCAATCCCTCTCCAGTCACTCAATGCTATTGAACAAGTCACATAATTTGTTATTTTCAATTCATCAAAATATCTAGTATTTTAATACTATGAAAGACAGTTTGGGCTGGTGGTTAAGGCTAGAAAGAGGAAGACCGTTGAGTTCTAACCCAGCCTTAGCCATGAAAGCTGACTGACCTTGGGCCTGCCATTCTCTCCCTGCCCAACCTACCTCACAGAATTGTTGCTGTGGGGAAAATAGGAGGAGGAAGATGTGTTGGATATATTCGCTGCCTTGAATTATTTGTCAAAATAATAAAGGCAGGCTACAAATCAAATAAATAATAATAATAATATTAATAATAATAGTGTACTATATTTATATGTGTAATATAAAATAATTGACTATTGCTAATGGCTATCAATTCAAAACCCTTCAAAAAAGAAAAAGATAAAATATTTTGTCTCAAAACTTTTATTTCTCTAGCAATGGCACTTAGACTTATATACCACTTCACAATGCTTTACTGCCCTCTCTAAGAGGTTTCAGCCTATTGGAAGGAGGAATAGAATTATGACTTCTACCTTTCTTTTGGTGGAGTAGTTGCCATCTTGCTCTTTCTCCTCTCTTAAGTTAGTCATTGTCTTCCCTGTCCCTTTTAATCTTTGCTAGTTCCCAAATGCATAAATTAGATTATTATAGTTTGAAGAAACCCCCTTTGTTTCAAATTCTTCATGTTAATGGTACCCCTCTGGTTACTCTTGAGTGAAACACTGTCACCAGGATTTTATTTTGCCTGCCGCTCTCTTCATTTATTCACAAAGAAATCCTAAAACTTCATGTGTCCCACTCCTAAAGCAGCTCAAAGACCAGCACAAGTGTGTTACTTCTATTTGTGAGAGAAGTGCAACAGACTCTCGGAACAAATGATTCTTTTCTCCTCACAGGCTCATAATAGCAATCTCATTTTCCAAATATGGATTTCTGCACAATCTGCTTAAAAGCAAGGGTGGCATCGCCTGATTCAGGGCATTCAGTCTGGAGAATTATTTTTAAAAAATTAAAGAAGGAAACACCCCCCCCCCAAAAAAAAAAAAAAGTGTGGGGCATGATGAGAATTAGGAGAAAATGAAATAGGGTGCATTAAAGAATGAGTGACTGAACACAAATGCTCTATACACAGTACAACATTCTGTAGCGGTTGTGCTAAGAACATAGGAGTTGCACTGATATAAGGATACCAAGAATGTACACACCCTCCCCCTTAAGAAATCTAATCAATTCTGTTAAATGTAAGAGAAAAATAAACTCAGTTTTTAAAAAAAGCTTCATAAAACATCCAATTCAAAACTCAAATGTACGTAGCCCACTTACCAAATATGGGGCTTTGTCTGGAGCTGGCACCTTTCGCCAAAGCTTCATGATCTGCTTGCAACGGCTAGACCAGTCTGGAGGCAGAACAACAACAATAAAATTGAAATGAAATGGAAACACTCATATGCCAAGGCCAGTTAATTTTGTCCAGGGATTCTGCAAAAACATTTTATCATAAAGCCAGCGTAGGAGTCTACTTAGGGAAAGGTTCACTGTATTCCACCCGGCCACAGAATTCTATTCTTATTGCAACACATCTGCCTAGTCTCCCAGTCAGTACCTCCATGATCTCTGCTTATTCCATCCATATATTTTTAAACAGCTTTGTTAAACGCATCTCAGAAAACAAAAACAGCCAACCCTTTTTTGTTAACCCAAGAATATTACAGGATACAACATTGCCTAGTATCCTTCATCATTGGCCATACTCAGCAACATCTGGAGAACAGTAGATTCTATATCCTGCTACAGGTAGATATTAGACTACGCCAATTTTTCTCAATCAGTGGTTTCTAGATGTGTTGGGGTTTTAACTACCATAACGGTACTGAGAGGAGAATGCATAAGAAAATACAATGCAAAAGACAAATCAGGGTTTAGAACCACTATCTCTTAGGAGCAATCATAAAGGTAACACAAGGCTTCAGCCATGAGTCAAACAGTAGAATTTGCTTCACGGGTTATGAGAAGCACTAGCATTGTGCATGAAATGGGAAATCTCTTGTTTGGAATCTGGAAATAGATTTTGCATCAACTGAAATCCAGAACACTTTGGTTATTTCAGACTTCAGGGGAAAAAAAATCTGAACAAATCCAGCAGGGCTAGATTGCTGCACGTCACCCCACTGCTGCTCATTCCACCACTCCAGTTCTGCCTGCCGTTATTGAGCATTCTTGTGCCCTCTCTCAGCTGCTACCACCAATATCCCAGAATACCATATCCCACAGGCCTACCTCCTTAATCTTCTCAGCACGTTTCCTATCCTCCTTCCCTACCCTCTGCACAACTGTCAATGTCCAAGGCTTCTTCCCAAACTTCATTGCTCCCCTAACGATTTCTGAAAAAATATCCATTACCAGCTCTTCTGAGCACATTGCTACAAATAACCATGGACAACTCCTAGGACTGGCTTTTTGATCACCTGGATAAAACTAAAATGGAACCCTGTCTGGACATTCTCTTTCATAAATAACCACATCGCAGAGAACTTGGTATTCACGAAAAATATTCTAAGACCAACACCCTCATTAATTCTAAAGTCGCTCACAGATCATCTCCTAGAGCAGTGTTTTTCAACCTTGGTACTTTGAAGATGTGTGGACTTCAACTCCCAGAATTCCTCAGCCAGCTCTGCTGGCTGAGGAATTCTGGGAGTTGAAGTCCACAAATCTTCAAACCACCAAGGTTGAAAAACACTGTCCTAGAGAACTGCTCAATAGAAAGTATATAGACAGTAACTGAGAAAGTGAGGTGTGTCATTTGGAAACAAATTTGGGATATGGTGAACTAAGCAGAGATTTATTTTTCATCTAGTATTATCATCACATAAAACTGGTTCAATCAAGGACTTCTTTAGTGGGAACATGAATAGTTCCATATATATTCTAGGACAGGGTGCCAAACTCAATTGTGTTGAGGGCTGCATCAGAGTTGCGTTTGACAATAAGGGGCATGGGGGCATGGATGAGCGGAGGGCCAGCTCAATGTCACACATGTCAAGGATGCTGGTGGTGGCCTGAGCGCTCTGCCAGCAAAAATGGGTTCCCGAGTTCTGTTTTCTGCTTTGATGGCCTCCTGCAAACTTCTACCAGTGAAAACAGAGCTTGGGAGAGCTGTATGCGACCCTCCTGAGCACCATTTTCACTGGCAGAGGCACAACAGGCTGGTCCTTTGCTGTTTCTAGGGTGGCTCCACGGACCAGATCTAAGCACCCCGTGGGCCGAATCCGGCCCACAGACCTTGTGTTTGACATCCCTATTCTAGGAGAACATAGAGCTTAAGGACAGCTGATCCAAACTAACAAATGTAGAGGTGTGGCTGGTCAGGAATCCTGGGAGTTCAAGTCCACAGGCTGTAAATGGGACATAGTTGCCCACCCCTGTGCCGTAATAACACAATTGAATGAAATCTACTAGCCTTTGGCAATAGTGGGTCACACCATGATAATATACAACAATAATACCAACAAAAGAAGCAGAGGACACCCAAAGTCAGGGTATGGGTTGTAATGCACTTCAGATTTATTTGATCCTAGCGACATTACTTGGATTCTTTGAATCATACAATCTTTGGTTTCTTGAAGATGATTGGGATCCTTGAGCTGTTGACTTTGACTTCTGTTGCACAGCAGGCCCACAGCAAAAGGGAAGCATATTGTTTCCGTCTTCACAGATCTGACTGAGAGGCCATTAAAAGGACCTCAAGCACAAAGGAAGAAAGGAGGGAAAGAGAACTAACCTGGGTAATCCTGCTTCAGGCTGGGGAAATTCATGTTGGCATAGAGGACAGGTGAGATGGTGGAAAGCTCTCCCAGTTCCTCATCCTTCTCCCAACGTTGCAGGCTCCGCTGATTATACGAGAGTCCATCACTCTCCCCCTCTGTGGTGGGTGTAGTTGGTGTGGAAGCTGCAGAGCTGCTGGCCCAAGGACTCTCTGGTTCACACTGCTCAGGGCTGAAGAAGCCACTCCTCTCCCTACACAGAGGTGAGGGAAGACAGGAAAACACATTAACAGCAGAGTATAATTGTCAAAGAAGGGGCTGGGCTGAACCCAGAGATCACGCTGTACATGTGGTGACTTACTTATTATCAAGGAACGGGGACTGGCAAACTCCAGAGTAAGTCTCCATGGGTATGGCAGGCTGCAGGGGCCCAAGAGATGTACCACCACCTATAATTGAGTCAAGGCATTGCAGAGATTGTTTTATATTTTTAATTAGAGCCACGTTGTATTTAATTCTTTTAATTTTTAATATTGTCATATTGTACATGTGTTCTGTATGTGTGTTTTTTATCTTGGCTGTTCACCGCCCCGAGTCCCTTTGGGAGAGGGGGCGGTATATAAGTCTAACTAATAAATAAATAAAATAAATAATAATAAGAGCTCACACACATAAAGCACCATCCAGATATTCTGGCAAATATCACCAAAAGCAAGAAGGTGTGAGCTTAAGCAGGTGAGGCCTGAAGTAACCTTAAAAATTAAACTTTAAAAGTTAATGGATCAAGGGTAAAAAAAATACATAAATATGTGCTATGTACAAAATAGATAATGGTTGTTGGGTTGTTGTTTTTGCTTTGGCTTTATTATGGGGGAAGTATATTTATTCGGCTAACTGTCCCAATGAGCATTTATCAACCAGTATTCATGCACTGATTTTCTAACTGAGTTCTAGCCACAAGAGACTTAGCCACAATCTAATCCAAACACAGGTACACTTTTAACTGTAGAACACCTAAAATATCGTAGGCAGGTAAGATGTGTAATACCCCATCTCAGTATTCACAGCTCACCTTGAAGAAAGGACCTTTGGGCAAGCTGGGAGCAGTTCGGATCGCGCATGCCTCTGGCCTCAGCATCCACCCCAACAGAATTAAGCTGCTGCTCTCGTTCAGTAGAACCCAGGACATCTTTGAAGAGCTGCTGAACATCCTTGCTCTCCATTTTCGGCAACTCTGTTAAAAGGGGGAGGGAAGTCACAGTGAAATCACAAGGCAGGGAAGTTCATTTGGAGCAAGCTCAGTAACGCAGGGAATCTGAGCGTCTCCATTAAACAGCAGGCTGAATTACAAGGGAAGTGAAACATGAATGGGGAATGAGGAGAGCAAAAACAAGAAACATGGGAAACGAGAGCACCTAAGACTGATTTTAAGCCTTTCGCTAGCAGTCAGAAGGGAAGCCAGGAGAGAAACCTAGCTTTCCTTCTCTGCTGCTCTCCACGGAGCAGACACTTGGCAGGGGGATGGGGACAGTAGGGTCTGTTCAAAGACCCGCCTGACCTTCAGTGGGGATTTTGTCAAGGTCGGAGCTGAGCACCCCCTCCCCCGGGGGTGTGGCTGGGTTCTCGGCACCTGTAGGTTCTGGAGAGGTCTTGGGCACCATCTGCTCTTCTGTCCCTGTAGAGAGCAAGCATACCATGTCAATCAGCACACGGCATTACTTACATTACAAAGTGGCCAGACTGTTGGGAAGAGGTACAACCTCTGTATCTTGGAAGGATGGCTTACTCCTTAAAATGAAAGGTCAAGCCCCCTAGCTGGCTGCATTCTTATGGAAACAAAGTAAGTTTGTCAAAGAGGCGTATCCCAAATCTCCTATAACTAGGTATTTAGAAAGCAAGGCTTGTAGAAGGAATGACTCTGGGCATCTAGAAAGCCAGCCAGGGTCACTTTGGATGTGGAAACAGGGAGCATGTAAATTTAATAAATAAATAAAAATGGCTCTTTAGATTAAAAAAAATACTACAGTAAATATCTACGGAGATTCTCAGTCATCCAGGTCATGGTTGTTCCAAAGGTGCTTTTTCAAGAGGCAAAGCTGAACTTTCTGGTTTTTCTTTGAAGATTTGAAGAAAAAGGCATTAAGAGTTGTTAATCTAATCCTACGTAGCTTCTTCTCTGGTAATATCACACTACTAACTAGAGCATAAAAAACATTTGCTAGACCAATACTTGAATACAGCTCATCAGTCTGGAACCCATATCATGTATCTGATATTAGCACAATTGAGAAAGTCCAGAAATATTTCACAAGAAGAGTTCTCCAGTCCTCTATTCATTGCAGAATACCTTATGCCACCAGACTTGAAATTCCAGACCTAGAAAACCTAGAACTATACCACCTTTGGTCCGATCTAAATATAGTATATAAAATCATACATTGCAATGTCCTATCTGCAAATGAATACTTCAGCTTCAATCATAACAATACAAGAGCAAATAATAGATACAAACTCAAGGTTAACCGCACCAAACTTGATTGCAGAAAATACGACTTCAGCAACAGAGTGGTCAATGTTTGCAATACTCTACCTGACTCTGTGGTTTCTTCCCCAAACCCCAAAAACTTTAACCTTAGACTGTCTACTATTGACCTCACCCCTTTCCTAAGAGGCCTGTAGGGGGCGTGCATAAGCACACCAACGTGCCTACCGTCCCTGTCCTATTGTTTCTTTTTATTTTTCTTATATGTATCCATCTCATGTATTCAAAACTATGTTTATATTTATGCCTGTCATCTTGTAAGCAATTGGCCGAATGCATCACACACTGGCCATGCCCATGCCCAGTTTAGCAAAGGGGGAAAAAAGTCTGGATATATCACATGACGCTGCCGTGACAACATGAATTTGACACGCCTGCTCTAAAAGAATGCAAATGACCAAGCAAGGAGTATAAACCCTTCCATTCTCCACTATTCAGTCAGAGCTGAAAAAGCTTCTTGGATGAGAAGCGAAATGTCTTCAAAGAAAAACCAGTTTTCTCTGAGAAAAGTCCAGTTGCCTCTTGAAAAAAGCACTTTTGGTACTAGAGTAAATGTTAATGTCAGGTATCCTAAAGTGGGGCCTACTCCAGGGATTGTGTTTGCGTATCTTTTTTTTTTTCTTTTTCCCTCAGCTGAACATTCTGTTCAATGGAACCTGAAAGGCATCTATATGTCTTTGCTGTGGAGGCAAGACACAAACTGAGTTAAAGAACAGGGACCAGTGACTGTAATGACAAGGAATGCTTTTTGCCACCTTGACTCAGAAGACTGGCTATAGGAGTTAGCTGAACTACAGTTCTGTGCACTGACAAGACTTAAATTATAAATCTTGATCCCTGCTTCATATGTCGTCATGGACTGCTTTGATGCTCACTCTAGTTACTGTAGATCAGGGGTCCCCAACTCCCTTGGTCCGTGGACCGGCACCGGCAACATGCCAGCAACCGGGCTGCGCAAACAAGCCAAGCCCCATCTTCAGGATGCATGCAGCAACAAAACCAGGCCCCCTCAAGTCCATGGAAAAACTTTTTCTCCACAGAACCAGTCCCTAGTGCCCAAAAGATTTGAGAGGCGCTACTGTAGATAGTGAAAAATGTAACAATAAAATTCCTATGCTTTTATGTTTGGGCACTGCCAACTAACACTATTGCTGAAAAATATACATTGGATGCTGAACTGCCACCAGGACAGATTTAAGGGCTTTGATGGTACCCTAAGGTCCAAGTGATTGTGATGGGAAACTTTTCTTAAAAAGAACGGCCCAGCCATTATGAATACCTCGGAAATAAAACAAGTACTGATCATTATAATTCAGATACTTGCTGGGGAGAGTTTTTATCTTTCTTAAGCATTTTAGTGTGTTGGCTTATATGGACAATAAGGTATTATCGTTCAGCACTGCAGAGATGTTAGGCATTATCTATCCTTTTAAAAGGAACTAAGAGAGAACAGTTAGCATGTCGTGACAAAATGACACTCACTGTGACCACCTTGTGGCTACCCTCAAAAGCTTCAGTTAAATCTTATTGCACTAGCAGACAAAGTAGGAGCCTGCCATTCAATTCCTAAGGCTTTGGGACAAAAATGCCAGGAAGGAGCAGCAGCAATAGCAACAACAAATCCATCTTCTTTCATCTTAGATGTCAAAGAAATCCATTTTATGTTATCTGTCCATTAATGAGAGCCAATGCTGCTGCTACAACTAACAAGCACCAACTGTAGGAGCTACAACTGTACTCACCAACTTTCAAGAATCAAGTACAACTACAACAGGTATTGGATTTAAGTAAGACTATAAGCAACTATTCTGTGTCCTAAGCATCTTGAGTGCATGTCGATACATTCTAAAGTTGGTGGGCTACAGGCTGTTCAGCTAAAATGTTTGATTGCAAACTAATCTCCAGATTTGACAACTTAGCTTCCATAGAAGAGAGTGATAGTGCTTGGGGGTAAAACTGGCTTTTGAAAATTCTAGTGGCCTAGATGTGTCCTAACTGACTATCCCCATAGTAACCTCTAGCAAAGGATGCCGCACGTGGCACCAGTATGACTAAGATCGGTAATCTAGGTGCCATGTTCTCAGAATTACTAAAAAATGTTATTTGAAAACTCCAATAGATTGAAGTCAGGATACGTGGGAGTGATCAATACATATAGGTCCATCTACCGAATGTAACGGGAATAAAGAGCAGGAAAACAGATCAATTGAAATACAGAAAAAAAAAGATATGCTATGTTTTTGTGAAATTAGCTGAAAAGGAAAGTAGGTAACAGATCAAAATAAAAGTAATCTGATCCTGAATAGCAGAGCTGATGAAAAAACAAGCAAATTGTGGTTGAATGGATTTGATGAGTTTCACAACAAGAGAGAGCTAAGATGTTTATAAAGAACAAACAACAATATGTGACATGGTATTTAGAAGTAAACTAATTTTAGCTATTTCTTTCTCCTTTCTTATGTCTTCAGGTTTCTCGGCTTACTAATTCTGAATTGATTTTTGTGCATGTCACATAACTTTCCCGATTCCCCAAAAAGAAAGACGTTTGGGTATGTAACTGTAAGAAATTGTGCAGATTAATAGGCAGCAAATATGATAAAGGCAATAAAAGTAATCACTTCAAATATTCTAGAGCACCAGCTATGCATCCTTATTGAAATACATAGCTGGAGTGTTATCTCCCCCCACTCCACCTATGTATTTCAATAAGGATGCATAGCACGGCGCTCTAGACCCAAAGCCTCCTATGCAGTTTTAAAAATCCTGATACCCACCAGTATTCTCAGTCTTGGCATCAGCTGCTTTCAAGTTGCTTTCAGGAGCTGCTGCTTCCCTGCTACTAAGGCATTCATCCCCTGGAGATGGGAAGACAAGAAGCTGATTTGTTAGAACAGATAGCTAATGTCCTAATACTGGCTTAAAAATGTTTCCGGCTTCTGAGGACCAACTACTTATTTCTGCATAGAACACATTTCACTTCATAGCTTGCCTCCACCTATGAGCCTGAGGACATTTGGCCAATGCTTCTTTAAAATCAAATGAAATTTTCTTCTGAATTCCAAGCAAATGTATTTAAAACATAAACATTTTGCCCTTCCTTCCCTCCCTCTCTCCCTCCCTCAGAATCCAAATCAAAGCCTGATCCTCAAATCCCACCATTTCTACCTTCTCTAATCCCGCCATTTTTCCTCAGCCTTTCACTTACCTTTGGGCTGAACTGGAGCTGCCTTTCCATCCTCTGGCCCTTTTTGGAGCCTGCTGGAATCCATCTTGGGCTTGGGAGCTCCCTGACCAACAGGAGGATGGGCAGTTCCATCTCCACCCACACCACCAGCAGCCAACAGAGCCTGTCTGCTCAGGTCCAGGAGTGCTTTACCAAAAAATGCTTCCTGTCAAAAGAGGTTGAAAAAAAAAAATGGGGGGGATATGATAAAGGCCCAGATGAATGAATTTTTGGAAATTCCCTCATTCCAGGTGTCTGGGGGCTATTGTTTTAACTCAGAAATCTCCAAACTTGGCAACTTTAAGACTTGTGGACCCACTCCCAGAATTCTCCAGCCAGCATAGCTGGAATTCTGGGAGTTGAAATCCACAAATCTTAAAGTTGCCAAGTTTGGAGACCCCTGCTTTAACTAACAATATATATAGAATCATAGGGCTGGAAGGGACCCTGCAGATCTTCTAGTTTAACTCCCTACCCAGGGCAGGAGTCTTATATCATTCCAGATAAATGAATGTCCAATCTTTTCTTGAAAACCTCCAGCGATGTGGAAGTACCCACAACTCTAGGAGACAGTTAAGAACAATTATTCTACGTTCCGTAGATTAATTATTCTCAGCTGTCAAGAAATTTCTCCTCAGTTCTAGGTAGGATCTCTGCAATGAGTTTGCATCTATTGCTTTGCTGCCCTGCCCTGAGGTGCTTGGCAGAATAAGTCTCCATCTCTCTCCTCATCTCTATGATTGCCCCTCAAGTACCGGAAGACAGCTGTCATGTCACCTCTAAGCCTTCTCTTCATAGGCTAAACATACTTAGCTCTCTTAGCCATAAATCACCAAATCTAGCCTTCAGACCCCTTATAATTGTTGTTGCTCTTCTCTGCCGTCTTTCTAGGGCCTCAGCATCTTTTTTCTATCATGACAACTAGAATTGGGCACAGTATTCGAAGTGTGGCTTCACTAGTGCAGTATAGAGCAATACTATACTAACACTTCACATGATCTTGATTCTATCCCTCTATGGATGGTACCCAAGACTGTGTTGGCTTTTTTGGCAGCTGCAGAAGTGGTGATCCACCAGGAGACCTAGATCCCTTTCCCAGACACTACTGTCAAGTTAGGTACTGCCTATCCTGCACCTGTGGATCTGTTTTTTCCTGCCATCTGCTGAGCTATCCAAGCCCCCACAGATTTCCCTTTTTAAAAAGTCCCTGCAGAGATCTACTTCCTTTACTTGCAACAGCATCATTGTTTCTTCCACCTTGATCCATGAGATCCACGTCCCTTTTCTCTGCCCTTCCTCACAGCTACTAAAACAAGAGCTGGACTCAAAGAAACTTGGTAAATCCTTGCCCAGAGACATTTATTTCTCAGTAAGCTAGCCCTCTCCTGGGCATCTTTTTTTCTCAGGTGCATGGGACTAAAACTCTCATTATTCACAGCTAACCAAGCATTTGGATGACGGAGCACGACACTAAAACACTATTACCTGAAGATAGGCAGGGAACATGTCTTCTAGCTTGCTCTTCTTCCGCCCCCGCCGTTTCTTCTTTTCATCAGCTTCAACCACTCCCTGTTCAGCCAAGGTCTCAGCAGGGTTTTCAGCAGCTGGGTTAGGTTGCACCCCTGATAAAGAGAGAAGACTGAGTGTGCCACGGCCCTGTATGAACCAACCAAGCCTAGGAATGTTAAGGACATTTGCTGACTTTGCTGCAGTAACTTTCGGGCTGAGCAGCAAGTTAGGAAAGGAAAGGAGAGGAGGTGCATAGGCCACTGATGATTATTGCTCCTTAATAATCTTTCTCCCAGCAGCAAATTCTGGGGGAAAGAAACCCCATCCATCAAGACCAAAAGTCACCAATGATAAACATTCAGCCCAACAACATCTGGAGGGCCAAAGATTCCCTACTGCTGCCTTAGATTCCACCATCTATTTTTCTGCTAGCTGTTGACACCTCTCTCTCTCTCTCTCTCTCTCCCTACTTTTCATTCCAAATTTGAGCATGCAGGTCTGTAAGTCAGAATATGCACTGTAATTTAAAGCAAACACTTTAAACTTCAAAAAGAACACTGAATTATATGACTCAGCCAACAAACTGAGGCATGAGGTCCTTGGTGCTCTCTTAAACCTGATTCTTTATACTTGCAAGCGTTTCATTACCCAACTAGGTAACGTTATCAGTCCTAAAAGGCCCTCGCTAGAAAAGACTCCACAATTCAATCCTGAACTACAAATATCCTCTTCTCCTGAATCTGAGGAGTGGCAATCCTCCTTTCTTTAAAAAAGATTATGGCTGTGAAGGGAATTTTTACAGCCTTTCCAGACTTGCACCTTCCAATGACTGGGGACTGGAGGATGCCATGTTGGTGAGTTTGCTCTCGATTAAAAGGAAATCCCTTACACATTTATTCAAACTGTTTGGATGAAGCAAGGGAGAAGGACAACTACAAGTAAGTCGCACTTACCTTCTTCCGGTTGCCCTTCCGTAGTTGTCAGCTCCCGAGAGACTTCGGCCAAGACTACTGAGCCCTTTTTCAAGCGTGTGTGTGATTTCCGCTGTCGCACCATGAAACCTCCAATACCTATCCCATGGCAGAGGAGAAACAAGCTGAGAGCTAGAAAATGGATCGGTGTGTGAAGAATACAGGCTCTTTGGTGCTTGGCCAAGGGGGGAGGACTTACCTGGGCGATAGGGCTTCCTTTTCCGCTTCTTGACTTCCTCAGAATCTTCCAGAAGGCCTTTTCCCGCTTCAACCTCGGCTGCAGCTTCCCTCTCCGGAGTAGGCGGGGCTTCCAATTTGATCTCACACTCCATGTGCTCAACGCTAACTGCAATGGGAGCAAAAACAAAAGCAAACCATTCAAAATCTCCCATTTATATGGAAAGGTATACAATTTGTATAAAAAAATGCAAACCAGGGGTGAGATTCTACCAGTTCGCACCTATTCGCTAGAACGGGTTAACATTCAAAGCAGTTTGGAGAACCGGTTGTTAGAAGAAATTACTGGCCTAATCCTGTAAGGAAGGCAGGAAGGAAACATTCTGGTGTTCCTTACAGAAACTGCCTCTCCGTTAACCCTTATTACATTCTTGGCAGGACTAGACTTCCTGTTACCGGAACGTCTCTGGAGTTTTTTCCCCCTCCTTTGCTGGTACTTTGCTTGAGTGGAGCGAACAAAGTTACAATGGCACTGAAAAAAGTGACATGACCATTTTTCACACTCACGACTGTTGCAGCATCCCCCAGTCTTGAGAGGCCAGACGAGGAGATGCGTGCCTCGATGTGAGTTATATTGAGTTGGCCACGCCCAGCCAAGACCACCAAGCCATGCCCACCCAGTCACATGACCACCAAGCCACGCCCACAGAACCGGTTGTTAAAAATCTGAATCCCACCCCTGCCCAAAACCACATAATTTACATGCAGGTAGTCCTCAGTTAATGACCACTCCGTCAGTGTACATTACGATAGCGCATAAACAAGGGATGGTTACGACTCTTCCACCAAGTTCTGGCCATCCCTGCCCCACCGTTGATATAATCACGATCGGGCTGCTGGGCAACCAGCTTGCAATTATGACGCTGTGGCAACTTATGGTTCAGGATCGCAATTTGCAACCTTCCCTGTCAAGATTCCCTCAAGCAAAGTCAATGGAGAAGCAGGCATGGAAGGTTGCAAGTTGCTTAGGTAAGTCTTCTCGCTCTCCCCCCAGCCCCTCTGTGCTTGTGCCAGATCGCACCAGCCACTTGCACATCCTGGTACAGAATTGTCCTTTAAACCACATGAGGCCTGCTGAATATCAGTCTACAAAATGAAGTTTTACTGTAATGGAGTATGCATATGCACTCAGAGCTAATTGGGGGGGGGGGAGTAGGTATAGAGTTGGGGATCCCAGTTTTCTCTCTACCACAAATCCATTAGGATTAAAACTGTAACTGTAACAGTCCTTAATCAAGAAATCAGATGGTGCTTGGAAACAAATGAACTTATCCTAGAGTTCTAAAATCTCAGAAACACAAGAGTTAGTTGAGGCCATACTGTAGGGCAGGGGTGTCAAATTCAATTTCATTGAGGGCTGCATCAGGGTTCTGTTTGATCTCGGGGGGCCAAATGGGCACGGATGGGGTGGGTGCAGTCAGGGTAGGCGTGGCCAATTCGACGTCCTGCAGCCGTCTGCTAATGAAAACGGAGCCCAGGAGGGCTGGCAGAGGGTCCGCAGGCCAGGCCTTTGCTGTTTATAGGGAAGCCCCGCAGGCCAGATCTAAGCACCCAATGGGCCGGATCCAGCAGGCCTTGAGTTTGACACGCCTGCTTGTAGGCCGTCTAGCCCAAACCCTTGCTCAGGTCAAGAATCCAAATCAAAGCATCCTGGACAAAAGCCTATCCAGCCTCTGCTTGAAATAATAAGCCCCAAGCTCACTGCTCAGAATTAACCACTTGAGGAAAAAAATCTTTCTCCATAGCACAAAAAGAAAAGAAAAACAAGTTTTTCTAGTTTGCAACCATCCAATTGCATTCTAGCTTCTACTGCCTCGCAGAGTCAGATGACTAGACTAACGGAGTCTGATTTCAAGAATTCAAGTATGAAGCTGCTGCACGTAATCTCGATCGGTATTATGTTACAGAGACAATGGGGCTATTCTCTTACTTTCCCAAAGAACCAGTAGGACAAACACAAACCTTCAGCTTTGAGGATCTCATCCGCCTCCACATCCCCGTCCTTTTTTTCATCTGCACCCAGAGAGCCAATGCAATCCAGTCCACCTTCACCATTAAGAATGCCTGGCCGTGGCATCATTGGTGTCATCGGTGTGGTTTTGCGCGGTCGACGCTTATGCAATGGCGACAAAGACAAGTTCCGTAGCACCGCCATGCCTGTCTCCGTTAACCAAACACCTTCAAAGCGAAAATATTGGGGCTCTGCACGGACAGGATAAAAGAAAAGCTTGCTTGTACCTACCTGACTGCAAAGTAGATACATGCAATTTAAGGTATTTTAAATTGAAGCAATTTACCTGGTTCCTTGATCTTCACTGGGATAATTTCTGGAGGGGGAACTGGAACTTGGAAGAAAGCAAAAGGTAAATCATTGCTGGGGGCAGTTAAGTCAATTTATTAATACGATTTGTGTCTCTCGGGAGCAGGGGTGGGGAACTATGGCTCTTTTATGCTTGTGGACTTCAACTCCCAGAATTCCTCAACCAGCTATGCATTCTGGGAGTTGAAGTCCACAAGGCCCATAAAGGAGTCATAGATCACCTCTATCCTAGATAAATGTAATAAACTCAGACATCCCATTTTAAATATTTTGAGAGCAAACCTCATACCCAGCCTCTCCCCTGTTCTGCTCCCACACACTATTCTCTATCAGTAACTCCCAACCACATTCTATTCATTTCCAACTACAGCAGCTTCAGTGTTGCAGCTTCAGAACTATTATACCTGTATTTTATTTCAATGCATGCCCTGCAAACGGTCTCCCCAAATAATATTGCTGAAGCCATCATGTAGCCATGATCTGCTTTTCTCCCTCCTGCGCTCCAATCTCTTCAAGCCAGTTATCTAGAGCAGGGATCTTCAACCTTGGCAACTTAAAGTTGCCAAGGTTGGAGACCCCTGATCTAGAGGACATCAGTAGTCCTTACTCTTGCATCTGAAACATCTGGCTTAAAAAAGACTTTGCAGAAGTGACAGTAGCTGGTGATCACCTAGATGGGGTTACACTGCACATGAAATAGATCCATTCTGCCAACTCTAAGAAGCAAAGCCTCTTTCTTAGCATGGCTCCAGGTTTGAGAGAACTTTAATAAACCATCCTCTCAAAATGGTCCATGGTGGGCTTAGCTGGTGGTGATGCTGACAGCTATTGAGCACATCGGGCAGCTGCTTCTAGCAGCAACATCCTTAATTTCTTGCAAATATTTCAAAAATATGTATTTATATTATAGGAACCATTCCTGGATTCAGCCTCCAGGCAGTCTTCAAAGTACAACAATAACAACAAAAAACACAGCCAAGGCAAGGATCTGTATATGTTTGCCAGAATGCCAGTACACAAGCATCTTCAAAAGGATGTTACAGAGATCTCATCGCCCAGTCCTCTGTCTGACAGATGCTGCCTGCCCTTTAGAAAAAAGGAAGGATCAAAAGGTTCACACCCGTTGCAGTACTCACCAACAGGCTTGACTACATATGGCTGGCATGAAGTGCAATCAAACCCCTCGTCTGCAGCCTGTTCTACTTCTTCTTCACTGAAAAGGTTGTCACATACAGCATGCATCCACCTGAGAAAGACAGTTAGAGAGCAGTAGCACCTGCACTCCTGTTTTTGTGGATGCTGCTGATGTTAAATGCCAAGTGTAGGTGCTGCTCTTGCCTTCAATTTTGTCCTTCTATAGGAGTTAGACTGTTCCTGCAATTATCTTTTTGAAAGTACAAAGTGAAAAGGAAAAGGCAAAGGGAAGCACACATATGCACTTCAAGTACCCTAGTACATTTTAAAAGAAAGCTAAAACATTTGAACCATTGCTGCCAGTCCACACACTGTCACTCACATCTTTCATTATTCAGGTTAGTTCTCGCTCTGTTCTCCGAGAAGAATACTAAGTCCTCAAAGGACAAACCTGTGAAGGTAATATTCTGCACCTTTCTCAGGATGACCTTGACCACTGCCAGACAGGGGAAAACTACAAAGGGATTAGAATTAATCCAGAATTAGGGGCCATGTCAGGACACATCATAGCATGAAATAAACCCTAGTATTAGAAGTTGTTCTCAAGAGAAGAGAGGCAGCCAGGGAGAACCGAACCATTAAATGTGATGAATTTTGATCAAATGACCATGGGACCCTGTAATGGCCGTAACTTTGGGGAACCAGTCATAGTTAGCATATTAGTGAAGAACTATAGATCAGTCTTCCCTTTATTGGAAATTCTCCTGGTGTGGTGGATTTCAGCTCCTATTATCCCTTAAGCCAGGATGGAACTCCAATATATCTTATCTATTGGATAACAGCACTTAGACTTATATACCTCTTCACAGTGCTTTTACAGCCCTCTCTAAGCGGCTTCACAGAGTCAGCATGTTGCCCCCAACAATCTGGGTCCTCATTTTACCAACCTCGGAAGGGTGGAAGGCTGAGTTAACTTTGAGCCTGTCAGGATCGAACTGCAGTACTGCATTCTAACCACTGCACCAACATGGCTCTTATATAAACCTTGCTCACATAAATGCCATATATTGAATTTTCTAGAGGATATTTCCCTTCCTTCTCATTTTCATGGCTTCAATACACCCTCTCATTGTGTCACTCGCCAATGTAATAATGCCAGCAAGAATTTGTAATGAAAAATGAAAAAGAAATAAAGAAAATTCTAGGCTACATTAGCATCCTTGAACTTTACCCTTTTGCAAGTTGAAATGTCCATGAGTATAGCAATAAACAAACTACTCTAAAAAGATGTTTCAGGAAACAAAACAGGTGCTGGGATCCAAAAGTATTTCCATTAATTTAATACCACAATAAAATGGTAATACCAGGTGGGTCAAAGGATTGGGGCTTACCGTTCACAATGCTGACACTGGATTAGGAGGTCATCCTCAACGTACTTCACGTGGCAGATGGGACAAGTGACAAGACTGGCACAAGGGGCACAGTGTGTGTAATTGCTCTGCCATTCACAGTGGAAGCCAGGTGAAACTGCTCCACACTGCACACAGCACACACACCTGATAAGAGAGAGATGGGCAAATGATTACTACTGCCTGTAAGATTCAACTTATTTCCCTCCTCATCTCTAAGAACAGAAAGCCAGAAATACTTTAAAGTGACAAAAAGAACTCAGGCATTTTTTCTTCTACATTCAGCATTCTATAGGTGCATGTCTTCCAATTCTATTGGATGGGAATTGCCATAATGTCCAGTCAGTACATTTCGTAATTGTGAGAGTGGGGATGTATAAGAGTTGTAATTGCAGAATATCTGGAGGGCATTACAATGTGGAAATCTGATTTTTTCATTATACTTTGCCACTACAAATTGTGCAACTATGTAAGTATATCAGAATAGTTTTTTTAAAAAAAGAATGGCTCTAATAAATAAATAATGCATTCAGGCAATATCCTGTTTTTAGAATATTGGAGACATGTTATTGGAATACATATAATAGTATTTTATTATGCAATTTGAAACATCTGATTTTATGTATAGCTGAAAAAGTACTTAACCAGGAGTTAGGTACATTTTCAGTTAACCTAACCAGAATTCCTCAAAAGATTCTTACTGAGAATTCAGTGTATCATCCAAATGCAAGTGCAAAAATTGGGAGAAAAACAGGTTTCATTATGATACTTAATTTCTACTTTATTTGCAGCAGATGAATTTGCATATCATGTTAATGAAATATTATTAAAGCATGATTCATTAAATAATCTGAAGCATTGTTCTTACATATGCTAAGCTGCAACACATGGATTGTGCTAAGCCAACAACCCAAACAAATCCTATGATGGGCTAACATACAGTGTGATCTGCCCTTCAGAGCACCCTAGAGAAGTTTTGATCTGTCTCTCACCATTTACATTTCCAGCCGCCCTTGGGCACAGTGTTGAGAGGTGGATCCAGGCAATATGTGTGGTAGCTGATGTCACAATCATCGCAGAGCAGAAGGCGGGAGGGATCAGATGCTTTGCCACACACCTCGCACACAATGCATTCCACACAACGCCAACCCTTGAGCAACATCACCTTTGTAATCTTAATACAGAAAGAGAGGCAGACATGGAGAAAGGGAGGCCTACGCAGAGTCAAAAGATTGGTGGGTTCTTGTGAGAGAGGTTATTGAGAACATGCAGTGCTGCTTTACTGGGACCCAAGGTATATGGATTGCACTCCTTTGTGCCAGTGGCTCTCAGCCTTGCCTGCTAATTGTAGGACAAATGATCTATCATTTGTGAGTGTGGATGAGGGAAAGGGCAATACAATAACAACGGGATGGGAAGTTTGGGACTCACCGCTTGTAAATTTGTTGTGTGACTATTCTCCCATAGGCTTTACTACACTATAGATAAGCATAGATAAGCTCTTGAAGCTTGCTAACTGTGCAAGACAATAGCAAACAGGGCAAAAAAAAATCACTTTGTTTATGTTTATTTATAAATTTAATTTGCCACCCATATTACCACAGGGTAACTCAGGATAATTTTATCCTATAGAAATGGATTTTTTTTTTTAAAAAAAAAAGTTATTTCCTTATCAATTCCAATGACACAGTAGATCAGGGGTCGCCAACCTTTTGGACTTCAAGGACCACCAAACTCCTAATTTTAAATCCCGGGGACCATTAACTAGTTCTGTGGGCATGGCCTAATTTGTGGGTGTGGCTTGGTGGTCATGTGACTGGTTGGGCATGGCTTGTATGTAAATATTATAAATATTTATATAAATATTGATTTTTTTATAAAAAAGAGCAACTTTTACCCAAAATCAGGCAAAGCTATTTGCAATGCTCTCTACATGGGGCTCCCCTTGAAGAGTGTCCGGAGGCTGCAGTTGGTCCAGAATGCGGCTGCGCGGGTGATCTTGGGAGCCCCTCGGAGCTCCCATGTAACACCGCTTCTGCGCGTGCTGCATTGGCTTCCTGTGGCCTTCTGGATCCGATTCAAGATGGTATTGATCATTTTTAAAGCGCTCCATGGCTTGGGACCTGGGTACTTACGGGACCGCCTGCTGCCATCAACAGCCTCCCGCCGCCCAGTGCGCTCCCACAGGGTTGGCCTCCTCGGGGTTCCGCCGCCTGGTCGTTGCCGGTTGGCGGCCCCGAGGGTGCGGGCCTTCTCTGTGGGGGCTCCCTCCCTGTGGAACGATTTGCCCCCGGAGATACGGGCCATTACTGACATTCAGACCTTCCGGCGCGCAGTAAAGACCCTGTTTTTTCAACAGGCCAGCCTGGCCCAGTAACGATTTTTGGGGTTTTTAAAACTAGGTATTTTAATTTTTTTTAATTTTAAATTTGTATTAGTTTTATATTTTAAATGGTATATTCGGCCCCTGATGAAATTGTTTTAATTTGTTTTTAATTGTATATATTGTTTTTGTTTTTAGTTGGCTGTGCACTGCCCCGAGTCCCTTTTTTGGGAGAGGGGGCGGTATAGAAATTTAATAAATAATAATAATAATAAAAGCAGGCAGGCAGATTGAATTGCTCACAGAATCACAGATTCACTTTGAGATCTGTGTTTCTGCCATCGGCTAGCTAAGTCTGCACTGCTTCAGTCCTAAGGAAGGTTCAGCTCTGCTTACAGAGCAGAAGATCTAAAGATTAGCTAGAAAGCAAGAAATCCAACGATTTCCTGCTTTCTAGCTAATCTAAATCTCCCGGCACAGCAGAACACCTGATGGTCGGAAAAAGGAAAAATAGCAACTTAGCAGGCAAGTTTGTCAAGTAAGGAGTGAGCAGGCGGGAAGGGTTCCCGCGGGCCATGTGGGTGGCGCAGCCTTGTGTTCCCGGGCAACCTGGATTAATTGCTTTGGGGGGGGTACTCTGGAGGTAACATTTCTCTGCAGCCCACCAAAATTTTCTCACAGCCCACTAGTGGGCCGCAGCCCACCAGTTGGTGACCACTGCAATAGATTGTTCAAATCCTAGGGGTCTAATGGGACTTCCACAGGCCAGGATAAGTGACAGGTACCCAGAGTTTTCTTTAAAAAAAAAAAGAAATTATCCCCATCCCAATGTGGGATCCTTGGTGCTTTCTCAGCTTGGTGCTGATGATGTTACTTAGTGTGATATTGAAATGAAATGAAAACAACCAAGCTCAGAGGGTCTCAAGGACCCCACAGTTTAATCCTGAGCTACAAATATTATCTTCCATTGGTAATCCAACCCAATCTTTCCTGTACAGTATTAATTCTCTCCAAACACATCAGTCCCCAAACCCATGAGAAACCAAATGATAACTACCACACCTCAAAAGTGGAATCCTATTTTTCAAAACTTCCCTCCTCTGATATCCTCCAGATTGCTGGATTCTCATCCTTGATTTGCTACGTTAGTTATGGAAGAAGGGTACTGTAGTCCACAATATATTTAGATAGACTGGCAAATCTAATTGCATTGCCCAACTAGGGATGTGTTGGGCAGCATCTGAAGCTGTTTTTTAAATTTTGGGGAAGAAGAGCAGTTAAAATCAGGTCTTACCTTGCTGTTTACACAATAAGGATGGTAACACTGAGAACATTGAGAACAAGCCAGGAGATGGCCCTCTGCACCACGGCCAAAACTACCACACACTACACACATGTCCTATCCGGAAAGAAGAAAAAATCAGGATAAGAACAATCAGGTTTCCCTAAGCCTAGGGAAAGCTTCTACATATCTACCCTTACTTTTCTGTTATTCTGCCTACTCTATTGATGGTAAGTAGGTTATTACCACCCCTTCCCATAAACACACTGATAGTTGGCGGTAAAAAGCTGGAGCTGCATAGCAATCTGGCTTTTAACTGATTAAATCACAATTTCCAAGTGTATAACATATCTCAACTGGAAAACTTCTCTGATTTCAGAGTAGTAAATGAAATCTGCCATTTGCCACTAGAATGCAAAAGCTTGTTTCCTAACAAAGCAGATCGCTCCAAAATGGAACACATGTACACGCACACGCAATTATAAAGTGACAAACTGAATATGTCTCAATAACTTTGAAAGCTATCAGAAGTATGCACAATCTTAAGTTTAAAAAGAATGATACTGACTTCAGTTGGGTGCTATGAGTCAGCTACAGGATGTCTAATATGAAACAGACAGAGCCCCATCCTGCAAGGCAGCATCTTTCCCCTTTAAAGCAGGGAGAATGTTCTGGAGCTTTGCATGGTATAAGGCAGGGATGTCAAACTCAAGGTCTTCAGGCTGGATCTGGCCTGCAGGGTGCTTACATCTGGCCTGGAGGGCCGCCCTGGAACCAGCGAAGGACGGACCTTGGTGCCTCTTCGAGCGAAAACAGCCCTCCCGAGCTCCGTTTCCACTGGCAGAGGGTTGCAGGAGGCTGTCGCAGCTGAAAATGGAGCTCATGAGGGCCCATTTTTGCTGGCAGAGTGCTTGGGTCACCACAGGTGCCCCCGACATGAGTGATATTGAGCTGGCCATGCCCACCCTGCCCCGTCCAACCGAGGTCAAACACAACCCTGATGCGGCCTTCAATGAACTCAAGTTTGACACCCCTGGTATAAGGTTTACATTTTTTAAAAATGCACTTCTTTGAGCCCTCTTATGCATCCAAACGAAAGACATCAATCACACAAACGAAAGACATCAATCTGGGTAGATCTTTCCTTCCACTGATGTAATTAACGCAATTGAAAACTAACTGAAGTTAGCCGACCTACCTGCATTAGCACAAACTTGTCTGTGTTGGAGAAGAGCACCACTGTATTTTGCATTGTGTCGTCATCGTCATCTTCCTCCTCTTTGCTTGGGGAGCTGTCAATATCGGCCAGCTTGTAGAAGAGAGCGCAGAAGGACAAAGTAAGGGTTGAAAGGCATTTAGAACAGGCGTGCAAAAAGTGTGGCCTGCATCCCTTTTCCAGAACAGGAGGGGGGCAATTTTTTTCAGGGTTTTTTCTTTTGCCCTTAATGGACCTGATCAAGATGGGGTTTGAGGTACCTATTTTACGCCTTAAGATTCTCGTAAGACATTGCTCCCAAAATGGATTGCATTTCGGGAATGTGGCACTAGGCATGATGGACAGAACCTGCTGTGGCCTTCAGCTGACAGCACTGTTGGGACTCCTCCCCAAGATGGCTGCTGAAGAGCGAGAGGCTTTCTTTCTCTTATTCACATTCTGTTGTGTTTGCTGCCAGAGCTGGTCCTTTGGCAATCTTGGCCCCCTGGATTTGAATGGGGGCACTTAGGAATGACCCAAGACCTAGGAAGAACTTATGTGCTGCTACTTTAGTAAGCATTCCTAGCTGAGGGCACATGGACAGATAGCTTCAGCCTGCTCACGACACACCAGAGTCCTGTCCATACTACAGAAGAGGAGGCCGACCAACTCCTCAAACTATCTGTTTTCTTCTCTCTCAATAACATTGCAAGATGCCTCGGTAGCATGTCCCTGTTCCAAAACCTACCCTTGAAAGAGCACAAGAGGAAGGCAATTTCAGCAAGTAGACCTTCTCCATCTCCTTACAACGCACTGCCCCAAAAGGGGAGAAATCCTATCGTAGCTAGAAGACAACCATCCAACTGAGGAGGAATCCCCTAGAAAACCCATTTAAAATAAGGAAGGGAGACAAGAAAACTCAGACCACTGGCTCCAGCAGGAAGGACTACAGCATCAGTCAACTGTAGGCAGACAGATAATGCTTTGCTGCCTGCCTCTCCATCTGAGCCACACAAAGAATTAAAATGGAGGCCCTTACAACTTGTCTTTGACTTACAACCTTTCATTTCCTGACTGTTAGAAGACACAGCGGCACTGAAAAAGGTGACTTTAGGCCCATTTTTCACACTTGCAACCATTGCAGCCTCCCCATGGTCACATGACCAAAATTTTGGGATGCTTGGCAACTGGTTCAATATTTATGAGGGCTGCAGTGTCCCGATCACCTTTTGCGAACTTCTGACAAGTGAAACCAATGGGGGGGAAGCCAGATTTACTTACCAACTGTGTTACTAACTGAACACTGAAGTGATTCACTTAACAACCGTGGCAAGAAAAGTCATAAAATGGGGCAAGCCTCACTTCACAACTGTCTCATGTTCTGTTGCTTTCTAGCAACAGGAAACTTGGACTCAAATTTTGGTTGTACTTGCTCTCTATGTTAGCTAACCTCCCACTTCTGGGAACCGTAAGGTCTCTTAGACTGGATCCCACTCAACCCATCCGATCCCAATCCCGAATATTATCCTGCCTTCTAAAAGCTGCCCCTACCGCCAGTGTCTCGATGGAAGAAGTGGTGGATTTCAAACGTGATCGGCCCCGCCCTCGGCCCGTGTGAGACCCTCCCCGAGGCCGTCTCCTCCCAGGAAAACTGCTGCTGCGACCCTATGACCAAAAGAAAAAAAGGGAGGGAGAATAATGGCTGGAGATATAGGGGAGTTATAGACATCCTCTATTTCACCACCCTTCCTCCAGGACTCCCCCTACATGCAGGTGGGGAGGGGGGATTTCAATAGTGTATGAAGGAGACAGCAAACAACATTCAAAATTAGCTGGCCGAAGGCATCCAGTTACCTGCTTGACACGAGAGCGGGCTGGGGAGCTACGCCGTCGTCCCTTCTCACATTCGCCTTTGACATCAAATAGCAGAGAGTCCTCCATTTCCCCCAGAGGCAAAGAGGCTCCATCCTCCCTCTGCAGACTGACGTCTGTGGAGGTTAAGCCACCCATCTCTAGGGAAAGCGAGCCTCCGCCTTCGTGATACGGGGAGGCGAAGGGGAGCTCTGAGCCTGGGAAACTGCTGGCGCTGGCATCCCCCTGACTCAAGTTTGAAATCTCGTTCACAATATCCGACTTCACCAAGTGGTGAGGCCTTGGGGATGGGGATGCTGGGCCTAGTTCCTCCTCTCCGACAGCCCCTCCTTCAAGTGGGATGGCAGATCCATAGGCTTCCATTGGAAGGGACGTTCTGTCCAGCAATTCCACCTCTACGGGAGAAGGAGAGCTCTTGGATTCATTGGCAAAGCTGAGGTGAATCTCACTGGGTTCTGGTTCAACGGTGACATGCCCTTCATCTAATGGCTCCTCTTCACTCAGCTGCGGGGAGAATCTCTGTTCGCGTTCTATCTTGGGCTCTGCTGTCGCCTCTACCTCTTCCTCTACCTCTTCCTCCTCCTCTTCCTCCACTTCCTCCTCCTCTTGGTTCGGCTGGATTCTATTCCTGTCAGGGCTGGCAAGGCCCGAGGCTTCCACCTCTGTGTCCATGGGCTCTTCGCTGGGCTCGCCTTCTGCTTCAACAGTTTCTGAAGAGCCGCCTTGGAGCACACCAAGCGGAGGAGGACTCCTCGGAGAGGACTCTGCTTCCTGGGCCAAGAGCGCAGATGGAAGGTGACTTTCTGGGGGTTCTGGCTCTGCGGGCAGCAATTCAAAGGCGGGATGCTCTTTGGCACCAAGCGGGGGATCCTCCGGGTGAGCAGAAAACACTGGATCTGAGGGATGTTTATAGGAAGAAAGATGAGAGGAAGATAAGGAACCCCGAGGAGAAAGGAGCCAAACTCACACATGGAAGAAATATAATTTATTTAGAAGATTTTACATGCCCGCCCAGAGTCACTCTCAGCTTACAAACAATTAAAAAACCCAATATACCAACAATAAAAACAATAACCCCCACTCCCCTGGCAACAACAACTATCGATCAGATAAGCCATCTGATGGGCTCCATCCCATTCTGGGTTCCCCAGGCCCGTAGTAGAACCAGATCTTCAGGGCCCCCTGAGAAAGAATGTCAAATTGGGGGATATGTTGGGGCCTTGGTGGTGCAGGCTGTTAATCATCTAGCACTTAGCTCAATTGCCTGCAATTAGTGTAGACTCGAATCCCACCAGGCTCAAGGTTGACTCAGCCTTCCATCTTCTCGGGGTAGGTAAAATGAGGAACCCAAGATTGTTGGGGGCAATAAGCTGACTTTGTAAAAAATGCCGCTTGGGGGGGCCAAAAGCCCTAGTAATAAGCAGGCATATACAATGGAATGAAGGCTATTGCCGAGCACTTAGCATGGTGCTCCATAGACTGTAAGCCGCCCTGAGTCTCCGGAGAAGGACGGCATATAAATGCAAATAAAATAAAAATAAAAAATAAATGTTCCAAAGGGAGGGAACCACTATGGAGAAGGCTCTTCTTCTGGGTCCCGCCAGATGTACCTCCTTAGGAGACGAGACCTACAACATTCCTTGCCTTCTGGTTCTATCAGGTCAGGTAGACGGGACTAGGAAAAGATGGGTCTTTCAAGTAACCTGGTTTCAAGCCATGTAGCTTTAAAGGTGACAACCAGCACTTTGAATCCCACTAACAGAATCAAAAGAAGGAACTAAATCTGTCCTCACCATCTCTAAAATACTGGACTGCAGGGCAGGCTTTTCGTGTTCTAAAATTTAGAGCTATATCTAAGATAAGCAACTCACCTGGTGGTACTGGGGGAGGGGGTGGTGGGGAAGGGGCTTTTTCAGGCTCTAATGCTGTTTCCACTTCCATTTGCTCCTGCCCTATAGCGGCCTCCAACTCCTCACTGCACAGTTCTAAAGATCTGTCTGCATCTGGAACAGAAACACGCACTTTGTTTAAAAGAATCTGCACACAGATCAAATCTAACTCCCTGTCCAGCTCTTCACAAAACTGCACTTCAAGGTTTCTTCTGACCTACAACTCCTGGGTAAATGAATGCAGGGTAATGCAGCAAAGGAGTTGTTCCATGATTTCTGAGCCTATTCATGCAACAGTTTGGGGCCTAAAGCCACCAAGGCCACAAACAAAAACTATTTTCCAAGTAAGATTTGTATTGGATCTCATGTATAAGTCTGGCACATGTCGTTTATTTCAGCCTAGCCAACTGCTGTAAAAAGCATGAACATACGATGGCTCTTCTCAGATTCAATATAGCCTACTTCCAAAAGTAGAAAGGTGGTGACTCACCAAGGGGCTGCTGGCCAGTCTCCAGTGGCACTGGTTCTTCTTGCTGCATGCTTACAGGGCTGACGTGACCTTCTAGTTGTCCCTGACTGGCCACATCAACTTCTTCTGGGGGTTGAGGGGAAATCACCTCGTCGATTGCGGGGATGCTGCTTGCTGGGGGAATATGCCTAAGGTGTTCAAAAGGAAGCATTTGAAATGAATTGTTTGAGGCTAGAAGTTGCATTCACTGGAGATTTCTTTATAAATATCCCTTATAATAATTCTATGAAGCATGCCTTTATAATTACTTCTGTCTTATAGCTTGAGAGGGATGGAGAGTAATAGCCCAAGGCTACTTTGTGAATATTATGGTAGACATAATGACTGTTTATAACGCAGCCTTGTAAGCTATTGCCAAATTTTCTCTCAACAGTCACTCAACAGTTTGCCATCATCTCATCAGTGTCAATTTTTAACAACCACATATAGACTTTTTCCAGCTTGATCTATCCCAAACCAGAGCCTTCAATTCTTCCTGGTGCACCCCAGTCCAGCCATCATCACTGTAATGGAGTACATCCACTTTGCTATTAGTTGCCATCTTCTTCCCTTTTGTTCCATCTTTTCAGCATTATGTACTTCTCAAGGGAGTTGCCTAATGTGTCCAAAGTTTGATCTCAACAGTTGCATTTGGAGGTCAAGGAAAGCAGAGATTTAGTCTCTCCCCATTCGTATTACCATATTATTTATTGGACGGCATTGGTGATTTGCTCTAACTCTAATATCCAACAAATCTATGTCAATATGAATGGGGGAAACTGAATTTCTGTTCTCCTTGATCTAGTAAAATCTAATGTTTCATCTAAAAGAGTGAAATGTTCCATTCTCTTGAAAGCCCTCCAGTCTAAAGCGTCTGAAAACCTGAACTCTATCATCAGTGTCTTTTGTACTCATAAAGCATAAGAAATTCAGTTACAATATGGGAGCTCCTACATAACCCATGGAAGAAGAGCTTGTAAGAGCCTTAAGTTTCCACCAGGGGGAGATACTCTCTCAATTTTAATAGTAATCAAGATGAAAAACCAAACTTATAAACTGAAAACATGTCAAAACATAACTTCTGCCAGAAGCATCTGGATGCCAAACTCCATATGGACCAAAGGAACCATTATCAGAAGGTTCAGTGTTCCATCACTGCTTACACAGAAGGATAAAAGATATCCCTTTGCAGGATGTTCAAATAGCAGACACCTAATCAACCTTGGCAGAATTGAAGTGCATCTCTCTCAGCTGTACAAATAATAGCAATTCTCTCCAGATCAGTTAAGCATAGGTAATATCTAATGAAATATTTGTGGACAAATATACAAGGAATCACATGCCATGTTGTCTTTTTATAGGTAGTTGAACCCACAACATCAGCTGCAAACCCAAAACGATTGACCGTGAATATTAAACTGTATGATGCAACAGTGAACATAGATCTAAACATGTAATGTATCAAAGACCAAAGTGGGTATATTTGACAGGGAAAAGAGAGTGAATGATTACAAGTTAAAAATACAATATGAAAAGCAAAAACAGATAGAACGTTTCTTAAAGATGTAAGATACCTTATGATGTGTAAATATCACTAGAACATAGTGGAAATCATTTGGTATGTTGTGAAGAATGAATGTTTGTCAAAAGAACTAAAAATGGTTGTGTATAAAAGTGTGTGCCTGCTTCCTCTCTTATATACAGTGAGGAAAACATAAAAGTATGTTGAATGTTCAGTAGTAGGAATGAAGTGGGTGGTAAAACAGGGCAAGAGATAAGGTCAAGAATAAGGTGGTTGAGAGAATACAGATTAAATACAAAAATCAAATTAAGATACAGGTAGTCCTCAACTTACAACAGTTCATTTAATGCCCATTCGAAGTTACAATGACACTGGAAAAAAGTGAAGCATGACCATTTTTCACGCTTATGACTATTGCAGCATCCCCATGGTCACGTGATTTACATTTGGATGCTTGACGGTTGTAGTATCCCAAGGTCATGTGATCTCCTTTTGCGACCTTCTGACAAAGTCAATGGGGAAACCAGATTCACTTAACTGTGTTACTAATTTAAGAACTGCAGTGATTCAGTTAACAAATGCGGCGAGAAAAGTCGTGAAATAGGACAACATTCGGTTAACAAATCTCTCATTTAACAACATAAATTTTGGGCTCAATGGTAGTTGTAAAGTTGGATGACTACCTGTAGTTTTGTCTCATATACAAAGAATGAAAGTATACCAAACTGCAAAGCCAATACATGAAGGAAGAGTGAACGGTTGAGTAGGCGGCTTGGACAGAATTGATGTTGAAAAATTTGAAAAGTCTTAAGAGATGAAACAATCACATATGACATGATGCATGAATGGGGTGAATGTAAGGACAGGTGGCCCTGTAACTTATTATAGGAGGTTTCGAATTTCAGTGCAATATCCTGCCATCGCCTTCTCACCACCAGAAAACAAGGTAAGCCATCACTGCAGACAACTCATTTAACTGAAGCCAAAGAGATGGAGGGATTAGTTCAGCTGAAGGAACTCACTCCGGACTGTGTTGCGCAGCCTCTGTACTGTTAGCTTTGTTGCAGCGCTGCTCACGACATCCTTCACACAGAGAGTAGTTCTCGTACCACTGAATGCTGGACTCCAATGAAGATGGGCGGAAGCCGCAGTCAGAACAAACACGGCAGCTCTGGGAAAAAAGGGAGAAATACAGGCATTCCAAATGGGAAAAGAGCATGGGGGGAGGGGCTTTCACAGACAGCCTGATTCCATTGGATTTTCCTAAAAGTATAACTAATAAACTAGGACAGGGTAAGGTGTATTTTGATTGTGCAAGTAAATAGACCTCGCTGAAGCACCCCCCAAAAAATGTAGGCCTAGGGTGTGAGTGTGGAGTTTGGTGCTGAAGCATCAAAAAATAAATGTAGGATGTGTGTGAGTGTATTTCTTTCATTTGGGCAATCAATTCCATTTGGCTGGATGGGAAAGACTAGCCATAGTACATGGGACTTTTTCTTATATAAGCATTGTAGAATTTGTGTAAATTGATCCATGGTTAAGTGATATACAGTAGGTTGGGAATTCTAATCTAAAATACTTTAGGTATGCTTATGTGAGGAAACAATTTCCCTAGCCTAATCACGATGAAATGGGCTCCCCCACCACAAGCAGGTATTAATTTATCTAAATGTTTTCAATCTACATAATGCAGTAAAAAAATTGAGGTTTGCCAAATTTCAAGATCCCAACCATGTAAAGAATTGTAAAGAGTCTCACTCTTTGAAAACCGATATGCTTTTGAAATGTTTTCTAGAATGCCTCTGCCACAGTAAAAGGACAGGAACTTAAATGTTATATAACATTTTTCAACTCTTCAACAGGAAAATCAATTCTGCTCAACCTGAAGGTAAGAACTCTTAAAGTAAGGAATCACAGCCAAACATGTTATACTGCCTTATGTTAAGAAATGATTTGGATTCTGGACAATCTTTTAAACCCAAACCAGGTTGGTCACTGGAATTTTTTAGACCACTGAAAATTGTAACATTCACAGCTTGTTTTTATGAAAAGAGAATTTCTGAATGTTTACAGATGGCTCTCTTAGCCACTGTAGTAGTATTACTTAAAATCCTGGTGAAACAGACCTATACAACATCCCTTCAGTGTTTTCCTTTATATAAATTATCAATCAGTTAATTAATCAATGAATTTATATGCACCATGTCACCATCTCACCAAACTACCCAAATATAATCCATTAAAGCTCCAGCCTTGCATTTGCATCTCTCATACCCTTGCAAACATGCCATGAAAAAGAAACTAGAAGGATTTGTTTTACACTTTAAACTAAGCAGAGTTTATCATTGTAATAACCCCAGTTAATTTTAACAATAGGGCATTGTACAAGCCAGGACTGTAATCCATTTTGTTCCTGGCTTCTTTGAATAATTTTTAACCAATATTAAGTAATACCTTCTCTTTCTGAATGGAATCATGAGCTTTAGTTACTTAAAACTTGGAAAACAAATGCTACAATCACCTTTTGCAGCCATGTCAGAAAGGAGGCAGGAAGGAAATGATGGCTTGTTTACACTGAACTATTGTTTAATGTCATATCCAGAACAGGTTCATGACTATAGACATGACAGGAGCTTAAGGATTGTAATTTACATGGAGTGTATTTAGTTAAGGGAGAAATTCATAGCAGTGTAAGAACATGGTTTCTAATCCTTAAGCCAGCAAACACACTGATACATTATGGGATTCCCTCCAGATAGCCGCTGGACAGAAAAAAATGAGAAGCATTGCCACCGATCTCATCAAACAGATAATCCTTGACTTACAACAGTTCATTTAGTGACCGTTCAAAGTTATAACGGCACTGAAAAAAGTAACTTATGATTTTTTTTCACTTATGATCACTGCAGCATCCGCATGGTCACAGGATCAAAGGTGGGGTGCTTGGCAGTGGATTCCTATTTATGAACGGTTGCAGTGTCCCAGGGTCATGTGATCATCTTGTGACTTCTGACCAGCAAAGTCAATGGGAAAGCCAGCTTCACTTCACAAACATGTTATAAACTAAAACTGCAATGATTCACTTAACAACTGGGGCAAGAAAGTTTGTAAATTGGGACAAAACTCCCTTAACAAATGCCTCACTTAGCAACATAAATTTTGGGCTCAATTGTGGTCATACGCCGAGGATTACCTGTACTTGTCCTGAACAAAATCAGCAAATATGCACATTTCTTTGTCTGACTGGCTGAGGCTGGGAGATTCAAAATTGAGGAGAGAAATAATCAAGACGTGGTCCCCTCGTTTTTTGCTTAACTGCTCAAAGAGACATGGCTTACTTTGCACTTCCAGAAGTCTGTTGGGAGGCTCTCAATAGCAGGTTTCAAGCAGTAGGTGTGGTAGCATTTTTCACAGGCTTCGCACACTAGCATCTTGCTGTCCTCGCCAGACAGCCTGAAAGGAAGAGACATCATACATCCCTGTCAAATCAATGAGTCCTCTTCCTCAGTCTTTCCTGAGGTACTCAGCCTGTGCCGAGGGCCTTCACACGCACCTGCAGGTTTGGCAAACCTTGCATTCATGACACTGCCAGCCTGAGCGTTTCCGCGGCGTTACCGTGATCTCCAAGCAGGTGCCATGATAGTGCAAGCCACAGCTAGTGCAGAAGAGCAGATCGCGAAGTTCCCCTGGAGCATCGCACACCATGCAGCGTGAATCCTCTGCAGAAAGAAAAAAAGTAGGACTGAAAACCACTGGAAAAAAAAAAAAAGATACTGGGGTCAATTCCTCTGCTGTTAATCCTAACCCTCTCTTTACAGCTAAACCCAGAAACATCCCATTCACTCCGGACTTCTCTTGTTCTAATCCATTCAAGTAACTTCCATTTGGCGCAAGACAATTCAATGGGTAGACCCTGTCACAATCCCAGGAGGAAACCATGGCTAACCGCTCACAAGAGCAACTGCTCTTGGCACAATCTTGCAAAGACTTACCCATCTGTACAGCCTGATCGAGATGCTCTGGACACAGAAGTTTCAAACTCTTCATGGATTGGAAGCAGCCACTAGCCGCGGCACAGGGGAAGTGATAGTGGCGCTGGCACCCTTCTGCGTGGCATGGAATAGTAGCACCTTGCCTTTTACAGTGTTCACATTTCTGAAAAGAGCAAGGTAAGATTATAGCTAGCAGGACAAAAGCACTATTCCTGCACAGAAAAGTAGCTGCATCAAGCCAGAAATGTGTCACGTATCCAGTGATGAAATAATTGGGGCCAGGCAATTGTGTTTACGGAAGAATGAGGTATAAACATAATTTAGAATAATATATTATAATTTCACTTTGGCCATGGCTTATAAAATGTGAACTCACAACACTCTGGGGGAAGACTGGGGATGGGAACACAGTACCAATATTCGCACTGGCGTTTATTAATTGAATACAAACAAGAAACACACAAACAAACAAAAAATGACGTTTTAAAAAAAGATGGGTCAAAACACCCAAAATATATAGGGCATATATCTACAAGTATGCATGCTACATACGCATTTTAATGAATGATAACCATATTCCATTATTATCATACATAGCTAATTTACATTGGCAAAGGTTCATTCATAAGTTACTAATGACATTAACTCAGCAGACCATAGTGAAGTTTCCAACGCAGAATAAATAGTGCATGGAGAATCCACTTTATTTGCCCAGATGTCAATTTCCACACAATAGTAATATGAATATCTGAAAATTAAATCTTGCCTCAAAGATGAATTACCTGTAACAACTTCCACCCAAAATTGAACAATTATAGGATATTGCATATATATATTTGAATTAAACAACATATCTAACATATTTAAGAGGAGATTGGATAACCATTTGTCTGAAGTGATGTAGGGTTTCCTGCCTAAGCAGGGGGTTGGACTAGAAGACCTCCAAAGTCCCTTCCAACTCTGTTATTCCATTCTGTTATATCTCTCTACATTTCCAACGTAATGATTTATGTAGCTTTTTCTATATAAACACTGGAGTCCTGTGAAATCTAATAAATTTCAAGTATTATTGTTGGTTGAAGAAATATAATCCAAGATCTTTTTGGATAATGGTATTAACATTGTTTGCTGTTAACATGGAAAGGAATGTCAATTCTTTTTTCTAAATTGGTTCACTACGAAAGAATTTTATAAAGAATAATTGTATGAGAATTATGTCTTAGATGTAATAACTGTTTGTAGTAGAATGGGTATTTACAAGGCCAAAAATTCTGCAGGTCAAACAGAGATATGAACAGATGTTGTAATTATTGCCACTGAATCGTATTGGGCAGATAATATTTGTCCTTTGAATTGGATCATGATAATTCAAATCATCATTTTCATCTAATTAACATAAAATGTTAGCCACAATCCAAATTTTCTGCATGGTTGGGAGATTTAAAAAAATAATAATTTCAAGATCTCACTTATTCAGTCCTAACCTAGTAAAAGCAGCCAAAGGTCATTTTCTATAAATAAAATACCAGAATCTTCAAACTGATATAATAATAAGAGAATATTTTATTCTATTATATTTACATCTCAGAGCATTCCAATTAACTAAGGGTAAAATATATGAATATTCTAGAGGGACCCAAGGAGAATTTCCACCAGGGGGAGCCATCTAAAATTTGAGGTTAGCTAAGAAAATGCAGAATGATGCAGTTCCAAAATTTGGAAAACCTAACCCCTTCTTTTTAATAAACAACTCTATAATCTATCTATCTATCTATCTATCTATCTATCTATCTATCTATCTATCTATCTATCTATCTATCTATCTATCTATCTATCTATCTATCTATCTATCTATCTATCTATCTATCTATTTATCTATCTATCTATCTATCTATCTAATCTAAAATTAAAACATTCTTCCCTTAAATTTATAACTTTACTTTACTTTTATTTTACTTTATTTAAATTTGTATACCGCCCCCTCTCCCAGAGGGATTCGGGGCTGTGTACAGCCAGATAAAATATACATATAAATACACATACAATAATTAAAATGAGCTAAAAGGATTAACTAGATTGGCCATTATCAAAAGATTAAAAGATTAGGAAATTAAGAAAGCTAAAACCATTTAAAATCAAATTTAAAACCCTACATGTAACTTTAGGCCAGACCGGCTTGATGGAATAAGTGGGTTTTTAGTGCGTGCCGGAAGGTCAATAGATCGGGGATGGTCAATTTTTTAAAAGTATTTTAGAGAGTATAGGAATTCTATGAAAAATGTATAATATTCTAAGAAATACATTCCAAGAGTCTAATCTTGCTCAAAGGATAAAATTTTGATCCTGTCATCTATCAAGATCCAAATATATTTCTTTATATATTTTATTTGTGTATAAAAAAAAAATCACATTGAGTAAGAATTCTGATAGTTTACATAGTTATCTGTTGGTTCAAATAACTGTGTAAGTTATCAAGTTGAAACTAAGTCAATATAGTTATTGGAAAATGAAACTAATAACTGATCGAATTAACAAAGAGATTTTGACTTATTTGCATTAATTCCAACTTGGACCAGTTAACTATGTATTTCCTCAACACATGTTAAATATTAATTTAATGATTATTTAACAAGGCTTGAATTGAGGTTAGTAATACACATATAAATAATAAAACATTACCATACAACATTAATTTATATTCTAAGCAATTATGATTTAAATCATAAATACTATAATGTCTAACAGAGCAACTAAGGTTTAAAACAAATATTTAAAGTTAAACGGAAAGGATGTTCTTGTCTCTTCCTTTTGAACTCAGTGAAAAAAAATCCATTAGATTTCACTCAAGATATAGGAGTAGCAGAATCCATATTAAATTTATAAATTCTTTACATGATCCAAATTTAGCTAGTTGAAATGTTAACTGAAAAATTGCTGTAACTTTTAAGAGATCTTTCTAGCATTGAATGATACAGCTGCAACTCCATCCTATCAAAGTTTTAAAATTATTTAAAACTATGCCATCACATGACATTGCATGAAAATTCACAATACAAGCTGCAAGATTCCAATATGTCTCCTGCATGGCCAATGGTAAGGATATTATCTTTTTTAAAAAAACCCAAAACCCAGGAAAATACCAGATGCCTGACTTTTGATCGGTTAATTAATCTAACAGTACTAAGAAACTACCCAAAGCTGTTAGATCATTTTTTTCTAGGATTCATCAAATCAAACAAACAAAAAAAATATAGACATTCATCCTAATTATTCTGCAAACAATTCCCAGAATCTGGCATTTTCCGATCTTACTTACTTCAAAAGAGAATAACACTCTTTTGATAAAAGCTTGGAAGCATTAAAAAAAATCCAGGAGGTTGTTATTGTAACGAGTTAACTTGCATACATTAAACACAATCTGGTTCCAAGTTCAGTTTCATTCTGGCAAGGGTGAGCATGTAAGGACACAATTTGCTGGGGGCAAGATTGTTTGCAGGAAGAGTTGAAAAGTTAAAAGAACAAGCAGAGTTCTACTTGATTTGTTCACCTGACTCCAATATTGCACTCACTCCTCCTTTAGTAACTATCTCAACCTTAGTGACCATTTGCAAATGCAACGGTAATAAAAAAAAATCATTTTTCCACTAATGTGCATTTATGACAAAATTTTATGTGTCTCACACAATGCACACTAGAGTAAGAAATAACACTGGCAAATCTGTACAACAGACCTTTATCTGAATGAGAGGGTAGCAACCAATGGTCTTCATAGCATCTCTCTGTTGCACATACACTCTGTCTTATGTGTTCACTTTGCAACCATTCTGCCTAATGATCTGGTTTCTGGAATGAAACTAAGTTGCTAAATGAAGGGTGTCAAACTCAATTTCATTGAGGGCTGCAACAGGGTTGTGTTTGACCTGGAGAGTTGGGGGGGGGGAAGCATGGCCAGCTCAACGTCAGTCGTGTCAGGAGTGCCTCTGGTGACCCAAGCGTTCTGCCAGTGAAAACGGAGCTCGGGAGGGACTTTGCTGTTTCCAGGACAGTCCTGCAGTCCAGATCTAAGCGCCCTACGGGCTGGATCCGGCCTTCAGGACTTGAGTTTGACACCCCTATGCTAAATGAAGAATGGGTATATTCCTTTCAAATCTTCATTTTTAGACATCATGGCAAATTCAGATGAATTTAAAGCGGATTTGCATTTGAAGAGAAGGATGTTATATTATGACAAGACAAATTTAATTAAATAGAATGTAGCAACATGTGAGAGGAAAAAAGGAACCCCTTCTGATTTTGATCCCTTCCTTTGCAAAAGCAAAAACCATCTAAAGTCCTGATTCCCAATATATCTATAAGATGTAAAAATTTGGGAGTTTCTAAGAAGAGATTGGACAACCATTTGTCTGAAATAGTATATGGCTATGATGGCGAACCTATCGCACACATGCCATAGGTGGCACAGAGAGCCCTCTCTGGGCACGTGAGCTGTTGCCCCAGCTCAGAACCAACGCATATGCGCACACGCGCCTCTGGCTGGCCAGCTGGTCTTTGGGTCTCTGCCATGCATGCACCGGGGGCAGGGGTGCACGGGGGTCATGCATGCATGTGCAGGGGCGGGGCACACACATGGAGGTTTCACACACATGCATGGGGGTCATGCGTATGCATGGAGGTCGTGCGTATGTGCAAGAATGTGGGGGGATCGCATATGCACGTGTGGGGACGTGGGGCACACACATATTGCATTTTGGGGATCGTGCATACGCACACGCTTTGGGCACTGGTACCGAAAAGGTTAGCCATCACTGGTATAGGCAGGGGTGGGATTCCATTTTTTTAACAACCGGTTCTGTGGGAGTGGCTTAGGTGGTGGGCGTGGCTTGGTGGTCATGTGACTGGCTAAGCATGGCCAACTCAACATCACTCACATCGAGGCACACATCTCCTTGCCTGGCCTCTCATGACTGTGAGGATGCTGCAACAGTCGTAAGTGTGAAAAATGGTTTTAAGTCACTTTTTTTCAGTGCCATTGTAACTTTGAATGGTCACTCCACACAAAGTACCAGCAAAGGAGGGAAAAAAACTCCAGAGACGTTCCTGAGACAGGAAGCCTAGTCCTGCCAAGAATGTAATAAGGGTTAACGGAGAGGCAGTTTCTGTAAGCAACACCAGAATGTTTCCTTCCTGCCTTCCTTACAGGATTAGGCCAGTAATTTCTTCTAATAACCGGTTCTCCAAACTGCTTAGAATGTTAACAACCAGTTCTAGCAAATAGGTGCAAACCTGTAGAATCCCACCCCTGGGTATAGGGTTTCCTGCCTGAGCAGGGAGTGGACTAGAAGACCTCCAAGTCCCTTTCAATTGTTATTCTATTCTATGTATAAAGACATGACTGAGGATTAGATTATGCATTTCAGAGGAGCATATCCTTAGTTCTTGTTTCTCTGAGTTTAACTACAGGTATTCTTCAACTTATAAGCATTTGTTTAATGACCTTTCAAAGTTACAATGATGCTGAGCATACAATTAGTCCTAGTGTTTAGGGCTGTTACAATATCTCGAAATCACAAGATCAAAATGTGGCCACCTGGCAACTGGCGTGTATTTGTGATAGCATGTGATCACCATTAGCAACCTTCCCAGGGGGCTTCTGACAAGTAGATGGGGGGAAGCCAGATTTGCTTAACAACTATATAATTTGCTGAAGAACCATGGCAATTTGCTTAGCAACCATGCATGACTCACATAATGGCTGCATTGCTTTGTGACAGCTATTCTAGCCCCAATTATGGTCATACGTTAAGGACTACCTGTATTGATGGTACATGACACTGCACCCTGTGGAACCCCTTCAACAAAGAGTCTGCAAAGCTCTGTCCTTGTTCACTAGCAGTTAGGAAGGAACTCTCCTTCCCTCCCTCCCCCAGAACAGACCTGTGCAATCCCTGAGATGACAGCTTTGTTCACAAGGCTCAGCCACGTCCCTTCTGCACGTACAACACCAGCTGACCACACCACACACCAGTGATGAGCCCAGAAGTGCCCTGGAGGAAGAAAGGCAAATAAAACAATAGGTAAATGCAAAGGTTAACCTTCCCTTATGATATTAAGAAATTCAGCCAAGGAGAGGGACCTCTGCTTTGAGGTAGCTGATAAGGTAAGAGAATTTGGAATGAACAAGGAGCTGTAATTGAAGAGGAGGAATGTATTATTCCAAGGACTGCTGCCGCACCTCCATACAGGAATTATCATTTCAAAACCCTAGTTATTCAGAAACAGCTGCTATTCCCCAAACTTCTTCCATAAAACTATGGACACAGGTGAGGGGAGAAATTTAGAAGTGTTTTTGTGAATGGACTGAAAGGTTGGTTCTGGCCATGGAAAAGACGACTCCTGGGACTGAGTATATGCTGGCGAAGTTCTGTTTGTTTAGACATGGTTCCAAGTCCATTATTTGCCAGTATGGAGACCTTGGATTCCATTTAATCGAAAGCCGAGCCTTTCAGGCTTCCCTCTCTTTACCTAATTTATCTTAACTGATACACACACACACACAGAGAGGGGGGGGGGTAAGAAGTAGGAGAAGGAGGGAGGGAGGGAAAGAAGGAAGGAGGGAGAAAATAAATGTTAAGGAGCTGCAAGAATTGCCGTTCCATTTTACTGACAGCATTCTACACCTAGAGACAGGATGGGGCTTTCAATGGATCCTAAGGAGCCTCATGTGTTACAAGTGAACCGCTTCACAATGAATATAAAAACCAGATTTCCCTTGATGGAAGCTTCGGCACACCCACCACTCACCTGTTGGCTCAAACACCTCCCTTGCTGACACACTGTCAGCAAAGCCAATCAGGGTGAGATCATCATTTCCAGCTTCTGTAGAGGCAGGCTGCTTTCCTTCTGGCAAATCAGAAAGGTCCGCTGTCCAGCCAGGTGCAGGATCAAACCGCAGCAGTTCTCTCTGTCCGTGCAAGCTCCACTTGCTGCAGTTACAGAACGCACAGCGTTTGGGTGGGAGGCTGAAGGAGGCAAGCAGAGAAGAAGAAAATAAAAAGCTCTCATCACTGCAAAGGAATGAAAATCTCTCCGATTCCTTAAGCAAGCCTTAACACCAAGCCTTCTTAAGAGGAGCCATCCAGATCAAAATATCAATGGAGTCCCACCAACCCTCCATAATACATAAACACCCCAGGGTTCTATTATCCCTTGGTTACAGCCTTGTATAACCTTGATGCTCTCTGAGCTTGGTGGCTTTCTTGCAGGTGTTTCATTATGTCTGCAAAAAGAAAACCCACCAAACCTGGAGAGCACCAAGGATCCCACAGTTCAACCCTGCACTAGAAATGCCCTCTGCTATCAGAACCATGTATACTCCGCTTCACATTCAGTGCTATGGTGCAAGCAAGATCCTACAAATGTCAGGTTGAATCTCTGGCATTCATCCAGGCCCATCTACCTTCTACGTTTTAATCAATAAGCCAAAACTATACTGCATGGTTTCAAACAACTTCTCACCTGCAAGTCTGGAGCAATTCCTCTTTAACATCCACCGTGTCCAATGCTTCTCTCACAAGGCCTTCTTCTGGCGGCTTCAGGGGATCAGCTTCCACACTGCCCTGCTCTTCTGAGGGCACAATTCCATCTGCTGCTGCTGCTGTTGCTGCTGCTGCAAGAGAACATCTGTTAAGACTCTGGTGTGTGGCACCCTGGTATAAGCCTCATGGTTTCTGCCCCATTGCTTGCTCTGAGGATGTCAAAGCATATGGGGATCTTCCTCCAAATCAGCAAGTGCAGTATCTATTTCAATGTATCCTGACAAATAATGATGGGCAATCCCTTAGTGCCAAACTATGAACCCAGTATCTGAAAGTGGAGGAAGTATATAACATATAAATTACACAGATGATGCAAGACAGACTGAGTGGCATCTTAGAAAAGGAACAAAGGGGCATTTCACAGCATTCCACTACACCAGAAGTTCTTTGCAGCCTGTTTTTTTTTTCTCCAAATTGCAAAAAAGAAGAAAACTACATGGAGACAAATAAAAATTCTTTTGCCCCTTTGTTCCTTTTCTAAGATGCCACTCAGTCTGTCTTGCATCATCTGTGTAATTTATATGTTATATACTTCCTCCACTTTCAGATACTGGGTTCATAGTTTGGAACTAAGGGAATGCCCAAGGTGATCCTTTCATGAGGAGAGGACATGAGCTACTACCATTCCTGCCCAGTTATGAATATGGAATAAAATACACCGTTACAAATTATTTAAGCAGAGTATTGGAACCATCCCATATAAGACCTCCCCGAACCAGACAGCTTCTGGATGCGTTGGGACTGCAGCTCTCAGTGTCCTCATACAGTCTCCGTGTTTATAGGAAATTATGGGCGTTGCAGTCCCAACATACCCAGAAGTCACTAGGCTGGGAGACGTGTCACAAGATGAAAAACCAAAACTACTCCTTTTTTTAGCTAGGGAAATTAGATCAAAGAATCACATAACATATATTGTGCTTCATGTTCCTATTCCATTCAGTCCTATTTCACAGAAGCCCATTTCTCTCTCAAAGTGGAACAATTAACACCCCACCACCCTCAGGAAGAAATCTCTTAGCATGCGGATAGGAAGCCCTGCCATCTGCACAAAGCTTTGCTTGAAAATGAGGAGAAAGTGACTTAGATCTAAGGGCTACTTTTCACAGACTTGGAACTTCTAAACCTTTTGACATTTTACTTTTGAAAGAGAAATAAAATATGCTATACCTCTGATAAGCTGAAATCCCCCTTCTTGGGAAAAACAACAGGTAGTAAATACCCTAAACAACCTGTCCCTGTACAAAAGCATATTAAGAACCTACTCATCAGAACTGGTCTGGAGATAAAACAAACTGAATTCTATTCAGCCCCAGTCAAATAATTTGAGAGTAACTGTTAATCACTGCAATTTACTTTTAACGAGGGTAAAGCATAAATCATTTTCAACTGTCTTTTTTCACTATTGAAGTATAAAGCAGGTTGTTTATCTTCTTCAGCCTAAAACATGCCCCCACACCATGTCATCTCCCAACTATTTGGCTATGCTAGAAAGTGGATTAACTGTAGTCCAAGAGATACGTAAATGCACCCTCTTCATAAGCACAAAATTGTTGGTGACAGCAGAGTAAGCTCTGGTATTAGTCAGAGTGAAGTAGTCATTTCTGTCAGACAGCAAATCCTGACCCTCTAACCTACCCCCTAAACTAGCCTGCGGTCCTCAGGTATGATACATGCTACTGCCATTTTGCCAGCATCAAAGAAAAATTCTGACTAGCCACTGTAGGTGTAATTTGGAGGAGGATGTCGTTTGTTCTATAACTGCAGCTTGCATGTTTTCTAAATACTACTATCCACCCACCTTCATGCTGTGTGATGTAATATATCTGCTTAAAACTGCTCATCAAGAGAAAAGACCAAAATGGGCATACCTACCTGGTGTACCAGAGCATTGGTCCTCACCAGGTGGTTTCTGATCATCCATCCTGTCTCAAAGAGACCTAGAAAACAAGAGAAAACAGCTCATTTCACTTTCTTTCACCAGTTCCATTAAGAAACTGCTCTAATTTACGCTACATACTTTGTGCTGCTATTGGATAGAGTGTTAATGGAGCAAAGTGGATGTTTCAAATCATTTTTCCTTATACTGTGTTGATCACTGAGAGCTGTTTGGTACAGTAAGGTATAAGTATAATAAATGCATTCATATAATAGGACTATGTTAACACAGGCACGTGGTTATGCCAGGCACTTTTATAGCCACTTGTTTTCCACAATCTAGTCTACTGTTTGAATGATTAAGTAAGGATACGAAATAAAGAATGGCATGACCTTGGGACTAGGGCAGCATTCCTTGATCTGGAATATTGTTAGATGTGATAACTACAACCCCCTTGTCCATTGCCATGGTGACTGCCATATTCAGGAGTTACAGTCTCGCCCATCTAGAACAGTGGTCGCCAACCAGTGGGCTGCGGCCCACTGGTGGACCGTGAGAAAATTTTGGTGGGCCACAGAGATATCTCACTCCCAGAGCACCCCCACAAAGCAATTAATCCAGGCTGCGCACAAACACAAGGCTGAGCCGCCCACATGGCCCATGGGAACCCTCCCCACCCACTCACTCCTTACCCAGTAAACTTGCCTGCTAAATTGCTGTTTTTCCTTTTTCTGATCATCATCTGTTCTGTTCTGCCGGGAGATTTAGATTAGCTAGGAAGTAGGAAATGGTTGGATTTCTTGCTTTCTAGCTAGTCTTTACATCTTCAGCTCAGCACAGCCAAACCTCCCTTAGGACTGAAGGTTTGCTTGCAAGCAAATTCAGTGCAGACTCACCGCAAGCAAATTTGTGAGACTGAGCTAGCCGATGGCAGATAGATAGATCACTGAATGATTCTGTGAGCAACTCAATCTGCCTGCTTTGTCTGCTTTTGGATAAAAGTTGCTCTTTTTTTATAAAAAAAATCAATATTTACATGCATGGTGTGTTGTGAGTTAATTTTGTGAGTTTGCTTGCTAGAAAATTTTATGAGTTTGCTTGCAAGCAAATTTTATGTGACAGACTGAGCTAGCCAATGGCAGATAGATAGATCTCTGAATGAATCTGTGATTCTGTGAGCAACTCAATCTGCCTGCTTTGTCTGCTTTTGGGTAAAAGTTGCTCTTTTTTTATAAAAAAAATCAATATTTACATGCATGGTGTGTTGTGAGTTAATTTTGTGAGTTTGCTTGCTAGCAAATTTTATGAGTTTGCTTGCAAGCAAATATTATGTGATAGACTGAGCTAGCCAATGGCAGATAGATAGATCTCTGAATGAATCTGTGATTCTGTGAGCAACTCAATCTGTCTGCCGGCTTTACCTGGTTTTGGGTAAAAGTTGCTCTTTTTATAAAAAAAATCAATATTTATATAAATATTTATAATATTTACATACAAGCCATGCCCAGCCAGTAACATGACCACCAAGCCACACCCACAAATTAGGCCACGCCCACAGAACTGGTTAGTGGTCTCCGGGATCTAAAATTATGAGTCTGGTGGTCCCTGAAATCCAAAAGGTTGGCGATCCCTGATCTAGAGGGTATCGGATTGGGGAAGGCCGGGCGACAGCATAAGCAATGTGAAAAGAACAACTCTGGGGGAACAAAAAGAAAGATCAGGCTACTGACCTCTCTGATATTGAAAACCCCGATCAGTGACATCCAAGCATGCCTGTGTGCACATTACCAAAAACAGTACCAATTTCTGGGACTTTTGCAAGGGTTCCCCCCAAAAAAAACTCAAAAGGAGTAAACATCTGTTCTGAATCAAAGAACAATTGGATCAGAGTTGCCTGGGATTAAGAACTCTGCAAGAGAATGTTCTCATTTCAGTAATAAAGGCTTGCCCTCCTATGCAGCTGTAGTTGATGCAAATGGACAACAAACTCAGTACAGACAGTGCTCAACTTACAACAGTTAGTTTAGTGACCGTTCAAAGTTACGGCATTGAAAAAAGTAACTTATGACCATTTTTCACACTTAAGATTGTTACAGAATCTCCATGGTCATGTGATTTACATTCAGATGTTTGACAACTGGTTCATATTTATGATGGTTGTAGTGTCCTGGGTCATGGGATCAACTTTTGTGACCTTCTAACAAGCAAAGTCAATAGGAAAGCCAGATTCACTTAACAACGGCATTACTAATTTAACAACTACAGTGATTCGCTTAACAAATGTGGCAAGAAAACTTAAAATTGGGCAAAGCTCACTTAACAAATTTCCCACTTAGCAACATAAATTTTGGACTCAATTGTGGTCGTAAGTCGAAGACTACCTTTATAGTTATTCAACCCTAATCAACATAAACATTAAGAAAATACCCCCATCCCTTAAATCTTACCTATGGCAACCCTTAATTTCAAACATTTATATTGAAAGAAAAACACGATCAGATTTTAGTATTAAGCAGCCTTGTCCAACCTGGGCATTCTTCAGTTGAAGCCCACATATCTGAAAGTGTCCCGAGTGAGGAATGATGGTATAAAGGTTAGCATATCCTAGGCAGAAGTAAAATTCTTTATGCAACTAAATGTATTTATGGTATTTTGAATTTAGTGTTAAATTCTAAAAGCTACGATAGTTTCATAGAAGTAAGATTTTCATCCTTACTGTGCAGAGATACTTACCATTTTTTAAAATGTTATCTTAAATGTAATTATAGGGCATTGTAATAAGCATTAACACAAACATCCACTGTGTATAACACAGCATATTTATTTTGATATTTTTGCTACTAGATGTCAAGTGGAAATGAAAACTTGTAGCCTCTGCTTTTAGTGTTACAACTTTTGGGCTTTTTAAAGTGCATTATAAAATCAAATGTTTTAAAAACTGCTATACGAGAGAAATCTCACTATCAACCGATTGGTGGTACAGGAAAGAAAAATAGGTTCCCTCCTTTTCTTGATGTTTAATTTATGAGCTCCAGCCATAAAAGAAGACTTCACAACTTTGTATTAAGTTCCTTGTATGAAAATAACATTACTCCGCAACCAACACAAGATATGTAAAATTGTTAGTGGTATCTTCACACAATTCTTTTATTTATTTAGATAAACTTATCTCTATATTGCATTTGAGGATAAGACTCCCCAACCACCCAAGAATTGGCTACAGGCAACAAATAAGAGGAGAAAAAACCAATTGTTCATTTTTTAAAACATACTTTAAAAAAAAATCTATGAATCTTCCCAAAAGGCAGTAGGTAATAAAGGCCTTTAGGAAAGATATAGCCTAGCTAAAAGGCTTCTGAATATAATTTATTGTAACTAGGTTTCTTAGGTGGATTTTAAATAATATATATTTAATAATAATATAATATTGCAGTAATCCTAATAGATTATGTTTGTCTTTGCCTTACAACATCTGCATCTTTTAGTACAAGAGTATGAGATAAATTCAAACATATACGTTTTCCAAAGCAGAAACTCAAAATTTTCAGCCTTCAAACTCCCAAATGCTAAACAAAATTACAAGTGAAACAAGTTTAGATTACACTATTTCCACAAAAAGAAAAATGAAAGGCAAAAAGCTAACAATATTAAAAGTTAGAAAGATTACCTGAAACATATAACATTCCGTATGTTGGATTAAAACTCCTGAAATCCCTAGCCAGTTCCAAATATATTCTGACCCATAAACTAAGAAGCAGTGTCTGCATCTCTCAAATTAATGTCCATAAGAATCATACTATTTGTTATGGCAAACAAGAAAATGGATGAGGAAATGGGTTCCATTTACCCTGATAGATATGTTCACATAAATTACCTGAAAGTAACCTTCAGAGACCATCCCGCTATTACTAGAGCAATCAGTTTGTTCAATGCACCATTTAAAGGTCTTCTATAAAAACCGTGCAGCATGCCTAAGTAAAGTCATTTGTGGTTTTCCCATTTCTATGCTCATCCTGATATCGTAACTTAAACCAGGACACACTTTGTTCAACAAACTAGATTCAGTCTGGCAGAAGCAGTATTTCTGATTTAGTTTCCATTCTTTTAACATTGCAGGTTTGGGCAAGATACAAAAATAAAGTAGGATTAAACCAGGAAACCTATAAAATGCACGCTATATTTACCCATCACTCAAACAGTAAACTATGATTGCAATCAGTAAGGCGAAGGACATTAAAAACGTACAATCCTAAAACAAACTGGTTTATTCCCTTACTCCATCCACATGTTGTGGAAATGTATAATTCACAATATTTTTCAGTCAATGGGAACATCTGGAATTTTGATGGGAATACATGGGCATTCTCACAATATTGCCATGGAGAACACAGCCAATTATAGTACATCCATTTTCCAGAAGACAAACTGGTGAGATTACTTTCTGTTGAATTCAGTGATCTCTTCTCCATTGTTCTATAATTCTCCATCATTCTAAGCCTTCAAAACTGTCTATCACCTTAACATATCTTTGTCTTTATGGAGAGGATGATCATGCTTCTAAAGAATTTTTTTTAAGATGCTTATGTCATTTACATAAAGATGATGATTAAAACTGACATGTTGCTTTACAGCAATACTATTTTATCATTTAATTAAAATAAATAGGAATATAAAATCAAATGGTCCAGGAAGGCAAGTTGGGTATCCAGGATCTACACAAAAAGCTAACAGGGAACAACTAACTAACTAACTAATGAAACTGGGTTAGGGACTTCTGTCCTCACTGTGAATTGTGTTGGGGGGGGAGGGTGAATGAGGGAGGTGCACGAAGGGAAGCTCAGCCAATCTCATTGTACACATGTTGTACTCTGACAATAAAAGTAATAATAATAATCCTTATTGCCTTAAAAATTCCCCAAATCTCTTGTAAGTGCATAACATTAAACTGGATTTATGGAGAATGAAAAACAATTATTAAATTGTACCCAAACATGATCAAGGCTATTGAATTTCATTCCACATTTTTACTCTTCTGTGTTCTTCTCTAATTATTGCCTCTAAAATAGATTCTGCAATCCCAACCAAGGAAAATTACCTCAAGACAAAACCATTCACAAGCAACTGGCCAGTTTAAGACAGCTTCCATCCCTACCTGCGAGAGATAACAAACACTGTAGCTCTCATTCATTGCTATAATCCAAGAAAGTGACACCTGCCTTACAGCAATTCCTTCAAAACAATAATTCCCAATGGAAGAACTGCCTTGTTAAGACGACAGGAAGAAGCCCTCCATTATCAGGAAGAGGTGGGCAAAGTTGTACAAGGTCCTTTGGCATTTATACAGACTGATCTCAACTAAAAAACATAGAAAGTAACAAAAAATATTTCAGCTGATGTTCCCTCTAAAAGAGGCAGGGATGAGAAAGAGCAGGAGATGAAAACTGTAGAAAAAGCAGGGATCCCAACCAGTGATGGGATTCAAAAATTTTTACTATTGGTTCTGTGGGCATGGCTTGGTGGGCGTGGCTTGGTGGGCGTGGCAGGGGAAGAATACTGTAAAATCTCATTTCCCACCCCACTCCAGGGGAAGAATACTGTAAAAACTCCATTCCCTCCCCTCCCCACTAACCTGCTTTCCAGCTCCATTCTCCTGTGCATGGGCAACAAAAGAAGACCCAGCCGATCAGCTGGGACTCAGGAGGCAGAGAATAGGTGGGGGCAGGGCCAGTCAGAGATGGTATTTGCCAGTTCTCCAAACTACTCAAAATTTCCACTACCAGTTCTCCAGAACTGGTCAGAACCTGCTGAATACCATCTCTGTACTAGCTGCACTAGCAGGATATCTACCACAGAATGAAGATCTGTGAAACTAATTAAGCCAAAGTGATTAGAGAAAGGACTAGAAATCAAATGCCCGGCGGGTCATCTCCATCTATGCTTTTTCTTCGGCCATTTGACTATTTCAATGAAAACCATGGCTCAGAAAATACAATAAGATGTCTTAACAGTGCAACTCGGCTTCCATCTTATCGGATCCTTAAGGATCTCAGCAGATATTAGAGATACATTCAAGGGTAGTATTGTAACTAAAAAGTTGATATGGTGAAGTGGTTAAAGGCACTGAGCTAGAAACAGAAGAATGGGAGTTCTAGTCCTACCTTAGACACAAAGCCAGCTGGGTGGTGATGAGCCAGATACTTACTCTCAACACCAAGAAGGCAGCAAAAGGAAACCATTTTTGAAAATACTACTAAGAAAACTGCAGAGATTTCTTTCATGTTGTTACCAGGAGTGAAGACGACTCAAACGTGCATATAAGAGACACAAACACACAAAAGGAAGAAAACTAGCTGTTTAAGTGGTGTAAATAATATGCAAAGCACAGAAGCACCCTAATGCCAAGAGTCCTACTGTGCAGTGATCTGTGAAAGTGGGACTTGGGGACTGTATGGGTGCACATGTAACATCTGTCAGTAGCATCTTAAAACAGATGTGACTTTTCCTGGGCTCAGGGCCAAAAAAGTGCCTGTGCGCACTAAGAATCACACAGGGCTCTTGAAATTTGGATCTGTGCACAGCTCTGCCAAATAGGATGAACAGCATAGAGAGGGCAATGAATTCATGCAAAGAAAAGCATATACAGAGCCAGGCAGAGAGAAGGAAAGGAGATGGACCTGGAGAAAACTGAGAGGCCAGTCACTACTGGTTCCTTTGGGATACTTCTGATCACTTTGCAAAATGTTACACCCAAGCTGTGTTTCCACCTCATTTTTATTTCCAGCCGTGCTCTGCAGACTTCAGTTCAGGCAAGGTTCTGTAGGCCTCATGTAGAAAAAGCAGCTTAGCCCGCCTCCTCAAACCCCCAACCCTTTTTTTCATTTTTCAAAGGACATTAAACCAAATGGGGAATTAATCTGCAGTTTCTTGAGAAGATATTCTCTTCCTTCATGTTTTCCTTATTGATACAGAGATTTTGTCACATGCTCCCTTAATAATAGTGACTTCATAAAATAAAGCATACAAAAGCTTGTATGGGGTAAGCCATTTGTATTGGTTTAGATTAAGTGCCCTGTGAACTTTTCAAAGTGGTAGCTGCAAACATGGACCACTTCTGAAATGTAACTTAGAAGGCAGCTGCTTAAAACTTTATGGAGGGTGGTGACGGAGAGGAGGCTTTTCTTAGGGCCTAGGTTCCAGGCAAGGCCTTGTAGCTCAAGAGAACCCAATACTTCTTTAATCATCAGCTATCTCGGGCCTATTTCCTGATGCCAGGATGACTAAAGAGACACATGTGTCGCTCTCTGTCCTTTCTCTTGTCCAAATTGCACCATACCTCTTTCCTGCCCCACTGAAAAAGTTTGGTTTTGCTTTTTGTTAGGCCTGAATTGCACGATCGCCATAGCAGCGGAATCCCCGACTCTTGCAAATGGAAACTCCATTTTGAAGGAAAAATTGAACTGGGCACCTTTTCAAACTAAGAGGAGGGTGAGAAGCAAACAAAGGTCACCCCTATCAATCTAGAATTCATTGCTTTGACATATATCTAAGCCAACTCAAATCTAGACTCATCTTGTAAGGTCACTATTTTCAGAATTAGCTTGAAAGACAAGACCCTCACAAATCCAGTTAATAGGTTTATTATATAGAACCTCTGAGCCAACAGAAATTGGGCTTAACCAAATTTTAATATAACTTGATAACTATGCCATATTGGTGAAGGTCACATTTAAAAAGAGAAACTGAGTTCAAACAAGCAACATTATGGCTTGACACAATACAACCAGTGTTTACAAAGCCAGTGAATCGAGCCAGGTTTCCCTTAAGTCAAATTTGATGTCCCTTGACTTCATAAACATAGCCATTTACTTTACTTTCCTGGCAACAATATGACAATTGTTTGCTATTGTCTTATGTCAGAATATTTTTTTTTTGAATTCCCAACCTAGCCTACAGCTATGACATTTCTTGGTGTTCTTTCATTCAAGTTTTAAGCAGGCCTAACCCTGTTCAATTTTTTTCAAATCAGCTAAACTCAGCTAGATACCACTAACTGCTGTAAGAGTAAACAGCTTAGTGAGAAATAGAAAAACAATACTGTAAATAATTTCATTCTACAAACAAGCACCACATGCAAATCAGCATAATTTGGATTAATTCGAACTTATCGACCAAAATTATTTGGATGATAATTTCCCAATGAAAAACTAGTAGGTGACAAGTATATTAAAATTCATTACTCTATATCCAAAGATGCCATACCTTTTTTATCTTTAGTTAATGGTCATATCCCATTAATAATTTGAAGCGGGTCTTCCCAGCAATGCTATTTTTCTGAAGTTTAGGAGAAGAGGGAGAGGAGGACAAAGATCTAAGGTACAACATACAGTTTATAAGAATGCTGCAGTTTAAAGCTAAACACAAGACCCAGGGTGACAAAATAGAACATCATCACTCGCACTGAATCATTCAAGTTCCCCTGAATTTGGAAGAAAAGGAAACTGGGACATTAGCTACATTTCATTTTAGCTGCACCCCGTCCTCACCCATCATGCACTGGAATAAAAAGATTGCTGCTCACTTCCGCTATGAGCTTCTTTAAATAAATCAAGTAACATCTTCATTGAGTACTGCAACAAAAAAACTATTTGTCTTTTTTTTTTTGGCAAGAGGTGTTCAAGGTGCTCAAGATGGTTCAAGGACACTTTTGAATTGAAGTAGAGGAAAATATGAGAACCAGAACTGAATTCTGTTCCTGGGTCAAAGGTCACACATCATAGGAAAGGTCACTACTCTTCCAATGACTAGTTCTCTCTTCCAGTTAGACTATTTGCAGCATAATGCTACACCCAAATGCTACTGGCTCTGTGTTAATTTTTTTGAAAAGGACTGAAACTCTGGAATAAGGAGTAAAGTGGTTTTACCACGCTACTTTGATTGCTTTAAAGATGTAGTAGCTGCACACATTAATCAAAGTTCACAATTTTCAGTTGGGAGTATAAAATACAGAGCTAATTCCGTAAAAATAGTTAATGGTTTGGGCTCTGATTATCAGAACCAACATTTACACTACCATCACCAAATCAAAATTCCAGAAACAATATAACAGTACCAAAATGTATGCAATGAGAAGTCCACCCACAATGATTAGAACCCCAAACTCCCAATACCCTGAAACAGACAATACCAGATGTTGTGTTGATCAGGGTACATTTTAAATAAAACTTGTGACTTAATTACAACTGGTCAACTTAACACAACATGCTAAGCCAGAATCAAATACGTACGTACACACACACACACACACACGGTACTGTATGTCACATTTTTCCCCTCCAGGAAGTCAAAGCAACATACTCTCCTCCAATCTTCTTCCAGCACAACACCTCTTGACAAATACATGGAGCTCAAAGACATCTAGCCAAAAGCCAGTGTTTTGATAGCTGGAGACTAATTCTCTTTTCAGTAAAAACTGTAGACCCAGGATATGGCCTGGCTTCAGTAGCTACTTTTAGCACAGCATGGATCTATCCAATATCTAGCAGGATATTTGCTGACAAATGGCATAGGGATGGGAAGAGAGCCACAATTTAGTGACCCAGCATATAATTTGCAGACTTCTAAATGCAGTCTTCGTTTATTTATTTGTATCCTGCCTTTATTTTTATAAATTACTCAAGGCAGTGAACATATGTAATATTCCTTCCTATTTTTCCCACAACAACCACCCTGTGAGATGCATTAGACTGAGAGAGAGTGACTAGCCAAAGTCACCCAGCTAGCTTTCATGGCTAAGGCGGGACTTGAACTCACAATCTCAGTGAGCTTTTTAGCTCAGTCTCTTAACCACTAGACCAAATTGGTTCTCCATCAAAAAGTCTGGCATCTCCACTAAAACATCAATATCATGTGATGACTCCAACCATCAGCCTGAAATCCTGGAGATGACTAATAATTTCGGAAGCTCATTTTAGGCTAGTTTAGGGTTGCACTACTTTGGCTGACTTGATGAGTGTTTTTGAGTTCTGGGCAGCAAAACGAAGGCCATATCCTAAAAAGTAGGTACAAGCCCTTTTACATTTTTTAAATGTTGTTACTAATCAAATATTATTGCCAAGAAAATGCACAACTCCAGTCCATAATGTTACCAGGGCACCCAATTCACTCCAAAAGAATCAGACTCATAGCTCCCCCTACTAAGGAAAAAAAAAAAAACCAAAATGATGCTTTTCTTTTGGAAGGAACTTTTCAGGCTTTCAGCAAATGTTCAGCAACATGCAGGCAGCATTTGGGAAAACAAAACATAAAAGAACTTTACATTATGAGTTGAAACTGACAAGCAACCCAGATGCTATCTGTGCTTGTTGTTCTCCTGCGCTCAATGGACAATGTAGTGCAGGGGTGTCAAACTCGATCCCACTGCAGGCCATATCAGGATTTTGTTTGCCCTTGGGGGGTCAGGGTGGGCATGGCCTGCTTGTCACGGCTGACTGGGTAGGCATGGCCAGGATGGGATGGGATGGGGCAGCACAGACCAGTCTTCGAGGAACAACTCTGGGCCTATCGCGGGCTCGCATTTTTGACATGTCTGATGTGTAGCAATAAGTCCTCAAACTCTTAAGTTCACCAAACCCACCATGAAGTTTCAGATTGTTCACTGACCCCCAAATATTTATATGAAAATCATTTCATAAAGACGACTTTAACTAGTACTACAATAATAACAACAAACTTTGGGGGGTCAATACTGATCACTTTGTAAAACTCTTACATAGTTTGATATATTGCACTCTTTTTAGGTTCTATGGGATAGTCCAATTCAAAATGTTAGCAGGTTTGGTTTTGAAATCCAGGTTCAAGAATTCAATATATTTTTAAAAAATTTATTTATTAAATTTATATGTCTCCCGTGTTATGGTTTGAGGCGATGTTAATTAATATAATTACTTAATAGGTTTGTAATTATTAACTATGACAAATTATATTATTATGGTTTTATTACAATGTGTTCCTGCTGTGGGGTGCTTACCAGAATCCTGATGACTAAAGCAATCTAGAAGAAAAAATAATAAATAAGTAATAAATAAATTTCCCCATAACCAAGGATTCCATAGAGTTCAAAGATATGTCTGTAGCTCACTCTGATTCAAACTGAAGTCACATCACTGCAATCCCAATTTGGCTAGAGAAAATGACAATACATCTGAAGGGCACTAGGGTGGGGAACACTACTGTTTTTTTCCTTTGTTAAAATAAAGGCAATGTCAGCACAAAGAATCAGGACCATACATTAAGTACCAGTTTAGATTTATTATAAACTCGCAAGATTCATTTTTCTCGCCATGTACATGTGTACATCTGAACTAGTTTCTCTGTATCATGAGTACATAAATTTTATTTATTTATTTATTCATTCATTCATTTATGTTTATGTAGTGTATATTGGAGGTGGTGACCCTTTGAGAATTGTATGCAATGAAATTTCATTGTAATGTATGCCGATTAGTGTACATTCAAAGTGACAATAAAGTTATTCTAAGTCCAAGTCTTATTGCTCAAACCTATACAAAAGAATCTAGTCAACCAAAGCTCAATATTAAATTGGTGCTAGATAAGTGTCAATACAATTCAAGAAGCATTGGACTTAGACCATACATAGGAACATAACTATTTTAGGCTGATGACTTCTTTATTTCACCACACTTTCTACGACAGCCAGGTCACATAAATTAAATAAATCTTTGTTTTTTATCAAAAACAACAAATTTGCATTAAAATAATTTCAAGAAAAACACCCATTATTTTTGATACATTTCACACAACTAAAGAGTCATTCCCTCTTCTATGCGGGGAAAAATGAAAGGTATTTCCTTGTAGTATGACTTCCTCTTTACATTTGTATCAATCATGGTAATAAAAATGACCCACTATCCAAAGACATCTACAAACTCCTAAAACCCTGTATGTAAATCTTCAACTAGGTGAAACAGTGCATTTCAGGGTAACAATTTTTGAATCAGGCATTTCCACAATTGGGTTAACTTACAGAATACACCCAAAATTTGGAAGCCATGACTGTCAGGGAATTGAAATCTGGCTAATGTTATAAAATATCTGATGTCATTAAAATTATTATAAAACATTTTATGGCAGATAGAAAGTGCTAACACATTTCCTATGGTCAACTCCTAATGTTTGTTTGGCTATACAACTCAACATGGGCGATTTTGAAGGCACATTCATTTTTGAATATCTCACTGAATTTTTCAGAACTTTTCCAGTGAGGGCAGTACATTTGTACAAGGGTCGCCAACTTTTTGGACCACAGGAACCACCAAACTCATAATTTTAAATCCCACGGTCCTCCTTCACTTGAGGAACCCGGATTCCTGCGTGGCAAGAAAGAGAGAGAGTAGGAGGGAGGGAGGGAGAGAAGGAGAAAGAGGGGGGGGAATTTTGCAGATAGCTTGCAAGAGCTTGGGAGAATTCTGGCAAGCCTCATTAGCCCACCTCCCACTGCTGCCACCGTCCTATCTGAAGTGCCACTGCAAGGATTCCAAGCAAGGTGGGAAGCGGGGCAGGGAACTCGACTGGTGCAAAGAGCTTCGGGGAGGATTCTGACGCTGCAATCTCCCACACGCTCCCCTCCCTGCACCTGTCAGTCCACCCAGCGGCATCACCACCTCACCAGCCGGCTGCCGCTGCTCACCAGTGCCTTTGGCTCAGCACAATGGGCACGAAGCATATCTCCTTCCCCCACATGGAGTGCGTTCCCCTCACGCACCAAACTGCAGTGGTGGGTGCATGAGAGGGTGGGTGCTTCACCAGCAGGCCTTGCAGGAAGTGGGGGAGGGCACTGCATTTCCCTGTCTACTGCCAGACCTAACACATGGTGCCCGACTGGGCTTACCCAAAGGGGAGCAGGGTAGGAAGCGGCACCCCTCCCAAGCTGGAGGAAGAGGACCTCTGAGTCCCAGGCACCAGTTCGGGCAGTGTCCTGCCAACTCACCCGCTTGTGCAGAGGGAAGCCCCTTTACCCCTAAGCCAAATCTTCCCAGAACACCAAACAAGCAGGGAATTTGGCTGCAACCCTCAGTGGGGAACAGAGATGTGGTGGTTTAACTATGCCCTCCTCTTGCCGCAACAGCATCATTACCTCGTCCTGACCGTCAAGGAGATTTCCAAACCCACCACGGGCCGGTCCCATATTCCAGAGCTGCAGTAGTCACAAGACTGGCCCTTTGGTCATCCCGGAGCTGCTCCAGGATAACCAAAGGGCCAGTCCTGTGACTACTGCAGCTCTGGAATATGGGACTGACTTTCCCACCATGAGCAAGCAACCCTGGGGCGGATTTGCCTCCCCCACTAATGGTCTTATCTTCCAGTTCCAGCTCGTGTGGCTTTACTCAAGGTAAGGTTTGTGCTCGGCCGAAGGATGGGGGCCAGTAGGTCGGTGGGCCACGTGGGCGCCGCAGCCTTGTGTTCCCACACAGCCTGGATTAATTGCTTTGGGGGATGTTTTGGGAGGGACATTTCTCTGTGGAGCATCAACATTTTCTCACGGACCACCAGTGGTCCACAGCCTACCAGCTGGCGACCACTGCATTAGAAGCTCTGCATGGTTGAAGGTGTTGAGGGATCTGGTAAGGAAATACCTCTGAAACAATGACCTGATAGATCATGGAGTTTTTGTTGGAGAGACTGGCTGAGCCAGGGGAAGCAGTCAAGTGCAGAGTTAGTCTAGAATCCCTAGATGGGCACTCCGACACTCCCTTGAATGGTGTTGAACCTTATCTAGTCTTACCCAGGTGCAAATCCTCAGTCTGAGAAGACAGGAGTATATAATAGGCTTGAACAATAAAACAGCTAATTGAACTCTTTATATGTAAATCTGGTTGTTCACACCTAACATTTTTAACTAAAGCTTTTAAGTGAATTATTGAACCAGATAGTTGGCTAAACATTACAATTCACTAACAGCAAATGTGATTATTTTTCTATACTGATGCCTTCTTCTAACCAAAAAAACTTTCACGCGTCTCAATTAATACAAATAATTGGAGCTCTCTCTGACACATTACAATTGCAAATCAAATCTATGAAAACATTTTCTGTGTCACAGAATTGTGATTATAGTAAATCACAATATTGTCTATTTTAGATACTTAACTAGCATTCATTACCAGACATTAGTTATGGAACTTTACAATCTACACTTTTTAAAAAAATCATTTTTCAGATTATCTGAATTTTTGGACAGTTTTCCGTGAATGCTTTACAAGTCTTACAGCTATACTATATAAAGGGAGCCTGAATGAACAAATAATACCAAGTCTGGAATTTATTTTATAAACAAAGTCATCCAATGTACAATCTGCCTTTGTGAAAAAGTAATTAGCCTACCTGTTAAATTCAGTGGCTAGTTCATTAACTTTTAGCTACAGTAATTGGTGAGTAGCCTTTCACATCACTACATAGCCCATTTCCTCTAAGACAAAGAGCTTCAACTCACTAACATTTGAAAATTTTCTCACATGAACTACTGTAGTCGTTTGAGATCTGTTAGAATTTTTCTATGGGGTTGACTTTGTCATCTGCTGTCTACAAGAAGAGTTGTTTACATGCTTGGAATTGTCTTGCTCCATAACCCACTTATGCTTCATTTTCCACTGATGGAAACGTAGCATGATGTTCTCCTGTGAAAATCTGCTTCCTTCAATGATGGCAAGTCATCCAGGAATTAAGGCAGCCAAGCCCAGCCATTTCCAAATGTCATAATAAGTATGAGATTCTCATTGTGGAATGCAGTGTTTTCTTCTACCAGACGTAGGAATATTCATATAGCCTCCTTAGATCAGCGCCCCCCAATCTTTTGGGCACCAGGGACCAGTTCCATGAAGGTTTTTCTGAAGAACTGAGGGGGCATGGTTTTGCCTGCTCCCTGCATTCCATAAAGGGGGCTTTGCTTGTTTGCGCGGCCTGGTTACTGGCATGCCACAGACCAGGCTGATCCAAGACTGTGGGTTGGGGACCCCTGCCCTGCCCTATTTTGAACATATCTATCTATACAACATTTCTCCAGAAGTCTGGAGGTTCATCTAGATGCTTTTTAACAAACTTGGGACAAAAATTAATATTTTCCTCCGATGAAGCAGGGAACCTGCATTTTCCTATTCTGTAACCCCATTTTTACCTAGTTCTTTTTTGCTGATGGAATCACAAAACCTTCAACAAACTAGGTGAGAGGCCTGTAATTCCCTGGATGTTGGTCTGGGGCTGTGATTTTCATGATAATTCTATGCCATGCACTTGAGTAATTTTCAGAGAGTTGCCACTGTTGAGAAGATTTACTGTTGTCCCCAATTTTTTCCATTCTGTTTGTTTTTGACTGTGGATCAGTGGGGGTCCAGAGCATTAGAAATTATTTGTAACTTTCTCGGGATTAATAGCCTTTAATGACTACTTTAAAGAGGTCTTCAAATATCTCGTGGCAGTGAGGTATGATATGCCTGTAGATTAGAATCTCTGTGGTGAAAACGTCCCTGAGATGGGGAACTTCTGAGAGAGGTATTTATTTATTTATTATTTTATTTATTAAATTTATACAGCCACCCATCTGACCAGAAATTACTCTATAATATAAAAGCGATTCTTATAAACAATTTAAAAATTATTTAAAAAGTCAAAAACATACAAATCATAAATGGAAAGAAAAGTATAGCAATCACATGTCATCCACAATACACCTTAAAATGTCATCAGTTTCCCCAAGCCTGGTGACATAAGCAGGTCTTGAGGGACCTCCTGAACATTCAGAGTGATACAGCTATGCTAACTGGGAGGGGTAGAGAGAGGAGAGTTCCATAAGTTGCCCCCAAGGCACAAAAGGCCCAAGTCCTGAGACCTATTAAATGTAGGTCTCTCACAAATGGACCCTCTAGCATGCCCTATGGTACAGCAAGCTGAAGATGACTCTGCAAAAGTGGAGCTGACAACTGCTGAAAAAACTAAGGAACCACTGAGTAAATAATTCTTTCTAACCTCTCTGGATAAGGAGAAGACAAGAGATCGCCCATATGTGTTCCTAATGGCTGCTTCTCCTAAGCAGACCACAGGATAATGGTCTCCTTCGGGTGAAGGGATTAGCTATCTTTTTTGCAACTGTGGCAGAATCTTTTAAAACAACACAAAGTTCACAAAGCTCATTTTCTAATCTCTTTTGGAAATTGCCTAAACTACTCTAAAGGTATTAAGGAACCTTCATAACTACAGGTTTGAAAAAAAAATCTTCATTGGACGAGTTCATCTTCAACTCTGAACAAAAATTAATTATAATCTTAAGAATTTAAAGAAGTTGAAATAAACAGCAAAAAATAAATAAGGTTTTGATTCAAAAGTTATCAACAGATTAAGGGATCAGATCAATGTTTAAATATTGATTTGGGAATTAATTATTTTTAAAAATGAACAACTTCTTGGAGGAAACAGCTCTATTTTGGTTATCCTGGCAAATGCAAATCATAATAAGAGATAAATGATGATTTTAGAAACTGGACATTAGAAAGGACCAAATAATTTAAGCTAGATAAATAACAAGCCTGATGTCAATTAATATACTGGGACTGGCAGAAAACAAAATATTATAACATTGTAACATTGGAAATATTAAAGGAGAGCTTTGAAGAACAGAGCCAGAAATTAGTATCTATAATATCAACACTACCTGTCATGAAGTCTACTTCTATGAACAGACTACGTCTAAAAGATGTTAATGAAGGAATGACAGATATGGAACAAATTTTACCTGGTAAGATAAAATACAAAATGTAACACTATAAATGACAGGCTGAGATAACAATTGGAAAAAAAGTATTTTACAGAAAATCCTTAACAATTATATAACAATTGGAACTGGAATTTCCATCACTGAGTGATGTGGTCGTATAGCATGGCAGCATCGCTTAGCAACACCAATCCCCAGTCCTGGTTGCCATTGTTAAGTGAATCCCATAGTTGTTAGGCGAGGCAACTTCCTGCCAGCTTCCTACAACCAAGATCAGTGAAGAAACCAGAAAGAACTTATATCAGGCCGGCAGGCATGTAAGTGGTTGCTTATAGATAGAGGAGAAAGCAATGTTGTGCAAGTGGCACAACATTGGTGAGAGGAGATGTCTGGGAGTGTGCAAGAGGCATGGAATGGGGGCACAAGAGTGCAAGGGGGTGCATGAGGATGTGAGAAAGGCACAAAGGTTGGAGAGAGTATACAGGGAGGCAAAGGGTTGTGTGAGAGAGACAGTGAAGATCAGGGAAGATGTGCAAAGATATGAGAGGGTACACGAGAGGTATGACACAGGTCAGGGAGGGTGGGCAGATGGAGAAGACCTACCCCAACGATTTGCAACCTTCCATGCCAGCTGCCTCACTGACTTTCTGGGGAAGCTGGCAGGGAAAGTAGCAAATGGCAATCACATGCCTGCAGGACACTGCAACCGGTTCTATGTGTGAAACTGGCTGCCAAGCACCCAGATCACGATCACAGGACCACAAGTGCTAAGGTGGCTGGAACTCCAAGGAGTTCATAACCACCATTCATCCAGCCCTGTCATAATTTGAAATGGTCACTGGGCAACTGATAGAACAGAATAACAAGAGTTAAAAGAGACGTTGGAGGTCTTGTAGTCCAACCCCCTGCTCAAGCAGGAGACCTTATACAATTTCAGACAAATGGCTGTCCAGCCTCTTCTTAAAATCCTCTAGTGATGGAGCACCCATAACATCTGAAGGCGAGCCATTCCACTGATCATAGATCAGGAACTACCTGTGTTGGAGATGCAAGAGAAACTGGATGAAGTTTTAATAATTTAAAGAGAAATGCAAATAATAAACCAAGAGAATGAATGAAACTTTTTTCTTGCTGGATCTACAAAAGAGCCTTGAAGAAATGTATGCAGATGAAGAATTGAAGAGAAATCAAAGTCAAATTTTAAGAAGTAAAAGAAAGGAATATAAAGTTAATTTATCTGATCAAGGTTAAAACAAGACATTTTTATCAATGTTCTGGCAACCCTTTATGGACATTTTTGCTGACCAGCAAAATTGAAAAGTTGATGTTTATGGATTGGCTTATAGATAAGGAATGGGAAATGGGAGGAAGAGATAACTAATTAACCTTATACAGAGCAAAGAGTTATTAAGTATTTTTAGACTTCTTGTGATAAAGTTTGGAAGATATCTATCTATATAAAAGCGAAATACCACTCATGCATCATCAAAAAACCTCCAGAACTGTAAAGCCTACAAACTTGAAATTTCCTCTTGGTTTCTAGGTGCTCACTAAGAAAGGATTTTTCGAAATGACCATCAGAGCATTAGTATTTCGTATATTATTATTAACACACTCTGTTGCTAAGGAATTCTACTCCCCCTCCCCACCTGAGTTCAACTAAGCTATGCCCAGACTCCTTGCTGTCTCCTTCTTGCTCACACAGCAAACACTGCTTCAGTTTTCAAACAGCCCTCAACTCTCACACACACTGACAGGATGCTAGCCAGATGAATGGTAGGTAGACAGATGCTAGTAGGCGGAGGCACAATTTCCCCCCCTTATTTTCCTCCCCAAAAACTAAGCCCGATCACAGTTTCGTAGCGAAGCACAGGTATGGAACTAGTATATAATATTCTTTTTTTCCTACACTTTATTCTTTATTTTCATTCTTTTCTCTCACCTAGTTTTATTATTTTTGACTACTGTAATTAAAATCAATAAAAATTATACTGAAGAAAAGAATGTCACTGTGATGAAGAGCCATTTAAGAGCTTTATACAGAACAAGGTTTACCCAAGCTAACCCCAATTATTAAGCAATCACACAACTGACCCTAGTTAACTCCTTTATTGAATTAAATGAACTGGGGGGGAGGTAGTTATATTTTCATACTGGCACATTATATGCTGGATGACTTCACAAAATAAGCACCAAGTGTTGTCCATTCACTCAAGCCCCCTTCCAATATCATCAGTAGGATTCAAACAAAGCTCCATTGACACTCAATAGTAAAGTTAGGCAAAAATCAAGACAATGTTAACGAGTTAATAATTTTTTACAGAACAACAATATCACTGCATCTAATACCATCTGATCAACCATACCTGTTCTTAGAAGCTAAGCAAGCCATCCTGTCAAAGTTATTAATTGTTTCACATCACTCTGCTCTTACACATACATGAACACATTTTCTTCTAGATTGCCCACCACTTATGACATTTTCAACAACAAAGATTACCAACTATAATCCAGTCATCCAGCACTTCCTAATCTTCAACCTCCAGAACCCTTTGAAATAATATTCCCAGAATCTCCCACTTCTATATTCAAGAGGAGTAAAGTTGTACAGATACTCCTCGACTTACGACTACAGTTGAGCCCAAAATTTGTGATGCTGAGACATTAGTTAAGTGAGTTTTGCCCCAATTTTATGACCCTTTTGCCCCAGTTGTTAAGTGAAATATTGAAGCTGTTAAATTAGTAACACAGTTGTTAAATGAATCGGACTTCTACATTGATTTTGCTTTTCAAAGGGCGATCATGTAACCCTGGGAGGCTGCAACCGTTATAAATATGAGTCAGTGGCCAAGCAGCTGACTTTTGATCACATGACCAAAGGAATGCTGTATCGGTCGTAAGCGTGAAAAGCAGTTATAAGTCACTTTTTTCACTGCAAACGGCCACTAAACAAACTGTTGTAAATTGAGGACTACCTGTACTCCAAATATTACATACCCAGAGACCCAACCATATTAATGTTGCTTTAAAGCACTGAAGATTTGAGATTTTTTTTTTAAACACACAAACTACCGTATGTCACAAAATATTGAAGGCTCTCATCATAAAAACAAAGTTCCTTGTGCTCTGAATATAGGAGAAACATCGGTAACAGACCAGCTATAACTCCATTTAGACATAATTGTAATTGCTATTATCCATTCATTAAAATCTTCCAGGCTGGATTGATGCAGTCATCTGCACCTGGGGCTAGTTGCCTTTGAAGACTATTCAAAAAATCGCTGGACAGGGCGATGAGTGGCATATAAATGTAATAAAATAAAATAAAATAATCCAGACACTTGCACTGGGGGCAGAGGAATCTAACACTTGCATTGGGGGCAGAGGAGCTGTCTTCTTTCCATACTTTATAAACCTCTTCTCTCCCACTCACTTGCATGGAATTCCTTGCATTCTCCAGGATGCAGTTCTATGGTTGCCAGGCTAAAAGTGCAAATTTCAAGCTTCCTGGGAAATTTAAATAAACTCTGCCCATGCATGAACCTGCCTAAATCTACCATGGAAATACCCAGAGCCCCTTTTCTACATGCCTCTGTATAAATTGGAGATCATCCTTCTCTCTCCTAGAGCCATTTTATACAACCATCTTGTAGTCTCTAACTTGATGTAGATATTCCTTCTTCAACATGTTATTTTAATATGAATTTGTAGTTTTTCTTAAAAGTTGTTTTATTATTTTGCAATTTCAATGAACTGAGAGGTAGAATCTAAAATCGAAGAAAGTTAACAACCTATACAGCACATTACCACTTCATATTCAAGTAAGGTCAATTTCACACTGTCAATTTATAATTACAGTACAGAAACGTTGGTTCCGGCGAGAAGATCTTTAACAGAGTTTTTTCTATTCATATATGGTTTCAATTCTCTACTCCTGCCAAAGTAAGTGTGGAAAGTATTGCCCAATTTAGCGATTTTCAAATTTCATCTATATTTGCATGTCTAGCCTATCGCCCGCCAGATGCTGAACTACAGGTAGTCAACTTACGATTGATTGATCTGATTAGTCATTTTACAATTGTTTGGAATTAGGACTCTCTCAGAACCGGTGCTTTACATCCCATAAAGCATTTCAGACCATGTTATCAACACTGACCGCATTTTCAGTGCTTGGCAACCAGCTTACATTTACAACTGGTTGCAGTGTCCCACAATCATTATGACCTTGATTTGCGACATTTTGCCAATTTCTGGCAAAAAACACCCAGTCGGAACAATAATTTGTTAAATACCTGTACCATTCACTTAACAACCATGTAATTTATTTGCTTAATGACACCATGAAAAATATCTAAAAAAATAAACTGATCTCAGTTTCTGATCTTAATTGTGGTCACAAATCAAGGGCTATCTGTACAAGTCCCAGCATCCCCATCTGCCTACATAACAATTCTACTCTCTTCCTATTAATATATACTGACCAAGTATACAAGTAGGATCAGTAGATAAAATGCTAAAGAATCTGCTGATGTCATCATATTCAATTAGGCTCTATCAAATTGCTTTCTCTCTTCATTCCATATTGTGTAAATTACATATATGTTATTCTACGTCATGTTGAAAACTTAACAGAACATTCTTCTCCCAAAACTTTTAAGTGGAAAAGATAAAAGTATCAACCTGTCATTCCAAACGAATAGTTCTCAGTTTACAGGATAGGCTGAGACTGGTATGCAAAATCTGGCAATAAGTGTATGCAATTATCAAGTGTGAAAAAACAAAGAACTCCTCAAAAGCAAATTTTCTCTACTGGATCTCTCAATAATAAAATGATTACGAATTTAAACCAAGAACCTCAGGCTGGGACTTTGCATAACAAGTTTCATGGACCAATGCACATTTAGATTGCAGCACTCTTTAGATACAGCAGAAATAAAGCAATTAGCATCAAATTCTGCTAGTAGCAAACAGCTTGAAAACTCTACCTGGCCAAACTTCAATAAATAGTAGAGAAACTCACTGACATTATATTGCAATGTTCATAACTGACCTCAGAGCCTTGGATTGTATGTATACATAGAAAAAGAAACTATACTTAATGGTCTGGATTCAGATATAGCCAAAATCCTCAAAGCAAAGGTTTATATTTTCCGTGGAATGTTTCTTTAATATATATTTTTGTTCAAGAAACTAGGAGGCATTTCAACTAGGCTTTTTTTCATCCGGGTTTTGCTTCCTTTGAGGATTTAGTAAAAAGGAGCAGAATGACAGTAAGGTGTCTTCCATTTCTTTTCTGGTTTTCATATCTTCATAAACTTGGTTTCATGACCAACAGAGTTTAAACTATTGCATTCTATTAATTTATATTCATATTTCCAGAAATTATTGGTGCTCGACATAGCTAACAAGTAACACAGAAATCACCTTGTCAAATAATGAAAACATTTTAAAACATGTCTGTCATAAAACAAAAAGCAACAATTTAGCAAACTGTCTTGGGACTCCCTTAATTAAAAATGTTTTGGCTTGGTCTGGAAAAAGGAACAGAAAAAAACGTCTCCCAAAATTTAGAAGCAGCCTATGTGAAGACCTTCTAGTCCTCTCATGTGCACTTCAAAAGGTGCCAGGACTGAGAAAGGAGGTTCTTTTATCAAGACTTTAAAGGCAGGGCAAGTACAGAGGGAATTATTGTGATCTTTAATGAAGAGAGATACATAGTATACAACTAGTACTCACATAACAATAACACCTCAAAACAATAATACTCAATGGAACTGTTTCAGTATAGGAAGCCTTAGTGTCTAATCTAGTTGCATCCTCTGGACACCATGAAATTTCCAAAAACTTTTCAAAGACAGCTCCATAGTACATGCTACTCGTATCTCATCAGGATGTAATCAAGGCACAACTGTCACAGTGAAAAGATCCGATATCTACAGTCGCTGCAATCAATGTGCTTGAATATCACGAAACCTTGATATCAAAGGAAGAATCAGAGCCCTCAGAGGAGTGTGCCCCACCATGTCTTTACCCTGACCTCCTTCCAACTGAACACAAAATTCTCACCATCACCAGATCTTTCTTTAACACAGTCATACAAAAAGAGTGTGCGTCAATCTAGGTACATTTGTGTAGTCAAAAAGCATTCCTACATACAAGTATATATTACGCTTACAAACGCCTTTGCATTTTTTCATACACGCTCTGGAAATACTGGTGGCTGAAAAGCTCTATTGCCATTTCTACTGGTAATAACATAGCCAAATCTATTTATGTATGCAGTGGGGTTTTAAACATCCAGTGCAGTCTCAAATGAAACCTGTCCCTTCATGTTAACTCGCCTCAAAAACCAGTTGTTGTTCAGCTGCTCTCTACCCACTGTTAAGAAAAATCAAAGTTCTCCATCCAGGCAGCATAGGTCCAACTGTGAGTGATCGGATATCCATGCAACAGGTGTGGCCCACAAAGTCCCCCTTGACAGCCAGAGGGACAAAAGTCAGTAACCCTCCTCCCATTAAACCAGAACAGGAAAGCTGTCCTCAGTTCATGCAACTCTGCATTTAGAATAACCTACAGGGAGAATCTGAACTTCAAGAAACGGAGTAAAAACCCTGCCCTCCTGTCTTGTATCCAAGCATGAAACCACCTAGGAGTCCGCTGGTTTAGGGAGAGAGAAAATGCCAATGCAATTCTCCTCTCCACCCACCCTCTCTTCTCCCGGTACATCTCTTTGGAGTCCTCCATAATCCCATGCAGGCTGCACTGATCGCTAAAGGACTGCTGGGTAAAGCAGGCCTTTCCAGTTGGCTGCTTTGCTTTGGAAAAAAGCAGGCTTCTGGCTCACCGTTAAACTGGACAGCATTGCTTTTAAGAGGGCAGTTCTATCCAAGGGACAGAAGGGAGCGACTCCATCCAGGAGCAGCCATAACCTCTTGGGCAGCTAAGCTCTCCATTTAAACAAACCCCATCATACAGATGCAGTTGAGTTAAGAAACATCCAGTTAGACGTTAAAAACTAATCCTATCATTTTAATCCAAATCCCCAATCAAACAAAACAGAAATGTAAATTAATGGGAGAGGAATGAACACTTCCACCTCTGTGTTAAATGCTTTCTAATTCTATCTCTCCCCCCTTTAGAATACAATGGGACCAACCATTTTGACCCCACACACAAATACAGTCTCTCTCCCCCCCTTAATTCTTTGTGCAAAACATACCAGCAGATATTCAATGGACAGGAAAATAAATTAACAGATCCTCCTGCTGAAAAATATATAACTCAATTATTTCAGTAAGGATGTAAAGGGAGCCATACCTCCCACCACCACCATCATCCACCAAGTCACTTATTTATATAAGCCAATGGAAACATGAGGCCTAGGCTTAAAAGGGTACATAGAAATATTTTCAGTTTGCTTCTTGTGATCGATCTAATTCTAAGGCCTTTTGCCATGCATCCTTCCCGAACGCTTTCTAAACAGATTTCTTCTCATGCACCAAAATGTTACATAAATCAACAAAGATTGAAAAGTCTGAAGTAAATACAGCCTCAAATACAAAGAGCATTGATATTCAAATACAGTTAAAGGAATCAACACTGGGGCTAGAAAAAAAATGCAAACCCTCACCTACCTCTCTCTTCTACAAGACGATCCAGAAATTCTCACCCGCCAAAATCCATAGGCAAGATACAGCAGAAATCATTATCCCAAAAATCGAAAAAGGGGGGAAAGGAAAGCTTTGCATTTGTCCCCTCCTTTCCAAAAAGAAAAAAAAAGATGCCCAATAAGATGCTGGTTGCTTACTTATAGCCACTCAGGGAAAAAAAACAACAACACACAAACCCGCAAACACATTATTTTAAAAAAAGGTTTAGAAAGGATGCAAAATCCAAATATCGAAGATTTTTCTCCACCCGGGGGGGGGGGAGACAAAAAAAGCCAGGCAGCCCAGCCCCCTTACACAAGGCAGAGGGTGCTTCGGTTTCCTTCCACCACGATACTTCGGAGTTTCAAAATAAGGCAAAAGAAAAGAGCGACGAGCCAGATCTTCCTAGGACGGCACACAAAGGGAGCTCCGGGTTTGCCTTTGATCTTCCAGCAGCCGCATCCGAGGAAGAGATAGATCCCTGCTTTCGGGGCTGCCTCGGTCGCCCTTCCTAGACCTCCCACTCCCCCCCCCACTCCCGTGTTCTAAACGAGAGGCGCCCAAAACAGACCGCTTGGGAGGCCGGATGGAACGCCGGAGCCCTCCGGATGGAACGCTGATGTTTTCCCGAGGGAGGGGGAGCGAATGGAGGGAAAGCGAACGTTCAGAGTTTCCCGTCCGCTGGAACGTTCATACTTTTGCCTCCCTCCCCGCCTTGCAAAGCCTCCCTCTCGCGATGTGGACCCCGCCGCCTCAAACTAACCCAGAGCCTCAGCTTCTCACCATCACCATTTGCACCCCTGAACCTTCCCCCCCCAGCAGGCTAAATGCCCTCATCGCCCCCCCCCCACTCTTCTATCTCTCTTTCTCTCTCTCGCGAAGAAAAAGCCGCCGCAACCCAAGCTTTGCTCCGTGTTATCGGCCGGGGGAAATTTCCCCTTCTTTTTTTTTGTCCGCCCCCCCTTTTAATCTCCTCCCTAGCTTCTGTTCCAGGCCTCTTCTCTTTCTTTTCCTGTTTCGCTCTCTCCTTCCCTTTTTGTTATTTGTTTTTGTTTTAAACTTCTCACCTGCTCCCTTCGCACTCTAATCCTCAGCTCGAGCAGAGAACGGGAGTCAAAAAAGCATCGGTGGCTGAGCTTTATCCCCCCCTCCGCTCGCCCCCCCAACCCAACGAAGGGCTTTAAGGAATTGAACAGAAAGTGTTCACCGAGGCAGCCATTTTCAGAGAGGAAAGTAGGTCCTGCTGGGCCAGCTCCGGGTTTGCTTAACCTCCCCCTCCCTCCCTCCTCCTCCTTCTCCTCCTCCTTGTATGCAAAAGGGAGGGTGTAATCCCGGAGTTAGGGACTTGTCCCTCCTCTTCGGCCCCCTTTCTCGCTCCGCTTCCTCTCCCCGTTGGACGGGAAGAGACCAGCTTAAGGCCTGCTCCAATTCGAGCCCCTCGCCTTCGGCGCGAGATGGTTGCGACGGCCTTGCGAAAGGAAGCAACCCCAAGTACTTATTTTGTGTTGGAAGCTCGAGCGGCGGAAGGAGACGCCGAAATGGCGCGGGGGAAGTGAGCAACGCGTCCGTACGGAGCCGCAGCGCACGCTTCGGTGGGCGGATCACTTCGCCGGTTTTAACCCTCCGATGCCCGGGCCGGGTGGTTACAAAAGCACGTGGGATGGGTTCAGAGGTCCCTTCCTCCTTTCTCCACCCTGGCCGGGAGCTGGCGGGAGAGGAGCGGGACAGGTGCACCTCTCGCTGGAGGAGGCAGCGCCGCGGCTTCCTCCTCGCACACGCGAAGGACGTCCCGAGGAACACAACAATAAAAAGGGGAAGATCCAGGACACTTTGGCCCGAGCCGTGGACGGAAAAAGCCTTTTTGCCGAGGCCAAAAGGGGGCGCTCGCTCGGACGCCGGCTTCGGGGACTTCTCCAAGTGAGGTCCCGATGCGCCCTCCAGCGGTCGTAGCTTTATACAACTCTTCCCCGGGACTCTGTTTGGGGGGAGGGGGAGGCGGCTTGGGAGTTGTCTTTCGAACGATTTTTGCACGTCGATTTGTCCGGCGCTTTTCCAAGGAAATTGATCCAAGTCGATCTCTATGGATCTTATCTGCCCACATCTGGGAGGAAGATGCCCAACGTAAGGAGCTGCGTTAGTTTGAATCGATCCCTTCTAGGTCGGGTAGTTCGACCCTAACTAGTCGAGGCTCTATCTGTACAGAGTTTCCGACAGGACTGATTCTCCCTCCGGTTCAATCGGAGATCTCCGCATGGAAAGAACATGTTTTTTTTTTTTTTGCACCGCGCTGTAAAAAGTTCTCTTTGAGAATGGGGTGTGTGTGTGTTGTGTGCACACGTACTTAGGCGGTGCAATGTTGGGATGTGTGGTATATACACGTATTTAGGCGGTGCAATGTTGTGGATTGGACTCAGCATGGACGCTTTAGAGTGTGCAGACGTTAAATGTTAGCTCCTCGTTGTAGCTTCTTAGTGCAGCCAGGTTATTTCTCAGCAGGCTGTCACCCAACCCCAGAAAAAGACATAGATGCTTTCAAGAGGTGCCGATTTTATTCACTTATTGGGCCTTTGCTCATTCTAAAGCCTCCATTTCTAATTATTTCCAAAATACTGCACACTTCTAATGTTAATATTACACACCAATACCGTCTCTGGGAACTGACCTTCAAAAGTGTCCCCTCTCGTCCCTGCATTCACATTCGGTCATCAAAAACTAGAATGCCTTTGTTTTCCACATGCTGCCCCTGTGAAGTAATTGGATGCAGCCAGATATTTTGGTAAATAGGCCCTTTCAGATTGTCAAAACCTACTCCTATGAATTAGTTTCAGCCTTTTTGTTCTGGGAATTTTTAAATGTAAATATTATGAAGCGTTTATAATGTCAGGGGTAGTGATTTTCGGAAGTTCTAGTAAGGAATTGCTGCAAGGCCTGTTGGGCCTGGTTCACGCAACGTTGTAACTCGTGCTTTGATTTTATCATAATTGAAAAAGTATATATTGGGGTTCATTCATAAATGTATTTTATAGATTCATCTCTGTTTTTTGGATGCTGTGTGTGTTTCTGATCGATTGGTTTTATATAAATTAATGTGATGGTTCAGTTTGCAGTCATGAGGTGGAATATAAATATAAGGGAGGAAATAAACGTTTGATTAATCCTTTGGCTATCTTTAGTGTTCTTAAAAAAACTTAAATGATAGATTTGATCAAAGACATTTAATTTTTCAAAGTAACAAAACCATGAGGTTTACTTCCAACCATGAAGAAAATGTCTATATAGTTCTAGCAAAACTTAGGCTTTCTACCATATGCACAAATAATTTTATGCTTTAGGAATCTTTATTTTGGATTACTGCAGCTTTCTGTACAGATTTTCCATTAAAAATATATAAATTTCAGTACATATATTTCTGGAATAACAGAATGTGAATGTTACTGAAATTATAGAGCTGGAAGGGGATTCTATTTCTTAGGAATAATATTCTCATAGCAGTTAATGCCAGTTAATAAGTGGGCTACTGTATTTTGAACCAGCAATCTTTTATTTATATATATAATATATCTATATATATATATATATATATATATATATATATATATATATATATATATATATAATATATATATTTAGATTGGTGAAATTCAATGAAAAAAGAAAGTCTACATTAGATAGTGACAGTAAAATAAAACACATAAAGGTTTTTGTTTCGTTTTTTAATGTTTTAACTGGTTGAGTTTTATAGTTTTAAGTGATTTTATATGATTTTTGATTAGGAGCTCCCCAGAGTTGGTGGAAAGATGGGCTGCTGTATAAAATGGTTTAAATAAATAGATGATTGATTGATTGATTGATAATGGAAAACTTTTTAATAAGTCATTCTCTTGTTTTGCCAACAAGTGACTGCATCTAGATAATTATTCTTTACGGTGAGGCATAAATTTGGTTAAATTTCTATTCTTTGTTCATATTCCACCTTTATTATTAACCGGTCAAGGCAGTGAGCATACTTCATATTCCTTCCTCCTATTTCCCCACAACTCTGTGAGGCATGTTGGGCTGAGAGACAATAACTGGCTAAAGTCACCCAGCCAGCAGTTATGCCTAAGGTGGGACTAGAACTCATTGTCTCCTAGTTTCTAGCCGGGTGCCTTAACCATTGGACCACTGAATACTATCATATTATGGATATGCAAGATATACCAAAAGTCAGACTCTATATATTTTATTATTTTTTTCCTGAGAAAATGTTGCTGTACTGTACTTAGGTATGTTGAAAGATTCATGCGTCAAACAAGTAAGAGTTAAAAGAAAATGGCAGACAATTCAAACATTTAATGTAATTGATAATAAATTTTCTTTGAAGCTTGACTTTTGCTATACCCTGTATACCAGGGGCTCCCAACCCCCAGGCCGTGGTCCACTACCAGTCCTTGAGCCCTTCAGAACCAGGCTGTGGAAGTAGCGGGTGAGCGCATGTGTGCGCACTCAATCCCCACATGCATGAGAAGTTGGAAAGCATGTTCTATTTGTGCAGAACCATCCCCTCTCACCCCCCCCCCCCAATCCACAAAGCCACATAGATTGGGGAACTCTGCTAGATACTATTAATTTTGCTATTGCTCATATTTTTACATTTTAGTTTCCCATCGGCCTGGTTCCTCTTCCAATGTTGTACCATATTTGTTCTTGCAATTGTCAGTACATGTCTTATTCAACTGTGTTTCTCAATTATGTTTTCTGGAATTATGCCTAATAAAATATTTGTGGCTTCAATGTAAATTTTATTTTGAGAATTTTCAGAATATTTTGATGTATTATTTTCCAATACTTTTCTGGATTTTTGTTTTAACTTCACCATCATGAGGATGAGTTGTTCCTCCTTTGTAATGATATTTCCAACATGATTAACATGATTTGATTATATTGACAGTTCATCTGTAAAAGAGTTTACACCAATTTGAATTAGCCATTTTCTGAGGGGGTCTTCACAAACAACCCCATGTGGGGTCGCCTTGGTGAGATGGGCAACGAATGAATAAATGAATGGTTCATTGCAAAAGGCTAACCAAGTAATGAAATGGGCATGAATCATTAACCTTTGCTTTTCAGAAGTGAGGACTGAATAGGATAAAATGATTTTATTGTTTTGTCTCAGCTGAGCTAGTCCTGTTTTTGGAAATCCACTAAAGTATTATTCATGATTACAGTATTTCCTTTCATTTCAGAGTGCTGCTATTTTTTATTTATATTTATACTTTTACTTCATTTGGGGAGGAGTATGAAGCTACTTGCTTTATATGTGTGTATTTTCTCCTAAAGAAGAATGGTGTATACCCCCACCTCCTATAATAAACAATTATTCTTCAAAAAAGGTTTTCTGGAGCAGTGAGACAGGACTCTTTTAGAGGTTAGGATGATAGATTGGGACACTGCAACTGTCATAAATTTGAACCAATTGCAAAGCTTCCGAATTTTGATCACATGACCTTGGGGACATTGCAGTGGTCATAAGTTTGAAAATCAGTCATAAGTCACTTTTCTCAGTGATGATGTAACTTCAAATGGTCACTAAATGAACTATTAGTCCAGGGCTACCTGTAACATGTTTTTGCAATGTTTAATCTTTATTATTGCTTATGTTATCCGTGGTATTGGGTTGTTAATAAAAACTTGATAACTACAACAGAATGGTATTTTACACTGATTCTGAATATGTTTCTTGTCACTCTCCCTACAGTGGCAAGCTTCAGCAACCACTAGGACTTGACATGGCATTTCCCATGTCACTAATATTTTGGTCTCTCATCAAGCAGATTAGTGTATCCTGTGTACTACAGGTGCTATCCATGCTGAGTCTTTGGTTGGACTGCAGGCAGCTGGCCTCCCAAGGACAATGGGAACTCATCCAACTCAGCTATATTTAGCCATGAAGCACCTCCACACCCGTGCACACAGACATAGTGATCCAAAAGATCACTACCTAATGTTTGATCACAGCCTCTGGCCTTCAAATTCTTACATAGTTGTACCAGGCCCAGGCCCAGACTTCTCAGTCACAGTCAGTCTCAGAGTTTGATTAAGAAACTTTGATCCAAGGAATCTGCATCTGTGGGTTTAGAATTTGCAGTGGGGGGTGAAGCCAGGGGATAGTACTTAATAAAATAAATGCATTTTATGGAAGACAGCAATGGCAATTTATTTGTGTGTTCTTGTCGAGAAAACTAGAGAAATGTGTCCACGAGGAATCAGCTGAACTCAAGACATTTGCTTTGTTTTATATGGCTGTTCCTATTAGCACTGTTGTCGTTATGAGGTTGGGCTCTCTGAATATTATTTATTATTCCAGACTTACAACCGGAATGGAGTCTGCCGTTGCAGTCATAAGTTATACTGTAGTCGTTAAGTGGGTCATCACACGACTGCACCCAGTTTTGCAACATTTCTTGTGGCAGTCATTAAGAGAATGCTATGGATGTTAACAAACCCATTGTTCCATATGGGTGTTTTTTTGCAGATAAGTGGAAGAAAACACTAGTTTCCAGCAAAAGCATTGTAAACTGCAGTCACATGACTGCAGGGCATTGCAAATGGCTGTTAATGCAGGCTGATTGCCAAGTGCCCAAAATGCAGTCACCTTGGTTGTAAGTATCCTTTTCATGGTCCAATGATCCATCATAACTTCGAATAGTCATTGAGTGCCTAGTTGTACGTCAAGGACTATTTGTACTTTACTCCTATTCTGTTCAGTGAGACTGACTTCTTGATTTATTGAATCAGATTAAGGTGCAACAATTTAAGCCATATATTCATAGGCAATTAGATGTACATTTGACTCAACAGGTTCTCTCAAAACAGTTCTGAGTATTTTAGAGATATTAAAAATTAGAACTATCTAGAAATTATATCTGAGCAAGTCATTTTATGAGAACTTAAAACTGGTAAGAGAACCCCACAGGATTCTTGACTGAGCTCTACTCACATCATGGTCCACAAAAATATTGTGTTCCTGAAAGCTATCTGTTGTGCATCAGTCTGGATTGCTTATTCAAGACTCACAGTATAGAATTACAGCATATTGTCCTTGACTTAGAACCATTCAGGTAGTGACCAATGATACAATAGCATTAAAAAAAGTGGCTTATGACTGTTTTTCACGCTTACATTGCAACATCCCCATGATCAAAATCCGGACACTTGGCAACTGGCTCATATTTATGACAGTTGCAGTATCCCGGGATCTAAGTAGAGTCCCTGGAAAGCCAGATCCACTTAGCAACTCTGTTACTGATTTAACCACTGCAATGATTCACTTAGCAGCTGTGGCAAGAAAGGTAGTAAAATGGGACAAAAAAACTCACTTAACAATTGTCTTGCTTAAACGACAAATTTTGGGCTCAATTGTGATTGCAAGTCAAGGACTACCTGTATGTGTTTATATCACAACTTGATAACTGAAGCAGCGATGAACGTTATTTGGGGATAATTTTTTTCAGCTCACATCTACATTTCATGAGTTTCCTTACAAGCAACAAATCTTAAAAATAGGCACCAGCAAATCTCAGAAATTCTTTAGGTGATATATTGGACATGATTCTAAAGGCCCAAGAAAAATATTTTCCACCTTCTGAGAATATCCCAGCTTCTGAGCAGGCCGGTTTCAGGTTTGCATATTCAACAATAACTCAGTGTATAATTCTTACACCATTTAGCAAAGAAATGCAGTACAGTAGCATACCTAGCATATTTGATGCCCGGAATGGGATCGTTTTTAACACCCTCACCTTTGGTGTTGCTGTGCTACAGTGCCAACTGTCAAAACAGCTGATCAACATGCTGCCAAAAGTAACCCAACTCCATCCCCACCGTCAATCCTCCAGAATAGTCTCCTTGTAATCCTTAAATTGCAGACAATGCAGCCCCTTATTGCTTGCACCTGGGGTGGACTGGCCTCTTGCTGACCATCCTTGCTTTGCCATTGATAATCTCCCAAACGGAGCCCTTTATATCACCTTACTAGAACTAAAAGTGGCCAAGAGAAAGTCATGACAAAATTAACAGCCTCAACCATTAGATCGCCATCTACTTGCATTGATTTTACAATTACACGAAGACACTACAGGTATCATAAAAGCTCAATGGTGATAGTAATGGGGACCTGACACAACTTACTGCTACCTGTCAAGAAGTCAAGCAAAATGTAATCTTGCTCTCTGTCTCTCTTCAATCTATATGAACAACATAGTTGAGGCTTGTTTTTGACAACTCAAGCGTTACTCCTCCTCTTACCCCAATGGCTACTGATGATGCAGCCATTCTCTCTATATCAAAAGTGGGGCTGTATATGCATCATAGAGCGTTAACCACCTATTGCAAGGGAAGAGAGTGAAAGGGAAGGGAGGCACTTTCAGACTTGCAAGATTCTCTTAATGTAACCTTACAATAAAGGCAGAAGTAGTTGTCCTGAATATACATCTTATCTGGACTACCTCACAAGATTGACAGGTAGAGACAGAATCTCCCATCTCTATTATAAAATTGCTTTCCTCCTAGGGTGACCCGTGCTATTTTTTTAAAGATGATGTAAGCTCCTCATAGGCCTTTTTCTGTGGTCTGAATTGATACATTATTCATCAGGGCTGTAACTGGAAAGAGTTTCAAACCTCTGTATGAAAATTAGATGTGTTCAAAAATGGAGGTTGAACCAGCATTTCTTGTTCTGTTAAAATGTCCACTCTATATATAATGTCAATTAAAATGTTTAACTTCAGTTAATTCAATATTTAATTCCTCCTCCTGATAAGCAGATCACTGCTTTCCTTTTAAGTGACCAATTTTTAAGCATGTCAAGGACGATAGCAATTTAGTTTTATCCAAAGCTGTAGCTTATAAAAAGCAGCTAGTACCTTCATCACAGCTTTGTGGCTTCTATGTAATTTATACTATATGACCTTTTAAAACTATTGTATATGTTTTAGTGTTTTCTGGCTCAATCTTGCTCCGCAAAATAAGAAATTGGGGGTGGGGGTGGGAGCAGTTAATGCAACTTCCACAACAGAAACCTTGCATATGTATTTATAAACAAATGCAATATGTTATAAGTAAATATTTATTTATACACACACACACACAGGTTTCTAATGTACAACCCCATCGATCCAAGTTTTTACTAAAATCTTAGACTTGTTTTTTTGGTTTTGTTGATTGTTTTATCTGAATAGTTGATGCTGTGTGTATTTCTTGGATGAGTTATTTGTTTTATTGGTGTTTTCTATTTATTATTTGCCATTGTCCTGTGTTTGGAAGCCATTTTACCTTTAAAGCTGTCTTAGAAGTATTTTGAATAAATATATCGTATTCTAAAAGCAGTTAACCATACACTGATTCCTACGAAAGGAGAGCTTCTATAAGAACAAGAGTTTGATTGTACTTAGAATTTGATTGTCTCTTAGAATTAGATAGTCCAATTTGCATTAATATGACAACTGTAATCTCTTTGCTGGGTGAATTCTAAGGCCTATTGTGAGAATTGTTGGTTTAGAGTCCATAGGGTGTAACTTACCTGGGCAACGGTGTAATTTGCTAATTGTAAGGAAGTTGAGCAGGAAGGCCAGTGTGTTAAAAGGAGACACATTTCTGCTGAAAGGGCATCCATAGAACTATTCTGCTCAATAGGTCAACAGACAAACAGTAGGATTAGCAAATGGGATGAGTTTCCTCGGTGCTGTCAGTGGAAAAAGATTAGCAAGCCCCACATCTGTTGTTCTCCTAGATCTCCTGTTTAAATATTAATACATGGATTATTTCAGGATCCAAACACCACTAAGCACTAGAGGCTGATTTAGGCAGTTGAATTCTGGGACCAAAACTAGTCAGAAATCTGTCCCAGCAAATAACTGCCAAATTGTATAGATCTTGTTTTGTTTTTTTTAAATTCAGGGAGCAATTAGGAATAGGGGGAAAAAAAGATTTTTAAACGGTGCAGATGTTTAGAATATCAAAACTGCCGTAACTGCTCCTGCTCCCTATTTGCTATGAAAATAATCAACTATATTTGACAGCTTATCTACCACAGATAAGTATAGTAGGCACATCTCTGTCACATACCCTAATGTGGGTCTTGCAAATTTGATTGCATTTGTTCTGATGAGACAGAGGCTTTACCTAGAAAATGAAATGAGCATGTCTTTCAATGTTGCTGTTTTCACATGGCCTTTCCGACTCAGGTCATCTTAATAAATGACTTACCCAACACCGAAGAAGCAAATGATTAGAAAAGTCCAAAGTTGCCCTGGTTATAACAAACAGACATTTTGGCTGTCTGGTTGTAGGGCTTGTGTGTGGGTGGGTGGGAGAGAGGAAGGGAGGCCTTTTTTTCCATACCTGTTTTACCCTTTTCCATTTACATCAATGGGGGGATGAGGAGGGGAAAAAACCTACAGGTAATCCTCAATTTACAACAGTTCATTCAGGTATCTGCTCAAAGTTACAGCACTGGAAAAAGTGACTTATGACCATTTTTCACACTTAAGACCGTTGCAGCATCCCCATGGTTATGTGATTAACATTTGACTGCTTGACAATTGGTTCATATTTATGACAGTTGCAATGTCCCAGGATCATGTTATCATCTTTGCAATCTTCTGATAAGCAAAGTCAAAGGGGAAGCCAGATTCACTTAACAACCTTGTTACTAATTTAACTACTGCAGTAATTCACTTAACAAATGTGGCAACAAGTTGTAAAATGAGACAAAACTCATTTAATAAATTTCTCAGTAATATTCTGGCTCAGTTGTGGTCATAGGTCAAGGACTACCTATATAAGAGGTAGAAACCTCCAAAGCTTCAAGTGCCTAGAATTTTGTTACTATTCTGGATTTACATGTGAGCAAAGTTAAGGAAAGTAAACATATCAGCCTTAACTTAGTTCCGTACAATATCATGTTTGTTTTTACTGAATTAATATTCTCTATCCATTGTATTGTGATGGTATAGTAATTATAATGCAGTATTACAGGCTAACTCTGCCCAAAAGCAGGAGTTCGATCCTGACCAGCTCAAGGTTGACTGTTTTGCATCTTTCCGAGGTCAGTAAAATGAGGATCCAGATTATTGGGGGCAATATGCTGACATTTGTAAACCACTCAGAGTGCTGTAAAGGACTACAGAGAGGTGTTTAAGTCTAAGTGCTATTGCTATAATTGTATTGCCCAGCTTTAAACATGTGTCTGCAGAATATTTAAGATATTTGATTTCGTAGTGAAATTATTTGCACTGGATTTGTCTAGATGTGGCAGGCATATGGAAAAGCTATTGTGCTTATTTTATTACTATCACAATGATGTGTTGCTTAAACTCATTCAGTTTCCAGTCAGTAAAATTAATCCACTAGTTTGAAAAGGACCAGATTAAAGAAGCCGATCTAGATTTATATCTGAAGCGATGGTCATTTATTCAAGACTAACACACATTTCCACAGGACTGATTTGCAAGTGCCTGAAATAAGGCTACAGGTCTGTCAAAACTACAGGTCTGTCAAAACTACAGGTCTGTCAAAACTGACTTAACTTGTTAAGAATAGATTTCAGAGCAAGGATAAAAGAAAATCAGTCTTCCTCAATCTGATGCCTCCCCCCTCCTCCACCCACTTTTATCTCCATTCCCAAATGATTGACTTTATTAAACCCAAAAGAGGTGGACACCTAGCATGGCAAGACCAGTGGTGGGATTATTTTTTTTTTTTACTACCGGTTCTGTGGGCGTAGCTTGGTGGGTGTGGCAGCGGAAGGATACTGTAAAATCTCCAGTCAGAGGTGGCATTTGCTGGTTCTCTGAACTACTCCAAATTTCCACTACTGGTTCTCCAGAACTGGTCAGAACCTGCTGAATGCCACCTCTGGACAAGACTGATACTAAATTGAACTTGGTCGCTAGAGGGCACTGTGTAACTTTCAGATGTGAAACCTCTGCCTACATCTCTTTTAAGACAAGCTGTCTCCTTCCTAGGAGAAATCCTTCATTGGTTACCAAAAGATCAAATTCCCTTCCAGTTTTTGTTTAGGATTATTAGCAGCTTTCTAGATCGACTTGATACTTGACTAGTATTAGAATACCATAAATTTGAAGTTTTAAAAAAATCAAGACATAAAATAGACTGATGTGCGTAATTAGAGACTATGTACAACTCTATTTCCTCTGTGCAGAAAACAAGCAACCTATTGCTCTTCAGATATTTTGGAGTAAATGTCTCTTTTGCTGTCAACGTCAATAGCCTATACCTGGAGATCATGGAAGCTGAATGCCCAAACCTCTGGAGAGGAAGGGTGATATTTTTCTCACTGACCATCAGCAACACTTCTTATAAAAGCATCTTTGGGCTGAGATGCAGATTACAGTTAAAAAAGCATATACGTATTTCCCTGTCTATATTACAGGGTAATGATATACCATTTCCACTGGATCAAGTACAAATCAGGTTTGGTGCAGTGTGGCAAGGGTTACACTCCAAACATGGGCAGGACTAAAACCCTGGGAGATTATTGCTGAGAAATGTATTTGAAATTGTTAAGTATATCTAATTCCATTTAATTGCCTACTGAAGATAGATGTAGTGGCTATTCAAATAGTCAGGAAAGCACTTATTGAACTTTACTGAGGAATGTCACGATCTGAAAACAGCCCATTCTTATAAATCCAAGAGAAAAGAATATGGTTTTACTTCTGGGAAATCAGAAGTGTAATTTTTAATCCACAATTATTTTTAAAAAACCACACCCACATCTTCTCATGATTCTAGTTTTATTTACAGTATACAACAATACAGTAGAGTAGTAAATACTGATGTGGAGCAAGATATCACCAATCATTTCAATGTGAAACTCATCAGAAGCATAATTTGACTACAAAAACTTGCAGAAGCAAAAAAAAGTACCCTTGTTGGATACCTATAAACCTTCACATCAAGTTTGTCTTCCACACTGTATTCAACCAAATATTATTTGGTTTTGGCTCTATCTGTTCCTTTTCATGGCACCTTTCCAGTAATGGAAATTTCCACATTCTTATGGAATATATATATGCAGGTCTTGGCGTGTTCGGGTCTTTTCCCGTGTAAGATTGAGAGTATCTTGGCGACGTTTCGACGAGGTCCCACTCACCATCTTCAGGCTGGTGCTTTCGGCTTTGTGCTTGTGAGAGCAAAGTGTGATCGGAGCTGCCGTCTCTCTATAAATACTGGTGGGGAGGTGTGGTGTGCTGGCTCTATTGTAAGCAGGCTGGTTGGCTGTGTTGTTATTTCTTGACTGGTTAATGGAGTTGATGTTTATAGATTGGTTGGCTTTTTCGTAAGGACATGTGTGGCTGAGGTATTGGCTATGTGTCTATCAGCCTCCTGTGTTGTAACAACCTGGGTAATGGGCTGTGTGATGACGTTCTGAGTTCTATTGTTGTGAAATCCTGGGTCTTGCTATCTCAAAGCAAGTCAAAACCCAGGATGGCTGTGGCTCAATACTACTCCTGTGTTGCTAATAACATAATCGACACAATTAATATTAGTTTTACCCTTGGAAAAAGCATAGCAAGTACCAAAGGTGCCTGGAAATCAAAGCCACTTCAATTTTGGGTGCTCAGCAAGACAGATCATTGCTAAGTTCCCAACACAGCTGATAAAAGGTAGAGATGCGTTTTGTGTTTTCCACCAGACACAGGCCTAGTGTGCTATGGCTAAAATAGACAAGGAGCCATTGATCATATAGGTCAGGGACATCCAATTTTGGCAACTTTTAAGACTTGTGGATTTCAACTCCCAGCATGGCTGCTGAGGAATTCTGGGAGTTTAAGTCCATAGGTCTCTATATAGATCACATTAACGGTGAGATATCAGAACAAAATCTTTAGTTGGAATTCATAGAAATCATCAAGCTCAAGTTGCTGCTTCCAGTTCTCACGATGGTAAAGGAAACCTCCTTTGCAATGTCCAACAAATTCTGGTAGCATCAATGATCAGACCCACACATTGTGTGTCTCGTGTTAAATTGTGTCTCGTGTTAAATTGTGTGTCTCGTGTTAAATTGTGGGTATTGTTAAACCCATAAGCAAGGGGTTTGCCTCTGGCGGCTAAAACCGGCCGCATGTTGGGGGGCTGTGCCTTGTTTTTGCCTCCATGGCCTTCCGCAGCACTCTGCAGGTCAAAAAAAGGGCCACGTGGCCCGATTTGGCTGGCAGGAGCCATCCAGCCTGCCCTGCCACCTTACCCTCCCACCCCACAGAGAACTACAATGCTGATCTGATCCTCGAAGAAATCCAGTTTGGCACCCCTGCCATAAGCCATATGGTGTATCTTGTTAAACATGGTTACATATACATGTTACACATGTATAATGTGCAAATTTATTCCTTGCAACTTTAAACCAATTTGAATGTCTTTTCCTCCTTCTTTTATATACATAAATCAGAATGTACAGGCAGCCTTAATTAGGAGGCTGAAGCCATAAGGGAAAACAAGAGTTTAATTACAGAAACAAAGCAAAGCATGGAAATTTCCTCCCAATCCTTGTTCTATTGTCTAATGCCAGGTTCTTGATTTCAATACAGAAATCTCATTTAAAGGAAAATCTTGATTTGTTTTAATAGAGTATTTACACTGAAAGCAGGACAAATAAAAGGAAAAGCTGACACGGTGTAAAGCAAGACACAAACCCTGGCATCATCTTTATTTCCATAATGCTTCTTACAATGCAATCTAAGCCTCATACGGATTTGCAAAGCAAAAATATAGATCCACCTTTACAGAAAGAGATGCTAGAGTGAAATCACATCCTACAGTAAAACCGATCAGCCCAGTACAGGCAGCCATTTGAAGAGCCAACTTCTATCTTACCAGTCATAAGAACATCTACAAGGCTGCTTTTCACTGACACAAAGCAGACTAGAGTCAAAATTAAACATGGATTTATCAAATTCAATCTTGAATAATGCACTCCTGTTAATCCCAAGTATACAGTTCATGGCAGTAAAAGAGGTATAGATACCAATGTAACACAGACTTATCCATCTGTGTAAACTCCAGGTTTGCTGATAACGCTGTAATTCACAACTAGCATTAACAGTTATTTCCTAGGAAACATACTGCACATTTTCATCATTAAAACAGCCCCAAGGGAACTTGCATTCAAAAGCAAGACAGCTTTGTAACACTAGTTTCTGGGGCAGACAAAGAGGCTGAAGTTCACCCCGTCAGGGCTTCCTCCGAGAACGCAAGCAACTATGTAACTTGTGTAACAGAGTTGTACCATACACCTCTTTGGACAGGCAATGGAAGCACTCCACAACTAAGTGAATTTATAGAGGCAGCCTGCACTATGTTAAAGCATCTCCCCTGGGACCTGGACTAGACTTTCCAAGCTAGTGATATTGCTGGAAAGAAGCCCTCAGCACCTACATCCTTGAGAGAGCTGTGGCCGGCAAAGCCAGCCAATGTTCTGAATGGCAGACCGTGGATTTGCTAAAACTTTTTTTTTTCTTCCTTCCACCATGCTTATTGCTTACCTCCCATCCCTCTCCTTGACTGACCTACAATTTGAAAGCAAGGTTTCATGGCTGCAAGGACAATTAAATTCAAAATTCAGCTCCTGGAAAACGAAGCCTCATTTGTAAAGATCACTTTTAATTAGAAATCCTAAACCTGGCCAAGAAATGCCTTCTATCTGTTCCATGAAGAGAATTTGCCAATTTATTTTAGTTTATTGCAATGCGATTTGAAATATTTTGGCATGGAAGTCCACAACTCTCTTCCTATTTAAACTGACAGCCAGATTGCACGCTGCTACTTTTCTATCCAATAAGATGTATAATACAGTAATACAGGGGTTTGCTGAGGTACCACATCACCATCTGGCTTAATGGGGGAAATGCTACAGGATCCAGAGAATAAGATGGGTGAGATATTTCAGCCTTGGCTGTAGTCTGTCGAAAAAGAATCAGGAGATGACAAAAGATGTGGACAAAGTTGTCCACATTTCCCTTTAGGGCTAGCAATAATAGTCACATTTATTCCTAACAGGAAGGGAAGAAATCTAGAGTGAAAGTTTTTAAGAGTTCAAAAGATCTAGGGGAAATAGTCAACACTATAGAAATGGAGCAACAACACACAAGAACAGCAGTTCCTGGAAGTCCCAATAAAATGCAAAATAAATTCCTTATGAAATGGCCACCCACCAAGTACAGGGATCAGGTGGATTCATTCTGAGAGCAATAAATCTATTGGCTCAAAGCACTCATTCAAAAAAGCAATTTTTACAACTGAAAATAATGTACAAGGAGACTATTCCTCCCAAACAAGAATTTTCAACAAAAATCTCGTAGCCATCCCTTTTCCTATCTATGTATCCAATTTCATTCTGAACACATAAAAGCATTCCTAGTGGCCTTGCGAAAAGCACTCTGGAACATCTTTAAAAATGAGAAGCTTTTCTGAAAAATAGCATCACCGAAACGAACATATGCACTGGCACAACAACAACAACAAGAACAACAAATATTTCATCTGGAAAACAGCTTTGTAGGGACTGCAGAAAAAGGTGAAGATGGGCCAAGGTTCAAGTTCCCCTCAGCACAGAGGGCCAGCTTTTGGCAGGAAGAACCATGAAAATAAAGGACGTGCTTTTGATAAGATGCTATGTTCCACAACATCAAAGCAATCCTCCCCTTTTTCTAGATTAAAGTTTATTGGGCTTCACTGGAGAGCTTGTTTCCAAAGGCTCACCCTGCAGTCCATGTAGCTTAGGCACACTCATTTCCTTCAGTGTTCAGCGCTCAGTTCTAGTCTGGAATCCCATTCCCAGTATTAAATGCAATGCTTGAGTGTGCCCAACCAAGTCAACCAAAGATGCCAAAGGAAAATCACAGCAATGCTATTTAGGCTCAGATTAAGCATGCGATCAACAGAGAGACTGGCCATTTCCTAGACCAGGAGTCGAACCATGGCAACTTTAAGCCTGGAGGACTTCAACTCGCAGAGCTGGCTGGGGAATTCTGGGAGTTGAAGTCCTTCAGGCTTAAAGTTGCCACGGTTGGAGTCCCCTGTCCTAGACAGCAAGAAACCACTTAAAAATCTTCATTTTTTTCATTCTTATATATACATCTATCTACACAAACACACACACATTTGCGTATGTATGTTACAATATTAAGCTAACATGCCTAATTCAAGGCAAAAGGCAGCTTCGCAAATGGGAAGTCGAAAACTGTAAGCTTCAGCTCAAATTGCTCCTTCTTAGCTATGCTTCTGCACCTCAGCATGATCACAGGATTTCATAGAAAAATATTCATGAAAGCTGCTTCCTTCGTTTTTCCCCACCAAAGAACAATGAAATATAATTCTATCCTGTAAACTCAGTATTTCCCAAACATGGCCATTTTTTAGTTGTGCGGTTTCAACTGCAAAATTCCCCAGTGGGGAATTCTGGGAGTTGAAATCCACACATCTTCATTTTGCCAAATCTGAGAAACACTGCTACAGCTTTTACAGTCCCTTTTACAGCTACCGCCTTACAAACTCCTTTGCAGCATTTCAAAAAGCCTCCAAAAAGAGGCGACAATTATAGGCAAGACATGGAAAAGTTCATTAAGCTTGGGCACATCTATTTTGTCTTGCCTTTTTTTCTTCTTCTACATACTATTAAGCCAAACTACATAGCTGCTATACAAAGAGGCTCAATGCAATTAGGACAGTGTTTAACACACTGAAGTGTAACGAAAGGTTCTCTCCTCCTCCACAAAAATATTGTTCTTAAAGAAATTTATATTTATTTGCATATAACTGAAGAAAAGTTGCCTAAGCACCGCTAAGACCTCAGCCACATTGTGATTTCTAGCAAAGAAAAAACCAACTTTGGATCCAGGCTGAGTCATGAAATTTCACCCTGATTAAAAAAAAAAATAAGGCCACGTGTTGCAAGAGCTACAACTGAAAACTGACTTACGCATCTGGGTCCAAGGCTCAGCTATCACCAAAACAAAACTATCAAACAAAATTACTGGCCTTTAGAGGATCCCACTCGGAAAATGTTACATTCAGCTGCCTCTCTGTTACATTGAGTTGTGAACAGTTCCTTTTGTAAACAGATGAACTGATTGTAACTTTTGTTATAAATACACACACACACACATACACACACGAATCCCTATATAACAAATCATAACTAGATCCTATTGTGGCTCCCACTTCTGTAAACATTTGGCAATACGTTACACACACACACACACACACACATACATATATGTACAGGAAATACATACATGGATTGCTTCCAGCAAACTAATGTGCAAAACATGGCCGCCTCCTAGGGAGGACCAGTGATGAGGTATAATTGTATCTGTGTGTGAGTTACCCGTAAGTTAGTTCAGACCTGCTGATCAGGGCTCTAGGTAGCCACAATACCTGCCCTGAATTGGCCTGGGTCTGTGCTTTACCCCCACCCGCCCACTGGCCAAGCAGCATCACAGGTAGGGGAAAGCAGCATCACATTATGGTGCAATTGCGCTGTTCACCATAGGAATTGTCCACACGATCAATTTCTTCAATGACCTTTGTGAAGATACCTTGAGTCATCTGCAGAGGAGAAAGACAGCGCATCTTGGAGTCACTCCAAGAGAAAAGTTTTACAACTGTGTTTAAGAAGCAGCAAAGAACTTTTTACTTATCTGTATCCCATCTTTATTGTTTTTACCAATAACTCAAGGCGGGTAAACGTACCCAACATACCTCCCAACTCCTGTCTACGGAGATTCTCAGTCATCCAGGTCATGGTTGTCTCAAAGGTGCTTTTTTCAAGAAGCAAGTGGACTTTGTTTTTCTTTGAAGACCTTTCACTTCTCATCGAAGAAGCTTCTTCCATTCTGATTGGATGGTGGAGAATACTTCTTGAAGACAGTTGATCATTTGCATTCTTTTAAATAAGAGTCCTTGAGGCCATATATGTCCTCAGGGTCATCTGAGTCATGCAAATGGGTGTGAAGGAGTGGAGCCTTCTTGGAACTGTTGAAAGGACTGCATTGTAAACTGGAGATAGATGATGTTGTATTCCTCCCCATCTGTTGAGAGAGGGCTGTTCGATTTTGACATAGACGGCCTCTTTGACCCCTCTTTCAAACTAGTGGTCCAAAATGTGGACTTTGCTGTCTTCAAAAGAGTGGCCTTTGTCTTTTAAATGAAAATGGACTGCTGAATCTTGTCCTGATGGGTTTGTTCTCCTCTGTTGTGCCATGCATTTATGAAGTGGTCCAGTCCAAACAAGAAAGTCCAGTTGCCTCTTGAATAAAGCACCTTTGGGACTCCTTCCTCCTGTTTTCACTACAACAACAACCTGGTGAGATGAAGTGGGTTGAGAGAGAGTGACTGGCCCAAAGTCATCCAACCGGCTTTCATGGCTAAGGCAGGAGTAGACCTCACCATCTCCCAGTGTCTAGCCAGTATTGTGCCTTAACCACAATACTCAAAACATTATTGACCTCGTCACACTGAGTGGTATTCTATTGGAGCTCTGCTATTTTGATGGGAAGACTAGGTTTCCCTCCTATTTTGAGGAGACAACAGAGAACAATCTCCCTCTTTTATCCATTAGAGGGCATTGTGCCTGGGTTTGCCTTTGATTGGTGAAATTACTAAGAAATGTTTAAAAAAAGAACAAGGTTATCTGCTTGTATTTAGACATTGGGACAAAGACGACTCCTAGCTACTCTTTTCTTCAAGGTGGAACTCAACCCATGCACTCATTCTGTTCAAAATTAAACCTGTGAAAAATCCTTAGTCTGTTGCAGAAAGCACAATGGACTGACACGGACATTTGAAGTGGCATTTTATGGCTTTTAGATCTTATCCCCTCCCCCGTCTTTAATTTAGGTGAAGTCAGAGTCATACCTGGTTTTCTTTTGCTGAGGATTCCAAAAACACAGCACCCCATGAATCAGCAAGTTTCCGGCCTTCATCTGTCTTTACCTGACGACTAAAAATAAGGGAGTAATTAAACAAAACAAAACAAAACCTCACCAACACTGTCATATTGCAGTCATCTTCAGGGGTGTCTGTGTGTTTCTACTTATTTATCAAACTTGTATGATACCCATCTCGCCAAAGACAACTCTGTAACTTTTATGGACATATTATAACCACAATAGCAGTAGGTTATAATCTGGTGTACATTATATATACAATACATAGGAAGTTTTCACATGTACAATAACTGTCCCTTTATTCTCATTGTAGTAATTTCTTTTGTATTTTCTGTACTTTTTCTTGCTTATTTTCTTCTTTAGATACCTTGGATTTATGTTAACATCCGTCCCCCTCGGTGTATAGTCATGTCGGCCACATGACCATTGACCTGTCTTTGGACAACGCTGGCTCCCTTGGCTAGGAAACGAAGATAAGTGCTGCCCCCTAGAGTCGGACTTGATTGGGTAGGGGAAACCTTTACCTTTACCTTTTTAGTTATCTGATATTGCTTGTTAAAATTTAATTAAAAAGAATCACAGCATAAAGATCATAACAGATCAACACTACTGTAGGGCTTCCCTACCCTTCGCACAGTCACTTCGCACAGTCACTTCCGCACAATCACTTCCGCACAGTCACTTCCGCCCTCGTCATCTCCCGCCTGGATTATTGCAATGCTCTCTACATGGGGCTCCCCTTGAAGAGTCTCCGGCAGCTGGTCCAGAATGCAGCCGCGCGGGTGATCGTGGGTGCTCCTCGGAGCTCCCACGTTACACCGCTTCTCCGCAGGCTGCACTGGCTTCCTGTAGCCTTCCGGATTCGATTCAAGGTGGTACTGACAGTATTTAAAGTGCTCCATGGCTCGGGACCTGGGTACTTACGGGACCGCCTGCTGCCATCATCAACCTCCCGCCGCCCAGTACGCTCCCACAGGGTTGCCCTCCTCGGGGTACCGCCGCCCGGCCGTTGTCGGTTGACGGCCCCGAGGGTTCGGGCTTTCTCTGTGGGAGCCCCCTCCCTTTGGAATGATCTCCCCCCGGAGATACGGGCTATGACGGATATTCTGACCTTCCGGCGCGCAGTGAAAACCCTATTTTTTCAACAGGCTGGCCTGGCCCAGTAACTGTATTTTTAGTTTTTTAACTTAATTTTAATCGGGGTTTTATTAGTTTTTAATTTTTAACTCTATTTTTGGGTTAGACAGCCGGATCAATTTGGTTTAATTTATTTTAATTGTATTTATTGAGTATTTATTATGTGTTTTTAGTAGGCTGTACACCGCCCCGAGTCCCTTTTTGGGAGAGGGAGCGGTATAAAAGTTTAATTAAATAAATAAATAAATAAATACCCTATTTTCTATTCAGCATAAGCCGGTTTGTTAAACACCCAAATCCTATTCTTTCACTCAATGCTAATTTTCAAAAATCTTATATTCATAAGTATTGAGTTGAAAACAATGCAGAGATAATGACTATACTGGTTTATGGTAGATAAGAAGCCATGAGAGTTAAATGCAATAATAGATTGTTAACAGAAAGCTTTGAAGTTTGCTGTTGGTTCTTATACAGTTAACCAGTTTGTTTTTATACATAGTAGATAGATGACAGTTCCAATTGGTTGTAAATAAATGTAGAAGTTTATACACTTGGGGCCTGCTTCCCAGGGATGGGAGGAACTGGTATTACGCAATATATTTATCAGTATTCTATTAGAGTGGATAAGATGTGTGTGTGTGTGTTTTTGCCTTTTGCTCTTTTAATGCATATTTTCCTTTTTAATATTTTGTCTATTTTTGTTGTTTTGGTAAAATTTATTTTTCTTTTTTGAAAAACTTTGTATTTTACCTTAACTCTCTGAATAAAATAAAATTTAAAAAATCAATGTACCTATTTTTTTTTTCTAAAGACAAGATTTGATATAAACATTTCAGAAACACACAGCCCTATCCCTAGAGCATGATCCACCAGAGTTTATTATTATTTACAAAAGGGGCCAATTAAGATAAAATTCTATCCCTAGAGCATGATCCACCAGAGTTTATTATTATTTACAAAAGGGGCCAATTAAGATTAAATTCTTCTTTGGAATGGCAGGAATGAGGATGAAGCCAATGGTACATACAGTGTGCTATTCATAAAAGCAGAGAAAAAACGTTTCTGCCCAGGAATGTCAGTCGAAAGAAAATATGTAAAATTTGAGAAAAGGTTTTCAGGATTATTAAGGAAATCAAAGCACATCCTGAGAGAAGGCAGTGACAACCTTTGTTCTAAGCTTGCTTTTAAAAATGCCAGGAGAGATTAGAACTTATGGTGAGGAAATGGAAGAAGCAAGCCCGTTTAGGAATAAGCAATTAAAATTACACCCCCCCCCCTGTTCCCATGCACTGCAATTATTTTGCAAACGTGCTCCAAAACTTCCAAAATTCTTCCAGGAAGGTTGTCTGCTCTGATTCTAGAGTGTACTCCTTTAGAAAGAAAAAAAAAGTGACTCAGATTACAGCCAATCTTTTAAAGAGATTGAAGCTATCTCTGTTCTTATTCCTCAGCTATCATTTATTAAACAATAGACAAAAGTTCTTACCTTTCTAAGGACAGATCAGCTTTATTGCCAACAAGAACTACAGGCATCCTGTCAAATGAAGGAGGAACATTTCTAAAAGTTGCTTCTTGTACTGCTAAACAGAGAAGTCACCCCCCCCACCCTACTCACAACTTCCACAGTTATATGTAAAGGGGGGGTCACTTGCTTATAACTTAATGCAACAATTCTGCATATGGCTGGGATAGTTCTGAATGGGGTTGCAATTGAAGGCATAGATGGTCCTCGACTTACTACCACAATTGGACCCAAAATTTATGTTGCTAACCAAGGCAGTTGTTAACTGAGTTGCACCAGATTTTGCAATGTTTTTACCAAAGTTGTTAAATGAATCACTTCGATTGTTAAATTAATGTCATGGTCATTAAGCAAATCTGGCTCCTCCCTCCCCCACCTATGCTAATCAGAAACAGACTGAGAAAGTCACAGATGGGGAATCACATGAACCCAGGACATTGCGACCATCTTAAAATATATATGCAGGTTGCCAAGTGCCCAAATTCTGTAATAGGTGCAAGGACAGATTGTAAGTCACTTGTTTCAGTCTTGTAGTAACATCCAACTGTCACTAAATGAATATAAGTTGAGGACAATTTGCATTTTCCAATGAACCTTGCCTTTATCTAAAATGAACCTACTTTAAAAAAATACACCTGTCATTTTACATGTTCTACGCCTGTTAAGGCAAACTGTGGCACGCAGAGTCATTTGTGTGGACATGTGAGCCCCAGCCAAACTTACATGCAATGCGCATGCGCGTGCCTCCCAGCTGATTTTCAGCCTGTTTGAGGCCGTTTTTGGTCTCTGCAGCCTTGGGAGGCTGAAAAACGGGCCTTCCGGAAATACCGGAAGTGCCCATTTTCATCCTCTGGAGGGCCTCTGGAGCCCAGGGGAGGCCGTTTTCACCCTCCGGAGGGTTCGCAGGAAGCCTCTGCAGCTTTTGGAAGCCAAAAAATGGGGATGTTTCGGCATTTCCGGAAATACTGGAAGTGCCAAAACGGGCCTGTTTTTTGTCCTCCCGAAGCTGCAGAGGCTTCCCTCAAGTCTCCGGGAGGGCAAAAAAGGCATCAAAACAGAACAAAAATCAGCCGGGAGGCGCATACATGTGCAGTTCAGGTAAGGGGGGGTTGCGTGTGCATGCGCAGGGGGAGAGCATTGCATTGTGGGTGCCGACACGCACACACTTTCGGCACATCACAACAAAAATGTTCGCCATCACTGTTCTACGCGTACTCCCTGATGTAAAAGTTTCACAATCTCTGCACATTTTAAGACATGCAGACTTTAGCTCCCAGAATTCCCCAGCTAACAGGCTGGCTGGGGAGTTCTGGGAGTTGAAGTCCACACACCTGCAATTTGCAGAGGTTCTGAAACGCTGGACAGAGAAATGCTGCCTGAACTTGCTCAGAGGAATCCAGTTCTCTATTGGTATCATTACATTCTATGCAAAACCTTTGTTTTATATCAACCTATAAAGTGTCATCATTTAGAGGTGGTTTATTGTATTAATGTTGTCCAGTCTGGAATCTATTTCTGGGAGAGAATCCGGAGTACACAAGTTAACATTTCCAGATGTTTTCACAGATATGTCAAGCCACCGAACCCTTCCCTACCCCATCCTTTCAGACAAGAGCTCCCTAGTGATATGCTTGAACATCTTGCCTTAAGAGTTGCATCCCTTCCTGACCTGCCATGCTAATCTTTACCTTGTCTTCCCTCTGCTTTCGTGTAACTTGCTGTGCAGGGACTTCACCACCTGAAAACTGGGAAAGGTAAGAAAGAAGATTAGAAGAGCTTTTTATATCTTTAGTGTGAGCCAAGGATTGCTAAAAAACATTTTAAAATATGATCTCCAAAATGCCCCTTATGGATAAGAAGTCATTAACCATTATTTGTGTATCTGAATGCTTTTAATTAGAAGATTTTTAAAAAATGCTAAACGAGCATTTCAAGGTGACTAAAAAACAAGACAGGCGGATATATGAACACAGTATTCCAGTAAGACAAACCTGGGCTTAAAGAGACTAATGAGGCTATTGTTCCAAGCTTTTAATGTCTTTCCCAAACTCATTTCTGTGGACTTGTAAATACAGGTAGTCCTCAACTTATGATAACTGGGCTCAAAATTTCCGTTAATAAACAAGGTAATTGTTAAATGAGTTATGCCCCATTTTATGACTTCTTGCCAGAGTTAATAAGTGAATCACTGCAGTTAAGTTCGTAACACAGTTGCTGAATGAATTTGGCTTCCCCCATCGAGTTTGTTTTTCAGAAGGTTGCAAAGGGTAATCATATGACTGTGGGACATTGCAACCATCATAAATACATGCCAGTTGCCAAGAGTCCAAATTTTGATCATCTGGCTATGGGGATGCTGCAACAGTCATAAGTGTGAAAAACTTTCCCAAGTCACTTTTTTCAGTCCCATTGTACAGGGTGGATTTGATTTAAATCAAATCGATTTAAATCACGATTTAAATCATTATTTAAATCACTAGTAAAGAGGCTTGATTTAAATCAACTCGATTTAAATCATATTTTTTAAAGATCAACTGTCATCTCAGCTGTGAAATTGTGTGAATTGCATCAATGCAGTGCATGTTATCTCAGCTTGCAGAGCTTGGATTCGTTGAATGAGTTTACCAAAAATGTAAATATTGCAGAATATACAGCCTCATGCTACATAACTAAGGTCCATTTCATGCTGAATAAACTAAATTATTAATGTATCTTAAATAGAACACTCTCTTTAGATTTATTTTATTCCAAAGACATTTTATTAAAATAAATTTGATAAAAATAAAAAAAAATCCAATTTAAATTTTAAAAAATCTGATGTTTTTGATTTTGTAAAAAAAATCATTGATTTTAGAACAATAGGATTAAGGTCTTTTTCTCAACTCTGTCCATGTTATAACATTTTTGCTGTGAAGAAGAGGCATGTGATCTCTACTGAGTCAAATTCAGTTTTGAGAACTGCAAAAGTAAACCAAGCATCTGTGATAATATCTTGTAGGCAGAGAAACTGCCCAATAATCCTACAAAAACCTCTGGAATAGCATGACATTGTGAATGGATTAATGGAATTTATTTACCAAAAAAATTTAACATATACAGCCTTATTCTACATAATTAAAAAACTAATCTTTATTTCAGGATGGAATAACCTTTGGATGGTAATATATTTTCCTCAAAAAGCATTTTATTTAAAAAAAATCTGATTTAAATAAAAAAAATCCGATTTAAATTTAAAAAATCCGATTTAAATTAAAAAAAATCTGATTTTTTTGATTTTTTTTAAAAAATCATTGATTTTTACCCACCCTGCCGTTGTAACTTCAAACTAAATTACTAAACTAATGGTTATAAGTCAAGGACTACCTGTATTAAGGGAAGGACTTCATTGTTTCAAGACTCTACAGCAGGGGTCCCCAACCCCTGGTCCATGGATTGGTTCTGGGCCGCAATATGCCAGCAAGTAGGCCACGCCAACAAGCAAAACCATATCTGCAGGATATGTAAGTAGCACGCAAAATCACGCCTCCTTTGGTTGAGATAAAAATCTTTCTCCATGGAACTGGTCCCTGGTGCTCAAAAGGTTGGGGAGCACTACCTTACAGAATTCAGGCAATTCCCTTGTTTTCATCAGGACCTTGTTGTCTAACTGCCTTGTGTCGTAATCAGGCTCTATCTGTGCCCTCTTACCTTCTGAGGGATGTGACAGAATAGACCAGCACGTAGCCATGGATGCCAATAATAAATGAATGAGGCAAGATAGTGTATTCATCCTGGATAAAAAAAAAAAACAGAAGAAAAGTCTCTATCACTCTTACAGGGGTACCCCAATCTCTGTTGCGAATTGGGCTGCACAGCTATTGGTGAATGGCGGGTAAGCAAGTGAAACCGAAGCTATATTCCCCTCTCCTCCCCCCAGTGCATGGAAACATTGTCTTCCACGAAACCAGTCTTTAGTGCCAAAAAAGCTGGGTACTGCTGCTCTGTGAGATTGCTGAAAGATAACAGCTAGGGGGAAATTTTAATTCAGGAACGGAGGATCATTTCTAATGCCGAGTGCATATATGCTTTTCTGAATAAGTAGTTTGTGAAAGCGGAGTTTTAAGTCAGCGGATATTGAAGCTCTGAGGTGATTGCTTGACACTCAAGGGACGTTAGCGAAGTTCGGATTGATGAATCCTAAAGAGACATCACCCCTCCCATCCCAACTACAACTCCCAAGCCAGCAGCATTAAGATGCAAGCTGTTTATCTCTTATGACAGATGATGAGCAGGGAAGGCCACATTCCCATTTGCACATGAAACGATGGAAAGAAGAAAAAAAGAAATTACCTGTCCTGCAGTGTCCACAAGCTGCAAGTGGAATTCATCTTTTCCCACCATCAACATTTTGTTGTAAGCTTAAAAAAAAGAAGGAAGAAAGTTGATGATACAGATGTTACTTGAACTTTTCGGATCTCTTCTTAAAATCCAGCAACATCCTGAATTTCTCTGCATTTGAGTCATTTTTATTTTGTTACCTCTCAGTTTTTCCTTCGGCCAGAGCCAGCCTTGGCCTAAAACTGCAGGTAATTCTTGACTTATGACCGCTTGTTTAGCAATCTATGGGGTCCTTGGTGCTCTCCGAGCTTGGTGGTTCTCTCACAGATATTTCATTACCAAACTAAGTAACATCATCAGTGCTAGGAGGGAGTGGTGTTTGTTCTTATTTTTGCATACTAGCGGTTTGCCCTATCAGTGTTGGGGGAGTGTTCTTGGGGGTTCCTTGATTGTTTAACAATTGTTTGAAGTTATGATGGCCTCAGGAGGTATGTTTTATAGCCTACAAAATACTTTCATTATAAAATGTTATATTATCCTACTAATGGTCACAAAACCACATTTCAAGCACTTTGGTAACCTGTTCGCACTTATGGCCAGTCGCCATCCACAATCATTTGATCGTCATTTACAATCTTCTCTGCCAGCTTTCCCAAAAAGTCAATGGGGAAGCCAGCAGAGAAGATTGCAAGGTTGCAAGGAAATCAGCAGAGAAGGTTGCAACCTGCTAAGAGAACTCCTTCTTGTATTAGATTAGATGAAAGAACTGCCAGATGAGGGGACCTGACCTTGCAATTGTAATTGCACTTAGACTTATATATCACTTTATAGTGCTTTACCTCTCTAAGTGGTTTTACAGAGTCAGCATATTGCCCCAAACAATCAAGGTACTCATTTTACCCATCTTGGAAGATGGAAGGCTGAGTCAACCTTGAGCCAGTGAGACTCGAACTGCCAAACAGCTGGCAGCCGGCAGTCAACAGAAGCAGCCTGCAATGCTGCATTCTAACCACTGTGCCACCGAGACATCCTTAAACCATGAAGATCACAGCTCCGTTTCTGCACCTGGCAGAAGAGGTTCCCTTCTGCCCCTCTGTGCACTCCTTTAGGGTGAAGAAATGCGACTTAAGATCACACCCTCCACTCAATTACATTTGGAATGCTTTGTAGAGTTACAGGTCCAAGCAACCTGTGTAAATTGGAAGAGCTTTCCAAATAATTACAAGAATGACGCCCAGTTGCAGAATACCATGAGATGGCTTTTGGAGAAGAGTTCTGCCTAGCATCATCTGTGTGTATCAACAGCTAGAGAAAACAAATATAAGTGGAGCAATTTACACAAATTGCTGGGTCCTGAAGCCAACCAAGGCCCCCTGGTCTGTGGCACCTTTGCACATACCAGTACACCCTGTAACCAGTCAAGGTCTTCCAGCCCATGGAAAACTTGTGTACACTAATGAGCCTGTAACCAGCAGAAGTCTCTCCTGCTTCATAGCAGTTTTGCTCGACTTGATGACTCTTGCAGGGAGCCAGGGAACAAGTTGGGGTACCAGGACCTCCTCCAGCCCAACAAGGAGAACTGTGATTGCAGTTGAGTGAAAGGGTCATATGGATGTCTCACTTAATGACCACTTCACTCAACAATTGAGATTCCAGGTCCAATTTGGTCATAAGTCAAAGTCTACTTGTAGGCTTGACAGCTTTTTCCTTCCATAAGGTTTGCACTCATTCTGTTTTCTACAACCAATATCAGGCTGGGGGAAGCTATCAGCCCCTTCTTCCAAATAGGGCCACTGAAAGGAAATCTCTCATCCAACAGAGGCATTCAAAAGAGAGCAAGCAAGCAAATAAATAAGTAATCAAACCAACAAATACCAATTAAAAGAGTGTTTTGCTGATACCTCTTGCTGCTTCACAAGCCAAAGCAATTGTTACAGTTATTGTTTGCAAAGCATGGTAGAAATCAGCTACGTTTAGTTGTGGCTGATGTTTCCGAAGTTGGCAAACCAATTGCAATAAATCTTCAGCAGAAACCGACATGACAATGTGTGAGCTGTAAGAATTTATATCGGCAAGGAAGAAGGCCCACACATTCTGGTGGCAAAGTGAAATGATGAGGCAATTGTCTAGTACCTCCAGAGGGTGCCCCATTTAATTAAAAATAAAGGGGCTTGGGTGACATACTCCAGGGTTTGGAGGAGCCGCTGTAATGCAACAGGTTGGGAAACCTACGTAAGCATACATTGTTTATAAGAAGAGAGGATCAAAATTACAATGTGGGACTCAGTGGAGAGGCAACTAATGGGACTGAAATGCTTTTACTACTTCCCTGATGACTTGTATAAATAATGTTCAATTTATGAGAAATTGGGCAAATGTACACACGCATCGACTCTTTTAACAATTTATTGCTAAATTAGCTGTGCTCCAGTAAATGCTTTCATTAGTTAAACCTTCCCCTCTCCACCTGTGATCCTTAAGCCTCCAGAAACTAAATTAACTATTTCAGCAAACAGAACAACAGATCTATAAGCAAACTTGCTTTCCAACCACCTAAATTTGTTCTTTGAATAAAATGGGCGGGAAGGGCAACCCCCTACAAAAACAGGAAAGGACTGGTGTGCAGGGGGAAAGGTTTGTGGCAAAGCAGGAAATGAGCACAGAGGTACTACTGAATCTTTGTTCATCGAAAGAAAACAAATACTCTGAGATGTTTAACTCCCTGCCCCCAAAAAACCTTATTTTTTTCTGATTTTAATAAAATTTGAGAAATGGCAGATACGTTCTATACTGATATATATGTGGTTGTGCTAGAGTCCTATATACCTGTAACCAGCCTCATACCTTCCTAGTCTCAACAATCAAATTAGTTCACACTCAGAACTGTGTTAAGTAATTTTCTGTTTGACTCTGCTCAAAATTATTTTGATTGGGCAGGAAGAGAGAAGGTTCTTCTTTCCTACGTGCTAGACTCTTAAGAATTTAAACATTGGGAGGATGTAGGGGCTTGGCAGAAGAATAAAAGGACAGGACATATCCTATTTCTCAGTGATCAGTACCAGACTGTCCCCAACAGATTCCATTTCATGTGCGTGAAAGATTAGCTAGTTTAATCTCTCTTCTGAGAACATCCTACTTGGGCATACATCAGCTATCCTAGACCACTAAGTTCACTCTGGTCACTTCCAAGTTAATGGATACAAGCCCACAGTAATTCCTGCTCAATGAAATAATGTCTGAATGACTAGACAAAAGCTGCTCCCCCTTTACACATCCCATCACAGTTTTCCCCAAGTCTCCCTTCCATAGTCCCAGCCACCTGGAAGTCTGGGATCTATACTCCTAACACATCTGGAAGGCACACAGTTGTGGAAAGTTACTTTAATAGTATGAATAACAATTTCTAATTGTAGGAATAGTCGTGGAATATGATACAGTATTATGCGGCATTCTGAGATGGTTGGGTATTCTTAAGGAAGATTGGAAAGACCAAAAAAAAATGCATCCCCATCATTCTTAAATGCTCTAAACATGTTCTTTGCTTTAACCGCGTCAAAACATCATGAACATATCATCTGCAGAACCTGCAGCTCTAGAAATTTCTATCCTGTGAATATGTATACTATTACCAGTGAATTGCAAGGCAGAGCAGGAAAATTCCCTGCAATCAATAGAAGGAAGATATGGTGTGAATGGGTAGAGGTGTAAGTGACAACAGACTCTGGTGCTGAAAAGCCTGGATATCAGGGGTGGGATTCAACCGATTACTACCGGTTCGGTGAGAATGCGTTTTGTGCACGGGCACCTGCTATGCACATACGCGGTGTAGAGCACTTCCCAAAAAACCCTCAGCTATGACGCCCGGACAGCTGAAAAGCACTGTGCGCGGGTGCACAGAGTTTGAAAATCCTCTTCTTTCCTGCTTTTTCAACCTCAGCTGTGCCGCGCAAAGTAGCTGAGGTTGAAAAAGCAGGAAATTATGGACAGCCAAGAACCCGGGCAGGCGGGTGGGCCAAACAGACGACCAAAAGGTCGTCGCACCGAACCGGTTCGATGTTTGCTGCTCTTCAGAGCTATCAGTTCTATAGAACTGGGCCAAACCGGTAGCATCCCACCCCTGCTGGATATATGTCATTAATTTGTTTGAATATAAAACCTTGGGAGGGGCTCCATTGTGAATTATGGGTAAGACATAAACAGAGCTTCTCTTGTTTTCCTTTTCTCTTGTCCACTACCACTGGTCTTCCTTTCATCTCTACCACCCACATGTATTTTTCCTCTTCCCTTTGCCAAACCACTATAGCCCTTCTCTTATCGGAATGTTTTACTCCATCACCGACATTCAGACCTTCCAGCGCGCAGTAAAGACCCATTTTTTTCAACAGGCCGGCCTGCCCAGTAATAATTGTGGGGTTTTAAATTTGGCATTTTAATTTTTTACCTGTTTTTTATACATTTTGATAATTTTATAACTCGGCCATTAATTTAATCATTTTAAATTGCTTTTAATTGTACAATTTTATATCTTGTTTCTATTTTTATCTGGCTGTACACTGCCCCGAGTCCCTTTTTTGGGAGAGAGGGCGGTATAAAAATTTAATTAATTAATTAATTAATTAATTAATAAATAAATAAATAAATAAATAAATAAATAAATAAATAAATAAATAAATTTACGGCCTCTGCTGGAAAGAAATCCCACAATCTGCTTTATAATTGGGACATCTTATTTTATAAACAATTAATTAAACAAATTAATTATTAATTCACTTTACATATACTTATTTTGAATCCCGGCTTTCATTTATGGAGAACAGGTGCTGGCAGATACAGACATACACCTGCCAATGCATATGTAAGTGTGCTGGAGCCATTTACTGGGAGAAGGAATCTTGAGGATTGGATTTAGCTTGAGATGGCAGTTGTAGGTTGGTGTGGAAGGGAAGTAGCGCATGCAGAAGTTATGTGTACTTCTCCCTGTTTATTAATCCTTTGGGGATCAGGGTCATCTTCCTTTCAAGCAAACACAATGCTAACATGAATATCTTTTCTTTATACTTGCCAATATAGCTTTTCTTGGCATGGAATCGAGGTTACGTAAGCCAGCTTTACTACTGATCAAGCCCTGCCTCTCCCTAACATATTTTCTTCCCAGTAAGGAAGAGGAGAGACATACTTCTAATAAAAGCACAGCAATAGCACACTTACTGCTTTCCACAGTGGGGTCGTAGCATTCCAGAAATTCCCCATCAATGAACTGGTGAGCAAGAGATGTCTTACCTGAAGAGGAAAGATGGCAAAAGAAATTATTGCTGTGGAGATTTATTGGTGATAAAGAATATAATTTAAAACAATGGAAAACATTCATTTCACTCTAATCACAGCAATGAAAACTGCCCCATTCAGGGTAACAGGATAAAACTGCAATTATTAAGATTAACATACTCAAACGGGAGAATTAAATAAAAAATTGTGTACATTCCATACCAGATTTGAGGGTCTGCCATGAAATTTTTTTTTTTTAAAAAAAATCTCTATTAGATATAAACAATCACAACCTTTAAATTTATTTAGAGTATCAGAAATGAGAAAAACCCAAAGGTTTGGCTGCAGAACTACTATTAGTTGTCTCAAGTATTGTATTCCAGTAGTGCAACTTAAGCCCAGGAGAAGGAATCATACTGTGCTTAAAGAATAGTAATCAGAAATCTGCTGCCACTCAGACAATCCCAGTAGTTCCAGATCAGTTCAAACCTCTTGGAGCCCATTTTATCAGATGCAGGCAATTTGTATCATTTAATAGGTAAAATTGTGTTTATTCCTGTCCTCACTCCTTCATATTTCTGATTTTAAACAATGGGACCAGAAAATCATGAAATTCAAAAGCTGTACGGTGCAGAGAGAACATGCTACCCATATCCCAATTACTGAGGTTGGCTCACAACAATCAAGCAAAAAAAAAAAAATTACAGCTTAATCAAGATAGAGCTGTGTCTTTTAATTCTATAGCATCAACCCAACAAAGGTAAGGAATTTATTTTTCCAATGGAAACCCGTCAATATTATAGTGACTTGGAATTTCACACCATCTATAATGATGTACTTTTTTACTAATAACATCTTCCCCTCTAATTTCTCTTAGGAAGCACTTAAGCTATCCTGTCATATCATGAATTATATTTGGAACTTCAATTTTCAAAGATTTAACATCAGAATAAGTATGAAGGATATGTCGAACAGTTTTTACATATACTTTGCTGCCTTTCCAATACTGATCGCTCCTTGATAATAGATAAGTATCCTACTATACTGTGCTGCATACCAGTATTATATATGAATATACCCAAGCAGTCTATGCTGCTCTCTCTCTGGAAAATTAGTTTTGGACACATCGTAGTTGAATACAGATAGATGAGGTTTATGTAGCATGCTAAATCTAAATCCCAGATTAATACAGCTGCTGAATTTACTATATATTGCTTTTTATCAGGCATTTATTCCTTTATAAGTAGCCCAAGGCAACAAACATTCCTAATACTCCTTCCTTCTATTTTCCCCAAAACAATCCTGTGAGGTGGGTTGAATTGAGATAATATGGTTGACCCAAGTCACCTAGCCAGCTTTCATACCTAAAGTGGGACTAAATTCAGTTTCCTAGTTTCTCTTACCATGATAGCCTAGTTCACATAAGACCACAGCTATGATCTGATATTAAACAACAAACTATTTAACTTTGCTTTATCCTCAGCTAGCAAATCCACCAAACAAAATAGTTCAGACAATTAACTTTCTACCTAGATAAGATTGTAATGGTGAAGATCCAAGGTCTGTTCATGAACTGTCATGAATCAGGATTTAAAAAAAAAACATTAGCAACAAAGGATACACACATACATAATTCATGTCTCCAAGCTATATTTATGGTTAAGGATGAGGAAGAAAGCAAATCCCAATATTATTTCCTCAGTGCCACTCTAGTGTGCAAGTACAAGACCTTTCATGCTTCAGATTTGATTTAGAGGTCTGCAGAAGCCATAGGAGCATGAACTTATTTGTGACTCATGAAAGCAGCCCTAACTATTTGGACAGTCACTAAGGAAATGTTTCCAGGAAAGGACAGTGGAGGCTTTTCTACTCCCACTCATTCCAATGCCCTCTTCCCAATCAAATCAGAAGCTCTGTACTCCTAACAGCTGATCACAGTTTTGCTATCCATCACTGTAATTTAGCCAACAGTTTCCAGCTGTAGATACCAAGAGACCATCAGGAGAAGACAAGTATATTTTGCAAAGCTTAGTCACACTTAGCCAAGGAACTGTTTAGGAAGATTCACAACAGCTGAATTTAGAAGGCTGTTCTTGGCATCCTGTTCCTCTACCATATTAAGCTTCTTGGCTCAGATTGTACATCTTAGTGAGGAGCATGTACAAAATACAAAGAAATCACAGTATTCCGTTTCTAACTATCCGTACCAAACTTAGTATTTACATTATAAGCTTTCTTTTAGGATAGCTGTACATTATTTTAGAGCTTTACACCCTACAGCAGGAGTATCAAACTTGCATCCTCATTGTGGCATCACGTGACCTATTGGGACTTGGCCCACTTCACTAAACTGGGCGTGGGCGTGGTCAGCAAGTGACGCATCTGGCCCGTGGGCCACAAGTTTGACAACCCTGCTCTATAACAAGCTAGGATGCCGTGCTGTTGTATTTTTTCAGTTGCAGTGAAGATAAATGAGGTGCCTAAAATTTAAGAAAAAAGCACGATAAAATTATAAGTTAAAAAGAATTGAGATTTTAAATATTTTCTCAGGTATGAACTTTATTGAATTATTTTAATCCAGATATTATCTTCCAGACTGACCTTATTTCACAGGACTGGGGTGGAGGGGGTGGGGGTGGGGGGCTCCTGTAGGAAAGATGACATAGGCATACAATAGTTGATGTTTGCTGATTCCATCAATCTCTGCTTATACACATAGGTACAAAAAACAATCCTAATGACAGCATCAGAAAGATTAGGGCCAGTGTACAATTAAATAAGTTTGTAATTCAAATTCTTAGTCCAAATGTGTTTTCTTTTGCAATTACTCACAACAGCAGTTCTGATATATCTCAATCCCCATTCTGATCTGTTCAAACAAGGCACAGATGGTTGATTAATCAACCAAGTGTATATATTACAGCTCAATATACACATCACTTTTCAACAGGGCCCATAAGTTAGGCATCCATCATGTCAGGAGGAGCAAAAATCTTCTTTTCAAGCACCTTTTCATACTACTAGAGGTACCCAGAGTCTTTCATATAATCACTTAAAGGAGGGGGGGAGCTGTTGCAAATTTAATCCGAGGAAACAAATGATTTCATTATCCAGACACCCATGAATAACCTTTGCCCTCTGCTCATTTCCTCCCCCTGCACATGGATTAATAGAAAACATAAGCCGGGTGACTCCTTGCATTTCTCTTCAGTGGAAGAGGAGATCAGATGGGTTGGGAATTGGGTAGGCACAAATAGTTCCCTGAGGACAAACTAGTAAAGGTCAGGAAATAGCTGCCCACTACTTACAAGTTTTGCCTACTCATGTGCTACTAATACCAAACCTTGGCCCAAAGAGCAGAAAATCTATCTCCAGAGACTGTTTAAAAATAAGTTGTTCATTAATAAGAAGAGCAACACTGGATGCAAGCATGTGCATTGTTCAATCACATTCCTCCCAATTAATTCCACTCCCTCCCCCCAAAGACTTTATCTAGTTTCTCCAAGAATGCAAAGCAGGGCAGCCAGTGGGTGGCTTTGTCGGGAACCTTTCACACCTCCCCCCTACTTTTTCATCAGGCAAATTTCCACCTTTTTAACAATTGACCCACACACTACCTCGTGAAGGCAGCAGAGAGATATAAATCATCTATATACTAAATTCACCCCAGGAAGCTCAGAGACAGGAAATCCACAAAGCAAGAGAGCATAAAGCCTATATATCCAAACCTCTACCAAAGTCAAAGGGTATCATTTCATCAAAGAGCTCTATTGCCTACTTGACCGGATCCTTCCACGGGTATTAATTCTGGGCAATTTAGAAGAGCCAAGTAATCAGGGTTTATCCGATCGAGGCTTCAAAATCTCCGGATTTGAAATCAAAAGAGCACGCCCTATTGTGGCGGCCAAAATATGGATGCTCCGATGTCGACAGTACTCTCTTATTACTCTCTTGCAACCAGATGACGACGACCACCACCACTACCCTCTCGCAGCTCAACCCTACAACAATAAAACCGCTCCAAAGTCCCTGCATCGGGATCCATTCCCCAGGTGCGAGGGTGGCATCTTCACACGCGCAACTCGTTGCTCTTCGCGCCGCCGCCCAGCAACCGGGACAACCAAAGGTGGGAATCTCCCCGGCGTTGTTGGCGCTCGCCCGCCTCCCATCCATCCATCCATCCACCCACCATCCATCCATGCCAGCAAACTCCCGCTCCAGCCTCGCCACCCCCACCAGCCCCAGACGCCGCGCGCGTCGCCTTCCAGACTTGCTGCGCTCAAGGAACGGAGCAAACCTCGCCGCCCTTCCCCTCGCCTCTCCCCCCCTCCCCTTTTTCCTCCCGCTCTCCTCCCAGCCGTGGCTTTGGCGTGCGCCCGAAGCCCGGCTCCCTTTTCCACAGCGCTCACTTTGTTCCCCGCCGAACTTCCACCAACTCTCCCCGTCCACGCCCGCGTCCTCCCGGCCCTGCTTCTCGGGGAACCCGCCCGCAGGAGAGCAGCCGCCCGGCACCTCTTGCCACGTGGTATCCCCCCCACACACACACACACCACCACCACCACCACCACCCACTCCGCCCGGACGGAGAGCCACTCACCGACTGAGCGGTATCCCAGGATCACGACCTTTCGGTAGCGCACGAACGGCATTGCCCAACAGCGGCTCCGAGGCCAACCGAGCGCGCGGGGGGGCCCGGCGCGCGGGGGGGGGGAGGTTATTAGTAGTGGAGGGGGGCGGAAGAAGAGGAAAGGGTGGGTACCGCAAGGCGGGCGGGCCGAGTGATAAAAAGAGCCCGCCCGACTAGAGCCGGGGGGACGCCGCAACTACAAACGCCCACGTGACCAAAACACTGGCCTTAGAGCCGCCGCTTCTGATTGGCCTGGGGCAGAGAGGCGCGTGCGCTTTGCGGACGCCTGGCTTTCCATTCATGAAAAGTGCGAGCGGCTAGAATGGAGAGCCGCGTGGGTTCCAAACATACAAGTGAGCGTAAGCGCGCGACTCCGGGCGCGCGCCCGCCCGCCCTTGTTTTGCTCCTCGGGCGGGCGGAAGAAAAGGCGTTGGGAGGTTCTTGCGCTAAAACTTCAGCCTCGGCTGGCTCCTTGCGTGGCTTTGGGGTTGCGGTACCTCACGCACGTGTCCTGCTTTGGGCGTGGACGCCGAACGGACGGACGTGAAATTTAAATCCCGAATAAAAATGCGCAGCGAGTTTCTTTCGGCCATGTGCTCGGATTCTCCCCGATTGTCCCCTCCTTTTGTGGTTTGGCACGCCGACCCGCTCCCCCAGCTCTTCGATCCTCTGAATAGCGGATCGAATCTATAAACCCATCTAAGCCAAATGAGTGACTGCTGAGATCCTAAAGATGGGCAATGGGAGAGAGGAGCGCTGCCTGAAATCGAAGAGCTTCGGTTCTTCACGTGCCTTAAAAAACGGATCGTTCTGAAGCAGCAACAACACCCTTTCCCTGTGTTATCGAACAGCGCAAAACAAGAAGTCGGGAAAATGCGGGGACCTGCATTTAGCGAGCTTGCCGGTTGTTTTCAAGAGCGCTTGTAGCTTCTTTTTCCCCGACAGTATCCTAAGAACGCAGCCCGCTTCTAAACCTTCAGGGGGGGAAACTGCCATTCATTAGGTTAGAGAGCGTTGGCTGCGTTTAACAATGCATTAAACCGTGGTGTGGTTTCTTTGTTTTTGGTATAGTGCGAGGGTGTGCGAAGCAGGTCATTATGGCTACTTCAACAAGCCATCTTTTAAAATTCTGGTATAGCAAAAAATAATAATAACGGTTCCCAGTCTATAGAAGATTCCACTGCGCGCATTTTGGTGCAAAGTTAATTTTCCTCCATTCAGCTGTGATCTCTCTATAAACCTAGATGTCTCTGTGTTTTCCCCGTTTCAACCTCAAATCTATCTGAAGGTTATCTGAACAGGTGCCTTTTTCTTCATCCTGGAGATCAGTATGATTTGCTTCCCAATAAATATGCCAGGCTGGACTAATCATATGCATGTGTATTATATGTATACACACACCCCTATAGTATTAAATGTTTTTGTTCCTAACATTTTAAAGTAGCAAACACTGTAAAAGGAGACCAGATATGAATGTGCAACAAAGACAACCCCAAATTTTCACCCCATGTTTTAAAAGACTTTCAGGAGAATTTGCTTTGCTTAGTGTAAGAATTTTAGATAGTTTTGAAAAAAAAAGTGCTTTTAAATACATATACTATCCATATGCTATTAATAGTAATTTAAGCTGATTTACATTGTTAGGAGGGGTGACTTGAGTTACTGGAAACCAATTTAGAATTTTTCATCAAATATTTTGCTAAATATATTGAGTAGTAAAAGAGTTTATGGTCACAAGTTAATATTTATAAAATCCTCTTATCTTCCTCTTTGTTGTTCTGAGTAAGAACATCTTCATGCTTAAAAAAGGAACAAAGATTGGAAGAAAAATCAGATTATATTTTACTTCTCCAAACGAATAAGCTTTCAGTAAAAAGCTGGTAATTTCTTAATATTAGGAGTGGTACTACCCTGCTAGGTATTTAAATACTAACAAATATGAATCCAGTAAACATGTTAACTCCTAATTAGGTTATCTTAATTGAAAGGCATCAAAACATTGTTTCAAAGATGGCATATCTAATGCTATTTTTAATTATTTTGTTTCTCTGAACCTAGATTTTTAAGTATAAAAGTTCCTTTTTAGTCTATGAAACCTAGTGGTAGGAAACTGAATAGATTTGAAATGAAACTAGCATTTTAGGAAGAACAGCCCTTTTAAATATAGCTATTTGAAGCAACACTAATGAAAGATGTAATTGTTGATCTATGTGCTTTTTGGTTGTGTTCAACCATGAAGTACATACATATGTATACATGTTAACTCTATCTTTTCTTTTTTTCTATCTGAATCTAATAATTCTGGGGGTGTAAATAGCATACAAACAAAAATCTACATATAAAAGCATTAAAAAGTGCAATAAAAGATACCATGGTAGATTAAAAATAGTTATCCCACCAATTATTCCACCAAGGAAGTGCAAAAAGCACAAACCCGGGTTCCCAAAACACTGCATCCTTACAACCTTAGGAAAGAACCAGGTTTTTAAGATTTTTCTGAAAGGTCAGCAGACTCTGGGCCCATGCAAATCTTGGACGTGGTGGGGCCTGGGTGTGGTTTCCCAACTCCACTTTTGCAAAATGAAAGTCCTCTCTGTCCACTTGGGAGCACTTGACTTATTCTTATGTAGATGTAGGATTCTTCCTCTAGCTAAATATGCCAATCATGGTTTATTATGTAATCCAATTTCCAGACTCCAGAATAATCTGAGCAGCTCTCAGTGCAAAATAAACAGAAATACAACAAGATAAAAACTCTATAAAGGAAATAAACTAGGGAAATAGTTAGAGACAGAAGTTCCTCTAAAAATTATCTTATCTTAGTGAGAAACCAAGATCTTTATGCACCTCAGGCAAAAATGCAAATGATGCTATTAAAATGTAATCAAGGTATCTATCTTCCATTGGTATGCAAAAGCTTGCATTTCCCCTATTTAAAGATAAGGGCCCTTAGATAGGCTATGAGAGGGCCTTAACCCTAAGTTTTTCCACATGGTTAAAAAGAAAAGTCAGTTATCTTTTTGGCAATACCTGCCTTAAAGCAAATAAAGTCACAATGTTTCCGCCAAGTAATGAAAAGAAAAATAACGCTCCAATCAAGTACTGTGGTGTTTTATTCAACCTGGATCTCTTTGTATACCTGGAATTTCAATTTGCATAATCTATCAGCCCTCTGAAGAGTGTTGGGTTCAAGGAAGGTGCCTGTGTATCACTTCTTGTCCTGTGAAATACTGTGCTTAATGAATCAGATGAGGTGAGCTGCAATCCACAAATGTTTAGTTAGTGTTTTAAAGTGGCTGCCAAACTTAACTCTTTAGGATGCTGTCCTTTACTCAAGCCGAACATGGCTTCTCAAACTTTTAACACAAGAGCTTCATTTATTTATATTAGTGCAAAATATGGGTATAATTGTTTCCTCTTGGAAGTCTAAAGTAGGTTACAGTAACATTCAAAATGATTAAACTCAAATCTATTACAGCACAAATATTCAAAACACAATTCTATATTCCAGATAGAAAGAACCATAAAGCAGAACAAAAGCCAGTAGGAAAGCTAAAAAATATATATCCCAGCATTGTATTAAATTATTAAATAATTATCAAGAAGAAAATATTGGAAGGAGGGGAAGAATCCACAAGGTCAGGGGAGTGAGGAAGCTGCCAGCAAACATTCTACATGCAAATAGCTACTCCTTGAACTGCTAGGTTGACTCAGACATTCATGAAACACTTGCTGCTTAAAAAGTCCCTCATGGATGGCCTTGCCCCGATTTTGTGTAAAACAACCAAGGCAACAAATGGCAGAAGGAGCAGTTTTGTCATTGGAACCACAATGAAAATCAGAGCAGATGTGAAAAAGAAACAATATTACCACTTCTGGAGCAATGTTTGCTGGCTCACTTTGAAGAAACAGCTTTCCTAATTTTTATTTTTGGTCAGGATTATAATTTTGCTGTGCATGATGTTGGGAATATCCTTTGCAAATATTAACATATAATTTCTATTTTTTTAAAAAAACCAATAACTAACACAAGTTTTTCCCCCAATTGTGAGGTCTTTGGGGGTTTTGTGCTCTCTGAGCACGGAGGTTTTCTTGCAGACATTTCAGTACCAAACTAGATAACATCATCAGTGTTCTGATCAACACATAAGTACTGATGATGTTATCTAATTTGGGTAATAAAATGTCTGCAAGAAAGCAACCAAGCTCAGAGAGCCCCCAAGGACTCCACACTTCAGTCCTGAGCTACAAAATGTTCTCTTGTCCAAGTTTCTCCCAATTGAACACAGCATATTCTCTCTTTGGCTAGAGCACCAGAGGGCAGCAAAAGACACACAATCAAAAATTGTCCCATTTTACTGAAATTCTCATTACAGGAAGACAAGAATCACATAGCAGACCTGCAAGGGTATTACTCCAATACTTTTGGCAGACATTAAATTGGAGAAGTTTTCTTTAAACTTAAATAATGTTAAGCATAGTAAAGACCCTGATGATTTGAATAGAAGAGAACACTTGCTTTATTTACTCTTTCATTTAAATCTGTGGGGCTTAATATAATTTAGTATTAGATTCACCATATGTTTTTATGGGTTTTCACCTCTGCACTTTAACCTTCTTAGATCCATATTTTGCCACGCATGTAATTCTAGATCCTTTATTTGATATTTTTACTCATGGTTAACTCAGTCCAATTTACCCAAGGCAGGCTGGGTTTGCACAATCCCTTAAATTATGTTGTGGGTACATTTGACATTTAATTGTATGCCATGAACACAATTATAATGCCCTTCCCCTTTGCATCTGGCAGAAAGATGCTTTGCAACATTTTTTTCTCCCAATTGTCTCTTTTTCATTTCCCGAAAGTAGACCAGGAAATAGATTTTATTTTTATTTTTTTTTAACTAGGATAAATGGGTAAATCTGGAAGTCTTTAGGATACCTACTAGCCTGGGTACCTCCAATCTTCAGGGTTTTTTTTGGTAGATCTCTTATGCATGCCAAGTAGTGCCAGATTGAAGTAGACACATCATATGAATGTGTCGTATATGAGAGAATTCTTATCTTCCAGTCAGTGTATCTTCTTTAAGGTTATTTATCTTAATTGCAGCCTACAGCTTACCTGCTGTGATGTTTATGAGATGTCACTGGGAATTCATTTAGTTTTTGTAAGTATCTTCTATTTAAAAAAAAAGGTAACTGTAAGCAGCACGCCACTGTCCTCAGCTTGAGATATACAAGGATTGGATTACATGAAGTCTATCTGAAGTTTGAGATATACTAAGGCTTGAACTACATGAAATCCATCTGAAATTAGGGAGCTGCAGTTCTTATCATCCCTACTTAACCTACATAACCAACAGTCAGGAATAAGGGAATTGCAGTTCAAAAACATCTGGACCATAGTTTTACTAACCTGACACTTTTACTAATCTGCAATATTTATTCATTCGAATGTTTCAGCTTGGGTTTTTCCCCCATCATTATATTTACACCAGTATAGCATCTTGATGGAAATTACAACTGCCTGTTTCTATTTTCCTGGAGTGAGAAATCTCAAAGTTCCTGAATTCCAACTACCAGCAGCCCCAGTTACTACAACGAATAGCTATTGGTTCCAGAAGTTGTAGTTCAGCTATACACAGGAACTGATTTTTCCATCTCTGCTGTGTTTGGTGAATCATGGAACTCACCTCCTCTAGGATTTGACTGGCGAACAGAGACATAGCCCTTGCTTCAGAGTGCATCTTCTAGAAGATCAGAAATAAAGCACTTCTGATAAGAATATGGTGCATTACAAGGTACAAAGTAAAGCAAATTTAGATGTCCTGAAGCTTTAATCCACTTCCATCACAGTCAATATTTGCTTGTGGGAATTCTGTCTCTATACTTCATCTGCATTTAATACCTAGCTAAATTGATCTATAATCAGCCAATTATTTTCCTATAAAAACCGGGCCCTGATCCAGTCTGGTGATTACTATAGTTGGGGAACAAGCTGCACAGGCAAGCCAGTCCCAGGAGATTAAAGGAGCAGGTGGAGCACCATTGTTAGGCCTCCACATTATTTCCATCTTTCTAATCTCACGTGCTATGGATAGGCGGTTCCTAAAGCTCTCAAGGCAACACAAAGGGAATGGAGCCAGCTGCATCCCAACATCATCCCACCCTCTGCTGCAAATGGGGAGAGGATTAATAAAGCCATCTCCCTGCTCTCTCTTACAGACAAGGGTATGGGTGCCATATTCCCAATTTAATACTTCTTTCAGGACTCTGGATTCCTGGCATCACTAAACATTTGACATCTTTCTGTCTATGCACGAACATGGATTTGAACCTTGTTGTGGCATATCCACTGCCAGAGGTTTGCTTTTTGTTTTAGTGTAACATACAATTTACCTGCAGAGTAATATACCAATCTGGGATTTCATTTAGCTTTGAATTGCTAAAAACAGGCAGGGAAAATCTGATAAAAAGAGTAGGCTATCACCGTTATCTTATTAGAATTTTTCCTCCTCCTCCTCTACCCTTGCAAAAAAAAAACATCTGCCTATTTATGCAATCTCAATGTTTATGTAAAAATGAGAGCTTTTCATTTCATGTATTAATCCAATCAGTGAGGACTACATAAACATATCCACCTTCTACCACCACCTCCAGGCACAGAGAAAAATAATTAGCTTTGCATTCTAAGGATATAAATTTGAGGTCTGATTTTAATTTCCCAGGCATGATTAATAGCAGAGATCCCAATTAAAATTAAGTAATGAAGGTGGATATTATTATTTTTTTGTTAAAGCAGTGCAGAAAATATGACGATGCATTTACATTGGGAATCTACCAGTAGCAGTCTTATTTACCGTGTATTTTCATTCACTGTTTTACCAAAGAAAACACATGCCGGGAAATTGCACTTTTTAATGCAAATTTCCTACAAAGAAAATTTGTTCTGGTTTCAAAATTGCTGAAATACCCAAGTTATTATTATTATTATTATTATTATTATGTTAAATATATTATAGCTGCCCATTCCCACAGAAGCTTTGAGCAGCTTTGTGTCTGTCACCATCCACACCTGTTAAGAAGGCACCCAATTGCTCCCTTGCCAGAAACCCACACTGGGGTGAAGTGTGCAATTCAAGAAGAGTGGGAAGTGGGGCTAGACAGACATAGGGAGGACACAGAACCAGCTAGACCTCACGCCCACACACCCCAGTGTAAACAGTTGCCTCTGTCAGCTCCCAGCTCTCTCTTGACCTTCATTATACAAATGTCAGCAGCAGGAATGCGAACCAGGATCAGAAGCGTATGAAATGGTGGCACAAAGTCAAACATCCCAGCAGGAGGCAACTGGGTGCCCTCCCAGGCGTGAACTAGCTGTGCCAGCAAGCAAGCCGTGGCCCTGCAGGAAGATGCAGGGCTGGGAGTTAATTGGCGGATTCCATTGGCCTCCCAGCAATCTTTCAAGCCAGATGCGCTCCTTGCGTCCCTGATCTGAATTAGCTTCATAGTTATAACAGATAATCAGAGTTGGAAGGGACCTTGTAGGTTATCTAGTCCAACCCCCCGCCCAAGTGGGAGACCTTACACCATTTCTGACAGATGGGAGTCCAATCTCTTGAAAGTCTCCAGTGTTGACACTCCCACAACTTCCGAGGGCGAGCTGTTCCATTGGTTGATTGCTCTCATTGTCAGAAAATTCCTTCTTATTTCTATGTTGAATCTCTCCTTGATCAGCTTCCATCCATTATTCCTTGTCTGGCCTTCAGGCATTTTGGAAAATAGCTTGAACCCTTCCTCTCTGTGGCAGCCCTTCAAATGTTGGAAGACTGCTATCATATCTCCCCTGGTCCTTCTCTTCACTAGACTAACCATGCCCAGTTCTGTCATCTGTTAACTGTTATAACTTTTTGCACAAGCAATGAGGGTAGAGCCCACAAATATGTGAATGCATCAGAGATAAGTCTCACATTGGCATTAAGCCAACAGTCGCAGAAATGCAGAAAATGCCACCAAAAATTTAGCTGGCCCAAGTGCTATTCTGGGAAGGCTGTGGGTGACCAAAATGCAGAAAGTCCAAAGCCACCCTGACCTACAAACCTGTGTGCATGGAAGACTGCTTAACTCTGTTTGTTAGAGCAATGGATCTATATATAACAAGGAGCATATAAAAGGCCCTTGAGGACAAAAAAATCTGTATGTATGTCTATGTAGTTTAAAATTCCTACCATGCCAGAACATCAAAAGAATGGGGCAGGCATGGCAAATAAAAAATTGCTCTACATCCAGGTGAACAGTGCAAACTTCTGGGATAGACACGTATAAAACGCTATTAGAGTGTTTTGCCCCAATCAATTAAAAGATAAAGGGATTGCTTGCCAAATCTGATTGACAAGATATTGTATTTTTCATCTCCCCCCTCCCCAATCCTTAAACAGGATATTGAAACAGATCCTTCATGAAACATATCAAGACACCAGAGTCAAAGTTATTCTCTTTAGTTAAAGACACACAAAATTATATTGCAAAAAAAAAAAAAAAAGGAAGACGTTAAACAGCCTGCAGAAATAACAGCTTGCTCCCTCCATTCATTTCCCTGTCAAAAACATCCAATTAATATCTCCTACAGTACAAGACAAGAGGTGGCAGACCACATTTAATTTACTACTTACATAAATATAAAAATAAAAACTCTGGAGTGCCAGTTAAATGTTACTCTCATTAATGTACTGCAGTCATAAGGGAATAGCATGGATTTTAATCTTCATAAGGAAATATTAATTTCCCATTCACCCCTTGCCCATAGTGGCAAATAGGGAAATGCAGGTGGATCTTGATTAAGATCCAGGAGTGTCAGGAAAGAGATGAGGCAGTAAGTCTCATGGCTACCCAATATACAGGTAGTCCTTGATGTATGACCACACAATTAAGCTCAAAACTTCCATAGCTAAGCAAAAGAATTAAGAGAATTTTGCTCCATTTTACAACCTTTCTTCCTACAGTTGTTAAGTGAATCACTGCACTTGTTAAATTAGTTACATGGTTGTCAAGTGAATCTAGTTTCCACATTGACTTTGTCAGGAGGTCATAAAAAGTGACTCCAGCACACTAGAACCATCATAAATACATGCTAGTTGCCAAGCATCTAAATTTTGATCACAAGACCACAGATACACTGCAACAGTCATGTGAAAAACGGTCATAAGTCCCTTTTTTTTTCAGTGCCATTTTAATTCCACAAGGAGCCACTAAACGTATGGTTGTAAGTTGAGGATTACCTCTACCACCAATTCAATCATCATTCCAGCCTGGGTGGTTATGAGATCTTCCCCTGCAAAAGACTAGAACTGCCTCTTTTGCTTCTTTCTTGAATCCGGTGCTGAAACTCAGGAAGGAAAGAGACGCCAAGCTATGCGGACGCTACCCACATTCTGCTATAAGCCATTCTTATTACATATATGGTCCCCAGCATGTTTCTTGACCTTGGAAAAGCCTCTCTGGCACTGGGTTAGACAGACCCTGCAGGTTTCCATATCACCTGCCCAAATCGAAGGGTCAAGCCAACCTATTTGTTACCTTTCCTCAAATGCAGAGGTGGTATTCAGCAGGTTCTGACCAGTTCTGGAGAACCGGCAGCAGAAATTTTGAGTAATTCTGAGAACCGGCAAATACCACCTCTGACTGGAGATTTTACAGTATCCTTCCCCTGCCACGCCCACCAAGCCACGCCCACAGAACCGGTAGTAAAAAAATTTGAATCCCACCATTGCTCAAATGCATGTGACAGAAACACTCCGATCCATTTCTGAAGCTAGAGGAAGGTGAAAAATCTTCTGGTCACCTAGAAACGATCAGCACTTCTTTCTACTGCATACCTCGCTCTTTCCTGACTTATCCTGTTAAGGCAGCTGCAGGGGGATTTATTTATTTTTTTAAAAAGCCACAGCTGACCTTATGCTGGTTTTATAAGCCCAGACGATCAAGTCACCTATGGGAAATCCATTCCACCTGCTAAAAATTAAGACAGTGGGCTTATTGACTTTGAGCTAAATTTAGGAGAACACAGCATGCCTCAAATATTTTTAAGCTCCCCAAACACATCTGTAGGAAGTCCAGCGCCTGTGATATGCAACCTACAGCAGGAGTACTGGTATCAGTTGACCTAATCCCTCAATCCAACTCCTACATGGCCACAGGCTAGTTTCTCTGTTGCAAGGGTTGATGCTTTAAAGGGACCTCAGCTCTAGACAGCCAAGGCAAGGAGATATGGAGCCAAGCAAATGCTCAAGGGTCTCCCTTTATCTAAAGACTTGATGAGTTTTAACTCTTGTCTGGCAAAGTAGCGGCCCAGCAAGCCTCTTAGGGGTGAAGTACATCCTGACCCAGCAAGTCCCATGCCAGATGATACAGAAACTGTGAATACCAGTGCACGCCTGTTTCCTGAGCACTGCAGTTTCTGGACTCCCCCTTCAGGGACAGTAGTGAGAAGATGCCATAGACAAAGCGTAATGGGGCAAAGGCATAGTGAGCCCAGTGGTGACTTTCAAGGACTGCGTAGCAGGATGCCAGCACCCCGTTGACCAGGATTGTGCCATGGGTGGTCAAGGGGGCATAGACACCAGTGCCCTCTTCCTGCCAAACCCGGACTACTCGGGCAGGATGCAAGGGAAGGTCGCCCCGCTGGTATGTCAATACGGAATCCCCCACACACACTCTGCTGGCAAACACAGGGGAGAAGTCCATTGTGCTGTTGACCCGGTCCCGTGCAACAAAGATGAGATGAGAGGATGTAAGCAGCAGCCGGTGAACAGGTTCTTCCGTCTCAATGGCCACAAAGAGGGTCTGCTGGTGTGGCTCTCGGTGGAGGAAGAGCAAAACCTCACTAAGCGCCACTTGTCCGTTCTGATCTACGCTGAATACGTAGTCTCCGTGGCGCAGCTTGGAGAGGCTCCTCTTCTCGCCACTCCGCAGCGTCACAGTCGCATCGCCAGGGAAGCAGCCGCCTGCACGAATAGCCATGGAGTTATCTAGGGAATTTAACAGGCAACATCATGAGATGGGCTGAGTTTGGGTTGTGGTCTCCTGGGCTCAAGGTTGAGAGCTTCCTGTCTTTGACTGCATTTGGGAGCCTCCTAGACTAGAGCATCTAATTTCCTTGCCAGGTGTTGATGCCAAGGCCAGAGGAATCTATGGGCAGTGGGAAAGGCACTGGGCCTCAAACCAAGCAGTAGGGAGAAGAGAAAGGAAGACTCTGAGTGCCAAGGTCGTTGCTAGCCTGAATGTTGTATATAACAACATGTACAAGAGGGAAAGAACCTTTTTAAAACTGTATTTTAATCATGGTATTCCCTTGCCAATGTTTATCTTTTAATGGGAATAATAATGGTTTCCTTCTGATTTTTGCTCTGGCTTTATTCTGATGTTACATTGATTTTAAGTCTGGCTTTGGGATTCTTGGGGATAAAAAGGGGCGGTGAGATACTTAAATAAACAGATTTAACTCTTATTTATGGCCTGGATGAGGAATCAACCTAGTTCAACGTACAGTATTTATTTAAAACGTTTATATATTGCTGCTCATCTTATATCAAAGGACATAAGAAGACAGAATCATTGCAAGTATTAATATGTTGCCTAATTTGGAAAAGTGCCAAGTCTGATGCTGCTGCCCGCCCCTCTTTCATAAAAACTGTTCTCTGGCCCTTTCCTCTGCCTAGGCAGGTAATGGAGCCTAGGAATCCTGCTTTTCAAATGGCTTCAGGCAAATCCCACTGGCTCCACCATCCCCTTTTTATAGCTGGGGAGCCAAGTTCTCTCTGTACCTGCTTTCACAGAAACATGGATGTGCGCCTTGGATTCGTAGTGCACCCAGTCAAAGCCAGCCTCCACAGCTAAGCGGGCCAATATGCCGTATTTCTCCCTGTCACGGTCAGAGGTGGTGATGTCCAGCGCCCGGCCCTCATAGTGCAGAGAGTCAGGCAGGTGGTGTCCGTCTTCATCCCAGCCCTCCGTCACTCGCAGTCTTACTCCCGGCCACATATTCATGACGGCAATGGCCAAGGCATTCACTCGGTCTTTGCAACGCTGCAGGAAGCAAAGAGGTAGATGGCGTTAAGATTCAAGCTGCATTGAAACAGAGACTTAAAGGAGGCTTGGGAGATGGAGGAGCAGAAGGACAGCTCTGAGGCGCCAGCAATTGAACCAGCTCCGCTCCAGAGCCATTTTCAAGCTTTGAGGTTCAACGTTGTCCCTTGTTCACTTTTTCCCTTTTTAATTCTTAGCGCCCCACAAAGCGACTGGAAAGAAAGATCTTGGTCGTGATCATTATCCATGTTACCTACATGGATAATATAGGTAGTCCTCGACTTACAACTGCAATTGAGCCCAACATTTCTGTCGCTAAATGAGACAGTTGTTAAATGTGTTTTGCCCCATTTTAATGACCTTTCTTGTCACAGTTGTTAAGTGAATCACTGCAGCTGTTAAGTAAGTAACATGGTTGTTAAGTGAATCTGGCTTCCCCCATTGACACTTGTCAGAAGGTCTGAAAAGGTGATCACATGACCTGGGACATTGCAAACCGTCATAAATATGAGTCAGTTGCCAAGTGTCTGAATTTTGGTCATGTGACTATGGGGAAGGCTGCAACAGTGTGAAAAATGGTCATAAGTCACTTTTTTCACTGCCGTTGTGACTTTGATCAGTCACTAAATGAACTGTTGTAAGTCAAGGACTACCTTTACAAGAAGGGTCAACCACAACTTGTTAAGACATTTCAGCCTGGCAGGACTTCTCTTTCCTCCAACATCTATGAAGCAAAGTGGGATATTTTGACCACCGATAGTTCTCCTGCATAATGGCCCATGTAATAATAATAAACTTTATATGCCGTTCAACTTCCAGTGATATATAATCTATACTTCTTTTATTAAGTACAAAACTGTGCTTATGAATTATTCTCCATATCAGGATGAAGCACCAAGAAGTGCGGTCCATAGTAAAAGATGTACTTCAAGGCCTCCTTGAAAGTTGTAGTACTGCCCCCATATTAACCTATATTTCCAGTGATCCTTTGAGTGCCTGAAATCACTCAACCCCAAATGTTCTTCCAAATCTGTCAATTGTCAGGAAGAATCAGGCTGTTAAAAGTGATGTCGGGAGATTTATACTTTTAGACTTGCAACATTCTGATAACGTGGCCTAATAAAGTAGAATTAGGTTGTGTTTCCTGTCTCGTTTACCTGGGATTACTGGTATTTTCACAACCAAGCTCAGAGAGGACCAAGGATCTCACAGGATTGACATTTTCTGCTTTCCCTTTGGTGAGATTCCTTTTACCTCCACTTCATCTGCACAGGAAAGTTGGACAATCCTAGGTTGACTCTGTGTGACTTTGCTTTCCTTACAGCAGTATAAGTATCCTATATCTATTTCTTTTGTTTTGCCAAAGAATTGGCAAAACAAAAGAAATAGAAATAAGATACTGGTGTAGGATTCTTCAATCTTAACAGTTAATGCCACAATCCTTTACCTGCTAGGGAGGGCCTGTACCACAGTGGTGACACTTAAATTTGGCCTACAAATGGTTCCAGATTCAAAGTCTGTCAGAGCAAAATGCTGATACTGTACTATATGATCATGCTGTAGATCAGAGGTATCAAACTCGCTTCATCACGGCGGCATCACGTGACGTATTGAGACTTTTTCCCCCTTCGCTAAGCTGAATATGGGCGTGGCCAGCACGTGACGCATCTGGTCTGTGGGCCACATGTTTCACAGCCCTGCTGTAGATGGACAGCAAAATTTTGGAATAAGTCGAGAAGCTCTCAGATTCACACTCTTATTAACTGCCAGTGGCTGAGTTTAATATATATAACAGAACATTAAACCCCCAATAAAACAAAACATCCTTTAAACATCATTAATCACGTCTTTCTTATGAATTGGAATGGAGCTATCTGCCGAGGTCATTTCCAGTTGGAAACCCAGATAATTAAGAAAAGTATTTAATGGTCTATAATAGCTTTTTTCTTGTATTTAGTTCATATGTTTGTTAAATTAAATGATCAGAAAGATCACATAGTTAATCAGACAAGAAGAAAGCAAATAATTAGCTAAGCATGAAGGCAAGAATAAAAGATTAAAAATGCAGCATGTCTGAGAAAGCAAAAAAAAACCAATCCTGCATGAATGTGTGCGTCTATATTTTGCTTTTGAAGTACTTTTTCAGAAAAAAACCTTGAATTTTTTGAACAGCCTTATGCTGTCCCCCCACCCCCATTGTCTGCCCAGTCTGTTTATTAAGAACTAGGGGGAAAGGTGACTTTTAAAGTGGGAAGATTGGTGGGCTTGATCTTGGCCGTTGACAATTAACCATTAATTCTTTGAAATTAGGCCATCTCTCTCCTGAAGCAGTCAGGTGGAAAAAAAACACCAACTCAACCGCCCTGAGAAAAATATATTCCAATTCATTACCTGGTTTTTAATTAACCTGAATTTAGACCAGGCAGATTGGGGTAGGCAGATGAAAGATTACTTGACTGAATAACATTCTGTTAAATGTTCTCTCAAGATAAATGGGAGGGGGGTTTATCCTGCTTCCTAGGTTGCTCCCTGGTGAAATCAGCTTTTCTTCAGGAGTTATTCCTACCTCATCCTGAATCCTGAATCCTAGCCTATTCTCTTGCCTCTACTTTCTTCCATCAATTTTTAGACTTATCTCTTCATTATTAACTATATATCTCATAATCCTTACAAGGAGTCAGTCAAATATTCATAGTTCCAACATCCCTTTTCCCAAAAAGACTTACAAGCTTCTGTGGCTTACAAGAGAAGAGTTATGGTTTAAATATACAGGTTGCATCAAAAGTCATCCAGAATTGCTTGATAATGAGATGGGCACTGTATTAAATAAATAAACAAACAAATAATGAATGAATAAATAAATAAAGTCCTATAGTCCAACAGATGATCTAAAGGAAATCTGCAAACATCAGAGAAAATATTCCATACTTAGGAATATTTAAAGACTGTGTGTCAAATAAAGAAATGTTTACAAGAAAATGGCAATCAATTCAAATATCTGAAGTACTTTATTCAATATATTCAATTCTACGAGACCTATTTCAATACACTCTGCATACAAACCTCAAATAAATTATGCAGGTTACTAAACTGCTTTAATGGAACAAAATATTCCAAAATGCAATCATTTGTTACTTAAGTCTTTCCTTGACATATGGTACTTTTTATTACAATTCCTTTTATTTTTTTAAGTACCCAGAGTGCTGAATATTGCATTTATGTACAATGAATATACATATGAAAACATTTACAAAATGTATCTTCAAGTAAATACATGCATTATGCTGCTGAAATTATATATAGATTCCTGTTTCCTGTGGAATCACTCATTTTGCCGCTTCATGAAACCCGGCTGGATGATTTTGGCTCAGTCTTTCTCTCTCTCTCTCAGCCCAATCCACCTGACAGGGTTATTGTTGTGGGAAAATAGGAGGAGGAAGGAGGATTAGGTACGTTTGCTGCCTTGAGTTATTTATGAAGTAATAAAGGTGGAGAAAATAAACACATTGTATATATTTATATTTGTTTAATGTTTTAATGTATATTATCTATTAGTATACATTTATATATACAATGGTACCTTGCTTTCTACTCACTGAACAGGATAATTAATGCATTTTGATGCAAAATTTTTGTCTCAGTACTCATTGTTTGTTTGGTATTCAACACACAATTAGAAATTGTTAGTGTCGGCTGCCTTGTGACTCACTACATTACTCCTCATGGGAAAAATCTATTTGGTACTCATCATTTTTGGTACTCATTGCATCACCAGGAACCAATTAATGAGGACTACCAACATACCACTATATACCTAATACCCCTGCCTCCTATTTTGTCTTTAACATTTACATTATCTTAGGACTTACTGAGAAGAAGAAACAGTTATAGGTAGTCTCTGACTTAGGGGCACAATTGAGCCCAATTTTTTTCTTGCTAAGCAAGACTCACTTAACAATTTCCCTATTTTATGACCTTTCTTGCCACCATTGTTAAGCGAATCACTGGAGTTGTAAAATTAATAACATAATTGTTAAGTGAATCTGGCTTCCCTATTGACTTTGTTTGTCTGAAAGTCACAAAAGATGATCACATGACCCCTGTAACATTGCCACCATCACAAATACACACAAGTTGCCAAGCATTTGAATTCTGATCATGTGACCATGGAGATGCTGCAACCTTCATGAAATGGTCATAAGTCACTTTTTTCAGTGCCGTCGTAACTTCAAACCGTCACTAAATGAATGGTTATAAGTTGAGGACTATTTCTACTGCCCTTCCAAGCCAGAGATTGCTCTGTGCCTCATTCCCAGATGCCCAAAATAAAGAAGTCTGATTCTCTCACATAGATCAATCCAGTCATGACGTGAAGCTACATGGCTCTCTAAGACCCAGCTATGAGCAACTGGAACACCTGGCTGAATAAAATGGCTGCGAAGAGGAAAGAGGTGGCGAAAGGGTGGGGGAACAGGAAGTGAGTGGGAGAAAAAGGCATTTCATCTTTAAAAAACAACAACAGTCTCGTCTATAGTGAAAGGAGCAAGCTAGAAGCCTAAAGAGGAATGCAGGCTTCCCATGGGCTCCTGGGCCTGAACACAATAGCTGTTTTCCAGGCCCAGAATTACTTAACTTGACGAGAATTCAAACTCCTCGGGTAATAACAGCAAAATCATCAACTTTGCTACAAAGGACTCTTTCAGTCACTCTGCAGGCCCGGGATTGGTGTCAACGCAGGGGGAAAAAGGGCACCGTAGGACGTGTCATAGATGGAACCTCATTGGGTGCCAGCCTTCCCCCTCCCCTTGTGACTCCCACTGGAGGTTCCTCAGCACCCAGCAGGCTTCAGACCGAACAGCTGCTTTCTTGCAGTATAAGTAGGAAGCTCCTGGGCTCCTGATGGAAGATGGGGAGCTTAAAAATTGCCCATCTGAAATTAGAAGCTTCGCACTGAGGCAGGAAGTGGATGACTCTTACAATGACTCCTTTGGGCTACGCTAGGAGGAAATTATGAAGCTTGTGGCTGAACTACACCTCCCGGCATTACTCCTCACAGTTCACACTGGTTAGGGCTACTGGGAGATATTCAAAAATCACTACAGAAAGGACAGAAGTCTATCATCCACTAATCTACCCCAGCAGCAACATTTCTAGCTGCTTGATAGCTAAAAGCTATCACAATCTTTCCCCTCAAAATGTATAACACAGTTTTGCATCGCAAGGGATCTGTTTTTAATGTTCTACTTGAAAAGAGCATGCATTATGATGAGTAGCTAAATTTAAGTTATTTAGTCTAGCTGCTCATGGAGTTTTCATATACTGAAAAGGGGAATTTACCTTCATTCTTAAGCCTGCAATCCAAAGGATTCGAGGTGGCAAGTCTTAAATAAACTAAGGAAACATCATAAATTAGTGGATTTAAACTTGGCAAGTTTAAAACTTGTGGACTTCAACTCCCAGAATTCTCTAACTAGCTATGCTATGCTATGCTATGCTATGCTATGCTATGCTATGCTGGCTGAAAGGAACTGAAGTCCACAAGTCTTAAACTTGCCAAGTTTGGGGACCCCTGATTTTAACCATCTTAAAACCTTATATCTTGCTCCCAATGTCCTAACTTACTAGCTAGAATAGCAAGAAGAAGGATTACATTTGCTTTTTTAACTCTCTAACCTTTAAAGTAAAAGGACTAGAAACTTAATACACATGCAAGAAAAAAAAATACAGATTCAGAAAAATTTAATTGAATATCCATAAGAGAGTCATGTAAGTTCACTTAACCACTCCCCAAAGATAATGAAAAGTTTTCTGCTACAGCTTTTGTCTCAGTGAGTACTTGGTGAAAAAAAATTGCAGAATACAGAACAACAGAGTTGGAAGGGACCTTGGAGGTCTTCTAGTCCAACCCCCTGCTCAAGCAGGAAACTCTATACCATTTCAGACAAATGACTGTCCAATCTCTTCTTAAAAACTTTCAATGTTCAAGCATCCACAACTTCTAAAGGGAAGCCCTTCCACTAATTAACTTGTACTCAATCTGTTGAAAAGATTCTGCCTCATCTCTTGACAAAGGAAATTGCATTTCTTTCTTGAATGTCCCTTAATAAACATAGAGTGGAATAGGAGAGGAAAGATTTAAAAAGCTCCAGTTTATAAATTGGCAAGGCAATGTGAGTGCAAGAAAATTCACTGCACATTTTTAGACTGATAGAGAAGCTTGTTTTGCTTTGTATAAACATGTAAGTAGCAGTTCAAAGAAACCTTGAAGTTATTTTCATATCAGAAGAGCAAAGCTGATAAAAGAGAACTTGGTTCAGCAGGAATTACTGGACAGATCTCACACACACACACCCCCAAAAAGGGAAGGATTTTTACAAACTGAAATAATAAGTTAAAACAGGGGAAAAAAAGCAATGAAGGTTATTATAAAAGGCGTATAGTCTCTGTTAAGATCCATGTTTTTGTTTTTCTTAAAATGTAAGCTGCAATTTTAGACAATTTATCATCCTTATAGAATACAACTGCACTTACTTCTGCACAGACATGTAGCATTTTAGGCCTGATATAGAATGAATTTGAGAGTAATCGGCTCTTGGTTTCAGGTGGAAGGTAAAGGCAATTAAAGGACAGCAATATAGGATGAAATGTATAAAAAGAAGAGGAAGAAGAGGAAATGGGAAGAATAGAAGATGGAGCCAGGTGGACTCTGGTTATGGCAACTGAGATCATTTGTTATCACAAACCTCAATATATTGGAAAATCTTTTCTTAGCTTCTTTGCCCTTCCCCAAAGCGGGCAAAATTTTGACATGGGCACATTTGGAATTCTGAGGATATACTAAGGACATACTTTCATGCACTTGCCACAATTCCACAAAATTAACTTCTGCATGTAGTTGTGGTTTAGGTTTCTAATTACAGGTAACCCTCAACTTAACATGACAATGGAGCCCAAAATTTCCATTGCTTAGCAAGACAGTTGTTAAGTGAGTTGTGCCCCCATTTTATGAGCTTTTTGCCACTGTTGTTAAGTGAATCATTCCGGTTGTTAAGTGAATCATTCAGTTAAATGAATCTGGCTTCCCCCATTGACCTTGTCAGAAGCTGGCTGGGAAGGTTACAAATGATCCCATGACACTGCAACTGTCATACATTTGTGGCAGTTGTCAAGCACCCAAATTTTGATCTCATGACCATAGGAATGCTGCAATGGTCATAAATGTGAAAACTGGTTATAAGTCATGTTTTTCAGTGCCGTTATAGTCATTAAATGAATAATTGCAAGTTGAGGACTACCTATAGTTTCTAAGTGACCTGGCTCCATCCTATTTTTGGGTAGCATACAACCTAACAATTAAAAATAGAATAATACAAAGATACTACAAAACACACCCAAAAATATCCCAGCATCACCCAAATAAAGATCCCAAAAAACAGGGCTGTCAAACTTGTGGCTTGCGGGCCGGATGCGTCACACGCTGGCCACGCCCACACCAGGTTTAGCGAAGTGGGGGAATGTCACAATATGTCATGTGATGCCATCATGACAACATGAGTTTGATATCCCTGCCATAAAGGATCCATCACCGGCCTCTCTAGTCCCGGGCCTGGGGGAAGAACCAGGTTTTCAGGGATTGTTTAAAAAAAGATTTGAAGGCAGGGGGGATACCAATCTCCACAAAATCCTTTCTTGGTCATCAGTGTGTTTGCTTTTTGCCTCAAACATATTTTGGGGTAGGGATGGTGGCAAGCATGAACAAGGCACGAGGTGCAGTCACTTGCTATCATTACTAACTGCCTCAGGGGTCTCTCTGAAGTCCAGAGGCTTTTTTGAAAATGGAGGTGATGGCAGAGGTTAATGCTTTCTTTTGCAGTTGTGAATTTACAATTGATTTAAACGTTCTCCCTAGGTATACCCAACCACCCCCAATTATGGACATAGTTATATCCATGCGGGAGTCAGGTGGGGCAAGGAGTCTTGTTAGTGTGAGTAAAGGTATCTTTAGGCAATCTAGTTATTGGCACCAATTTGCTTCCTTCTCCGCTGTATTTAAGACAGAGAAATCACTCCTCCCTTCGGCTGCAAAACTTTAACAGCAAGGGGAGCAAGGTAATTAGTCAGCTCCTGCGCATGAACAAAATGCATTCCTGAAGTCATTCTAAGGAATATTTATAATGGTGGTGTTTAAGCCCTCATCACCCAGCTTCCTGTCTCCCCTTAAAGCAGCCTCTAATGCCCCAGAGGAGCCATTAAACCTTCCTGTAATTCTTCTCTTTGTTCTCTGCACACCCCCTTAGCTATTCAGAGTTGAATGACTGCTGCCAGCCCACCCTGCCTTCAGATGGCATGCTATGACTCAGCAGCAGGAAACTGGAACGAACTCAGCTTTCTACCCACCAAAGGCAAAATGTCATTGTCCCAGAGAAGTACAGCCTTTCTCTCCCACCTTCCATGCCCTTCTTTCCCTCACCAACACATTTTCTACCATCCGAAGGCTTCAGACAGGCCTAAAGGAACATGGTCTGGTTTTTCAAGTGATAAAGGAATAGCTACTCTTGCCCAAACTCAGTCCACCCTTTGTAGACACAGTGCGATTGACTGCATTGAACATCTGTAGGATTTAAGCACAAAACCATCCGTCTGGTTGGTCTTCTCTGCTGGTATCATGCTACCCGTTCATCTTTGGTGGCACTCCTTGGTTCAGGAAGAAGCTGGAAAGTTTGCTACAAAATTCACCTCCCCTTCCTAATTTTACAACCTACATGCAGGGGTGGGCTGCTGGGGGTTCACAAGGGTTCAGGAGAGCTCCTAGCTAAGATTCTGTGCAATTCGGAGAACCCTCAAATCCCACTCCTGGCTGGCCACGCCCATCCCATCCCTCCTTTCCCAGGAGTCCTCACGCAGCCCGTCTTGGATGCAGGTAACGGCAGGGCGTGCGCAGAGGCTTCGGGAGGGTGAAAAACGGGCCTCACGGAAGTTTGGGAAAGCCGGAAATGGGCCTGTTTCCATCTTCCAGAGAGCCTCCAGAGCCCGGGGAGGCCATTTTCGCCCTTCCGGAGGCTCGAGGAAAGCCTCCGGAGCCCGAGGAGAGCAAAAATACCCTCCCCGCCGTGGTGTAGGAGGCCAACTAGACTACACCCACCAGGTCCATGCCCACCCAACAACCAGGCAGAGAACCCGTTGCTAAAAATTTTTAAGCCCACCCCTGCCTACATCCATATAGAAAACGTTCCTGCCAAATGAAACAATGTGTGACAAAGATTGCATTAAAGATCTGTAAATATAGCAGTTGGTAGTGTTTTCTCTCTTGCTGCCCAGATGAATGCAACATTTTCTTTTCACACCCTTTTGGATCCATCTACCTACTATTTGTTAAATGCATTTCAGCTCTCCTGTCCTCTATTTCTATTGTTCTTTTGAATATTTGTTCTTATTTCAAGGGCATGTACCATAGCATCTTTTCAAGCAATTTGATCATCATAGTTGCCGTATTTGATAGGCAAGCTGGAATATTGTGGTTCACCCATCATGTTTGACTTTGAAATTACAATGGTGGATTCAACCATGCTAAGCCAAATGACATTTCAACATCAGATACCGCAACTAATTTCCACTGTCAGAATAGCCTTCACATATCTAAATTCTTTTTAAGGCATCTTAACTGCTGGCCATCATTGTGTTGTCTGACAGCAAATCCTATACGTTCATTGTTGCATGATATGAACAAAAACTCTATTTGACAATTTAGATGCATTAGTTACTCTGAGTAGAGAGGCAGAATATAAACCAAATAAATGAATTTTATTTGACAATTCTGGTGGCTCTAAGCACTGTCCTAATCAAGACAATATTGAAGGAGTTGAATATTGCGTCTCAGTTTAAAAAAATGAAAGAAAAAAAATGAGGGCACTTCAGAATGCTCCATCTGTAACATATCAATGTATATAAGATTAAATGGGAATTTCCCATCCATCCACCCAAATCCCAGCCTCAATCAGTTTGTCTATTAGAATTAATAATTTTAATCCTCCTGCGGTAGCTTATTTCTAAACATTTCTAGCAATAGGTAGAAGCTCCTCAGAAAGAGATCCAACTTAGAACTAAGGTGGAGTTTCCTGACAGTGAGAGCAATTAATCTATGGACAGCTTGCCACCCAGAGTTGTAAGTGATCCATTTCTGGAAGTTCAGGATGGCGTAAGGATTCCTGCCTGGGGCAGGTGTTGGATGAGAAGACCTCCAAGGTCCTTTCCAGCCCTGTGATTCTATGGTTTCTGGGTTAGAAGTCCTCCACCTCTTCCTGGGTCCCCTGCCTGAACCTTTCTTGGGGAACTACCTGGGCCATGAGGCTGTTTAGGCAACCCTCATCAGACAGCAGCCATTTTGTCACACTGGATGATAGAGATGAGATGGGAAGCAGGGTCCTCCATCAGCTTCCAGAAGAACCGTCCTCTTCCAGAATTATATCAAATATTCCAGGCCATGATTAAAGTACTCCTTTTTAAACATTATAATATAGATCTGAACTTGCTATTTTTCCTCTTCCCTCCCATAACTTTTCTCTTTCGTATATTAAGCCTGGGGACAGGCTCCTTTTAAAAATTGATTCCATGAGGAGTCCAGGTGGTCTTTGACTTAGGACCATAATGGAATCTGCTCATTATAGTCGTTAAATGGTTACAATTATTAAGGGAGACACTTGCAGGATTGCCTCACTCAATGACAGCTGTCCCAGTCCTCCCCTATGTGGCTACTAAGCGATCGCACAGGTGGCTAAATGAACGGAGCAAAGGAGCTGCCTTCCAAAAGAAAAGAGGCAGTTCCCCTCAGGGCACAGAACCAACATGGTGGGTCACACAGCTTCCTTCTTCCAGCCCAGCGCATCGGCTCCCCGCCTTCCCATTGTGTGCTAGAAAATTAGTCTTTCTCTCTAGCTGCCCTGCCTTCCCAGGGCTAGAAAGAAATACTTTTTTCTCTGGTATGGGGCAGGGTGGGGAGGTGGCACCCTGTATAGAGAAACAAAGTGGCTTGCGACCTTCCCTATTGACTTTCTGAGCAAACTGTCAGGGAAGATTACAAAGCACATCAGTGGTGGGATTCAATTTTTTTTTACTACCAGTTCTATGGGTGCGGCTTGGTGGACGTGGCTTGGTGGGCATGGCAGGGGAAGGTTACTGCAAAATCTCCATTCCCTCCCCACCGCACTAATCTGCTTTCCAGCTCCATTCTCCTGGGCAGGGCAACAAAAGAAGACCCAGCCAATCAGCTGGGACTTGGGAGGCAGAGAATAGATGGGGCGGGGTCAGTCAGACTTGATATTTGCCAGTTCTCCAAACTACTGAAAATTTCCACTACCAGTTCTCCAGAACTGGTCAGAACCTGCTGAATACCACCTCAGAAACACATGGTTCATGGAGGGCTTGGCAACCTGTCATAAGTGTGAGCGGATTGCCAAGAGCCCAGGTCACAATGACATGGCCGTGGGGGCTTTGCAATAGCCATAACTTTGAGCACTAATCGTAAATCCCTTCTTTCAGCATCGTAATTTTGAACAGTTGCTGAACGAATGGTCATATGTTGAGGACAAGAATATAATTTGCTTTTACACAATAAACAAAGCCAATGCTGCTGTGATAACACGCAGGCATCTCTATGAAGCGGACTTCCAACCACGCCTTGACTACAGATAACGGGCAACACTGACCAGAATCCTTCCCTACTCAACATAAAAGGATGGATTATAATCAAAAGATCCCAGGCATTAGACCTGCTGGGGAGAAGCCAGCCAGCTTCATTTGCCAATAGATTCTTCTCTTTCTCTGCATAATGGTATCCCTCAACATCAGGATTCTTCCTACCCATCAATGGATAATCTGCCTTTGGTTGAGCATTAGCGCTTTTTTTCACTATCGGTTTTGCCCTTGTAGGCACTTCAAATAATGCCTTTGAAGTGGGGGAGAAGGATTCCCCCCCCACTCGCCCTCCCCAGGGCTCCAACTACTGAGCTACAAAGTAGCTAACCACACGTTAGCAGGCTATGCAAATCCAGCCCATGTGTGAATGTACGGTTCCATGTATCAGACGAACAGCAACAATGGGGTGAAGTAACCAAGAATAAAAGTCATTCATCAATTAGCAATCCATTATGACCATTGTATAATAGCTTCTGATGACCTTCTGAGAATCTGAATCTTTTAGATTAAGAAATGGAGAGGTGGCTTTGAAGTCAGTTACATTCTTATTTCACAGGATGGAGCAGGGAGACCAAAGAGAGAGAAAGAGCAAGAGAAGAACCAAATTTTTAAAAAGGCATATTTAGCAAAGGGAAAAATGGAGGTTTGAGTCTATTGCATAAACAGCCTCGTGATCCAGGTTATTCCCCAAGAAAGGATGAGGGCGTTATCGGGGGACCCAGGTAGAGATGAAGGACTTCTAAGCCAAAAAAATCATAGAATCATAAGGCTGGAAAGGATCTTAGAGATCTTCTTGTCTAACACCTTACCCAAGGCAGGAATCTTTACACCATCTTGAACTTCCAGAAATGGATCACTTACAACTCTGGGTGGCAAACTGTCCATAGATTAATTGCTCTCAGTGTCAGGAAATTACACCTTAGTTCCAAGTTGGATCTCCTTGTGAGGAGCTTCTATTCATTGCTAGAAATGTTTAGAAATGACCTACTGCAGGAGGATTAAAATTACTAATCCTTTCCTTTACAGTAGAGAAGGATCCTTTAACTGCCTTTGGCTAAATTTGAGTTCCTTATCATCTGTGTTTTGTCTTAGATTTGGAGGCTGGCAAAACCAATCACCTTCCTCAACCTGCATTGAAAGTTAATTGATCATACTATACAGTGATTGTGACCTCCATTCAGATCTTCAGAAATGTTCATTTCAGACGTGGAATGACTTTCAATAGCACTTCAATAACACTTAGACTTATAAGCTTCACAGGCTTTGCAGCCCTCTCTAAGTGTTACAGAGCCTTTGTTAATGTGTTGTTCCTTTTTCTGGTGCTTTTGAGGTCCTGAGGTATTCCTAATTATTTCTGTTTGTAAATGTACCAGCTTTTTTATTATTATTACTTTCAGGCTAACATATCACTTGATGTACACTAACTAACTTAATGTTTGGCTCACATGTAACTGGTAATTGCATTTGGATAGTTCTGAAGCAATTCTTTTTTTTTTCTCCCTCTCCCCAACAACACACAATGTGTGTATATAATCCTTGCACAATTTTATTTTCCACACATTTCCTGAAATGGGTTGTGATCCAAGAAAGCTGGTTAAGATAATAAATGTAACTCTTCCATAAGATTCCTCTTGTTTTTGCAGAGTTCATAAAGGGTGTTTTTTCTCCCTAAAGAATACTAAAACAACATTGTTTCCCTCACAGAGATTAATTACATATATAAAATGTTTTCCCTTTTTTTTTCATTTAAAATGCTCAAGACAACACAGCATGCCACTACAAAACACACTAATAATTAAACTAAGGAATTAAGAACTGCAACAATGCAATACTCCTCAGAAAAGTTTACATGCACTTGAATAACAAATTAAAATTCAATTGACAATGGTTTGGTCCACTTCAGGGCAAGCATTTTTCTACCCAAGCAAACCCTTGGCTATTTCCCAACTCTTCCATAAGATTCCTCCTGTTTTTGCAGAGTTTTGCAAAATACTGAAGTACCTTTGAGTTTCTATGATACTCTGAAGCCCAAGTAGAAATTGTAACTGCACAGCAGAACACAGGAGAAATTTTAAAAAGAAATGCCAATGCCAGTATTTTATAGGTACACACACAAGATTGGTCATTGCAGAGGCATATCTTGCTTTGGTATCAAAACGTCTCAAAAGAAGGTCTTTCTTAAAGACTTGAGAAAACAGAAAGGATAAGCTCTTTGCAGTACTAAGGGACTGATGGAGTCCTGCAGCGTTTTCTCCTTCTCTGATATGAAAAATATTAGCTAGGTGGTCTAATAAAATTTGGTAGGCACATTTCTCCTGGGATTAGTCTAGAAATTTGCTACTGGCCCTTGCTTGTCAATCCTGTTCTGTCCCCAACCATAAAGACCAAGATACCACCAGCACCACCCCCTAAAATTAAACCCAGAGCATCTCAGAATGTCTCTGAACTGAAAAATCCTCCTGAAATTAGCAGTAGCTCACAAAGATGGCTCTGTCTAGACCTGCAGGTTTAGAGTCATTCTGCAAGGGACTATTCCCAGATCAAAGCCTAAAGAAACCAGGAGTGATAACATTTTATCATTTAAGACCAGCAACCTGGCAGACGGAAAGCCTAATGTGTATAAAGAGAAGTACTTGGGCCCAAGGCTGCAGACCTTAAATCCTCTGATCTGTTGGATGCACTGGTTCAAGAGTTAAAAGAAGAGGCTGTCATCCTATGCTTGGAGTCACAGGCTGCTTTGTTGCTGCCTCACATATGCCAGGGCTGAACCGGGCACCCCAAGTTGGCAGGGCTCTTGGGCAGCCAGGTACCACCCTTGCCCCCGAGGAGCACCCACCTCTGTCATCAACCGGTCAGCACCTGTATTCTCTTCATCCTTAAAGATGATGTCAGGGTTGTAGTTGGGCACCAAGACCTTGAAGCGCTCGGAGTGGCGGCTGATTTTGCCCTCGGCTTTGCCACTGGCCCCCAGGGTCTGTTCCGCCACGTTGGGCACAAACTGCTTGTACTGCAGCGGGGCCAGGCTTCTGCGGCTGGACTGCTTCCGTCCCACCGGCCCCCTGCCTGGACCACAGCCCTGAGCAGGGCACAGGAGGCAGCTGGTCAAGCAAAGCCCAAGCAGGTTGACCAGGGTAAGCCTGCGCCAAGCCATCTCAGCCAGATGCCAGCCTAGCCAGCCCTCTCCTCGGACGCGCAAGTCTCTGCTGGTGTCCAGGAGCGCAGTCAGCTGGGGTGGGCATCACCCTGACCAGGCTGCTGGGAAGCCAAGGGGATTCCTCCACACTCCCATCCCTTCAGGAGCCCGCTGCTGGCAGAGAGGTCTCGCTGTGCCCTGCGTCTCCTCCCGCAGTGCCACTGCCTGGCCCCCATACGCGATTCTGGCCCCTCCCCGTGCCAAGACACAGTGGCCCTTTCAAAGTCGCCACCCCAGCTCCCAGCGCTTTTCAGAGACCAGCCCGGCTCTTCCTGCCCCCTGGCGTCTCTCCCTGCCCAAAGCCATCCTTCCCCAGTGCAGGCAACCGGGCGACAGGAGCCCCAGATGCGGAGGCGAGCGATGCCACCCTTCTTGTTATGGGCGCGGGGGAAACTTTGCTCCTGCTGCCCGGCTCCGCCTTGAAGCCCGGCCCCCAAGAGTTGCTGTGCCGGCCACATCCTTCCCAGGGCCGCCTCTCTCTTAAGGGGCAGGGGCCGATTCCCGGAGGGAGAGAGGGAGGCGCACCCTAAGGATACCAACCTAGCGCGCAATTCCCGCGACGGGGACTCAGCCGCCGCCTCCCTGCCCAATCTCGGAAACTAGACAAGCCGCCGCTTCGCTGTGCCAGCCTGCATCCTGGCGCCCTCTACTGACCAGGCCGGGGATCCCGCGACTTACCTTGCTCGGGGAAAGAGCTGGGGAGGGGAGTGGGGCGCGCGGCTAAGGAAACGCTGTTTTCGGAGAGAGATTTCACTTTCGGAGTCCCTTTCTCTCTCTTCCCCGCCTTCGTTCCAGCGTTCTTTAACTACCCTGCACGTCTACGCACCTCTGGCCCTTTGAGTGAAGATTCCCGCCCCTCCCACACCCTGGTTTTCTTCAGAGGAAGTAGGTCTGTAGGTCATTAGGCTGAAAGGCATCGAACAGAGCTGCTTGGGTTTCCTGCACTTTCAGCATTGTTTCCTGCGTTCCAGGAGAAAATAAATAACCGGAAGGCAGAATATCCCTGCCTGAAGCTGCCCCCTTCCCCCCCCCAAAGAGAGCAGAGAGCAAGGCGCCTGATCCTTTCCTGGCCCCAGACATATGGCCCCCAAAGAGGAGAAATCTCTTCTCCCCCCCTTTCTTGGATGATAGCTGAAGTTGGTCCCCAGGTGTCAAAATTTTAAAAGTTGCTTCTTCAGCAACACTTTCGGATGTTCCTTTCCTTGGTTTTACTTCACGTGGTAGGTTAGCCCACATTAAAGCTAAACACCGGAATCATTTCCAGAACGTATTTTTCTTCTGCTACCAGACTTAAGGTGGGGGAAGAGGAAGGAAGGATTTTTATTGCCAAGGCCTCACCCTCAATTATGTCCCTGCTGAGAAAGGAGGAGGAAGGTCGAACTTTGGTACTTCACCAATCCATCAGTTTCTTGAATTAAGGCGCTGGCTGCAAGGGATTCATAACAAGAGCCTAAATAATGATGGCTTCCTTCCCTTTCTAAGGTGATGCAGCGGAATGGAATTAAGGGGTCCTGGTGTCACGATGCCTGCAATTATTTCCCCTGTACTTGCTACGCTTATGCAGTCCTGAACTTATGACAAGCGGGAGAAGAATTTCCACTGCTCAGCAAGATGGTTGTTAAGCGAGTTGCACCCAATTTTTTTGCCACAAGTAAGCAAATAACTACCATAGAATTAAAAGAATCGTGCAGTTATTAAGCGAATCTGGCTTCCCCCACTGACTTTGTCGGAAGCCAGCAAGGAAAGTTGCAAATGGCAATCTCATGGCCCTGGTCACTAAATGAATGGTTGTAAGCCAAGGACTACCTGTAAATACAGGTTTAAACACACATGCATGCAAAATGCTGGCTTAAATCTTGGGTTCCTTTTTCCTGCCTTTCCATCACAAAAGGAATCTTAGGAATCCATTCTCCCTAAAGCTTATCAAGGAAGGGCCACCTAATTAGCATTTTTGTAACAGATTTTTTTAAGTCTTAGGCTTACTTCCATCTTTCTAACTTCAAATTTGATAGATTGTGGATGTGCTATTTGGGGTCTAGAAAAAATATTGATCTGTACTGGAAGGCTAGGCATGGAATTTTAACAATTGTAATTCTAATTCAGCTATTTAGGACCACCAGGTTGGGATTGTCCTTTCAAATCCTTTCATTAACTCACTAGACAGTTTTCTTTTTTGACATGATTGAATTCATATATTGCACCAAATTGATTGCATAAATCTCCATGGTGAGCTGGCTCCTAACACTAGGTTATGAAACACAGTTGAGAAATCATAATAGCTAAAATGTTGTCACCACATTATGGACAAGCATGATGCAGGAGTGTAGTTGTTTCAAAAACGAAATGTTTCCTCTACTCCCAAAATATTAAAACTCCCATGTTGCGACACAAAAACAATCCTGATTTGCATCATATAGCTCAAATGAAAACAACTTTGACTTAATTTGATTGGCAGAGCAACCGAGTACAGAATTTTTCACATCCATATCAAGCCAGGTAAAAATCTGGAGTGGTTGAAACAGTGATGTACAAATCTAGCCATGATTTATATGTAAGCCTAGCTGATAATGGTTGAATCAACAAACTGTAGCCCAGAGCAAAATATGACCTCCATCCCTAGTAGGTTTTCTCATTTATCAAGTTCAGCAGACATATCGAGTCCTGTTATTTGTATTATCTAGCAGAATATTATCTTTCTCCAATTTCCCACAATATAAAGGCAACATCCAAAGAAAGAATTTTGTTTAAAAAAAAAACCACAATTTATTGCTTACACAGCTAGGTGTCCCATATAATAAGACCAGACATTCACTACATAACAAAGACAGTTGGTCCTGTCTGAGCTGAAGTTTAACATTATAGTATTTTTCTGCAACAGATAGTTTAACGCAGTTTTTTTTCATATCCAAATTTAGGCCACCTTTAATTCAACCGGGCATCCTCTGGCTGATTGGGACTGCGAGTCCTAGAATTCATAGCCTGCAGAGCTTTTGAATATGTTGACTGAAAATTCTGGGAAATGCAGTACATTCCTATCTGAAAGTATCTTTTTGGGCAAGGTTAAAGGTGGCTCTGTGGAGAATGCAGACTTTGAAACATTAAGATTTTTTTCAGCTCCAGCTTTTACATCTATGGAGACAAATGGCTCACTGTCATCACAATGTAATCTTCAATCCTCTGAGTTATGCACAAAGGGATATGCTGCAATTGATAGACAGGGCAGCTGCGGGCCTTGATAACCCTACCTATCTACAAGAGAAGCTTTGATGCTGAGAAAGAGCATGCTTGCAATTCAAAAAGCCCACATGAGGATAAATGACCCTCCTGTTCAATGCTGGCCCATCTGATGGCCATCTTCCCATTTGTAGCCAACCTGCTTACTATTTTTCACCATAAAATGAAGGATTAAGCTTCGTGTTATTTCAATGAAAGCTGAATCTGGTAAAAACATTCAAGGGCTGAGAGGCTTCCAGTGGAAGCATTCACAGTAGATACAGGCATGAGGCTAGAATGCCAGTCACAGCAAAAAAAGCTGAAAACTTCTGGAGCAGGGGTGGCATTCCATGGCCCCAACGACATTAATCAAAAAGATTTCAAACAATTATGAATAGTTGGGGGAAGAAAAATATAATTTTCTCTACCATATTGCGTAAATATCCATATATGCCTAAAGCATCCAATATTTACCAATAATGGGAACTAATTGCCTTGTTACAAGAACTAGATAATGCCTCTCGGATGCCCTTCCTAGAATCTGAGTGGAAAAATTAGGCAAAGTAATTATGAAGTCCACCCAGTGAGGAATTTACTACCCGAAAGCTGACATGTATGAGAAGGAGACAGAAAGGCTGCATGAATATTCTTGAAGTCTGAGTTTTGGATTCAGAAGATTGGCTGCCCCATAATGGTATGACAGTAGATTCCTCCTGGCTGGGCTAAACCGTAAAAATTCATCAAGGAAAAAACTGATTGGATCCTACGTGGAAACCTATGCTATGAAAGAGCGAAGCATAACGCATTACAGTAGTCATTCTGAATGACACACCCGCTCAAAACTCAAAACAATCACCCTTCACACACATACACACAAACATACAAAGTTGGCTGCTGAATGGAATACGTGGCCCAATAGTGCCAACTTATATTGCACTTGAGTGAGGTACGAAACCGAGTTTAAAAAAAAACCCACTCAGAACGTGGCCTCTTTGGACCACAGGATTTTGTGAGAGAAAGGAGGCCAGGGTAGGTATGAATTTTAAGACACATGTAAACAAAAGGGAAGGGGAAAAACCCCAATAACAGAGAACGACAGCATCTCTTAACATGATGAGGGACACAAGCTTTATCTCCAGCAGGCTGAACCTTCATCTTGCCCCCTAAAAATTAGTCCAGCAGCTCATTTTATTTATCGTCCTTTGTCCTCTTCATAACCTATTTCTGCTGCCTTTGATTCTGCTGTTTTGCTTTTTTTAAAAAACGAACTGCACATTCTCTTTGCTCTTGTCAGAAAAGCACCTTAATTGAAGTCCCAAAGGCCTTTCTTGTGCTGAAGCCTGTCGTTCCTCAGGCATCTGGGAGGCAGGAACAAGAGGCCATGTGACTGAAGGACCGGCTTCTTCATCTTGCAGTTCCTGTCAGGATGTCAGTCAAAACAAGGATCAGAATAAGGAAGTTCCTGACCTCTTCCCCCTTCACCGATTGGCTCAGAACACGTGCACCAAGTCAGAAAGGTCTATCTCTAGTCAATGCCAAGCTCAATCTAGGCACAACTCTTGTTTTAGCTGAGCTTGCTCGGTTGGTAAGACCGGGTCACAGGCAGAGGCAGCTTGTGGAGGCCTAAAGAAGAGAAAAGAAAAATAGTTGAACACCTCAAACCTGCAGTCTCGTCCTTTGCTGTTTAGGCAACAAGAAAGCCAATGCAACACAACGATTTTGTTCTTTGTTGCAAGCCACTTGCGAAAAGTGATTTAAAAGAGTGGCCAACGGGTTTAGCATGCAAAAAGAACAAAACAAGCTGTTCAGAGTTTTGCAGCGTAAATTCAGCGCCAGAAAAGTAAACACAAATGGCTGATGCTTCGTTTAATATCTTTATAAACATACTAAGTAAATTTTACAATACCAGTTGTAGATTTCTCCAACATGGAGCAAACTCAAACAGAAGCAGACATGTTACAGATTCAAAGCAGAACAGCAGCTCAACATCAGCAGGCAAGCAAGACAGACAGCAGAGGAGAGAAGCAATTTCATCTTCAATAGACAGACTCAGAGCTCAACATAGCTTCAGAGCTGCAGAGCTTAATATAGAGCCACGCCTAGGCTACTTCTAGCTTCAGTTTCCAAACAGTTCTCTTGGCTGACTTAGTTGCTATGCCTATTCAGTGGCTGACTTTGTTACCAAGCTCTATTCCAGTTCATGAATATACTCTGACACAAGCCAGCATGCAATCAAGGCAGAAAGGTCTTCTTAATGGAAAGGCCAACTTAACAGACGTTCCAAGCCTTTCCCAAACTCAAAAGCTTGGCACGCACAGATGTATACACATATACTAAGCCCAACTGGCTTAGCCCTAGCTTTCTGTATAAACAACAATTAACTGGGTTCACATAAGACACGAAGTTAAAAAAAAAAAAGGAGCATTATGATTCAATGCGATGTGTGAACAAGCTACTGGCCATCCAAAAAGAAGAGGCTTCCAGCCCTAGGCTATGCAAAAGATGCTCCTTTCCAAGTTGATCAGGCCACCTGCTGTCTCCCCCATTCCCAGAAGACCACCCAGACGTACTTACCAACTGCCCTGATGAGTTCTGCCTGCACAGTCCAGGTGAACTTCTTCACCAAGCAAAGAGTTGTGAGTCCGGCAAAGAGCATATTATAGAGGAAAACAATGTAGAAGTTTCCCAGCCAGTTAAACCTCCCAAAGTCTCCTAGCAAGTCAAATCTGGTAATCCCTGAAACAAAGAGTACAGAGGCAAAGACGTTGACAATCATGGACCAGAAATTACCCGTCTTCCAATCCCAATCTTGGCTCTTGTAGGAGGATCAGCTCGACTACCATGACATTTCAAATGTGGGGCAGGATTGAGCACCGGAACAAGTTTTGCTTTCATTAAAAAAAGTAATATATCCCATTTGGCGCCAAAATTTTTGAAAAGCTTTCCAGGGGAACAGAATTTTAGTGCGTTACCATTTCTTGTACCTTTTCAGAAGATCTACTAGCAGAAACAGGATAATTATATTCACCTTTTTTTCCCATTTTAATATGTAATTTTTATTGTTTATATATAACTATAAATACAAAACACAGCACTACTTGGTATGTTTGGCACTACATTGCCATACATACCAAGGATGTAGTCAAACCCATTAATATTTCTATTAGTGGTACAATATTTACATTTGCTTCCAATCCTCCTAGCTGTTTTTGTTCTGACCTTCCCTTCTTTTTTGCAGCCACATATAAAACTTGTTCCAAGTATCATAATATTCTGTATCCTTCTTTTTCATTTCTAAAGTTAGTCTATCAGATTCTGCACGCCATTATTTTCCTTATTATCTCTCCTTTCAGTGGTATATTTTGATTTTCCCAATACCATGCGTAAATTTACCACAGTGTTTAGGTTTCATCTGTGCACATATTTTTGTAATTACTATATATAGCTCCAGTTTTTACAATGAGGCTATAAATTTATTTGATCAGATTAATCTGATATGTAGATCCAGGAAGCTATAGATAACTGTATGGATAAGAAAGAACAAGACTCACCCAATGTGCGAGACAACACAGGGAGTGCAGAACTCAACACCAAGAGGGAGACACAGTTCCCAATGATCTGCCAAGAAAACAATGATGTAGATTATTGCCCCTGGCTGCTTTCATCTCACACATTCAATCATTCACAAGAATATATAATTTATTTACTCATGTATCCTACTTTTATTATTTTTTTAACAAATAAATAATTCAAGGTGGCAAATATACGTAATACTCCTTCCTCCTCCTATTTTCCTCATTGCAATAATCCTGTGTGGTGGCTTTGGCTGAGAAAGAGAGGCCAGACTTTGGCTGAGAAAGAGTCACCCAGCCAGTTTCATGTCAAAAAACTAGAACTCACCATCTCCCACTATCTAGTCTGGTGCATTAACCACTAGACCAAACCGGCTCTAATTGTTCCTTTACCCATAGATTCTCTTTATCGGGTTCAGTTTGTTCCCTCCAAGGGACAGAAAAGATTGCAACTGATCTCTCAATTTGAGGGTCTTCAGCATCTTACACATCTTTCACCTTGCATGAGGAGATCCAGAGACCAAGTCTTTAGCAAAGAGCATCTCTCTATGGTACTTCTGCTCCAAAAAGCAGTCCTTCCATCAGTCTGAACACTAGCAACATCTGGCTCATCAAATAGCAACATGTGATGCATGGGGATTTGTTCCTTAATCCAGGTGACTGCAGCAAACCACAGCCAGTTCCCCATGAGATTGTGCTGCCAGACTCAGTGGCAAATTTCCTCCCAAGGTTGATTTTCAGACTGATTTTGGAATTCTTTGGAGATTTAAAGGGCAGGAGGGGGAGCAAGAAATATCTGGAAGGCAAATCACTCATATCTGTTATCCTGTGACAGCAGGGGTGGGATTCTATCGGTTCTGTCCACATCTGTAGAACCGGTAGTTCTGAAGAGCAGCAGACATAGAACCGGTTCTATGTCTACTGCTGTTTTGGCCCACCCACCCGCCCGGGCTCTTACCTGACCTTTATTTCCTGCTTTTAAAACCGCAGCTGCTTTGCGCGACACAGCTGCGGTTGAAAAAGTAGGAAAAAAAGGCTTTCCCAACCACTGTGCACTTACACGCAGCCCTGCTCAGCTGTCCAAGCAGCTTAGCAGATCGTAAATTGCACTTGTGTGACTCATGTATGCGCACGCGACGCAGAGCGACAGAACCGGTAGTTATACCGGTTGGATCCTATCCTGTGTGACAGTATTTCCAAACTGGGATTTGGGAACATTTTTGAAGGCTGGGTCAGATTTTAGGAGGGAGACTCATTAGTCTCCAGTTTTTCTTCTCACCCTTGGAATTAGGAAGATGGGGGAAGGGGGCTGATACCCCCATTTCAGTGAATCTCAGTATTTTTAAAGCACAGCTAGCAGACTCATGGAAAGTCAGGAAATTGCGTCTTTCAAATAATGCAGGTGCATAACTGGCTTTTGAACAGAGATCATTATAAGGCAATAAACACAAAGGTTCCTCTTTCAAACTAGAAGTCCTTGCCTGTCTCTGCTAAAATTCACTCATCCCATTTCTCAATAGGTCTTTGCTACTCCACATGGCATTCTTTACCAGAGATGGCCCGACCATCTTGCTTTAAAATTCAAAGCTCTCTCGCTATTACAATTCCATAAACCAGCATTCCTGAAACAATCTATTCCAGGGATGTCTAACCTTGGCAACTTTAAGACTTGTGGATTTCCCTTTTCTTTCTTTTCCCTCTTTCCCCTACACTTTTCCATTCCCTTTTCCCTCTCCTATTTTTCCTATTTTCTTTTGTATTTTTGCATTTTATATTATAAACTAATAAAAAATACCATAACTGCTAAAAAGATTGTTCCTTTTTGCTGTATTTCTAGCATTCCATGAACAACATTTCAGCTAATGGTTTGGAGGTTTCACCAGTGAAAGTATGTAATAGTAAAATGTTGTAGGACAAAGACCTACCTTAGTCATGGCTGTGTTGTGTTGCTCAGGTAGCAGTTTAATGAAAAATGGGGAGCTATAGAATCCCACAACAGAGGAGATCATTAAATAACTGAGAAACATTAAGGAAGAACAGAAGAGTTATCTTCAGCTGATGTAAATCAATTAAATTTTATGTTACGGATCATTGAGAGAAGAAAGAACACAACTATTATTATACACATATAATACACAGATTATGCAACCTTATAGTAAAATGGAAGCTAGAAAATTCAGGACAGTAAAAAGGAACTATTTCTTTGCAAATGATGGTGCTGGGTTCAAGGAGATACCCATTAGGATAGCTTCAGAAAGGGAATAGACTAACTCATGGAAGAGAAACCTCTCTGCATAGCAGTTACATGGTGGCTTTCAATAAGAGACAGAATGAAAGAAAATCAGAGCAGATTGTTAATTATGAGAAGGTCCAGCAAAGTGAAAATAAATGTGAAAAAAGACTGATGCAAAGAACAAGTGTTTTCTTGCTAAACATGAATGGCATTAACTGCACCAAGAGCAATGAAGGTGATTCTAGTAAGGATACAATATCAGAATGACTTGCATGGCTGCCCCAAAAGAGCCAAAGACAGAGAAAGAAACTTTTCCAAGTGGTGCGTCCTGCAGAATGAGAAAAGGAATTAGGTTATACTTTGGGGAGGGAAACATTACAAAATCTATGTTTTTCTGCATATCGAAAGCTCAGTGCTGCAACCCGAACCAAATTCTTGCTGGGGGACTCCCTTTCTATAAATGTTCTGCTGTTCCTTACAGTCATAAAAGTTGGGTTTTAAAATTGGTTGACGAGCGTTAAGTGCCTGCTTAGCTCTTTGCATTTTCCCATCATCAGAAGAAACAGAATATATGGCTTGCCTCCCAGTAGCCTCTCCCATGGAAGGAGAAGTTTCTATCAACTGGACAAAGGGAAGGCAATGACCATCTCTCCTTGGAGTTCTCTATACTTTGTTCTGGATGATTGGGGAGCTCTAGAAAAAAAATCAGAAGGTGCAGAAAGGAAAGGAGGTAAAAGGCACAGGCAGCTGAGTTTCACTCTCAAGGAAACCTGCTTACTCCATGCAATATGTGTAATTGTAGAATATAACTTTCTGGAGCACAAAGGTTGTTCTCCACTACACTTCTTGGGGCAAAAGCTGAGCAATTTATGGTCCCTGGGCCATATCTGGCCCTTTGGCTGTCCCTGTCCAGCCTGCACGGACTGCTTCTATTTTGAAGGCAACTGCTATTTTTTTCAATTTACGTATGTGTGTCTGTGCATACCTGTGCACCTTCACAGCCTATTGCTTTGGCCCTCCACAAGAATCTCAGTTTCTCATGTGGCTCCTTGGGAAAATTGCCCATCCGTGGCTTATATAATACCAGCTCTCCCTAGGGAAAGGAGGATAGATGCTGGATTCCTGAAGTAAGGATTTTGCCCCAACTTAAAGCAATCGTGTATCATCTGAATGATCAATAAGGACATCTGACAGCATCATTCATGAAGCTGCAAATGAAAACCAGGCACAAGGAAAGTAGAAAAGCACCAAGAAGGGATCAGGTACTTTTTGCGCCCTCACCTGGATTCCTCGAGGCATTGCAGCATCATCCAACAGCAGCTCCAAAACATGGAAGCAGACAACCAGAACAGAGATACCCTAGGAAATACCATGTAAACCTGAGTATTAGGTGAAAGGTAAGAGAAGTTTCCATGATCCTGAGCTTGCAACATTTGAAAATAATAGCAGGGACATTTCAGGCACCTTTGAAACTAGGTTCCCAAGCCAAAACATTGATCCTAGATATAAACACTGAAAGTTCATGGAAGAAGAATCTCTTTTAGGGATACATACATCATCAGCTGCCTACAGAGACTCAGCATAATATAACCAACTGTTTGTCTTTCTGCCTCAGTGAATTCTATTCATTTACTGCCCAAGATATGATCTGATAACCAGGCTTTGGGGTATAAAGTCCTATAACCAGCTGGATTTAATCTATAAACCATGGCTTAGAGATCACAATGACCAAAGTCACACATTATACTAAACCTGGTTTTCCCAAACACTTTGCTTTGGGAGGAGTATGAAGAGTCCAGGGAAGGTGTGAAAAACCTTTTAGTTTACATTGTTAGAATAAATCCACTTTGCCCAAAGTTTCCTTTATATTGTTCTTATTGTGTTTATTCTGGTGTGCAATTATGACTTTAATAAAGGGAGGTGAGGTGTGATGGCAAAAAGTTTAGAAAATCTGCACTGCACCCAAACTAAGCCCAAACCATGGTGTGAAGGACTTCATAGGACAGGTAGTCAACCATTCTAAAGTGCTTCAATAACTTTTTCTGGAGAAACTCTTTGCTGCCCCCTAGTGGCTATTCCATTCAGAGCTGAATTACCTGTAATACTGCATAACTTGTTCTATTACAGCAGTTATTTAACCTCATTTATTTAACCTTTTAAGACTTGTGGATTTCAATTCCCAGAATTCCTCAGCCAGAAGGCATTCTGGGAACTGAAGTCTACACATCTTAAAAGTTGCTGAGATTGAGAAACACTGTATTAAGCTAACTTAAACACATAAACATATACACGTATCTCTTACTGCTACTTTATAGTTTAACAATACACTGTTCTTTGGCATATAGAGTAGAAGTAAATAAAGTTCTAAACATATATTTTTAAAAAAACTTACATTCAGACCATTTTCCTGGCTTCAGGACGTTGACATGGCAAGTCTAAAGGCTGGAGATGGGGAACTGAAATTCTACATGGGGCTCCCCTTGAAGAGCATCCGGAGGCTTCAGCTGGTGCAGAGTGCGGCCACGCGGGTGATTCTGGGGGCTTCTCGGAGCTCCCATGTTACACGCTCCTGCACGAGCTGCATTGGCTTCCGGTGGCCTTCCGGGTGTGATTCAAGGTGTTGGTGGTCACCTTTAAAGCGCTCCATGGCTTGGGACCCAGGTACTTACAGGACCGCCTGCTGCCACCATCGGCCTCCCGCCGGCCAGTGCGCTCCCACACAGTGGGCCTCCTCGGGGTGCCGTCAGTTGGGCAATGCCGGCTGGCGGCTCCGAGGGTGCGGGCCTTCTCTGCGGGAGCACCCTCCCTCTGGAATGAATTACCCCCGGAGATGCGAGCCATCACTGACCTGCTAACCTTCCAGCGCGCATTGAAGACCCACCTTTTTCAACAGGCCGGTCTGGCCTAGTATCATTGGAGGGTTTTTAATTTTTCTAACTTTTAACTTTTTACCGTTTTTATTATTCTATCGTAATTTTTAACTTCAGCCATCAATTTAAATCTTTTTAAATCTATTTTAAATTTTTCTATTTGATTGTATTGTTTTATTTAGGCTGTACACCGCCCTGAGTCCCAACCTGGGAGAGGGGGCGGTATAAAAGTTTAATTAAATAAATAATAAATAAATAAAAACTGGAATGCAGAAAAGTTGGAGAGGCTGATTTGTATGAGAGACAGGGGAGGGGTCGCCTTGCAGACATTGTGTTCAACAGGGGGATGATGAACAATAGGAATTATTGTCCAGTGTTATCTGGATGGCTACACGCTATTGGAGCTATAAAATGCTATTTAAAGACTGACTGACCAAATGACCAAAATAGAAATTTACAATTATTTTCACCCCCAGAATTTACCGTCAATGACAGTAGAGATACCATAGCCAATGGATAGCCCAGGTTCCTTTGCCAAGCAGAAGCTTTGCGGCGGGTTTCTGCCAAAAAAAAAAGAAGGGGAAAACACACACTTACAACACAGAGAAGTTATATTGGATGAAGGATGACAATTTTCCAAGGTCTCTTGAGGAAATTCTCACTTCTAAGATAACCCCATTCAAGCTTTCTTCTCTCCTATGGAGGAGAACACCTCACTGCAATAGAGTGAGGTCTTGTCGGCCTCCAATAAGATGTTTGTCTCCAATAAAATCAAACTTAATAAAAAAGGAGCTAATACTAACATGCGTGTTTTATTCATCCCTTATCTTAAAAGAAAAAAGAAAAAAAAGTATGTGGATCCCAGGGAGAGAAGCCTGAAAGAAAGGCCCAAAAGGAAGAAGAAACCATCATGATCAAAAGCAAAAATGCTGTTCAAAATTATAGGCCTCGATCCCAGGCAGTGGATATTCAATCTTGCTGTTTTCTCTCAGGTATTTCTCCAAAGCTAATGACTCAGCATCTTTGTGATATTCGTTCTTAGGTTGGAGTCATCTTGTCCCCTACAGCCCTATCTTAAGTTTAGAAGATGAAGACAAGTAATCTGTTCCCTCTCCAGAATTTTAATACAGATCCCAACAGGTTGTAGATTACCAAGGTTATAGCCTAACATCTGGAAGGTATCCATTTCCTGCTCTAGCTCTAAATAGAGCATAAGCAGATTTAAAATAGCAATCAAGGGCGAAGGCCTCCCTGCTGGGCCATCATAAATTCTTAAACCCAAGTCTTGGCAGGTTTCTGAAAAAGCATGGAAGGTATGCATACTAGAGAAGGTGAATGCATCTGGGATGATCTTAGTATGTCTATTTGTATGGCAGGACGGGAATTAATCTGAGTGCTCCCAGGCTAGTATAGCATAGATGTTCGATTTATCCATAATTTAAAAAATAAAATAAAAGTAGTGCTTGGTGCCATAATAGACAGAACACAAGGGATAGGAAATAGGACTATTTTGATAGAGCAAATCAGTGTTTTTAGAAATGTTGGTTATGTGGAGTCGACAGAGGGGCAACAGAGTTATCTCCATGAATAAAAGAGCAGGAGCAGCTAGCTCCTTTCCACAGTACATTTTATTCTTACCCAGTGTTATCCTGTGTGCATGAATGGCTAGGTATTGTTGTCTCAACATTTCCACATCAAAGTTGAGCCAGCAGGATGTTTTCCCTGAACAAAAGTAAAAGAGAGAGAGAGAGTGAGAGAGAGAGTGTAAAGAGATAGAACCTGGATCAGCCTCAATGCCCACATGCAGCAACCCACTTCTCATGGCATCAGGGTACAGTCCTATATACAGGCAATCCGTGTTGAATGACTATTCAGTGACTGTTCGAAGTTACATTGGAGGTGAATGTGGTGGATTTACAATGGGTCCTCGTCCTTGCAGCCATCACATGATCATAATTTGGATGCATGGCAAACCCTGGCAATTACAACAGTCACCGCATCCTTCAGTCATGCGATCAATCACTTGCAACCTTCCAGGTAGCCTCTGACAAACAAAGGCAATGGGGAAGTCAGCAGGAAGTTGCAAATAGCAATCATGCAACTACAGAATGCTGCAGCCATACAGGAGTCATCTTAACAACAGCAACTGGGACTGCTGTAACTTCTGCCATAAGTTGGCATGGTCATGCGATACTGTGCTTTACAACTGCATTGCTTAGCAACAGAGTTGCCAGATCCAATTATCATTAAGTGAGGATTACCTGTAATTGCTCTTTCAAAGCATGTTAAAAATGGAGCTCCCCTGGAGATCCCTTGTAGACTGGTGCATGTACGCAGTCACAATGACTGCTGTATGTTAGCTGTCATTTCTGAATGGATTTTATGTAGAACTATTTATTATTGTAGAAGTCTTAACGATTTAGTTGATCTATGGGGCTGTACACCATTGAAAGTCTTAATGGATTGCAATGGGATAGAAAATGGGTAAACGAATAGTCATTTCAGCTGTCAGCTAAATCCAAGCATAAGAATTCCCAAGCCTCAGCTCTGTCCAGCCTTAAATGGGCACCTACCAGAGTTGATCTTGCGAGAAATGGCAGCTTCCTCAAATCCCGTGCAGCTCAGTTGCTCATCTAAGTCCTCCAGGAGCTGAAAAGACAGGAAACATGCACTCAACACCCTACTGGGAATAAAGCTGTTTGCTTTAACCAATCCAGAAAAATTTATTTCCACAGCTTACGCCTTTGCTCTTTCCCAATCAACTAGGTAAAGATGAAGAGTAGGTGGTTAAGAGTTTAATTGATAGATCTGTGGGATTGGCAATAATGGCAGGGATCTTTATCTGCCAAGTGTTTTAACATCAGCAACAATGGTGTACTGCTTAAAACAGCTTGGGAGGAGGGGGAGGAGGAGGAGGAAATAATTGGCAATGGATTCTCAGGTGCAAGAATGGTGGCCTTTATTTCATTCTACCAATCAAAACAATTTTGGGAAACAAGTTATGTAATGCAAATCATAACGTCCCTTGAACCAAATCTGAGAGAGAGAGAGAGAGAAGGAGGGAGGGGGGAGGGAGAGAGGAAAGGAAGGAAGTCAAACTTGCAATCCTGATATGTCCTCACCTCTGCTTTAAACTATTCGTATCTCTGGCTTTGCTTGTTTCACCTCCTTCCCAAATAATGGTTTGGTCGTATTAGCTAGAAAGGACACCATCCCTACTGCTCGATTTAGTATCACACAACGGATGATGATAATTTCCTTACCCCTTTTTTGGAACTGACCCTAGAAAGGCTGAAGCTAACTTACCCTGGGCTTTACCAACAGGGTCCCTGTGACAGTGAACATCCGTGACAGACCGAAGGGTGTACACACTGTAAAGAATTGGAGAGAGATCAGTTGTGACTAGTCCCAGCAAATGACTCCCTAACGATCATCTCTTGCCAGAAGGTGGCACTGTTCTTCACAGTCTAGGAAAGTTGATAGGTTCTGCCAGGAAAGCAGATCTCTCTACTTGTTTTGCTGTTTCACCATGCCAAAATGCCATTATTTGATGTCAGAGTCCTGCACAAAGCAGCTGGAGAAAACAGATGCCATTCCAGGAATCCAGCAGGTTAAAAAAAATGAACCCGTCACCTCTTTCTACAGTGCAACAGATTATTGGGTTTGGGCTCTTCAAGTTACTATCTTCACATTCCTGTTATCTTCCATTTTCCTATTGCATTATTCAAAGAGGCACTTTTTCTTTCAAAAGGTTAGATGGAGGGAGCCAACACAGCAACATTTCCCAACTCTTTCCAAATGCTTTAGAATTGCAACTCTCAGAATTCTGAGCTAACATGGATGAATGTTGGGGTTCTGACCTATCAGGTAATGTCTGTGCTGGCTAGGAATTCTGGGAGTTGTAGTCCCTATGCAGGCAGAGGCGGCTAGAAAAAGTTGCTGTGCTGGGTCTCAACTGACCAGCTGAATACCAACCCTCTAGGAAATCGTAATACAGTAGAATCTCTGGTGATGACCATAATCCGTTCTGAGAATTTGGTCATCACCCGATTTGGTTGTCACCGGAAGCACATGCGCATAAAAAAAAGGCGTGGCACAGAAGGGCTAATTGCCACAAAAGGGCAAATCGCTGCAGTTGGTTGCCACCCAAGCACCAATTCATGACCAGAGATAAAAACTTTTGGTCACCCGATTTGTTCGCAAACGGAAGCATTCGCGACCAGAGGTTCTACTGTACTTCTATAATAGACCGCATCTACAACAGACATTGTCCATTACCAGTATTGACAATTCAAAGAACTTTGCAGCAGATGATAAAAAACACCCCTTCTCTGTTCCAACTTACACAGGAGCAGAAGGACACCGAACAAGGAGATGCAGGAGTAGAGATAGGGAAGGTAATATTCCCAGAGATCTATGGGAAAAAAGGGAATACAATCAGGTTACAGCCCAGGAGAAAAGAAACATGGACCTCCAGGCCTAGGAAATATCAAAGATATTGCTGAACTTCAAAACCCAACAGCCCCCAATCATCAGAACCAAGAACAAGAGGAAGCTGGGAACTGAATTCAGCCATATCTGAAGGCTCCTAGATTGCCCATGACTGAGCTGAAGATTTACTACATACAATACATATTCTCAGAAAGCAGGAATTAAAATATTGAACAAGGGCCATCTGATCACCTTTACCCCAAGTTATTACTTCTAAGATCTACAGTATATCATGGATTTTACTCAGGAGCTGAAGGAAGCATATAGCAATAGCACTTAGACTTATATACTGCTTCACAGTGCTTTACAGCCCTCTCTAAGCAGTTTTACAGAGTCAGCCTATGGCCCCCAACAATCTGGGTCCTCATTTGATTGACCTCGGAAGGATAGAAGGCTGAATCAACCTTGAGCCTGGCAAGATTCAAACTGCTGGAGTGAGCAGTGAGTTAGCCTTGATACTGCATTCTAACCACTGCACCACCACAGCTCTGGGCTGTGGGCTTCCCTCCTCCTATTTCCCCCCACAACAATCCTGTGAGGTAGATTGGGCTGAGAGAATGACAGGCCCAAAGTATCACCCACTGAGCTTTTGTGGCTGAGGGGGAACTAGAATCTTGTCTCTTCCTAGTTCTAATCAAACTCCTTAATGTCTACACTATATTCGCTCTTGCTCTCAAGCATTTCTGAATTGAGCAAAGAAAGAAGAAGGTCCTTTTGTCACTCAGAAATTATTTCCAATGCACCGCAAATCATATGAAGAGTTGTTCTCATCTCAAACGTCACTGCTAGGCAGAACTAATTCTTCTGAATTTGCAACTGATCAAGCATCCAGTCGTGTGTTTCATTTCCTGCTTAGTTTTCATGAGGCATGACCAAGGGAAGCTACGCTATTAGAAGTTTGTTTATTCAGTGGAGAGTTTTGCCTACATGAAGAACCTTGGGTTGGAAGCACTCAGTTAATTTATTTATTTGACTTGTATCCTGCCTTCGTTATTGTTTATAAATAACCCAAGCCAGCAAACATACCTAATACTCCTTCCTATTTTTCCCACAACAGCCATGTGAGATGGGTTGGGCTGAGAGAGAGAGTGACTGACCCAAAGCCACCCAGCCAATTTTTGATGCTTAAGATAGGGCTAAAACTCATTGTATTCTGGTTCCTAGGCCACCACCTTAACTGCTAGACCAAACTGGCCTAACAAACTGACCAAACAAACGGACCGAACAATTCCTTCACAACTCAGCTCCACTGATGAGAGGATGAGGGATAAGAACAAGATTATTTATGCTTGCTGGCTAAAGTTTGGGCTACTTGGAGACCAGTGCTGTGCCTGGCAATGTAGATTCAAGGGTATCAGTCTTCAAGGGCCCTCCCTGCTACCTGAGGCTCAAATCTCACCTTGCAGTGGAAGATGTATCCCTATAGGGGGCGAAAAAACTCCCCTACCATAACTCACCATAGAGGCTTTCCCTGCTTGCCCCATCCTGGTCCAAAATAGCAGAGGCGACCCAGACCATTCCCAGCACCAACAGGGTTAGCAACAGCAGGACTACAAAGGTCTCATATACCCGAGCCATGATCCCCTGGACAGAAGGAGAAAAGCGGGGAGTTATTTCTGCTCCTGAACTGGGAACAGGAGAAGATGTCTTCAAAAAGGCAGCCGGCACTATTTTGTTTCTAGGTGGAAACCACTTTTGGACTTTTTTTTTGCTTGAAACAGGAATCAGTGAAATTTAAATTTGACGATTCAAAATACCGTACACTACATAGAAATACCGTACACTATTAAATTTTAGAGCAAAAGGTTATTGTTTGTATTTGTAACTGCACTGAAGAAAGTTGGAAGTTACTTTTATTCTATTATTTTTCTTTCTTTTTATTCTTTGCACTTTTCATACCTTACTTTTTTTAAAGTGGTTTTTAAATTTTATTTTGTGTAGGAATTCAAGTGTGTGCTTGAACTGTGAGTGTGTAAATAAAATAAAATAAATAAAAAGAGACAGCTGGTACCTTCTTTGATCCGGCAAAGCCTTCTGACTCCGTGAAGAAGTAGGCAAAGGGCATGAGGAAGACGAGGGAGAGGTTGGAGAAGAGGAAGACAAGATTCCAGAGTCCTAGGAACAAAAAAAGAAGAGAAGAGATTCCCTTTTGCCTCTGCTCCAGCTCCTCAAAGGCATATCCCTGCTTCCTCTCCTGCTGTTGGACTCCTGCTAGCCTCCTTGACTTGGGCCACTCCTGGGATAATCCACAAGGACCCAACTCTGGTGGGGACACCCATTTCCTCTCCAAAATGGATCCTAGAGCCCTCTCAAAACTGAAAATCCCATCCACCTTTGCAGAAAGGATGCACTGACACAAATGCTTGGTGCAGAGTTTAAACCGATGTTCTTTTCCTAAGCCGCCCCTGCTCTAAAGTGGCTTCTTTCAGACTGGGTCAATTCCAGACAATGAGAGTATTTGCCCTGCAGGGTCTTGCTTCTACAGCCCAAACATTGGTGATGGTGGAATTTTCAGAGAGAAGCTAGGATTTGGGAGACACAGAGAACTCTGAAGAAGGAAAGCAGATTTTGGTGCTAATTTTGCTTTCTTTTCTTTTTCTTTTTTTTTAAAGGGGGAAAGACTCCCTTAAATTGAAACTGCCTTCTCAGGACGGCAACTGGCAGTATTACACAAGAGAGTTCCCATCCTTATGTCCCCAAATGCTTTTCTGATGTACCAGTCCATCTTACCATCCTTGGTCTCCCATTCAGGTGCCTTCTGATCAACCAAAGTCACCTCAGTGCTCCCATGTGCTGAGACTTGGTTTTACAACTCGCCTGAGAGTTCTAATCCCTCTTACTACTCACGTTTTCTCCATTACGAAAGTACACAGAAGGGGGAGGGGCGCGTTCCTTCCTTCTCCCCACAGAGACAGATGCCCCTCCTCCGTGCCCACAGAGGAAGCATTGCAAGGAGCTCACCATGGATGAGGGAGCCGTTCAACCACTGGATGTAGTAATTTTGAGGGAAGGAAAGCAGGACTTCATTGCCAATGATGGAGAAGGGCAGCAGAAGTACTGCCCCCAGGGACACAGCCAGAGTGAAGGTGCACAGCCACAGCCTGAGCAAAAGGGCACAAAAGAAAGGATAAGATGCTTGTCCACAACTATCTGACACTGCTTGCTGCATAGTGAAGCCAGAGCCTACGCCTCATATTTATCATTTTCTTCCCAAAATAAAAAGACATTCTCTCTTGGTCCTCCATGTTCAAAGGATGAGAAGGATAAGACACTTGAGCATGAAAAGGAGAGAGAAGCTGTGTTCACCTCACACAGGAAGCTAAAAGTTTCTTTGACAAGAGTCTCTGTCTCTGTCTGTCTGTCTCTCCTTTCTCTTTCACACAAACACATATCTGTTGGATCAGTTCTTTTCACCAGTCTTATCAAAATCTAGAGCAGTTCCAGTTAAGGGAAGCCTGAAGTCATAAATAAGGCTTTCAAATTTTAATTTATCCCGAGTGACAGTACTTTCAGGCAGCTAAAATCTAACTTTCTGGATGACATGCAACCTTTAACGGGGTGGTATGATAATGTGATATGTTTTAACATGCCACATGAATGCCTTATGTATGTGGAACTGAATAAACATGCATGCTTTACTTTTATATAAACATATGCAAAAGCATGCCTTTTCTATTTATTAAATTTATATGCTGCCCATCTTACTATCAAACAACTGAAAAATAATGTCTGAAGAGGACAAGAATTCTTGAAAGCCTGAAGGGCTATCCAGGGCTGCTTATAATGCATTCTCTACTACTAATGCCTGGATCTAAGAGAAATACAAAATTTCTCCTATTTGTTTACCTGGGCCAAATTCCAAAAATACCTTTGAATGGTATCCCTAATCACACAAGTGGGATAGGGAAATCCAAATTGGATGCATTTTTTATTGGACATTTCAATTTTTAAAAAATAATTCATAAAATGTTAAAAAGGAAAACACAGAAGTGGGAAGAAGACAAGGGAGAGGGAAGTTATGAATATCTTAAGAGGAAAAAGAAGGAAACTTACGCAATCCGATTGACCGCAGCATCTTCATCAACTAAGAATAGAAAAAATTGTTATTATTACTGTTATTAAACTAAGTGCCCAAAGCTACTTTTCTGTCAAAGAACCCAAAATAATATATATGGTTCGTTTTGCCAGTCTAGTGAGGTAGATTAGTCATTACTCCAAACTTCTACTACCGCCAGCTACCATGAGGGAGTGAATTTGTGTCATCCAGTGACAACCTTTTAATTGCCAAATACATGGGATATTCCTAACAGGAAGTGTAAGGATGGCATTTAGTCTTTACCGTATTCCATGTTGGTGACAGAGCATTTTATATTAGACCTACTTGAATCCCAGTGAAACAAAGGCAACCTTTAAACCCCCTCAGGTCACTTTTGTACAAAGTGTCCCCTAGTTCATTGCAAAACCATGACTTTATGCAAGGGCAAAATGTAATATACAGCATAAATACAAAAGAAAGAAGGCTAGGAGAGGAATTCTCCGGGATTAGCAGAAATTACTTCTTGTCCAGCATTATCAATTATAAAATATGCAGCTGAAGACAACAACTTGTCCAATCAATCTGAACAGGCTGGTTGACCAGGGATGACAGAATCTACTGTTCAATTCAGTGATGGACAAACCCATTATAGAGAAGTTTCTGGTACTCTTGTCTTCACTATCGCAAAGCGATGATATAGTTTTTCTTCTCCTCCCTCCTCTGCAGATACATTCAACCCTCCTCAGAGAAGGTGGTTTCCTTGAAATTCAGAATACAAAGTAGAATATCCAGGAGTTGTGTTCTGTATACAGCTCCCTAAGGCAGAAAGCTGGTTGGGGAATTCTGGAAGTTGAAGTCCACCAGGCTTAAAGTTGCCAAAGTTGGAGACCCCAGCCCTAAGGGAACTGCGGTGAACGATGCCTCTCTCCAGCCATAGGACAACAGACTGGGTGGTTAGAACTGCACACATTAAAAAAAATCCTTATGAATCTGATGCCTAATTGTGTAGGTTTTCAGCCGCACAAGGAAAGTTTTGTGGGAATCCCTATGCTATAGTTATCTATCTAGGAAAAATGTTTCATTATAGTATAGGAGCAAAACCAGATTGTCTCTGCAAATTGACCTTAAAAGTCCCACTGTTTCCTCATATCCCTTATGCCCAATAAGTATCAGCATCAAACTACAAGCCCAGTAATAGGAAAATTGCTAAGCTGGAAAAAGAGCTATATTCCCTAAGCCAACTGCTGTCAAGGCAACTAAACTAGCAGCAGCATAAACAAACTTTAATTTAAAAGACAAAAAGCCCGTCTACAGGGACTGGGTCCAGAGACCTCAGCGCTGTTACAAAGCAGGAGAACTCTGGGGAAGAAATCTTTCCATTTGGGGCAGAAGGGGTGTATTGTCTCCGGAAGTTTCATTTGCAGGCATTCTGCACAGAAGTTACTCAAGAGTTGAAGCCTGAGGGAGCTAACTGGAGAGAGCCCACAGAGTCCACTCCTCCATTGTTTTGTGAACAATTTATAGACTCCAAGTGGTTGCAAAGGGACATTTGCCAATCCTGCTAAAATCAGCTGGCTTAGTTGCAAGTTTGACATAGATGCTACAAGGCAGTTGAGAAAAGTTATGGAAGATCATCAAGTTTCACACTGGCTGATAGAAATGTTAATGATCAAACAAATAAGTTCTTCTCTGCTGGAAGGGAAGAATCTTAATTTATTAATTGGACTGTTACAGAAGCATCCAAGACTTTATGACAGTACAACCTTCCCTCAATCTGATGCCCTCCTCGATCTATCAAAATTACAGCTATGATTATGCTGACCTGCGATTGGTTTTCCTTCTGGGAACTGTAGAAGTAATAATCCAGCCAATGATTTTCTGGCATTCATCTAGTTGAGAGAGGTTTGCTTAGAAAGGCCAAACCTTTGCCAATGCAAATGTTGTTGCAGCAGAGATGTTCACTTCGAACACATGCATACCACAAGACTGGATTCCCACAGTGCACTAAGGCATGAAGCAATTTGCCTTATTTTGACATAAGGTAATACTGCATGTGAACTCAGCCACTGTAGTGTTTCAACCTTGGTGAATTTAAATTACGGATTGTTCAGCAAAACCAGGATTAAACAAGAGCATTTAGTGCAATGTGAACTCCACTGATTTTTGATAATTGAGCAGGACACATATTTTGGAAATCTTAAAATCAAGGGAAACTGATAGCTTCATTCTCCCCTAAACTCTAAAACGCCATGTCCTGCATGGCTTCCACAATTTCAGTGGTGGTGTAGTATAGTGGTTCAGGACTGGGAAGGACAAAGGGGAGACTCGGGTTCCAGGCTATCTAAATCCCTGGGTGATTTTGGGCCAGTCTCTCTTTCTCAACCCAGCGCACATCATAGGTTTGTTGCTCCTGGGAAAAACGAGGAAAAACTTATACTCCTGAAGAAAAGGCATCTAACAAAATTGGGAATCTAACAAATAAATAAATCTGCCTTCTGAAACCATGTACCTAAAACAGCTTTCCCAAACCTAGACACCTCTTGGATGGATGGTTTTCGGCTCCCAGTAGATCTGACCTTTATTGAGAATTCTTGGCACTGAAATCCGCCCACTCAGATAGCGGACAAATGATCTTAATTTGCCTGCCTTCCCAGTTACCTGTAGTGAAGTCTGTGTGCCTTTTGAAGTAGGTTAAGATGAAGTAGCACAAGATGTAGAGGCTGCCAAAAAGAAGGGTGCAGATCTGTGGGAGGAGAAGGAAAAACTGGTTACGAGATGCTGGTCATGAGTCATCCTTACCTCTTCCCAGTGACTCTTGAGGATATGCAACCCACTTCATCCAGGGCACATGGAACACAATTTGGGGTCCTGTGGGATCATTATCTTCTCTATCCTAGTTACTTAGCAAAACCGTTCTATTCCCATCGCTGTATTCAATTTTTCTCCCATTTTATTTATTTATTTATTTATTTATTTAAATTTATATACCGCCCCCCTCTCCCAAAGGGACTCGGGGCAGTGAACAGCCAAGATAAAATACACATATAAAATACATATACAATATTTAAATTTTTTCCTTTATCAACATTTCTTTATGAAATTACTTCAAAATACAAGCAGCCAGCAGGTTAAGAAAAGTCACATTTCTTTCTTCTAATTTCATCTGGGTTCCCTAACATACTTTTTAACAATACCTGGGAAGGGGGCGATGGTTTAAAAACTGGAGAGAGCAAAACAAAACGAGGAAATATCAAAGCAGGAAATTGTCAGCCTTTTCCTGCAAATGCAGCCTACGTGCTTACATACCAGATCTAGACTGGATTCAAAGATACATGAAGCAAAGATGGTGGTAGAGATGGCAGCAATAATGGGATAGGTTTGAAGAGCACCAAAACTGGAAAACCCAGGAAACCACATTTATGATTGAGGGAAAGATAACTAGAGCTTCAACGTGGGTGACAAGAGAGAATAATTGCAACAGAGAAACCGTTTCAGGAAAGTGTTGAAAACGCCAGTTTCTAAAGGAGATTTTGAAGTCATCTCATCCCCCTCAAGTCAAGCTTACAACTGAAAAGAGTGAAAAGTGAAAAAAAGTGAAGTGAAAAGTGAAGTGGGAAGAAGAGTGGATCAACAAGTTTCATCCTTTCTTCTAGTCTGACTGCTATATTTCTGATTCTTCTATTCTAAATCTTAGCTATTCCATTGCCAGCTCATTCTCAATATTCAGAATATTATAACCATGGGAAGGAAGCCCAGCAGTGTTTTTTAAAAAATAAATACACCTCCAATTAAAAGATTTGAGAGTGAAAAATGATGATTTCCCCTGGTCAGACATTCTTCCAGTTGAAGCCACATTGCCTCCTCTAGTAACTTCACATAAAATGGAAAACATACCCTCTCAAATACGTGCATTTCTGAGAACAGGATATAGAAGTTAAAACAATAAAACAAAGCATGAAAAGAAGGTCCCATTAGTAAAGCTATGTTAACAAAACAAGCCTAAATCTGAAAATTGAATGGTCAGAGCTCTCTAGGCAAATAAACATTGCAAAATAATCTTCCAACTATTTTTTGTGGAATGAGCATTAAATTGCTCTCCAGCCCCAACATGTAGTAGTTATATAAAAAGAAAATCTGGATGTTTCATCTGCCACATGATAGGTTTACTGGGCTGCCCAAGGACATTCAGGTGGTGCCCCTGAAAACATACCAGGTTTAATTTAACGGTTCATCTCTTTGCATTCTTAGGTTCCAAAATTTTGTTCTTCAAGAAAGAAAGCAACCTTCTGTGAGATGATAAAATGTCACAGGCTCCTAACCCACCTTACACTATAGACCTATTTTAAAATGTGACAAAAGTTGCACATTATCCTTTTTCAATCTGGTGCTATCCAGATAGGATGGATTTCCAAAATCCCTCCGCCGTAATAGCCAATAGAGCTAGATTCTCACAGAATCTATTCTAGAATATATGCCCATCCCTGATTAACCATATCAAAGAACTGAAGTTATAAAAAAGAGACTGCTACCAAAAAATAAACAATCCCCTTCAGGGAATTTCAACAGTAAGAAAGATGACCACAAATATGTGGTATCTCAGCTTTAGATCAGAAACAAGGTTCCAGTCTTTAGAAATATAGAAATATACTGAAAATGATGAAGGTTGTAAAGAAGGCCAAACTAATTTCCTTGGTTAGGGAAAAGGCAATAATCTAAGTTTATTGCTCACCCTTATAGACTTTTTGTATGAAACAGAAAAAAATGAACTTAAGTTTTACAACTTTGATTAGAAAAAAATAAAAAGCTTTGAGTAAGAGGTAATTTTGTAATTGTAGTTATATTTATAAGATAATATTTGTAGCTCAGGAGTTGAACTGTGGGATCCTTAATGCTCTCTGAGCTTGATTTTTTTTTGCAGACAGCTCATTATTCAAACTATCTAAACACATGATGATGATGATGAGGAGGATGGTAGTTATTTAGTTTGCGTAATGAAATATTTGCAAAAAAACAATCAAGCTGAGACATCGCCAAATACCCCATCGTAGTTATGTTTGCTGCAAAAAAAAAAAATTGGAAGCTGTTTCTATTTTTCATTTCATTTTTTCTTTCCCCCCTCTTTCTTTACTTCGTGTTAGTTCTTGTTTTACCTTCTTTTCAAAACTCTTAATAATTTTTTTTTTTTTTTACAGAAACCACAGTGAAAGCAGGGGAAGAACAAAGGCTGGGAGAAAACAAGGAAGAGGCAGGCAAGCAGTTTCTTTTCAAAGCGGGATGCCACGACTTCAATTTCATATCAATCCCATTCCCATTGCCCTGTTCCACGTGAAAAGAGGAACGAACAGCTTGTGGTGTTACAGTCTCTTCTCAACCAGAAGGGAAGCAGGAGAGCAAAACAAAATTGTTCCAAGCCAGCTGGCATCCTGTAGTATGATGTGCTTTGGCGTTGCTGCCTGAGAGATGACCTAGCAGAGTGCTATGCAGCCAGGCAGGAAGAAGTGGTTTTTTTTTTCCACCTCCTCTATGATGCCCCAAAATTAACCTTCAAACACAAAAAGAGCATCCTGGGTTCCAAACCAAGCAACCCGGGCAGCTTTTTATTTCATTTCTTCATTACCAGATTAAAGTACCCCTAGCCAAGGAGAGCAGGCAGCCTTTCTTAAAAGGTTTCCCTTAATGGGCTGCTCTAATGTAAACACAGATGGAGTTTTATTAAGAGAGGAAGCTGAATGCTGCATAGGCCATTCATCAAGAAACCTGGAGGGTTCAATCCCCTGGAAGAGACAGACTCCAAAAGCTGGAGACTGTGCCAGGCATTTCTAACTAATTACTGCACTAATCCTTGTAATCAGCATTATGATCCCTAAATCGTAGGCTGGCTCTCACGCTATGCCATCCCCCCAGTTTGCTTAGTCACAATTTATGAAGCCATCTTCAATGGGAGCATGAAAGTATTGCGCCTTTCAGAATTTCTTTCACTGGCTCCGGATCCAATATATCTCACAGGGTACAGGGAGGACCTCGACTTACAACCGTTCGTTTTAGTGACCGTTTGAAATTATACTGGCACTGGAAAAAGTGACTTATGGTGGCTTTTCACACTTACGATCGCAGTCATGTGACCAAAATTCAGACGCTTGTCAACTGACTCATATTTAGGATGGCTGCAAGGCCTCAAGGTCATGTGATCACCTTTTACGGCCTTCTGACAAGCAAAGTCAATCGGGAAGCCTGATTCATTTAACAACCTTAACAACTCCGGTGATTCACTTAACAACTGTGGCAAGAAAGGTTGTAAAATGCAGCAAAACTCATTTAATAACCATTTGGCTTAGCAACAGAAATTTTGGTCTCAATTGTGGTCGAAAGTCAAGGACTGCCTCTGATCACTCACCTTAAGGGAACTGAATTATTTCTGATTCTGCTCCAGTATATTGCTGGTGATTTTTTTTTTAAATGAATCGCCCTAGATCTGTGATGTTCTCACTGATGGGACTGTTTGTTTCACTCCATTTTGTGGGTCCTGGGTTCAAACCACGTCATTACCCACTCTATTCTTGCCATAAATTTTAAAGTTCAGGGCCTGGATGTGTCTCTTTCTGCACATATTGTTTCAACTGCTAGCCAGACAAGCCACTGTATCAACACACCAACATGGATACCCGCTTGGCAAGAGGCCTACTACAGTAATTGCAGAATTTCATTTTTACAAATACAGGGCAACCTGTCCAGAAAAACTTCCAATGCGTCCTTTGTATAATTTCCCTAGCAATCATTTTTGTGTGTGTGTGTTTGTTTGTAAGCCTTCATGCAAATATATGTACTAAATAAGAGGTCCCCAACCTCCAGGCCGCGACTCACCACTGAATCATGAAGCGTTCGGAACTGGGCCGTCGAAGTGGTGGGTGACCGTGCGCGCACATCCCCACATGCTTGCTGTGTGTGCACTGCATTTGCATGAACGGCGGTTGCACGTGCCTGCCACTTGCGCGAATAGACCTACGTGTGCACGGGCTTGCTAGCCACTCATGTGGAACCATCCCCTCTCCCCCACCCCCACCAGTCCACAAAGCCCGACAGGTTGAAGAATTCTGTACTAAATTATGGAGGAGGTGCTAGACATTTATTTTATTTCATTTTACATGTACCACCAGATTTTTAAAAATTGTTCAATTGGGGTAGCTCAGAAGTATAAGTCTCTCTCGGCAAGCTGGAGAGCAACATTTTTGGCTCACAGTCCTCTTTGTGTTCCGAGACAATAGACAGGAAAACAACCGTGAGTCACGATCAAACCATTTAATTTTACATCACTGATGTAAAATGCCTTGGAGTGTGTGATACAAAAATAGTTACAAAAAATTCTGAGAGCTTATTTATGATTATTTTAATAAACCTATGTCCAAAGTAAAATATGTAATTTATAAGCTATGATTTGTGGCTTTGTACAATGTTTGCATTACATAATATATCATATATACTCGTTGATAAACCAAGAATTTTAGGTGCCAAAATGCTCCCCAAAAAATCAGGTTTGGTTTATGTGAGGATGGGCTAATCCATAGGAATGTATGGGAATTATTTTTCAAAGCATCCCTATTTCCATATACGCTTGAATATAAGCCCATTCATAGATAAGGAAACACTTCAATGCATGTTGATTTATCCTCAGGTGTGCATTTTTCGTGGCATTCTGGTAAACATTTGAGGGTTGGCTTATGTGCAAATAGGCTTATATGTGAGTACATACAGTATATAAATAAACTGAACGTATTCAGAATGGATAGTTAAACACAACTTATGTGATATGTAAACAGAGATAAGATTCACGCCCTACTCTATACTTCAGGCTGCTAAACCAAGTGGCCAGTTCTTTTGAAGGAGGGGGCCTTACCTGTAGCCTATGATAACCCAGGGCCCAGGAGAAGATGGCAATGCCAGCCTCTTTCCAAACTGACTCCACTAGAATCCTGCAACAGCAGGAGCCTGATCCTTGTGCCAGGCATATCTAGCCACCCTACTATCCGGTTTCCAGTTCTCCTTGCAAAAACGGAGATTATGGCAGGTACAAACCTTACGTAAGCAGAAGGAAAGAATCAGACACGGAAAGTCCAGAGTTAGCGCTCCACGTTGTCTTCTGCTGAGGCAAGGAGTTTCTTCTGGGAATTGGGCCAATTTGGATTGGGGAGGAAGCAGATAACAACTACCTCATGGTTTCAGCGGAGAGAAAACAGAGTCCGGCAACCAATTTGTCTTGCTGTTTGTTCCCTTGAGTGAACCCCAGTTCCAAGATTCCACTTAAACAGAACTTGGACCTTTAGTGATATTTGCTCAGAAGAGAATATAGGATTATTTGCCTAGAAAAGGAACACAGATGAAAGAGGGGGAGAGAGAAGCACTTTGAAGGTTGAGAAAAACATTCTGCACCAGAGTGCATTTTTTTCCAGGCACGGAATCAGGAGCGAAGTTTTTCCATAGGCAAAAACATTTTCAAAAATTCAAGTGGATTTAAATGCTGTGGATGTAGCTCGCTTCCAAGACACGCTTCAAGGCTCACATGAAGGGACTGAGTTTTGCAGAAACAAATGCAAACGAAGTACCTTTGATATCTCTTCCTCATGCTGCTCCAATATATGGATTGAGTTGCAAAATGACTGTTCCCCCAATCCTTACCAAGAGCACATAATTCAAGTGCTCAAAACTGTGATGGAATGTGCAGCTGGAGAAGGAGGGGGGAGGAATCCTGGCATGAGCACTAAGGCTTCCCAAGGCACAGGCAACACATTCCATATAAAAGCCCAATTTAAGAGATTGCGCAATTCCAAACTGGATGGGGAAAGGAGGAAGAGTTTCAAGGTAGTCACACTCTAGATTCTTTCAGGATATGTCTAGTAAGGAAGAAGGTTATAGCTTTATGTAGTCTGGCAAGATTCTGTCCAATAGGTGTAAGCAAATCAAGGATTGGACTTGACTGGTTTTCACTGTGATGTCTTTGGGCTTGGACCTGAAAAAAGGCAGCAATAGACACAAAGCTTCAAGTGTTTTCTCATTTCTGGATAGCCAGAATATTCCCCCAAGTTTGCAAATCAGTTTCTGCACCACAAATTATGATTTGCGAAGACACTTACAGCATGCTACCTTCATTGTTTAGATCAGGTTTCCTCATGCAAATCCCCATCTGTTAGCCTCGTTCTTTTGTGCTGTGAAATTAGAACAAGCTGGCATGAGAAAGTAGGCCTGTTGCCCTGAAATCTAGGCCAAGCAAGGCCCAGCTGAATAAAATCTCCCAGCATGGCATTTCTAATTAACTGAAAATTAGAACATGGCAGGATGGAGAATATAACCAGACAATAAACAAGCATCATGGAATCTCTCTGGCATGGAAGAGATGATAACAAAGTTCTTCCCTCTCTTTCAGAGATAAGATTTTGGTTTTCAAAGTACTTGTTGGCGAGTGCGTTTAATGGATATTAAGTTTTTTCCACATGTTTCTGCTCTTTTCAAAGACTTCCAACATAGGCAACTTTGTTTGTTCATATACACAGCATCTATCGGTCCCTAGACCACAAAACAGGCTGTATCCAAAATTATTCCGGCATACAAACTCCATGGGTATTATTTCCTTGGAAGCAACAACAGCCAGAGCTTTTATTTATTTACTTACATTTATTAGATGTTTATCTTATCTTTATTTTTATAACTAACTCAGTGAAGATACATAACATTCCTTCCTCCTCCTATTTACCCCACAACAACAACCCTGTGAGGAGGGGTTGGGCTGGGAAAGAATGACTGGCCCAAAGTCACCCAGTAGGTTTCATGTCTAAGGCAGGACTAGAACTCACATTCTCGTGATTCCCAAGTCAGCACTTTAACTCCTAGACCAAAGTAGACCAAAAATATTTTAATTCTATTCCAGTATTAAGCAATAATGAGATGCTTTAGCTTTGGCTTAATAAGTTGTCTAAATCCAACCAACATGATTTATTAAAGAATAAAACAACTTGTCTACCATGGCACATAAATACATTCAATCTCTTTTGAATGTTAGTATAGTGAGATTATATTAACACCAGAGGTCAGATGAGTGTCAGAACAGCCTTCAAATACTTGGAACTGCAGAACTGCACAGTGAATTTCAGAACATTTATAGCAGAGGTCTCAAACTGGCAACTTTTAAGACTTCTGGACTTCAATTCCCAGAATTCTGGGAGTTGAAGTCCACAAGTCTTAAAGTTGCCAAGTTTGAGGACCCCTGACTTATAGGGTCCAAGCCCATCTCAGATGATTGAGAGGAGGATTCACCAATGGTGCTACTTCCTTCAAATAGACTACAGTATTGGGTTTTTTTAATTAACTCCTACTTTAACACTTAATAGCAATGCTGATCCGTGATGATGGTTGCTGTAATCTAAGACATCTGGAGGACGAAATTGTAATATGGACCGAGCCACTAGCTATGCTGCAGACCTTAAATTCACTTTCACATGGTTTTAGTCAATCAGATTAAATATTATGCCTGTGGGCAGGATGGAGGGAGATGAATCCTAGCAACGTATGCTTTCACAGTCTAAATTCATTATAATACTGTACTTGGACTTCCGAGCTTAACTCTGCATTCTTTCAAAACAGGGGAATATCTTTTGCAATTCAGTTACCAGGCTTTCTTTGAAATGAATGAATGAATCTATCAGCATAACTGTCACAATGAACTTTAGTACCAAAACTAATATAAGAAGAACCCTTACTCAGCAGACTGCCCGGTAGAACAATACTTTGTAATAATCAGCATGAATAAAATAGTATAACTCAACCATGTACAAATCTCAAATAATGGCATATGTATCAGTCTGTATGATTTCTCAGCAAAGAGGGACAATTAAAAAAAACTGAACATAAAGTTTACAAATTAGAACAAATTTGACACTCAAATGATTGTAACAACTTACTCTGCCAATTTTCTGATGATGTTAGCTAAAAAAATTCTCTATTGCCAGTTAATGTCTGGTTTAAAGAATTAAATTTAATATTATATGTAAAATATTAAACATTTTTTTGTTATGGGCTATATGCTGGTCTGCATATGCTAATTAAAATAATTATTTTAATTATTTTTATAAAAGATGCTATCTACTACGAACAGCCTCCAAAAAGAACCAGGAGTCTTAAGAAAGGTAATGTGTTTAAAGTTAGAAGTAGTGAATATGTTTCTTGATTAAAATAAGAAGTTCCTATCTAGTAATAGTCAGATTATAAATCTTGAAAGTTGTTAGCCATGGTATTCAGTTCTAGATGCTCAATTTCACCAAAATCACCTACAAATTGATACATTTTCCCCTATTGCAAAAAGCATACATCTCTGCAGATTTTTTTAGTTTATATGACAAAGATGGCAAGGTGCACACATCCAAATAAGCCATTTCTGTTTGTGGGTTATGTGGTTTTTGGTCTTAGTAGAGTGTCTAAATTTAGTCCCTTCAGTTTATAAACTTTCATCTATAGCTTAATGTGCCTTTTCAAACTATGACTATCCAGTTGTGCCTTTTAAAACAAGCTAAACATGAAAGAAATCATAACTTAGCACAGGGCATCAACCTAGCCAATAAAAGGTTACATGATGGATTATTTCTAAAAGTTTATCTTTTCTTTCCAAAACAAATGATCTCAGGGCCAATGAAATCAGCTGGAAGATAATTCAGAAGTATACATTATTGATGGAATTAATTTCCACAAGTCAGATAATAGCTACCAAAGAACATAATTTTCAGAAACTAGATATGCATGGAATATTAATCTATAAATTTCATTAGTCAGGATAGTAAACAGTTCCAGGATTAGAACGGATAATACTGAGTATCATTGCTGGGCGAAATGGCAACAACTGGGGAAGTGACAGACACCACAGAATCATATGTGATTCTCAGAATCATTTACAGTATTTGATTTTGAAAAAACAGATACTGGACCAGGTGGAACTTGATCAAGAGGGGAATTTCTGTTCTTAAATTCTCAATGCTCCCATGTCATATATGTCAGTGATTTAATATTTCTCCAAGGTTAACATAATACCCAGAACTCATTATGCATGCCAACTGGGCACCATGGACTAAATATCTTGCATAATTCCAAGTACTATATATTGCCTGCTAAGCATATATAGATGTTACACAACTGCTAATGCCTACTAATGTGTTGACTACAGAGATGGAACTCTGGACTAACCTTTGGCACACAAAGCCACGCTGGGAAAGCTAATTTCTCCCTTCCCCTCCTCCCAATCAAAGTTGACAAGGTTCTCACAACCTGATTAGATCATGCTGAGCTTTGAGAATGGCTGCTCTGGACAGAAAGAGACCTACAAATAAAGATGCGATGGATCTCTCTCTGAAATCTAACTTAACTGCATGGACTTTTGATATCAAAATAAGGAGTTCTTTGCACATACCAGTGAATGCTCTGGTCCATAAACATGACATTGGATCAAGAGGGAAGAAATAACAATAAACTGAACCAATTGCTTAATAAACCACAATTGGCTGGATTCTCATAACACCCTAAGTCAAAATTCTACACTCAAGCTTTCATGGAAGTTAAACACAGGATGGTGTATGGAAACATAATGTGCTTTGTAAGTAGACAGCTAAGTGAGTAGTAGAGGAGGAAGTATCACATACCGTAACTGGGAAAAGCAGGCAAGAAAAAACTTGCCTTTGTTCAGCTCATCGTTATTTTAACAGAATAGCAATAATCCCCACTAAGTGGCCCAGAAACTCAGCTTTAGCAGGCACAAAGATTAAGCTGCTGTTTTCTCTAAAAAGTCATATACCATGCAGTATGTGTAAAATCAACATAGCCTGAAATGAAGCAATGCATTACTTTAATAAGTCACCTTAATATACATGTAACTCAGAGCTTTTCTGCTTTTTGAGAACCACCTGATACCAGGTATTTAAACATTTGAATTTATTTTCATTCAAAACTTCATAATTACTTATTTCAACTCTCTGGGCATTGCAATTTCTTAATTTTGAATGACATTTATGAAGCAAGCAGAATTAAACTGCTAGGTGCACTTTTAAAATAATACCGATATGTACAGCTCCTAACATCTAACAGATTTGCAAATATAAAACAGAACAGTGAGCTCCCCAAGGCAAAAGTCTCACTAGATTTCTGTACATTTTAATGAAGCGTCTCATTCACTTGGATGACACAAAAATATTGTATTTACTTTTTAAAAATCTAAAGGCCAAAAGTCCCAGCCCCAAAATCTTTCTTAACCTCCAAGGCTTCTGCACCTGAGTCCAATCACTATTAATTTTCTTAACATATTTATTACGTCATGTACTTCATTGCTGCTGATAAAAATTATTTCACTAAATTGCCACTGAAGAGTGGGAGGAATGGAGGGGTTGCTTGCCCCCTAGAATTTCATTTTTCCAGATTCTAAGTGAGGTTTCTCTCTTTCCCAGCCCTATCTTTCCCTCAATCCCTCTCCATCTTATTTTCCTCTCTTCTTTTTAAAAAGCTTCTGCTAGAAAGAGAGAGGTGGAGATGTGCAATGTGTCCTGCTCTCCCATTCCTAAGGACTGGGCTGATTCTGCCATTTTGGAAATGCTCTGCTTGTTGTCTGGAAGTTAATCTGTTGAACCAAAAGGGGTTTGTGGCATTTTGGATCTGGCCTAATCCTGAAACCAGCCTGTTTAGCTCAGGAATCCAAACTACGTCCACTGCATATAATTCATTTCTGAAAACTTCCAGACCACCCGCTTCCTGTAGGGGCCAAGGCTGTGTGGCCCAGAGGAGGGATGGAACATTCTAGAGTCCTCTAGAACATTTCATTCTCAGGTGCACATATAAGCACTGATGATGTTACCTAGTTTGGGTAATGAAACATCTGCAAGAAAACAACCAAGTTTAGAGAGTACCAAGGATCCCTTATTTCAACCACGAACTACAAATATTCTCCTTTATCAGTACATTTAATCTCAATGAAAGGGGATTACTTGTGGACTTCTGTGTGGGAAATCGGTAGACAGAAATGACTTTACTTTGTAGGTGATATTAATCATTAGTTTTAAACACACTCATTCATATTTATCTGATAATATCCTGTACTTATATATAAACATGCATTCCATCCACATTTATTGGGCAAGAAATCCACCTGCATTCAGGTGGCATGGCAACTGCAGATTGGCAAAGCTGGACATTCCATAAGGATCTGTCTTATATATTTCTTGCAGGTAGTCCTCAACTTACAACCACAATTGAGCCCAACAATTTATGTTGCTAAGTGAGAAATTTGTTAAAAGAATTTTGCCTGATTTTATGAGTTTTCTTGCCACATTTATTAAGTGAATCACTGCAGTTGTTAAACATGGTTGTTAAGTGAATCTGGCTTTCCCATTGACTTCGCTTGTCAGAAGGTTGCAAAAGTTGATCACGTGATCCTGGGATGCTGCAACCTTCATAAATGTGAGTTAGTTGTCAAGCATCTGAATATAAATCATGTGACCATGGGGATGCTGCAATGGTCATAAGTGTGAAAAATGGCTGTAAGTCACTTTTTTCAGTGCCACTGTAACTTCAAATGGTTACTAAGCAAATTGTTGTTAAGTCGAGGACCATCTGTATTAGTTTTACAAATAACTCAAGGGGCGAACATTTCCAACATGTCTTCTTCTTCCTATTTTCCCCACAACAAACCTGTGAGGTGAATTGGGCTGAGAGAGCGTGACTGGCCCAAAGTCATCCAGCCAGTTTTCATGCCTAAATCAGGACTAGAACTCAAGGTCTCCCGCTTTCTAGCCTGGTATCTTCGCCACTAGACTAAACTGGCTGTGGCTGCCTTCCTTTCAACTGAAAACAGTATGAAACAGGGGGAAAATAACATTTTAAAGAGAGACAGAAGTTTGTGCAATGGAGCTGAAAAGAGCCACATAATCATATCTTTTAATTACTCTTTTCATTACTAGCAATGAACTTATTGCCAAGTTGTTGAAGAAAGACTGAACAATAGAAATGGACATTTTAAAAAAGTTTTCCCCAAATTGGCTCCTAGCAGGAAACTTAATGCTAAACATTAAACCAAGGTTAATATTGACACTACAAACTTAGCCAAAAAACATAATGGCATAACATGATGACCTGATTCACATGATAGATTAGTAAATTATATGACTTCTTGGTATTTGCAACCATGATTTAATGCATAAACATAGCCAATGTGTGCAGTCCAAAATAATTGTATCTGGAAGGCACCAAGTTGTAAACACACAGATTGGCTGTCTCCGGCAGCAATGTCTCCCGCAGCAAGCAACTCCAGTTCATTCTTAACTATAGCTTGTTTTTTTCCCCTAATTCCTCTTCAATTACCCTGGATTAAAGAACACAGAAGAATGCAAATTTTACCAATCAAGAGGGCCGATGGCATTCGCCGCTCTTAAGCACTAAATTTCCGGTCTCTTTTTCCTTAGCGCTTCCTCTGTGCTTCCCCATAGCTAACCTAGTCGATTTATATATTTTTTTTGTCTTCATTAAGGGAGAGGGGGGAGAAATATACAAATCCTTCCTCTTTTTCAAAGGTGTCGGACTATAAGTCTCTGATGACTGGGAATAACGGGGCTAAAATTCTAGTCATATGGAAGAAACCAGGGTGGTGGGGGGGGGGAGCGGAGGAAACCCCAATTTGCGTTATCGTTAACGACCAGCGTACTCACAATACACTCGCGGACCCTCTCGTGGAATAACTGCTCCCGCGCAGACAGCAGGTCGTGATCCCCCAAATTCATCCTTTGGTCAGCATGGCTGAAAGTTTGTAGGGCTGGCAGAGGGGCCGGTGGAAGCAGGGGACGGGGCTCCCAGAACCCCAGCGTAGCCGCCACTACGAACCGAAAACTCCTCCTTCCTTGCTAGTTAAGGAACAATTTCTAGAATCTAGAACGTTGCAACACTCAACCCGCGTCACAATACAGGTCCATCCGGCCCGGAGGAAGCTCCGCGTTGCATCGTTAAAGGCACCGAAGCATCGCCTGACTCAACGAACCTCCGCTATTGCAGGGATGAGATTAATGACGGTGGAAAGGAAAAGGTAGAGCTTATACTTCCCACATCCCCTCCGGAGGAAAAGAGCCGATTGGCTAGAGAAGGGCTTAACCTGCTGCTTTTCATTGGCTGCCTCTGGAAACCAAATCTCGGTTCATAGGCTGAGGTGAACGTTCATTACTTTACTGTTCAGTGTTGTCCGTGGTGGAGTAGCATCACCTAGTGGCTGGCCCCGCCTTCTTTGTATAGTACTGTATTGCAGGGTTTTAATTATTTGGGAAGCTTCGGTTATATCAAGGAAGGTCAACTTATACAATCCTTGACTTACGGCTACAATTGAGCCCAAAATGTCTGCTGCTAAGCGAGACAGTTGTGAGTTTTGCCCCATTTTTATGACCTTTCTTGCCACAGTTTTTAATTAATTAGGTATTCCTTTAATTAATTATAGGAAAGAAGGATTCTCTCTTTCCTTCCTCTTCCACATTTCTACTCTACCACAATTTACTTTAATGTTCAATTACAAATGTTACAGCCATTCCATTTAATTGATAAAGTGAAACTGTAGCTCACAAAACCATATACCTTTTAATAAAATTAGGCAGAAAAGATGTTACCAGTCTCTTGATAAATTACAGATAAGGAGTTTTCTACTGCATAAAGATAAGTGTTTTGTTGTGAAATAAAACGAACCCCCAAAATACCAGATCTAAACTGCTAAAATTTACTGTAGCACCACTAAAATGGCAGAAAAAAAATTAAATTTATATGCCGCTAATTTCACTGTCAAATGACTCTGGGTGGCTTTACAAACATAAAAGCTAAGATACAAAATATTAAAATATTCAATATTAAATGTTGTTTAGTTATTTTTACCTTTTGCTGCCATCTAGCTCCAAGAGCAGATCACCAAGGTAGATTTCCCTGCCACAATTAATAGTAGGTACAATTCCAAGCCTTTCATCTTCCAGAGAAACATCTATATACTGTACATATAAAAGTCGCCATCTAGAGGCCTTGCAAAGTTTAGAAACATCCATAGAATTCTTGCTGAGACAAAATGATACCAATAAAAAAAATCTGGGACATAAATATGTAGACCCATTGGGCAAAAACTGGTATTATAGCCAGACTATCTTAAAGCTTTAAAAAAAAAACAGCTTATTTTATTTTCTCCAGAGAAATCTTTAGCATCATCAATGGAATCATACAATACCTCACTTTCCTGTTTTTTTCCAGTGTAGTTCAATCTCTTTATCAAAGTATTGGGAGGAAGGTCAATGTCCAAGAACAGTATAAAAATAGAACTTACGGATTAAACTTATTTGTAGCTGATATGATTATTTGAGATTCTACTAATGATATAATTTAATTACAATTTGAACCGAATACTTTTACATCAGCAAGCTGGCACCAATCACCCTCTGTTTACTTAATCCACATCGAAGTGTTACTGCTTGTATAAAATAGAATTCCATGTGAAATTGCTTTGAGTCCCCGGAATGGAAAAACGATATAGATCTAACAAATAAAAAGTTGGCAAATACAGGTAGTCCCCAACTTATGACCACAATTCAGCTCCAAATTTATGTTGCTATGTGAGAAATTTGTTAAGTGAGTTTTGCCCCATTTTATAACTTTTCTTGCCATATTTGTTAAGTGAATCAGTTTGTTAAATTACTCATAGGGTTGTTAAGTGAACCTGGCTTTCCCATCAACTTTGCTTGTCAGAAAGGTCACAAAAAGGAATCACATGACTCCGGGACACTGCAACCATCATAAATGTGAGGCAGTTGTCAAGCATCCAAATGTAAATCACATGGCCATGGGGATGCTGCAATGGTCATAAGTGTGAAAAATGGTCATAAGTCACTTTTTTCAATGGCACTGTAACTTTGAATGGTCACTAAGTGAACAGTTGTAAGTCAAGGACTACCTGTAAATAAATAAATAAAATAGTAATTTTAATCATTTATTATGTGAATCAATGTTGATAAATAGCTGCAAAACCAGGTTTTAGAAAGAACAATACTATTTATATTTATCTAGGTCAGTGCCAGTGGTGGCAAATCTTTTTCGGCTCCCATGCCAATAATTGCGTGCATGCTCGTGCGCTTGCACTCATTTGCCGGCACCCAGAAGGCAATGCGTGCTGGCCCACCGCCTCTTGCACATGTGCATGCGACCCCCAGTGCGTGCTGCACATCTCTGTGCATGCACATGTGCCTCCCGTGCACCCCCACACCCCTCCCCCATGCATGTGCACCAGATACCCGACAAGCAGCTGTTGGGCAGCGATGGCACACATGCACAGTGGGGCTCTTCCGGGCGAACTCTCATGTGCTGAGGGAAATGGCTCTGCGTGCCACTTCCGGCACGCGTGCTATAAGTTCACCATCACGGATCTAGGTGGATTGAGATATTATCAAGCAACTATTACAAAAGATTGGCATCAGTTAAAGAAAATTATGGTTGAAAGATTTTAAAAGTATGTCATAGCAACAATTTTTTTTTATTATTACTTGGTAGATATCCTACATATGTAAGTATCACTTCTTTCTAAAATTCTATTACTTTTCTATTTTTTTGCTTTTACTCTATTCATGGAAAAATAATTCCTTTTATTTAATTAATGTAAAATTTTACTTTAATCATCCCATTGGACCACTTTGCTGCATTTTGATCATATGCAATGGTGTTCATTAATCTAAAAAGCAGACCCTACACTTGCAGGAAAATGCTAGGTTAAAGAAAATTGGACTTCAGATCAATTTGAACTACACTATTACACCTAAATATTTTAAAAATTGTATCTACCATTACAATATCCTTATTTAAATATCTAATAAGGGTAATAATATTTAATATTTGGAAAAAGGGAAGCAATTTATGAATCCTAATTCTTTCTTTTTCTCCCATTCTTTGATCTCAGATTTTAAACATGTTATAGAATAGATAAATATGATCTTTGTACAGAATGGAAGACAACATTTTATATAATTTGAAATTTGAATATTGATGGGAAATCTTTTTTTCTTGACCATAATATGTAAAAGGATATCATATGAAATGATGGAGTATCATCAGAAACTTAATGAGATCTTAAACCTAAAACGTAACAATATTCATACTATTTAAAGTCAAAAGTATTTCAACATTATATGTAACAGATTCTCCTGAAACGCTTTGTAAATAGTATGAACAAAGGGCTTGAACTGTGTGCATTATGGTAAAAAAAAAACTTTCGAAACAATCTTGTGCAAATCCTCCCAAGTTTTGGAATCAAACTTTGACTTCAATATAGTCAATAGATGGCATCATACTACTTCAAAAATGTATTATTTTACAATAATTGAATGTGTTTGATGGGTTTAAAATTTAATGCATATTCTCTCTGTGGCAGTCTCTACATTTATTCATTTCATTTGCGAGCTTTGAGGAAATGGGTACCATACTTAATTCTAGTAACTTTTGTCCCTTTTCCTCAGAATCTGCTAAGATTAAGAGCTTTAATTTTTTTCTGCGTGTTTCTATTGGAGGTTCTTCTAAGATTTGCTGGGGAATCTGAATTGTCCTGTATCCCTTTCTCTAAAACAACTTCAGTTAAAAACAGTTATTTATATTTCTCTTCCCCTCCCTGTTGTTTTTTTAAAATAAAGTTTCATTCTCTGTCTCTTCTCTGTTGAGATTGATCATTCTCCTGACAAAGGAGGATGAGAATTGATGTCCCCAGGGACATGACATAAAGCTTCTCAAGCAGAAGATGCCAGGGCTATTGGAGCCCTATTTCTGGGATAGGATGCCAAGTACAATAAAGGCATTACATTGGAATATAAGCAGCCACAGTACAAACCAGTGGTTCTTAACCTGGGCGATATCGCCCCCCAGGGGGCGATTTCATTTTTCAGGAGGGCGATGGAACGAAAAGGGGCAATATGGGGGCGAAGGAACAGAAGGGGGGCTATATGGGGGCAATGAAGCGAGAAGTTTCGGGGACACTTTTGAAACTTTTTTCATACAGTGAACTGCTGTATATCTGTCGTACAAAACCATCAGATCGCTCGCTATTAGTGGATTGAACTGTGTTTTAAAATGTTCCTCCAGCTACCGTGGGCCTTATTTTTTTTTGAGCCCTGAAAATATGGCTAGGCCGTCATTTTGGGGGTGACTTAATTCCCCCCCCTTGCATCCTCACCTAGAGTGCCTGCGGGCAGCCATGCCTTGCCACCAGCTGCTCCTAACGGGCGATCGTGGTGGAGCATGGAGAGCTCCCTACTCCCGCCAAGCTCCTTTGCTGCAGACCTGAGACCTTCAGCACTCACCGCTGTTGCTTTCCCTTCTGCCCATGCCGTTTGGAGCTGCCACTTTCGCGTTTGGGGCACCGCCACTGCGTTTGGAGCTGCCACTTTTGTGTTTGGAGCACTACCGCCTCTTCCATGTTTGGAATGCTGCTGTCATTTGGAGGACTGCCGCTGCTCCAAACACGCTCCAAACGTGGCGGCGGCGGTCCAAATGGCAGCGGCACTCCAAACACAGAATCGGCAGCTCCAAATGCGGCGGTGGTGCTCCAAGCACAGAAGCATCAGCTCCAAGCACGGCAGCGGTGCTCCAAATGCAGAAGCGGCAGCTCCATACGTGGCGGCGGTGCTCCAAACACAGAAACGGCAGCTCCAAACACGGCGGCGGTGCTCCAAATGGTGGTGCTCCAAACGTGCTCCAAACAGCGGCGGTGTTCCAAACGCAGAAGCGGCAGCTCCAAACACGGAAGCGGCAGCTCCAAACGTGGAAGCAGCAGCTCCAAATGCAGCAGCGGCAGCTCCAAATGCAGCAGCGGCATGGGCAGAAGGGAAAGCAACAGCAGCGAGCGCCGAAGGTCTCGGGTCTGCAGCAAAGGTGCTTGGCGGGAGTAGGGAGCTCTCCACCATCCATGATTGCCTGTTAAGAATGGCTGGGGGCGAGGCATGGCTGCCCAGGGCACTCCTAACGGCAAGTCCCCCCCCGCCCTTCCCCCCATTTTGCATAAATTGAAGAATTATTTCCCTGTGTTGTGATTGAGAGGTTATGTTGGGGGGGGGGAGTGATGATAACTTCCTCAATGGCTCAAGGGGGCGATTCTTTCAAAAAGGTTAAGAACCACTGGTGTAAACTACCAAGCAGGTACTGTTCTGACCTAGGCTTCCCAACAGCATGAAGCTGAGTCCTCATCCTGATAAGCCCATTTTATTTAATTTACAATGAATTTCCTCTCCAACAAAGTCCTGGCCAACATTCTTTCAAGATAGTTCCCAATTACAGACCCTTTATCAGGCATGGAGAGTGACCAGATCTGCAATACTTGGCAAGCATGCCGGAATGAACTAATTGTCTCCTGCAAAGCCCCCCCCCACGTTCACTCCTCTTTTATTCTCTAGGGGAGGGGCCATTCATCATCTACCTGTGGCTTTACTTCCAAGTCGGTCCTTGTTCCTCAGCTGTATCCTTTTTCTGGCAACTCTGTGCATGTGCACACTGGGAACAGGCTCTAGCAGTTCTTCTGCCTCACTGATGTCTGACTGTCAGACAGCCCTGGCCCCATCGCTGCCTCTGACATAGAGCACTCATCAGAGCCTTCCCCAGACTCCAGGACTGGCCCATATTCTGCCCCAACCTCCTCACTGTCCAAGTCTGCTGCAAGCTCTGCTGGCCGCTGGTGGGCCACAACAGGTACACCAGAACAGGAAGCATAACTAAGGTACACACAAAAAGACTTTCTGAGACAGGCAATTTGAGACCTTTAAAGCTTCATCCTACTAGCTCAACTGCAGTCATTGGATGTGAAAATAAGCAGGTAGACCTCAACTTACAATCACAATTGAGCACAACATTTCTGTTGAGGGATTTGTTAAGTGAGTTTTGCTCCATTTAACGGCCTTTCTTGCCACAGTTGTTAAATGAACACTGTAGTTGATAAGTTAGTAAGCCAGCTGTTAAGTGAATTTGGCTCCCCCATTGACTTTGCTTGTCAGAAGTTCACAAAAGTTGACCATGTGATCTTTGGAATACAAGTCATAAATATGAACCAGTTGCCAAGCATCTCAATTTTGATCATGTGATGATAGGGACGCTGCAGATTGTAACTCTGAAAAATGGTCATAACTGCATTTTTCAGTGCAGTTGTAACTTTGAACGGCCACTAAATGAATTGCTATAAATCAAAGACTACCTGTAGTTTGTTAGCTGCCAGACTAGTGTAGCAAAATACTGAGATTTGGAGTGCTGGAGTATTTTATCAGTATTTAAAAGCAGAGAAGCGGAAGGCTGAAAAACATAATATAATTCTTTTAATTATTTTATTTAGGTTTCGTTGTTCATTTTCAGCTATTAGGATGTATAGTAGTTTCTCATAAATTGCTCTCCAAAGTATTTTTTCAGTAGAAATATTGCATTGATTTTTTTAAAGCTGTATCTTGTGTTAGCATTAAAAAGGCTTTTGAATTCTCAGGGTGTTTCTTTCCTTAACATGTGAGCTTCCCTCTCAAGATTATGCTTTTTCATTGTTTATTTACTGCTTAAGTAAAAAATCACTCCCCAAACTATTCATTTTTTAAGTGGTACCAATTAATTTTATCCTTTCTTAATTTGATGGATCTCATGTAATGGGACTTGTAAAAAAGAATTGTGACTATACAGCACAATATGTAAAGGTGAATAGAAATTTAGTCATATGATCATTTAGTAAAATCTTAAAACTTGATTTAATTATCAAATTTGACTTTTCTTTATATACCCAGTATGCTTCCAAACCACCATCTTTTTTGAAATTGCAATCCTGTATACTTAAAAGTAAGTAATTCATAATAAATTTAAGACTGAAAAGTATATTTGGGATAGTATGAGAATTTTACAAAATGTAAGACAGTAATTTGTTGGAATTAAAGCTATATTTTAAGATTAGTAAGCATTTCGACACTCTTTCTACAAATCTTGTAGAAACATTGGAGCATTTATGATAAATTAAAATAATCAATACCATTTTGGTTAGTCTGTTGCAGTTCAAAAGTAGAAAATGCATGTCAGAATTGATGGGCTCTGTAGAGATCCCAGCAATCAAGATGCCATTATGGCTGACACCTGACCCAAACCCAGCCTCTCTTTGGATGTGGAATTACTAAAACTAGGTTTGCAATTCAATTTGCCTGTTGGTGCAATTGTATCAGTCAATTGCAGAACATATCATTTCCAGCTAAATACAATTGGAAGTATCATGCTAGGAGATAATCTCAAACATGTTGCAATTTTGGGCAGATATAAACAAAATTGAAGACTTGGCCAAAAGGAAGTATCAAACCATGAAATCTCAAAAAATTAGTTCAATAGGTCAGGCTTTGTAAAAGCCAACTGGAAGTCAGTTCTGACAAATTTTTTTGAGTGAAATGCTTAGTTACAAAAGTAATGTATATCCCAATATCTTGAAATTTGTCCATCCTTATGTTGACAGATCGTACTTTATCCTCTTCAATCATACAGCATAGTAAAATAATTGATGGGCAGTTGTTGGAATTGGCCAATTTCTCTCAATATAGGAAAGATTTAATCAGAGACTATGCACATGTATACCAGTTTAGGAACCTAAAATCAAAAGGAATTATCTGTATAAAAATTTGCCTAGTTATTTTACACGTTAGTAATGCCAAAAAACTTGATTTGTGTCACTTTAAACTTGTATGCCTGATTTTGTGAATTAGCCAAGGCAGATAGCACACCAAAGTTAATAGCTAAAATAGATTTTATATTTGTTGCAGAAAACCTTACACTCAAGAAATTTGATAAAAATATATATTGAATGGCACATACTCAAAATGTTTTATAGCTTTTTATTTCACAGACAGGATGATACGTTTAAAAGACATGGAAAATTGACATGATCACATGGTAGAATGGCAAGACACCCTAGTGTCTGCTGCATTCCTTTGTATCACTGCCCCAGATAACTAGTAGCTAAGTATGTTAAATGAAACATCATGGAGACGAGCCATGCAGCAGAGATGTGGCAAAACAGGTCTAATATTCCTCTCCTTCCTCTTCACCCTCTCCTTCAATAGAATCCACACCTACTTCCTCATAATCCTTCTCCAGAGCAGCCATGTCCTCCCGAGCCTCTGAGAATTCCCCTTCTTCCATCCCTTCCCCAACGTACCAGTGGACAAAGGCACGCTTGGCATACATCAGATCAAACTTATGGTCCAGGCGGGCCCAGGCCTCAGCAATGGCTGTGGTGTTGCTCAGCATGCAGACAGCACGCTGCACCTTGGCCAGGTCGCCTCCGGGGACCACGGTCGGGGGCTGGTAGTTGATACCAACCTTGAAACCAGTGGGGCACCAGTCCACAAACTGGATGCTGCGTTTGGTCTTAATGGTGGCAATAGCAGCATTGACATCTTTGGGAACAACATCACCACGATACAACAGGCAGCAGGCCATGTATTTACCGTGACGAGGGTCACATTTCACCATCTGATTAGCTGGCTCAAAGCAAGCATTAGTGATCTCTGCTACAGAAAGCTGCTCATGGTAGGCTTTTTCAGCAGAGATGACCGGCGCATAGGTCGCCAGAGGGAAATGGATTCTAGGGTAGGGCACCAAGTTGGTCTGGAATTCTGTGAGATCTACATTCAGGGCACCGTCAAATCGCAGGGAAGCTGTGATGGAGGACACAATCTGACTGATAAGGCGGTTGAGGTTAGTGTAGGTAGGGCGCTCGATGTCAAGGTTTCGTCGGCAAATGTCATAGATGGCTTCGTTGTCTACCATGAAGGCACAGTCGGAGTGCTCCAAGGTGGTGTGGGTGGTCAGGATGGAGTTGTAGGGCTCAACGACAGCTGTGGATACTTGGGGAGCTGGGTAAATGGAGAACTCCAGCTTGGACTTCTTGCCATAGTCAACGGACAGGCGCTCCATCAGCAAGGATGTAAAGCCAGAGCCAGTACCACCACCAAAACTGTGGAAAACCAGAAAACCCTGGAGACCTGTGCACTGGTCAGCCTGTTGGAAAAAAACAAAAAGATTTCATGTAGTAATTTCAGGAATTTTTTTTCTCTCTCTCTCTCTAAATACATTAAATCAATATAACTATGTCAGTTTTAAGATTATTATTTTAAAATATAAAATTATTAACAAAGCTTAATTAAGCGACTCAGCTAGTATTACTACTTCAAGTGCAAAATCTGATACTTCCTAAGTTTGTAGCTTATGAAAACAATGCTTTTGTTCTTATTCTTTGTGGAATGGTGTTTTTTTTAGTCACTGAGATTATTTCTGTCCTTACCTGCTTGCAATAACCAGGCATTTTTCTGTTTCATAGTGTTTATGGATAGGGAAGGAATGACACATGCATCATGATACAACTACACCATTCACGCAACTGCACAATTCATGTATTTGCATGCAACATGAGACCTCGATGTACATTTTTCACTTTGCATCAGAGTGGTTAGGAACATTTATTATATTTTCTCTTTCTGCTTACGCTATTCTTGCCACCAAAAAAATAAGCTTGTAAATTCTCAGTCTGCTGCTACTTTAATTATTCCAATTCATCAAGATTCTGCTCGGGGTAAGTACCAACAAAATGCTGCTATAAATAGTGAAATATTTACCCCAAGTCCACCATACCACAGTTGCAACATATTTGTGTTTAACTGCCACTTAGAAAAATTGGCATCAAATTATACTTTTTTATAAAAAAAGTCTCAGCTTGATATAACTGGCTTTGAGTTAACATAAGCCCAAAAGAATATCTATTTCCAGAATATCAGATGCTAACTACTCAATGTTTTTCTTCTATCAAGATTATCCCAAATGTTCACTTATGCAAATATGTAAGTTATTTACCAGTTTTCTAATCCTGTCAAGGACCAAGTCAATGATCTCTTTGCCAATGGTGTAATGCCCCCTGGCATAGTTGTTAGCAGCATCTTCTTTGCCAGTGATTAGTTGCTCGGGGTGGAATAGCTGGCGATAGGTTCCAGTGCGCACTTCATCTGTTTGGAAAATAAATGCCCCAAATTAAGAGCTCTATATTCTTTTAATACAATATATATATGCATGAGAAAACATAAATGTATTGTCTTACTCACCAATCACTGTTGGTTCCAAATCCACAAACACAGCCCTGGGCACGTGTTTGCCAGCTCCAGTCTCACTGAAGAAGGTGTTGAAGGAGTCATCTCCTCCCCCAATGGTCTTATCGCTGGGCATCTGCCCATCTGGCTGGATGCCATGTTCAAGGCAATAGAGCTCCCAGCAGGCATTGCCAATCTGGACACCGGCTTGGCCAACGTGGATGGAGATGCACTCACGCTGTAGCAAGGATAGAGAAACAGTAAAGCTGTATATTTCTCACTTAGGTGAGATGGGTGGTATTAAAAATGGATAAATTCTCTTTCATTCTATCTTTCTCACTCACAGCAGCCTCTGCCTAGATTAAATATTGAACTTTAAAACTGTAAGTGCAGACCTCTGAACTACATGCCAGTCAATTTCTAAGACGAGATTATCACTCTTGCCTGAGGGCTTTTGGGACATCTGATTAGCCACTGCTGGAAACCAGATGTTAGACTTAATGAGCTTTTAGTCTGCATTAAGTGGATTATCCTTTATAGAACATAATATAATGTATATAAATTAGACCTCTATTGAAAAGGAAATTGAGCTTTTCTATTTGCTTATTAAAATTTTATTTTATTAAATTTATATGCTGCCCATATTGCAGTTCAAGGCAATTCTGGATAGTTTATAAAGAGAACCTAGCCTTCATTATGGTGACAAAAAAAAAAAAAAAACCAGCTTAATTCTGTATTATCCTATCTTTATTTTTCTGTTTATGTCTGGCATGTCTTCATGTCATGTTTGAAGTTAAAAAACAAAAAATTACCAATGACAAGCCAAGAACTATGGCACAAGACTGTCTAAGCCAGGTTGTTCCAAAGAAGTCATAAACGAAAGCCTTCAGCATTCAAACTTTTTCAAATAAAACTGATCAATGTATTAGACTAGACACACATTATTAATACTGTATTAATAATTATTATTAATGTTATTTCCAGTTTAGAATCCCGCTAAAACTGTTATTTCAGTTTACAACACTAGATAAATGCCCTCTGTTTTTATTTCCAGATACAATAAAATTTAATACTGAAGACTTAGTTAGATAGGAATTCTGTAGTCTCTAAAAACATCATGAATGAGCTACTCCCTGCTGCCACTCCCTGCACCAGCAGTCACATTTCTTGCAAGCCAAAAAGAAAAAAAGATGCAGTCAGCCTCCCACATCTATAAAGAGGAAGCAGGCCAAGCAGATTTCCCTCCTAGCATTGATTTCCTCTGTGGAACATCTGCTTACTGGCTGTTGCTTGATTTATCTAAGGCCTTGCTTGAAATTCCTGGCACATGCCCATCCCTCCTGCACTCCCTTCATGAGTTTGTGTTCATTACACAGACCCAGCTCAACCTGCTGAGCACCACCTGTTGTAACGCATTCCTTTAAGACCTTGTTAAGAATCTTACACTCAACAGATGGCACAAAGATGTCTGGCAATTAAGTCTTTTAAATGACAGGAGACTGCCTTCTAAAGAGGCACATAAGCTATTCAAATCTGAGAATTGTACTAAATTCTTCTTATGACCAATAAGTTGTTTCAGCCATGTACTTGAAACATGCACACATTTCACTGTTTATACTGACTTCTGTGTGCACTTTTCTACAGGGGTGCACTATGAAAGCATGATTTTTGTGTTAAGATCCGTGATGGCATCTGCAGGACATTATGAACTTATGTACCCAATGCACATATTTGTATCTGCAAGAAGTCTGATAAAATCTAAATTCCAAAAGATAATCAATTACAAAATTCAGGGAAGATTTTAAAAGGGATGAGATCTGGATCCTGAAAATTTGAAAACAGATGATTTAACCATATGTATTTTACGATACATCAGAGCAGAAATGGATCACAGGGAACTTTAAACTACAAATTAACCAACCATAGCTGTTAGCTTATTGGTCAATGGTCATTTTTTACAGGGATATCACATTCCAAGAGCAAAAATCCAGCTGCATAACCATTATTATTTTTTTCATCTAGTGATTATCTTGATTTTTGTATTCCAAATTTCTGGTTTATGATTCAGTGTGACCTATCAATTTAAAAAGTGGGTTGAGTAAATCCCAGTTAAACAAACAGCATAGATACATATACAGTATGAATGTAACCTCAAAACAGGGATGTAGTTGAAAGCCTTGTTGATAATGTTAAGTATCAGTGGATTATTGCTACTGTATCTGGTTTCCCACTGCACCTGCAGAGCTGCTCAGTGCAGCCACTCCCTTCTGTAGAATCTATTTAGTCTGCCCAAGGGGCTTGGTGGGACCTAATGGATTTGAGCAGAAAAAAATGGGGTTATTCCTGTGGCTTTGTTCAACTGAGGTCTTAGTCACTATCTGGAATGGAGGAGAGTGATAACTTTAGATTGGACCATGCCTATGTGAACTTTCATTGTTTAAAGATCTCAGAAAATTCTCTGGTTCTCAAATATGTCCTTAAGAAATAGTATGGTTCATGGCAGGTCTGTAATCCCTCCAAAACCCATCCCTGGATCTAATATTTCGAGACCATTTTTGTCATATCACTAAGTTTGCAGCTCCATAAGGTCCTGGAAAGAATAGATTATCTATTCTAGAGTACATACCCTTTTGAGTCAACTTTCAGAATACAGCACTGAGATTAATGACAGTGGCAGAGGATCTGTGACATTACTATCTGCTGGTAGTGTATCCACCCTGGTTCTCAGCACAAATTTGGGGGTACGGGAGAGGTTAGGAATAGAAGGTACCATGTTACAGTGGTTTTTCTTCTTCATCCTAAATCAGTTCCAGACAATATTGGGAGGGATATTAAATATTGGGAGGTATATTAAGCTGGCCAACTAAGTGATGCCTTCAGCCTGGAGATTAAAGGCTTTGGAACCTACTAGATTTGTAGATATTCTATTTTTAGGTGCCAAAGGGATAACATTCCTCAAGACAGTTATGACAAAAAGATTCTTTGAATGGCTCACCTTGCATGCCAATTGCACTTTTTTGTTTTGCAAAGTGAGAGATTAGTGATCCATGCCTTGGCCACCTCACTTAAATAATTGCAAGGTATTTTAAATTCAGCCACATTTTTAATGAACAACTGAGCCAGAATACGGCAGCACAAATTATGATGGGCGTACCATAATGTGTCCAATACCACTATTTCACAAACTTAGGTGCCTTCAATTCTGTCATTCATAAAGTCCTTCATGCCAGAGCCAGGTTATTTAAGGGACTGCCTCGTATCTCTTCCATTGAACTGCGGGGGCCAGGCACCGCCCTACGCCACCATCCTCCTCTAGCTAGAGCAGGGGTCTTCAAACTTGGCAAGTTTGAAGACCCTTGAGCTAGAGATTCAGATGACCACTTCTCCCAACCATGCCCATCTGCCTGTGAGGCGTTTCGAATTTGTTTTGTCTCTCATTGAGTTAAGAGTGTGGATGTGCTTCCCGTTTGAAAAACCGATTCATGTTCCGAGTCGCATTTGGCCAGCGGAGCAGTTGTTCAAGTAACAAAAAGCGCTCGCAGCTTCAGCGCTCATTTCGAAGGAGCACGCATGCGCACGCGGCTCCTTCGCTCGAGGCAGACCAGCATCCCGCGCGGGAAAGTGTAACGGCCGGTGCGGGAGAGGCAGAGGAAAATCGCCGGTTTTTGCCGTGAAGGGAAGCAAAGGAAACATTTCGCAGTTAGCCAGTCTTACGACAGCCCAGGGTGATGTAGTGGTCTACTTATTAGGGTTAGACTGGTTAGGAGTGGATTCAAATCAATCCTTAAAAAACCCTGAGGGCTTTTTCGCGCTCTCTTGAGCGCAGGCGGGGCGTATGAACTCCTAGTCCATTTCAGGACTTGCAGCGAGAAACAATGAATCACTTTGTGCGAGTATCGTGACTAACGGGATGATCGGCGTTAGGCTAAAGGCGACCAGCTTTTCTACAATCTTCCCCACCCCCCACCCCCCACCTCTCGGTCGTCTCTTTCAAGACAACGAAGCCGGGGGGAGCCTCCCGCTCACTTTCCAGGACAGCGTATTCCAACTGGCGTCCTCAAGACGCTTGCGCTATTGTACCTTAAAACCCCCCAGCTAGCTGCGCATCCGGAGGTCCCCGGAACTGGGAAGGCTGTTCCAGAACATTCCCCGCGTACTCCCCTCCCCCGCAGTTTTCGGAACGCGAGTGACCCACGTTCCCGCCCTTCGATCTCAAACCGCTGCCAGCGCAAGCAGGACCGCCACCCCATCGTTCTCCTCTCCGCCCGTTTCCCTGGATCGTCCAAGCTCACGTCACCTCTCCGTTCCGCTCGGGACAGTCGAACTGGAACCCCTTTCTAGGAATTAACCATCTATGGTCTTGCCTACCTTCCCTCCTTTTACCTTAATGTTTTACAGCTTCTATTGCCACCATCTGGAGGGCGCGTGGCTGGAGGAAGCTAATAAGTGCATCTCCCCCCTTCCCTCCCCCGCATCCCTTGCTGGATTTCTGTCTGACTTTCCGAGAATTCCCGCCCAGCCTCCACGTTTTTTCACCTCCTCCCACGCAACCCACCCCATCCCTCGCAGCCCCCCCCCACAAACCGGAGGTTCTCTTGGCTCAGCATCTATTCTCTTCCGAGCCGCCTCTCCCTCTCCTCCACCACCACTTACCATGATGCTGACGAAGGAATGGCAAGAAACAGGAGAAGGGGGAATTAAATGGAAGCCTCAGGTGTTACTTCTCCCGACAAGCTAAGAGTCGATGTAAGTAACAGAATGGAAGAGGAAGGGGCCGCCCCGCTGCTTTTATATCACATCTCACTCTCAGGGCTGGATGGGGAAGCTGACCTTACATGTATTTAGTATAATGAACTGATTACGCGGTTGCCATTGGGCCAACCTCCACGTCCATCTGTGAGCTCATAATCGGTGATTGGCTGAGACCAATGACCCTCCTTTTGCTATGGGAAACGGGAGATTTTTTGGTGGGTGGAAGGGGGGGGGAAATCGCATAGCTGAAGCGGCGAAGTAATCCGTTCTTCCTCTTTAACCAGGAAGCAGCCCAGCAAAGTCTTAAGCGAAATATTTTTTTTAATGTAACGCTCAAGTCTATTTGCATTGAAAAGCCCTGCAGGAACGAATTAAGTCGTTCAAGGATAAGGTGTAAAAATTTATTATTTTATTTTAAATTATTTAAAACGTATCTCCGCCCATCTTTTAACCAACTCTGGAGGGGAACCCAAAGAGACGAATCACTTGTTCCTTCGGAGTGGCAATTCTGACGTGGTAAATCAAGAAAAATACACGTAATTCTTCGGGCAAAGGCAAAATCTAGGACATCATTTGTACAAGGAAGAACAAATTCGTGTTACATTGTATCACTAAGGAGATAATCGCCACAAATAGGTACTTAGTCTCCATTTAAATCTGCCTGCCATAAAGGAAAAAAATAAATTCAGTAGATATATGTATTCATACGACTTTTGGATTCTAATTGAAAGCAGGGGGGAAGGATTATATTTTGCAGTTCTCCCTCAATTTATTCATTTACAGTAATTTTTCAGCGCAAGTCTGATATACTGTTAAAATAGCATTTAAATTATGCAACGTCGCTTGCAGTATTCAAGCATTTGTAACGTTCCAAGTCTTGCTGGAATTGGGTGGGGGAAAAGACAAATGGTCGACAGCTGCAAAGGCTTCTGCATATTTGTTCAAATAACCGACGTGTTTTTTTTAAACTGAGGTTCAATCTAAGTTCAATCCACATTTCCTTCCGACGGAATCGAGGGAGAGCTTTGTAAGGGTGGGCAACTGAAGAAAAGTAAAGTAACAACTGCGTTTTGTATTAGTTTGTTGCTCATTGAACCTGCAGCATGATCGAGCGCTGAACCAAACGGCTCAGAAAAATACCCTTAAAGACCAAAGAAACTTGCGTGCTCACGTGGGCAAGGATTAAACTGGATCAAAACATGGAGAACATTAGGAATGTTCCGGAAGCCATAAATAACAGAGCTGCAGAGCGGGGGTGAAGTGAGACTGCAGTTTTTTTCCTGCAGAGAAAAACTGCGGCACCGATGACGACCAGAGACTGCGTTTTGGCGACTGCAGTCTGCAAGTCTCCCGACAGAGGCACCTAAACGCCACGTCCTTGTCGCAGAGTAGGGAGAAAAAAGAGAGCCGAAAAAGATGCTGAATAATGAACAAAGCGTTCTCAGCTGCGCCATGTAAGAGAAGAATCAGGCTAGGACGGAAGGGAAAAAAAAGAGGCAGTCCTTTCCCCCCGGCGTTGCTATTCTGTACACCGACAAGAAAATTAGAATTGCATCTCCGGAGAATGCGGAGTAAGGAAGAAGGGAGCGAGGACGCCTTGCAGAAGAAGCGCCATCTTTACTCTTGCACGTGCTCGCTCTGCCGGTACCATTTGTAGTTAAGATTGCGGCATTTCTTGTAACACTTATCTACCAGGCCCTCCCTCACCTAGCTGCAGCCTTCCACAAACTGATTATCTTTCTTTTCTAATCCTCTCAAACATTCCCGGTGAATTGCAGCTTCTTATTCAGTCTCCTAAGCGCGCGCGATATTGATGATGCCTCCTTTCAATTGTCTTTTTCTCCACTCTGGTCCCGTTTTCCACGAGCAGGACTCTGCATACCCTGGTTTATGTTGCCTTGCCTCCCTTCGCTCCGCTATGGTGTGGTACACGGCAAAATCGGGTCTACTTTCGGGTGATGTGTCACCTGCCCTAAATCGCCAACAAACCCCGGCAGCACTTGGCACAAGCCGTGACACATATTCTCCAGACAGGGAGGGGCCATGCTGGTTCTTCCATTTCCTGCCTGCAGTCGGGCTGCGCATTTCGCTCACATTTTGGGGGCACGTGTGGCCGCCGATCTTTTTGCTTTCAGAAAGGGGACAAACGTTGGACGCTGTATTTTCTCCAGCCTTTTTTTTAAACATCCGAAGATAATTTCATTCTTTAGTGTAGTGGCTCAAGGTGGCATGTATACATTCTTCTTTATAACAGGTAGCTTGGGCTGCCAAGGATTAAATATTTCATATCACCGGTGCTATGATGCACTTAGGTATTAAGTGCTTCTGATGTGTTGGTTAGCTGTAAACTATAATATCACTTTGCAGATTTCAGCTTTAATAAAACCTTCCTACCTCGTTTTGGTTTTAGTATGTCTTGTGAACTTAGGACCTAGGTATTGTGGATAGTAGGCTGTTATGTATTAAAGTGTCTTCTGCATAGCCACGTTAATGTGGATTCCTCCAGTTTTTCACCTGGCGATATAATTTGTGTTTCTCCAGCAACTATTCCCTAGCCTGGCTTACTAGCAAGGTTTGAGTAGTCCTGCCCTTAATGGTGTTACTGTTAAGACGATGTGAAGACAGTGATTGGAGACTCCTTTAGCTTCATTCCAACTCCCTCTCAACATCAGCAGCCTAGTATAGGGAGAGCCACCATCAATAGCTCAAAAGTATGGGCAGATTTGGGCTAATGTAGGCTTTTATCTGGCAAGGTTGGGCTAGATCCACTGAAACAGGTGCATAGTAAAATATTGTAATATTGGATATATTGAAGATACGTTTGAACAATGGACTCTTAACATTAATTTTAAGAATATCTATCTGTATCTTTACATAATGTTTGAAAGATGTCATGAAAGAGGATTAAGTTTTATGTGACAACTCTTGAGACTGATTGAAAATAGATTTAAATATCAAAGGCTATAAGAATGATATGGAAAAAAATACTCTATTGGACATACAAGAGAAGTGATGTGTAATAATTAAAAGGAATATACAAAGGAATAAGAAATCATTTGTTTTACTTTAAAAGGTGATAATTTATTAAAATATATTTGTGATAAAAGGGAAAGTTATTTCTTTATATATTTTAATTTTCTTTACTATATTTCTTTTTTTCTTTCTACACTTACAATTTTTATTCTTGTGTAAAGTTTGCATTGTTGTTTCATTTGTATTGTATTGATTGTATATTTATGAAAATTGCTAGACTTCTGCTGCAAAACAGTTGTTGACAGGTTGATGAGGCAGAGGAAGATTGTGAGCTAGAGCAGGAGGAAGCTGACATAACCGCATTAAAAACTCTCTCCTACTTCAGTATGGGCTCATTGTCTATGTTACCAATCTGTTAGTGGGATATTTTTTAAGTTTACTGGTCATCTTGCTGTGTGGGAATAGAAGGGAAAATAGTCAGCACTCTTGCCCAAGTTCACCTGTTTGGTTATCTCAAATCTGTTCAGCAAAGGCACTACTTGCACTGATGGACCATTGTTGATAAAACTTGTATGTATTTCATACATCAGCTGGGCGATGCCAGCTGGCAACGCTGAGGGTGCGGGCCTTCTCTGTGGGAGCACCCTCCCTCTGGAATGAATTACCCCCGGAGATGAGAACTATCCCTGACCTGCGAACCTTCTGGCGCGCGCTGAAGACCCACCTTTTCCAACAAGCCGGTCTGGCCTAGAGTTACTGGTTAGGGTTTTAAATTGGTTTTAATGGTTGCAGTTTTTAAAATTTTTCCTTGTAGTTTTTATTTTAATTGTATTTCAGCCACCAGTTTAATCCATTTTTAATTCTATTTTAAAATTGTATTTATAATGTGTGTCATTTTTACTTGGCTGTACACCGCCCTGAGTCCCATTGGGAGAGGGAGCGGTATATAAAATCCAATAAATAAATAAATAAAATATGCAAAATGACTGTGGTAGAGAGTTCCTCACAAAACAATGTCATATTCATATAAAACCCCTTGTTGGCAGAAGTGCAAAAAATTATATTTGGAACAGAATAGTTCCCATACCTATAGGTGCATCACTATATATATGATAGACAACTTACCTAATTGCAATTAGTAAGTTAATGGCAATTCACCAGAAAATATCATTTGCTTTCCTCCATGAAAATAACAGTCCTTTAACTAAGATCTAAAAATAACTTTTTAATAAGATTCTTTACAATGAAACAATATATTTATGTTAAAACATGTCATATTTATATATTTAGCATGCTGTTTTAATATATCCCTTAGGTATTTTCATTCCAAAGATAAATTGTATCAGTCTGGCCTTTTTCAGTATAACTACCTAATTTTATACCTACCTCTTTTACCTTTTTATTTTATAAAATATGTAAATTGTTTACTTGTATGTCTGAGACTCGAATAAAATTATTGAGGTTTTACTGAGTTACAGCAGAACTCTATAAAAATAGTGTAGACACCCTTTGGATAGCAAGATGGGCAGCATATAAATTTAATTAATAAATATACAAAATCAGAAAGAAACCTTAATAAATTCAGAGGAACTTGTTCCCAAGTAAATGAATTCAGGACAGCAGTTTCACTTTTTTAGAACAAAATCAGATTTTTGCTAAGAAGAGACCTTTGTGTTTTACTTAGTTTTATCTTGAAATCAGTATATGAAAATAGTTCATCTAAATCTCATATAAATATAATTCCTGTCCAGAAAAAAAAAAACAATCTTATCTCTCTGAAATTAAAGAGGGTGTGGTAAAGACCATTGCCTTCCCATGTCTTTTTTGAAAATTTTCTGTGGGTTTATGGAAGATATAATTTAGCTTGAATTGTGGAAGGAGGGACTGTCATTCTGGCCAGCTAAACTAAATATTTTGAGCTTGAACTCAATCACAGTACTGTATATATCCACATATTATCTGTATTTGTCAATAATACGGGAGTAATTTGCTCTTGCTGTCTTCCAGGATTTTCTAGTTTCCCAGTTTAGTTAGCTCATTCTACCTATGTCTCGGCCCTTAAATAATGTGTTTCTAGACACATTGGGACACATATGCCATGTTACATTTATGTACTTAATTTCGGGGGACAGGAGTTGCCCCTTCCAACCTGAACACATTAATCTGTACTGTTGTAGTAGTGTAGTGCTTTTTCTTCCATAATGTAAAAACATGACCATTGGCCAGTATTCCACCACAACCCAGGAATATGCAACAAATAAAGACACAACACACTCATCTCTAGGACAGGGAATGCCTTTTATTCAAACCCAAAACCTTAGTGGATGGTTTGGGCTTGTAACATTTCATGTTTTAAAGCACAGATCAGTTATTGTAGGGATAACAATGGTATCTGAATATGCACAAATTAACTGATCAGACCAAAACCTTAATGTTGTTAAATAGCTTAATATTCCCTGTATGAGCAGCACCATTGTGACATTTTGCTTTAGTATTCCTCTCCTTCCTCTTCACCCTCTCCTTCAACAGAATCCACACCCACTTCCTCATAATCCTTCTCCAGAGCAGCCATGTCCTCCCGAGCCTCTGAGAATTCCCCTTCTTCCATCCCTTCCCCAACGTACCAGTGGACAAAGGCACGCTTGGCATACATCAGATCAAACTTATGGTCCAGGCGGGCCCAGGCCTCAGCAATGGCTGTGGTGTTGCTCAGCATGCAGACAGCACGCTGCACCTTGGCCAGGTCGCCTCCGGGGACCACGGTCGGGGGCTGGTAGTTGATACCAACCTTGAAACCAGTGGGGCACCAGTCCACAAACTGGATGGTACGTTTGGTCTTGATGGTGGCAATAGCAGCATTGACATCTTTGGGAACAACATCACCACGATACAACAGGCAGCAGGCCATGTATTTACCGTGACGAGGGTCGCATTTCACCATCTGATTAGCTGGCTCAAAGCAAGCATTAGTGATCTCTGCTACAGAAAGCTGCTCATGGTAGGCTTTTTCAGCAGAGATGACCGGCGCATAGGTCGCCAGAGGGAAATGGATTCTGGGGTAGGGCACCAAGTTGGTCTGGAATTCTGTGAGATCTACATTCAGGGCACCATCAAATCGCAGAGAAGCTGTGATGGAGGACACAATCTGGCCTATCAACCTGTTCAAATTGGTGTAGGTGGGGCGCTCGATGTCAAGGTTTCGTCGGCAAATGTCATAGATGGCTTCGTTGTCTACCATGAAGGCACAGTCGGAGTGCTCCAAGGTGGTGTGGGTGGTCAGGATGGAGTTGTAGGGCTCAACGACAGCTGTGGATACTTGGGGAGCTGGGTAGATGGAGAACTCCAGCTTTGACTTCTTGCCATAGTCAACGGACAGGCGCTCCATCAGCAAGGAAGTAAAACCAGAGCCAGTACCACCACCAAAGCTGTGGAAGACCAGAAAACCTTGGAGACCTGTGCACTGGTCAGCCTGTTAGAATAAAAGTTAACATACATCTAAATAATTACTAAAGAATATATGTAAAACTAAAACTATCTTTTGTCTATTTTCTTAGACTTATCAAGCAGCTTGTTAATTAAGTTCTTTTACTATTTTCTAATCATAAATGTCACAAATTCTAATATATATTCATAATTATTACACAGGAAGTATACAGCAATTGAAATATTTTTGTTTGCCATAATGTTTTGGGATGCTGTACATCAGAATTACATACGTTATTGTTGCTTGTTTTCTATTCTTTGTTTTACAGATAATCCTTAAAGACAAAATAGTTACCAATTTGCGTATCCTGTCAAGGACCAAATCAATGATCTCTTTGCCAATGGTGTAATGCCCTCTGGCATAGTTGTTAGCAGCATCTTCTTTGCCAGTGATCAGTTGCTCAGGGTGGAATAGCTGACGGTAGGTTCCAGTGCGCACTTCATCTATTAGGAGCCAAAACAAAATTACTTTCCTACCAGAAGACACAATCCAATTACAACCTAGGAGTTGTATTTTTGAGATTTTTTGGGTGTGAAATATTATTCCTTTGATCTCATTCATTGTCACCAATCCTTTTGCTATTCAAATACAGAATAGGTGGCTATATAAATTAATGAAATAAATAAATCCTCAGTACCCTTTTCCTAGTGTATGGGGAAAAGTTGGACTCATAGTCAGCTGGGCATTTTGATATTTACACTCACCAATCACTGTTGGCTCCAAATCCACAAACACAGCCCTGGGCACGTGTTTGCCAGCTCCAGTCTCACTGAAGAAGGTGTTGAAGGAGTCATCTCCTCCCCCAATGGTCTTATCGCTGGGCATCTGCCCATCTGGCTGGATGCCATGTTCAAGGCAGTAGAGCTCCCAGCAGGCATTGCCAATCTGGACACCGGCTTGGCCAACGTGGATGGAGATGCACTCACGCTAAATGTGAAAAAATTATATAAACCAGTTTATATATTAGTATATTCTAAAAGGACAGAAGGTTAATTTGTAATGAGTTGTGCAGGCTTTCATTGTTATTGGTAGGATATGGGAATAAGAATTTACGCATCTACATTGTGTGTGATGGTTACATGAAGAAAACCATTCACAAGTAAAATTAAAAACAATTACCACAGCTGTTAATTGCTGCTTAAAAGCAAACCAGTTTCAAATGGGAATTTGGGAGGCAAAACCCCATCAAATCCCACAATTTAAGAATTAAAGAAAGCCATGTAATCTGGTTCTAAGGCACCTTAGTGAAAGTGCTCATCCCACCCTTCAGTATTTGAATCTGCTGAGCCTGAATTATTCTCTCATTTTACTTGCCTATTGTTCTAGAGGACATTCTATCATTTGAGAGGACAGAGTTCAACCACAGAGACTGCCAAGGAATGCCATGCCCTGGTCAAGAACACTGGGTAGATGCTGTACAACATAAAGCTAGCCATGATTTTTCTGGCAACACCCACACTAACAGCCGGCTTGTGTGCAGTGCCCTGGATTAATACGAGTCATTTCTGCATGATCTCATTAAACTGTTTTGCCAGTTTTCCTTCCTCTGACCTCAGCTCTGCTGAGAACCATGTTTGGAAATGAGAACTAAATCCATGGGGTGGCTGGACCAGAAGATAAAGTTCCCATATCAAACCCTAAAGTAGGTGTAAGGTAGATAATATGGGAAAAACTCTGCATCTACCAGTCTTACCCCTTCTCCCTCAAACACCCAACATAGAGTTACAGAACTAGAAATCTTAATTCCTAATATAGTAGGAATGTTGCAGGCAGGATTAAAAATGGGCTGCTAGAAAATGTTTCTAAAAGAAAGTTCAGCCATCAGAGCACTTGTTGGAAACAGCAAGCTACTATAGCCACTCTGAAAAGCATTGTCTCCCACTCATTTATTCTGGTCACATCTGCCAGAGGAGACTCTTTGTCTGTTCCATCAGCCAGCACCTTCTGCCTTCTATTCAGTGATAGACCAATCTGCTGCAGGGCATGGCTGCTCTTAAGGGGAGGGATCTACTTTTTCTGTCCTGCAGTCTGGGATACTGGGCAGTCTCTCTCGGCCACAAATGATGGAACAATGCTCCGTTTTAAGGCAGGGTGTTTTTTTTTTTTTTTTTTAGAGCCTCGAAAGGGCGTGGCATGTTCAGCTCAGATGCTGATCCCCGCTTTTCTGAGGAAATCGCGGCACTGGGACCTCCTCGAGTGGGCAGAATTTCTTCCCGTGAATTGAATCCCTTTGAATTCAATGACATTTAACTCCAGATAAAGGCGGACCGAGCTGCAGTCCACCCTCCCACTCAAACGTCCGGCTTTCTCAGGGCGAGCTCCAACCTCCTCCTCGAAAAGTTCCCATCACCCAATTTGGTAACGCCTTTCCTCCTCGACTGATGAAGGAGGCGATGCGGTAATCGGCCACAGCCTTTTGAATTGCGTTCCTTTGCAGGCTTCAATCGTTTCAAGCCGATTTTTTTTTTTTTGGGTTGTTGTTAAAAAATGCAAGAACGCGATTCAAAAGGGATCAAGCCGTATGATGTGTTTTAAAGCAAGCACCGGCAGAGACACCCTGACCTGGAAGTAAGAACCATCCAACGAGCGTTCATTCCCTAAAAGGAGAGCAGCCTTAAGGACAAACTGCTCCACATCCGCTCCCGGTCAGCCCTTGCCTCCGGTCCAAAGCGGGGCTCCCCCACTGCAGCAGAAAAGGCTGGTGTGGGTGGGGGAGACGAAATTAGAGGTTACGAGGCGGGCAGGGAGCCACCCGCGTCTTTCACTGTCTAGATTGAAGCCATTAGACCAGCAGGTGGGCTCCTTCCGCCGTTTAGGGGAGACCATCTTTGGGGCGTTGAAAAGGGAGGATTGCATTTTCCCGGCATTTGCACAGTTCTCCCGAGTTATGCACGGTTTAACTGATCGGGAAAACAAAGACCCGCCATAAGAGGAGCGGGAAGAGACAGAGAAAAGATCCATCAGGGAGAAAGGAGGAACAGGGGCGATCTGTCTAAATGCGCACAGGAAGGGTCATCGACACACGCCTTGTGGCGATTTTCCCGGCTTCCTCTCTTTGGAAACCCGCCGCGGGCACTTACCATAGTTGCTGCTTTGTCGCCGAGCTTGGGGAACTCGAACCGGAGAGAGGCGGGTGCTTTCTTACAGCGCGACTCTTAGGAGGTCGATGTAAGAGAACCTGTAGCACATAGTCTAAGGCGGCTGCCTATATACAATCCCGTCACCATGGGGACGGCCAAGGCTTTTTGCGGTTGGTCGAGACCCCCCCAATCTGCCAGGAAAAGGCACGAGAGGAGAACGGCGATTGGCTCCGGGCGCATAGGATGAGGTAATTTTCCCCCTCCTCCTCTGCTCAGCATCCCAAGTCTGTTTGCATCTTCCAGACAAAGAGATCGAACAGTTCTCCATTCATCACTCGGGCGCGTGGGGTAGGGTGTGTATGGAGGGGGGGGGGGGAGAGCTAAGATTCCAAGGAAAAGGAGAGTGGAAAGGGACGGTGCACTACGTGAAAACTCGCTAAAAAACAATAACCTTTTCCCCTCTGAACAAATGTCAGACAATATGTCAACCCCTCTCTCCCCCTCTGAACGAAGTAACGGCGCAACTCAAATTCGCATTTCAGCAAAAGGCATGGCAAGAGGCAAGCTGAGGCTGACAGAGTAAGGAATTTTGCCCCGCTGGTGAGTGAATTTGATGAGCCTGCAAACATTTACCGGGGGAAATTGTAAAAATGAAAGCCGCCAGCAAAGAACAACCACCGAAGTCAAGGGTTTTTTTTATTTCCTCGTGGCTTTCCTTAGCACGAAAATCTCCCGTTCAGAGGAGAAAAAAAAAACTTAATTACTGCAGGACTTAAGCTTTGTATTTGGGCTAAGCGATTGACTTTATATTACAACACACGCCCCTCTTCCCTAATACTGCCGCTCTGGAATTAAGCATTTCCTCCAGAGAATTAGGGAGAAGGGGCTCAGCATGCATTTTCTTCTCCAAAGAGGCGTGAATGTCCCTGCCCGCTTCCCCCTCCCACCAAGAGAGAGGGAGCATCTTAAGAGCAGGGGCCAATGTTGCTGGGCCAGCACAATGGGCAACTTCCGGAGGGTTTGTTTTTCTGCTCCCAGGCTAGGCGAGGGGCGAGGCTGACAGCCAAGCTCGGGGTGGGGTGGGGCGGGGGGGGGGCGAGGCCGGGCAGCAGCTCCTGGGGGAGGGAAGGGGAACGTCCATCCTAAGCCTGCTGCCCGGAGCCTCCTCCCCACTTTTTTTTTGCATAGCTGAATTCCAGGTTGGGTATTGAAAATCGGATCGAAGTTGCTCTCTTTTTAAAGAGGGGAGTGGGGGGAGGGGGTTCTGCGAGCAGAACACCTGTCCTCAAAAGGGCGAGTATGGGGTAAACAAGGCTGCTCTGGGGTAGGGGAAGCCAAACAAGGCTTCGTTTCCCGCTGCACACCCTCACCCGGTTCTCTCCGCGCTTTTTTTCCCGCCCTTGGCTCGCTTACTCGTTCGTTGGGCTGGCGAGTTACCTGAGGAATTGGGGCGCGGCCAAGTGTTTGTATCGTACACCTGTTCTTTCTACACCCTCCCCCCCCCAGAAACCAGAGAAACATACGTCTGTCTTTCTCTCCCACTCCCCAAACCTCACCCCATGTCTTATATGCATTTCAGGGCTGTGGAATTCTGCACCATCTCTGCTAATTTTGTTACTACATCCCTTTCTCTTGTGCGTAAAATGGGAGCCTTTACTACCAGTGTTTGAAAGGCTGATTTATAGTCATGAATGGAGAATACCGACCTTTTTTAAAAAAATAAATATTGCTGTGCTACTATGAAAGATATTGTGTTGTAAGTAAATTACTACTTCCTGATGTTATTCTGCATTTAAATTTGCCTGTGACATATATATTTGACCAGGCTTAAAGCTTCACTAACTCTTAAATCCCCTGTAGTCAGTCTATATGGATTGCCAGCTTCTGCCAGACTTTCTCTTCTTTTAACAGCAGCACTTTATGGAAGAAGCATTTGGAATTTTTGGGGGGATAATCAAAGATATGATAGAGGAAATTTCAGACTGGATTTCTGCATACCATTATAAACTTGCTAATTTTATTCTTAATTCTTTTTATAATCTCAGTTTACTGTCTTGGGAAATTGACATTTGTAAAAAAACAAAGCAGCACTTGAAAATAACAAATTACTATTAAAATCTCAGAGAGCTCTATTTCACCTTTCAATGTTATAAAATACCCACATTTAACAGAAATATATCTTATTTCCCCATATAAGGATTTAGGAAATATGCTAAATATTATGAAAACAATGCCAGCACCTTGTTCCATGAAAGAAAGAAAAAAATCTCAAATCTATAGTTGAGTAAGAACTCATTAGAAGTCAAATACTATACCATAAAAATGATGACTTCAAAGATACTGACCTAAGGATCTCATCAACTACTATAGATTAATGATGACTTCATAGTGCCTTTTTGAATTCTGTACTAATTTACAGTATTAATGATTAAGGAAGCTGGAAAGGCACAATGAAGTCATTATTACTTGAGATTGTTATAATAAAATATGTTGGAAAAAGAGTTTCTACATTTATTTAACTCAGTCAATTCAACTCTTTAAGATTTCTGATCCGTGTTATTTTTTTTTATTGTTTCACCTTCAAAATTCCTATTGGCGATATATGCATCCTGTATCTCTGGGTGGGATATCAATCTATCAGACAGGCCCATCTTAAAAAAAGAGGTGCAGTTTTCCAGAGTAATTTACATTGAGGTGAATAATAGGAAAATATACATTCTGATTCCATCATTATTTAGCGTGCAATGTTATATTAAAGAACAGGTGTCAGGGAGCCTGAAGATTGCATGCAAGAGTAAGCCATGAAGATTTCCTCCCTTTGCCTTGCATCTTGACTACAAAACAATGGTGGTATTCAGCAGGTTCTGACCAGTTCTGGAGAACCGGTAGCGGAAATTTTGAGTAGTTTGGAGAACTGGCCAATGCCATCTCTAACTGGAGATTTTACAGTATTCTTCCCCTGCCACACCCACCAAGCCATGCCCACAGAACCTGTGGTAAAAAAAAATTGAATCACACCACTGCTACAAAAGGTCCCCAAACATTTTATATCATATTTCAGGGTTGAAGAAAGGGAAATCAGAAATTTAAACCAGTGTTTCTTAACCTTGGAAACTTTGAGATGGGTGGACTTCCAATTCCCAGAATTCTCCAGCAAGCCACATGTGCATTTGTTTTGTGTGTGTGTGTGTCAGGAACTATCTGAACAAGTTCCTGCAGTTTTCTTGGCAATGATTTGGAAGTAGTTTGTCACTGCCTACATCCTAGAGCTGAGAGAGAATGACTGACCCAATCACTTTATGGGATTAGAACTTCTGGTGTCTAGCCTGGTGCCTTAATTACTATAGCAAACTGGCTAACAAACCTTTTACTTTTTAAATCTATAACAATACTCTTATTAATATTGCAGCCTGGTATCAGCCTTGGATTAGCTGTTAAAACATTTCCTTCCCATTGGATTCAGTTGAAAAAGGGGAAAAATTCCAATCTTGCATTGAAAATAGTTACACCGATATATGTGTATGAACACATCCACAGGTGTATGTATCGGTTTACTCCAATGGACTTTGTTTGAGAATATTTGCAATACAATCTCAAGACAATATGTGTGATACACTCCCTCACACTCAAGAGGTAGTCCTCAACTTACAGCAGTTTGTTTAGTGACCATTCAAACTTACAATGTCACTGAAAAAAGTGACTTGTGACCATTTTTCACACCACCTTTGTAGCATCACCATGATCATGTAATCAGATACTTGCCAACCGGTTCATATTTATGACCCAAGGCCATATGATCACCTTTTGCGATGTCTGACAAGCAAAATCAACAGGAAAGCCAGATTCACTTAACAATTGGGTTACTAACTTATCAACTGCAGTGATTCACTTAACAACTGTGGCAAGAAAAGTCATAAAATGGGCAAAACTCATTTAACAAATGTTTCACTTAACAACATAAATTTTGGGCTCAACTGTGGTTATAAGTTGAGAACTAACTATATCTTCCAGAGATTTGAAACAGAGATACTTTGCTTGTTTCCATCATTATCATAGCTTTATATTATACATTTACTTTGCAGCTTATTGCATATTAGTGTAAGAAGTTAATATATTTTATTACCTCAGGCAAGTAACATATACAGTACTGTTTGACATTTGCCACCAAAACCAGCTTCGCTTCAATTGATAGCTGTATCTTTGTGCCTTCAAGGTACTACATATAGTCCTTAACTTACGATCATAATTGCGGGGCTCAATTACAGTCTTAACTTAAGGACTATTTGTAGGCATCCCATATATTTGAAATGTATTTTGTATGACAACAAAGTAAACATAAAAACAGATAAAATCCTAAAATCTTTATATTATTTGGATTTTATTATTTCAGATAAATATAATTTTAAAAAACTCTTCTGAGAAATCATTCACAACTTACTTCCAATAGTAAGCAATTATGGATAGTTAAATATATTGTTACATTGTGTTTTAAAAACATCAGTAATTTTACTGGTTCCTAAGTTTTCATACCAGTCCTTAAAACTTTTGACTGGTTAACTTTGTAACTGTGGTTGTCACTAAACCATAATTAAAGCATGGCTCTGTAGGATGTTTGAACTAGCCTCTGTCTTCTATATGGCTGCAGTCAGTGAATCTTGGAGCCTAGTAAAAACAAAATAGTTATATCATGCTTGGAGTCTGCCTATTTCTAGCTTACAGTAACTACTTCACTGATGGATTGAGTGAAGGGAGTGTTCTACCTCTCTATCACCAAACCCTTGCATTTGTACCAGAACAAATTAAGCCCTCTGTTTGAAGGCTGGAGTGACTGGGTTGGGATGGGATGGAAACCTTTCTCCATTCTTTGCAAATGTAGTCAGAGACTCCTTCATCTGAGATATATCTTGTCCTGAGGAGAAGGATAAGAAGTGGTTGCAAAGAGAAAGCCCTTTCAGCTGCAGAAAGACTGATGGGATAGTCCCAAGATCAGATGTTGCCTGCTTTAGAGTTAAATCAGTGCCTTCCTATCGTCAAGCACAGAAGACTCAAGAGTCCCAAAGGTGTTTTTTTCAAGAGGCAACTGGATTTTCTCAGGTTTTTTTGAAAACATTTCACTTCTCCAAGAAGCTTCTTGGAGGAGAAATGAAATGTCTTCAAAGAAAAAAATAGAAAATCCAGTTGCCTCTTGAAAAAAGTATCTTTGGGACAACCATGACCTGGATGGCTGAGAATCTCCGTAGATATTGGTGGACATACTCTGATGCAAAAATATATTGGACTAAAATCCACACGTGGTTGGAAAAAATTATAAAACAACATACAGACTTTAAACCAGAGATCTTTTTATTGGGAATCATACCGGAAATATACAATGAAGAGTTGAAATATTTGATTGTAAAAGTTTTAAAAGCGGCTAGAATTGTATTTGCTAAGAATTGGAAAAATGAAAAAATACCTATGCAGGAGGAAGTTATTAAGAAAATTATGGACTGTGCTGAAATGAGTAAATTGACATTTGAAATCAGAGAACAAGAAGATAAACAATTTTATATGATATGGGATTTGTTTTATCAATGGTTGGATAAAAAGACATGGTTATGTAACAGAATAGCTAATTTTGTTATAGAAGTTTAATAGATTGATATAAAATATAATGTAGACATATATAACCATTGGATGAAAGCACGATATAAATTTTAAAATAAAATTTGGGATATCTTGTATAAAATGATGGAATAAATAGTTTAGTCATGGATGGTTAATAATTGATAAATATATAAGTATATGTTAGTTTGACAATGAAATTTATATACACTGTGAGTAACGACTATGAAAGGATTGCACAAGAGATTCGTAACCAACTGATACACTGTATGTATATAAAATGGAAGATGGTTTTATGTTTTTATGTATTGTTTGTATATGTTTGTCTTAAAAAATAAAAACTTAAAAAAAAAATTTCATAGATATTTAGAGAAGACTCCGAGATGATTAGAGCCTAATTAAGTAGGCAGAATGCCCATGTGCTGCACTCTACCTAGCATGGTTGCTCAAACATGGGACAGGAATGCCATTTGGCATCCCTTTTTCACCTCGCCTTCAGGATAGATAAACCACAGCAGCACTGAATGCATGCAATTAGCACTGGCCGAGAGACTCACATAGGTAGCTTCTTTTTCAATAATTTTCTTCTGGTAGTAATTAAATAGCAGGGATTCCCTCTGGAGGGAAAAATAGCTGTTTAGGGGAGCTATCAGGGAGAAGTGTGAATTGCAGGAAGAGAGATTTGTAATCTTGCCCATAACCAGCAGGAAGATTGTGCTGAGAGAAAGAGCTGTGTGGAAGATGGCTGGAGCACATTTACACCATGGGAGGAAGTGGCTGTCAGTCTCTAATGTTCTTTTGACAATTGCAGTGATGAAAATGGGAAGAAATACAGACACTGATGTTGAACTGCAGTCTAGATTCTAGGCCTCTGTTGTGCCAAAGGAACAAGTGATGGCTTCCACAAGTAGCAAAGAAACCATGCAGAATATCTTCAGGTCAGAGGTGGGATTCAAATTTTTTAACGACCGGTTCTGTGGGCGTGGCTAAGTTGGTGGGCATGGCTTGATGGTCATTATTGGCTTGGCATGGCCAACTCAATATCACTCACATCGAGGCACACATTTCCTCGCCTGGCCTCTCATGACTGTGGGGATGCTGCAACAGTCGTAAGTGTGAAAAATGATCATTAGTCACTTTTTTCAGTGCCATTGTAACTTTGAATGGTTATTCCACCCAAGCAAAGTACCAGCAAAGGAGGGGGAAAAAACTCCAGAGAAGTCCCAGAGACAGGAAGTCTAAGAACATTATAAGGATTAACAGAGAGGCAGTTTCTGTAAGCAACACCAGAATGTTTCCTTCCTGCCTTCCTTGCAGGATTAGGCCAGTAATTTCTTCTAACAACCGGATCTCCAAACTGCTTAGAATGTTAACAACCAATTCTAGCAAATAGGTACGAACTGGTGGGATCCCATCTCTGCTTTAGGTGATGAGGTTCCTTATGCCAAGAGGCATTATGTTGCAAATATATGCTAATGACTAACCAATATAGCTTCTACAGTTTGGGCAAAAATATATTACTTGCTATATTTAAGTGTCATGACACACAAATGCAGATTTCTTTTGTTTGCATATGAACATTGCTGACTTATGATTCTGGATAAGGCATACTATTTAGCCAAATTAACAATGACCGTATGAAACATTAAATCACAGAATCAATGAATTGGAAGGAACCTCAGAGTTCAGCTAGTGCAACCTCCAACTTACTAACTAAACCATCCAGCCTTTTGAAGATTATCCATGAAGAGGAACATATCACTTCTCAAGGCCACCAATCTACTGATTGAGAACTCTATTAGGAAATTCCTCCTAATGTATAATTTAACTCTGCTTCCCCCTGGTTTTGGTTCTACTCTCTGAGACAACACAAAACAAGTCCTCTCCCTTCTTGATATGACAACCCTTTTGGTATCCGAAGACCGCTAACAGGTCTCCCCTCAATTTTATCTCCTGAATAAAACATCCCAGAATCTTTACCTTCTCCTCATAGAAAAGGACTTCTTGTTGTCTTATCATTTTAGTAGATCTCTTCTGAATTTATTCTACCTTGTGGATGTCCCTTTTCTGACTTAAGTGCCAGAACATTTGAAAGGAGATTTGATATAAATAGAGTACAATATATGACCATTATTTCTCATGACCTGGAACCTATGCCCTCTCAAAAGCATTTGCTTTTTTAACAACTGCATTACACTTAGCTCCAACTTGTGATTTACTAGAACACTTCGTCTTTTCACACATAATGCTACCAAGTCAGGTTCCACACATCTGTTGCTTTTTATTTCTTTCTCCCCTTATTTCACCTTTCTTCTCCTTAAATTTTAGCCTGCAATTTAAACCATTATTCAAGCATCTCTAGTTAACAGTTAGATTTTATTAATTGTTGCATTCCTATCCAAATCCTCTGCTACATCCTTTTTAATAATCTGCTTCACAACCTTGTTCAGTATAGAAATCACATCGACATCTATAAATTTCATGGACCTTTCTTCTGAAGATATGGAAAATATTACTCTTTAGTCTTCTGGCCCTTGCCAATTCTCCAGGAGTTCTTAATTATTAATTAGCAATTCTATAATCCCATTGATGAGTTCCTTCACCTGGCCCTGAAGCCTTGAATTCATTTAGATTGACTCAGTATTATTTTATTCTCTTTCCATTAATGTCATAGTGACCAGTTAAGGTTATACAACTGTTTCATCTTATTGAATTCTTACTACATTAATTCAAGAAGAACATGGCTACTTTTATTTCTTCTACCCATTCAGTAGGAATTAGATTCAAATTAGCAGACCCACTTTTTCTTCTACCTAGAACTTGCCAGATATCACACTTTTGGTACAGTTAGATTCCTAGCAAATGTTAGACACTAAAAATCTTATGTTGTCACTTTTGGATGCTTCTTTGAAACTTTGGTCATCTGATACACAGTGGTTTGAGCTACATCTTCTGCCTCTTCAGGAGAATATAATTAACTGATAACCTGTCAGGGTTCCGGCGATTGCCCTAATTAAATCATGACCCCATTTTTCTCTTTTTGTTTTTGCTGAAACTATCTCAGGATTTCCATGCTCCAAATTGTGAATTTCTATGAAGAAATAGAAAATTTATGTTATGAATAATGCAACATCCCATCCTTTTCTTTTGGGCCTTTGGAAAACATTGTTAGTGTACTATGTGTGTCCATATTTTCATTATAGGCCCAGAGAGGCCTATGATATGTTTGTGCTTCCTATTAATTTCCCAAATGAAGTATTTGAGATTATGAATGGAATTTCCTCCAATCTGCTGCCCCCATCCCCCATGATGCTTTATCACCTGCATCACTGGCTCCAGTCCTCAGTGATATATTCATTTCCAGGCTTTTGCTACCTTGCCAGATTTGCTTCAGTGTAATGACATTCTGATGAGATTGGCAGAGCAGTTGAACAACAGCTCTCTTTGCCTCACAGAGGCCTAAGTGTCTTCTGTCCTATTTGTTGAAGCTGGGATTGGCAGGATTTCTCCAGGGGGTTCTGCATCATTTCCTAAAGTGAAAGCTACATACTTGTTGCTGAGCTCCATCAACACATCATCATCATCATCATCATCATCATCATCATCATCATCATCATCTGTTTCTTGATCCTCTCACTTCTATGGATCACATGCATATAGCTTCCTCTGTGGTGTTTTTGGTACTTCTCTTCTCTGCCTCTTCTGAGTAGCTTTCTTTATCTTGTCCCGGAACTTCTCACCCTCCTTCATTTGTTGCCACGTAGATACAGTACTGTTTCCACAAGCTCTTTGCCGTCAACTTCCATAATAATAAGCTTGCATGTTCAGTGGGTGTCACCTGGATTCACTTCAGGCAAGAGAGCAAACGCTACTTTATACCAGTACAGCACCACAAAGCTTTCTACACTGTCCAATTTACCCAGAGTCTCTCAGGGGCAAATCACTAATTGCTTGCTCAGTGAACTGGCTCTTTGGGGAGCGGGCTTTGTTATAGTCTCTGGAAGCTGCCTCAATTAGGGTAGCAGCAAGCAATGCTCCAGTTATACACCTACACCCCCACACACCCCTACACCTCCACTGGGGAGGGGGAGAAACTAGAAGCATCTGCAATCAACAAACAACATGTTTTGAGAATGTAACCCTAGTCTTTGACCTGGTTGGATGTATGGTGGGAATCTAGGTAGGATTATATTTCTGAGCAGATGTGCATTCCTACTCCTTTAGTAATAATTATATACTATTTGAGGATGTATCAATTTTCCTTTAGAAGGCTGCTGATGCCAAACTATTTTCAATAGCTTTTCAGAAAAACAAAACCTATTTAGTTTTTTTCTTCCGGGTAATACGGTTATGTTTTGTTCAAGGATAAGTTCAATTGATTTCAGTTATCCCAAGCAAGAGCATATAATACTATTGGAGAATGGCAAGCACTCTTTCCCCAAAGTAGTGCCCTCCAGAAATGTTGGCCTTACAATATTACCAGTTCAACATATTGGGCGAAGGAGAAGGGATATATACGTTATGCTGCTATGTATCTTGATAAATATTCCCTGAAGCATGAACTTTAATTTTTTTTCTATTGTTTTTCAAAGACAATTCAGGATTAAGTGCCTTATTTGACAATATACTCCTACATCAATCACATGGAATAGGTAAATTAAGCTACAGTGATTAGGCCTAAGTATTTGGTTGAGCAGGGATTTGAATTCCTGGATCTTGGTTCAAATCCAGCACACTGACATCACACTAAGACAGAGACACTAAGCAGTAAATTAATTGTCTGGAATGTGAAATCTATTTTATTCCTTTATCTTGCACTTGCCTGTTAATTGGTATTTTAATTACAGTGTGACAATCCTATTTATTTGAAAGAGCTTAAAATTAATTTAATGGCAAAATGAGACATAATGAACTTAATTATCAAAATCATTTTCATTACTTTTGATTGCTTAAAAACAAAATTTTCAACTCACCTACAGTGTGTGAACACCATCTATTTAAATTTCCCTGCCAATGGCATCCACAAGGGAATGTCAAAAATCAGAAGATGGCAACAGGAATGCTATAATGAAGCCCCGCCCCTTTGGAACTTGTACTAACCTCACACATATGCAAAAACAAAACTGGGGCTTGTATCTTAACACTTTGGATGTCATCTTGCCTATTATGACTTCCCACTTCCTGTTGAACACTGTTGCTCTCAGTCAAAGTTAGCTACGGGAATCTCAGATGAGAAACCATCTCTTTAATACCCACTCAAGTCTATTTATTAAAGTTACTATGAAGTTGGGATAAAGTTTATGAACTAATTTAGAAGTCTACGATAATAGCCAGCATTATTTTCCCAAATAATGTCTTGGTTAAATCACTACCATTTGGGCTTGTTATTTGTCCTGTTCTGTTGCAGAGTTTGACCATATTGAGTATACAGGCTTTTCAGAGCAAAATAAAGAGAAGAACAGCAGGTGTTTTCTAAATGAGAATGGCAAGCATTCTTTCCCCAAAGTAGTGCCCTCCAGAAATGTTGGACTTACAGCATTACCAGTTCAAAATATCATTTATTCCATTTTAAATATTGTTTGCCACCCAGATTCATTTACTGAGATAGGCTGCTATGTAAATTGAATCAAATAAATAAATAAACCCATAAATGGATCAATAAATAACTAATGAGAAATAGGATGCTACATTTTCAACCTGTCAACCTGGGGAAATTGGAGTGTTTCATATTTCTAGGCCAATACAAGTGTTCACTTTTTCTTAGCAAACAAACTTAAGCTAACATAGTCCCAAACATACCCACGGAGTAATCCTTTTTAAAAAAATTACATATTATCCCAGTGCTGAAGAAACCCTCCATCAAGAAACTGAATGACTTCAGACTGATTACTCTAACATCTGGAGTTATGAAAACCTTTGAAAGGCTAATGCTGGCCCACATGAAAACCATCATGGATCCATTGCTAGACCCCTTGCAATTTGCCTACTGAGTAAATAGATTGACAGATGATGCTGTTAATATGACTCTGCAGTGCACTACATCCTACAACATCTTTCAACTTCAAAGACCTATGCAAGGATCCTCTTTGTAGACTTTAGCTCAGCATTCAATACCATCATTTCAGATATTCTTCTAACTAAACTAAATCAACTAGCTGTACCTGACCACACTTATAAATGGATCATAAGCTTCCTAATAGATAGGAAGCAGCAGTTGAAGCTAGGCAAAATCACATCAGATACCTGTATATTTAACACAGGGGTCCCCAGGGCTATGTGCTCTCTCCACTTCTCTCTCTATACCAATGACTGCATCTCAAAAGATCCCTCTGTTAAAGTACTGAAGTCTGTAGATGATACAACAATGATTGGTCTCATTCAAGACAATCTGCATACAGACGGGAGGTTGAACAACTAGCCTTGTGGTGCTACCGGAACAATTTTGAACAAAACACACTCAAAACCATAGAAATGGTGGTAGATTTTAGGAGAAATCCTCCTATATTACCACCTCTTACAATACTAGACAGTATCAACAGTAGAGACCTTCAAGTTTCTAGATTTTATTATATCTTAAGACTTAAAATGGACATCTAACATAAAAAATGTCATCAAAAATGTATAACAAACTCAGAAATGCACCAACTCAGAAAGCTCAAACTGCCCAAGGAGCTGCTGATTCAATTCTACAGAGGAATTATTGAGTCTGTCATCTACACAGCGGTGTGATCCGATCGGTGTAACTACTAGTTCGGTGATTTTACATTTTTACCTCAAGGCAGCAGACACACACCTTCCAACACACCTTCCTCCTCTTATTTTCCCCACAACAACAACCCTGTGAGGTGAATTGGGCTGAGAGAGAATGATCGGTCCAAGGTTTCTCAGTTGGCTTTCATGGCTAAAGCAGGACTTGAACACAGGGGTTTTCTTCTTTTTAGCCTGATGTCTTAACCACCAGACCAAACTACTGTATATCTCTGTCCCACTTCACTAATTAGCAGATGCATCAGCTATATACACAGTTTCATAGCCAAGACAATCATCTTCAGCCAATATTGGATGGCTACAGATACTGTATGCTAGATTTGTTCGCAGTACTCATGCTTTAATTTTAACTTTAAACTGCCATTTGCATTGGTGAGATACCTCACCTAATTTTAGGCTTTTCAACAGCTTCTCTTTCTGTTTATATTACCATAATGTGTCAAGAATTCTAGAGAAGTAAAAAAGCCTTATTTTTGTGTTTTGCATGGCCCTAGTAAATGTTATTACTCTATTATGGATGTGGGATGTGTATTTTTCATAATCTATGGCTACCACTGTTATTTGTATTTGAGGTGTAAAACATCTGCAAAGTAAATCTAGAACCTATGAAGTGGCCCTTGGGGAATTTCAAAAGTCGAGGGCCAGTGGTTTTATTTTGGCCTCTGATAGAGAAGAAACCCCTGCAACACTCACCTCAGATCCCCCGACATCTCTAGAGATGCAACTTCTGCTTCCCTGGGCCTGTCTTTTGTTTACTGTTGCTAGCAACCATGTAGTTCCCTAGCAACTGTTGTCATGATCCTCCCTGGATGCTGTTTCAGGCAACCAGGGCAAGTGTTAAAAGCACAAAGAGATAAAAATCTCTTGAGGAAAAGCATGCAGGACCGTTAAGAGACCGTTTATTTCCCACAAGGGGGCGGGGAAGGACTGGCTGGGGCTTAAGAACAAGAATTGATTTTCTTTTATACCACCGTTTCTTTTGTTTTTGGGCAACAAACCAAGCAGGGTGAAGTGTGCTACCTGTTTGTTATCATTGCTGTTTGAAGCCAAACCTGATTCCTTCCCCCCACCCAGAAAATTAACTGTTAATAGCTATTGTTCAATAAAAAACCAAGAAGAATGTTGACTTGTCAAGTACCAATGCCAACATTATGAAGGAATTATCTGTTTGCTAGATATGAGCAGGTTACCAACGGCAGTTATTGGAAGGTACTAAACTATGTTCCTCTTTACATGTTAATAATACAAAGTTGCAGACACTGGAGAAGTGAGGTGGTATTAGACTGAATTTGTCATTGTTATTCACTTGTTGAGTCCTACTCAAGAACCTGGATAGGCAGATATTGTTTGACGATATTAAAGGTATCACTACAGGATGTAAGCTATTCCAAGTAAAACTGCCCTTGGAATTAACTGATGGTGATTTTTATCAATGTCAATGGTGGTGCTCCAGATGTTTTGGGATGGCATCCACAGCCTGTTACTATTGATACTACCTTTTCTTTCTTTTGCCAGTCAATCTAATTCCATTTGCAGGTCTTTGTGATTTTCCCACCTGCTGTCTCCAGTTACTTCAACATCTACTATCTGGACTTTGTGTTTCTTATTGACAATTGTGAAGTCTGGGGTGTTATGTGGCACTTCTATTTTATCCTACATTCCTTGATATTTGTGTTAGTTGAGATGTCTGAACTGGATATCTTGTTTGTGCAGTAGAATGCTCCATGTGTTGTGGAAAGAGTTTGATCATATCTGCAGAACATTTCGAGCAACATTTGTCCACTCTCTAAATGAGTAGTTTTCAACTCCCAAGGCTTGCCAGCCACCATGCCACCATTAAGACTTCTGAGACTTAAAGAAGAAACATCTAGAAGGGACACAAGCTGGAGAATTCTGGTTCTAGAACAGTTAAGCGCATGTTGCAGATGTTTATTTTCAGTCCATGTGAACACAGGAAGAATGAAGAACCTTTTACCCTCAGTGTTGAGCCATGTCACCCTGTGCATGATTCACGGTATCCTTTAAGGAAAGAGATAACAATTAGTACCAGTAGTAGTAGTAAATATTACAAGCCTGGACACATCTGACCTGAACAATCACTATCTAATTGAGCACAACCTCCCAAATCTACCACCTTCTTAAAAATACATGTATTTGAGATGTCACATAATGCCCTAAGACTTGTGACAGTTAAGGATGGTAGAGCAGCCAACAGGAAAAGCTGTTGTCCTACAGCAAGAATCCTGTGTTTCTTGGATACATTAGCACCAGATTAAGTTAGAGGTGGCTCAGTCTAAGAAAACCACTTGACAATATCTGGGGATCTTATTTCAGAGGTGAAATTCAAACCGGAGACTTCCTGAATAGTGACTCGGTTTTTCAGACACATCTGGTCCTAAAAGCATAAGGACAGCAGTTTACAATTGCTTTTGGCTTGGGATGTATACATGAGACCACTGATCCATATCGTGCCTGGAATCTGTTCTACAACTTACCAAAAACAACAACAACTTCAACACAAAACAAAAGAAGAATGATGCCAAACATAGATCAGGTTCCTTAAGAAGGTACAGTACCTTCCTTCTGGCCCCATCAAGGTAACTGTCAAGGACCTGTGCATTTTCATTTTCTTCTTAGCAATTTATGGGCATGTGGGGAAGCATTTGCTGTAAACCAAGGCAAACAGAAGCTTAAGAGCTTTTTCTTCTCCCCCACTAATCACATCTGTTCTTAGACCAACCTTCATTAATATTCATTAGCATAATGCTGTTTAGACAATAGATACCAAATAAGCGCATTCAGTGAAATCCAGCTGGCTTTCCATCCCTTATTACAGCAAATCGTAGATTGCTGATATTTCCTGATCTTAATGTGGGAGGCTATGATTGTTGGCTGTAGTCTAAATATTACAAGATAAATTGTCCATCCCATTGAAAAGAAAAAGCGTATTTCCCTACTGAGACTTCAATATTCTATTGTTCCCAGGTAAAGTGCCATTATGTTACATCTCATGAGAGACTAGAAAAAAATACTAATATGAAAATGATTAGAAATGATTAGAGAAATAGCAAAAAGACAAAAAGAATCAACAGAAGTTGCTAATTCATGTTCTGTTAATGAACATATTGGTTAATTTTTCTCTCGGCTTTGGTGTAGCATTAAGATACTCTACTGATTTCATTGTGAATTCTGCAATATAACCTTATTGTTGGCTTAAACTATCATGATGAATTAAATGTATGCAAAATTCTATGCCGTACTACAGCTGGGCAGTGGTGTCTTAAGCCTTGTCTTGGTGTATATTGTCTGCCCAATCTCCCTGAGTAGCAATGTTATTCAGCATCAGTGGTTGCTTTTTCCTTTGTTGTGACATTTTCTTCTTTTGTCTTTTCACACATCCAAATGTACATTTCAAAGTGGCATCAGATTTTCCAAATTCTCTGAAATTCTGAAATTCTCTCAAATTCATATTCCAGACAAATCCAGCCAGCCTCTTGAATAGTATTCAATAGTACATAAACATCTACCTCAGGAGTTATGGGATTTCTCATCTCCAATACTATTTTTGAAAACCATCAGTGAATTAAAACAAAAAGCACACCAATTAAGGCTTATCCAAATGTTATCCGGGTACATCAAAATAAATTAGATTATTAAATCTGACTCAATTCTCTTATTTTAGCATTATAAAACTAACATAGTGTTCTGGTATAGAATCAATCTAATCTGACTACAATTATCTGCGTTCTGGTTATATTACATTTAAAATAGTGCAAAGGTCTTTATGTAGGGAAATCTTTGGAAAGTGTTGGGAAATTTTAGAGTAGAAATTGACTAGGTACATATCAAGATCATATTATACCCTTGTGGGAAAATCTGCACTAGTTTCTGAATGGTTTGTAATTCAATTCAAAATGTTTGTTTTAATATTTAAACTGCCCAAGGCCTAAAAGCTGAAGAATGGCTGATTTAGAATTTGAATAAAAATGTTGACAGGAGATACCTTAAAATGCCTCCAGGTTTAAAGACTTGTTTGCCAACCACATAGGAATCCATCTTCTGCATAGTTTCCAAATTGTGGAATTTATTTCTTTACGCCTTGCAGACACTTAGCATCTCATTTCATTTCCAAAACCATCCCTTAAAATGGCTCCCAGCTCCATTTACTTTTGGAATTTAGTATTTGATATGTAGGGCAGTGCAGTATGGCTTGTGAGCCATAGAACGTTATCCAGTAGGCCATAAACCAGGGTTTATTGGTCACAGTGGCTGAGTTCACTTCATACACTAAAGCAGATTAAGCTACATTATGACTCGGTGTAGAATAAAACAAAGCTTGTTTCAGATATTCTACCCCTTGTTCTTGGCCATTGTTTTTATGTGGCTGATCATAAATTCCTTAAGAAATTGAAAGATGAAAGACTGAAATTCATAGAAAGAGAAAGGAGAGAGGAAAGAAAGGAAGAGAGGAAGGAGAGAAACAAAAATAGAGAAAGAGAAGGAAGAAAGTGTCTATGGAGATTCTCAGTCATCCAGGTCATGGTTGTCCCAAAGGTGCTTTTTTTTTTCAAGAGGCAACTAGGAGAAGGAAGAAAGGAAGAAAGAAAGAAAGAAAGAAAGAAAGAAAGAAAGAAAGAAAGAAAGAAAGAAAGAAAGAAAGAAAGAAAGAAAGAAAGAAAGAAAGAAAGAAAGAAAGAAAAAGTCAACTTCAGGCTTTTATGGTTATGACTGGTGGGCACTTTTCTCACTTAGCTAATTTACTAAAATGAAACCTAGTTAATTAGGCAGGGCTGAAAGACATGTGGAGTTTGCATCCATGGTAGTAGCACTATGGGAAAAACAATGTTTGTAATAGAAAACCTCCTAGACACAACAGAGACCTCCTTGTGCTGGAGCTGTCTGCTCTATTGCAGCAGGCATGTTTCTGTGCACTGATCCTATTAACATCAAGCATGTTGCATCCTCTGAAATATGCAAGAAATAGCCACTGCACACAGGTTTATCAGCACCACACTTCTACCTGAACAGGGAGCTGCAGAAAGGAGAGACTATGTGTAAGAATGTGTGGCTCAAGTTAGGTTCGGAGTGAGACACCCCTAGATGCCCATGAGCCTAACCTACAGGGATAATGATAGTGATAGACTTTAAACAAATATTATAAAGAGACCTAAAGAAAGTGTGCACTACAGCATGGATGTTATCCTGTTAAAAATCTGGGTGTGGCTAAGAAATTTACAGCACTGGAATGACTTAACTACTCTTAATTTGCAATTATGAGTATTTATTCAGTCAACATTGGAACCGACCTTTTCTTGAAAGAAAGGCAAGGGAAGTTTATATTACCGAGAGACACCAGAACCTGCCTTTCCTTGGATTTATTCAAAAGGTGGGAAGCCAGCTATCTATCTGGAACAATTTAATTTAGATTCCTGCACTGAGTAGATGGTTGACTTAAGTGGCCACTTCTAATTCCTGTGATTGTATGAAATCTGGTCAAATTTTGAGATTTTTGCTTTGGGAATTGTGAGAATATATTGCCTAGAACAGTGATCTCCAACCTTTCCCACTCGATGGACTGGCAGAAGTGGTGGAGGGGAGGGGAGGGGATGGTTTTGTGTGCACGTGAATGCATTCACAAATATAGCATTGTAAGTACATGCACATTCAGGTCAGGTTCTGAACAGGCTGTAGCTTGGCACTAGGTGTGTGTGGGAAATAACGACCCCCTGTTGAACCAATGAGCAGACAATCTCTTTACTTAACTAGAAGACTATGTGTGAACCCAGCTAATGAGTGGCTTTGAATTCTGGGCACTGAAAGATAAAACGAAAGGATTATTATTGTGAGCACTCAGTGTCATTGAAGACTCAGGTAACATACTTAGTCTGGGGTAACTGTGACCTCAGGACCTGTCAAAAATTAAACATTTCAGTTATTTGCACGACAGATGCTACATACCTCAAAAATCCACATTTTCAGAATTCATTTGCCAGCATTAGATGATTTTCACAGCAGCTATTTACATAACAATTGTAAATACTTTATGTCAAAGGCAAGATGGTCCCTATATCATTTTTGCTAGAGGTTTACTTCTGGTTTCCAGCAAAAAAAATGCCCGAGTAAACAATGGATTTGCTTTATAACTGACATATTTACTTAATGACCCCTGCAAAAAAAGGTTATAAAATCAGGTACAGTCCATAGTGATTTGTTTTACAATCAACACGATTTACAACCAAAATTGCAGGCTCAGTTATGGTAATTAAGGACTGGGTGTAATTAGGAATACTAAGAGGAGACCATACCAAGACAGAAGTATATATTATTTTTCATATAATAACAGCGGCCGGTATTGTGTATGCACAGTACTGGAAACAGGAAACTATTCCATCTGAGGGGACAGTAATAAAAAAAATTATGGACTGCGCAGAGATGGACAGGCAGTTAAAAGATAGAAATGAAACAGATTATTATTTAGTCTGGGACGCCTGGTATACTTGGTTAGACAATAAACGTAAAAGTAATATAGTAATTGATATATGAACAGAAATGTTGATGTCATAATGTCAGAAATGTAAATATGTTTTTAAATTGGTGAAAAATGTTTAATAAAATTTATTTTTTAAAAAAAGGACTGGGTGTATATAGATAATTATGTATAGCGGTCAGATGCCCTGATTGTTTCCCCTCACTGCATCCATGGCAGTTAATTGTGTGTTGGGGGAAAAAACGTTTCTCTTCATCCCTTTCAAAAGCAAAATTCAAACATATAACACGCAGCTCCATCATGGAGAGATGCATGGATGAGTATCAGAGATGAGCAGTCTCACAATTACAGCCCTACAGTCATGTCAATATGAAAAGCACCAGATTGTTGGGGTTTTTTTAGCAAGAATCTGAAATGGTCTTGTTTGCATTTTTAATTGCATTCAGTAGTTTAGGGTTATCTATGTCTTTTTCCTCCTCAGAACGAAGAAAAACTAATTATTAGCAATACATCAGGATTTGCCTGAGCACAAAAAATTGAAGGAGAAGCGGAACCAAGAACGGACACCCGCTGGCAATATTCAGACGCGAGTCCCGCCCTCTTTCAAAGCAGCCGCTGTCTCCCCCCGAGCTTCACGAAAGGCAGCCCAAAAATTCTCCCATCGGTCAGCCGCAATGAGAGCCTGTTTGTTATTTTGGGGCCATGAGCAAAACAGATGCCAAACGCCATTTTCTTCTCCTTTACCGCAAAGGAAGAGCGGCCATCAGAAGCCATTTCCTAAAATTGCTTTCGGGGTGTGTGCGGGAGGGCCAACCGCGCAAGTGCGGAGTGAACCGAGCGCTTCTCCTTCACTTCCTCTCCCTTCACGGTCTTTCCTAGAAAGTGGCATTTCTCAATGGCAGAAGGGAAAAGAAAAGGGGGGTGTAAACGCGCGTTTTTCCAGCCCGGGGAAAGGGACGAGTCAGACAAGCGCCACTTCTGCAGCGAAGGATTAGTCATTTCCTCGCAAGCATTTCACGGGCGATTATTTATCGCCAGGCCCTTCTCGGGAGGAATCGAGCCAGCTGCCAAAGGTTTGACTCTGCCCCTTCTCTCTCGGGGCCCTGCTCGCGAGTGCCCCCTCCCCGCGCGCTGGGGAGAAGCAGGGCGTCGGCTGCTCGGCGGCTTCCGGGAGCGGTAGCCGGCAAAAAGCCTCGCCACGAATGCAGAGGAGGCGGCGCGCCCCCTTAGCCCTCCCCCCCCCCCACTGCAGACGAGGCGGTTTTTGCAGACATCTGCAGAGCTGAGGCAGGGCGGGAGCGAGGGAAGAAAGGAAGGGGAAGAGAGCCGACTGCATTGCGGCAAAGCCTGGAATTTAGAAGCGAGGAACCGGCGAGCGGAAGGGCTGACGATGTCTCCCTTCTTACGGGCTTTTAATATGCCGAAGTTTTGTCTTGAGCCTGTTTTATACGGCTCCGCTTTCAATAATATAAGGTCCTCCGCTTGCATTTAGGAACACGCATGGGGGGTGGTCAACCTGTTTTCTTGGAAGCAGGACGTATATAGGCTGGGATATAAGACAAATCCTGGAGGCGTATTGTCTGCGCCGTCTGTTAAATACAAAGAGCGATGGCGTTGACACGCCTTGCAGCATCCCCAAAGCAGGCGACACCCCCCCCCCTTGGATTTTACCACAAACCCAAGTCATAGCACGATCTAGCAGCGGCAACATTTGTTCCACTGCTAACTGGGATGGGGGGGTGGGGCGACTCCCATTTGCCCAAAATTTGAGAAGGAGAGGTTCTTCCCTATACTGGGTGATACTAATGTGGGAGAAGTTTGCTTCTTTGATTTCCAAAATCTGCCTGAAAAAACCAAGGGTACTGAAGGCAGTTTCAAATACACAGAAATCCCAACATTTTTTTTACTAAGAATTAAAAGATGTGCTAGTTAAAAATAGGTAAATAAAAAGAGCAGACAAAATAATTATAAAATGCTTATGTCATATACATTTTAAGAGTAACGAGAAAATGGAAATGACCTTCTGACCTTCAGAAAATATGGCCTTTATGGACTTGATTTGGAACTCAAAACTAGTAACTGACAGGAAATTGGCAGAAACCAGTGGGGCATAATGGTTAAAAAGTCAAATTAGGAGCAGGGAGATCCAGATTCTGGTACTCCCTCAGCTTAGACCTATGTTCCTCTACCTAAGCAACTTTAAAAATGTGTGGACTTGAACTCCCAGAATTCCCCAGCCTGCATTGCTTGCATAGAATGTTGGAAATTAAAGTTGCTAGGGGTGAAAAACACTGGCCTAGAATCTCTGTGGGTCAATTACTCTTTGGAGTTCTGCTACTTCCTGACCTTGGTTATTTGCAGCTGTTTCACTGCCCAATTAGGTAACATCATCAAAGTGAGATGTTGCCTATTTGACTAGTCAGATGTACTAATGATATTACTTAGTTAGACAATGAATTATCTGCAAACAATCAAGCTCAGAGAGCAGCAGGAACTCTACAGTTCAACTTGAGCTACAAATATTCTCTTTTATTTGGTTTTTTTTTCTCAGCCAACCTTACCTGGAAGGTATGGATTAAAAATAGGAAGCGGAAATCACACCTATGCTACCTATAGAAAAGGTCTGACAGAAGCTCCTATAGAAAAGGTAGGTGGTAATAAACAATGACCATTTCCAGACAGAGTTTCTGCAGTATGTGTCTGATTTTGTCAGAAAATTATCACTACCTGATTATGTCTCTATACCTGGCACACTAACCTAAACTGGTTAAAGGTATTTCATGCCACAGAGGCCTTTTTCCTCTAGTGAAAGAGAGAAGCAAGTTCAGTAGGAGTGTCTTTGTGGTATTTATTCCAGCATTCTGACTTTTGAGGCCCTTTCCAGAGAATTAAAAAAAAAATCATAGATTCAGAAAACCTTTCCAGAATAGATTGATCATTATTTGCTTGACAGAGAAACTATAAGTAGAATCTTGTTTCTTGATTTACCCCATTAATACAGCTAGGTTGATTCAACATTTCTATTGCCTCATTTGGATCTGATAAAAAGGAGAGATAAAACTCTTATTGTATATTGCAACACTTTAATTCTTTAAAAGATGTTGCTCCACAATTATTAAATACCAAAGAAGATTCTGGAAGCCCATAATGTAAATACTATGGCATTCTTTTGTGCTCCGTCTAGTTATGAATGCAGCCATTATAAAGCAGTTTCCACCATATGAGGATCCAGATTGCTGGGGGCAATATGCTGACATTGGACATTGTAAACTGCCCAGAGAATGCAGTAAAGCACTGTGGAGTGGTTTTCTAAATCTAAGTGCTATTATTACTATTGTTATGATGCTGACAACCACTTCACTAATGATATCAGAAACTAGTAAGAGGTTCAGGAAAATCAACAGGTTGTATTCTTTCTGATTTTCAAAGATGATGAATACTTGGCAGGTTAGGTATTAAAATCAGACTTAAACTTTAAATGAAATGGATCTTTAAACATCTATTTATCCAGCTGTGTTGGGTCAGCCATTATCATTCAATATTTTCACTGAAAAAGGGATATTAGCACTAGGACTATAATTATTCAGATCTATTTATTATTTTTTTCAATCAGTATCTCACTATGACCTTTAATAAGACTTGCACTATTCCTTCTCCTAAAGGTGAATTTGTAATTTTCTGTGTTCTATTCTAGAAACAACAAAGGTAAAATATGTAAGAGATGGCCAGTATCCTTAAGCTTCTAAACTGAAATTCATCTTAAAGGTTTCAGCTAGATTTTGTCCATATAGCTACTGTATATCTTTATAGACTTTATAGTCAAAATGTAGAGAATCCTAGCCATAATGAATATGGATTTATTTGCAAGGCATCCAGCAAACATATCATCAGTAAGCTGCCATGGGTTGATTTGATTTTGTGCTGGAAGCTGAGTTTTCTCTTGTGTGCATTTTGATATTGCCTTAAAAGCAAAACAACATGATATGTTATTCACATCACTTTGATTATTGCAAATTTCTGGTAACGTACAGTTCACATTTATTAATGATGACTATGGGATAATAAGCCTGTAATATAAAACTGCATTATGATCCTAGGTTGTTAATGGTAAGGGAACATAAGATGAGGGCAGTGGTTCAACACTACATATTCACAAGAGAGCCAAGTTGTGAAGCCAAATCTTTTGAATCCATCATTTCCTATCACTGCATTAAATGCTCTGTTTTGTTGTTATGCATCTAGGGAGACAAAACTTTAATCCTGTACTATTATAACTTCTATGGGGATGTTTAGAATAGCTGTATCTTGCCCCTGCTCTATCAATACCCAGGAAGAACAGATAATGATGTTATTTGATCTTACTTCTCATGGATATGAAACTATCTCCTGTACAGTAGCTGCGCTTTTATTGCCACAGTGGAAATGTGGTAACATCTGGTACAAATTTGGTATTTTTTTCTTTTTACTTATGTTGTTATGTAGCTTATCAATGGTTAATTGAAATAAAATTGATTGATTGTAAATGTCAATATATCGGAATGTATTATATTCAATATTTAATGCATTGACCTGTATTGTAGTTCTTGGGTAGACTTTTCAGATTTTGTTCTGAAGCTCTGATCTCTCAGTGTCCCTAATCATTTGGGCATGCAAATAGATGTTACTGATGATGTTACCTCGTTGGGTAATGAAATGTCTGCAAACAAACAACAAAGCTCAGCCCCAACAACTCCACAAACAGATGGAAGTTGAAATTCGGTAACAATCTTTAAAAATTATTGAGGACTTCAAAGAGTATGATTTAGGTGGATTATATTTATCAATATTTATTACATTAGAAATTAAACTGAGAAAAAATTAAATATATACTGATTTGACTTCATGGATCCCCTGAAAGGGGCTTGTGGATCCCCAAAGATTCTCAGACCCCACTTACAGAATCGGTGCCCTATAGCAGTGGTTGTCAACCAGTGGGCCGGGGACCACTGGTGGTCCGTGAGAAAATTTTGGTGGTCCGCAGAGAAAGGTCACCCTCAAAATACCCCCAAAGCAATTAATCCAGGCTGCACGGGAACACAAGGCTGCGCCACCCACACAGCCCGTGGGAATACAAGGCTTGCATCGCTTGCATTGCAAACAACACCAGGTAGTGAGGTGAGGGGGAAAGGGTGGAGGGGGGGAACTTGCCCCATGCGCCACACGCACCTGGCCGCTTCTTCTTTCTTCTTTTGGTTGCACACAAGGAAAGCAGCAAAAGTCTTTCTTTCTCTCCTCTAAACTCCGTTAGAAATGAATCTTTGGGACCCTGCAAGGCATCCTGCTCCAAGAGGCTGTACCAGCAAAGACTCATTTCTGGCAAAGACTCATTTCTGGTGGAGTTTGGGGTAGAGAAAGAAAGACTTCTGCTGCCTCTGCTGCTTTCCTTGCATGAAGCCAAAAGTCTCTCTCTCTCTCTCCCTGAGAACAGAGCTGGAGATGGTATCCTGTGATCCCAAATAAAGAATGATAGATCGATAGGAAAATGGGGTGGGGAATTTTCCTGCAGACTTTTTTTTGGATTTTCCCAGGGTCTCTGGTCTGCGGGATTTAAAATTATGAGTTTGGTGGTCCCAGAGGTCCAAAAGGTTTGCAACCCCTGACGTATAGCATCCCAGGCTGCTGAAACAGAATGGCACTTCTGCCTTGCTAGATTCTATAAAAATGGTAAATGCCGCAGACCCTCATGGTTATTTCCTGGAAAATCAGATCTCATCTGAAAAAACTGGGTGTGACAACTGCGTCATCTCCCCCTTTAGATTGTACAGAGCAAGGAGCATATGGCACACATTCATTTATGACTGTGGACTAGCTTGAAGCAGCTAGTACACATATAATTATGGTACATACTGTAGCTTTTTAATAATATGTATTCCTTAAGGAACTCTCATGTTGGTCATCTCCCCATTCCAAAAAGAAGATTTTTCTTCCTATCCTATGGCTTCCATATGGAGGAAAAAGATAGCAGCTAAGAATTCACTTCAACCTTCTGCTGCCTTTTTTTAACCCCTATTATCTTGCTGAACCAGCAGTTAGAGTGCATGTATGGACATCAATGATACACATGTCTTGGTTTCCATCATTTGGTCTATGCACACATGTATTCCATTTAGCCTAGGATTCTAGGAAGCTGTGATAAAACTAGCAGCAAGCTTTATAGCATGGAGAATGACTTAATTCTGTTACTCCTTTACATTTCGGGATTTAACTGCTGGCTCTTTATCACACAATAAATGATTCTACCTGTTTCAGAAATGTAAGTATAACCTCCCCCAAATTCCAGTTTTGATTATGAGTAGGAGGGAACTTGCATTTAAAAATGCAACTTGAATGTCTAGCATTCAGATTAGTTGGGTGCTTAATCTGGACTTATGTCCGAATGAGTCCATTTAAAAAAACAAATGTTGCCAAAGGGTGAAAAGTTAAAAGGCAGTCTTGCAATTCTTAGAGTACTGTAGTTCTGGTGGCCTACAGTATTTATAAAATTCTGTTCTGGCTCCATCTGCTGGAAGAAATTTAAAATTTGAAGTGATAAAGCAGTGAAGAGCTTTTGCCAAGAACTTAACATCTAATTAGTCTGCAGTCTTAATTGCTCCAGAATGACACATAAGGTGGCAATGCCAACATACCTATCTAGGAGGGAAACATCTTGAACTTGAGGGAGTTTATCTCTGGATACATACATATAGGATCAAAGTCTAAAATTCCAGCCATGCTAAATTGAAGATAAATATCACTGACTGAGCTTGCAGTTTTACTTGGAACCCCAAATGTCTTTTGGATTGCTAATGAACAATACATGGCAGCCATTAATAATTTGAATTCTTTATTTCTGCTTTAAATATTTATAATGTATTGTGGGAAGACATGCCTATTCAAAGATCCTGATGTCATCCCAAAAAATAACCTGGTAATTTCCAGAAACAGTTCCCTATCAGGCTGCCTGCCAGGTGGCTGGGGAATTCGTATGATGTGGTTCTAGCATATCAGGAGGTTGCAGATTGTTCTGAAGGAAAGCACTTATAATCCAAATGCTAGAACTTATAAAAAATCCTTAATTTTGTATTGCTATGAAGCTGAAGAAATATTTAGTTGTCTATATTTTGCAAATAAATCAGTAGTGGTGCAAACATACCATTAATTTCTTTCAGATAGTATTTTCTGAAGCAAAATGTTCTTAATATTTATAAAATGATAGGAGTCATCATCCTTTTATGGGCAGGTGGCGTACAGGGAATGACTCTTTCAAGGTAATGTTTCTTCTTTGCAATTTTTCTTGCAAATGTAAAAGAGGAACAGGTCAAAGGAAGATACTACAGTTTTGTGAAGATCAGAAATACACCAGTAGTACATCAGCACAACAGCTCTTCATCCAGTTTCAGTCCAGAAGATGAAATGGCACTGATCACATGTCATTGCCATTGGCAACGCTGCCTCTGACCAGCAATCCTAGAGACTGGGGGAAACTAGCCTTCGCTCTACCAGACTTGAATGGTGCCAACTCATCCTGGTCTTATGCTCTGCAGTGGACATAGCAGGGCTGTTCTCAGATCTTATGTCTTGATGCACAATCCATGAACAACCAGCATCTAATTTATTGCCAACCCAATTCTCTCAGAGCAGAGAGGATGATTTAAAAGGTTAAAATATAAAGTACCCCCATCCCTGGTTTTCCCATAGTCATGGGCATGTGATGATGGAGTTGGGGGAAAGATGAATATTTTAGTAGGTAAAACCAACGTTATTTCATCCCTTCCCACTTGGTCATGTCTCAGCATCAGCGGCTACTTGCTCGAGTGGCTGAAGAAAAAAGCACAAATCTAATACTGAAAAAGATTCCCTGTCCTTTTATAGCCACCTAGTCAATTGTGCTTCAGCAGAGAATTTCTCCCAAAATATCTCTTCTTAGTAACTTGCCGTTTTATCTTTGTAGCATGGCCACTCTATCACAAAGGCTCAGGAATGAGGGCCTAAAAACAGATGGGAGAAAGTAAAACTTAATACAATTTCACAGTACTGTACTTAGATTTCCTTCTTTCTAGGCAGTGGAGTTTTTTGGCTGGTAGTCAGAGAAAAAAGCAAAAGATCCAAGGCCTCTTTATGATCATCCGTTTGGAATGAGGAAAAACTAGGTCATCTATGGGGCTGATGTGACTTTTCCTGCTGTTTGATGCAGTGCAAGAGAGACATGTAAACTGTTGTCCCCATATTCAAACAAAAACACAGATCTCAAGCAATAAGACTCCCTAGCCTATTCAAGGTAAGTTTTCAAACACAAAAGGCAATTTGGACCAGTTTTTAGTGAGTTCTCTCATGTTGTAAAGCTGAACTCCATTCATGATGGAAAGTCTGCAGCAGACTGTTCATGACACACCTTTTCCAAATGCATCGCTCACCCACCTGCTTCAAAGGTTTAAACTTTTATTTTGTGGAATTGCGGACTCATTTTGTCAGCTGGGCTCTCTGCCAATTCTAATTATTTTTCTTCCTCTGCTAGCTAGCCTTTTTCAGTTTTCAGCTACTCAAGTTCCCTGTCTTGATCTCTCATGAAGATTTCAACCTGTTGTCTTCTTCCCCGAGCCCCTGCTTTTCTTATGATTCTTCACCCTCCAGCTTACCTTCCTCTGTTCTGTGATAACTCAGCCAAAGGCAGATCAAGATTAAGACCATAAGAGGGCAAGGCAGGGAGTTTCATCTTTCCAGCATGTGGAAGCAGCTCAGCTGAGATATGTCAAAGGATGCACCACAGATCAAGTCATAATATATACCAATGGCTGCTACATTTTGGTACTGACTACAGTACCTAGCAGAGGGACACGATGACTCAATGGCTAAGACGCTGAGCTTGCGATCAGAAAAGTTGGCAGTTCGGCGGTTAGAATCCCTAGCACTGCATAATGGAGTGAGCTCTCTTTACTTGTCCCAGCTTCTGCCAACCTAGCAGTTCAAAAGCATGTAAAAATACAAATAGAAAAATAGGGACCACCTTGGTGGTAAGGTAACAGTGTTCCGTGCGCCTTTGGCGTTTAGTCATGAGCACGGAGACATCTTCAGAGATGAGCACCGCCCCCTAGAACCGGAAACGACTAGCATGTATGTGCAAGGTAAACCATTACCTTTTAACTTACAGTACCTAATACAGATAGAAAGCATGTTTCATGATGTGGGGTTTTTTGTTTGTTTTTCATCAAGTAGCAATTAATCCATCATGAGGTAGACTGATAATATCAACCATGACATTGGTTGTAGTACCAAGATATACTGACCCACATTGTAATTTGTGTTTAAGAACAACCAAGGAAATGGAATTATATCAAAGTAAAACGAAACTCAATGAAGTGTGGCTAATGATGGGACCTTGGTGTTGTCTGAGCTTGATTGTTTTCTTGCAGACATTTCATTACCCAAACTAGGTAACATAGCATTGAGGATGTTACCTAATTTTGGTATTGAAATGTCTGCAAGAAAACCAAGCTCAGACAGCACAAGGTTCCCCCATTTAAATTCTGAGCCACGGATGTTCTCCTTTAAGCATGAATAAGCTTGCCATGTAGTCACTATAAATATGGGTTGAAAAAAGATCTTCCACTTTTTCCCATGGCAAAGCATTGCCCCCTGACATCCAGAGTCAAGAAAAAGAGTTTTTTGTTTCTATAAATTCCTTTTCAAGGCAACTGTGAGAGCCAAGCTGAGGAGGGATTAGAGGCTTGTCAGAAAAGTAAAGCCCCATAGCTTTCCCCTGTTGGCATTCTTGGCTTAAACTGGTATAATAAATCAGCAAAATCCCAGTATTGGATCATTGCCCAAATTCCCCAACATGGGCATAGCATCGCCCCCTTTTCCTTGTTCCATTTCTTATTGCTGAGCTTAGAATTTAAGAAAATTTACCACTGCGTTGATCATATTCATACAGTATACAAACTGTTATCTTTTAGTTAACACTGATTGACCTTGAAAAATAAAATATGAAGACAACGTGCTCATGCGAAGGTTGTTAACACAATTTACCTATTTTTAAACGTTCCCAGCAATTATAGGCAACCCCAATCGGAATGGAACATCAAATTCTCAGTGAAACCTTTTATGGACAAAACTCCAGGAAATTGTCAGTTCTCCTCCCTCATCAATTCCTGCAGCCTGGGATTTACACATTCCCTGCCCATGTTTTTCAATTAAATTCCTGTTTTGCTTCAACATTTATCTTTATTTTGAAGTTCCTGCTGTGCAGGATGGACTTCCCCATGTATAAACCTTCTGCATTGTATGATTATCTCTTGAAAAGAAGAAGTACTGCCAATTAGAGTGTGATAATGAAAAGCTAAAGAGACTGTAAAAAGATCCATATTATATTTCATGGTAGACTTTGGGGCTTTAAAATAGGGAACATGCATTCTTCGAAATAGCAAGGTGCATGCTTCCTGAGCTAAGCAGCCTTTTTCAGATGTTCTTCACAAACTAACTTTGTTCTCAACTGTAACCTTAAAGCCAGATTTCTCCAACCTAGTTTCTTCAAGGTGTTGGTCCAAACAGCAATTCTGGAATTTCTGGGTAAGGCACTATACTGGCTGGAAATATTGGGAAATGTAATTCAACACATCCTGATAACATCAGATAGGGAAAATTGTTGGAAAGATTTATCTGGACTATAGCATTCTCATAAATATTAGTAACATAATAGTTATTAACTGGTACTTTGCAACAACTGCCTTATAACATCTATTTGGTAAATTTTTCCTCCGTCTGAATGTATATTGTGGAGACCATCTTAGTTTCCTGTTAATGCATGTGAGGGAACTGAATTCACTTCCCATTTTTACATAGCAACACTATCTTTGTTGGCAAGGAAGTCACCCAAGCACAAAATTGTATCCAATCTGTCTGGATCAAGGAATTCAGAGCATAGATCTTCTAAGCAAATGACTACATACAAGCAGTTACATAGTTTTCTGATGAAGGATCACCATCCTCAATAAGGTTCTATTGTCATTTTTTAAAAAATCACAACAAAAATGCATGTTATTGCAATTACTTTAACTTAGTTCTAAGCTCAGTTCACTTCATTTTTGGCTTAGTTTAAGGAAAATGATTTGTATCTTTGGCATGTACATCTAGTATAAAGGGCCATTCATTTTTTTGGTAATAATTCAATATCACATGATTATATAAAATCTAGTATAGGACCAAAACAGTGGAGTCAGAGCAGGTTCTAGAATCATACTCACTCCCCTGTAATTTGGAGTGGTTTAAGTTTGCTTCTTACATAAATAAGTCTAATTTACCCACACTGAAGGCATGAAACTCTAGTAGAAACAATAAGCAATTCTTTTCCAGAGGGAAATGTTATTGAGAGGCAACTTCAGAATAAGCTGTGTCATCCCTTTCCTGCCCTAAATTGTCCGATGTGATGTTTCCAGTGATGGAACAAATGCCTGGGAATGGAGAAGAATTCTGAATTCCATCAGATCCCACAATGTTTAATTGAAACATTGGTCAGAGAAGACTGAAACATTGGCAGTGGACTTTGAAATGTTAGATAAAGAAGGCCTGCCCTACAATTAAAAGGAACGCTGAGTATGGACAGAAGTAGAAAACCTGTAACGAATCACATATAAATGTAAATTAGGCTCTCTGATTAATATGTGTGGGGATGTGAATGTGTATGGAGGCAGTCTTGGCTAGATGACTTTGCATAACCATTTACAAGCTAGAAACTTATTTCATGCATTCCTTCACACGCAATTCATGACAGTTGCATTCAAAATGCATCCATTGTAAACCAAATGGACCTCTTCTGCCCATGGAAGACAGAGGAGGTTGATAGGGAAGAAAGCAGAGTTTCCAAAAATAGCACCTGGTTGCCAACAAAATAACCTATATAGATGTGCACATGAGTTCATAATGTGGGTTGACTTACCTGCCTTTTCATCTGAATACATACAATTCAACACACTGGCTGTCCCAGCTGGCTAGAGCTATGCTGGCATAATATTCAATTCCTGGGTGGATCCTGGGAATTAAGAAAGTATATAGGGGCATGCTGTGCAGTCAAGGAAACTTAACCAAAGTCTACCAGTCAGAGCTATTGAGAGAATAAGGCCCTTAACTGAGAGGCCAGGCTAACATAACTTTTCTTTCCCAAAGTATTATCTGGCTTGGCTTTCACACAACTATTTTTATAGTTGTTTCTTGGTAAGAACATCTTATATGTTCAGCTCAAAAAAATTATTTTTTACACAGGACTGCAATCAAAAATATCTGTATGGGGTTAGGGATAGGTTTATGTAAATATGCTATCATACAAAATATACTGTTATATTGAGTGTTGCCAGTTCTCTGGCCTCAGAAGCATAAACTTGAGTTTTTAACAGTATGTCATGCTAAATTATACTGTGACTTGAGCGTGTAGACTGAATCTAGTTACGAAAATAGATTCATAGCTTAGCATTATAAGAAAACTAGCTTAGGACGTGCCTATTTTACTGAGATTAAATACAGAAATATAAAACTGCAGCATTTTTTCTGATAGCCCCAAAGGTGCTTTTTGAGAAGGCAACTAGACAATCTTTGAAGACGTTTCACTTCTCATCCAAGAAGCTTCTTCAGCTCTGACTGGATGGTGGGGAATGGAAGGATTTATATTCCTTGTGGATAACTGGTCATTTGCATTCTTTTAGAGTTTTCTTTTAGCAGTTTTTCTGGAAATCTGTTCATCTCCTGCACCATTTGAAGTGTGTTCATCCCAAAGTGCATAGCTAAATGTCAGTAGCGATTCTCAGTCATCCAGGTCATGGTAGTTCCATAGGTGCTTTTTCAGGAGGCAACTGGAGTTTCTTATTTTTTTTTGAAGAAGTTTTGCTTCTCACCCAAGAAGCTTCTTCAGCTCTGACCAAGAAGCAGCTTCTTGAATAAGAAGCGAAACATCTTCAAAGAAAAACGAAGAAGTCCAGTTGCCTCCTGAAAAAGCACCATGATCTGGATGACTGAGAATCTCAATAGACATATTTTCTGATAATTCATCTACAGTATACAAACACTAAAAAGTATTCTGCTTCCATGTATATTCCTTCCTATTTTTATCTAAGGGTTCATGAGAGATGGATTAATTCTCATAATACAACAGCACCTGCATCATATATAGCCGCAGCTTAATTAGGTGGCAAGGAACTGCTTCTATATTGCCTCTATATTTTCTTTGCAGAAAAGGCTGCAAAGAGTTAAAATATTCTATTTACAGCTGAACTAAGACCATTTCCTCCTTGTGGTCTTTGAGGAACTTACTTGGCCATGCCTAAGTTTTAACATAAAGGTTCAATCATCATTCAATCCTTCACACAGCTTTTTCCAGTATATTCCCAATTTAGAATCTCATGAGAAATCCTGAAGATAAATCTCTGCCCGAAAAGGCAGTTAGTTCTGTTTCAGGCTAATTTTATATTCAGATCTATTATCTTACTTATATGGTAATAAGTTTCATAGTCAAAATTGTTTGTGTTCATCCTCTCCTTCCCAGATCTGTTTTTTTGCTTCTGAGGTTATAATGTCTGTTTTTAAAACATTGCAATTGTTAAAGTCTTTACATTGTGATTATTTATACATAAAATAATCAATGTTCTCTTAGCAACATGTGTTTGGGGTATTTCCAGAAATAAATTTGATTCTGGCAATGTTTCTGCAAAAGAAAAGCAATTAAATATGTTTGTAGAAGGGAATTAGGCAACATTCAAATCTACAACCTTGAGAATTATTTTAATTACTCTGAAATGGTAGTGCAGGAGAAGATTAAAATGGATAGTGCAGGAGAAGATTAAAAAAGAGAGAGAGAGAACAGGCAAAATCAGTGTTTGGATAAAAGCTATTTAAGAACTCTTTGAAAATGGCCTTTAGATTCTTGGAGGAAAGTTAGAACAATGTGAGAGAACCAGGTCTAAAGTCTTAAAAGACTTATTCAAAGGACATGCATCACTGAAACCCCTGCTGTTAATCTATGTAAGGAAGGCACATTATATGTAGAAGATCGCTTCTGACAATTACACCCAAGTAAATATAGACTTAGACATGAAGTAATAAAACTCACATCTGAAGGGAGTTTAGGTGGCAACTTATCAATGAATGTCCTTGCTTTTTTCTGTGCTATAAGCTCTAGAGGACTTAGATAACCACGTCAGTCAGAGCTCAGAACAAAGCAAGAATATTATATCCATTCAGTGGCTGTGTTTGCATGACATGTTTATCCATGGTTAACCATGATTTAGTCAATCATTGAATTATAAACTAACCATACTTGTTGGATTAACAGAGTACATTAGTCAATAGTATGTTAGTTTATGGTGGCATGCCAAACCAAGAAATGTGTTCCATGATATGTCAAAACATGTTTTCTCTAAGCAAGATTTAATAGAGCAATTGGTTCACTTCACACACTGTCATAAGCTAGAATTTAAAAATCATACTGATTGATTTATGATCATAGTCACACAGCACCCTGAGTCTGATTGTGATCTGTTTCATGTTGACTTTATGTATTATGTGAACTCAGCTATAACTTTAATGTGAAATGCAGTGGCATTTTTATAGAGGAGTACCAGTATCTGCAAATGGGAGTATTAGTCCAGATTTCTTCAACTTTCTAACTATAAGAATCATGTTGGCTGAAGATAATAAATTGTAGGTCAACACCTTTGGAAAGTAACGTACTAGATTATTTTTAGTAAGTTTCCTTTACCCATTATTTGTATAACACTTACTATTATTAGCCATGGTTTACTTAAGTAACTCCATTATCTGGGTTCACATGACACATGATGTTGAATCATAGACCAATTACACAGACCAGGTTTGAGGAAGGCACTAGACTAAAATGTATCATTCTACACAGATTCTCCATATATTGCCATCCTTTTGTCTTTTCCAATTCAGGGACCAAAACTTAATTAACCTTGTTAAAGGCAAAGGAAGCCACAGTAGTGGCAATAGATTAAATAACCCTTTCTCATTCAAGTAGCCAATGCTAATTTGGAGAGACAAAGTGAGATAAAAAGCAGCAATATGAGATGAACAGGTGCTATTATTAAGAACAAGCATCATTCTTAGGAGGAAATTAAAAAAGGCAACACTAGATAAAGGAAGAACATATTCTGAAACTCACCCCCTGCTATAACAAGGGAAGAACAAAACAAAATCCTATATACTTCTTCCTTTCCAGACTTGTATAATTTTAAACATATGCTTTGAAACAAAGCCCCCATTCAGATATCTGTCAGGATGCCAGGCACAGTCAGAAGGTCAAATTAAACTACAATCCACCAGTTCTTGAGCTGGCAGAAGATTAGACTGGTACAAATTGTGGTGCTCTGATTGCCAATCTCTATTTTGTCCCACTAATGAGACTGGAGAGATTTGCTGACCTTACTGCTTTAATGCGGGACAAGTTAATTGATGGGCTCCCTGACTCAGATTGCCCTCCTTTTGCTGGAGGAAAAACCAACCTCCAATTTATCTTCTGAATATACGTGGGGCAGATTAAGCAAGTTCCTTGACAGGTTTGGGATGTATGTATGTGGTGGTTCTCTGTCCTGTCAATCAGGGGATTTCTGAACATAGGTCTAGCATGTTTCTAAAAGAGTGCTAAAGGTAAAGGGTTCCCTTCGCACATATATGCTAGTCGTTTCTGGCTCTAGGAGGCGGTGCTCATCTCCGTTACAAAGCCGAAGAGCCAGCGCTGTCCAAAGATGTCTCCGTGGTCATGTGGCCAGCATGACTAAACACCAAAGGCACGGAACACTCTTACCTTCCCACCAAAGTGGTCCCTATTTTTCTACTTGCATTTTTACATGCTTTCGAACTATTAGGTTGGCAGAAGCTGGGACAAGTAATGGGAGCTCATTCTGTTACGTGGCGCTAGGGATTCGAACCGCCGAACTACTGACCTTTCTGATCAACAAGCTCAGCGCCTTAGCCACTGAGCCACCGCGTCCCTAAAAGAGTGCTAAGCCTATGTCAAAAAATAGCCCGGCTGATTGGTCAGAGGTGTAGGAGGGGTGCAGAATAAAATGGACAGAAGCTTTTCTAACTTCCTGTTCAATGTGCTTCATGCAACTTCAACCCGTGCCATGGCTTTTTCTCTGATACTCTGCCTACTGGGAAGAGGGTTACCTGTAAAGCTTTTGTACTTTGGAGGGGAAGAGATGCTGGAGGGAAATGGAAAATCAATAAGATTCCCAAAATCCTGGGTGAGGTTCAGTCTGAAAGTAGATTTTTAGTCATTGGGTTGGTGAAATGAGGTATATTTTATTATTTATATTTCACCTTTATTGCTTTTATAAATAACTTGGCAGAGAAAACACATAATAATCTCCTGTTTTCCCCACAACAATCACCACCCTGTGAGATGGGTTGGGCCGAGAGAGGATGACTGGTCCACCCAGCCAGCTTTCACATTCCTCTAGCCTGGTAGTGCCTTAACCACTAGATCAGCTGGCTCCAGTATCTCAACCATCACTGGAACAGTTTGAAGGGAATCAATCAGAGATTTGCCTTCTGTGTGGCACCTCATTATCTGCTCTCTTATGTTCAAACACCACCTTTCCTAAAGACACCATAAAAACAACATAAAACATAAGAACTAGCACCATCAGAGCAATTTATGACTCCTACATACAGTACAATTTCTCCTCTGAACAATTACCTTTCCTTGACCCTAAATATTTTGCTCTTTCCAACACAGATGTGGTATATGCAAAGGAATAGAGAGATGGCCTTGAATAAAGTATTCAACAACTCTTACGTAAATACTAGATCAGCCCTGAAAGGGAAGAGGGAACCAGAAACAAATTCAAGATTGCCCTACAATCTCTTTGATGTAAGAAGGGGGAAGAAAACCTCGCTGTCAAGTTTTCAAGACGCTCTCATTAAATCCGGCAACAATAAAGCAAAGTACCAGAAGGGATTTATTTGGTCTTGGCCACTTTCACTCTGACACTAGGAGTGCCTCTTTTCCAAAAGAGTGCAATATATGTATATAAGGAGCCTGTATATAGGGTGTACTGAGTTTTAGGGGGCTGGGGGCTAAAATATATGAAGAACAGTTGCAGGAATTGAATACAGGTAGTCCTTTACTTACAACAGTTCATTTCATGAATGTTCAAAGTTATAACAGCACTGGAAAAAAAGTGACTTATGACCATTGCAGCATCCTCATGGTCATGTGATCAAAAGTCAGAAGTTTGGCAACTGATTTATATTTATGAGAGTTGCAGTGTCCTGGGGTGATGTGATCAGCTTTTGCGATTTTTTGACAAGCAAAAGCAGAAGCTAAATTCACTTAACAACTGTGTTACCAACTTAACACATGCAATGATTCACTGAACTGGCAAGAAAAGTCACAAAATGGGGCAAACTCACTTAACAAATGTTTCCCATAGCAGCATAAATGTTGGGCTCAACTGTGGTCATAATTCAAGGACTACCTGTATGTCTAGTGACTCTAGTCTAATGAAAAAGATTAGGGATGACATGATAGCAGTATTCCAGCATTTGAGGGGCTGCCATAAAGAAGAATGGGTCAACCTATTCTTCAAAGCATCTGAAGGCAGGACAAGAAGCAATAGATGGAAACTAATCAAGGAGAAGCAACCTAGAATCAAGGAGAAATTTTCTGAGAAGTAGAGCAAAAAACAAAACAGTGGAACGGTTTGCCTTCAGAAGTTGTAGATGCTCCATTACTGAAGGCTTTTAAAAAGAGAACGGACAGTCATTTGTTTGAAATGGTATAAAGTCTTCTGCTTGAGTATGTTGGCCTAGAAGACCTTCAAGGTCCCTTTGAACTGTTATTCTATGAACAAAAAAGTATGTATATATGTGAATAAGGAATCTGTGGAACACCTGGCAAGCACTTCAAAACTTTCTGCAGGAACCAGATGTTTGGTTTTTCCTGAAGCCCAGAATTAAATGATCCTGGAGGGCAATGCTGGGATCTATTCCTACAGAAAGTGAAGAAGAGATTGGGCAGCCATTTATCCAAAATGGCATAGGTAGAGTCTCCTGGTTGAGCCAGGGGTTGGACAAGAAGACCTCTGAAGTCTCTTCCAACTGTTATTCTTTATTCTGTGTAGTAAGAACTGAGCATATCTCAGCCCCTGATTGTGTCAAACCATATTAGTGAAGAAGCATTTTGCAGGTGCAAAACCAAACGTGGAGAAGAGAGAAAATACTTATTTTAAAACTGGAGGAGTTAAAGATGGCTTCAGACTGCCTTGGGGATATGACATAAAAAGGAGCATATTCATACCTTGGGAGGTATGAGATCACATAAGCCACTCCTCTCAGGCAAAGTCAGCTGAATAGCGGAACTACAGCCACATGAACAGATGACATTACCTGTGTGGTATGCATGCTCAGATAGGAAACAGCCTCCCGATTGACTCTGAGCATAGTCAGTTTTGTTAATTCTGTATATTATCCCCAGGCAATATAGTGATAAGCAGGCGATTCCCATCTGGATAATAATGAACTGTGCTCTGAGGTTATGAATTCCACCAAGTTCATAAAAACAATAGTGGTGGAGATTGCAACCTGTACTAGCCCTACAATGTATTTCCAGCCCACTTCAAACGTGTTCTTACATGAGAGCAGCTTCTACTAACTGCAGTAATGGTTTGGGTGCCTCTGCTGAAGGAAGCTCTAACCCAGACACTATGTACACAGGTGGTCACCAACCAGTGGGCCGGGTATCACGTGGTTCATGGGAAATTTTTGGTGGTCCACAGAGAAATGTCACCCCCAAAGCAATTAATCCAGGTTGCCCGGGAACACAAGGTTGCGCCACCCACATGACCTGTGGGAACACAAGGTTTGCGTTGCTTGCATTGCGAACAACACGAGGTAATGGGGGGAGAGGGCGGAGGGGGGAACTTGCCCCACGTGCCTGGCCTGGCCACTGGGCTGCTTCTTTCTTCTTTTGGCTGCACACAAGAGAAAGCAGCAAAAGTCTTTCTTTCTCTCCCCTGAACTTCAACAGAAATGAGTCTTTGGGACCCTGCAAGGCATCCTGCTCCAAGAGACTGCGCCATTCTGGTGGAGTTTGGGGAAGAGAAAGAAAGACTGCTGCTGCTTTCCTTGCATGAAGCCAAAAGTCTCTCTCTCCCCACCCCCGAGAATGGAGCTGGAGACAGTATCCTGTGATCCCAAAGAATGATTGATTGGTAGGAAAACGGGTTGAGGAATTTTCCTGCAGACTTCTTTGGGGATTTTCCCAGGGTCTCTGGTCCGTGGGATTTAAAATTATGAGTTTGGTGGTCCCTGAGGTCTAAAAGTTTGGAGACACCTGATCTATACAACATCTGAACCAGCAATTTAATCCTATTCCGATGAGACCAGTTCTCTGTGCTGTGTAGCTGCACCCAGCCCGTTCCTTTATTACCAGGGTCTCCATGCTGACTAGGGAATTCTGGGAGTTGAAGTCCACAAGTCTTAAAAGTGCCAAGTTGGGAGACCCTGATATAAAGGAATGGGGTGGGTGCAGCTACACAGCAGACCCTGCTTTATACCATCCCGTTAACAACAACAAAAATTAGCTACAGCTAAGTCAAACCAAAATTACCTCATGGCTTAAGGAACATGTTGCAGGCCATTCCATTAAACCACAGTATGGTTTTTTTGTTCTGGTACACTTATGTGAACCCTTCGCATGTGATGTGAATCCAGCCATGAAAAGGTACCTTGAAAGCTACTAGGTCAGCCTGTTGACAGGAAAAAAAAGATAACCGAAAGAAGAGGGAGTATAACATTCTTTTGAAAAAGGCACCTGTCTGTCATCACAAATATTAAATATTTCATTTCAAGAGAAGCTCAGTGTGACACAGGAGCTCTGCTCGTTTGACCTTCCTCCGCCAAAGGGATGCCAGGGCTTTGTTTCTGCCGCAGCGGACCATCCCCGCCATCTTTTCGGAATGTGCAGCGACGGCACTTTGAAAACAGGGCGACTCTTCCCGCCCCTCCCACCTCTGGCTGCCGATGGAGGTCTTCTTCAACAAGTCGTCCCTTTCTCGCCTAAAACTTTGCCATAAATCCGCCTGGTTACTTCCCCAGCTTCGCACACCGTAATTCCCCCCCCTCCCCTCCCCACCCCCAACAAAAGACCGGAGGGAAGAGGCTACCCCGAGGGAAGCTTTTGCCCCGGTAGTTAAATGCTATCAAAGAGAAATGCCTCGCTATGGTTCATAGTGAGCGCGTCAGTTTTCCTGGAAACAAAACTTCGCTAGAATTAATTTCTTGTGGATAGGCATTTTATAGCATGATCCCGAAATCGACGGCAAAGTCTCTTCTGGATCCAGGGGGTGAGGAGAGCGAATGACCCACGCACTTTGGGGGCCGCCAGGGGGTGCACCCCCCCGCGCTCCCCCCCACCCCTCATTCTATCCTGCGCATGTCATTCCGTTCAGGTTTCAGATATTCGAGCCTGCCAATTAGGCGGCAGCTGATGGGCGAGGAAAGTAAAGTAAAACCTGCCTCCCTCGTTACCTTCCACTTTAACCACGCCTTCCGTGCCTTAGGACACGCCCAAACGCTATAAAATGCCCCGCCCGAGTTTGCGTTAGCCAAAAAGAAGTTTTGGCTCACTGGCGGCTTCCTAAACGGGTCGATTAGTGAGGAAGACTCGAGCCGTTTGTTGGAAGTGTTTTCCCCCCGGAATCCCGGTTTCCACGAAACATGGTAAGTGAACAAAGGATTTTCCGAATTATTATTTTTTACATCTAATCGGAAGGGAAAACTTTTCCGACTTTGAGTGATTTGGGGGCTGTGAAAGTGAAGTCGGGGGAGAAATGCAATCGTACAAGTGGGGCCCTGTCCGGCTCCCGCGACACGTGGAGGAAGGAAGGAGTCAGAATGGACCTAGAGGGCTTTTCTACACAGTTACGGATAAAGTGCGGGGAGCGATAAAAGTAAACGTCGTCCTGGCTTGTTTCTCCGAAGTAGCGCTACTATTCCTTTCACTTTCTTCCCCCCCACCCCGCGAGAGACTCCGTTCAACTCCGAGATCCCAGTTCTGGTCGGTAGAAAGAAGCGGCCCCTGGCTCCGACTGATAGTAGCACACACATGACCGTCCGCATGGATGGATGGAGAAGCCCACTTATTTGGGGCATGGCATCCTCGCGAAGTATTTCCTTTCTTGCGTCTTTCGGCTTTACAGATTTTCGTGGCTCCAAGAGTAGAGCTCTATCGTTGGTTTGCATGTTGCTGCAGGCTGCTTCAAAAGAGCAGTAAATCATCCATGATATTTAGAGATAAGCAGTTGGAGGTATGGAGCTGATAAGTACAGGCTGAGCTGTATTGGACAGTTTTGAATGAGGGATCCGTTGGTGCTTTCTGAGCTTGGGTGGTTTTCTTGCAGACATTTCATTATCCAAACTAGGTAACATCTAAGTTACCTAATTTTGGGTAATGATGAAACGTCTGTAAGGAAACAGCCAAGCTCAGAGAGCATAATGACCTCTCATTCCCGCCCAGCTCCAAATATTCTTTTATCAGTATCGAATTGTTAAAACCCACCCTCTCCTAGGAAAATGAAATATTTTAGGATATACTAAAAGGGCAGAATATTTCCCCTAAAAGATGTAGAAACTCAAGAGAGCCAGAAACTCAGCCTCCCTACCTTTGCTAATGCACCATTAAGGCCTGGGCCAGTCTATTCTACATAACCAAGATCTATCTCCTCCAGGTAGAGCCATAATAGCAATAGCCTAAAGCCCTTTTGTTACATCATCATCCAGCAAGGCTCAACCAAGCCTGTTGCTCCTGCATGGCCTCATGGGAGTCTGACAACCAATCAAAATACAAATCCCGACAGAGGACATAAAGCTCTCGAACATTTTTCCCCCTTTTTCTTCATCCAAGGCATGTGATCCTGTCCATCAATAAACCATCTTTCCAAGCAATCTCCATGAATCCAGTGTCTTTTTTCCCCACTTGGAACTGAACCCACAAGGATATTTCATTCAACAAAGTCTTGAAAGCTGTAATATCAGTAATTACTCATGACGAAAGCTCTAAAATCGTGAGCAAGCTCCTGTATTCTCACCTTATTCTTTCTATGAAATGGATGGGCAACTCTTGCCCAAATCTTCCAGGCTTTATACAGCACAGAGAAAAGACCTTTTCTCTTTTTAAAAAGCTACCAGTAGGAGGTGGCCTAATAGGGAATCTTTATCTTGCTTTTAGGAGCAGGATATGACTTGATGCTTCAGTCTTGTGACTCATCTTCTTTGTCTTCATTTTTCATAGATACCTGTTGAGTCATTTTTCAGGGAAAAGGGAGACATTAGCATATGAAGGAAAGTGAAGTTTCAAATCCTGTTAAATAACCTGTATTGCTTTTCCAATATTTTTGAGTGTGTCTATTACTAATAATAAAAAAAAACTCTTTCCTAAGTAATACTTCTCTATAGCAGGCACGGAAAACAGTAAAAACAGGAAGTCACAATATTGCAAAATGACCAGCATTAGCACTTTAAGCCACATTTTAAAAGGCTTCCTTAAACACCATAATCTTAATCTTAAAGTATTATAAAATGAAAGTGGCCAAGTTTGACCTTGAAGACATATGTGGCTTTGCAACTTGCTGTAAAAAGGTTTTGAGAGTATTGAAGAAAGCCAGTTACAAATAGGAAGAACAGAATTTCTTAATGGAGTTGATGCATATATGATGTCCAGGCCAAATCAAGTCAGGGCCGCAGAGCACCATTGGATATCCTGCAACGGTGACAAGAGTTTGTAGAAGATGCATAATTTAAAATTGACATTGTTAAAATACTTCATCTGAGAGATAATTTTTAAATGTTAAGTTTAGGCAGGAATGTGATGTTTAAGTTAGGGTTAAGATAAACTGCTGTTTGCTGACGGTTGGCTGATATTTTTAAAGGTTCACCTTAATTCTAAATTCTACAATATCTGCCATCTATTTGTAAATAGTATTGACTACATCAAATGAAATCACATTCCAAGCATTATTGGTTCAGTTTCATGTTTCTAGATAAATATGAATTCTGAAATACTTTTACTTCAGGGTTTTTACTGTATTGTCTCCACTGATCTCACGCCAAGCCTTCTAGGAAGATGGCACAATTTTTAGAATAAGAATTCAAGATGTTTCATGGTGCTCTTACAAATGAATAGCTAGCATTTACCTGCAACAGGAAGGAAATAAGTTGCAGTATTTGTTCATATTTTTAAAATCTGTAGCAGCTTCAGAACTCTACAGTTTGGGTGTAATGTCAATCCAGCTTTTAGATATTTTGGGCTAACATTTGACACTTTTAATACTAATATTCTGAGCTCAGAATCAGTTAAACATGATTTTCTGAATTGAAATCATCAAGATCTTGAAGATCAAGATGAAGCCACTCAGAATCACCTTGTAGGGGAGATGGGCAGGAAAGAAATTTAATTAATAAATATTAAAAAATATATTTGGGCCACAGCTTCCAATCATCTGCACCCAGCATCACCAGTACCCATGTTGGTGGGGAATACTGGGACCTGCAGTATAAGTGATCTGGAAATGGTTAAGTTGGAGAAGGCTATTTTAATTCTCATGCTGTTTTCCTCTACCCTTTTTTAGTGCTGAAAGATAATTACATTGCTTGCCTGAAATGACTAATATGTTTAGGTGGGCCAGGCCTGAGGGTATTGCTGAATATTCCCTTTGTTGCATGTACTAGTTAAAACAAGCCCATTCCTGCTAGGATTCCTAAAATAGTTTGCGCTCAACAGAAGAGAATATCTGTAGCTCAAGGTTAAACTATGGAGTCCTTGGTGCTCTCTCAGCTTGCTTGCTTGCTTTCAGGCATTTTATGACCCATCTAGGTAACATCATCAGTGCAATAGTACAATGAAACATCTGCAAGCAACCAACCAGGCTCAGAGAGCACCAAGGACTCCATTGTTTGTTTCCCATTAGGCAGAAGGGCACTGAAGTAGCTTCCATAGTAAGAGCCATGTGACACTGTACCCTTTGGACTTTTATTGAACAAACCTCTCCTTATAACCTGAGTCACAGTATAGCATTTCCTCATTTTCCTCTGATAATAGAATTACCCTTTTGGTTAGAGAGACAGAAAATTAAAAAACAAAAATCTAAGAGTCCCTTTTCTTCCCAAAGATGCTTGGTCTTCAATACTACATATTTTCTTTTCATTGGCTTCCTTGTATAGCCTCTGCATGGGTTGCCCTAAGTTTGCATGTGGAAGTCTATCTCCAAAAAACTCCACACTCCATAATGTCCCACTCCAGAGCTACTTGTTTAAAGTAATTTCTGGGTATTTGAATGCATGGAAAGGCTATGGATGCTGGTGTTAAAGAGTATATGAAAAATAAAGCATCTGCCAGTAGATGATAAAAGAGGGCCAGGACATGATACTGTTCCTGGCCTCTTGTTTGCTAAATACAATGTGTTGCAATAGTCATAGTGACTCAAGCAGGTTTGAATCCCACCCAGAGCTTCTACTGCTGATAAGAAGTGAACAATATTGTCTGGGGAATACAGCCCTGTCTACCTTGCAGAGGATTGATTGGTCGCATGCTGGTCTGACTTGTGTATTGTCCTCAACCAAAATATGGTTTGTATGTGGACTAGCAGACTGGGCAAATCTTGTTATTCATAGATTATTCCGCAGTGCATTATGGCTTACTGCGATGTCTGAAAGTTGCTGAGGATTCGGGTATGAGGTTGTCTTCCTTCAATCTGGACAAAGGCTTTTTTACAACTCCAGGTCAGTTCCTACTGTTCTCTGTCAGCAGCATAGTCATTGGTCATGTCTGGAGGTTATAGGCTACAGAGAAAATGGGATAGAGAGACTTTGCAAGCAAATAAGATGCAAAACACACTGCTGGTGGAAAGGAGGCAATCCATTTATTTCCAGATCAAAGAGGCTTGCTCTCAGGGATAGGCTACTGAGAAAATAGGGTAGAGAGACTTTGTTTTATAAAGGGACTGTCCTTGGTGTTTCTTGTGGGGAGTGTTGTCTGTGCACGCATAACTCTGTCAAAAGGTCAATCTTAGTTGTCCTTCCTGTCTCTGTTGGTTTATCTTTTTGTTGTGTAGATGGTGTCTGGGCAGTCCAGGCACTATAAACCCACTATTTGTGGGTTTGGGGAGGTGTGTGACTGAACAGGTTCTTTGGTTAATTACTCTTGTCCGGGTACTTGGTTTTGATACTTGGGTTTTGCTATTGTCAGTTGATAACTTAGCAAAGGTGCAGTTTAGCAATCTATTGTTACAATGTATTTTCCATAGTTTCTAGTCTCAGTGAATCATGGATTTGGGTTAATGGTTAAGATAATGAGAGAAAATAAAGTTACTTTGGAATGAAGAATCTCCTAAGTCCTATGAATATTATTATTATTATTTTAAAAAAAATTCCACACCCAAATTAAAAATTATGGTGGAATCCATTGCAAGCTTCAAAAGGCCATTTAAGGAGCCTGATACAAAAAAGTGCCCAGAGGTCTTTAAAGAGAGCTGGAAACCAAATAGGGGATCTCTATTGGCCTTATCTTGTTCAATAAAAAGCACTAAATATTTTGAGGAAATTTCCTTTTTTTACAATTTATTGTAATGAATAATGGTCTAATTATGGACCACTAATATGGTCTTCTTTGTGTAGGACTGAACCCTCCCTTCCAAGGCTGTCGTTTTTTCCAGCTCTTGACCTCCAAGTGAATTTTTGGAGATGCATTAAGTCCCCCCCTCCCCCCCATCATTGTGACAGGCATCAAATTGTGCTATCCATTGCCTGCTCCTTTGAAAAGGCACAGTGATGCCTGACCCTTAGCCCTTCAAACAACACCTTTAAAGCCTTGCTGTTTAATCTAAAGTCTTGTGTGTTGTGAGCCAAATGATGACAGAGCCAGCAGATTTAAGCTGGTTTGGAAGGTTGGGGGTGTAGGAAGCGAAGAGACAGTCTAAGTTTAGGATGGAAGTAGAGTTGAATCAGCTTAACTCTTGTTACAATGATACTAGATTGCTACATGACCAAAGTAACTTTATTTCCACAATCGGGAATCTTCTCGAATTACAGAAAGCTTGAAGCAGCCGTGTTTTATTTCTTCAGAAGACCAGAGGGCAGAGATGTAATTCCAGCATTCTCTGCTGCCAGTTTTATTCCGGTTTAGAAGAAACCCTCCCATACTACCACCTCTTACAATACTAGACAACACAGTATCAACAGAAGAGACCTTCAAATTTCTAGGTTCTACTATATCACATGACCTAAAATGGAACCTAACCTAACATCAAAAACGTCATCAAAAAAGCACAACAAAGAATGTTCTTTCTGCGCCAACTCAGAAAGCTCAAACTGCCCAAGGAGCTGCTGATACAGTTCTATAGAGGAATTATTGAGTCTATCATCTGCATCTCTATAACTGTCTGGTTTGGTTTTGCAGACTTCAGAGGATAATTAGGACTGCAAAAAAAAACAAAAACAATTACTACCCATCTATCTTCAATTGAGGACCTGTATATTGCACGAGTCAAAAAGAGGGCTATGAAAATATTTACAGACCCCTCACATCCCAGACATAAACTGTTTCAACTCCTTCCCTCAAAATGACGCTATAGAGCACTGCACATCAGAACAACTAGACACAAGAACAGTTTTTCCCCGAAAGCCATCACTCTGCTAAACAAATAATTCCCTCAACACTGTTGAACTATTACAAAGTCTGCACTACTATTACTGCTAATATTCTCATCACTCCTTATCATCCATCCCCTCCCACTTATGATTGTAGGACTGTTGTCCCTTGTATCCTTATGATTTATATTGACTTTCCTAGTATGATTTGATTGTTGATTGTACCCTATGATTATCATTTAAGTGTTGTACGTTATGATTCTTGATTCTTAATTAATGTATCTTTATGTGTACTGGGAGAATTTACTCCAAGACAAATTCCTTGTGTGTCCAATCACACTTGGCCAATAAAGTATTCTATTCTATTTTATTGCTTATGCTCCAAAGTATTTAAAGCCATAATTAGACTAAATTTAAGGTGCTTTTCTAAATATTTTGGAAACAGTTTCAAGTTATCAATTACTGTGGTGTGCCAATTTTAAAAACTGACTTTTGAGGTGGGAAGGGGGTCGACTCTACTCCATGAAAGCTCCTATATTCTGCATATAATTGCATCTCAGGATAACGCTTGCTAGGCAGTGTTTCACATTCAGGTTCAAAAAAGGGTTTGGAGTATACAGGATAATGATTGGAGCATTTGATTAAAGTAGTTGGTCATTTTGTGGGATTATGTGGCAGCTATGAAGGGCAGCCATGTGATTCTAGAAAAAAATACAGCTGCTGCAAGGTCCATTGAACAGGTATTATATTTTGTCCTCTTGCATGCAGGAAAGCATCTTTTGCAGATCAAATCTGAAGTGTTTGCAGCTCCCGTATTTAATGTAGTTGATGTAGCTGCAACTCCCCAAAACATGTCATAATGAGCGGATACTTTTCGGATGCTGCACCTTTTTAAAAATGAAGCTAATGGCACCTTTAGTCTTTCTTGCCCAATGACCTGTGGTTTCTGTGCTTTTCAGCTATTGTTGAAAAATAAACTGGAGCCCAACCTCATAGTTAATGCATTGGCAGCTTTTGAGAAAATGCCAAGCTCAGTAAATAGGACGTACATTCTGAACTGCACAATGCCTGCTTCTGCCCATTGCCAAATGCAAAGCTGGCATCTAAGAGTTCCTTAGATCAGGCTTCCCCATCCTGACCCTGTCCAAGTGCCCTGGGCAACAACTCCCATAATCCCCATCACCAACTCTTTTTCATGCTGGTTAGACCACATTACTGCATCTATCTGAACTGGGGATCAAATGTCTGCTGGCCGGCTATTAAATAATATAGAATGTTCTGACTGGGTGATTTCTGTGTTTTATCCAGCTTTCCTTCATTTCCAGAAGTTGCAGAAGCAAGTGATGAAGATCCATATTGAGAAATAGAAATTGTGACTGTTGCAATGATTGGTGCTTAACCCTCCAGTGAATTAAGATTAGGTAGTTGCTAGCATTGAGATGGGAAATGATGGAATGAGAAAAGAGGTGATAAGCCACCTGGGAAAGCCCAAGGAAATCATCAATTCAAAACCATCAAAAAGCAAACGTTAGAATATTTTGGACATGAAAAATCAGAAAAATGCAGTATACTTCACTTAATCCTCCAAGGAAAGATGGAAGGCAAACGAGGTCCAGACAGAAAAAGAACAACGTGACTTCAAAATCTAAGGGAGCTGGTTTGGACAAACAGCAGTTTTTCGTGCGGCCATTGGTAAAAATAGGATCGCCAATATGATTGCCAATGTCCGATGAACAGCACAAGAAGTAGAAGTTAGCATTGGCCTGCACCAACATTTCAGCCATAGCTGCACCTTCACTTCATCCAGACAGAGACAGACAGAGCTAATAATTTCCAGCACAGCCATGCCCTTAAGTCTTGTTAATAGCTCATGCTTTATGTTGCATGAAAACAGATGATTATTTATTGCTAGTTGGGACTTTCCGCAACTGGTGAGAGGTTTAATCATTGCAGCCGATTGCTAGTTGTGGTTTACTTGTTCTAGAATAAATATAATGGAAGTGGTTTCTTTCCACAGCGTGAGTGCATCTCCATCCACGTTGGCCAAGCCGGTGTCCAGATTGGCAATGCCTGCTGGGAGCTTTACTGCCTTGAACATGGCATCCAGCCAGATGGGCAGATGCCCAGCGATAAGACCATTGGGGGAGGAGATGACTCCTTCAACACCTTCTTCAGTGAGACTGGAGCTGGCAAACACGTGCCCAGGGCTGTGTTCATAGACTTGGAGCCAACGGTGATTGGTGAGCTACTTTCAGTAATATTAACATTTTATAAATACTCAGTGGCAAGGAAGGTTAGAGGTTCATAGAAAAACAAACATTTCTAGTTCAAGTCAGAGATCCAGTGCCTTGCATTTCAAATAAGGGAAAGTAAGTTTAAAAACAAAAACAAATCTGGCTTAGACCCTGAAGAACAGTGGTCTTCAAACTTGGCAACTTTAAGACTTGTGGACTCATGCTGGCTGGGGAATTCTGGGAGTTGAAGACCACAAGTCTTAAAGTTGCCAAGAGCAGGAGATCCCTGCTGAAGAACATCATCATGCCATATCTGAATAGACTCTATTGAACTTTTTGACTGGATATATGATGGATTTTTGTTTTGATATAAGAAATTAATTTGTGCTAATATGATTTTTTAATGTATTCAATCATGACTTTTTAATTTAATATTCTTAACAAGCATAAATATCAAAAAGAAAAAAATTAATAGAAACCAAAACAAATTAGAAAAGGGACAAACCCAGACAAAGTAATAAAGGAAAACAAAAGCATGTTATATTTTATACTTTTAGTACTTGTTATTTATTAATAAGTGTACCGCTAAATTATAAGTAAGACAACCTTTATTGTCATTTTTTCTGTGGAACTCTGGTACACATTAAAAATGAAATTCTGTTGTCTGCTCTCAAAAGTGTATTCATATACAACACAATATGCTACATACTGTACATATATAACTACATTCTAACGCATACACACATACACACACACACATATATTAATCACTGTTCATCTTTAATACATGGCAGAAAATAAAAGCTTGAGAGTTCACAAGGTTGATAATGTATGGAACAAAACTGTGGCTGAATCTGGATATTCTGCTTATAAATACAAAAATATTGTAAAATATCACAAAATCTGTGATTTATAAAATCTGACATTTACTGCTGCATCTGATTAGTAGAAAATATTTTTTTTTCTTCAAAACATATCATACACTTCTTGCAGTCATTTCTTAATACCTGGCATAATATCAGATCTCCAATTTCTCAATATTCTTTTACCACTCCCATGTTCAATAAAACCATAATTTCTGATAAACACTCAGATTCTAAAACATTGGCTTTATATATAATACTTTATCATATTTATATAGCTGCCTCTTCCTCTCTGCGAACAGTAATATAATAAAGATTTAAATGCTGTATTTTCCCATAAGTCTACTTATAATACATTACAAGTTGTCCTCAACATGACTGTAATGGAATCTGCCCATTATGGTTATAAGTTGTGGTTGTAAAGGAAGTCATCATGTAACTGACTTGATTGTACATTTTTTTGTGATGGTCATTAAGTGAATTAATGATTGTTAAGTGAAACAGAGGACAAGGATCCAGAATCAAAAAGACTAGTGCAGTTGAACAACGCAATGGAGAGCAATTGGTATAGACAGAAATTAATATTTAAGGTGCCTCCTGCAGAAAGACTTGGCTACTTCCACAACTCTTCTTCATTCTGGATTCTTGTCCTCTGCAATCATCTGAGTGCCATCTCTTAGTTTACCCCAGAATTTCAATTCTTCTGAAGACAAAATCTCTCTGAAAGCTTTCTCAGTAGATACATTTTTGAACAAACATATCTTGGGTTCTTGATCACACAATGTCATAACAAAGTAAATATCTTTTTCGTTAATTCTTTTTACAGATGAAGTGCGCACTGGTATTTACCGTCAGCTATTCCACCCTGAGCAACTGATCACTGGCAAAGAAGATGCCGCTAACAACTATGCCAGGGGGCATTACACGATTGGCAAAGAGATCATTGACTTGGTCCTTGACAGGATTAGGAAATTGGTGAGTAATTTCTGCTGCTGAAGGAGCCCTGGGTTTAGAAATCTGAAATAAAGGACCGTGGAGATGCATAGTTTTAAAAATAAAACCCCTGTATTAAGTGGGATAAGATCCCCTGATGCATCTCCTAGTTTCACAATACAGAATCGTCTGCTACTTCTAGTGCGACTTACTGAATGTTTCCCACTTTATTTTTATGCTTGCTGGCAAACAATTTATTCTCTTTTTAGCCACGATTGAGTTTTGAACAGTAAATGTGATGAATGAATGAGATAAGAGTGAAGTTGCATAGGAACCTTAGGGCAGGGTGTCAAACTCAAGGCCTGGAGGCTTGATCCGGCCTGCGGGGTGCTTAGATCTGGCCCACAAGGGCCACTCTGGAAATAGCAATATCTCTGCCAGCAAAAATGGAGCTTGCAAGGGCCTTGCTCAACCCTCCCAACCTCCATTTTTGCTGGCAGAAGATTGCAGGAGACCCAGGGATGGAATTCAAATTTCTTAACTGGTTCTGTGGGTGTGGCCTAATTTGTGGGTATGGCTTGGTGGTCATGCGACTGGGTGGGCATGGCTTGCTGGCATGGCAGGGCCAGTCAGTGGTGTGATTTGCCGATTCTGCCGACCTGCGGAGAATCATAACCGTTTTTATAGTAGAATCCCACTCCCGAGGAGACCCTTGCAGACAAAAACAGAGCTCGGGAGCCCATTTTCACTAGCAGAGTGCTCAGGCCACCACAGCAACACAACACAAGTGACATCATGCTGGCCACGGCCACCCCAGTCCCTGAAGGCAAACACAACCCTGAAGTGGTCCTCAATGAAATAAAGAGTTTGACACCCCTGCCTTAAGGTACTTGCAACAAGTTTATGGGAAATTAGTTTGACAGTAGCTGGATTTGAACTTTAGGTAAGTCATAAAATTTATTTTTGTTATAGTTACGTTTGAACCTAGTTTTTGGTTTCTAAACCACTGCTTATGGTTTTGCATCATGAGTTGTCCCTCGTTTACAAGTTTAGAAAAAAGTGGCTTAAATCATTTTTTTAAAGAGGTTGACTGTCTGAGTCACCAAAAGAATGGAAATAATTACAACTTAGATCAGGAATGATGCAGAGGAGAACTATAAAGACTTTTATTACCAGGAAGCAAATGAGAAGGAAAGACAATTCACGAGCAGCCTTCTCAATGTTGAATTTAAGTTGTTGCCTTTCATGATAAAGGCAGGGGCTGTAGAAATTGGCATTCACCATCATCTGGAAGGCTGGATGTTATACTCTATAGCTATTTGGAAGTTACAATAGGCTACAGGATATTCTCAAACAACTGAAGGGGATTGAATTTCTTCTAGTACTTTCTAGAGTGTTAATAGTGTTTTAAGAAAATGCTTGAAAATCAGTGAGAGAAAAATTTGGTTCTTAAAATTGACATTGAATCCACTTTGCTTTTTCCAACAGGCTGACCAGTGCACAGGTCTCCAGGGTTTTCTGGTCTTCCACAGTTTTGGTGGTGGTACTGGCTCTGGCTTTACATCCTTGCTGATGGAGCGCCTGTCCGTTGACTATGGCAAGAAGTCCAAGCTGGAGTTCTCCATCTACCCAGCTCCTCAAGTATCCACAGCTGTCGTTGAGCCCTACAACTCCATCCTGACCACCCACACCACCTTGGAGCACTCCGACTGTGCCTTCATGGTAGACAACGAAGCCATCTATGACATTTGCCGACGGAACCTTGATATTGAGCGCCCCACCTACACTAACCTCAACCGCCTTATCAGTCAGATTGTGTCCTCCATCACAGCTTCCCTGCGATTTGATGGTGCCCTAAATGTAGATCTCACAGAATTTCAGACCAACTTGGTGCCCTACCCCAGAATCCATTTCCCTCTGGCGACCTATGCGCCGGTCATCTCTGCTGAAAAAGCCTACCATGAGCAGTTGACTGTAGCAGAGATCACCAATGCTTGCTTTGAGCCAGCTAATCAGATGGTGAAATGCGACCCTCGTCACGGTAAATACATGGCCTGCTGCCTGTTGTATCGTGGTGATGTTGTTCCCAAAGATGTCAATGCTGCTATTGCCACCATCAAGACCAAACGCAGCATCCAGTTTGTGGACTGGTGCCCCACTGGTTTCAAGGTTGGTATCAACTACCAGCCCCCGACCGTGGTCCCCGGAGGCGACCTGGCCAAGGTGCAGCGTGCTGTCTGCATGCTGAGCAACACCACAGCCATTGCTGAGGCCTGGGCCCGCCTGGACCATAAGTTTGATCTGATGTATGCCAAGCGTGCCTTTGTCCACTGGTACGTTGGGGAAGGGATGGAAGAAGGGGAATTCTCAGAGGCTCGGGAGGACATGGCTGCTCTGGAGAAGGATTACGAAGAGGTCGGGGCCGATAGTGCTGATGGGGAAGATGAGGGAGAAGAATACTGATTCTTCATTGTGTTAATTTTTCATTGTATTAATTTTTCCATTCATCACCCCTGCCTTCTTCTGGATTCATATAACTGTCTATTGTGTCAAAAGCTTATTAAAAGTCTGTTTCAGTTGAAAGCAGTTTTGTTTCTTTCTTTAGAGAACAAACTCTGTCCTTTCCAGTGTTCTGATGGCAGCTGGGAGCACATTTGTTAAATGAATAAATGGTATGGGCTGTTAGCTTGGCAAAGCTTGAATGGTTACACAGCAAGGGTACAATTAAAAATGTACAGTCAAGTGAAGAGTGTAAATGTAGCCACCCAGGGACCTGAGCCACCCAGGGACCTGAGCCACCCTGCCCTGACTGCAAAATCCTTCAGTTCTCCCCAAATGCCATCCTGAACATTGTTTTGTGATTTCCCTTAAAATTCTGTAGAGGGAGAAATTAGGAATTCCTGGTTCTGCTTTAAGTAGATAAGGGAGAGTGGATATCTGAAATGAGAGGAGCTGTCCTTTATAAGGGGCAGGCTGAAGGTCCTTTGTACTTCCAGGCAGGAAAAAAAAGATGTTTTTTTTTTATTGTTTTCCCCCCTTTAGCATAGTTTACTTTCATTAATTCTCCTGAGAAGGAAATTCATTGTGCTAATTCCTTCATAGGTTGCTACACTCTGTAGATCAGGGCAATTATCTTTTGGACTGCTAGTAGGGACTTTGGGACAAAGTGAATGCCTCTACCCATACATGTGTCTTATATAAATGATCAGCTCAGTTATTATAATGGATCGGAAACTGGCAGAGCTAAAGTTCCTGCTTAATTTGGATGTTTCAGCTGCTCCTAGGTTTTTGGGAGAAATCTGCAAAGTCTTAGGACTGTAATGTTCTCAGTGGAGAAACCAGATTGGCTCTGGACCTTCTGAGGTGGTATATTTCCTGCAATACAGTTTGTTCAATATACAGGCCTCAGCATTAGTTGTTCTGGTTATGCATCCAAAGACCCTTCTGATAGCTGTGGACCTTACTGGAAGGGACTCCTAAGAAATTAGCAGCAGCTGCTTTGTAAATCAGATTCATTCCGGGTTTTGAAGATGGCCGACGCGGTGCTCCGCCGCTGCTCGCTCCGGTCTAGACGGCCTCAGCTGCGGCCCCCCTTGTCCCCTAGGTCCCCTCGCCGGTGGCAGAGGCGGGGGAGGATCGGGGGAGGCCGGTCGGGACATCTGGAGACCGGTCGGGGGTCTGCGGGACCGGTGCAGGGGGCGGCGTGGTCGCGACGGCCCTGGCGGCTCCGAGTCGATCGTGGAGGCCCTGGAGGCCTTTCCCGGCGGTCGGCAGTCGGCGGAGTAAGTCGGCGGTCGGCGGAGCGGGGTGTCTGTGGACGAGCACCTGGCGGCGGCGGCGGCAGTGGCCGCGGCGGCGGCGATGGCCGCGGCGGCGGCGGCGGCGGCAGAGGCCGCGGCGGCGGTGGCCGCGGCGGCGGCGGCGGCGGCGGCTGCCTCTGGGGTCGTTGTGGCGGCGTCCTGTACAGAGACTGTGTCACGGCATGGCCCCAGCGGCCCCCTGAGGAGTATGGTGGCCCTGGATTCCCCAGGGCGAGGCCGATTCGGGGGGGCCGTTTGGAGGGCCTTGGACTGGCCTCGGCGGCTTTGTTACAGCCGCGGAGGCCCTGGAACAGCGGCCGTGACACCCCCGGAGTTCCAAGGGGCGGTGAAAAGGCCTTGGCGCCCCCAGTGAGGCACGGCGGTGTGGCAGGCTCGGCGACCTCACTCGGGCCGGGGCGGTCTTGGGAGGCTCCGGTTGGTCCTGACGCGGGCCTGTTGCAGTTACGGCCCTGGAGTGGACCTAGGGCACCCTTGACGGCCCCGAAGACGACGCGGAGGCTGGGGGACCCACGGAGGAGCTCGGCTGAGGAGTGGTGGTGCCGATGCCCCCGTGGGCCGCTTAGGCGGAGCCATGGTTGTTCCCCTTTTTTCCCTAGGGCCCCCACCGGTGGCAGAGGTGGTGGGCCCAGGGGGGGGATTAGCTCTGCCTGTGACCTTTTCCCCCCCGGGGGTCCCACCGGTGGCAGAGGTGGGACGACTGGGGGGAGGCGGCATATACCCCAGCCTACCTGGATTTTTTCCGCGGCCAGAGGATGTCGGAGACTGCAGGCGCTCCGGGACTGTCGAGGTGGCCGGGACCACGAACTTACTCGAGGACAGAGCTCTGGGCCCTGAGGGATGCCCCCCTCTCCCTCAGGTGGCCTCCAAGGCTCTCTAAGACCTTTTGTGATGAGGGATCCTGGGATCCGGAGCGATGGTGGGGCCGAAGAAACCGGAGGAAGTGTTGCAAACCTGGGATTAAATTTTTAATGGGATTTTTTAAGGGGTTGGAAGGATCCAGGGCGGGCGGGGGAGACAGCCCGCATGGAATTGGGGGCAGCCAGGCCGGCACGCGCGCCTGGGGGGCCTCGGGGGTTCCTGTGTCGGGGTGGCAGACGGGGTGGGCAGCGGGGGGCCAATTTTATTAGCACGGTGACTGGGAGAGGTAGATATGCTGGGGGTAGAGGGCCATATCCGGTAAGGGGATCGCGCTCCCGATGTCTGCAAGCGGTAGCGCGCTCCGACCCTCCTTACCCATCCTGCAGCCCTGGTTGTCCGGAATCTCAGGCCCTGAATACCCGGCTGTTGTTGTGCAATGCCAGGTCCGTGGTTAATAAGGCTCCCCTGATCCATGATCTGGTTCAGGAGGAGGCCGCGGACCTGGTAGGTGTCACCGAAACCTGGCTGGGCCCAGAGGGCGGTGTCCCTCTGGTTGAGATGTGCCCACCAGGTTTCCTTGCATTTCACCAGCCTAGGGCTCAGGGAAGGGGTGGTGGGGTAGCGGTGCTTATAAAGGAAGTCCTCTGTCCTAGGGAGGCCACTGTCCCTCAGACGGCTGGCTGTGAATCTCTATTTGTGAAGTGGGGGCAAGGGGTACAGATGGGTCTTTTGATGGCGTACCTGGCTCCCTGCCACGTCTCATCGGCCTTACCCGGACTCCTAGAGGTAATAGCCGGGCTGGCGGTTGAGACCCCCAGGCTTTTGGTCATGGGGGATTTCAACCTGCCATCGCTCGGTGAAACCTCGGGGTTGGTCCGGGAGTTCTTGGCTTCCATGACGGCCATGGACCTGACCCAGTTAGTTTCTGCCCCCACTCACATAGGAGGACACATGCTGGACCTGATTTTTGTCTCTGGGCAGTGGTTGAATGACTGTAATTGGGGGGATTTAGTTATTACACCCTTGTCATGGACAGATCATTCCCTCCTTAGGCTGGATTTCTGTTCCGCTACCCCCCACCGCAGGGAGGCGGAGCCACTTAGATGGTTCCGCCCCAGGCGCCTAATGGACCCGGAGCGGTTCCAGAGGGAGCTTGGGCCATTTCCTGAATCTCTGGCTCTCAGCTCGCCTGGAGACCTGGTGGCCACCTGGGATGGGTTGGCCGCCGGGGCTCTAGAGCGAGTTGTGCCTCTGCGACCTCTGACCCGGCACAGATCCCATTTGGCTCCATGGTATACGGAGGAGCTACGGGAGATGAAGTGCCGGAAAAGACGTCTAGAGGGCATTTGGAGGGCGAGCCGTTCTGAGTCTGACCGAACACAGGTGAGATCTCATATTAAGACTTACCTTGTGGCGATAGGGTCGGCGAAATCTTCGTATTTCTCCGCCCTTATTGCATCAGCAGAAAATCGGCCTGCCGCCCTGTTTAGAGTGACCCGCTCTCTACTTGAACCGAGAGCACGGGATGACCTCTTGCAGGGTAGGGCGGAGGAGTTTTCCCGATTTCTGCATGATAAAATCGCTCAGATTCGGGAGGGGCTCGACTCCAATTGGGTGGTCCCGGGGGAGATGTCCGGGGCAGGTCTTGAGAGTGTTATCTGGGGGGAGTTCGATCCTGTGACCGCCGAGGGTGTGGACAGGTTGCTGGGGGGTCTGAATGCCACCACCTGTTTATTGGACCCGTGCCCTTCCTGGCTGGTTTCGGCCGCCAGGGAGACGACACGAGGCTGGCTCCAGGGGATTGTCAACGCTTCCTTGAGAGAGGGGGTGCTCCCTACCGCCTTGAAGGCGGCGGTGGTGCGCCCCCTCCTCAAGAAGCCTTCCCTGGACCCAGCTATTTTAAACAACTATCGTCCAGTCTCCAACCTTCCCTTCGTGGCGAAGGTTGTTGAGAGTGTGGTGGCACGTCAGCTCCCCCGGTACCTGGAGGAAGCTACTTACCTCGATCCGTTCCAATCGGGCTTCAGGCCTGGACATAGCACTGAGACGGCATTGGTCGCGTTGGTTGATGATCTCTGGAGGGCTCGTGACAGAGGGTTCTCCTCTGTCCTGGTCCTATTAGATCTCTCGGCGGCTTTTGATACTATCGACCATAGTATCTTATTGCGACGGTTGGGGGGGTTGGGGATTGGTGGAACTGTCCTTCGATGGTTCTCCTCCTTCCTCTCTGACCGTTCGCAATTCGTGTTGGCGGGGGGGAGAGGTCCACCTCTAGGCCCCTGGTTTGTGGGGTGCCTCAGGGGTCGGTCCTTTCTCCCCTCCTGTTCAACATTTACATGAAGCCGCTGGGCGAGATCATCCGTGGTCTTGGAGTGAGGTGTCATCTGTATGCAGATGACACCCAGCTGTACATCTCCACTCCGGACCACCCCAACGATGCTGTGGGGGCTATGTCTAGGTGCCTGGAGGCCGTGCGGGACTGGATGGGCGGGAACAGGCTTCGGCTCAACCCATCCAAGACCGAGTGGCTGTGGTTTCCGGCGCCCCGATATAGCCAGCTGACACCTTCGCTGGCTATTGGGGGGGAAGTTCTGCCCCCCACAGAGAGGGCTCGCAACCTGGGTGTCCTCCTGGATGTACGGCTGTCACTTGAACATCACATCGCGGCCGTCTCCAGGGGGGCGTTTCATCAGATCCGTCGGATCTACCGGTTGCGGCCCTTCCTGGATCGGGACGCCTTGCGCACGGTCACTCAGGCCCTTGTCACCTCTCGCCTGGACTATTGTAATGCCCTCTACATGGGGCTCCCTGCGGGGAGCATCCGGAGACTCCAGTTGGTGCAAAATGCAGCCGCGCGGGTGATCATGGGGGCGTCACGTAGCGCCCATGTGACGCCTCTCCTGCGCGAGCTGCATTGGTTGCCAGTGGCTCTCCGGGTTCGCTTCAAGGTTCTAGTTTTGACCTTCAGGGCGACCCATGGCATGGGACCAGGTTACCTTCAGGACCGCATTCTGCCAACGTTCTCCAACAGGCCGGTGCGTTCCCACAGGGAGGGTCTGCTCCGGGTGCCGTCGGCCGCCATGTGTCGTCTGGCGGCGCCAAGGAGTAGGGCCTTCTCTGTGGGTGCCCCCGCCCTCTGGAATATTCTGCCACCGGAACTTCGTACCGGCACGGACCTGAGGGCCTTCAGGCGCGCGTTGAAGACCTGGCTCTTTGAGCAGGCCGGCCTGGGCTGAGATAATGATTTTAAATTTGATCTCCATTTTTAATTTTAAATTGGGTTTTAAGGGTGGGGGGGGGTTTCTTAGTCTTATTACGCAGCCGATTTAAATTTAATATTTTTTAACTTTTGTATTTTCTGTGGGGTTTTTAGATGAGCTGTTCACCGCCCTGAGTCCCTTGGGAGAAGGGCGGTATATAAATGGAATTAATAAATAAATAAATAAATAAAAATAATAAATAAATAAATAATAAGATGGTGGGAAGTGTTGCAGAAGTTGCTGAAGAGCAAAAATCCTGCCTTGCCCATAGAAAGAGGAAAATCAATACTTAAAAAGTCGGGATCACTAAGTTTCTACAACAAGGCTCCCCAAACAGCATAGCTGGCTGGAGAATTTTGGGAGTTGAAGTCCACAAGTCTTACAGTTGCCAAGTTTGGGGGCTTCTGTTCTACTAAGTCATAGAACTGAAAAATAAAACCTTTTCCCAATGGTCATTTGTTACCTTTTCAATTGCTAAAGCATCTCATCCTTGACCATAGAACTCTTGTGGTTCCATCACATCTACGCATATTTCAAGAAGTAAAGAGAAAGAATCATGAATGGAATTGGAAGAAGCTTTGAGTTGCACAGGTACAAAATTAATCTTACAGCATTAATAAGAGTAGGGAAGGATGTCACCTTGCTCAGAAACAGCAGATGCATGTGTTTCTGTCTATACTCCTGATGATTTGGGCCTATATTAAGTTGTTATGCAAATTGCACTCCTTAATAAGCTCTTTATGTATAATTCCTAGTTGTGCATGCAATTACAGAAGCTATGCTGGAAGAGCAAAATGTGCATTTGCATGATTAAAAGGAGAAACATTTAGTAAGAGTTGGAAAGAAAATGAGGAATTGAATTCAGTGCCAAAAGCTATGTAGGAAACAGATAAAGCAGGGAAAGAAGGATTTTAATCATAGAATATACAAAGCTTTTTGTACAGTGATCAAGATACAGCACTAATTTTTCCAAATATATACCGATAAGATAGGTATCTCAAAATATAATGACTCTCAAGCCTTCTGTTTCTGAGTTTTTCAGTAGCTTGCTCTAAGGACAAGCTTTTTTATACTGCTCAGAAGGAATGCTACAATCAACATGTTATGTCTTTTGTAATGAATCATTACAGAAGACTTGTGGAAGCCCTACTTTTGAGATGCATGCTTTATACTTGCCTAGGTCAGTAAACTTCTTGTCTATTCTAGAAGAGCTTTTTCTATGTTAACAAACAGGAAAAGTTGAATGGATAACAGTAGAGTTTTCTTGATAACTGCTTTGTCATAGCTATTTTCTGGAATAGTTTTTGTAAGATGGATGTAGATTTTCCAGTCTACCACTTTGAGATTTTCTGGTGGCGTAGTCTCCTGACTAACCAGGATTTGATTCTATTATTCTACTGAATCCAGATACAGTTGGTTAGAAATAGCAGAATAAATGCTATTTAGTCTGCTATTTAGAATTCAAGTCCTTATGCATGAGAACACCAGTCCATGCCAAATTGCCTTCTGGATGTCAGAATAGTTAAAGAAAATAAATGTATAAGGAAGACATTAAGTTAATGACTGCTGCTATTACTTTCAGCTCTACTGTGCTTGCTTTTGAATAAATCTGAAGCTAAAAGAGTGTGCTGTTCACGAAGTTACTGTGGGAAAAGGTACTTTTTGGGAAAATTATAACAACTAGCTCCAGTTCTTTTGCATAGTGTATTTTATGGAGCACCTGTCTGAATCCTTGTAACTCAGACTCTGCTGGCATTAATAATGCAACTGCCTTAATTACAACAAGAATGAGGAATATTTTGATGGCCATATTTAACATTTCTGGGAAGAGGAGAGCTGCAATGAGTAGGATGACAATAGAGGAGAACAATAGAGATGCCAGGTTTTGTTTTCTGCTTGAGACTTGGGCAAAATATTTAGAGAATATAGAGGATGAATGGATTTATTTTCTGCAATGATGATGCATTCCCTGCCTCAAAGTGGCAACAAATGATGCCTTAGATTTGTGGTTCTGGTCAAAAGGGGCTGTGAAAGGGAGCTTAATCTAGAATCGTGATGGTGAACCTATGGCACGCATGCCACACGTGGCACGCAGAGCCATTGGTGCGGGCACGTGATCCCCAGGCAAACTTACCTCACTGTGCATGCACGCTCCTCCCAGTTGATTTTCGGCCCGTTTGAGGCCTTTTTCGGCCTCCCAGAGGCTTGAGGGAAACCTCTGCAGCCTTTGCAGGCCAAAAAATAGGTCCGTTTCATCATTTCCGACCTGCAAAGGCTGCAGAGGCCTCCCTCAAGCCTCTGGGAGGCCGAAAAAGGCCTCAAACAGCCCTGAAATCAGGTGGGAGGCGCAGTGCTGGTAAGGGGGGGGAGGGATTGCATGCACAGTTGGTGGTGGTCCACATGGATTGCCTTCTGGGTGCAAGCACCCACACAATTTTTGGCACAGGAGCCCAAAAAGGTTAGCCACCACTGGTCTAGAAGGCCTGAAGCTACAGAATGCTCGGATTTTAAAAGTTAGGTGTGAATGTTTTCTCCACATCTTTTGAGGACTGAGGGAAAGGGATATCCAGCAACATCCAAAACATTTGGCTTCAGTTAGATTAAAGTCTAGCTAATGAATGCTTGTGCACTCAGAGTAAAGAACAGTGTTTTTCAATCTTGGCAACTTTAAGATGTGTGGGCTTCAACTCCCAGAATTTCACAGCCAGCATTTGAGGGATTTAAATTCAAAGACCCTTCCTAAGCATAAGCAAGATTCTTGGACTCTATTGGTGATGATTATTTTACCCTCTGAATCCATGGCAACTTAACCCCAACCCTAACAGGATTTGGATCCAAATAGGATTTTTCCATATATTTTACACAGAGAAGAAAATATGTGGGATTTGAAATACTAGAGGCCTCCTAAGCATAATGACCATCTCTGCATCTCATGGTGATGTTTACTTTACTTTCTGAATTCATGGAGTCCTAATCCTACATCCATCTAGGGTTTTTTTCATGTATTTTCTATGTATGGAACTAAAATCCGGGGGGTTGAAAATCAAGAGCCTTCCTAAGCATGGCTGGCTGAGGAATTCTGGGATTTGAAGTTCCACACATCTTAAAAGTTACCAAGGTTGAAAAATACTGAAGGGAAATACTGCAAGAGCCAATCATGCCGAGAATGGGAATTATCTGTCTGGACTACAGCAGGCGTATGCCACACATAAACCACTAGATGGCACTCGAGGACATCTGCTTCTTCTCACCCCTCCTTTGTGACACCTCTTCTGGTAAAAACCTTCCATCCTCTAAATTTCACTTATTAAGATTAAGCTATTTGCAAGCCCCATCACATTTACCTTCCAATGGCCAATGTGGGTTTTCCTGACAGACATGAGGGCGAGTTGGGGGAAGGCTGTGAACTTCAGCCCTAAATTATTGCTTCCACTTCATTCCAAAAGGGTAGGCAGGGCTGCCCCCTTGCACACAATAGGTTTAATATTGTGTGTGTGTGTGTTTATATTTTATATATTTATTTTATTTGTCAAGCATGTATTAGATAGCCTATAATTAGAACATGATTATGACGACATAAAAAGGGACTTTAGGACAGGGACGGTAGTGAAGTGAATTCAGTTTTTACAAAAACTCCAGCCTTTCTACGCTGATTCCTCCCCCACCTCAGTTTCCTTAGGCGGGGGCGGGAAAGTGTCTCCGTGAAGCTGCGTGGCTGAAAACGCTGGTTTTCATCGACGACCCCCAGAAAACGTAGCCTTTAAATGCAGGGTTCAGGAGGCGCAAATTAAGTCTCTTACAAGTTTGCCGCTTGGTTTCCCTTGTTGGTATGTACTGGATGAAGGTCTTGTCCTTCAATCCAGACGAAGGGATATTCCTCCTCCTGCAATCAAGGTCCCTCGTTAACGAGTCACCGCGACGGTCGGAATGAGGAAAGCCGCTTTGGAAAAATACCTAAACTTAAGCACCGAATAGCACAAGGGACTTTGATGGAGGCACAAGAGCGCCCTCTAGTGCCTGGCCTAAAATGAGCGGAAGGATAGAATTGGGAAGAAGGAAGCTTTCGGCGCCAGCCGGCGCGGGTGAATATGGATGAAGGAGGCGGTGTGGAGATTACCCTAAGATGGATTTCTCTCTCCCCCCGCCCCCCAGTCCAGACTTCTGGCAGAGCTACAGCTTTGGCTCGTACGCGCCTCTCTGGCGATGAGCCCCCCTGGGCAGGACAGAAAAGACGAGCCAGCAGGCATCGATCAGGCCATGGAGGGCCGCTAGGGGATTGTTTAGAGGCTGGCGCCAGTCGCAACACAGCCCTTAGCAGGCACCGATCCTGCCAGGGCGGAATGGCTGAAGGGTGGGTGGGTGGGAGCAGCTTGCGATCCCTGTGGCCAGAAAAGATCACCCGGTTTCCAAATGAGGACCCCAACCAAGGATTTGTACTGTAGTTGGGAAATGGTTGCTTTAAAAGTTTTAAAGTCGTGCCTAATGTGGGGATGGTGTGTTCGAATGTCACTTTCACCATGAATCCATTTGGGCAAAGCACATCATAGCTTTGATGTGAGATAGGAATAACCTGACTTTCGTTCTAAGGTTGTTAAGGATCTGAAATACTGGCAAGAACTTACATTAAGGTTGAAATTTAAAAGATGCCAAGTATGGGTAGGCCCTTTTACTATTAATGAAGAGAAAACCAGTCTGTACATGCTCTGAAGCACCATTTTTTCAATGGCTCCTTGCGGCCTCAGTCTGAACTCTGCAGTTAGGTGTAGAGACTTGGAGCTCATAGGAACTTAAAAGTTCATAGGCATATACTTGCTTTGCAAGAGTTGAATACTGGCTGGATTAAAGTTATCATAGACAAATCCATATCCTTTTCTCTGGATCAGTGCAGAAGTCGTGTATCATGGTGTTTCAGATGCTTCAGCCCTGGAGTTTCCTAAATATCCCAATAGTAGCCTTGTCTGTATACAACAGGAAGCAAACCCCACCCTCTTTCACAGTGATGATGTTGCCTAGTTGAGTTATGAAATGTCTGTGTGAAAATAACCAAGTTCAGAGAACACGAAGAACTCCACAGTTCAAACTGAAACTATAGATATTCTCTTCTGTTGGAACCCTGTCCTTGCTTACCATAGCTTTTGAAGATTGCCTTAGCTGGGCTGCAGAAGAACTACAAATTCTCTCCCAATCTGATGTCCTGTTTCTTGGGCTGCTTAATCAAAGACACTTCTTAATTCAATTAAATTTGCCCCCACCACAGTACAAAAGCATAATATAACATCCACAGTATAAACAACAGAGAAACTCTTAAAAACGCACCAATATAAAATGCAAAACCCATCCAACTTCTATTGGCATCATCTCAGTCCATGCAGACTCACCAGAACAATTCAGGCTAACTCTTCCAAAGTTCCAATAATATGGGGCTCAAGCTGATATCAATTGGGAGGCTATTCTTTAACATAGGAGCAGTTCCTGAAAAATAAACCACAGCATCCCTCAACCACTTTTGCATCATATTATCGGGAGACCACAAGCTGTATCACTAGGACATATAAGTTGCACAGATCACTTCTAGCTGGAGAATTAATTGGTGCTAAACTAAGGTATGCATTGTAGGTTAAAAAAAGCATGTTGAATTGTATCCAGAAGCAAATAGGGATCCAATACAAGTTCTAAAGCAAGTGCTCTCATAGACTTATGGTGACAGGTGGCTACCAACAACTTGCCTGCTCTCTTCAGGATTATCTGAAGCACCAACATGGTCAGCGCAAGCCACTTGTATATAAACAAAGAGCAAACCCCACTCCTTTCTAGCACTGATGTTGTTATCTAATTGGGTAATGAAATGTCCGCAAGAAAATGACCAAACTCTGAGAGCACCATGGACTCCACATTATTTAAAGCCTACCTGGTGGTCTTCAAGGATAGTTTACATGTTGTGGGTATTGCAGTAGTCAAACTGCACAATGATGAGGGCATGTCACAAGGTTCTGCTTTAGGTAGGGATGCAATTGGTGCACCAGCTGGAATTGGGCAAAAGACTTCTGACTCTACCTGCCCATTCAGAGTAGCTATAAGTCCAGAGAACCTCCAGGTCATGTATCCATACCATCAGAGGCCCCACTAGATCCATAAGATAGCTTGATGAATAAATAACTGATCTTGTGGGATCAAATTTGTTCTGCCTCCTTCAGGTCCTGACAATCTCCAGGCACTGGATCAAGACATCGATGGCGTTTTCTGGGCCAGCTGCGGTAGCAAAATACAGTTGGCATTGGCAGCATGCTGATGATGCTGTATCTCAAACTGATGGATGAGCTCTCCCAGCAGCTTCACATCAATAGTAAATAATAAGAGGGAGAGAACCAATGATGGAGGCTGATGTGATTGGAAGACTGATTCCCTTAAAGCAATAGTTCCCAACCCTTCTATGCCACAAACCTTTAGGAAATGTTTGATTAATGTTCGCACCCCTTACGATAGCAATTGTGATTTGTGACCTGTCATAAGAGACACAAGCCATTCTTTGACACACCCTGTTAAATTTCACCTTGCATCCATAAGAGACACAAGCCATTCTTTGACACACCCTGTTAAATTTCACCTTGCATCCCTTTTAGCAGAGGACACAGGATAAGAAGACTGCTTTCTGATCATACCTTGATTGCTGTGGATTATTGGAGGGTTGTATGATACACATAAAGCACAGCCAGAGCTTTGATTACATTGTCATGGGCACCATCTTGATTTTTTCCACCATATTTTAGAAATACCCCCCGAAGGCACCCTTGGTTCAGATGCTCAGTCTCGAGCAATCTCAAGGTCCATTCAGGAGTAGCCCCCCCACAGCTCTGGTGAATTGTGCAGTTCCATATCACAAGTTGGGGGGGGGGAGAAGAGATATTCATTATATTCCCTTTAGGAAAACTCCTTCACTCCCCCCCCCCCCCAAATGTAATTTGGGGCAACCAATACGTTATTTCCTTCAGGAAAATATAATATTGCCCATCATCACCGCTTCTCTTTCCTGTGATTTTATTTCATGTTTTTAAATTGATGGGGGTCGGCAGGAGCTTTTGTTTCCTGCTTCTAAAGAGGTAGCCTTTTCAAATGAATACAAATGAGGATTTTGCTTGATTCAGCATCCGGCCTTTAGCCAAGACCATTTTCCCTTGGCTGGTCTGGCTGCAGATGATCCATTAAGTCTGAAAATCAATACTGTGTGGCATTTCACTGATGTTTCGCCTGGCCCTCTCTTTTTCCATTCCTATCAAGCCCTTGAGTTGCGCCCTGGGAACAGTTCAAGGCCGGATATTCAATTGTCTGGCTTTCCTGTTAGTGGCTGGCACAGGCCTCAGGCCTGGGGGTGGGTGGGTAGGTGGGGAGCAGGGGTGAAGCACATGGGGCTGAGGGAGAGGTCAGGCAGAGAATGATGGATCCAAAAGAAAAAGTGGCCTTTTTTTTTGCTGAGCTTAATTTCAGGAATGATTTATTTGTTATTTTATTTCCATGGCCTGTCTCTGCAGCCTCATGTTGACCCCATTAGTGTGATTGATCTTATACCAGTTCATAGCATTGTCAGCAGGATCAGGGAAGATTAGATTTAATTAGAATTAATTTAATTAGAATTTGATGCCTGTAACTGTATGAAGCTTAGGAAACAGGCCTTTTCTTTTTAAAATAGAGCACGATCAAGCCTGCAGTGTATTAAGGAAAGAGCCCTTTGTATGTGTGGGTTCAAATGTTCTGCTCAGGGCATCATGGTTTATTTGTTTTGATAAGGCCAGGCAATGACCTAGGATGCAACCTGTTTAATCATCATTTGAATATTCAAAGCCTGGTACTGGGACCTGTGGCTGAGGCCGCATCCCAGTCATAGCATGGTGTATATCTGAGCATGGTGATATAGAATTGGAATTCAAATCTTTGGCTCTCTTACTGCCCCTCAAAATAATCTGAGTGTTCTAGTACCACTTTAGCCATTAAAGCTGGCTGGGTGGCCTTGGACCAGTCACTCTTTCTCAGCCCAATCCACCTCACAGTGTTGTTTTTGTTAGGAAAGTAAGAGGAGAAAAGAGTATGAGGTCTGTTTGTCGCCTTGAGTTATGTAAAAATAATAATAAATACAGGATAAAATGAAATAAATAAGATTTATTTATACATATCCCCCCTTTATGATGTTTACAAACCCAAAGTGGTAAACATATATTCCTTCTTCCTCCTATTTTTGCCACAACAACAACCCTGTGAGGTGGGTTGGGCTGAGAGAGAGAGTGACTGGGCCAAGGTCGCTCAGCCGGTTTTCATGCCTGAGGTGGGACTAAAAATCAAGGCCTCCCAGTTTCAGTGAACCCCATTAGGATTTTTGTAGCAAATACATGTAATGGAATAAAATAAAATATGACCTGGCCTTGTTTTAATACTACTTATGCTTTTGGGGCCCACTGCTATGATACTGCATCAGATTAGAGACTTTGTACCAAAATTCTAAACAGCCTAATAATATTCCTGCTACAGTACTGCTGCTGGCTGTGGTTGGTTGGGAGTTGTACAGAGGAAGAGACCCTCAGCCATTGTGTCTCACTGCTGCCCCAAAACTTTGTGCAAAGGCCAGCAAAGTGGGTCCCTTGCCCAATGCTTCATTAATCACCATGGTTTGCCTCTGTTTTCAGCTCTGCGCCCTTGCAAATCACTTACGTTGCAAAAAAGGATTTCATTTACTAGTAAATTAATCCCAGACAGCATTGGTGACTGTCTGAGTAGAAGGTAGAAGGTTCCGATGATGCAGAGTGCTCTAGGTGTCCTGACCCCTGGACCACTTTCCTTTCTAACAATCCCTCTTCCAGGCCTATTTCGTTCTAATTATTCCGCACATCCTAAAATATATATTTGCCTGGATTTTTTTTCCAGTAGATTTTATACTCTGCATGTCATTCCCTTTTCTCTCCATGGCAAGATTGAGACTGTAAACTCTTCAGGAAAGGGATTCCTATTTGCCCGTGTCTCCCTATATAGATGTAAGAGCATCAGTGGAACTAAGCCGCTTTTAAAATCTCTCCCGGTCTGCATAGTCAGAACCAAAACTGAATTACACATTTTCTGGCAAGTGAGAGAGAACAGGATAATTGGCCAGGCTCTAGTCTGCATTACAGCCATTTCTTCTCATGTAATCCATCTACTGCATGTTTTTTTCAATGCTGAGAGCTGCATGGTAATTGCCATCCTGATCTTCACATTAGTGGGGCATTTTTAATGCTAAACGATTGAGACTGAGGCTAAAGGAAGTGGAGGGGGAGAGGGGAGGGAGGGACACTTGATCTAAGTACACATGCTGCAACAGCTCTTCCTCCAAACCAAATCCAGGCGTCCACGAATCAATCAACTGGGTACTAAATCTCATTCAGATATCCTATAGTGGAAAAACCATTGCAAGAGTATAACCGGTGGTTCTTAATCCTGAATTGGCACCCTCATCAAATGTGACAAAAGGGGACATTTGGTGGAAAGAGCTTCCTTCCAAAGTATACAGTTATTGCAGGGATATCTCACCTTTGCTGGTTGTATCCACTGGTGAGGGTGTGAGAGAGCATGAGCAACGGCAGAACAAGAGGTGTAATGAGAGCAAAGGCGTGGCTTTATCTTTTGCGGTTGTTTTTATCTCTGTCTGTCTGGTCACTGGCCTCAGCCTTTCTTGCTGATCAAGGATTAGATCACCAGGGCTATGGTTGTTATTGCTATTGCTTTTTCTGCTAAGGCCATTAGATATTAAGAGGAAAGCCACAGGGATTTACAGGAAGAGTTAGCTAATCTCATTTTTCAACTTGCTGCAATAGGCTGCATTGTCTCCATTAATTCTGCCATAATCTAAACTGGTCTACTCCACCTTGGTATCCTCGAGGTGATTTGGATGGCAGCTGTCCATTCCAAGCAACTTGGCTGTGTAATCTTGACAGATTTTGAAAAAGCCCAGGTTGGTAGTCTATTTTTGCTGCTGTTCTATTTTGTTTTAATGTACAAGTGCTTTATGGTGCACTGGAGCCCATGTCAGCAGTGGAGTGTTTGATTGCTAAAATCTGTGCGTTGGGCTATACACGAGGATAAATTTGTCTGAGGAGAACTGGTTCAAACCTTCAGCCTGACACAAACTGGGTAGGAACCAGCCCTCTTGCTAACCTACCGCACCACAAGAGAAAATTTATTTTATATATTTTTTAATTTATTTGATTTGATTTGTCAATCGCTTACAAGATAATAGGTTTAAGTATAAACATGAGTAAGAGTACAGGAAAGATGTACGAATAAATGGGGACAATAGGACAGAGACAGTAGGCATGATTGTGCACTTATGCACAATAGAGATTATGAAATCTGTGGAAATACGGGGAAATATGCTGTCTTGAACTCTTGGGAGAAATTTAGGCAAATGTGTGATAAGTGCAAAATCTCCCCTCCCCCTTTTTTATGTGTACTATCCAAGGCATACAAAGATATGGTCTAACTGAGGTTTGCCAAAGTCCAAGTGTCAGCTCAATGCCCCCCCCCCCCCCCCCATTCCCCCAGTTGAGTTTTTGCAAAGCATGTGGCACTGGGATTGCATGTAACACTAAGAGAGCCCAAGTGAAAGTTAAGTTTCTCATCCTTCATTGCATTCATTATTTTAAAGTTCCTAATTGGCTTCTGTTCAGAAAGGCTCCATGTAAGACATTAAGCTGATAATAAAATATATTCACTGAAGGAGGCTCTCTTGGCACCTACTGAAAGACCATGGTGGCTTGAAAGGATAGAAGTTGCAGTCTCCACCCAGTTGGAAAGAGGCAATGTTTGCTATTGCATTTTCATTGACCGGCTCTAGAATGATATGTACACACACATTCCTCCTAGAGGTATCTCTAACATGGGTTGGCTCGGTATGAGACTATAGCCCTCCTATTTCTTTCAGTGCAATGCTTTTCGATGGAGATATGCATGATCAGGCACTGATGTTCTGAATTTTGCACACACACTTCCATGAAATTCTACCTGGCCAAGAAAGGGCACCCACCAGAATCCTCCCTGGCAGCTGTTGACACATATACCATCTGTCTCATTGAATCAAGTCCCCCAGTCTGGTAGCCTATAGTTCCCTTCAATTTTTTGTATGGCAGAGAGGGGCACCTTTTAAGGCAGCGAGATGTGCTTTGCATTTTGAACCCTATACTGGCACTTGCACAAAATGACCGCCGCCAAGAGGATTTATTCATAAAATGATTGCATGGTTTTATTTTATTTGTTGGTTAGATGTATACACCATAGTTATGAAGAAGTTCATGGTACCCCTTCTTCCATTCCCCCTCCCCCCATCAACACCCCTATTAGATTGTATGAGCTGAGAAAGAGTGAGTGGTTGAAAGCTACAAAGAAGCCTTCAGTAGCTAAGGGCAAGCTACTATTTCCACATGGCTCTAACACATGATTTGGCTGAGACCCTTGATTGCATTATGCCTGTGTGGACCTTGTGGTTGGGGATACGATAGAGATCTTCAGTTTACTAAGGAGCTGTGGGTGACAGAACGATGCAATTGATGGTTGAGGCACCACTAACAAAAGAGGAAGAACAAGGCTGACCAAGCTCAGTTGGGAGCCTTCATAAGGACTGACTTTGTGACAATAAGAGTGGAGTAGCAAGCTCATTTCTCCACTCTTTCTGCATCCACAGATAACCAGCTGGAGCCCCAGTTTAGGAAGGACCTGGTCCCTTCTGGATAAAGAGGGTCCAAAAGAGTCCTTCCAGGGCTGCTTGAAGAATATTCTCAATATCTGTTGCATAAAGATGCTTAACTTTCCTCAGAGTTTGATGCCAGTTTGGCAGAATCTCTGGAAGTAACCAGGGCACATCTGAGTTTAGTTTATCTGGGAAGAATTCAATCCAGTTATTCTCAAGGAAATGGATAGGATCCTCAAATCTGAGTTCTGCCACGTATATTCTGGATCCTTGCCTCTCTTGGTTAGTTAAGGTCTCCTAGGAGGTGATGTGGTTGGCTCTAAGCAGTGATTAATGCCTGACTGTGGAAGGAGGTGGTGCTGCCTGCCTTGAATATAAATGATTCCTAGCTTTGATTGTGTTGGCCAACTTTCATCTACGGTAGTCTCTTCCTTTCTAAAAAGGAAAGGCTGTTGATAGGGTGGGAGGTGTTCAGCTTTAGAGAGCCTTGGATGAAGTGGATGACTTGGACCCTTTCAGCTGAGGTTCAGGGTGGATTGCAGCATTGATCAAGCTTGTGGATGACTTCTGAAGGGCTTGGAATGTGAGTGATGCATCAATCCTACTCCTGAATTTGTTGAAGGCTTTTACCATCAACCATGGCATCCTTCTTTGGGAGTTGGGAGTAAAGAGCATTGATTTGTGATTATTCTTCTCCTTCCACTAGGACTGTTTCCAGGTGGTGTTAGTTGGAGTGGGAAGATGTTTAGCCCTAGACCCTTTTAACATTTACATAAAATTGCTGGGGAAGAATATCTGGCAGTATGAGGTGTACTTCGATATACTGATGATACCCAGTTATAAATCAGGCCAGCCAGGTAGTGCTGTTTAGATGCTGCAGTTGAGGCCGAAGGGTCTGGGGCTCTGGATGGGGAAGAATCAGTTTTGACTCAACCCTTGCAAAATAGAGTGGCTCTGGGTTTTTGAGCCTTCTGGGTCTGGTGAGGTATCATCAGGGGTGGGATTCTACCAGTTTGCACTTATTCGCTAGAACTGGTTGTTAGCATTCTAAGCAGTTTGGAGAACCGGTTGTTAGAAGAAATTACTGGCCTAATCCTGTAAGGAAGGCAGGAAGGAAACATTCTGGTGTTGCTTACAGAAACTGCCTCTCCATTAACCCTTATTACATTCTTGGCAGGACTGGACTTCCTGTCTCTGGAACTTCTCTGGAGTTTTTTTCCCCTTCTTTGCTGGTACTTTGCCTGTGTGGAGTGACCATTCAAAGTTACAATGGCATTGAAAAAAGTGATTTATAACCATTTTTCACACTTATGACTGTTGCAGCATCCCCACAGTCATGAGAGGCCAGGAGAGGGGATGCGTGCCTCTATGTGAATGATATTGAATTGGCCATGCCCAGCCAGTCACATGACCACCAAGCCACACCCACCAACTAAGCCACGCCCACAGAACCAGTTGTTAAAAAATTTGAATCCCACCCCTGGGTATCATCTTTGACCCTGGCAAGGATAGAACATCCCAAGACAAGCTTGGTGTGCAAATTGAGGGTCCTCCTAACTTGTGGCTTCTGCTGAAGGAGCAGGTGGCAGCCATGATGATGGGGATATTTGACAGACTGTTGTGTTCCAGTTGCACCCATTTCTGGACTGAGAGGCCTTATTCACCGTCACTCACATCCTAATCACTTCCTGGTTAGATTACCAATACCACAATGTGCTGTCCATGAGGCTGCCCATGAAGACTCGCTAGAAATTAACAACTGATCCAGAAATCAGATGCCTTAAAAGGAAAGATACTGATGTTTTCTGCTCTGTTTGTCACTGCGTAGGTTTGAACCTGACTTCTGACCAATATGAAGTCAATTTCACTTCTCATGTTCTGCCAGTGCTGCCCGGGCATTTCTTCTTACTTCATCTTCAGGCAGATTCCCTAGACTAGGGCTGTCAAACTCGCAGCCCGTAGGCTGGATGTGTCATGCACTGGCCATCCCCACCCCCATTTTAATGAAGAGGAAAAAAGTAATGATACGTCATGTGATGACAATGTGACAACGCGAGTTTAACATCCCTGCCCTAGGCTGACAAACAGGGAGAAGCTACTCCAAAGCATAAGCCTAAGGCAGCCTCTCCATGTTCCAGGAGACAACTAAGGACTTGGCAGCACCGCCCTTTTTGACCTCAAGCAAGAAACTAAATGGATGCATTAGGCTCCTGAAGGAGACTGACTGAACAGCTCCTTCTTCTCTGCAGAAGTTAATGGCCCTAGTCAACTCCATAGAGACAAAGAACGTTAACATTTTCTACCTCCACATCATACTCCATGTGCTTTGAGACAAAGACCAGATCTAATATGTGGCTACCCTCATGAGTCAGGCCCTAATGATGTAAGACAAGCCCAGGGTCGCCATGATGACTGAATTCCTCAGCCACCTTTTACTCTCCTTCCCAAATGTGGCAGGTTGAAGACCCCACCCCCAGAACCAGGATTTAAAATCACAAGAAAATGAGCTTGATGTGCAGCAATGCAAGGGCCTGTCCCTCCCCATGAGAGATCAGGCACAAAACCAACACTACAGTGTAAAACGCCACAAAGCGCCCTTGTAAAAAATGCATGTGTGTGTAAAGTAATTTGTTATGCACAATAATTTCCACTTGGAAGGTTCATTTTTTTTGGGGGGGGGGGCAGGAATATTTTGAGATAGGATGTGGGTGAGCAGGAAGGCCAAAACAAGATAAAGGAATTAGCGCATGAGTTAGAGTGAAGCAGTAAAATTTGATGTAATCTAGAAATGTTGGTCACAACTCTGTGAAAGCTGAGGATGGTTGGAAACATAATCAGTATTTGCTGACAAGAATCGGTATCGTTTTAACAGCCTAAGACAAGTGGGGAATATCTCTGTGCTGGGGAAAGCCGCAGTACAAACTGTGAAAAATCATGTGTTTAAGCTGTAACCTTAAGTGAATTGTCACAGGGAGCATGTTTTCTCCATGCATCACCACTGAGCACATTATTTTATGTCATCATTGATCTGATAGTCTTCATAGTGCCATACGGTCCTTCCTTATTGTATATAGGCAGAATGTACTACTGATGGTTGTGTGCAAACTCCCAAGAAAGAAAACAAACCGAGGCAGATCAAGGTTTTCTAGACTTTCTTGTATGTAGATGCAGAAAATTATTTTTAGATGGAAAAAGACATCAAAATGGGAGCTTCAAGGGATTTCTAAAGTTTGGATTAATGCTGTTTAAATGCTTGGTGGATTATTTGTGTGTTAAGCACATTTTTCTTCAGCCTTTTCCCTTTCTTGACCTCATGGTCCTTTAGAGTTATTGTAAATTTTTAGCTATTAAAGCAAATGCCATCTTTTTCCCCACCACTAATAAAAAGTGATAATCGGAGTATGTGTGTTTTTGCCAATTAAATTCATTTTAGTCATGAAGTGAATTCAAAATAGAATGACAAGGAGTTTTCTGCTGGCCAAATGCTAAACTTACTTACTTGGCAGTAAGAATGCTTTGTTTAAGAATGACTATAGTTAAGTTAACTGAATCGAACAGAATGCAGTGCAAATATTTTCTGCCCAGCCATTCCCGATCTAGAAATATGTTTTTTTTTAAATACAAAGGAAGGAAACTGTGGTGAATAACTCTGGCCAGAGTGGATCCCAGCAGGCTCATGAAAACCATCAGCATTTGTTCTGGTAAACTTGGACTGCCTGTGAGAGTTGGAAATTGAAGGCGCATTTTACTCTTCTTTCCAAGTTGATGATGTTGGGAAAGGAGAAGTCAAGTCCTTGGGACTTCAATATGAGATGCTGCAGGACTTGGCCCTCTCTAACATTTTATTGACATCTAACATTAAAACTCTGGAAAAGACCATCCACATCTTTGGCATTAGGAATCATGGACAGGTGGATAATACAGGTAGTCCTCAACTCATAATTATAATGGGTCTTGCCCATTATAATCATGAGAGTCATAAAGCAAGTCACCATGTGATTGGACCCATTTTTGTGATCTTTTTGTGGCTGTGACTAAGTGAAGGTTATTACACAAATCTATTGTTCACTATGGGCCATTTTAGTCAAAAATTGGAAGTAAATGCTGGTTTTGGGCAAAAATATTATAAATCACATTCATGTGACTGTGGGATGCTGCATATCACCATAAATGTAGCTAGTTGCTGAGCACCCAAAATGAAGTTTGCATTTTGGCAGGGAGCAGCCACTAGAACTTTGGAGCCAGGTTGTAAATTTGACCAGTCATAAGTCAAGGACTACCTGTTTCAAACTAAACAGGAGATATGAAAAAGTCCTGAGGGACTTCATCTGGAGGTTGCCAGGGATCAGATAGGGCATATTCCAGCAAATACAGAATTTTTGGTGATTCAGAAACCTTTTGACATCATGGCCCAGAGGTGGAATTCAGCAGGTTCTGACCAGTTCTGGAGAACCGGTAGCGGGAATTTGTTCAGACAGGCAAATATCACCTCTGACTGAAGATTTTACAGTATCCTTCCCCTGCCACGCCCACCAAGCCACGCCCACAGAACCGGTAGCAACAAAAATTTGAATCCCACTACTGTCATGGATGTTCCATCTATAACGATAGGATGATGGGATGACGCTTGAGGGAGCCAGAGGTTCTTCTGGATTCATAGCTTCTGCTGGAACAGTAGATGAAAAATATGGCCAAAGAGAGCCTTTGGCCAAAGTTGGGTGTATCAGAGGTGGTATTCAGCAGGTTCTGACCAGTCTAGAGAATCGATAGCGGAAATGTTGAGTAGTTCGGAGAACTGGTGGTAACTTTCCCCCAGGAGTGGGGAATGAATGGAGATTTTACAGTATCCTCCTGCCACGCCCACCAAGCCATGCCACGCCCACAGAACCAGTAGTAAACATTTTTGAATCCCATTACTGGGGTGTATCTATCAGTTGCACTATGTCCAGGACCAGAAGGCACTATAAATATATTTCTGCTAGACTACTACACTTTGCTTTATGTGGAATTGCTCTTGATGATGACTGGGAAGCTGAAGCATTAGCTAGTTTAGCAGAATAACATTCTGCAGAAACTGCATGGGCTGTTGATAAGACTGCAGGCCCAATTCAAAGTGCTGCCAATTATTTACGAAACCCTTATGTTCAGTAGCATCTTCTTCACATATAATCCCCCACTGTACACCACCCAGTAAAGAGGATGCTCCAGGTACTTTTCCTCAGGGTGCGAGGGGGCTGGGACCTGAAGAATAATATTCTCTGCAGTGGAACCTTCTCTCTGGATCAGATGGTTTGCCTGAAGTCAGATACTGTATGTCCCTATTCATGGTGGTGTTTCTCATAACAGCAAAACAGATCGTCTTCAGGAGAGCTTCAAATTTGCTGGATCATAGCAACAGTTTTTATTAAGAAGATTTAGTGCTTTTAATAATTGTTTTTTATTACTATTTTATTGTGTTTTCTGGAAGTTGCCCAGAATTATAAGCCTATCTCCCGAGAACTAAATAAATAAATCTGGAAGTTGTCAGGTCCTGGGCTTTGGCTACAAGGCCCAGCCTCAGTTTCATCGTCGCATCAAGGCCCCTGGCAAGAAATGAGCAGCAAACACACAGGAAGAGGAAAACAAGAACAAGTATCCATAGAAGATAATAATTGCAGCTCAGGGGTTCTTTGGTGCTCTAAGAGCTTGGTTGTTTTGTTGCCCCTTTCACCTAAACAAAGAGCAACCCCACTCCCTTCAAGCACTGATGATGTGACTTAATTGTATTTATTTGTCATATTTAAGAACCACCCAGCTCTTTCACAGGGGGGATCTGGGCAGTGTACAGCGGGTAATGAAATGTCTGCAGAAAACAACTAGCCTCAGAGAGCACCAAGGACCCCACACAAGAACAAGTGTTTAAAGGTATGGGATAATAGTATATCTAGCAATTATGTGTGTGGGTGTGTCCATCCTTATCTATTTATACACACAGTGATAGGGGAAAAAACCTATCTAGGTTGGGATAATGTGCCAAGTTCTCCATTTTTTTAAAAAAACATCGCAATTATTGCAATTTCGTTCCGCAGCCACTAGGGGGGAGGAGAAAAGCTTTTAGACCTGATCTCTCTACCCCAGTATTTGATTGTCTTCGGTAAGGTGGGTGTGTGCTGTAGAAGTTCAGTTGTCTGCATTGCCCATGACTTGCATCTTTTGTGTGCACCGAAGGCATGTCCAGAGTTTCAGGCAGTGCCCATGAGCGAACCACGTTCTCAAAGCGATCGTGGAACATGATCATGACCCTCAGCTTCCCTCCCGAACTTCTCTTTACTGAGGGTGAATCCGTTTCTGCCATAGCTCCTGGGAAGCTATTTGATGGCAGGCAAAGGCAAAAAACACAATGTGCGAAGCAGATAAATAAATCGTCGGAGGTAAAAAAGAAGCGGGACTACTGAATTGCTTCCTTTCTCAAGGATTAGGTCATGCCCAGCCTTTCACTCTCCACTGTGCCTTTTCTGGAACGGAATATACACCATTTCCCATTCCAGAGCAGAATATTCCCGTATAAAAAAGGGATGGAATTTCTCCTGCAGAATGGTTATGGGCGATCCGAATGTTGATGCCTTTTCTTTTTAAAAGTGAACCCGCAGTTTTAGGGATCCATGGAAAACTCCCCCCGCCCCCCTGGGCGCCTCCCTGCTAAGATACAGGTTCATTAATATTAATGCGATCTTATTTCTGCCCTGCTCTTCTGCCTCAAAACGCCGGCTTCATTTATTCAGCTGAAGCGTCTTGTTTCCAACTCCAGAACTAGGGAATGTCGGGTGCTCTTCCTCCTGTCAGGTTGGGGGCAAGTCCCTCACCCGCGCCCAATAATCGCATAACTCTCTCTTTCTCCCCCCCTTCCCTTTACCAGAAAAGAGGAAATCCCGTCCCGCGAATCGAGGGGGGGTGTCAACAGAGGCAACCCAGCGGATACTTACTCACAAGTAAGCGCCGCGCCGTCACTGGGGCGCTTCTGGCGGGCGGCACCGGACACCAGATGTCGTCCGGCTTACACAGAGTGGGCCGGGTCGCCTGGATGGGAGATGGAGCAAGGCGGGCCGCTGTGGTGATCGCCCTCCTCCTCTCCCGCCCGGAGCGAGCAGCCTTTGGCAGGTCGCGGTGGCTGGCTGGGTGGCTCCTTCCCCCCACCCCCTGTCGACGGTCTGCAGTGCGGAGTTCTGGGCTGCATGCGAGGCAGAGGAGGAGCGGGGAGGAGCTTGCCGTTCCCCCCCTAGCCCCCCCCTCCCCAATCCCCGACCGATCGTTTATAAAGCAGCATCCCCGGACCCATCGCCTTTTGCTCCCCGCCGCCCACTGCTCGGACCTGCTCGGAGCCCAGTCCAGCCCAGCTAGCAGCCATGAGCCATTCCAGCAGCATCCGCGCCACCTCCTACCGCCGCACTTTCGGGCCGTCGACCATGCTGTCGCCGATGCCCTACTCCTCGTCCCGTCTGGCCTCGGGTTCTTCCGCCACGCGGCTGCTGAGTACGCCTTCCGCCGGAGCCTCCCTGCGCTCCTACCGCGGGAGCGGCGGCGGGGGCAGCGCCCTGTTCCTGCGCACCGGCGCGCCGGTGATGGTGGCGCCGCCGCCGCAGCGCTACGCCTACAGCGCCGAGAAGCTGGACTTCTCGGTGGCCGATGCCCTGAACCAGGAGTTCCTGGCCACCCGCAGCAACGAGAAGCAGGAGCTGCAGGAGCTCAACGACCGCTTCGCCAGCTTCATCGAGAAGGTGCGCTACTTGGAGACGCAGAACGCCGCCCTGCTGACCGAGCTGGGCCAGTCCCGCGCCAAGGAGCCCACCCGCGCCTCCGACCTCTTCCAGGACGAGCTGCGCGAGCTACGCCGGCAGGTGGACTCGCTGGGCAAGGACCGCGACCGCCTGCAAGTCGACAGGGACAACCTGGCCGAGGACTTGGCCGCCCTCAAGCAGAGGTGAGTCCCCCGAAAAGGAGCCCGCGCTGGATAACTCGGGGGGTGGGGTGGGGCGGCGGCGGGGAAATCCAAAGGGCGGTCCGGTCCTGCCCGGATCCGGAGAATGTAACGAAACTTTTGAGCTTCCCCGTCCGGTTTTAGGAGAGAGATGGGGCAGATGGGTTAAAAGTATAGAAAATTCAGTCTCTTACATAGGGCCGTCCGATAGAGAGGGAACGCCGGCTTTTTAAATTGGGCTGGACCTGTCCAGCTTGCTAAAAATCATGTCTCTGGACTGCTCAAAGAGAATGCCTTGATCATACGCAGAGTGCTTTTCCTTGACCCAAATTCAGAAGACTCAGGTAACTAACTACTCCTTCTGTCTTTGAGAAAAGGGTGGATTTCTTGCCAGTGATGGGTCATTAGCCGAGGAGTTGGGATGACTCCCCAAGAGGAGGGTGATTGATTACCTGAGAGATCAGCTGGCCCTGAGAAGGGCGCAGGGGGAAATGAAAAGCGAACTGTAAAAAAAATGGCTCTCTGCACTTTGTAACATGATGAATAAATTAGTAGGAGCCGAATAATGTATGCCTGCTGAATAATGGATGTATAATGATGGACTCTTTTTTTTCTTTGCTACCTGCCGGTATACAGAAAGCAAACGTGTATAGTCCAAATAAAAGAATAACTGCAGAAGAGTCAGAAGTCTGGTGTCGTTGCATTGTAGCCTTTTATCCTCTCTGATGATAAAGGAATCTAATGATTTGGATCTCCTGGGTCAGGAATCCAGTTTATCTCCTGCCTTAAGGAAAAAAAGTTGGGCTGTGTTCCTAAGCAAGAGTAAGCTACTCTCTGAAAGCTGGAGAGACTTTCCTTTGTGGGCAGGTGGGTCCCAGACTCATTCTGGGTCTCTCAAATTGTTGCATTTAGGAAGAAGATGATGAAGAAGAAGAGATAGCTGTCAGGCAGACCCTGTGTGACCATAATGAGGAGTTTTAGTTCTCAGGGGTTGAAGTGGAAGGAAACTGCCCAGCCTTGGACCAGGGTGCTCCTTTACTAAAACCCAGATAGGCTAGTATCTATAGCACCACCTTCAGAAGATGCAGATGGAGTGGGTGTGCTGTGCATAGAAAAGAGGTCCTTGAGATGAGTTTGTAGGGGTGGGGGAGAAGGGTGTGGTGAGGATGAGTCTGGCAGACATGACGTGATGGGGAGGAGGGAGGGGGAGGCTGTCGAAGGGCAGAAAGGCAAGAAAACCGGGCGTTTGGAAAAGAGGAGGCGGGGCTAAATATGGGGCGGGGCGGGAGAGAAGGGTGGGGAGTGGAAAGAGGGAGGAACCTTCTGGCCCAGATGGAACTCCACCACTTGGTTTGGTTTGGTGGCATCTGGGAAGCCCAGGGAAGGGATGTAGCAGAGGACACCCTTAGGAGCCCCTTTCTAGTTGGAGATCTCTCTGAATGGCAGTCAGAGGACATGGAGGAATCAATGCAAGTTGGCAAAGGAAAGAACAATGGCGATATTGGCTGCCAGGCTGCAAACTCCAGGGACAAACAGCGACGATGGGGACCCAGTGGCCTTGCAGGAGCCTGCTTCTTTGCAGCCAAACCGTTTTTGTTTGTTTTTTTGCTTTTTCATTTATTTTTCATACATATAATCAAGTGGAAGAGAAGCGTGACTGTGTTGCCTTGGGCATCGTGAAGTGTGGTTGGTTCTCTTTCAAGCTGGCAGGGCTCATGCTGGGGCAGATGGGGAGGTGGGAAGCAGGAAAGAAGAGATGAACATTAGATGCCAAATGTCGGAGGAGAGGCAGCTAGACTCTTTTAGACATGCAAACTATTATGGTACACCCTCTTTTCCATTATGTTCTCCATCTTCTTCCCCATCTTACTTGTCCTCTTGGGACAGGGAAAAAAGAAGTTATCCTCCAAAATCCACATTTTTCAGATGTTTTGGTTTGACCCAAAATAGTCTTATAGATTATTAATTCTGCAAGGAGCAGGCAATGGTTTCTAAAATCAAATTTCAAACTATTTAGCTTCATTCCAGCTGCTTCTCTGCTCTTCCCCATTTCTAGTGCTTTCTTCTTTTTACTTAGAGGTCAGAGAATCTGTGAAGATGGTTGTTACTTATTTATTTTTAACAGTGCCCACGATACAGAACAATTATTTTAGGTTGCAGAGAGATTTATGTAATCTTTTAATATCACATTCATAGGTTAAGCGTTAGGTGTGATCAATGTCTAGAAGCCAGAATGCGGCCTGAATTTTAACTTGTATAATACATTTGCCAAGCTGTTATATTGTGTTTGGTTCCTGAAAATGGAAAAGCGAGAAGAGATGGAATATTATTTCTGGTATCAATAGGTGTTTAATTATGTGGGTTAGGGCTGAGTTTGCTTAAAAGTTGTGGGCGAAATGAAAAACGACCAATTCTGTAGCATTCTCGCCCAATTTCTGCTTTGGGGCTGCTCTCTGCCCTCTACAGGCTGGATGAGGAAATGCACAAGCGAGAAGATGCTGAAAACAACCTGGTTCTCTTTCGCAAGGTGAGCCAAGCCACTTCTTCTGGACTATAGAAGAGCATTAGAGGAGGGAATGGCATGCTTGGCTCTCACACCCCCTTACTATGCCCCTCTCTGCATGGGTCCTTTCAGATTCACGACTCACCCTGCCACATGCAGAGAGCCTGTTTTGTTTTCTTGCTTACACGGCAACGCATGCATGCGTCCACGTTTGTTTCCACGGGTTCATACGCTTTAAGCCGCAAGCTTAAATCTCTGTTTGGCAGCTGTGTAAGCTCCCGATTGTGCTGAAAGCACGCTCTGTCCCTGGAATCCTAGGCCGAATCCCAGGCCGGGAGCAGGCCAGCCAACCCCTACCCCTCTTCCCATTCTCTGCTGCCCATTTTACTCCTTAAATTAATGTGGAAAGTGGTGGGCAACTTGCTGGGATTCTGATCAGCCTTCCTTCCTTCCCCGCCCCCACCCCCACCCCATAGGATGTGGATGATGCCACCCTTTCACGCCTGGAACTGGAGCGCAAGATCGAGTCCCTCATGGATGAAATTGAATTCCTCAAGAAACTGCACGAGGAGGTAAGGCGTAGTAATGGGCTGGCGTGCAACTGATGCCCCTTTCACTGGCTAATCGATTTGGATTTTTTGAACAACCGTAGACCTATGTGAAAGAGGGCCATTTTGGGGCTGCTGCAAGAAATCACCCTGAGAGTAGTGTATCTTCCCAAAGGTGACGGTATCAGTCGTGGAAGGAGGTACCATAGGTGGTACCACAATGAGCAGAGCAGGCGCCTCAAGAAAGATGGTGGGGGATAAAGGTAGCCGGGATAGGAAATCCCATGGCTTCTAGATCCTGCAATCCCATCTGTTACACTTGAGAGTTAAAGATGCTGGGAGCTGAAAGTTCAACAGCATTTGGAAGATGACAGGTTCCCCGCCCTTGGGTGTGCGATTATTATTATTATTTTTTTAAGGCAACCCTGCAGCAAAGATGTTGCTTCTGGGCCACCTAGTGGTGCCTGACAGGAAAACACCTGCATCTCTCCAGCCCCACCCTTGGATGTGTGGGCTGGATGACTGGTCTGCACTGTAACTTTGCAGGGCAGACTCACCTGAAGAAGTAACGCAAGTGGCCGAAGGCTGCTCTTGCACTTCGATGCTCATATGGGAATATATTTTTTTTTGGGGGGGGGGTCTCTGTTCCATATGGGCAGTGATGATATGTCTGAGCAGTTCTCTGTCAACATTATCTTCTCCATGCTGTGCTCTTCCCCACTGAATTATGGTCCCTAACCACACCTACCTTCCACTGAGGACCTTCATACTGCACAAGTCAAAAAGAGGGCTGTCAAAATATCTACAGACCCTTCACATCCTGGACACAAACTGTTTCAATTCCTTCCCTCAAAACGACGCTGTAGAGCACTGCACACCAGAACAACTAGACACAAGAATAGTTTTCCCCCGAAAGCCATCACTCTGCTAAACAAATAATTCCCTCAACACTGTCCAACTACAAAGTCTGCACTACTAACACTGCTAATCTTCTCATCACTCTTTATCACCCATCCCCTCCCACTTATGACTGTATGACTATAACTTTGTTGCTTGTTTCCTTATGATTTAATATTGACTGTTTCCTAGTATGATTTGATTGCTTATTGTACCCTATGACTATCATTAAGTGTTGTGCCTTGATACTTGACTCTTGATGAATGTATTGTTTCTTTTATGTGCACTGAGAGCATATTCACCAAAGACAAATTCCTTGTGTGTCCAATCACACTTGGCCAATAAAGAATTCTATTCTATTCTATTCTATTCTATTCTGTTCTATTCCATTCCATTCTAAATTCTAATCTATTCTATTCTACCTGTTTGTGTAGTATGGCAGCGTATGTGATTGTTACCCTATAAGCACCTTTCTTGGTGTGTCTGACAACCTCTCTCCCCCTCCCCCAATGCCTGCAGGAGCTGAACGACATGCAAGTGAGCATCCACAGCCAGCAGCAGGTGCAAGTGGAGGTGGAGCAGGCTAAGCCGGATCTGACCGCCGCCCTGAAAGAGATCCGCACTCAGTATGAAAGCATCGCGGTCAAGAACCTGCAGGAGGCTGAGGAGTGGTACAAATCCAAGGTGCCTAAATTATGGGGGGGGGATAAGAAGAAGATGGGGTTACCGCGCGATTAACAGGACGTCTTCATGAAATGTAGAGAGCAAGGAAGAAGACCTCTATGGGAATATTCAGGATGCATTATTGATTTTTTTATTAGATTCATATGCTGCCCTATCTCACTGTCCCATGGCAAGAGAGGCTGGAAGGTTCTTTTTAAAGTCCAGGATAAAGAGATTACATTTGGAAATGGCTCGAGTAACAGTGTTTCTCTCAAGCTTAGCCACTTGAATTCTGAGATGAATTCCCAGAATTTCCCAGCCAGTAGGGGGAGCCCTAACACTGAATAAACGCTGCCTCTTTTGAAGCATCAAGAAAATAGCTGTTTTCCTGGGAAAGGAATGTTCTTATTACCGTAAAACTTATTGATATAGCAAAATAATAAACCACTTAGGGTACAAGTTGACCCCCTCCTACTTCTGGAGGGTTTGCTTGACATGTGGCGTACCACCTCTTCATCGCTCTTTAGGTGCACGCACTGCTGTAAGACAGTGTGGCTTGGTTGGTACTTGTCATGAGTGAGTTTCATTAATAATGTATACAGTTTGTGGTGTGGGCCAAAGAAAGTAGAGGGACAGCCCTAAATCAGACTGATGATGGTGGCTTCCTGCGTATCAGATTTTCCTCTCTGAGGGAAATCCAACCACTGCTGTAGAATATTACAGCTAATCCTTGACTTATATGACCAGTTGCTTAGCAACTGTTTGAAATTATGACAGACCCTGAAAAAAAAAAACATTTGGGAATCTGTTCTGACATTTGCCCCTCCTCCACAATCACATGACTTACAGTTTTGCTGCTTGCAGCCAAGCCAGTCCACATTTATTAGGGCTGTTTGCAGCACCCCAGAGTCACATGACTGTGATTTATGATGCACGTCTCAGAAAACGGATTTACTTTTGATTTCCAGCAAAACCAAGCATAGCGAACAATAGGTTTGCTTAACAACCACCACAAGAAAGATCATAATATTGAGTCACATGGCAATCACTTTACAATCATCATGACTTATGACTTTAATTGCGGGCTGAATTACAGTTGTAACTTGAGGATTGTCTGTACAAAGAATGGATCCAATGCTGTGGCTATTCTGTGAGATTTCCACAGAGGGAAGAGAGGCTCTTGAAAAGAGTTCTGTGTGGACCTTGGGCTTGTGTTGTCAATTCCCCTCCAGCTAGGTAATTGTGAATGAGTTCGGGGTGGGTCTACTTAGGAGTTGTTTTGGGGTTCCTTCTTTCCTTTCTCTTGATGTTCCCAAATTCTTGGGTTGTGAAGCAATGGTTAGAATGCAGTATTGCAGGTTAATTCTGCATTTCACTGCCAGGAGTTTGATTCTCACCAGGCTCAAGGTTGACTCAGCCTTCCATCCTTCTGAGATTGGTAAAATGAGGACCCAGATTGTTAGGAGCAATATGTTACCTCCGTAAAACACTTAGAGAGGGCTGTAAAGCACAGTAGAGCAGTGTCATGACCTGGAGCATGGCACAAAGGCAACACAGTCAGATAATCAGTAGGAGTCCTTTTATTAGTTCCAACTTTGCCCCCAATGTCCTGGTCACCTTCTGGCTGGAGAAAAACTCTCCCAGGGATAGCCTTTGGCTGCAGAGAGTCAAGTCCAAAATGTGATCAACAAAAATTGTAACTATACGTCCAATCAAGGTAAGATGATGTAATTAGTCCGGCAGGGCAGAAGAAGGAATTCCAGACATGAAGGAACGGCCGTAATTCAACATAGTTGGGAGGTTGCCAGGAACGCAGATAACCAAAGTCAACACAAGATTAACTCACATTTATTCCCAGCAGCATTCATGTCTTTTAAACTTTCTTCCCAGGCGTGACTAATGAAGGGAATCAGGGCCCTTTCCTTCCCCGTAAGCCATTCCCCAGTTTCCTCCACAGCCAACGGAGCCACACTCCCCCTCCCTGTCAGCTGTTCATCTTCCTCCTCGGATTCAGACTCTGAGAGGGGTATGACAAGCAGTATATCAGTCTAAAAGTGCTACTGCTATGGCTGTTCTTTGCAGTTTGCTGACCTGTCAGATGCAGCCAATCGGAATCACGAGGCCCTTCGCCAGGCCAAACAGGAGATGAATGAATCTCGCCGTCAGATCCAGACCCTGACCTGTGAGGTTGATGGACTCAAAGGAACGGTGAGTAAAACACTCCCCCTGCTCTCAATCTGGGTCAGTAGCAAATGGGTGGCCAAAGAACAAGAGAGGGAAAATCACAGGTCAGCTGACAGTGCTGTTTTAGCTTCCCCATTCCCTGCTATGCATGGTGAAATTCCCAAAGGAAAGCTTGATTACAGCAATCAAATTATGACAACCACTTAGGCCATTTGCAGACTCTGGCTATGACCAGCAAAAACCCTGTATGATACTAATTAGGATCAGGGATTTTGAGAAGCCACGTTCCTTCACCTGAGCCTGCCTGGGGTTTTAAGATCTTCAGGTAGAAAGCACCTTGGCTCTGCTTTATCCTCACTGGAGCAAGTTTAACAGGAATGCAGAATGAGCCTTCTTGGTGATGGCTTCTCCCAGGTTCTAGAATCACTAAATTGACTCTGCTTTCTGCAATTTCCTCGTAGTGGCAAAGACCTTGTTCAGGCAGTTTTAGGGGTCTTAAGGATGATTTGTCAGTAACTGAAACAGGCTTGGATAAGTAGCTGCTGTTCATTTTTTTTTTAAATTCAGTTGTATTTTAATCAAATTTTTGTACTTGGTTGTTGGTAGCCTCGAGCACCATTTATGATGCAATAAATACAATAAAATGAAGAGGAGAAGCCAGCTTCAGTGCTATCAAGTTACCTGGACTTAACTGTTATTAAAGTCTTGGTGGGGCTTGCTCTTCATCTTGCTAGAATGAAGCCTTGCTGAGACAGATGCGAGATCTTGAGGACCAATATGGGGCTGAAGTGGGCTCCTACCAAGAGACAGTGGGGCGGCTGGAGCAGGAGATCCAGCACATGAAGGAAGAGATGGCTCGGCACCTCCGGGAGTACCAGGACCTGCTGAATGTCAAGATGGCTCTTGACATTGAAATTGCCACCTACCGCAAACTGTTGGAAGGAGAGGAAAGTAGGTAGGTCAACAGTGGTCAGATCCTGCCCTGCTCATCTTTTAGGTTCATGGGCACATTGTGAATGTCATGGGTGCCACTGCTGAGTGGCTACTGCAGGCAGCAGGGTAAGACACAAAACACTGGAAATGTAAATTGGTTTTGGGGGAGACAAGGACTTACCCAAGAAACTGAGCATGAAGCAGACATGAAGATTGAGTCACAAAGTTCATTCACTGGGCGCCACCATTTTCTGCTCCAACACAACATTTGTGTTGGTGAGTGCAGTCTCTTGTAAGGCCTTCCATCTAGCCTTCTCCAATACGTTGCCCTCCAGAAGCCTTGGGATTTGCAATTTTAAGTGGTCCTAATCAGCACAGACAGGGACCACCAACTGTGTGGGAGGCAGTTCTAATGCACCTAGAGAGCACCAGGTTGCAGAAGGTTGACCATCCCAAAATTTCCTGTCCCCACCCAACCCATTTTCTTTCTCTGAAACTTTAATTCAAACAAATGAGTTCTGCTCCTTGCTCCTAAAGTTGCCCAGTTTTTTCTTTTCCTAACTTTCATGATAGGTAGACACTTCCCTCTGTTTCCACCTAACTTGCTCTAATGCTGTCCTCTCCATCTCCCCCAGCATTTTCATATCTGGGCATGTGACTATTAGACCAGGTGTATGTAGGAAAGTCTCTGGAACAGGGGTCTCCAACCTTGGCAACTTTGCTGGCTGAGGAATTCTGGGAATTGAAGTCCACAAGTCTTACATTTGCCAAGGTTGGAGACCCCTGTTCTAGAATATAGGCCAGTCTTCTTTTGTGGGAAGCCTGGCGTGTATTTCAGACAGTAGGAGGGGTGAGCACCAGAAGGTTAATCTACAGCTGTCTTGGTTACAGCTACAGCATTGTAAAAGATACTTATTTTTACTTAGTTCTGAACAAACTTTTCTAGGAAGGGATGCAGAAAAGCCGTTTAAATGGAAAAGTTTGGAAATTAACTTGTAGAGGTTTCTGTAATGTTTACTGGCTTGTATGTTCCCTGCAGGATTGCAGTGCCTGTCCAATCCATGGCATCTTTCAGCTTCAGATCTGCAGGTAAGCCAATTAGCCAGCATGGGTCCTCAATGAACCGGCGTGCTTTGGGTTGTTTGACAAAGTTGTGGGCTTCTGAAAGAGATGGTAGCACTGGCATAGATGTCAGCAATATTCTGGTTGGACCCAAGCATCTTGTTGGCCATATTTTGCACACACTTTATTTTTCTACTGAGCAATAATTTGAGGGGAGTATTTGATGGGAACAAACTTGGTTTTGGAAGTTCCCTTATCTCAAGTTGTGCAGGCAATCATGCCTTAGCCTAAGTTGCTTTTTCTTGGAAAGAAACCCCAAGGCTCCTTCGTTCCTCCCCCACTGTTCTACTTTCCTTTCTTTCTAATTTCTCCCAGCTGGTAGCCAAAAGTCTTTCATGACGGAAGTATGAGTGAAAGAAGGCAGCTGATCTGCTGGGTGTTTAGGAATTGTAGTCCTCAGTCCCCTGCATGACCCTGGATGGGGAAGAAGTGAGGGGCCTTGAATGCTGAGCCTTTTCTCCCTCAATCCTCCTCTTCCTCAGTTTCAGAGCCAGATCCAAGTGTAGAGAGCCACACCCGGAAGACGGTGCTGATCAAAACCATTGAAACCCAGGATGGAGAGGCAAGTCAATGATCTGCTCATATTGGAGATTTGCGTGATGGAGGAATTCGGGGCAGAGGTGTGATTTTAAGCTGTGGGGATTGAACCTAAGCCTAGGCCCTAGGGCAGGGGTCTTCAAACTTGGCAACTTTTAAGACTTGTGGACTTCAACTCCCAGAATTCCTGACTGGAGGAGGAATTCTGGGAGTTGAAGTCCACAAGTCTGAAGGCCCTTGCCCCTAGGGCATAGCAAAAAAATCTCCAGAGGCCAAATTAGGGTTTTGTTGTTATTTCAGTTAATCAAAAGAAACCTGACTTCATAAAATTCCCGAGGGGCGCCAGGTTGGGGAAGGATTGCCCTCTGCTGCTCTCACGGCTTGGCCTTTTCTCTTCCTGCAGGTGGTGACCGAATCAAGGAAGGAGCAGAGAGCTGAGATAGAGAAGTGAGGCTGGCCAGCCCAGCAAGGCCCCCTGGGCCACTAGAGAGGCACTCAGCTCATCTCTTTGCAAAAGTCCCAGTCGCAGATCCCTTCTTCCCTCACTAAGCCACACTGGCCTTATTTACGATGGTGATGGTGATGATACCTCTTACCACTGGCAGCCTTCCCACACTGTTCCAGGCTTTCTGAGCCATCCCTCTCTGCCCTTCGGACCATACTCTGTTCACAGCCTGGTGGTAGTTCCAGCAATAGCCACCAATGATCTTGGGAGTGGAGATCGCTTCCCCCCTGCTCTTGTCTTCCATCATCTCCTACCTCTTTGTATCACATTCCTTCTCATCTCTCCCTGCAAAGCGCCCTTCTCCAACCAGTACCCCCCAAACCAAGCTGCCTTCCTGTAAAGTACCATTCACTAAGTCAGCCCACCCTAGGAACCAATTTGCCAGGTGTGTTTAGGTTGAATCTAAAGGCTGTGGCCTTCCAGCTGTTGTGGAATTAAAACTCCCAGCCTCCTAAAAATCATACAGAGTGTTGCTGGGACTTGTAGTTTAGCAATAGCTGGAAGGTCCCAGGATCCCTACCACTGCCAAATAATTAGATGGTTGCAGATTGGCAAGCTCCGCCAACCTGCAAGGCCCACTAAGCACACCAACTTGGAAGCACCAAAGAAGGCCAGGAGCTTGCTCATAACCTTGTTTTATTGCTCTTGTTGAATCTAAACAGTTTTTTTAAAATTTGCATTTATATGCCGCCCTTCTCCGGAGACTCAGGGCGGCTTACAGTCTATGGAGCACCATGCTAAGTGCTTGGCAATAGCCTTCATTCCATTGTATATGCCTGCTTATTACTAGGGCTTTTGGCCCCCCCAACCAGTATATGCTGGTCACAGAGAAAACCCCTCATGGTTTACAACAGGGGTCTCCAACCTTGGCAACTTTAATCCCTGAGGACTTCAACTCTCAGAATTCCCAGCTGGTTGGGGAATTCTGGGAGTGGAAGTCCACCAGGCTTAAAGTTGCCAAGATTGAAGACCTCTGGTTTACAAAGATTCGCAAGAGAATCATGATAGGAACTTGCTTTATCAAGATGCAATAGGTTGGGCTTCCCAATCGGTTCTTGCTTCTGTGAACTTACATTGAGAGGGTGCACAGTCAACTTCAGGTCATCTGTACTGACAGGGAGAATAGCACTGGCCAACTTTATAGGGCTATTTTAAGGTTGACAAGGTAATGCAATTAAAGCATTTTAAACATTAAATAATAACCAGCGTTAATTCCCTCAGTTGTCAAGCCCCAATCGGGTTCATTCCAGATGTGTTGACTTCAATTCTCATAATTCCTAAGCAGCATGATGCTAGCTGGGGCTGTGAGAGTTAATTAAATGCATCAAGGGAATATAAGTGGAGACTACTACTTTAGATCTTCTCAAACAAGCTCCCAAATGAAGTCATATTAAAAAATATGATTCACTGTCTTTTATTGTTTAAAGCAAATTTTGTAAGGGAATCTTAAAAAAAAAATCTCCAAAATAAGCTTTCTGACCGTTGGTGCGTTGTTTCCCAACACTGAAGGGTGCTAGTGGTAATTTTAAGAAACTGATCGGTAGGTGTTTACTCAGAAGCCTCAAGCCTTTCTTAACCATTTGACTTCCTTCCATTCAAATATGATTTTTTTTAATGCACTTTTAAAAGTGATGTCAACTTTGCCTTCTGAGACATAAGTCAAGCTAGAAAGCTGCCTTACATTTGAAATTGTGAGTCACAGAAGAGAACATTTTCCTGTTCAGCTTTTTAATGTTCCTCTGTCCAATAAGCAACCTTTTTTCTGCTCCCTTTCTGAGAGAAAGGACCAGAACAGGGTGAGACCACCATGGAATTCCCCTTCATCTGCATCGCATATAATTAAGGATTGTGTTGTGCAGGCAAAGAAAGCAGATGAGCAGCTCTAGAAATCTGAAAAACATCAAGCGATCGCCTTTAATTCACAGAGTCAAACAAACTGCAGAACAAAAAAAAAGGAAAAAAATGCCTACTTCCAGTGGTGCTGACTCATGGCCTTAATAAACAGCGATGCCATCATGCGTGAAAAGCACCAAAGACTCCTGTCTAGCAGAAATGGTCACCAAGCTCTCAATGCAGTTCCTGAATCCCTTGTCTATGATCTCGAGAACCCCAGAGACTCTGTGAATGCAATCTCAGTTGTGTGCCTAATGGCCAAAATGGGAGTAGCATGTTCTCCATTTGATTTAATATAATCCCAAATGGCAAAACACTTTTAAAAGGCTATAGTGAAGTCCTATCTTACTTTCTCACCCTATTGTCATAGAGTCAGAAAAGAGACTGGACAGTCACTTGTCTGAAATGATTTGGGATCTCCTGCTTGAGCAGAGGGTTGGATAGAAGACCTCCAAGGTCCCTTCCAGCTCGGTTCTGATTCTGTCATGTCCTTGTCTACTTATGGCCCCCAGAAATTATTGCCTATCTTTGCTTCATGTGCATCTGTGGCTTCTCATAAGAGATAGCACCAACTGCTTCTTGCCAGTCTGTCCATTTTTAACCAAATCCAGCTTTCTTTTCTCAGATGGACATCTTTCACACATTGTCTTTTCTTTCCTCTTATCTTGCTTTGATATTCCAGACTTCCTCTTTTCAGATAGGGTACAGTGACCATTGCATTTCTGCTTCTAACTCGATTTTTGTCATCCCTTAAGATAGGACAGGACAGGAAGCAGAGTCCACAACTCAGACTATAGGAATTCAGGTATTAAGTTATATTAACAGATTCTTGAAACACTGGCAGATTTTTTCCCGCCTCTGCTTCTGTTGTACCAAAGAGAATCTACATGGGCCTGGGTTTCCTCACCTCCCATTTTTCATCTTTAAGTAAACAAATTGATGTTTACTCAACTATTCTTGTTTTTGTTTTTCAAGTTCTATTTTCATGTTTCTGTACATTCTCTATCTTACTGGAAGAAAGAAAGCTACCATAGAGGCTTTCTACCTTAAAACTCAGGAGTCATCTTGACAAGAACTCTCGTTGTGGCATTTCTCCAGATTTATTCCAGAAAGAAGGAAACTTCAGGGAGATGTTTCTCTGTGGACGTTTGGTTCATCCCCCCAGTTCTCTCAGACCAAGACCAGCCAACTTTTTAATGGGTGGGGCCCATACTTATTTTTATTTTAAGGGACAGGGAATGTAGGGAAATTACAGAAAGGATGAAGCTAATTTTTGAAGGCATTCTTTTGGCTGGAAGTGCCATCTTTGCTTGGTTTGAATTGCTACCAAATTGTACAGTGCAAGGGAGTCATGAAATGGTACTTGAGCTCCTTATAATCTACACAAGGATCATAGGATGGATTGGATTATACCTGTCTTTAGAAATAGGAATTTCTGAAACAGAAAATCTCACTTAACCTTGATAACTTTTTTAGTGAGGTAGCAGCTGAAATAGTCTCTATGATTATGCTTTCTCCTCTGATCTCCCCCCCCCTCCTGCTGCATCACTCTTATTTATTCTTGATTTCTTAAACCTCATTAATGGTCCAGTAGGGACGTTAATTCTTTCCTTGAAAATCAGTAAATGCTAAAGTTACAGAAATTCTTGGAATGTGGTCTAATAGAAGTTACTTTTAATATCAGATTTACATTGCTTAGTTGAGGTTAGGTAACCTCCGCTACATAGAAGCATTTCTGATCATGATTGCTTACAGTGGATTGTCCAGTTTCCCACCATTTTGAAAGATAAAAGGACCAGGGAAATTATCAAAATAGGCATATTGGGGGAGAGAAAAAAAGACCCTCCCCCTCGACTTCCCATGACTTCCCGGCATTGAGTGCTGCCCCTTGGTGGCCAAAGGGGTAACTCACTTTTGATAAAAATTAACCTGATTCAAGACAGATTTGAAAACTTAACAGAAGTTCACAAGTCTTCAAAATATTTGCCCAATAATAGTTGAGAACCTCGGTGCTATTGAGATAGCTTTACCTGTCTTCTTCTGTATTACTCCAGAGGATTTTGTTTCCAGTCTTTAAGATCTTTTGTAACTTTTTTTCCCTCTGCCAACTTTGTAATTTTTTTGTCCTTCTGTTGTTAAAAATCAGAAATTGAACGGGGACCCTATTATGGTATTATACAAGTTTACTTGTAAGAATTGGAGGAAACTTTCAAGATTGTGTTTTCCTGATCCCATTTTGCAACAAGTTCAGTAACAGCTTGCTTCAAATATGCTACCTACTGCACACCTTCAGGATCAGTAATTTCTAGCTGACTTAAGGCACAGACGTCTCTGGTCATAAAACTGCCAACTGCCAAATCCAATTTAATGATTCTGAGGGAAACTAGGACGCTACCTTTCTGGCTACTTTATCTTTTAACCTATATTTTTTCTTCCCTGTTGAGGAACAATTTTAAAGTCTCAGTAGCTACAGTACACCAGAGCAGGAAAAGAAAAAGTTGATGACACAGGAAGAACACAATGTCATGCTACCTAATGGATCTTCCCATAAGTCTGGTTCATCAGCCTATGTCCAGGCAGAATCTTACTTTCATTTCGTCCTTCCAACATTTGCTTTTTATAGCAGATAGTTTAGCATTTTATTTTTTGTGTGTAATTGAAACAACTTTATTATATGCGATCTACATGAAATTAAATTTTAGTCCATTATTGAAGTTGGCTTTCATTGTAAAATACAAGAAATTTTTCCCATGGGGAGCATACCATTCCCCCCACCTTTTCCTAGCCAGACCAATCCTACAAATTAACTAGGAACAATAAAGCATGATTTGATAGTAAGCAAGATGGCTTAAAATGTTGAGAAAACAACAGCCTTGTTTCCTTGCACAGAAGCACAGATGTGTAAATCTTGCCAGCTTTAAAACACTTAAGCTTGAAAGTGGCTATTCCGTGACTCGGGATGTGTCCCAAGCTTGAGATTTTTGGCAGGGTAAGAACGGCATCAGAACAGCTTCAACAAGATTCGATGTTGGCATATTTTAATCAGTTTTACTTCTTGGCCTTCCAGCCTGCATTCCCTTGTAGAGATCAGCATACAATACCCATTTTTGTACAGGATGGAGGGGCCTAAATAATATTTCCTGGGATTGGTTCCTTATAAATGGTTTTGGCACATTACAGAACTCCAGTTTGGATTCTGATACTTTGCACCTTCTCCCCTTTATCCCAAAAATAAATGATAGGTTTTTGAAAAACTCCGGGCTTATCCTTTATGAGCTTTGGTACTGATTTCCTGCTTTTGATAGCTGTCAATTTCCGTGTTCCTTGCAGAGCTAGTAGAGATTCCTGGTGCTAACTCCTCCCATGCCATTGGATCTCTGCACCACTCCTGCTATGCTATGCTAATCCTGTCTGTCCCAATTTCTGCCCTTGGATATCCACATCAACTGGCTCTCCAGAACACCTTTCCTTGCAATTAGGCTTGCTTTATTAAATATCTAGCTTGGGGAAAGATGTAGTTTGCCCAGGTACCAACTCAACCTATTAAAGTACATATTCTGGCGAAGAAGCAGGATACATGGAGACTGGGAGGGGTGGCAGTCATTCTGTTCCTGGTGCTTTCTTATCTCTCCTAAATAATGTTGGTTTTGTGATGCCCATGGTCAGTGTGTGGAATAGGTCACGTATGCTTTGAACCAGCCAATAAATTTAATGTGAAGAGTGTCTTGCTGCCTATTTTTGGGGTGTGTGTGACTGTGTGTGTGTTTTGAATGTCAACAGAATCTTCCCCACAGAACTCCAAGGTCTGGTGATGTTTGCTTTTGTTAAAGCTAGGAGGCGGCTGAAAATCTCTGCTAACTTCGCTTAGATTTGTCAAGCAACACAAAAAGGATATTATTTTTCTCTATCATTTAAAAATTTTTCTGTGACCTGTTTCTTGCATTGCACTAAGACAAGGGTCTTCAAACTTGGCAAGTTTAAGACTTGTGGACTTCAACTCTGAGAATTCCTGAGCTAACACAACTGGAGGAGGAATTCTGGGAATTGAAGTCCACAAGTCTTAAACTTGCTAAGTTTGAAGACCCCTGCACTAAGGCCTAGCTTCTAATGCTTGCACGTGAACCCAACCGAATTTTAGTTAATAAACCATAATTTTAAAAAACCATGGCTTGACAATAGTGATGAACTGTCTCTTTCAGTTCAATAGTTCACATAGTTGGACAGAAAAGATCTTGAGCAGCACATATTGCCCCAAAGCAGCAAATCCAATGTTGGCTTAACTCCATGATTAAATACTAGCTAAACTACTTTCTGGAAACAATGACTTAGCAAAAGTTAAGTGTGGCTTATAAAAGCTCCAAAAGTATCAAAAATGTAATAGTTAAAAATCAAATATATGAATTATGCAAAAACAGTGAAGGTATAAAAACTTTGGCTTTATGCTGTGCTTTAGGTAAGATACCAGAATTTCATCCTCATCTAATGAGCAATCTGAAAAAAAGGTCAACAGACATCTGATTCAAAGCCTGCAGAGAGATTGAAACTCACCTGAAAACAATGTGACAGCCTTTTTAACAATTTTGCATGAAGCAAGGGTTGAGCTCAATGGTCCAGCTGCTTGGATGACAGGCCATTGTTACTTCTGCTTGGCAAAAACTCTTAAAAGCACATTTGATAAGCAGCCAAGACTTATTGAAAAGTGATCATTAGTATGACTTGGTCCTCAGGTATAAACTCTTGGAAGCCTTGGTTTTGTTCTCACTTATTAACAATAACGTGCATCTGAAAGAAAATGTTCTGATTCAAGTCACATGGACAGCAATAGGTGCAAATGGAGTATGTCTATTGCACAATTCTATTTGTTATAGCAATATCCCGCAAAATCCTCCAGGCCACAAACTCCCCTCCCAAGCAGTTTAGTGAATAAATCCCAGCACACACAGGAAATTAAAGCAATAAATTCTCAGGCAAATCCCCCCCCCCCAGAAAACTCCCCAAGGCAAGGCCAAATCCAGATGCAAATCCAAGTCCAGGTCCCCAAAAAGCTGACAAGATAAACTTAAGGATTGCAGCCAAAATCAGGATACAGGAAGCACAGAGCCAAAGATAACACTCAGGAAAACTAATGTTTGTCTTCACCAACCACTCTTTCCTGCATGCTACTAATCATCAGCTCTCCGGGTTGGTGGGATGGGGGGGGGGTGTCAGCAACTATTCATCATGGGAGGCATCCTGTTAAAGTTACAAGGCACCCATATGGCAGCCATGCCTCTTCTTCCTCAAGCGTGTAGCTGTCCTGTTGATCATGCCCCCCCCCCCCCCCCATGCCTGAGGGAATCTGGGACTGCATCCTCCTCCATCCCCAGGCTTCTCTGAGTGCTCCTGGTCCCATGTTTGATGCCCTGGTTCCAGTTCATCTCCTTCTCCAAGTCAGCAACCAATGGGGCTATCACAGAAGCACAAATTGGTAGGAAAAAACCAGGAGTCACCTAACGAGGATTTAGAGACAATATCCTTCAGACTTTTTGGGGTTTTAAGCAGGTGTTAAAAAAGTTACCATAGGGATAAATGGCTTGTAGCAGCTAAGAGTTTATAATGAAGTTACCCTTTGATGTTCCCTCTTTAGCCTGGCACTGGCGGAGCGCAATCTGCTCCAAGGACAGCATCAAATGGGGGCATTTGGGGCGGTACACCCATCAAACTTGTAAGGCAAGTGTCCTAAGACAAGCTCATGGAGGCCATAAACCACCATTGGAGCAGAAGGGCAAAAAACTCACTCGATCTTCATTTCAGTAGAAATATAGACCACGAACGATCCTTCTGACTTTGGGGATTTTACATCAAAACTGGCTACGTTTATATGGATTGTTTCCTTGTATGATTTGATTGCCTGTTTGTACCCTATGACTATCATTAAGTATCTTATGATTCCTGACGAATGTATCTTTTCATGTACACTGAGAGCACCATAAGCACCAAGACAATTTCCTTGTGTGTCTAATCACACGGCCAATATTCATTCATTCCACCCTCCCAAACCTCCCGTTATTCTCTTCCGGTTTTTGCCCACCCCAGAACTCCCTTAAACATTCTAGCCCCGCCTCCTGGCAGACCATGTGATCGCTCGGAAGGGCCAATGGGCTCCTTCTGCTGCTTTATGAACTGAACCGGCGGCTGCGGCTCGCTCTCTTTACTAGTGAAGGGGATGGTCCGGAGCAGGTGAGCAACGAGGGGCGACCCCGCCGCCCCTCCGACTCAATGGCGGGGGTGGCGAAGCATAAGCAGAGTTTACCTGAGAAGCCCCCCCCCCCTTTCTCTCTTTCGGGAAACGGTGTAGAGCAGAAGGCGGGACTGTAGCGAGACCGTTACGCTGTTGTCAAACCTTCCGCTGGCACCTTTTAGCTGCAAACGGGTCGGCTGAGCTTCGGTCCCCCTCCTCGACGTCAAGGGGAGTGGGGCGAGGAGCTGCATTTATCTGTCGGGGTAACTAGGATTTATGCCTTGTCTGTATAAACGCCATGGCGGGTTTTGTGGGTTCTTCCCACGAAGCATTAACTGAGTTAGCCCAATTCCTCCTTAGTCTCGAAGTATCGGTTACTGTAACATCGTTGAGCTGTAAGCCAATCAGGGTCTTTTAGTTCAGGGGTTTCCAGCCTTGGCAACTTTAAGACTTGTGGACTTCAACTCCCAGAATTCCTCAGCCAGCTTTGCTTGGCTGGCTGAGGAATTCTGGGAGATGAAGTCCACAAGTCTTAAAGTTGCCAAGGGTGGAGACCACTGTTTTAGTTTGTTAGTAGTCTGTTATGTGGACTTAGCATAAAAGCGCTGGGATTAGGGGAGGTGTAATTGACCATCGAGTGCTAATGGCAGTGGGTAAACAAAAATGCACAGTGAATAAAAGAAAAACGACTGGGGGGAGGCATATTGGACTACTCACATTGTATTCCACCCTGGTAATTGCTATAAGTGCTTGCTCTCTTGCTTTTGATGTAGGTGCAAACCCAGGCCGACAGGATCCTAAATGGCTCCAGTAGGAAAGGAAAACCAGCAAATATCGTTACCCTTTCCAAAGACCCCTAACAAACCAGGTTGGAAGGAAAACACTTTGCTGGCTGCAGGCACTTTGAGCAGCAGTAAGATCCCGGTGCTTTCCAAAAACAGACACCCTGCAGAGTGGAGACAATCCCAGTCACAGGTGAACATGCAGTCGCTATTGACATAGGCTTGTGTGGTTTTAAGTTTCTGCTTCTGTTTATTTTGGTATTTGGCTGTATGTATGCCCTGTTCAAAACGATTCTACTGGGAAAAGGGTGGGCTATAAATGTAGTAAAATAAATAAAGGAGCCTTGGGACACTGTCTTTTGAGATTCTGTTTCAGGCCCCTGTTGTTCACTGAAGAGTACTGTGTTCAGAGTAGAAGGGCCACCAACATGGGAGCAGGAAACCTGGCTTCAGGCTGATTCTGCTCTACTCTAACTAGGTTACCACTAGATATGTTTTTATAGGAAGACAGTTTAATCCTGAGTTTAATCCTTTTGTTCTCTCTGCAGCCATGTTCTTCCAAAGTGAGGACTTGCAAGATGTCTCATTCCAATCCAATTCTGGAATTGGCAGCTGGGTTACCCCCCAAGACCCCTATCAGAGAACCCTTATCAGACATGCAGTTAACCACCTCTGGTTATAGGAATAAAAGTAATGTGTCTCATGGCAAAGGTATAAAGTTTATTGTTCCACACCCATCCTCCTGACCTTCTGTAAGGGCCTGAAGGCCTGGCTCTGCCAGTTGGCCTGAGCCCCAATGGGAGCGCATCACACTGGAGATGGCTAATGGATTAAGACAAGATTCCACCTCACCCTCATGTGCATCCTACTCCCTTCCTCCCCATCTCTTCATTGTAAATTGTTACTATTTATTGCTGCAGTGTTGTGTTGGCTTTTAATGTTTGTAAGTTACCCGGAGTTGGCTGTAGGTGAGATGGGTGGCAAGCAAGTCTTACTATTTATTGAGATGGATCAGTTTTTGAACATCGTTTTTAACTTGATTGAATGAGCCATCACTTGATAGAATTTTGGCTCTCTGCTTAGGCATTGTAGGCAGCTAACTTTGGATCTGATGGACAAGTAACTTTAAGTTAGGAGATGGTATTGTTAAATTTCAACTCCCACTGACACAGGCAGTGTTGCTAATAGCTGGGAATTAGGGAAGTTATATCCTCAGCAAAGTTTTGTGAGTCACAGATGTCCTGCAGTGCCAATACCTGCATATTTCAAGAAGAGCCTGACCTCAGGATCTTTGTTCCTGTACTTGATAATAATCCATGGCTTGTTGGGTTGTCTGGAATTGTGGCTAATGGTAAAAATGACTGGTAGTAGTAGTTTGAATCAACAGCATATAATGCAGTACTAGGATGTTTTTTTAAAATGAGGACTGGTTTGTAACTAAGTGATAATAGTAACTTCACATATAGCTTGGTGTTGTGGATGAATCCACTGCTTCTGTGTGTCAACCACTTTAAATTATCCAGATCAATCTTGAAATTAGATTTTTTTTTTTGCATGGATAAATTATCTCCCTTTCTGCTTTCTGCTGCTCTTTAACCATAATAAAGGTTTGATTTGATTTGATTCTTTTCTGTTTGTGACAGAGCACACTTGGATGATGTAGCTCCTATGGTACGCTATGGTACGCTATGAGGTTCACGTGGAGCCTGTTTTCAATTGGAAATGAAAGGTTTTTTAAAAACTAGTTCATTCTAACTCTGCGTTTGAATCCAGCTAGAGAAAAATGGTGCAGACTTCAGGGGACTCTTTTCTTGGTATCTGGTATAATTAAGTGCTTGAGGCCTTTTCCTCCCCAAAACAATTCCTTAACTGTGTGGCTAATGCAAATCCTAATTTTCTTTGCAGAAGTGAACTCAGCTGAGTTTGTTTCTGACCCAGAAGCTCTTGCCAGCATACTATCCAACACGGGGCTGACTCACCAGATGGTGAGTGCAGCTCACAAGCCCAGCCTGGCCCAGCGAGTTCCTCTGAAAGGGAAGAGAGCGTGCTTAACCAGCATTGGGGTAAGTCTCCATCATGGACAAGAATTCTGCTAGTCTTGCTTGTTTTGCGTGTTCTGGTTTATTGACTTAAAATGGAGCAGTGCAGATATCCAGACTTCTTGTTTCTTTATGCAGTAGTTCAAAACTAATGAGGGCCCTTAATTGCCCTTATGGTTCAACAGAGAAAATATGATAATCTTCATCTGGAAATGTCTGTGGAGATTCTCAGTCATCCAAGTCATGGTTGTACCAAAAGTGACTTCAGAACTGAAGAAGCTTCTTGGAGGAGAAGCAAAACATCTTCAAGGAAAAAACCAAAGTCCAGTTGCCTTTTGGAAAAGCACCTTTGGGGTGATCATCTGGAGATATATTATCTTAACTATCCTTTTCTCCTCCTTTGGCTTTATTGTGTGGGATGTTTGCAAAAGTTCTAGTTCCAGCACAATATCGGTTGGGAATGATGTACAAATGCAAGAATTCCTAATTAGGTTCATACCTTGTCATGCTTATTGATAAACCATCAGCGTGGTTTTCATAACATGCAATGCTAAAGTCAAACACATTTTCTGTTAATATAGCATGGTGCGTGAACCCAGTTATAATGTGCATGCATAACTCTAGAATGAACACACACACACTAATACACACACATATATTGATTTATATTTCCAGCCTGGATTGCACAAGTGAAGCTGTTGATGTTCTTTCTGGAGATTGTTTGGCTCTGGATGGAGAAGGATTGACTTTAGCTCAATTCTGAAAAGATGGAATGGCCGTGACTCATATCTAATACTCTTTTCTCCTCCTATTTTTCCCCACAATAACCCTGTGAGGTGGATTTGGTTGGTCACCCAGCGGGCTTTATTTGCCTAAGGTAGGACTAGAATTCACCGTCTCCTGGTTTCTAGCTCAGCACATTCACCAATACACCAGCTTTGCTCGCCTTAAGATTGAACTATTCCAGTGCATTCTACTCAGGGCCATCCTTCAAGACCATCTTTGCTGGTTCAAAATGCAGTGATATGAGCAGTAACAGGCTTTTCACTATGTTTGCTAATTGATTTTTAGGTGCAATTCAAGGCCTCGTTTATTACCTATAAAGCCCTTCATGGCATCAGGCCTGGCTATCTGAGGGACTGCCTATCTCCAATTGTCTGTCTGGTATTTTGCCTGCCTAGTATTTTCACACAGAGTGAGTACCAAGTTCTGTCATGCCCCTAGTGGAGACTGACTCTGAGCAGTCAGAGGGGGACCCAGGCCCATTCCTTATCCATCCTAGGGCACGCAGGGAGGAGAGAATCAGGGAAAAATGTGGTCTACTTGGAGACAAATTCGTGTTTTATTCCTAGAGGAGGTTTATCTTGGTTGGCGTTCTTCCAACGGACTGTCCCTGGTTATCTTTCTGAAGTTGGTAATTATTTATCCTGGTCTGTCGTGGAACTTTATTCAGTGCGGTTTGTTTTTGGTTTTTGCTTCGTTATCGGCTCTTTGAATTTGAACTGTGTTTTCTTTCATTTGGAATGTTATTTTGAAAATAGTTTAATCTTCAACTGTGAACAATTAAACAGTGAAGCCAAGTTGAAGGCATTAAAGGACCTTTATTTACGTTTTGATTTTTGTTATATTTCTGATACACTCCAGGTCATCCCAAGTCCCCTTTATTTAAACATTGATTTTTTATGGAGCCGAATATGCCTTTGCTACTGCAGTTCTTGCCCTCTGGAACAGCATCCCACAGAGATGTGAATGAAGCCACTCTACCAGGCTTCAGGGTGGCCTCTAAAACCTGGCTTTGTTCCCAGACTGGTTTTATTTTCATTTTATTTATTAAATTGATTTATGTAGCTGCCCATCTCAGAAAATAATATATTTGTGGGGGCCTTCTCAGGCTTTTATTGTGCTGCTGTTAGTCTGGGCTGTCTTGTTTTATGTTTCTGATGCTTTTAACATTTCATCTGTGTAATTGGATTTAGTAAGCCTCCCAGAGTCTACTCGAGTGATTGGACATAACAAATGAAATTAATAGATAAGAATTCTATTTACTGGGAAAGGATTCAGCCCATCCAAACTGCATGCCTATTTCGTTTTCTTTGTGGATTCTGCTTGCCATTTTCCTAAGCCTAGAAAAAAATCTTCATGACAGGAACAGAGGCAAAGGTGGACTTAACTACATAAATAAAGTCCTCTGCCCTCAAATCCACTGCCTTTTCAGAGGTAGCTCCCTTCTTGTGGAATACTCCCCTGGAGATAAGATTGGCCTCCTTCTTTTACTTTTCCAGAAGGGCTTGAACACATGATCCTTCAGGACCCCAAGTTGACACAGAGCCAATCAAGTGGCTGGTTTGATTGTGTTTGTTCCCACTGTAGGGGAATCCATTATGGGTTCTATACTGTGGAGGTTTAATTTGGTAAGCTGTTCAGAGTCCCTGTGTTTATACAGGCAGCCGTCACTGTTCAGTGACAGTTGAGACCAGGGCTAAGCAAGCAAGGTGGTTAAGTGAGTCACATCTAATTTTACGACCTACTTTTGCCCAGGTTTGTTAAATGAGCCATGGCAGCTGTTAAGTGAATCATGAGGTTGTTAAGTGAGTCTAGCTTTCCCCATTGACTTTTTTTGTCAGAAGCCAGCTGGGAAAGTTGCAAATGGTGACCACATATTCCCAGGATGCTGCAACTGTCCTAAACACATGCATATTGCCAGGTACCCAAATTTTGATCATATGACCTTGTGGTTATAAGTGTGAGGACCAGTTGCAAGTCACTGTTTTCAGTGTCGTAACTTTGAACAGTCGCTAAATGAATGGTTGTACATCGAGAACTACCAGTATAATTTTTAAAAAATAAATAAACCGGAATCCAAGCACTGACTTTTAAAAATGGAATGTGGATGTGTGTTCTCTGTCTGTAGAATGCCCATGACTCCCTGGGTACAGAGGCCCCTACGATGAACCCTTTCCGTATGTCCCATATCTCTACGTCTGCTTCAACAGGTATGACTTAATCTGGATTTCCCTTGTTGGGCAAACAGGTTTCAGTCAAACAGTGTCGTAAGATTTATTCATGAAGTTCTCATGATACAATTAACCGGGACTTTAAAATGTCTGAAGACCATGCTTACAGGCATTGGAAAATTGTTCTGAAACCGCTGGTGCTGTATCATCCATTTGATTTTTTTTTCTTGTCCCTTCACAGATTTGGATCAGCCGAGCAACGTTCATGGGGGCAAGCTGTCGACACAAAGGTGAGAAAAGAGCCAAACGCTCCCAATTGCATTGGAAGCTTTTCCCTTGTGGTTTGTTGGGGTTTGGGCGAGTGGATTATGATTTGTAGTAAATAAAAGTCTTGGTAGTTCCTCTTGCTACAGGTAGTCCTCAACTTATGACTTAATAACCCCTGATTCGTAGTTACTTTGGCCTCAGCCATTGTACTTTGAAGCTCGTAAAGCACTTCTGGCCATCCTAAAATGACACACTCCATGCTCCTCCCACAGTCACATGACCCTATTTTGAGCACTTGGCAACTGGCTCACATTTTGGTTGTAATGTCCTGTGGCCGTGTGATCATGACGTTTGATATATTTTTGCCAGTTTCCAGCAAAGCAAAACAAAACACTCATTTGGGAGAATGGATTCAGACTTACAACTCTGCAATCCGATAAACAATTGCTATAAAAATGGTTGTAAAATGAGGTCTGGTCACGTGTGCACCTTGATTTAATGACTGTCTCAACCTGAAATTTTAGTCCCAATTGTGATCTCAAATCGAGGATTACCTGTATGGTTTCTTGGTGACTTGGGTTACCATGCTGGGCTCAGCGTGGCTTAACCTAACTGTGAATGTCGAATAATTTACTCTGAAATACATAGTTTTTTATTGCAGGTTTTTAAGTGAGTGTTTTTTGCACCTTAGAGAGGAGGAAGGTATTTTCACCTTTTTAGTAAAAAGTTTTTAAACTCCCACCTTTGGCTTCCCTTTCCTCACATTATGAATTGCCACATAAACCCACACTAGTTCTGATGTTTGTTAACTTTCTGTTGCTTTTGCTCTTAAACTGCAGCTCAGTTGGCAGGAAGGAAACCACAGGAACGTCTGGGAAAGGTGAGCGACTGCTTTCTTCTCTATGATCTCTAGAGCAGGCCTGTCAAACTGGCGGCCCACGGGCTGGATACGGCCCACACAGGCCACAGCCATCTTGGCTCTGCAAAGGCAAAAAACATTGTGATACGGCCCTCAATATGAGCGGGTTTGACACCCCTGATCTAGAGCCATGGGGAAAATTCTCTTCTCTCTCTCTCTTTTTTTTTTTGGGGGGGAGTATACTGTAGATCGGGGTGTCAAACTCAAATTTCATTGGGGGCTGCAACAGGGATGTGTTTGACCTCGGTGGGGGTGTGGCCAGGGTGGGCGTGGCCAGCTTGACATCATTTATGTCAAGGGCACCTGTGGTGGCTTGAGTGCTCTGTCAGAGAAAACGGGCTCCCAAACTCTGATTTTGGCTGCAATGGCCGCCTGCAACCCTCTGCCAGTGAAAACAGAGCTGGGGAGAAGCGGCCGGTCCTTCATTGTTTCCAGGGCAGCCCCGCAGGCCAGATCTAAACACCCCACGGGCCTTGAGTTTGACACCCCTGGTGTAGATCAAATAGTATGGTTTGTTTATCTTTCAGTAATGGTTCGACCCAGTTTTTGCCTTCTTCTGACACTTGCTTTGTATCCCATTTTGTCACTGTATAAAAAAAAATCTGACCTCCGCACACAGAGCATTCATATGGAATAACATTCCTCAAAATTCTCTCAAGATGGTGTAGGTAGTCCTTGGTTTACAATAGTTCATTTAGTAATCATTCAAAGTTACAATGGCACAGAGAAAAGCGACTTATGACTGTTTTTCATTCTTATGATCTTGCAGCATCCCAGGGTCATGTGATCAAAATTCAGACACCTGGCAACGAGCTCATATTTATGAAGGTTGCAGTGTTCCAGGGGTCATGTAATCCCCTTTTGCGACCTTCTGAGAAGCCAAGTCAATGAGGAAACCAGATTCACTTAACAACCATGTTACTAACTGAAAAACTGCAATGTTTCACTTAACAACTGTGACAAGAAAGATGGTAAAATGAGGCAAAACTCGCTTAATGTTTCACAAAGCAACAGAAATTTTGGGCCCAATTGTAGTCATAAGTCGAGGACTACAAGTCAAGGACTTGTTTTTCCTTGATACAGACCAGTTTTCCCAACCTGGTATCGTTCAGGTGCATTTGATTTTAGCTCCCGTGATTTGCCTTTAATGTGACCTTGATTCCAAAGTATTGGATACTACCTGTTTAGGGAAACTGCTATAAAATAAGACTAGAGGTAGTCCTCTGGTTATGTCCATTTGTTCAGCAACCATGATTGAGAGTTACAATATCCCAAAGGTGTTTTTTCAAGAGACAACTGGACTTTCTCGGGGTTTTTTTTTTAAAAAGACATTTAGCTTTTCATTCAAAAAGCTTCTTCAGCTCTCTTCTTGAATGAGAAGTGAAACGCCTCCAAAGAAAAACCAGAAAGTCCAGTTGCCTCTTGAAAAAAACACCTTTGGGACAGTCATGACTGAGAATCTCCATAGACAAAGCTACAATGGTGCTGAAAAAGATGGGCTTATGCTGAGTCCTTCAACTTGTGGCCACTGCCATGTCTCTATGGTCATGTGATCAAAATCTGGATGCTTGGTGACTGGCTTGTACTTAGAGCGGTTGCAGCATTGTTTGGTCATATTCTCTTGCCCTGCATGAGCTGATTCCATTTCAACTCCCCCCACCACCCTCCCCCATTTGCCTATTTCTTTGCCTATCTCTGCAGGCGGGGCAGGAGAAGTACGAAGTCCTTGCCTAACGACCACAACTGGGGCTGCCAGGACTGCTGTCCCTAAAAAAGTGCAGCCACATGTTGTTTTATTTAAGGGCCGCTTTGCTTAGCAAGTGGTACAAATTAGGTCCTAACCCAAGGACTATCTGTAGTTCAGCTCAAGCTGATTTGGGGTTGCTCCTTTTCTTTTATCCTTACAGAGGAAAAATTCACGCCAGACGCAGCAGCGAAAGCAAGCATCCTTTTGAACATAGGCTTGAGCCACTCCGCCTTTGGCGCCACAGGCAAAGTGAGCCTGGCCCAGCGGGTACCACTGAAGGATGCTCGGAAACCACCAGTAAGGTGCGACAATATGCAGGTGAGCAACAACAGATCTCTTGGCTTCCCTTGGTAATCCTAGATGCAGGAGGACACCTGCCTTGCATATGTACACCTTGTGCCTTCTCCTAACCCTGTTGTCTAGTCACAACACTTGTCTGGTGTTTAGTCCTCAACTTACAACAGTTCGTTTGGTGACTGTTCAAAGTTACAACAGCACTGAAAAAAGTGGCTAACTAATGACCCTTTTTCACACTTGCGACCATTTGCAGCATCCCCCATGGCCATGTGATCAAAATCCAGACATTTGGCAACTGACTCATATTTATGACGGTTGCAGTGTCCCAGGGTTACGGGATCACCTTCTGTGACCTTTTGACAAGCAAAGTCAAACTCAGTTAACAACCATGTTAACTAACTTAAGAAGTGCAGTGATTCACTTAACAAATGTGGTAGGAAAGATTGTAAAATGGGACAAAACTCACTTTAACAAATGTCTTGCTTTACAAATGTCTCATTTAACAATGGAAATTTGGGGCTCAACTGTGGTCATAAGTTGAGGACTACCTGTAGTTTTTTTTTTTAAAGTTATTTTTTAAAATTGTATTTGTTTTATTAGTATAATATATAAAAAATCCATTTCAATCGGACAGTGTGTTGTCTGGATACAATTATTTTTAGGCAATCATATAATCAAAGTGTTTACAATACCATATATGTTTGTCCATTTTAACATTTAGACTACCTGTAGTTGTTGACGGGGTTGCTAAGTAGGTTTCAACCTATGAGGAGGAGCGTTCATCTGTGGTGGATGTTGGGCACTCACTTTGATTCCTGTCCCTAGGGAGAAGGTCCTTCTCTGTCGCAGCCCCGCACAACTGTTACATCAGCAGGGAAGTATGGCCGTGTGTCCTGCTATACTCCAGGCACTAAAGGTACCATTTATAGAACAGTTGGAACTTCATTTCAATTTTGGAGCTTTTCATGACTGCATCTCCCTGATTTCTAACTTCTGCCTTGCCTGTTTTGCAGGTCTAGAGAAGTTGGAAGCTTCTGGAACCCAACAAACAAATACACCGTTTGGAAGGTGTTCCAATACTGAATGGTCACCTTATGGACTGGCCAGAAGGGTTCCTATTACTAACTCTCAATCCTTGGTTCGTACTTGAGGCAAAGTACCTGAGAATGTCTGAACGGGATCCCTAATATCTAGCTAGTTCTTGATAATAATTTGATGGTTGATAAACTTGGATATGTTTGACACTGCTGGGTTCTTAGAGACAAAGATCTGGGTTCTTAGAGACAAAAATACTTTGGTTCATATGTAAGCTGAGCATGTCCACTCCCAACCCATATTATGGCTAGTTTTTTGCTTGTCCAAGCATAATTCAATATGGATGGCTTTTAATCCATAAAACCCTCTTTCTCTTGAAACCAAACATGTTTCCTTGCTTCTCTATTATTGGTGGGAACTTGTGGCTCCTCAGAGCTTGGTGAACTATAAATCTCACCACCCCTCACCACTTATTACGCTAAGTGAGGCTGCTGGGATTTGTAATTCACAATATGCATTTTCCCTACAATGCCTATAGACGTATCTGTAGAATTATTATCTTTACGTTCTCCTTCATTTACACTAACCTTTAAAAGGTGTGCAGGTGTCAGCAGGTGGAAGATGGTGGCATTTTAATGATGTCACTTGCTTAGTGATGCCAGATTAGCACTGCTGCTTTTAGTGCCAGGCCCAAATATTTTAGTTTCTTCTTTATATTTCAATTAGTTGTGTGCAGCTAATCCCCGACCTTTGACTGTCTAATTAACGATGGTTCAAAGTTACAACAAACTTGGAAAAACTGACTTCCAACCTGTACTCACAGCCATTCCCATGATTGTGTGATCAGAGCTTGCATTTACGACTGGTTGCAGTGTCCTGTGATCATTAGATCATGATTTGCAACTTTTTTTTTGCCAATTTCTGGCAAAAAGTGCCCTTTGGAGAAGCTGGGTTTGCTTAACGATTGCTGGATTTGGTGCATGACCACATGATTAGCTTCACAGTGGTCATGAAAATTTCATAAAATTAGGTCTGATTCGACCTGCAGCAGAAATTCCAGTCCAGATAATGATTGTAGGTCGAATATTACCTGTATAGCAAATGCAAAGTGATGTCTTTCTTTTACTGTTGACACTATCATCTCTAAAGGGAAAGGCAAAAGAGACTAAAACATATCAAGCTCTCCTACAGTAAGATGGTCTGTCTGGACTAGCAGTATTTCTACAGTGCCATAATTGGATGCATGCTAAATGTGTAGTTATCATTGAATAATGAGACACTTCTCCCCCCGATAGATCTGCTCCTTTTGAAGATCTGCCCCTATTGTCTTGTAGTTCTCTGTGATTCCATTTAATCATTCTCTGAATACTTTTCTCTTGTATTGGATCAGCGTTGTACAACATGGACACGTCACCGTATACCTCCTACTATCTGTACCACGGACAAAAGGGTGGGTACCCATCACTTTAAAAAGGCATAGCTGCAGAAAACTAGGCAACTGTCTTATTCTGCTTCTTATAGCCAAGGAGAGTTTGGCTCACAAGCTGGTCCAGCTTCCTCTATTCCACATGTTAGAGAGGAAGCAAACCTAGATTAATCTTGACCTCACAAGAACACAGTTTAACATTTTTTTCTAAACATGGGTATCCATTACAAGATACAGTATCAAAATGGAGATGCATCATTATACAAATTTTGCAATTACCAGCTGGCATCATAATATTTGAGGCAAGTATATAAGCCACATCACTTTTCTGATGGGTGTCAGAAGCATATGTCATTTGGACTTTGGCAGATACCCATGGATGGATGCTCAGTTGTTGTTGGTATGTATGATCTTGTGGCAGTATATTGTATCAGCTGGTACATGTTTCTGTAGGAAGGAATTAGTTTTCTGTTATTCTTTGGGGAAGTAGTTTTTTTAATTATTTCATAATTAAATTTGTATGCCACTCTTTTACCCTTGACTCTAATAGTTTCACAAGTTAAAAAAACAAGCTTTATCAAATCATTATCTGCCTTTATATATCTTCCACATCAAATAATTGCTTCCCATAATTTGATTTTCATTATGGTTGCTTAGGTTCAGAGTTAGAAAGTAGATGCAGAGTGATTTTAGTAGTTGGACACTTCACCTTTTGACAAACGTAAGCATTCTGATTGTGAATGTATTCTCAAAATTTTGGTTTTAAAGAAATTTGAATAAGTTGTCACGTCTTACTAAGAACTAGTAGATAATGAGGCATTCATTTCTGTCCTCTAATTTTTTGTTCTCAGGTCAAATTGTTCGACAGAGTCACTGGACAGATGGGATCTATTGGCTCCAAGGAGGAAGATGCCCCTGTGTCCTGGGTAAGTGTTCCTATGGCAAACAATAGTATTGGCCAGGTAAGACAATATGTCTATAATGAGGACTCTTGTCTCTCAGGTCACAGGGCATTCAGTCCTTCTAACGCATGGCCCGAAGTTCCTCGAACAGTTTAGCCATTTTTCTTATTTGTATCTGCCACAAGTAAAAGTAGTCCTCAACTTAACAACAGTTCGTTTAGTGATCGTTCAAAATTGTAACAGCATTGAAAAAAATGGGACTTCTGACCATTTTTCATAGTTGGGACCTTTGCGGCATCCCCACGATCATGTGATCAAAATTCAGAGGCTTGGCAACTGGTTCATGCTTACGGCCGTTGCTGGGTCCCAAAGGTCATGTAAACCCCCTTTCGTGACCACCTGACAAAGTCAATGGGGATTCCAGATTCACTTAACAGCTGGCTGATCAACTGCAGTGATTCACTTAACAACTGTGGCAAGAAAAGTTGTAAAATGGAGCGAAACTCACTTAACAGTTGTCTCACTTTACAACATAAATTATGGACTGAATTGTGGTCATAAGTTGAGGACTACTTCTTAAAGCTTTATTATTATAAAATGTATCACAGATACCAGATACATAGATGTTCATTTAAGTTTTGCTGGAAGCCCAACCAGATAACTCTTGGTTAGAAATAATTCATTTTATTTAGAGATAATCATGTTACTATGTACTGTATTATTGTATATCCAGGAGGCAATACAGCATTACTTGTTTTTTAGGGTGCATCATTTGTTGTTTGTTCTTTCCACTTTATTGCTATTGCAAATTATGAAATTCTTGGTAAACACGATTTCTGAATTTCTGCTAGAAAACTAATCTTGTTAAATGTAGAATTTTAATCTGCAAATTTGCTCCATATACACATTTTTATAAGCTAAATGTGGTCTACAATAATTTATTGTGAAGACCTTTCTGGCTTAAAAAAAACTGCATTTTTGTAAAACCAGACATAATGTAAACGGAACCAAGTTCTTTTGTCAGGCCTGGCGAAAATATAGCAGCCATGCTAGGATGCTTGGTGGGGCCAGGAAATCATTGCCAAGCCAAAAATGGACCTGGCAGAAAATCTTCCTCATGTTTCTGCCTGTTCTAGACAGATCTTTGGTAGGATGTGTTTCAGAGAAAGTGATATGTGACATTTCCCTGTCCGCTTCCCCCACCACCCCACAGGGGAAAATAGCTGTGCGTCTTTTTGATGAGGAAACGGCAGCATCGGTGAAGAAAGTGGCAGTTGTTCCTGCGATTAGCAAAGAAATGGGAAAGCTTCAGGTAGGTAAGGGAGTTTTGAGAGTGGGAGTCAAATTGTGGGTTTTTTTATTTTTATAAATGAGACTTAAAAGGAGAATGTGCAATGTGGTGATTGCAAGTAAAGTTTAAAGATTACGGAAGTGGCTATGGGGTGTGTGTGCTGTAAACCTGTGGTCTTTCCCCCACAGGCTTGGCCCAGGCCCCCAGAATGGCTCCCAAAAATGATGCTCGGTGGTTATGTTAAACTTGTAGAAGAGGGTGGTTATTAAAGAGACAAGAAACAAGCAATGGCAGCCTCAGCTTAAAAATCTAGACACAGGGACGGACCTTATCAGGAGCTGCCTATTATCTACAGGGCTCCAAGGGCTGTGGGCCAGAATTTCTCAGGAGAACGCATCAACAAACACTTCTGTGTGGTTTCCACGAAGACTCCATGGGCTCACCTCCTGAATCAGGGATGGTACAGGGTGGTTGGGGTTGATATATTGTATAGTAGCATGCTCTGGAGGTCCTCTGTGGGGAACGGCAGATACAGAAACAAGTCCAGTGCAGATGAGGGGGAGCCATGTTGCTTGCTAGGTGAGCTGATGTTTCCTGTGGATTCTGGCTGGGGACACCTTTTTTCCTTACGGTTCTTTACGTTCTTCTCCCTCCAGCGTATTGAGTACCTCGCCAAGCTCTTGCAGCAGGAGATGGATGGTGACATTGATTATGAGGAGGCCCCTTCACTAAAGGAATTGCACAAGCGCTTGACGGTTCACAGCCCACCAACTCTGGAAGCTTCTGAGCCTGAGCTATCTTCTACGCCTCCCCAGGATCCTAAGCCAAGCTTGTGTGAACAGGCTCCAGACTTGAATAATGTGACTGTTACCCCTGCACCTTGCTTCACCCACACCACTTCCAGCCAGCTACACGTCTGCCCCAGCCCCTCTCCCCAAGAGGTTAGCTGTCCTTCATCCAGTGCGAGGAGTACAGGTGAGGCAGGAAAGGCAGCTTGAAGAAAAGACCTCTAGTAGTGGTGGTTAGGCTTTTTAAAGGAAGTGAGATATTTTGATGGCTCTGGACTTTCATCTGCAAGAACAAGAAGCTCTTGAACAAGGGACTCCAAAATGGCTGACTGGAGAATTATGGGAGTTGAAGTCCACAAATCTTAACATTGCCACATTTGGAGGCACCTGCTCTGGAGCTTCTTGTTGAAATTCAGCTCATAGCACTTTTCAGAGTCTGAGACTTGCCATTTAAGAAGTGTCCTGACTTGATCATAGTCCATGGACAGCAAGACCTCTGCAGATAGGCCATAGGTCTTCAGTTTATATAAAGGTCTACTTTCAAAGCAAGTGGAGTTGGCCAGATATTGTTTGAGCCAGATCCATAGGATAAAAATAAAGTTTTAGCTAAAGATTAAAGATTGCTAACCAAACACCCCCTTTCCACCGATGACTGGAGAAACCCGCTGAGAATATTGAAGCAGTGCCGGCTAGACAATCTGTCAAGAGCAGGCTGTCTTCTGAGGCATACTTTGGTGGTGTGACAGCAGAACTCCCTATAGTCTTTTACTGACAGGTATCCTTTTTCCACTGTGAGAGCAAATGACAAGGACAGAAGGATCCTTGAAACCACGGCAAGGGGCTCTGAAGCATTGTGAAGGAACAGAGGGTACAGAAGATATTTTCTCAAAAGACCTGGCCCAGGAAAAGGGGAGAAAGTTCTGGAAGTGAACAACTGTAGTTATGCAACAGGAATTCTTGAAAATGGGATGCTTTCCTGAAATGAGGGATTCCTGGCAAGATATATTTTGTTCCTTATGAGAACCAAGAAGAATACATTAGGAAAGTGTCTTACAAATGTAATCTGGGGGCTTTAAATGGATTCCCAAGAGAGAGAGATGACAGACCAGAAAATAGCCAGAAGAACAGTAACCCAGGAACCTGCAATTCACCAGGGTCATAAAAGAGTCAGGAAGTACAAAAAAACCTGCCTGTAATCAGTCTTGGCTCATGCCTCCTTCTGTTTGCCCCTGTAGGTCTCAAACAACGGTTGGATCACCTCCGCACTGCCCCCCTTCGTTTCCATGAAGCCTGCCTAAATGACGAATGTGCCTTCTACACTTCTCGCCTTGCCTCCCTGGCTCCCCCCTCAGCGCATCGGTGCCAAGAGCCGGTAGCAAAAATGCTGAACGCTCACGATACCATGGTAAGATGGATGTAGCCTGCCGATGTGCTGGGTGAGCGGCAAGTTAAGGTTACAGAAGCCAAAAGCAACTCCTGGTGTTTACAGAAAATATTTAGTTGAGGGAAGGATCCATGTTGTTCTTTGAAAGTATGCTATAGCTCAAGGGGTGCCAATCGTTCCCCTTCGTGTATTTGTGTATGATGGGCTATGCTGCCATTTTCCCACATGAAAAAAAAAATGCTCTGCTCCATACGGTTTGCACAGGGTGAATCTATTTGCTTGTTTGCCCAAATTCAGAGGATCTGCAGTGGGATGCATATACAAACAGGCTGAACCTTTTATGCAAGTTCCCACAATTTTGAACTGAATGTGCTGCCTAATATGAGGTATTTTACCCATGAGATGCGATTCTCCCTTCCTCCCCAATCCCCTTTCTTGGCCTACTGTAAGAGGCTCAAAATCTAGTTCTGCCTGATGGGATTGTTCCATGTTAGAGGCGATTATTAGATTAGGAAGAAGATCCCTGCTGCACCCTGTAGCATTTTGTATGTTTTTTTAAAAATTATTTAATCTCTCTCTATTTGTAAGCCATCCAGAATCGCTTGACAGTGTCATATAAATTTAATAATAATAGAAAAAATAGGTTTCAAAGTATCTATTTCTGAGAAAAAGTGAGATGCCAAAGTACGTTTGTCTTGTAGAATTAGGGGCTCCAAAACATGCAAGTGTGTGAGGGCAGAGCAAGGGCATACCAGAGCATTCTTATCATGAGGAAGGCATGTTTGTGAGCTGTTTTCTGTGGCAACCAATAAGTTCATATTAACCTTTATTTCAAGACAGGCTCATTCTTCAAACAAAAGGGTATATGCTTGCTCTTTTCTACTTAGTCCCGATTGCCATTAAACTGCTGACATTTTAATTGCTGAAATGGTGGCCACTGGCATTGTAGTTCAGCTTGCTGTTGCTCAAAATTGTCCATCTTTTACTTGTCTCTATCCCCTTTACTTGAAGCTTATCAAGGCATTCATGTAATTTGTGTGTAAGTGCCTATAATTTGTTGCTGATTTGATGCCGTTCAGAATTAGTCTTTTTTTTTTATAGAGGGGCAAGCAAGAGAGCCAGTTTGGCCTAGTTAGGGCACCAGACTAGAAAGCAAGGGACCATGAGTTCAAGTCCTGTCTTAGACATGAACGCTGACTGGGGGATCTTGGGCCAGTTTTTTCTCAGGTCAATTCACTTCACAAGGTGGTTGTTGTGAGGAAAATATGAGGAGACATATTGGATATGTTCGCTGCTTTGAGTAAAAATAATACAAGGCAGGTTGAATTTTCTAACAGTTTTTTTTTCCATGAGACACATTTGTGGATTTTTCTTTTTATAATTTTTAGAAATACTTTTCTATCCCATAGTAATTACCACTTTGGTAATGTAGCACTTTCAAAAAATTATCTGGAGCTGCTTTTCTCCTGAGGCTAAGGAATAAAATTACTCCTTAGAGATGCAGCAGTTGTCATCCCTCTTTAGGAGGTGCTCTTGATCAGATGCTATTAGAAGCTTGACAATGGCCAATGAATATATATCTTTGCTAATGCTTTTGTGCGTGCTCTCTCTCTCTTTAATCAGCACTTTACACCCATCTTGGCATCTGCACCGCTGTCCCCACCTTCAGAGGAAGAAAGGACTCCACTCTCCTGAAAAAAAGGAGCCATGCCTCTGTTTTGCGGGTTGGCCGATGGAAGACAGAAGTGCTCAGCAATAGTTGAAAGGAAAGGAGAAAAAGCTGCAAAAGCCATTGTGGCACAGAACTCCCAAGACTTTACATTTTACAGGATACACTAACATTAATTGTAAACAGGTTTTTTTTGAAAAATAAATTTCACTGTAAAAAAGTTGCCCTGTTTTTTTTTTTTTTTGCTCCTAAAAAAAGATATGAGAAGAAAGCACGGAATTTGTTCCAAGTTTAGAAGATACTTTAGTAAAGACATCCAGAGAAATAGCCTTGCCTTGCCAGATTTTGTTACAAGTGCTTTCTATGCCTTGCACTGTGTTTGTAAGGGAGAGGGCCCGATCACAGGTAATTACCGTATGAAGGGAGTAAAAATTTGGTTTACACATTTTGTTTGTCTAATACCAGTACTTGTACTGAAATAGAAAAATAAAGACGAATAGCCAATCTCTCTACTTCCATTTTTTCTTCTTCATTGGTTGTAAAGTTATTTTTTTCCAGCACTGTCATACCTTCAAACAGTCACTGAATGAAATGGTGAGGACTACCTGTAGTCCAATTATATAGTGACAAAGCACAATATTGTCACAAAATCCTTCTTAGGTTGCCATCTACCAGCAAAGCTGGGGAATGATTTCCACCTGCCCATTCAGCCCTGGTTGTAAATGCATGAGGATCCTCAAGTCATGGGCCTGGTTCCTCATGGGAACCAAATCAAGAAACCACATTCAACAAATGGCAACTCCATCATTCATCAGGTTGTCCCATCCAAGCTCCAAGTGCTCCACAAGATGATGGTATTTATGTGGCTAGGATACTGATGTATGGTTGGGTATCATCAGCATATTGATGATGTCGGAGGCTGACACGGTAGATGACTTCTTCCAGCAGTTGTGAGGTAAACATTAAGTACAAATGGTACATAACAGCTCTGAAAAGAAAAGATCCATAGGGAGAGAGGTCTTGTGCTGACATCACTACCTCCTCCCACCAATTGGAAGCATCCAATAAAGGAGGTATAGAAGCACCATGTTTCCAATTCCCAATTCGTACAAATGGTCCAGGAAGATACTGTGATAAATGATATAAAAGACTGCTGAGAAATCTAACGAGTAGGTGTGAACCATGTCTGAAAATAATTCAGATAAATCTTTTCTTCTAGAGTGCTTCTAAGCAATGTCAGCTCTATAAGGTAGACCACGTTAAGAAACTGATGCCATATTCAAGGTTGACTCAGCCTTTCATCCTTCTGAGGTGGGTAAAATGAGGGCCCAGATTGTTGGAGGCAATATGCTGACTGTAAACTGCTTAAAGAGGGCTGTAAAAGCACTGTGAAGTGGTATGTAAGTCTAAGTGCTATTGCTATATAGGTCAAGAACTACTTTTATTGCAACAGGTATAGTAACAACCTTATAAATTTGAATGTGCTTCAGAGGCAGGGACTCTCGGAGGGACTGTTGGAGATATTTACTCAAATTAGTTTCTTGGAATGGGTGTTTTCTGGTGGTTAAACCTTCGTAGCAGCACTTACCCCTGACCTCTAAGGCCATTCCCTATGCTTTCTACAAAAGAGAGCTAGACACTAGACAATAGTTATTACAAACAGCTGGTTCCAGGAATGATTGGTTCAGGTCAGCATTATACAGGTAGTCCTCGACTTACAACAGTTTGTTTAGTGACAGTTTGAAGTTACTAGTACATCACTGAAAAAAGTGACTTGTGACCATTTTTCACACAACTGTTGCAGTATCCCTATGGTCACTTGATCAAAATTTGGGTGCTTGACCTGTATTTATCATGGTGGCAGTGTCCAAGGATCATGGGATTACTTTTTGCAACCTTTTGATAAGCAAAATCAGTGGGGAATCCAGATTCACTTAACGACTGTTATAACTTAACAGCTACAGTGATTCATTTAACAACGATGGCAAGAAAGGTTATAAAATGAGCCAAAATTCACTTAACTGCCTTACTTAGCAATAGAAGTTTTGGGCTTAGTTGTGGTTGTAAGTCGAGGACTACCTGTATTCAGTGCTTTCAATGTGGGAGTAACTACCTTCTCCCATAGTTAGTTATTGACAAACTCCCAAGATTCAGATTGTCATGCTCTATCCACCCCCACCCCCTTGTCCACTTAAGGAACAGGTAACCATGGTGCTTTTTTCAAGAGACCACTGGACTTTCTGGTTTTTCTTTGAAGACGTTTCGCTTCTCATCCAAGAGGCTTCTTCAGTTGAAGAAGCTTCTTGGATGAAAAGTGAAATGAAGAAGCTTCTTGAATGAGAAGCGAAACGTGTTCAAAGAAAAACTAGAAAGTCCAGTTACCTCTTGAAAAAGCACCTTTGGGACAACCATGACCTGCATGACTTGAGAATCTCCATAGATATTTAGTGATACATGGTTGAGAGCCTATCAGAAAGTACACTTCCTTCTTTAGTACCATAAATCAAAGGAGAATCCCTGATAACTCGGTAAGATGCAGTTCTAGTCTCTGATTTCACTCATGAAGAGTCATGAGATCAGCAAATCTGAATGACTTCATTGGGTTGGTCAGTATCTTGGGAACAACCATATTAAGCCACCTATTATCTATGGCGTCCATTGCCAGTAGGCAACAAAGATCACCAGAGGATTCTCCTTACTCCCACCAGTTTCTCTGTGGATTCATGAACTACTGGTACCTAGGGTGGAATATTTTAATTAAAGGGTTATTCCAATAATTTTATGTGTATTCTGACCATGGCAAAGGGAAATACCTCCTATAAATGAATTATGAAACTGTTCTGAGGCAAAGACGAGGTCAATTGTACGGAAGCTTACTTGCATCAGGCCTGAAATAAGCCCATGATCACCATGGAGTCTAGAATATTTTTTTCTTCCTAGCCTGGCTTCCAAAGAATGGAGATTGAAACTCCTCAGTAACCAAAAGTGGGAAACTCCCAGACCTGCCCCAAGACTAGATTTAGCAGCACAAGGGAGGGCACAAGTACACCAGAAGGATTTCCAGCTTGTTCCTAAAGCCAAATGTAAATACATAGCATTCATATGCCACTATCTCAGGAATAGTGTTCCTGGTCACAGTCAAGGGGTCTCAAAAGATCAGTATCACTACTCTTTCCTATCCTTAGTTTCTAGCCTACTGAAAAACCCAAATCTTGGGGAGGACAAATCCTTGAGAAGGTAATATTACAATCCTTAAAGGACTCAGTAACACATTCTATATCCCCACTTTGTTGATTACTGAACAATGAACTGGCATTTCCTGTCAGCAGCTTGGCACTAGTGGCCTGCCCAACAAGACCCAGTGTGAGGGGCATTTGGATTGGCTGTAGGGAACACCAAAATGTTGATCTTCCTTTCCACATAAACTTATCATGGTACCTCTTGATATCTCTCCCTTGACTACTAGGATACATCTATCCACTCCACTTTCTTTAAATCCAGGAAACGATCAGTAATTACATACATGTTCCCTCACTCAAACTAAGCACACCACTTGGAAGCAAGATAGCAGAGCCACTGGTGTTCATGCTTTTCCAGTCATACAAAATACTATCTGCTGTTACTCTACAGCTGAACTTCATCACCAATCAGGTCCAAGTGGCCCAGTTCAGAATCCACAGTACAGACATTCGCCATTTCAAGTTTCTCAAATGTTCACCCAAACCCACACATCTTAACACTCTTCTAGATGGTCTCCCAGAAAATGCAACCACAATCACAGCCATATTGGATGCTGTTTTGAACATCTTGAACATCTTTGAGATAGTTCAGGGGAAGAATGTAATTCCAGCAGCCCCATCAGGCATGGCTAATATCAGGAGCCATGGGTCCTGATATTAGCCATGCCTGATGGGGCTGCTGGGATTATATTTAGTTCTTTCCTTGAAGCCACAAATTTTCCACACATAAGGTTATCGAATTATTAGGTTCACATTGGGTTTTGGTTTGTTTAAAGTTAAACCATAGTTTAGTTGCTTTTTGATAAACTCAAATGGATTATTTTTGATTCATTGGGATGCATGAACTCAAGCAAACCTTCAGATGGCTTAATACAGTGTGTGAACACAAACTATAGTATCTGTTTTAAAGTGGTGGAGAGGAAGGCTGTAGAATCTCGATTATTGCTTTTGTGTGGAGAGACTGCTGAAGTGACCTTAAGGGTAAGATACAAAAAATAAAAAATAAATGGTTGAACCAGGGAAAAACTTCGCTCTTTTCAGACAAAAGGGTTAATTTTTCACCAAGCACAGCTACATCTAGGCTCTAGGTAAAGTAGTTTTTATCTGATTCATTTCTATTGCCCCTGTCATGCCCAATGGGCAGTGATGGATGACCCAGCAACCTCTGCTTCATTCAACTACTCCCATCCTATTTCATCTGAGCTAAATGAGAACAAATGATATACTTGCTCTTTCCTGTAGGCCTTGCAAAGATATCAAGCTTTAACCACAGCCTTCCCAGGCAGGCTTTCAGCTCACTGGTGTAGTAGGGGAAACATTTCTCTTTTCTTGGACAAGGGCAAGATGGCCATCTGAGGAGGGCTCAGCACACAGGGGCAGCTGCTTTAGAAAATAAGGGCACAGTTTAAGGATTGTGCAATGTGGACAGACGACTGCAGGAGAATATACTGTGCCAGGAAGCCTAGCATTAAACCAAAAGCAAGTTTGCCTGGACAAAAGACTGAGCAGAAAATTACATTATTTCATCAAGTGCTTTGCTGTGCAAACAGCTCTTTGCATGAAGTATGAACATGTAGTATTGTACCTCACAGAAGGTAAATAATCCTTTATTCACCAAATATTCTGGGCTGGCCAGTATTTAAAACTGCAGCCTGCAACATGGAGAGAGAGAGAGAGAGGGCATGCATAAGCGCACCAACGTGCCTACCATCCCTGTCCTATTGTTTCTTTTATTTTTCTTATATGTATCCATGTATTCATAACTATGTTTTTACTTATATCTATTATCTTGTAAGCAATTGACAAACCAAATCAAATAAAAATAAACTTATATTGTACAGGGAGGGGAAAAATGGATGTAGAAGATGAGATTTTTGTGTGTGATCTTGTGCGTCTTTTGTGTGTTTAGCATGGTATTTTAATTAATTTTGCCTTGAATTACATTTTAGATTAGCTTTTATGGAATTGCAAGACATGAATTGCGAGATATGAATACATAATCTTTTCTCATAAACTTTAGGCTCCTGCCTTTAAAAAGTAGACTCTTCAATTCTGAAAGAACAAAGAAGTGATCCTATTAACGTTTGGCCACCAGATGGCACCACGTCCCAACTATCACTTTGGTAATTGCATTTTGAAAAATGGTCACTGTGAGTACCTTTTTTTACATTCTGCCTAGAGCATATCTGCTGTGGAGAAGAGCAGGGACACCCATCTAAAAAATAACTAGGAATAAATAAGAGGCATATTAACCAGGAGGAGACTAAGAGCTGGGCTTAAGTTGTGCTGATCCTGAATCTTCTACCTGAACTCCCTGAGAACATTCAATTTTTTTTCATCTAACTGGAAGGAAATGATGCAAATGAGTGATACGTGTTAATGATTTTTATATATTTATCAATTAATGATGATATGCGTCTAAAAGTCTATTTGATTTTCACTTGAACTAAAGATAGTTTATGCAATGAACTGTTTAAAGTTGGGAATACAACTAGCAGTAGGAAAGGAAAAACAACCACTTTACTAAACCTCTTACAGATAGTTCTCGACTTACTTCCACGACTGAGCCCAACATTTCTTTTCCTAAAAGAGACAGCAGTTAAGTGCCCCATTTTATTACCTTTCTTGCTCCAGTTCGTAAGTGAATCAGTGCAGGTATTAAGTTAGTAGCACATTTGTTAAGTGAATCTGGCTTCTCCATTGACTTGGTTTGTCAGAAGGTCACAAAAAGGGATCACATGACTCTGGAACACTGCAATCATAAATACGGTGTGAGCCAGCTGCCAAGTGTCTGAATTTGATCACCTGACCATGAGGATGGTGCAGTGATCGTAGGTGAGAAAAATGAGCATAAGTTACTTTTCTCAGTGCCTTTGTAACTTTGGACACTAAATGAAAGCTTGTAACTTGAAGACCACCCTTATTCTGTTGCTTGTTGCCATTCTCATTCTGGCTTTTGGAAGAACGAATCTTGGGGATGAGGTAGCATTGGCAATGGAGGATCACATTCTTGTGAAAATGGAAACCACCCTAGAATTACCCACCGAGGAGAAGGCCCCGGCAATCTGCTTCTGTATCTTGTCATGAAAATCTGATGGATAGTCATAACAAAACAAAATGTGATACAGTGCTGAAGAAGAAGGCCCTCAAGAAGCCATTGGAAAGGAGCAAAGATTACTCATCAGGGTAAACCTGGCATTTATGATGCGGTTGGAACTACGTCCTCTCTGGTTGCCTGACTGCTGTTGTAACTGCGCGTGAAATAAAGGTCAGAAACTGTTAGGTTAGAATGCCCTACATGTAATCCAAGGCAAAGCTTCTAACTGGTAACATCAATAATTTCATCCCTGCCAGAGAAGAAATAAAAATAGTTGACAATTTCAATTTGTTTGGATCAATAATCCGTAATGAAACTACAAGCAGCCCAGAAATCAAACTACTAACCGCCCATATAAAAACAGCTATGGAGGACCGAGATAAAACCAGAGTGCAAAGATGTTTCTCTGGGTATAAAGATCTAAGTTATTGAGCCGTGATATTTTCAGAAAGTTGGACAATGAAGAAACAAGGTTCGTGCAAGAAAATAGGTGCTTTTGAATTATGGCCTCTGGTAAAGGATACTCCAGATACCATGGATTGTCCAATGACTAAATCAATCTATAGTGGAAGAAATCAAGCCAGGGTCTTAGAAGCTCAGGGCTTTCATATTTTGACACACCGTGTGAAGAGAAAGATCTTTGAAGATCATACAGCCTGTTGGAAGAAAAATCAGTTCCGGTTCCAATCTGGGAGAAAGATACTGGAAATAAAATGGAGACAGGTTGTAGGGAAGGGAAGGCTCCATTTATTTGGTAGCCAGAAACTTCAGTGACAGCAGCATGTTTTTGTGGTGGCTGACAAAATAGGGTTGAGAGTAGGTGGGCTTTTATACATTCTTTGGGTCTTTGTGATTGAGATGCCTGTTCCTGTGTAAAAACATGTCCTTTACTATTTTAATATTTATGTTGTCAGATTCCTATGGGGTCATGTAGGGGTCATGGCTGGCTCTACAGGCAAGAGCGGAAATGAAAATCCTAAGTGTTTTGTTTGAGCTAATCTTGTCAGTTTTGGCTCCTTGCCTATTGTGTTGCTTATTTGGGGTCTCTGGCTGTTCTTTGCTTGTAAACAGACTGGCCCAGTCTTACAAGATCTCCATCTCTAAAGACCAGCTTCTTCAAGCTTCTGCTTGAGACTGTTTTCCTATGGCAGGAAGACTGGGGCTGCTTTCTGCCTTCGTTAAGATTTTTCTCCTCTTCTCCTTTAGGGGAAATATTCTATCTTGCCTCTTTTAATATCCCGTAGAATATTTTTATTCTGGGGAGGGGAGGGGCTTCCCACAAGCCGACCACAGGGTTGACATTAATTGATGTCAAATTGACAGCAATCAGCCGCGACTACTAGATTTCTGACTGATCACTAGATGGCAGCTAATGGTTAATATTTTCTGTATCTTGGTGATATCTAGAGGTTCTCTCCCAAATTTGCAACTCAAAACTGGTAGCTCTACTGAATGTTTTCAGGGCATTCTGCTGGTGCATCTGGTATGGGGGCAGATAATCCTTGACTTACAACCACAATTAAGCCCAGGACTAAGTGAGAAATTTGTTAAGTGGATTTGCTCCTTTTTACGGCTTTTCTTGCCACATCTGTTAAGGGAATCAATACAGTGTTTAAATTAGTAACACAGTTGTTAAGTGAATCAGGCTTCCCCATTGACTTTCCTTTTCAGAAGGTCAAAAAGAGCATCATATGACTCCGGGATACTGCAACTGTCATAAATGCGAGTCAATTGTCAAGCACCCAAAAGTAAATCACATGACCATGGAGATGCTGCAACGGTCATAAGTGTGAAAAATGGTCATAAGTCACTTTTTTCATTTTTTCCCAGTTTTGAATGATTACTAAATGAACTGTTGTAAGTCGAGGACTACCTGTATTATGGGTGAGGTGGCTGTGGAGCTTGACTGGCTTGTGGTGGTACAGGGACCCTTTAAAATCACCTGAAGATGAAACGTGTAGGCCTCATCCAATATTTCTTCATGAGAGATTTGTATCAGTAGCTTTCCTGTGTGACTGCAGAGGAAAATGGCTGTGTGCTCTTCAGAGTCCACGCTGGCCTCAACACCTGAGAGTGGGTGGCTTCATGGCTCTCCAGATCAGTCCTTTCTTTTTACAGAAAAGTATTCAGTGGCAAAGAGGGTTCAAGGCAAGCCATCATTTGGGGAGGGAGTGGGGCTTGGCAATCAGAACAGTCTTGCCTCCAAGAGGAAGAGGAGAAAGCCTCAAGGCTTCATAACAAGGGGTGGTTCTGATAGGCACTTGCTCCAGAGAATAGATAGTATAGTTAGTCCTCTACTTACGACCACAATCGACTCCAACTTTTCCATTGAGAAGCGAGATAGTTGTTAAGTGAGTGTTGCCCCATTTTACGACTTTTCTTGCCACAATTGTTAAGTGAATCATTGCGGATGTTAAGTTAGTAACATGGTAGTTTAAAGGGAATCTGGCTTCCCCACTAACCATGCTTGTCAGAAGGTGGTAAAAGATGATCGCATGACCCTGGGACACTGTAACCGTCATGAATAGGAGTCAGTTGCCAATTCTCCAAATTTTGATCACGTGACTCTGGGAACGCTGCAACAGACATAAGCATGAAAGCCGTCGTAAGCAGGGGTGGGATTCAATTTTTTTAACAACCATTTCTGTGGGCGTGGCTTCTCCTTCTGTTTTTTTGCAGCGCCCCCCCTGCACTCCGTTTTTGGGCCTCTTGGGCCTCAGGGAAGACTCCTGGGAAGGGAATTTTTGCTTCCAGGAAGCTTCCCTGAGGCCCAGGAAGGAAAAAGATGGATCATGAGGGGACCGCGTAGCGTCCCCCCCCCTGCACTCCGATTTTGGGTCTCCTGGGCCTCAGGGAAGCCTCCTGGGGGGAGTTTTTGCTCCCAAGAAGCTTCCCTTAGGCCCAGGTAGGCAAAAAACAGAGCACTGGGAGAGGACGCATAGCACACACACACCTGTGCACACTTTTTGCCTCCTGGGCCTTAGGGAAGCCTCCTGGGCAAAGCAGTAAGACAGCGAGGGGGATCCTGGCATAGCTGATTGTGAGAACAGCTGATCGTCAGGAGGAATAAAAAAGAGAAATACCTTAAAGAGTGACTGAGCAACACAGAATGCAGTCAGCGATGTTGGGCATGCGTGCGATGTCACGCATACACAATAAAGACTGGGTGGGGAGGGAAGGGGCGGACAGAGAGGGGCAGGGCCAGCCAGGGGCGCGATTTGCCGGTTCTCCGAACTGCGCAGAATCGTAACAGAACCGGTCCAAACCGGTAGAATCCCACCTCTGGTCATAAGTCACTTTTTTCAGTGCCATTGTGAAATTACAGAAACCTGTAGTAGATAGTAAGCAACTGGTCTTCCACACCTCAAAAGCATTTGGGGCTCTTCCAAATGTTGTCAGTTTAGCAGGGCAGGAAAATGGCAGGCTGTGGGCTGACCCTGATCCATCACTTGGCAACATAACCATGGTGATTAGTTTTCTATTCCAAAATGCTTATGATAAGGTAGCCCTGAATTTATGGCTACAATTGAGCCTAGAATTTTAGTTGCAAGTAGTTGTGGTTGTGTTGTGGCCTGTCAGTAGTCAGCGGAGTTGGCAGCAGACTCGGACAGTTAAGGAGGTTGGGGCAGAACATGGGCCAGTCCTGGAGTCTGGGGAAGGCTATGATGAGTGCCCTGCATTGGAGTCAGATATGGGGCCAGGGCTGTCTGATAATTATCAGCTGTCTTTGGAGTCGGAGATCAGTGGGGCAGAAGAACAGCTGGAGCCTGTTCCCGATGTGCACATCCGCAGAGCTGCCAGGAGAAGGGAACAGTTAAGGAACAAGGGTCGACTCAGAAGTAAAGGCACAGATGGACGGTAAATGGTCCCTCCCATAGGAAATAAAGAGGAGCAAAAGGGGAGTTGTGTTTGCAGAAGACAATTAGTTTGTTTAATTAGTGTGAAGATTTGTTCATGACTCTCAGAGACTCATTGCCAAGTATTTTCTTGTATAGCGTTTGCACTTGGAAGCTATTGGCCTGGCAGTTCTCCAAGCCTGATAAGGTCTGTGGTTGTAATTCGCCCTTGAAAGACTTGTTTGCTGGGACTTTGCTGGATGTTTTCTCACTTAATTAGGGGTAATTCTTGTCACATATTCCATGTTGGAATTTGAGATAGAGTATTAAAAATATCTAATTCTGAGTCTTGGCTGAAATTAAGCTCTATATGTGTAGTTCATGGCACTATAACTTTTAACCCTTTCAGTGCTTGCTGGCCAAGATCCTTGGATAGTTTAAGATATGGAATCTGTTCAAGAAATGCTTCAGCAGCAAGGTAACATACCCCAAATTAGCTTATCTCAAACTCAATAATTATGAGTAAGGTCTCGCATTTTTCTTTAGCTTTGTCACTAAATCTACTTGAGGGGATTGATTTTTCTTCTTTAGGCCCTCACAAACTCCAAAAATTAACGAGCAATTAAATATATAATATTTATGCCGATTTCTCCAAATATATAAAATTGAATAAACATTCCACTTCCATCGGATGCCCCTGGAATTATTTGGATTACAATGCGTAGCAATCATTCTGATTGGCTGTCCTGGGAGTTGAACTATAATTCCAACAGATGTGGAAATTGGGAAAAATAGAAAAGGGAGATTAAGATATATCAAGACAAACATTTTGTAGACATTCCCACAACAGCCATAATTTCCTGCACAATTGTCTAATAAGTTTACCTGTATGGCCAGTGTAGTGTAGTGTTGTAATTAAAATAAAGCTAAAATATTCTTAAAGGTTAATTCCAGTCTGCAATTAAAATTAATGTTAATTTAAGTAATTACATGAAAGAATTAGCAGTTGGTTGTGTGAGAGGTCCTTGACTGAAACAATCCCTCTGGAGAATTACTCAGACAGTAATCCCTAACTCTGTTTACTTAGAACTAAGAACTTTTTTTACTTCAATGGAACTTATTCAAATGTAAAAATTAATTGGATTGCAGCTGTAGATATAATTCACCATTGGCCAATCTGGTGCTCTTCAGATAAGTTGAATTTCAAGTTTTTTTATTTGCTTTTAAGTAGTGTGATGAAGGAGTTGGCTACAAGTGGGGCTTTAAATCTGAGAATTAATTCAAGTAGTACAGATTATTTTATTTGATCTATATTTATTAATATATTTTTTAAAATAGAATTGCCACCTTAACCAGAAGTGCTACACTTAAATGAGCTTATTTTGAATTCACAAGGCTGCTGCTTTTAATATAACATGTCTCTTGAAGAATTTTTTTTCTTTAAACAGTTGTAATGATCTTATTTAAGCGTTTAAAACAAAAACGAAGCTATGTCTCGTTTGAGATTGAATGAAAGATGAAGCAGCAGCATCTGGAACTATTCCAACGTTAAAAGTTTGTTTTGATTAATAGTATGTAAATTAGACCCGGAAAATTTGTCAAGAAGGCAAGGGTTGAGTGTACAGTGACAAAGGAAATATGATGTTTGTAGATAATAATCTGTGTTGAATGGAGAAATAATTTGCAGACTTACTTTAGGCTCCTTTATATTCCAATACTCCTATCCAATCTGTGTGAAACAATGTTGAATATAGATTGGGAATTTGGTAATATAATTACTTTAACTTTCCCAGAACGTGCAGTATCAGTGCTAATTAATGTAATTAATGCTATCTTACAACTGAGCTGCATTTATTTCAATCTTTTTTCTCAGAGTGTTTTCTCACTCTGCATGTAGACAAGAAATGCCTCAAAAGTGCTTTATTTGCTCTCCTCTAACCTTGAATCAGTTGAAGCTGAATTGAATTAAACCTGATTGTGCAATTGTTCTTTACAGACCCCGTGTCTCAGTCCAGGAAAGAAAGCCCTCTAGATCAGGGCTCTCAAACTTGTGGCCCGTGGGCTGGATGCAGTGGTGGTATTCAATTTTGTTTACTATCGGTTCTGTGGGCGTGGTTTGGTGGACATGGTGTGGCTTGGTGGGCGGTGGCAGGGGAAGGATACTTTAAAATCCCCATTCCCTCCCCACCCCACTAACCTGCTTTCCAGCTCCATTTTCCTGTGCAGGGCAACAAAAGAAGACCTGATCAGCTGCGACTCCAATCAGCTGGGACTCAGGAGGCAGTGAATAGATGGGGGCAGGGCCAACCAGAGATGGCATTTAACGGTTCTCTGAACTGCTCAAAATTTCCGCTACCTGTTCTCCAGAACCTGTCAGAACTGACTGAATACCACCTCCGGCCGGATGTGTCATGTGCTGGCCACGCCCACACCCTGTTTAGTAAAGGGGGGGAAGTCTTGATATGTCATGTGATGACGCTGTGATGACGCCCCTGCTCCAGATAGTGTAGCCCTCAATGGGCAAAAGTAATTAAATATAGCTTAAATGGGTCTTTCCCACTCTGTTGTATGCTTTAATAAACAGGAATTTCAAAAATAGTTGTGGCAGAAGAGTCCTGTTTACCTCCAGAAGTTCAAAGACTACTCACTCTTAAATAAAAGAAGAAGTGGTAGATTTAATATGACACCTTATCCTTTGATCTGCAAGAGGGGAACTTAGATTGCTTTGTGGAGGAAGCAGCTACAACCAGATGTCCCGTACACTAAACAGGATCTTATTGGTTCATAAAAGAGTATGTGACCTCAAACCATGTTTATTGCTTAAAGTTGCTATTTACAAGACATATCTATGCGTCTAACTAATGACAAATTTGTGATGTTGAGTCTGAGGTGTTCATAGTTTGCTTTAAATCTCTCTTTAAATCAGTCATTTTCTCCTTCCTAGTGATGGGATTTAGTTAGACTTCCAACTGAGCTTTTAATCCTAAATGATACAACCAAGATCATTGGCTGTTTTTTCTGGAGAACTCTTTTCTCATCAAAACTTGTTTAATGGTATCTTTTCTGCCAGTCCAAGAAAATGGACCTGAGAAAGAAGGACAGAAAATATAGTATTTTGCCTGTTAAGTAACTATTTTTTTTAAGTGAATATTAGTAACAAACCTACATGGAGATCAGTAGTGGGATTCAATTTTTTTTACTACCGATTCTGTGGCCATGGCTTGGTGGGCATGGCAGGAGAAAGATACTGTAATATCTCCAGTCAGCGGTGGTATTTACCAGTTCTCTGAACTACTCAAAATTTCCACTACTGGTTCTCCAGAACTGGTCAGAACCTACTGAATACCACCTCTGATTGAGATAACACCTCTTATATGATTTAAAAAGTAAGGCTGCATACTCCTTGATCTTATTTTATTAGCTTGACATAAACTGTTGTAGGCATAGTCTAGCAAAGTTATTGTTCTGGAAAGCCGTTTCAGGTTTATAATTGGGTCAGCCAAGGTACTCTCCAGCTGTGTGAGCTATAGTTATCTTCAGTCTTCATAGCATGAGAATTGTGAATGTAGTAGTTCAAAATATTGTAAGGGCAGCTGCTTAGGCAAAGCAAGCGATTGAGAACAGTCATGAATTACTTGTAGTAAAATTGCTAATTTTTGTGCAAAGGGTTGGGGTTTAATCCCAGAGTTCAGTTTGGTCAGGGAATAGCATTTGTACACATGGTTTTGTGTGTATGTGTTGATTAAAAAAAGGAGCCCAATCTTGCAATGGACTCCCCACCTCTCTAAATGAGAGTTGCATATACCACATGTAAAAAAGCAGGACATTGTGCAGTTATAGCCACCTTCTTGACTTTTTTGACTTTGCTGCAGAGGTCCTCTCAGGTCTGAAGCAGATAATACTGGGCTAAGGAGCCCAAAGTACAAATCAAGTACTCTGATAACATCTGCTGAAGATAGTGTTGGAAGAATTGTCCTTGGTTCAGTTCCAAGTGGGGAAAAAGACACTGGAAACATGGAGGCTGTTTGGAAAGATGGTTTAATGGTGGACAGGACCACATGGCTTGGAGCTCCAAAGTGAAAAGTATGATCACGTGCTCCAAGGTGAAAAGAGAAGATCAAAAAGAAGGAAGGCTGAAAGTGCCTAGCTTTATATCATCTATTGAGATTTGAATTTGAGCTTGTATTCTGATTGATTGTCAGATCCCATGGGGCCATGCAGGGGCAACTCAGTAGGCTGTCCTGAGTTCCAGGCTTGCTTGAGCCTTTCTGGATGATGATGTAATGAATAGGGCTTTGGGCAATAGTCAGGGGTGGGATTCAAATTTTTTAACAACTAGTTCTGTGGGCATGGCTTAGTTGGTGGGTTGGCTTGGTGGTCATGTTATTGGCTGGGCATGGCCAATTCAATATCAGTCACATCGAGGCAAGCACCTCCTCGCCTGGCCTCTCATGACTGTGGGGATGCTGCAGCAGTTGTAAGTGTGAAAAATGGTCATAAGTCACTTTTTTCAGTGACATTGTAACTTTGAATGGTCACTCCACACAAGCAAAGTACCATTAAAGGAGGGGAAAAAGAACTGCAGACAAGAACCTGAGACAAGAAGTCTAGTCCTGCCAAGAACGTAATAAGGGTTAACAGAGAGGCAGTTTCTGTAAGCAACACCAGAATGTTTCCTTCCTGCCTTCCTTACAGGATTAGGCCAGTAATTTCTTCTAACAACCGATTCTCTGAACTGCTTAGAATGTTAACAACCGGTTCTAGCAAATAGGTGCAAACTGGTAGAAACCCACCCCTGGCAATAGCTATAGCTTTACCTGAAGATTTTTGTTATATAAAGTATTCTAGCCCAGGCCTTAATGGCCCACCCATTAACAAAGGTGGGGTGAGCTTCTACTTCTGAGGTGAATTTCTGCTTCTGAGTTTCTACTCTTTTTAGGGGAAATATTCTGCCTTTTTAATATTTCCTAGGATATTTCATTTTTCTAGGAGAGAGTGGGTGCTAACGTCCTACAGTAGAAAAAATTAGGCACAGCTGACCATGGTGGCTGTACTCATTTGGCTTTCAGCGTTTGCTAATAAGTTCTTGCAAACTAGGAATATGATATTTGATGACATTTTCTGATATTCCCCAAGTAGGGGCATTTATGTTATGAAGGTTGTCTGTCCATAAGCACACTGTGCAGCAGTCTTTTATATCGGGATGGGCAACAGCTTGGAGTTTTGAAGGCCACTGCAGGTATCACTGCAACCTTTGGGGGTTGCAGCAATATGCACATGCATTTATCTGTCCCCTGCTCCCTTCTTTCACTGCGATTCTCTTCTAGGGTAGTGAGGAAACAGAATTTAATCACTTCTAGTAGGAAGAGATTTTGATCACGTGACCACGGGGATGCTGCAAGAGTTGTAAGTGTGAAAAATAATCATAACTCACTATTTTCAGTGCCGTTGTAACTTTGAATGGTCACTAAATGAATGATTGTAAGTCAATAACTACCTGTAGTTTAACGTAGTTCTCAACTGAAATTATTGTTGCAAAGGTTACATGTATCAGTTTCATCTTGAGAATAAAACTGATGCCTTCCATACCAGGAGTAGGTCAAGGATTCAAACAGGTCTCAGGGGTGAAGACTTCTCTCTCCAGTCATCCTTGGACATCGATGAAAAGTCAAACATCCTATGCCTAAGGATGACATTTCCCTAAGAGCGATTCCTTCAATGGAATGTCTGAGAGAAGGAAACAATGATGAGTTGGGCTGCGGGCTCAAAAAAAAAGAGACAAGGATTTGCCAAGCATCCTTTTGCCTTTCCCAATTTGGCAATTCTAAACAGGGGCGCACAATTATGCATTGGCCCATGGGATCTGTAATCCACAAGATCTTTGCAATTTTTTATTTCTTTCTTCCAGTATTTTGTCTTTCCTACAATGTTGCACTTGTTTCACTTGCAGGAGATGAACAGAACAGATACAAACTCAATGTTAACCGCTCCAAACTTGATTGCAGAAAGTACGACTTCAGCAATAGACTGGTCAATGCCTGGAATGCCCTACCTGACTCTGTTGTTACATCCTCAAACGCCCACTCTTTTATCCTCAAACTATCCACTATTGACCTCACCCCATTCCTAAGGGGTCTGTAAGGGGTGTGCATAAGTGCACCATCGTGCCTCCCATCCCTGTCCTATTGTCCCCATTTAATTGTACCTATTTCCTGTATTCTTACTCAAGTTTATTCTTATACCTATTGTCTTGTAAGCGACTGACAAATCGGATAAATAAATAAAATAAAAATAAAGTTCCTTCTGGAAACCTTCCTGGCCAAAAGCTGACTATGACAGGGAGCCCAGCGGCCCTAGCAAAACAATTGTCCATCTATACTATGCATCTACCTACTTATTTGCACTGCAGCCTCTGGAACACACACAACACTTTGCCTGAAAGAGTCTGTTTGGTATTTGCTCACCCGTTCTTTATTGCACTCATGTGTGGCTGTCTCCGATGTATGCACCCTTTTGCTTTCTCAGCCCTCTATAACTTGTCCTATTTGCACTTCCAAGATTAGCTCCAGCAGTCACAAGTGTTCTTGAAAGCCTCGCTCTCACCTCGGTGCACTCTCCCTTTACAAGCTGTTGTCAGAGGAGCGAACTCCCAAGCTTACATTTGACTTAATGAAGATTCTCGCCATGCTATGGGGAATAGAGGGGGGGAGGGGTGGGTGGGTGGGTCAGATTTGGAGAGAGCTTTTGACCCCTTTCCTCCCAAGCCTTGATTTAATCGTCTCAACAGGCAGCTCACAGTCCTCAGCCCCTCGGCTCCTTCTCAGAGCTGCTCCCCCAGCCTGAGATGTCAGGGAGTTTAAATCCCTAGCTTCTCACCTCATCCAGGCTGGGGAGCTCATTAAGTAGTATGAAAGTATCTCTCATCCCCCACACCCCTCAGTAGTATGACAGAGGCAGGGCACAGCACCGAATTTTATTGTGGTTGCCTCAGACATAGCAATAGCAATAGCACTTAGACTTATCTACCGCTTCACGGTGCTTTACAGTCCTCTCTAAGCAGTTTACAAAATCATCATATTGCCCCCAACAATCTGGGTCCTCATTTTACCCACTTCGGAAGGAGGGAAAGATGAGACAACCTTCAGCCAGTGAGACTCGAACTGCCAAACTCCTGGCAGCCGGCAGTCAGCAGAAGTAGCCTGCAATACTGCATACTAACCACTGAACCACCACAAGGTGGCCAGTCTCTCTCTCTTTCTCTCTCCTTCCCTCCTCCCTCTCTCTCTCTCGTCCCCTCCCTCCGTCTCTCTTCCCCCCCACCCCCCGCCAGTTCACCTCACAGGGTTGTGGTGGGCAAAATGAGGAAGTGGAAGGAATATTAGGTATGTTCACCAATTTGAATTGTTCCCAAAAATACAGGTAGTCCTCAACTTACGACCGTTCATGTAGCGACTCTTCAAAGTTACAACAGCACTGAAAAGAATGATTTATGACCATTTTTCACACTTACAACCGTTGCAGGCATCCCCATGGTCACATAACCACAACTCATCTTTATGACTTTTGCAGTGTCCTGGGATCGTGAGGATCCACTTTTGTGACCTTCTGACCAGCAAAGTCAATGGGGAGCCAGACTCACTTATCAACCGTGCTTAACAACTGCAGTGATTCACTTAACAGCTGTGGCAGGGAAGGTTGTAAAATGGGACAAAGCTCACTTAACAAATGTCTCACTCAGCAACACAAACGCTGGGCTCAATTGTGGTTCGTAATATGAGGACTACCTGTAATAAAGGTTGGGTGTAAATAAATGAAAAATGGGGAGAGGGACGTATATAGAGGCCCTCTGGGAAACTCAGCATCTATGGCATGTGTGTGTGGGGGGTACCTTTCCTTCCACATGCAGCAGTTCTTCAGCCGACGTCTCCTGCATTCTTAACGTGTTGCCTGCTTGAGCTTATGCACAAGGGTTAATATATCTACAAGTGTACGCAAGACTCCTGCACCACTGCACCCTCCTGAGGCTGCCCATGGGAGTCGGTGTGCATTAGAGCAGAGGCTTGTTGGACAAGGCGCACATTGAGAGCGCAACGTCTGAGGTGATGAGGCTCTCGTGATGAATTCAGGGTGACGTGTTTCCATTCTTGTGACTTTCTAGTCTGAGCGAGCTGGATGGGGAGGTGTGACAGCCATCCCGCAAAGCCAGTGCTGTTTGAAGCCCTTTTACCGACACTGACAGCTTCTGAGCTGAGGAGAGGAGAGTAACTGTGAGTGGCAGGGAAGAATGAAGAAAATGTTCAGAGAAGATGCTGCCTGCCTGCCCGCCTGCCCTGTTTCAGTACTGGATCCTAGCTGAGTCGGTTAGAAGGAGGTTGTCGGTAAAGGGCTAATATGAGCCAAGATAAAATTCAGATATACTCTGCCTACAAACTATACATGCTACAGCCCCATTCTATATGGGTTTAGCCTTGAAAAAATATTTTTAGGACCAGTCCTTGCATTTACAATGTTTGCAGGCCTGCAAAGCAAATGAAGCTGACTTAAGATTGTAAGCACAGATGCATTCACTTTGCAACCACATTGCTGATCCCAACTATGGTTGCTAAATGAGGACTATATGTATATGCTGCCTTGGTATGGATATTTATTGTAAACTACCCAGAGTCATTAAGTGAGATAGATGGATATAGATACCAGTAGATATCTGATAGCTAGATGATAGCTAATGATAGTTAGATGATAGCTAGATGATAGCTAGATAGCTAGATAGAGATAGATATAGAGAAAGATAGAGAATCTATCATCTATCTATCATCTATCTATCAGATAGCTAGATGATAGATATATAGTTAGAGATAGAGATAGATAGATAAATAGATATAGATGTTAGCTAGCTAGCTAACTAGCTACTGTAGATAGTAGATAGCTAGAGAGATAGCTAGAGAGATAGCTAGAGATAGAGATAGCTAGTCTAGCTAGCTAGTCTAGCTAGCTAGATAATAGATAGATGATAGATATAGGGATATAGAGATAAAGATAGCTATATAGGTAGCTACGTTGATATAGATAGATATAGATATAGATAGATATGCAAGCTTAGTTTGTCTCTCCCATGATGAATGTTATCTTTGTAGAGACAATGCTGAGATCTGGTTGATTATAGCAATACCCTGACTGCTCCTATCAAACCTCAGTTCCATTTTTCCTTCCTTCTTGTCACTCCAAAACTACTCAACTAGGGTCTGCTTCTGCCAGGTTGGTGTTAGGATGGAATCATGCACAACAACCAGATTATAAGTCCCTATAGGCTTGTACTTGCCATTTAAAAACCAGTCTGTTTGGAAGAGACTAGTCCTATTTTAGCTTCTTTTTTCTTTAAAAATGGTATCCTCCACTTACAGCATTAATCTTGCCATTTTGTTTCCTGGGAGTGTATTTGTGTGTGTATTGAATATGTATTTTGTTGAGGAATATAAAAGTATAGGAACATATACAAACATCTGTATATACTGGTATATATAAATAAATATGCAATTCTCTCTCTCTCTCTCTGTATTTCTTGATACGACTTTCTTAAAAAAGAAAACATCAAACTTTTCAAAAAGAGACAGCTGAGATTATCAAGAAGTAAAATTCTTTTTCTGAGCTTAGTTTTGCCTACAAGGTAGAGAAGCTGTGTTGATGGTGCTGAAAAGTGATCTGGAGATGTTTCAGAAGTGATCTGTTTAAATGAGTTATCCCAATGGGGGCATGGGACAAACAAATGTGTACCTTTCAAACATGTGTGCTTACATGGGTCTAGTTTGTGTGGGTGCAGCCCTATAAAATATGTAGATGTTTCTGGGATCATCCATCCCCATGCAAATGAACCTGTTAAAGACAAGACATGAGTCAAAAACGAAGTATCTTTATTAACGGATAAAACACAGATTCTGATAATTCAGTGACATAGAGCTGATTGGGCCCAATAGGATTTACAGTATATTCTTGGCTGCAAAGCTGGGCTGATGCTGAGGTTATACTGTGCCCTGGAGACCCTCCACCAGGTTTCTTCTTCCCAGGCAGGATTTCTCAACCTTGGCCCCTTAAAGATGTATGGACACCAACTCCCAGAATTCCCCAGCCAGCGTGGGTAGTTGAGAAACACTATCCTAGAACATGTACTGAGCACCATCCGAATACTCTCTAGGTTTGAAAAGAAAGAGCAGACATGCAGGGCAGGTCTTGCCAAATAACAGGGCTGCAATGAGAACAGGACTGCAGCCCTTCGAGGCAAATAGCTCTTTCTCTGTCCCCAAAAAGATGAGGAATGAGAGAGCTCAGAGATGAAAGCAGAAGGGGCTTTGATAGCTGAGAGGAAATTGAAAGGGTGGTCTTGAATCTGCAAGACAGGCCTATGCTGAATAATAATATATGCGCTCACAGGTGTGTACTACAATACATGTGGATGGATGTGCATTTTTTATGCAACGACGATATGGCCGTGCCTCTCACAATCGCTGACCTTTTGCCAACTGCACCTTTGGATGTGCAGTCTCTGTGTGCAGATGCATGAATTCCCTTTCCTAGATTCCTTTCTAGTCTTCCAACCTAGGCCATGTTCATCCTCAAATAAACATCCATAAATACATGAATGTGACGGAAGTTCTGTAGATATAGTGGAAAGATGCCTGCATTTGTAAGCACTACCACAAGTAGGCACAAGTACATATATTCATTGGGCTTTATACATCGCAAAACAGCCTGAGAATTCTCAAGCTCTTTTTCACTTTTGGTACTTGAAAATGTAACAGTGCTTCAGTGAGTCAGTTCGGCTAATTCTGATTTTTTTTTTTTTTTTGGCTCTAAAGCTACTGAACTTCTCTCTCCCCCTTCAAATTTTTGCATAAATAGCCCTGTACATAAACATAAATATGCAGTACATTTACAATTTCATTTGTATTGGGACATGCATTGAACAGCTTTGCTATTTATGGGGTCAAGAATCTCAATTTTTTGACAACATGTGGAGAGATAATGAAATCTACAAACATGTGTAAATATACAAGTGCAAGTGCACACGTTTTCGTATTTCAGTGCAGATATGACACCTAGAAAGAATTGTTGGTCTTGCTGTCCACCATGTTGAGGTGTGTGGAATGAAGAATGCTTTTTGTTTATTGTGAGAAGAAGAGGAGAAGGAGAAAAAGGAGACTGGTAAAGCCAACTTAGAGCATTGACTATCTTGTCTGCTTGCTTTGATCAAAGTTCTAGATGGCAAAGCAATGTAAAGGCAGCAAGCACTTGGATGCAGCTCAGGAATTATTGTAGGCATGCCATGGAGTGGGGAAGAAATAATCTGAAATGATTGCATGGTTTTGGCTTAATGTGAATGCAGTTTTAACTGATAAGGCCCTGTTGGGCTTAAGTCAGAATTGCAATGTCAGGCTAAGAGATGTTCTGTCTGAAGAACAGCCAACAAGGTGTGTCCTCCACCAGTTTGACATTTCATTCAAGTACCAGTTCTCTTGCTTTCTTCCATCTCAATCCCCCGTAGTGCATCTTGAAGCCAGTTGCTTCATTGCTTCGATCGGTTCCATCCTTATTGAAGCATATGGCTGCAGCCTGACTTTGTTTGCATCTGCGAACTGTTCAAGTGCATATTGGCATGTATTAGGGATGTAGCTGGAATAGGGTGTCCGTAGCTCTGCAAAAGAAGGAGTCAAGTGCTAGAATGAACGTGCAGATGCTGCTATGGATGTCTTGCTGGCAAGTGTACCTACCTGAAGTATGATAAGAGTGATGCAGTCTTTGGTGGATAGGTCAAGGAGAAAGTGAGGTCAGAGTGAGACATCTCGAGCTTCTATTGATGCCTGTTGAACTGGCTGTGTTGTTTCTGAGGAACATGACAAAACCCATCCATCAACCCTTTGGCTGATTCCAGGATGGCAGCCAAAGAGCTGCTCTTCTTGTTGGTAGTAGAGTCATCATTTGATGTGTGGGTCTGTGATTCAGGATAGTAGAAGTTTCATTTATGAGTTCAAAAGAACTATGTGGAAAGTGGAACAGACTCCACTCATTTGATGTCTAAAGTCCATTTTCATTTTATTTGTATATCTTCATGCAGGTGAACAAAAGATTGTCTTCTGGAGCATCGGCTCCCACAGTCTGTGCAGAAGTGTACAAAGCTTGATAGGAATTGAGGTTGAACTGTCTAATGTCTGTTGAAAAGCAAGGTAGGGAGCAGGATTGATGAATGAAAAAGGATTTCTCCCCGCATTGCTTTCAATAGAACAATCTCATATTGGAAAATATTGGCCTCGTATGTAGAGTTTTATCTGAATGTTTTCTCATGCTGATATATTTCAGATTCTATGGAGGCCAATACACATTTCTGTGGACAGTAGGACTGCGGAAACTGAAACTTGCTTGAAGTGCTCCATTCCACAAATAACTTCACATTGGCTGTTCTACTTGGAAAATCATGGTCTATTTTTGCTAGCCATCAGTTGAGATCCTTAATGAGAATTGTGCATCTCTTCACCAGCAACTGAACATGTAGGTGGAATGGGTGAAGAGGACAATGTGTATGTGTGTGTGTGTGTGTGTGTGTGAGAGAGAGAGAGAGAGAGAGAAACAGAGAGAGACAGAGAGACAGAGACAGAAGAGGGTCAGACAAAAATATTATTGGGATATCGGATAAAGAAAGGTGGGTGGTCTCACACATTTTCAGCTTTGGCCCTGCCTGTCATGTCCAGCCCTGCCCACCATTGGCATTCAATGCAACTCTGCAACAGATTATTCTTGTAGAACCCCTTCAGACAAAAAGGAACCCGCTCTATATTCAACATAGTTTGAAAGACTGCAGGAGGATTGAAACTATATGTAGCAACCAGAGCCAGCATAGTTCCATGAAATGATACTATTCTCAGTTGTTTATATCTTCATGCAGGTGAACAAAAGATTGTCTTCTGGAGCATCCAAATTAAAGACACTCAAATTAAATTCCCATTTAGCTATGAGGCTGGCTGGGTGATCTTAAACTGGCCACTCTAAAAATGAAATATCTTATAGGATATTTGTATGATCATAAGTTATCCTGAGCTTTTTGAAGGAAAGAGGAGGTATCAATGCAATAACTTCTATTTGGTGAAAGATGAAACAGAGTGCTGGCAAAACTCCCCCTTCTTTTATTTAGGGAAGGGCTATATATGTAGAGAGAATGGGTTTTGTAGAATTTGCCAGGGCTTTGACTCCATCCTTATTTAATTAGGGCTTTTCCCACCACCCAAAATACCCAAGCTCCAAAATTAGAAGTTCTCTCTCTTATGGACACTCCTTTTATTGACCAAGGTCGGATAATAATTATAATAATAATAGGATAAAAATGCCAAATCCAGCCTAAACATCTGGGTGACTGGGCCACCAACCATAATATAATAATAGTTTACCCTGTTTCCACCCCCTCCCCAATTTTCGCCATGCAGAGAAAGTCTCATATCAGCTGCCCTCCTTCCATTAGGAGGGATTGGATGGGGAGGGTAGAATCGCTGTTTCTCCCAAGTTTTTCTGATTCATCCTTGATTGACCAGAGCTTATAGAAGGAGCCTCTGGGAATCCACAGAGATGGTAAAGCCAAGAAGAATAAAAGCTGACTCACGGGGAAAGGATTTGGGGAGGCAAAACAGGGAGGGAAAAACTGGAGCCAGGAAAGCTCAGTCTGGGTAGATGATGAATCCAGAGAACGTGCTGTACTTGTTGGTGTTTCCACCGTGAACCTTCCCGCCATCCAGCTTGATGAAGACTTCATCACCTATATCCAGGTGCAGGATCACGCTGTTGCTGGCGTAGTCATAGTTCTGATCAGCATCTTGTGCAATAGCGCTGGCACGGACCTAGTTAAAGAAATAACAACAGAGGTTCTGCCTCGTCTGCTTTCAGAAACAACAAGAATCCAACAGTTAGGTAGCATCTCTAGTCTCCACCTCCCCAGGTGAGGTGGGATGAATGATAAAGGGCAAGAGGCAAAATGTGTACAGGTAGTCCTTGACCCAGGACCACAACTGAGCTCAAAATTTCCCTTGCTAAACCAGACAGCTCTTAAGGGAGTTTTACTCCATTTTATGACCTTTCTTGCCACCGTTGTTAAATGAATCACTGCAACTGTTAAATTAGTAACGTGGTTGTTAACTGACTCTGGCATCCTCATTGATTTTGAGGGTCACACAAGGTGATCCCATGATACTGCCACCATCCAGTTGCCAAGCACCCAAATTTAGACCACATGACCATGGGGATGCTGCAAAGGTTGCAATTATGAAAAATGGTCATAATAGTCACTTTTTTCAGTGCCTTTGTAACTTTGAACGATCACTAAATGAGTGGTTGTAAGTCAAGGACTATTTGCATGTGGTCTTAATATCATTGTTGATATCATTGTGCTCAGGAATGGATGCATATATTCTTATCAATAGGTTTTGAAATGGATATGAAAATCTTTAAGGCTATTCACCGAGAAGAATATGCACAGATTGAATTTATTTAATATAAGTAGTCCTTCACTTGTATTTAGTTTTTCTTCCGTTTCCTGCCAAAAGCAATTGTTTCAGGAAATTTTTTGGGGGAATATCTATATATCTATATCTATATCTATATCTATATCTATATCTATATCTATATCTATATCTATATCTATATCTATATCTATATCTATCTATCTATCTATCTATCTATCTATCTATCTATCTATCTATACACATACACATATGTAAGTATGTATGTGTGTATGTGTGTATATATATATATGTGTGTGTGTGTGTGTGTCTGTGTATAGTATGTATACACCAGGCACGTACTCTTTGAGAATGATCATCACCCTTATCCTGGAGCCAAGTAGTAGTATAATTTCTATCAGGAGTGTCTCCAAAACCATAGGTGGTAACCCTTCCCCTGCAAAAAAACACCCGAATATAGCAAATCCTATCTATGTTGCCACCCAACTGTTATTTTTAAACTGTGAAGGAATTTCATTCAATTCATTCTAAATTGAATCAAATGGCTGGTCCTGTTGTCAGCCCGAGCAGGTAAACAAGATTAGGAAACCAACTACACAGGAAGACTAGAATTATTTTTAATGAGATTGGCTTTAATGACAGAATTGTCTGATCTCCCCCCTTCTTATATATACTCCAGTGAAATAGGGAAGTCTTTGCCTAAGCTGCTTCTAAATGTTATCTAGTCTCTCGGGATTTAATTTTTTCCCCTCCAACACTGTTGCCTAGTTAACTGTTACCAATATTGCATATTTTCTTCAAGGTCATTTTCCTTGATGACCTCTGCAGGTGCTCAGGCAACTTTTGGCCTTCCTGCTTTTTTTTTTTGGGTGCAGCTTCACTTGAGGGGCAAAAAAAAAAGGGGGGGGGAGGGATAGCTCTCCGCCCCAAACAAGTAGCCTGCAGTACCAAACAGGTTGGAATTACAATTCCCAGAATTCCCTAGTGGCACAGCCAATGCTTTTGAGGCTTCTGGCAGCTGAAACTCCCATCCCATCTGGAGAACATCAACTTTGAGAAGACTGCTCTAAAGAAAGAAGGTTACCTATACAAAACATGTGACTCTGTTCTCTGTAGGAGCTATAAACTCAGGAAGCTGTAAACTCAAGTTTATGGGTACAGCGGCAACATATAATCATTCATTTAGTGAACATTCATTCAAAGTTACCACAACACTGAAAAAGTGACTTATGATCAGTTTCCACGCTTATAACTATTGCTGCATCCCCATAGTCACATGATCAAAATTCAGGCGTTTGGCAACTGTATGTATTTGTAACTGTCGTGTTGTGACGGGTTCATGTGGTCACCATTTGTAATCTTCCCAGCTACCTTCCAAGAAGCAAAGTCAATGAAAGCATCCAGATTCACTTAAGAGCCATGTGATTCACTTAACAATTGCAGAGATTCACTTAGCAACTGTGGCAAAAAAAAGTGGGGCACAATATGTCTTACATATTGGCAAAAAAAATCAGAAAATAAAATACAGGCTGAATAGTCAAGACCTTGTTGAGGATCCAAACTCTGTCAAGGATCTTGGAGTACTCATCTCTAATGACCTAAGTGCTAGAGCCCACTGTAACTACATAGCCAAAAAGGCATTAAGAGTTGTTAACCTAATCTTACGTAGCTTTTTCTCTGGTAATATTACACTAATAACTAGAGCATACAAAACATTTGCTAGACCAATACTCGAATACAGCTCATCAGTCTGGAATCTGCATTACGTATCTGATATTAACACAGTTGAGAAAGTCCAGAAATATTTCACAAGAAGAGTTCTCCAGTCCTCTACTTGTTGCAGAATACCTTATGCTACCAGACTTGAAATTCTAGACCTAGAAAACCTAGAACTATACCGCCTTTGGTCCGATCTAAGTATAGTATATAAAATCATACATTGCAATGTCCTACCTGTCAATGAATACTTCAGCTTCAGTCATAACAATACAAGAGCACACAATAGATATAAACTCAAGGTAAACCGCACCAAACTTGATTGCAGGAAATACGACTTCAGCAACAGAGTGGTCAATGTTTGCAATACTGACTCTGTGGTTTCTTCCCCAAACCCCAAAAACTTTAACCTTAGACTGTCTACTATTGACCTCACCCCTTTCCTAAGAGGTCTGTAGGGGGTGTGCATAAGCGCACAAATGTGCCTACCATCCCTGTCCTATTGTTTCTTTTTATTTTTCTTATATGTATCCATTTCATGGATTCATAATTAAATTTATACTTATACCTATTATCTTGTAAGGGAATGACAAATCAAATAAATAAATAAAATAAATTAGGCTCAATTGAGCTTGTAAGTTGAGAACTATCTGTATCCTGGATCCTGAAAACTGAATTAATTACGAAAAGAGTAAATTTGCTATATTTCTTGCCACTTCAGAGAAGGCATCCAGAGACCCAAGAAAAAAGGTCATTCACTGTGCAGTCAACCACTTTTCTGCCTTCTGAGATGTCTGAAAACCTGTGCCCACGCACTTGCAATGTATTTTCCTGGCATTATGGGCTTAGGTACTTCAGGGAACAACCAAGGCATCAACAGTGGCATGCTCAGGAAGATTAAGTTCAAGTATCAAATTGTGTACATGTGCAATGTGATAGGTAACAAATGTGGCTCAGAGCATACCAAACAGTGATTAATCTTTGAGGAGCACTCAATAATTGTAGATTGACAATGGACGCAGCTGCAGCTCATAGAGGACACCTGAGGCCAGAATAGCTCCTATACATCCTAACTGGGCATTAACTCAAGGCGCCGTTTCTCATCCAATCAAACTTCTAGGAGATATTATTTCTGGAGCTTCCTTCCTAAGGTATCATTTTAATTATTTTTTATTTATATTCCATCTTTATTATTTTTATAAACAACTCAAGGCAGTGAATATATCGAATGGTCCTTCTTTCTCTTATTTCCCCCACAACAACAACTCTGTGAGGTGAGTTGGGCTGAGAGAGAAAGACTGGCCCAAGGTTACCCAGCTGGCTTTCGTGGCTAAGGCAGGAAAAACTCAATAGTTCCATTTTTAGCCTGGTGCTTTAACTACTGGACCCAACTAGCTCTTTCATTCCAGGCAGCATCATTTTTGGAACATTTGCCTATTAACTGATTTACACATGAACTATTCTAATATGACTAGACACCTCAGCCTGTGCATTTAAAAATAAATTTCATTGATTTATGAGCAGTAGCCTGGCTGGCTGTTCCGGTAATTCCTTTGGTACTGATAAAAAAAATAAACTTTTTTGCTAAGTGAAAATAGCTTTCTGGCATTTATTCTTTTTTTTTAAAAAAATTATTGAACAAAAAAAGATAAACATTTAAAAACAGTGAACATGGTGTAATCATCCTGGCACACCTAATTGTCTTACATAGCTATTTCATATGATCAATAATACATATACATAATGCATAACTGTTCTTGGTGTGTTCGGGTCTTTTCCCATGTAAGATTGAGGGTATCTTGGCAACGTTTCAATGAGGTCCCACTCGCCATCTTCAGGCTGGTGCTTTTGGCTTCGTGCTTGTGTGAGCAAAGCGTGATCGGAGCTGCTGTCTCTCTCTATATATATACTGGTGGGGAGGTTGGCTGTGTTGTCATTTCTTGATTGGTTGAAGGAGTTGTTTGCAGATTGGTTGGCTTTTTCGTAAGAACGTGTGGCTGAGGTATTGGCTGTGTGTCTATCAGCCTCCTGTGTTGTAACAACCTGGATCATGGGGTGTGATGACCTTCTGAGTTCTATTGTTTTGACATCCTGGGTCTTGTGCTCTAATCTCCTGGGTTGTAATGACCTGGGTCATGGGCTGTGTGATGACCTTCTGAGTTCTATTGTTGTGACATCCTGGGTCTTGTGCTTTAATCTCCTGGGTCATTGGCTGCGTTGTGACATCCTGAGGTTTTGTGATGTAACCTCCTGAGTTCTGTGATGTGATATCCTGAGCGGGTGGCTGTGATGTGACATTCCAGGTTTTGGTTTGGCTCCAAGTTTGAGGCCTGGCTATGTGTTCATGGTGTATGTCAGTTTGCTTGGTTTGGGGGTCGGGGTATGTGGCAGCTGGTGATGCAGCCATGGTCTGGTTTCTGGACGGTGGTTGCCTTTTGTCTATGAGGTGGGTTTAGGTTTGAGTCTGGTGAGGGAGATTGGTGGTGGCGTCATGTGTTGTTTTGGGTCCAGTGTTAGTTTTCGTGGCTGAGACTTGTTTGTTGATAAGGGCTAGTTTCCAGATGTCTGGTAGGTAGGAGGTATCATCCCGTTTATTCATGTTATGGGGGTGTTTCTCTATTTTGATGGCTTTCCTGGTTATTCTCTTGTTGAAGTATTGGAGATTAATTTGGTTCCCTCAAAATTAATTTCATGTCCTGTGGCTTTAAGGTGCTGGAAAAGAGAGGAAGTATTTTCTTCTTTTCTGACTGTGGTCTTGTGTTCTGCGATGTGTGCATTTATTCTCCTGTTGGTTTGTCCAATGTATGTGGCTGGGCAATTGTTGCATGATATTTCATAAACTCCTTGGTTTTCTAGCTGGATCTTGTCTTTGGGGTTTCTTAGGAAGTTGCCTATTTTTTGGTCAGTGCCGAAGGCTGTCCTGATATTGTGCCTGTAGAGAATTTTGCTGATTTTATCCGTGGTGCCTCTGATGTAGGGGAGGTGGGCGATACTGTTGTCCTGTTCTGTGTCTCGGTTTCTGGGGATATCTCCTTTAGGATTAGGTTGGTAATTGTTTCTTTGGAATCCGTTAGAAATTAATATGTCAGTGAGGATGTATAATTCTGTTCTCAGGTGGTCTTTGTCAGCTAGGCGTTTGATTCTATTTATTTATTATTTATTTATTTATTGATCGTATTTCTATACCGCTCCCTCTCCGAAAAGGGACTCGGGGCGGTGTACAGCCTAATAAATACATAAAATACAAGAATACAAAATTAAATAAAGTTTAAAACCGAATTAAACATAAATATGGCTGCATCCCGAAAGTTTAAAAATGAAGTTAAAATTTTAAAAACCCTATTAACTTAAAACCCCTTAAACCCTTACTGGGCCAGGCTAGCCTGTTTAAAAAATAGGGTCTTAACTGCGCGCTGGAAGGAGAGGATATCTGTCATGGCTCGTATCTCCGGGGGGAGATCATTCCACAGGGAGGGCGCTCCCACAGAGAAAGCACGCACCCTCGCGGCCGCCAGCCGACAACGATCAGGTGGCGGTACCCCAAGTAGGGCGACCCTGTGGGAGCGTACTGGGCGGCGGGAGGTTGTTGATGGCAGCAGGCGGTCCCGTAAGTACCCAGGTCCCGAGCCATGGAGCACTTTAAATACCGTCAGTACCACCTTGAATCGAATCCGGAAGGCCACAGGAAGCCAGTGCAGCCTGCGGAGAAGTGGTGTTACGTGTGCGCCCCGAGGGGCGCCCACGATCACCCGCGCGGCTGCATTCTGAACTAACTGCAGCCTCTGGAGACTCTTCAAGGGGAGCCCCATGTAGAGAGCATTGCAATAATCCAAGCGGGAGATAACGAGTGCAGAAGTGACTGTGCGAAGTGCGCCCAGATCCAGAAAGGGCCGCAACTGGTAAATCAGATGAATCTGATAAAAAGCCCCCCTGGTGACGGCTGCAATATGTTCTTCCAAAGACAGCCGCACATCCAGGAGGACACCCAAGTTGCGTGCCCTTTCCACGGGGGTCAAAACCTCTCCCCCCACGGCCAGCGAAGGAATAAGCTGGCTGTATCTGGGCGCAGGAAACCACAGCCACTTGGTTTTGGCCGGGTTGAGACGAAGCCTGTTACGACCCATCCAACCCCGCACGGCCTCCAGGCACCGGGTCATCACTTCGACGGCTTCGTTGGGGTGGCCCGGGGTGGAGATGTACAGCTGAGTATCATCAGCGTACTGATGGAACTCCACCCCAAAGCCACGGATGATCTCACCCAGCGGCTTTACATAAATGTTGAACAGCAGGGGCGAGAGCACCGACCCCTGAGGCACCCCACAAAGCAGGGGCCTTGGGGACGAACTCTGCCCCCCCGTCAACACAAATTGCGAGCGGTCGGAGAGGAAGGAGGAGAACCACCGCAACACGGTGCCTCCAACCCCCAACCCCTCCAACCACTGCAATAAGATACTGTGGTCGACAGTATCAAAAGCCGCCGAGAGATCTAACAGGACCAGGACAGAGGAACAACCTCTGTCCCGAGCCCTCCAGAGATCATCAACCAACGCGACCAACGCCGTCTCCGTGCTGTGGCCGGGCCTGAAGCCCGATTGGAGGGGGTCAAGATAACTCGCTTCATCCAGGAACCAGGGGAGCTGACGGGCCACCACACTCTCTACAACCTTCGCAACAAAGCGAAGGTTGGAGACAGGACGGTAATTTGATAACAATGCTGGGTCCAGGGACGATTTCTTGAGGAGGGGCCGCACCACCGCCTCCTTCAAGGCGGCGGGTAAAAGCCCCTCTCTCAAGGAAGTGTTTATAATACCCTGGAACCAGCCTCGTGTCACCTCCCGAGTGGCCAAGACCAGCCAGGAGGGGCACGGGTCCAACAAACAGGTGGTGGCATTCAGTCCCCCCAGCACCCTGTCCACGTCTTTTACAGTAACAGGGTCGAACTCAACCCAAATGGCCTCACCGATATCTACCCCCGCCCCCCCGCCCGGAGATGCCCAGTCGGAGTCCAGCTCGTCCCGAATCTGAGCGATTTTGTCCTGCAGAAACCTAGAAAACTCCTCAGCCCGTCCCTGTAAGGGATCCTCCTGCGCTTCCATCTCTAAAAGGGAGCGGGTCACCCTAAACAGGGCAGCTGGGTGGTTTTCCGCGGACGCAATAAGGGTGGAGAGGTAAGTCCTCCTCGCCACCCTTATCGCCACTAAGTATGTCTTAATATAAGATCGTAGAAGTGTTCGGTCAGACTCAGAACGGCTAGCTCTCCAACTACTCTCTAGGCGTCTTTTCCGGCGCTTCATCTCCCTTAGCTCCTCAGAAAACCAAGGAGCCATTCGGGATCGGCACCGGGTCAGAGGCCGCAAGGGCACGACCCGGTCAAGGGCCCCAGCAGCCACCCTATCCCAGGTGGCAACCAGGCCCTCAACCGAGTCGTGTGTGTGATTCTAGAGATGAGGGTCTTGGCTACGGAGTTGATCTCTGCAGGTTGGTGATGGGATTGTGCGTTTAAGTAGCAGTTGGTGTGTGTTTTCTTCTGGTGGATGTTGTGTCCTAGGGAGACATTGGGTTTTTGGTAAATTAGGACGTCCAGGAAGGGAAGTTGGTTTTTGGCTTCTGTTTCCATAGTGAATTGCATTTTGGGTTGTAGGCTGTTGAAGGGTGTGAGGAAGTTGTCCAGTTTTTCTTTCCCATGTGGCCAAATTACGAAAGTGTCATCTACATATCAAAGCCAGAGTTTGGGTTTGGGTGCGGATTTGTCTAGAGCATTGGTTTCAAAGTGTTCCATGTATAGGTTAGCGATGACGAGTGAGAGGGGTGATCCCATAGGTGCTCCTTCTATCTGTTTGTATCTTTGTGTGTATCTTTCATCCATTGTGGATGAAATATGTGTTGGTTAGGCAGTGGCTGGTCAGATCTAGGATGTGCTTAGGAGGTTGTATTTGTTTTGGATGGCTGTCAAGGCTTCTTTAATAGGTATTTGGGTGAAGGGGGATATGACATCGAAGCTCACGAGTAGGTCGCTGGGTTGTAGGTTTTGTTTCTTTATTGTTTTTATGAAGTGGAAAGAGTTTTGTACGTGTGAGGTGATGCATTCTGTGTAGGGCTGGAGTTGTTTGGTGAGAAATTTGGCAAGATTCTGTAGAGGTGAGCCTATGGAATTGACTATGGGTCTGAGTGGTGTTCCTTCTTTGTGTATCTTGGGGAGGCCATAGAGTTTAGGGCATCTGGATGATTTCTCTCTGGGGATGATTCTTTGCTGGATCTCTTCACTGATGGGGGAGGCTTTTATTTTGGATTTGGTGCTTTTTCCAGGTAGGTGGTGGGATCAGTATTTAGAGGTTTGTAAGTGGGGTCTTGGAGTAGGTTGGATAGTTTGGATTGGTAGTCCGATGTGTTCATCACAACCATGGCATTGCCTTTGTCTGCTGGGAAAATGATTATGTTGTTGTCTTTCCTCAAGTTGGTGAGTGCTTTTTGTTCTTCTCTGTGTAAGTTGCTTCTGGGTGGACTGCTGGAGCAGAGGACGTTGGTAACTTCAAGTCTGATTTTATTGGCTACATCTGGGTTAATTTTGGTTATGCTAGCTTCAACTTTGCATATAATGTTTTTGGTGGGGATGCGTTTGGGGGTGATTGCAAAGTTGAATCCCTTGGAAAGGACATTGGTTTCTGCTCTGGTGAGGGTTCTGTGTGATATATTGTGTACTGTTTGATATATTGTGTACTGTTTGTTTCATGTGCTGTTGTGAGGTGGGTTGGGCTTCTGGTGTTTCTCTAGTCTATGGAGTTTGCTGGTGTATGTGTCTGTCTTGTGGGAGATTTCTGTTTCGGCTCTCCAGTGGGCTAGTTGTTTGGATTTGTCCCAGAGTGCTGGGTGGATTTTGTTGGTGAGTTTGAGGTGAAGACTAAGTAAGTCCCTGTTTGGTCTAGTAGGAATCTTTCCCTGTGGAGTTCGTTTCTGATTACTGCTAATTCTGTTCTCTTCAGGATCCTTTCAGTGGCTGAGGTTTTGGAATGGAATTTGAGTTGGAAGCATGTGGGAATTACTTTTTTCTCTCGGCAATTGCGTAGGAATGTGAGGTCACATAAGATGGTGGCTCTTCGGACTTCAAGTTTCTCAGTAGGTCCTGGTCAGCTGGAAGGTTTCCTCCCCGTAGAGGTACGATATTTATTTTTGTAGATTTTCATGGGTACAGGTATGCAGGTCTTGGCATGTTCGGGTCTTTTCCTGTGTAAGATTGAGAGTATATTGGCAACGTTTCGACAAGGTCCCACTTACCATCTTCAGACTGGTATTTTTGGCTTCGTGCTTGTGCAAGCAAAGCGTGATCGGAGCTGCCGTCTCCCTATATATACTGGTGGGGAGGTTGGCTGTGTTGTCATTTCTTGATTGGTTGATGGAGTTGATGTTTGCAGATTGGCTGAATGAACACATAGCCAGGCCTCAAACTCGGAACCAAACCAAAACCCGGAATGTCACATCACAGCCACCCGCTCAGGATATCACATCACAGAACTCAGGAGGTTACATCACAAAACCTCAGGATGTCACAACACAGCCAACGACCCAGGAGATTAAAGCACAAGACCCAGGATGTCACAACAATAGAACTCAGAAGGTCATCACACCGCCCATGACCCAGGTCATTACAACCCAGGAGATTAGAGCACAAGACCCAGGATGTCAAAACAATAGAACTCAGAAGGTCATCACACCCCATGATCCAGGTTGTTACAACACAGGAGGCTAATAGACACACAGCCAATACCTCAGCCACACGTTCTTATGAAAAAGCCAGCCAATCTGCAAACAACAACTCCTTCAACCAATCAAGAAATGACAACACAGCCAACCTCCCCACCAGTATATATAGGGAGATGGCAGCTCCGATCACGCTTTGCTCGCACAAGCACGAAGCTGAAAGCACCAGCCTGAAGATGGTGAGTGGGACCTCGTCGAAATGTTGCCACGATACTCTCAATCTTACACGGGAAAAGACCCAAACACGCCAAGACCTGCATACCTGTACCCGTGAAAATCTACGAAAACATAATACATAACATATATACATCAATATCAACAATTTTTAATTAATCCTAATATACCATTTTACCATCCTTATTTTAAGAGTTCTTCCTTTTTCCCAACCAGTGGTAAAATTTTCCCCATACTTTATAATATTCATTTGTTTTTTAATTCCTGCGTTAATTTATCCATTTCTGCATATGTCCATATCTTCTTAATTATCTCTATTTCATCTGGAATTTCCTTAAGCTTTCATTTTTGAGCATATACTAGTCTTGCAGCCATAATCACATGTATTATTAGGTACATCATATCTTTATTATGTATCTCCATATTAATTCCCAAAAAGAAAAAATCCGGTTTATATTCTATTTTAGTTTCACAAATTTCCTCTAACCAGATCTGGATTTTATGGCTTTCTGGCCTTTATTTTGATTGTCCAGAAGGCATATGTGGTAAAGATGTTGAATACCTGAGGCTGGTTTACATCTTGCCATTTTCTTCCTCTTTTCATGTAACATTTTATGATGTCTTGATTTGGGCAAGAAAAAAACCAAATGCACAAGTATAGTATAGGTGGTACCTGGCTCAATAGTAGTAACTGTGAGAGGGATCTTGGAGTCCTAGTGGACAATCACTTAAATATGAGCCAGCAGTGTGCTGCAGCTGCCAAAAAAGCCAATGCAGTTCTAGGCTGCACTAATCAAGGTCATGTTGAAGTGCTGATACCACTTTATAATGCCTTGGTAAGACCACACTTGGAATACTGCATCCAGTTTTTGGTCGCCACAATGTAAAAAGATTCAAAACTCTAGAAAGAGTGCAGAGAAGAGCAATAAAGATGATTAGAGATTGGAGGCTAAATATGAAGAACGGTTACTGGAATTGGACATGTCTAGTTTAATGAAAAAAAGGACTAGAGATGACATGAGAGCAGTGTTCCAACATCTCCGGGGCTGCCACAAAGAAGAGGGGGATCAACCTATTCTCCAAAACATCTGAAGGCAGGACAAGAAGCAGTGGATAAACAGTTATCAAGGAGAGAAGCAGCCTAGAACTGAGGAGAAAATTCCCGACAGAACAATTAATCAGTGAAAAAACTTGCCTCCAGAAGTTGTGGGCGCTCCAACACTGGAAGTTTTTAAGAAGAGATTCAATAACCATTTGTCTGAAATAGTGTAGGGTTTATTGTTTGAGCAGGGGGTTGGACTAGTCTAGAAGATCTCCAAGTGCCCCTCCAATTCAGTCATTCTGTTATTCCAGTGTTACAAGTCCATCCAAGTGAGAGCAAGTAGTTCATTGTAGGTGCTTCTAAAATGTGACTTCTGTTTTGTTGTTATCAAAACCATCTGGACATGGCTTTGTAGTCACCAGGAACTGAGCCTAACCTGAAGGTATCCCTACTTTTATTGAGGTGCTCCAAAAGTGGCTGCTTCCTCCTCAAATATAGATTTCCTTCAGGAGAAGAGGTGTATGAGCTGAGTGCCTTCACTGTGTGAATCAGCTCACTAACTCCTGAGAGTTATAGACAAAATACAGATGATAGATGCAGATGACAATGCCCAAAGAATGAAAACATAAACATTTGCAACAGCCAGGAAGCTTTTCTTTGCATGAAAATTGGCTTCTTTAGGGGTCCACAAAGTAAGAGAGACAAAAGGATTAGCCCACAGCAATAATTCTGTCTTTTACTGTTAAATCCTATGAAAGATCAGCTATCTGGCAGTTTTGTGAAATAGCTCCTATCGAACCCCTAACTTCAAATGACAAGGCTGGTTTTACAGATTATGCTGTCACGGTTTTGTTAAACTTGGTTTCTTGAATAAAGCATGATTGATTGGGTTGGAACAACATGCAGAATTGAAACCAAAGAAACTGCATTATGGCTGAGCACGTACAGTATTGTGAACCCTCTCTAGGAGGCTTTTAGAGTTGTGATGTTGTCCTCCATCACAGCCCAGGATTGGATTAAGATGATATGAGTCAGTCGGTAAATAAGAGGGAAGAGGGCTGCCAACTCAAATAATATTCTTCAGTCTTCTGCCTCAAGTAAGACTTTGGCATTTGTGCTCCTGCCTGTTATGGAAAAAAATGGAAGTCCTATTTACATATTTTAACAGAAGGAAGGTGGAGCAATGTGTGAATTTGTGTGTGTGGGTCAAATCTGGGAGATATTAATTTCCAGTTAATCCTATTGGATGCCTGGATGCTTCTGGATAAATAATTTTTTGTGTTATCATTCAAAAGAGGATGACACATTACTGTTTTTCCAATCTCTGTTAGCACATATTCTATGAAGGAAAAAAAAGGAAGAAATAGAGGAAAGCACAAAGGTTTTTTACAAGGGGGTATGCAATCTGACTTCTCCCTCCTTCCCTTTTATAAATCCCAATAAATGAAGCATGTTACAATAAAAGCCTGTTTTGCAAACAATCCTAGATTTGTATCCAGGGAGCCCACAACACCTACCTTCTGGACATGCAATTTAGTTGCAGGGAGTTGAGGTGTAGCTAAGGGGAGCTGAATAATGAACAATCCAATGACTATTGAGATGTTTTCCTACCGCACTAAATGTGCTAAGGTAGCCAGAGCTGATCATCACAAGAGATTTCTTTGAATATGCCTATTCTTGCAGTTGACTTGCAATTTCTAAATCTTCGTTTGCAATACTGCTCTTGCTTATAACTACGTATATAAATAGATGGATTGCAAGGTTTGCTTGAGTGAAAAGAGCTCAGGTGAGGAAAACTGACTTAAATTTACAAATGCTGGAGTGGTCTTATCTTCAGATTATTCTTTTGTTGCTCATAGATAAATATATTTTCCCTTGTTTTATATGCAAGGTGACAGGAATTGGAGACATCTGACTCAGTGGTGGGATTCCAAATTTTTTTTACTACTGGTTCTGTGGGCGTAATTTGGTGGGTGTGGCAGGGGAAGGATACTGTAAAATCTCCAGTCAGAGGTGGTATTTGCTGATTCTCCAAACTATTCAAAATTTCCGCTACCGGTTCTCCAGAACTGGTCAGAACCTGCTGAATATCACTTCTGCTCTGAGCCCTGGGAAGGCAAAAATGCCCCCCTCCCGCTGTGGTGCAGGAGACTGACTAGGCTACACCCACCATGGCCACACCCACCCAGCAACCGGGCAAAGAACCCTTTACTAAAATTTTTGAAGCCTACCCGTAGCTCTTGATCTAGGTCTATCCAAGTATGGCACCAAGATTTCAAAACGTTTCCCTTTGATGCTGACAATGTCACTTGATTCTCCAAGTGAAATGTATTATACGGGGTGCACATATCAGCTTCTGCAAAAAATATCATAAATAGGACAGATCTGACAGCAGAAAGGGCACTGTCTGGAAATCAGTATATAAAAAACACCCTAGATATTCATTCCAGATCTCAAATTAGCTATTCTTAAACAAAAAAATTTTCCAATAGAGGATAGGGTTTTCTTCATTTTCTTATATTACATTGTCTCCTTGTACAGAAAGGGCACTGTCTGGAAATCAGTATATAAAAAACACCCTAGATATTCATTCCAGATCTCAAATTAGCTATTCTTAAACAAAAGAATTTTCCAATAGAGGATAGGGTTTTCTTCATTTTCTTATATTACATTGTCTCCTTGTACAGATAGTATGGAATTGGGAGAGAAAAATAAGAGAGAAATCCTATGAAGATTTCTCATGAAAGGTTTAAAATGTAATAAATAAACAAGCAAACAAACCAGTTTGATACTGAAGAAACCCAGTCTTTAGTAGCTGGTAAACTGCTACACAGGCTGATCATTCATGTTTTTCCCTTCCCCTTCTTTGTTATTATTACATTATATGAAATGTAATTAGTGCATGTTATGTTAATTCCATTTAATTAAATTAATTTGCATTGTTAATTTCAGCACTAGAACATATGCTGCTTTCAATTTTTCCACACCTCTTTTAGTAACACAACTGAAAGTGTCATCCAGAAGAGATTTAAATTGCTGTGTGAAAGAAAGAAGGCAGATTTATTACCTTTTTATCGCTGTCAGAATCCTTGTGGTTTGCTGTTCTATAGAAATACATAACCTATAACATTGTTTGTGTGAGTGTGCATGTTTGAGTCAATCTTGACTCACGGACAAATGAAGTTTTCTTGGCAAGATTTCTGAAGTGGTCTGCTGTTGCCTTCTTCCTGGTTCTGAGTGACTGCCCAAGGTCACCCAGCTGGCTTCCTTCCTAACACGAAACTAGAACTCACCGTCTCCCAGTTGCTAGACTACACCAAATAGTCTCTTAATAATCAAGGATAGAATAGGTTAATTTTAATCAAAAAATTTATCCCCCTCCCCAAATAGGCCATTAAGACCCATTTAAATAAATGTTATGTTTATATCATTTCACATAATTATTTAATTTAGTAATTGAATATTGGAGTTGTTCAAATTAAATCATGTAAAATAATTAGTAGTTCCCTATTTTGAACTTTTGAACAAAGACGAATCTTCCTTGGTAGCTGCTGCAATTAAAGTATACTGGATTGCAATTAAATAGAAAGGGAGTGTCCCAATTCAAAACGTTTAGACAATAACTGAGTAACTCTTTGCATTTCATTATCATCTGACTAGAAATACAGATGGTAATGAACTTTGCCTAGGTTTTCTAGGTAATTGTGCAAGGATATTAACACAGGCTCTTTTCTCAGTATTTAAATATGCAATATCTTCCTGATTAAATAATTTAACATGGGAACAAGAACATAATTCAGCCCACTTTGAAGGTTTTCCTACTCCCACTGATTTTTATGGGAAATTAAATGTCAGCCAGCCAACACCCTGCCGTTGAAGTTAACATCCTGGTTTACTCATCATGCTTTAATTGTCTGAATTAATATCTTATCACCAATTGCTAGGTTTCTATTATAGATTGTACTTAGGAATAACCAAACCAAGTATGTTGTTAAATAGTGCAAATGTAGGAAACATGTTTGTGTGTGTGGGCCACAGTTTAGAAATGTTTAGCTTACAACTAATGCAGGGCACATCTGAAATTGTATATATATTTACCCTTCAATTTAAGAAACAGCTTAGTGCATTTGTGAATCCAGTCAGTGAGAAATAACATTATTCAATTTACAAACCAATACAACCCAGACTTATTCAAGCATGTTATTTCTTAAACAAAAGTAGCTTTTTACACTTATGAATATATTTAGATTGACACTTAATTATGCCTTGACTGGTTGTCCAATTTAGTCAATGTTCACAAATGCTAACAATTGCCACAATAATTTTACAAGACTTCATTTCAAGAGATATTTTTTTTACATTGAAAACTGATGCCTGTGTTCCATAGCCATCAAGCAGAGATTCTGACCAGTTCTGGAGAACCGGTAGTGGAAATTTTGAGTAGTTCGGAGAACCGGTAGTGGAAATTTTGAGTAGTTTGGAAAATTTTGAGTAGTTTGGAATACCACCTCTGACTGGCACCACCCCCATCTCTTTTCTGCTTCTCTGTGCCCTGCACAGGAGAATGAAGCTGGAAAGCAGGTTATTGGGGTGAGGAGGGAGGATTTTACAGTAATCTTCCTCCTGGAGTGAGAAGGGAATGGGGTTTTTTCAGTATTCTTCCTCTGCCATGCCCACCAAGCCACACCCACTAAGCCAAGCCAAGCCACACCCACCAAGCCACGCCCGCAGAACTGGTAGTAAAAATATTTGAATCCCACCACTGCCATCAAGTACTTAGTTGTTCATATAAATTTATATATAAACGCATACATATTAATTATGTTATTACCTCGATTTCATTGAGGGCCACATCAGGATTGTGTTTGACTTTGGGGGGGGCTGGGGTGTGTGTGGCAGGGGGGGGCATGGCCAGCTCAACGTCACTCATGTCAGGGGCGACGGTTGTGGCCTGAGGGCTTTGCCAGGGAAAACAGGCTCCTGAGCTCAGTTTTCAGCTGCAACGGCCTCCTGCAACCCTCTGGCAGTGAAAACAGCCCCCCTGAGTCCATTTTCTCTGGCAGAGGCTGGTCTTTCACTCTTTCCAGGGTGGCCTTGTGGGTCAGATTTAAGTACTCCATGGGACGGATCCAGTCCGTGGGCCTTGAGTTTGAGACCCTGATCTAAGACATACTGGTCATTCCACATCTTCCTGTCCTTCCAAACCAATGATGCTTCAACAACACTGATGCACCTCTTTGTACCTTGCCTTCGGTTGCTTAAACTTCTCACTTCTCTCTTTTTCAGATTCTCATCAACGCCATACTTATTGACCCTGCCTTTACATTTTTGCAACTGGATCCTTATTCACTGTCTATTACACCAAATCACATCAACACTCTTCTTTCTCTAGTCACTCATTTTTGTACAGGTAGTCCTCAACTTACAACAGTTCGTTTAGTGACTGTTCAGAGTTACAACAGCACTGAAAAATGTGACTTATGACCATTTTTTATAATTATGATCTTTGCAATATCCCCATGATCATATGATCAAAATGCAGATGCTTGGCAATTACCCTAGTTCATATTTATGACTACTGCTGTGTTTCAAAGTCATGTGATAGTCAGGGGTAGGATTCAAAATTTTTAACAACTGATTCTGTAGGTGTGGCTTGGTGGGTGTGACTAGGTCATGTGACTGGGTGGGCGTGGCTAGGTGGTCATGTGACTGGGTGGGTCAAAAGAGAGAAACTCACTTTAACAATGCTCTTGGAGCAGGGGGTTAGACTAGATGACCTCCGAGGTCCCTTCCAGCCCTGGATTGCTGTGCTGTTTCAAAGCATCCTCTGAAGCTGCATCTAGTGCCAGGGTTTGTGGTCCTTCCTTCCTCTCCTTTTTCTCTCCTTCCTCCCTTTACCCATCCATCCATCCATCTATCCATCCATCCATATCTCATTCACTTTCTCTTCCCTTCTCTTCTCTTCTCTTCTCTTCTCTTCTCTTCTCTTCTCTTCCCTTCCCTTCCCTCTTTCTTTCTTTCTTTCTTTCTTTCTTTCTTTCTTTCTTTCTTTCTTTCTTTCTTTCTTTCTTTCTTTCTTTCTTTCTTTCTTTCTTTCTTTCTTTCTTCCTTCCTTCCTTCCTTCCTTCCTTTCTGTTACTTTCCCCCTCCCTTTTTCTTTCTTTCTTTCTTTCTTTCTTTCTTTCTTTCTTTCTTTCTTTCTTTCTTTCTTTCTTTCTTTCTTTCTTTCTTTCTTTCTTTCTTTCTTTCTTTCTTTCTTTCTTTCTTTCTTTCTTTTTTTCCACCCCCGTGCCCCATTTTGGGCCTAGTAAGCCTCCTCGCAGCCTCATGGGAGCAAAAACAGGGTATGGAGGAGGCCCGCACCCTCACACACCATTTTTGCTCCCAAAAGGCTGCAGGAAGGCCTCCTGGGCCCAAAACAGGGAGTAGGAGTGGGGGACACCGCAACCCCTACATCCTATTTTGGGCCTAGCAAGTGTCTCTTGGAGCCTCAGGAAAGCCAAAATGGGGCCCACTGTCCTCTTTATTTGCTTTTGTATTTATTTAATAAAAAATTTAACCTGAAAACAACAGAAATTTTGGGCCCAATTGTCTCTGTAAGTCAAGGACTACCTGTAGTCCAGCCACTCTAATCCACTCATTTTGAATCTTAATTCTTCTTAATATGCTACACTCTTCTTAACCCATGTTTTTAATGCCTCCAATGTATAGCTCTTTTGAAATCCCCAAATTTAATTTCCCAATAGCATACTGACAAAAGCATGGAAATATATACAGGCATTTTTGTTTATTTAGACAAATTTGATTGTTGTTTTGCAAATGACCTTATGTACCTTTCTACAGTTTTCACACATCTTATATAAAGCAGTTTACTTGTACTAACTTTTCATCATATATGTATAATGTGCATTTTAAAATTCGGTTTTCTCTGTCAAATGCAACTGTTTTGCTTTTTGATAAGAAATTGTTGCATGTATAGTACATCTAACATTCACTGCAAATCATTTTCATTCAACAACACAGAGTTGCCTCATACAAATGCATGCACATGTTCAGTATACTTCTAGCCTCACCATAATCAACAACTTCTATCTCTCCACAATCAACAATTTCTAGCCTCACCACAAACATTCCCTATGCAGTTATCTATAAATACACTAAACATGAAATAAATTTGCATGTTTTTACCACTGATATTTTAATTATTGCTTAGTTTTTATTGTGTTAATTGAGGGAAAGATTGGAAACTATGGCAATATATAAATATAATTAATAATTAAAGCCTCATTACACATTTTCTCTAAATCTATAACGATCAAAAATTTTCCTTATCACATACATGGATTTCTCAGTAACTGACTGAAGAATAAAAATATATCCTGTATACTATACTGTATACACTGCCCAGTATAAGCTAGACTTCATTTCTATTGCTGTTTAGCTGAAAAATTATATATACGTAAAAAAGGTATCTGAGCATGCTCTAGTATTTTTATCAATTGTTAGAAGTAACACCTCATTATTGAAAGACTTTTATAAAAAGACTAAACAAAAATTTAGAAAACTTTTTGATAGACATGCAAATTTGGTGGTGATTTGGAATGCATTTAAGACATAAATTGGTGGTTTTATTACTGAATATGTTTTACACAGAAGAGAAAAAATGAGATTATTTGAAAAATAAAACTCCAGAGCTTCTGAATATATACACTAGACAACCTCTGCTAGAATCATACAAAGCTTATTATCACCTTCTGTACTATTTAATCAGAATTCTGCCAAATAACTTTTCAGGCGTAAGCTATTTCCCAAAAATTTTGGAATTCATGCTATCCTCCCCTTTGGTAGAAAGGAATAAAGGCCTTCTTTTGATTCAGTATTTTAAATATATGAACTCATATCAGACTTCATTTTTATTCATTGGTCTTTTTAGCCAAAAGACATTGTATAATTGATTGCTTAAAAACCAATTTTAAAATAAACATGCAATTTTACTTTTTAATAATTGATTTTCATCTGTTGCAGCAAGAAAAAAATGTTTTTGCTTCCTAAGGCAAAAGACACACCAAGGCTTCTTTAAATTAATTATCTCTCGGTCTACTCCCACCTATGTAGATATTGAATCACCTTGGACAGCAAGATGGGTGGTATATAAATGTAATAAGTAAACATACTTCTGAATCCTCTACATAGGCTGAACTAGACAGACTCTTCCCAAGAGAATAAGTAGACCCAAACTGGACACCTGAGCTCAAGGCTGCAACAAGATAGATAATATTTTACTCCTAGATTAGTCCAACTCAAGGTATCAACAGAGGAACAGAGATACTGCTTCAACACAATGAAGGCAATCTAATTACAATACATCAACCAATCCAAACTGTTACCAAAATGTTGAACAGGGATAATGAGCTCTTAAAACTGTTTTTGTATGCCTGGCCCTTCAAGTCAGTGTTGACTCCTGCTGCTCTGTGGACTTCGTTGTTCAGTCACTGTTGTGTCTGACTCTTTGCGACCCCATGGACCACAGTAAATCTGCCCTTCTCTGTCTCCTGGAGTTTGCACAAATTCATGTTCATTCGATCAATGACAATGATCTAACCACCTCCTCCTCTGCCTCCTCTTCAATCTTTCTCAGCATCATGGTCTTTTCCAATGAGTCCTCTTTGCTCATTTGGTTGAGAAAATATTTGAGCTTCAGCTTCAGTATCTGTCCTTCCAAAGAGGTGCCAAGGTTGATTTCTTTTAGGATTGACTGGTTTGATTTCCTTGCAGTCCAAGGGACTCTCAAGATTCTTCTCCAACAGCACAATTCAAAAGCATCAATTCTTCAGTGCTTAGCCTTACTTATGGTTCAACTCACAGCCATATGTTACTACTGAGATAACCACAGCTTTCATATATGGACCTTTGTCGGCAAAGTGATATTTTTTAGTATGCTGTTTAACTATTTAGACTAGTTCCTGCAAATTTCTTGGCAAGATTTTCAGAAGGGATTTTTGCCTTTGCTTCTTCTTGAGGTTTAGAAAAAGAAGATTGGCTCAAGGTTACCCATCTGGTTTTTTGTCCAAGACAGGACTAGAACTCAGTCTCCTGACTTCTGGTGCCTTAAACACCTCACAAACTAGCTCTCTTTTAACCCATTTTTTAATATAACTCAGCCTCCATCCTTATTTGTGAGAACTTCCTCTGTATCTCAACTACTGGGTAAACCTGTTAACTGGGTAAACCTGTTAATCTTATTTTCCCTCCATCCCTTTTTTCTCTTTAACTCACTGTACTGTATTTCAGCTCCTATAATAGTGATGTGCGTGTGATGAAGTGATGGGCCATTCACAAGAGCCTTAATACAGTTGATTACTCTCAAAAGTGTGTTCAGATTTGTGTCGCTCCTGTGTGGCGCTGTGCCCAATACATACAACACCCAGGGTTATTTGAAAGAAAGAAAAAAAAATCAGAAAAAGATATTTTATCTTCAAGGAACCACTAAAGTGAATCAGAAGTAAAGTAGCCCGTGGTCAGAGTTCAGAAATTCTAGTTTTTCAGCTGAGATCAGAAAGTGCAGAAAATAATTTGAAGTGGCTTTAAAAGGGCCTTTTTTCTTGATGTAGGATTGCTTGCTTCCTGCTACCAAACAATGTACACAATACATGTCAAGCTATCATTATCTTATCTACCGGCATGTACTGCTCTCCACAAAGAATAATCTCAACATTTGGAGGGAATGTAAATAGTTCCACACTGGCCTCTCCGTTTTTACTTTCTTCAAATGTGGTAGGAAAAGATATTTTGGAGAAGCAATATTGGGCTGCTGTGGTATGACCAGTGTTCCTAGATGATTTTTTCACCCATGAAGGGAATGTGTGCATGATCCTGATTCTAAAACTCCCAAAAGCTAGACAGTCTAAACTAGCTGACTCATAGCAGGGAATCAGATGTCTATGGGCTAAGTGCCCTAAAGTAACTGTGGGAATGCAAATGTATTAAAACGTGACAAGACCTCATTTAAAGTTGCTTGTAACCCTCCGCCTTTGGAGAAACAGGATTTCACTTTTTTTTTTTTTGCTCTACCATCGATGTCCAGATAGATTCACCTTGGGCAATTTAATCCAGCAGTGTGCTCAGTGCTCCATAGAAACCAAGAGATGCACCTGCATACCCCAGCCGTGGTGCACATGTCTAAAGGCAGATATATCAATGATGTGAAAAGCTCAGGTGCTCTAGTGACAGTGTCCAGGTAATAAATCTCTTGGATAGACAGATCAAAAGAGGCCAGCATCAGGCTTTGCCAAACAAATCTCTGACAATAGAGTGAGCTCTTACATGGATCAAGCTGTCACCAGGGGAGATGAAAGTCTGCCTGTTTCAGCAAAGGAGGGATAAACTTGCCATGTGGAGCTTATGTCTGAGCAATTGACATAGGGCAACGACCATGGGGCCGGAGAGAGGATTTAATGGGAAATCAGCTATATCTGGGGTTGCTGGGCTCAAGGTATTTGTTTTGTCTCTGCTTTGTAGACAAGTCCATGAAAAGGACAGCATCAAAGATGTATCTTGTTTATTTCTTCCTGACTCTAAAAATCACTGGTACACTGTTCTCAGTAAAACGGAGCTTGATTTCTCCAAATTAAAAAGACAGAATAAGCCTGAAAGATGTTAAAACTGTTGTGAAACAGTCAACATTATTTACTATGTTGTGTATGGTACATGCCTTAGAAATAAGAAGATACTTTTTGGAAAGAGATTTCTGCAGAAGTGGTGTTCAGCCAGTTCTGACAGGTTCTGGAGAACTGGTATTGGAAATTTTGAGTAGTTTGGAGAACTGGCAAATCCCACCTCTGACTGATCCCGTCCCCATCTATTCTCTGCCTCCCGAGTCCCAGCTGATTAGCTGGGTCTTCTTGTGTTGCCCTGTATAGGAGAACAGAGCTGGAAAGCAGGTTAGTGAGGTGGGGAGGGAATGGGGATTTTGCAGTAACCTTCCCCTGGAGTGGGGTGGGAATGGGGATTTTACAGTATCCTTCCCCTGCCACTGCCCACCAAGCCTCGGCCACCAAGCCACACCATGTCCATCAAGCCACGCCCACAGAACTGATAGTAAAAAAAATTTGAATACCATCACTGGATTTCTGCATTGAATCATACAACTTATTTCTTCTGGATCAAATGCAGATGAGCGGAATTCAAATACCCAATTCTGTTGTGGCTTGGAAATATATTGTACACTATATCTACTTTCTGGGAACAGCAACATGTCATTCCTGAAATATGTGTAAAAATGAAGAGAATTAACACAGGCAGGCAAAAGAGCACATGTGTTACTTCCTGAGACTGAACTTTCAGTTTCAAATAAGACGCAAACACAGTTAATTGAAACAGTAACAGTAACTACTAATTGTTTAATAACTGATTAATTATCTTTGCTGTTTGCATTCATAACAGAACACAGATATCTTCAATTTATAACACTTTGTTTAGTGATCATTTGAACTTAGAACAGCAGTGGAAAAAAAGTGACTTATTGTGATGACCTGGGGCATGACACAAAAATAACACAGTCACAAAAGTAGAATAAATTCCCTTTAATGCCTCCAACTTGGGCCTCAATGTCCAATTATCCTCGACTTGATATCAAATTCTTCTAAAAAACAGGGGACTAAGAAAGTAAATGCAATCTGAACCAAAAATAAAAATAATTAGAAATTAAAAAAACCCAACACAAATCACACTGGAGTCATTAACACGGCAGATCAGGATAATAAATTTCAGACTTCCACAAGATAATGCAGCAACCACAGTTGGGAAGACACCAAAATCTGCCAAAACCCAGATCGACCAACATAAAGCACGCTTTGCTTCCAGCAAAGAGCTATTTAAAATGGCCCACTTATATCCTGTTCTCCCAGCTGCAACTAATGAAAGGGATCAGGGCCTTTTCCTCTCCCGTAAGACACATTGCTCCCTTCTCTGTTCCTCCCTGCGTGCCCTAGGATGAAGAGAGGGTGGCTCTGGGTCTTCCTCTGAATGTCCAGCCAGACTGTGCTCTTCCCCCGTTTCTTCCACAGCCACCGGAGCCACAGTCCCAATCCCTGTCAGCTCCTCAATCTCCCTCTCAGAGTCAGACTCCAACAAGGGCATGACACTTATGACCTTTTTTCATGCTTACCACTGTTGTAGATTCTCATGGTCACGTGATCAAAATTCAACTGACTCATATTTCTGACAGTTGCAGTATATGAGGATCATGTGATCGCATTTTAAGACCTCCTGACAAGCAAAGTCAATGGGGAAAGCAGGTTCACTTAACAACCCTCTTACTAACTAAAACTTGCAGTGATTCACTTAATAACTGTAGCAAGAAAGGTGGTAAAATGGGGCAAAACTTACTTAATGAATAACTTATTTAACAAAAGAAATTTTGGGCTCAATTGTGGTTGTAAGTTGAGGACTACCTGTAACCAGGGGTGGGATTCAACCAGTTTGGGCCAGTTTGGAAGAAACCGGATGTTATATTTACATCTGGTTTGCCAAACTGGTAGTTGAACTAACTGTCTGGCTCCGCCCACCCCTCCCCTCCCAGGAGTCTCCAGGCAGCCCGTTTTGGAGGCAGGTAAGTGCAGGGTCTGTGCGGAGGCTCTGGGAGGGTGAAAAATGGCCCTCTAGGAAGTTTCAGAAGTCCGGAAATGAGCATGTTACTGGCTTCCGGAGTGCCTCCAGAGCCCGGGGAAGGCTGTTTTTGCCCTCCCAGAGGCCCAAGGAAAGCCTCTGGACTCTGGGGAACATGAAAAACGGTCCTCCTAGAAGTTCTGATAGGCCATGCCCACCATGGCAACGCCCACCCAGCAACCAGGCAGAGAACCGGTTGTTGGGATTTTTGAATCACCCCTGCCTGTAATAAGGGACCTTGGAGGCCTTGTAGTCCAAACCCCTGCACAAGCAGAAAACCCTATACCATTCTGGACAAATGGTTGTTCAATCTCTGCTTAAAAACCTCCTGAAGGCAAGCCATTCCACAGTAATTGATCTCACTGTCAGGAAATTTCTCCTTAGTTCTAGGTTGCTTCTCTCTTTAATTAGTTTCCATTCATTCCTTGTTGTCCTGCCTTCTGGTGTTTTGGAAAATAGGTGAGCCCTCTTCTTTATGATAGCCTCTCAAATATTGGACACTGCTATCAGGTCACCCCTTGTCCTTCTTTTTACTAGACTGGAGGATTTCTTAATGTTATATTGTTTTATAATTTTAGAATTATAAGCTTATTGGTTTCACTTGATTGAGTTGATAGGCAATAAGAATAAAATGAATTAATAAATTAAAAAATATTGTTCTCTTGCTTATTCTTCCTACATTTCCCTTCCGTTCTCCAGCTGTCTCTCTTGCTTTTCTCACTTTTTTTTTTAAAGTTAAGTACCATGCACATGGATGGTGCCAAATAAATAAATTGCTAATTGCAGTAATTCACCCTATGAGCCACTCTGTTAATTAACAACTGTGGTAATGTGTTACACACGAGGTAGAGAGACAAAAGCTGCTCTAAGAAAACCATTTCAGACCATTGGCCACCTCTTAGGCAGTGTTTCAGCCAACCCAGAGGAAATTACAAAAGGTCTTAAACAGAATAATAAATGGATTTCTTGCTTAATTAGGCTTTCAGAGCCAATGAAGAAACTGAGTAAATGGACAGGAGACAAATGGAGAATAGATATTTATCTATGTTTTCCTAAAGCAGCTACTCAGCTACTTTTTTTTGCTGACAAGGAGTTTGTGAGTTCTAGTTCTGCTTCCAGTACAAAACCACTTGGATGAGCTTGGGCCAGCCATTTTCCTTCTGACCTAGGAAGAAGGCAAGGGCAAATCATTTCTGAAAAATCTTGCGAAGAAAACTGCAGGCACTTGTTTCCATATAGTCTCCAAGAATCAGACACAATTGAATGGAAGGGAAAAAAATACTGTAAATTGTTTTCACTTGAAGTCTTGCTTTCCTCCCAGTTTTCAGCAGAAAAGGTGACTTCCATTACGAATGAAGAAATATTTGATTATTAATATATAATATATAAAACGGCTGCCAAGCCTGACACACAAAATTAAAAAGAACCCAATACACAAGCCTGAGGATGACAGATGAGATTCTGCCGAAACGTCGCTATAATAAAAGCACAAATATTGCGGGGAAAATACCGGAAGAAACCTAAATACCATACATATAAATACCCGCAAAAACATAAGAAAACACACACACACAAATACACACACACACATATATTTCATATAATAACAGCAGCTAGAATTGTATTTGCTCAAAACTGGAAAAATGAGAAAGTTCCGATGGAGGAGGAAATGATTAATGGAATGTGCAGAAATGAGTAGATTAACATTAACAATTAGAGAGCAAGAAGAAAAGCAGTATTACAAGATTTGGGATTTATTTTATGAATGGCTAGAAAGAATTTGAAGTATATTGTAATAATAATGATATATTATAATTGGTTATTTTTGAATAAGTTATAATATGAATATAATTTAGTAAGAGTTGAGATTTGCTCTTAAAGATAGCCTGGAATTGAAATAAAAACTTTAATGATAGTACAATAATGATACAATATGATATAGAATGTTGATTAGAATATAATATGAATGTAAATTTAAGAGGAAAGGTGTATAAATATTGTGCACACAACATATGTACCAAACCGACACACTGTATAATTGAAAGAAGGTTTTATTTGTTGTTTTGTTTGTCATAAAAAAAAATTTTTTAAAAAAGAATGAAGAAATAACGTTTACGGAGGATGCAAATCAAAGCTAAAACTAAAGGTTGTAATATATCCTTACCTACAAATGAATTTCTTTTCTAAGTAATAACCATCGCCAGCCAGTCAGCATGCCCCTTACTTATCCTAGAGAGCCATTCCATCCTCTGTCTTTCAGGTATTAGATTTTTCTTTTTCCCAAATCCTCAACGTTGTGTGGCACTCACTTTTAGAGAATGCTTTGGTTTTGTTTCTCAGGGGCTCCGTTGTAGATATCCTTCCCATCAGCAATCAGAACCTGTGTTTGTTGTTAGAGGGAATGACCGCAGATGGCCACTGTGATTGCACTACAGGGCTGCAAAAAGTGAGATACTTCATAGAAGAGCCAGTTCAGTCTTACTCTTGCTTGAACTCTGAGCTGCAATTGTTGGAAGCCGCAGTACACACTGCTACATACTTTGCTATAAAGCAGTGTTTTTTTTTCAACCTTGGCAACTTTAAGATGAGCGGACTTCAATTTCCAGAATTCATGCTGGCTGGGGAATTCTAGTAGCTGAAGTCCACACACATCTTAAAGTTGCCAAAGTTGAAAAACATGGCTATAGAGGGAGAGGTGGAAAAGCTCTAGGCTGGCACTACACACGAACAAGCAAGCAGGGAGAACAACAGTAGAAGAGGGATCAGAGGAAAGAGAGGCACAATGAGATTGAAAATGGTAGGTTTGAAGTGATAAGAAGGTTGATGGGAGGGCCTGCTTTGAGGCCTGTTCAATTGGGTGTGTGTGTAGAATTGGGGCACTATAGGCAAATTCAGCTCCTGACCTCTGAAAAGTGGGGAGGGAGAGAATCTACATTCTCTGGCCTAGGAAGCATGAGGATGGCAAATCTGTGCAGTGAGTTGGTAAAATTAATGTGGCCTGGGAGGAAAGACTGTCATGTAATTGAAAGCTCCTGAATTAAAGCAAACAGAAAAAGAAAAAAGCTTAAAGTCTCAACAAAGGTCAATTTGTTTATTTTTTTATCCTGCCTTTTTTACTTTATTAGCAACTTAAGGTGGAGAACCTACTTATTACTCCTTGATCCTTCTTTTCCCCCCACAACCACAACCCTTTGAGGTGGGTTGATTGCAGTGGTGGGATTCAATTTTTTTTACTACCGGTTCTGTGGGCGTGGCTTGATGGGCGTGGCAGAGGAAGGATACTATAAAATCTCCAGTCAGAGGTGGTATTTGCCGGTTCTCTGAATTACTCAAAATTTCCGCTATCGGTTCTCCAGAACTGGTCAAAATCTGCTAAATACCACCTCTGGTTGATTGGCCCAATAATCATTCAGCTGACTTTCATGCCCAAATCAGGAATTAGAATTCACCATCTCCTGGTTTCCAGGTCAGCACCTTAACCACTACACCAAACTATAGGTAATCCTCAACGTGCAACCATTTGTTTAGTGACCGTTCAAAGTTACAACTTCATTGAAAAAAGTGATTTATGACCATTTTTCACATTTACAATCATTGCCACATCCCCATGGTCATGTGATCAAAATTAGCTCATATTTATGACGGTTGCAATGTCCCGGGGTCATGAGATCACATTACCTTTTGAGACCTTCTGACAAGCAAAGTCAAAGGGGAAGCCAGATTCACTTAGCAACCGTATTACTAACTCAACAACTGTAGTGATTCACATAACAACCATGGCAAGAAAGTTCATAAAGTGGGGCAAAACTCACTTAACAGCCATCTTGTTTAGCAACAGAAATTTTGGCTTCAATTGTGGTCGTCATTTTCCACACGGGGTGTGAAACTGTACATAAAAAATTGCTTTAAAAAAACTCAACTCTGAATATGGAGAGATGTGGAGAAGTATTGATCTAGGCTTTCATGGTTGGTATCAGTGAAGCAGTGATGAGTCTTTGGGCTGAATGGTGTGGTCTAGACTGAGGCTCCAAAGCAGCTCACCCTGCTTCTGGAGATGCCAACCACCAATTGCTGGTGAAATGTGAGGCTGGAATAAAACTAGACCAGGGCTATTCAGTCTGAAAGCTCATCATTGCTTCATGGAAAAGTACAGTATTCCCTGGCTCTCATATGAAGGGGAATGTGGCAACTTGCCACAGTCAACTTACTGCGGCCAATTCATCTTGGCCAACTTGCCACGGCCAACTAATCATGGCCAACTCACTGTGGGACAACTTGCCACAGCCAACTCGCTATGGGACAACTCGCTGTGGGATAATGTAACAATTCTATTTAATTATTTAAAATAAATTAAAAAAATATTTTAATTTTTGCTCTTCACATTTTATTCTGTCCCTCCTTTTGCATCATTTCTTTGATAATTCTATTCCACCATTTCTTTGATATTAGTGTAACTCTTGTCCAGCAGCGAGTTGTCCTGCAGCAAGTTGGCCATGGTGAGTTGGCTATGGTGAATTGTCATAGATCTCATATGAAGCAGTATTGTTGGATCTCTGCCCTGGGCCCACTGCTAAGGAGAGTCTTCTGCCTCCGTGGCTGCTTTCTATGCAGAGAAATTCTCCAGTGAATGACTGGAGTGATCCTGAGAAACAGTTACCATTGCCAGTTCTTTTACATGCTACTTTCTGGGCTGCAGTGGTGACTGGACTTGGAGATGGAAGGATTTGGAGATGATTGGTGAGATGAAGAGGAACCCTTTCAGAGGTGAGATTCTACCAGTTCACACCTATTCGCTAGAACCGGTTGTTAACATTCTAAGCAGTTCGGAGAACCAGTTGTTAGAAGAAATTCCTGGCCTAATCCTGTAAGGAAAGCAGGAAGGAAACATTCTGGTGTTGCTTATAGAAGCTGCCTCTCCGTTAACCCTTATTACATTCTTGGCAGGACTGGACTTCCTATCTCAGGAACTTCTCTGGAGTTTTTTCCCCTCTTTTGTTGGTACTTTGCTTGTGTGGAGGGACCATTCAAAGTTACAATGGCACTGAAAAAAGTGACTTATGACCATTTTTCACACTTATGACTGTTGTAGCATCTCCACAGTCATGAGAAGCCAGGCGAGGAGATGTGTGCCTCAATGTGAGTGATATTGAGTTGGCCATGCCCAGCCAATAACATGACCACCAAGCCATGCCCACCCAGTCACATGACCACCAAGCCATGCCCACCACCTAAGCCACGCCCACAGAACTGGTTTGTTATAAATTTTAATCCCACCCTTGGACCCTTTCGCTTACTTGAGAAAATAATTGAGCTATGTGCTGCATTTTACTTGATATGAGGTTGTGTGAAAAGTCTGGGGTTTGATGGGCAGTCCTCGCTGCCTGATCCAGCAACACCTGAACCTTCAAAACAGCCCTTTTGATATGACACATTTATTGACTATGCTCCCTCTTGGATAGAGATGATAAATGGAGGCATTAGAAATGCTTCTGCTGTATACCAGTGACCGTAATGATCTCTGCAGTTGTCACCTTTGTTTTTTAGTTTATTTATTTTACAGCCCTTGTAACGTGCCCCAGCTTCAAGGGACTCTGTCTGGGTGGCAAACAACATCAAAACAAAGAGGGAGGGGAAAAAAACTAGAGATTCATTACATAATGTGTCTTTTTTCTGGGCAGGCATGTGACATATGCTGTGTCTGTGCATATGTGTGTTTCTGCTCCACCCTTGCAGGTTTGTGTGCATGTGGTTTAGAAGCACGGGATAGGGTGCATATTTACATAGGGATCATGTGATCAGGAGGGACAAAGGCTTGGAATGGAGGATGCTGCACTATTCCATGCCCTTCCCCAATTCCTGTCCCATAGAGATACATTGGGAAAGGTTTTTAATTTATTTTTCTCTGAACCCCTGTCCAGAATCTGCCCATGTTTCAGCTCAAGCTTTCATTTGTTAACTTCTCTACCACACCGTATTGTGTTTCTGATTTTGGAGAGCGATCCTGCTGAAGGACAGCTAGAGAGAAAGTCAGAATCTTTCCACAATTTCTTTCTAATCTCCCAGTCACTGGAAAGACTAAAAAGAGACAAAGGAGAACAGAGCTACAGGATGCTGACTGAGAATGAAAAGAAGAAGAAAACGGAGCAAGTGAGAGTACAATGGCATGGCCTCTGGTATTGCCCTCCTATGGGAAGATGAGAATATATCACATTTTGCTACAGGTCTCAGTTGTTCGGTATGCTTTTTGCACAAGGTGATTTATTATGCCAATGAGATTTTGTAGGAGTGCGCAATGTAGAGGTCAGTTGTAACAAATTAATGTTGTTAAAAAAAAGTGAAAATGGCCACACTTGCTCACTTTTGAGAGTTGGGTACCTCAGGAGAAAGCAAAGGTAGTATATAGTAAAGGTGGGTGTGGTAAACAACAGGTTGAAGAATGTCTACCTGCTGAAAGGATGTGTGGACTGAATACCAAAACAGCCAATTCAAAAGAAGTGCGTTGGGGTCATATGGAAAGCGAACATGGATTAAATTGCAAAGGAAATCTAGGAAGGAAGAGTGAATGGCTCAAGGGGAGGGGAAGATTGTGTTTAGAGAGAGGCAAGATCCTCAAAGGGAAGGAAGTTTTAAAAAACAAAAAACATTATCTGAAGAGAAGATTGCAAGGAAACAAAAACAGAGGTGGTATTTAGCAGCTTCTGACCAGTTCTGGAGAACCGGTAGCGGAAATTTTGAGAAGTTCAGAGAACTGGTAAATATTACCTCTGACTGGAGATTTTACAGTATCCTTCCCCTGCCACGCCCACCAAACCACGCCCACAGAACCGGTAGTAAAAAAAATTGAATCCCACCACTGAAAAAAAGGCAAGGGGAATGTTTACTCCTGTATATGTTGTGGCCTGTCAGCTGCCGGCCCCTCCAACAGCCAAATCAGAGGAGGAGTCAGAGGAATCAGGATCAGCATCAGGGCAACCTGGGAGTCCAAAGGTGAAGATGGAATGGAGTTGGCAGAGAGAGAGAGAGACAGAGGTGGAGTCCGTCAGCCCTTAGATCAGTGGTGGGATTCATAATTTTTTTACTACTGGTTCTGTGGGCGTGGCTTGGTGGGTGTGGCATGACTTGGTGAGTGTGGCTTGGTGGGCGTGGCTGGCGAAGGATACTGTAAAATCTCCATTCCTTCCCCACCCTACTAACCTGCTTTCCAGCTCTGTTCTCCTGTGCAGGGCAACCAAAGAAGACCCAGCCGATCAGCTGGGACTCAGAAGGGCAGAGAATAGATGGAGGCGGAGCCAGTCAGAGATGGGATTTGCCGGTTCTCTGAACTACTCAAAATTTCCACTACCGGTTTCTCCAGAACCTGTCAGAACCTGCTGAGTACCACCTTTGCCTCAGATGGAGTGTCAACAGCCCCCAGGTCTGGAGGTAGTTGATGAAGAAGAGGAAGAACAGCTGGGTTCAGTGCCTGATGTGTGGCTGTGCAGAAGGCAGAGAAGAGGAGAGTAGTGGAAAGCCGTGGGCTGATCCTGGGGAAGGAAGAGCCATCACTGCTAGTGAGGCCCCACCCTAGTTCGGGGATAAAAGGCAGGGGGAGGAGATGAATAGGTGTAGCAGACAACTATTTATCTTCTGGCCGGACAGACTTGTTAGCCTGCGAGAGAAACTTTTTGCCAAGGCTGTCAGCATTCCTAATAAAGGAAACTGTTGAGTTCACGTCAGAGGGTTTGTCGTGTTTGGGGAGCTGGGTCAGAACCCTGGAATTAGGTTTGCTTTATTTTCCTCTTGGCTCCTTCCTTTAATGTCTTCTGCCAAATAGTCTCCCCCTTTTCCTGCCTAGTGCCTAGAATTGAAAGAGAATAACGGGTGGGTTATATGAATCTACCTATTTTGGTTGGTCTCCAATACAGGGAGTTCTCGATTTACGACCACAACTGAGCCCTGGATTTCTGTTGCTAAGTAAAACATTTGTTAAGTGAATTATGCCCCATTTTACGACTTTTCTTGCCACAACTGTTAAGCGGATCACTGCAGTTAGTAAGTTAGTGACATGGTTGTTAAGTGAATCTGGCTTCCCCATTGTCTCTGCTTGCTCAGAAGGTTGCAAAAAGGGATCCTATGACCTTGGGACACTGCAACCATTATAAATATGAGTCAGCTGCTAAGCCCCTGAATTTTAATCATGTGACCATGGGGATGCTACAATGGTCATAAATGTGAAAAAGGGTCGTAAGTCACTTTTTATCTGTGCTGTTGTAACGTTGAACGGTCACTAAATGAACCGTTGTAATTTGAGGACTACTTGTAGATAAAAGGCCAAGGACTTGGGCCATTTCTCCAGTTCCAACGTTCAGACTGAGCCTAGTGGAGGATCCTTTGTTCTGGATGGCTTGTCTGCCCACAGGAGCATCAGAATTTGTAGTATGAGAAGCAACCCAATGTTTTTCAAAGAAGGGCAAAGATATTACAGCAGAAGACACTCTCTGGATGGGAATAATTTCTGCCCAGGGAGGCCAAAGAATTAGGCCTGACTTAGAAGAGCAGTGCCCTCTTTTGATCTGCTAGAGTTTTCCTGAGTGGCGGCCTGTCCACGAAGCAGGAGCTGCTAAGCTGGGATAAACTGACAAGATCACAGATGGAGTTGGCAGGACTGCATTCGATGAGGGTAGTTATGACAGTGTATCTGAGAATAATGCAGCCCTGGGAATGTATATGTGTTTTAAAAATGACTTTGGAGAGAGGTTGGAAGGAATTGCTGTCTGTCGATGAACTGACCATAATTCCTCCAGTGTTTCCTCCGGCAGGCTGAGTGAAAGCTGAAGGCAATGGTGTGCTCCTCAGGGCCAGTTTCAATTAGAATTTAGACATTTTGGGATGTGAGGGAGAAGGTAGGGAATCGAATAGGAAGGGGCTTGTCATCCTGCATTTGCTGATGGACAGTGGGACTTAGTACTTAATTATGGATTTGGCTCTGGATTCCACCCGATTCCAGCATTTGCATTAAAGGACAATTCAGACTTGAGGAGAGAAACTGAGGTGAATAAATCCAATATTTTCCTTCTGGCCTATAAATTAGAAATCAACAGTTAAAATCCCGGGAACCCCCAATGATGGGATCATGTTGTTAAGTGAGACATTTGTTAAGTGAGTTTTGCCCCATTTTACAACCTTTCTTGCCACAGTTATTAAGTGAATCACTGCAGCTTGCCTTCAGAAGTTGTGGATGCTCCAACCCTGGAAGTTTTTAAGAAGAGATTGGACAGCCATTTGTCCAGAATGGTATAAGGTTTCCTGCTTGTGCCAGGGGGGTTGGACTACAAGGCTTCCAATCTGTTATAGGTAGTCCTCAACTTATGACCACAATGGAGGCCAAAATTTCTATTGCTAAGTAAGACATTCATTAAATAGGTTTTGTCCCATTTTACCACCTTTCTTGTCACAGTTATTCCGTGAATCACTGCAGTTAAGTTAGTAACATAGTTGTTAAACAAATCTGGCTTTAAATTTGTCTTTGCTTGTCAGAAAGTCTCAAAAGGCGATCATATTATCCCCAGAACATTGCATCTGTCAGAAATATCAGTCAGTTGCCAAGCATCTGAATTTGATCACGTGATCATGGGGATGCTGAAAAGGTCATAACTGTGAAAAGCGGTCATAAATCACTTTTTTCCAGTGCTGTTGAACAGTCACTAAATGAACAGTTGTAAGTTGAGGACCACCTATAATTTTAGTTCTTGAAAAAATAAAACTGAAGCCTACAACTTCATTTTTGCTTAAACTAATGATGGGTGACAAAGATGTGATGATAGTAAACTATGTTTTAATGATGTTGCAAAGATGTGATGATGGTAATAAATTGTGTCTAAACCAATGATTGCCAACCGGTGGGCTGCGGCCCACTGGTGGGCCATGAGAAAATTTTGATGGGCTGCAGAGAAATCTCACCTCCAGAGCACCCCCCCAAAAGCAATTAATCCAGGCTGCTCAGGAACACAAGGCTGCGCTGACCACATGGCCTGCGGGAACCCTCCCTGCCCACTCATTCCTTACCCGGTAAACTTTCCTGCTAAATTGTTATTTTTCCTTTTTCCGACCATCATCTGTTCTGCTGTGCCAGGAAATTTAGATTTGCTAGGAAGCAGAAAATGATTGGATTTCTTGCTTTCTAGCTAGTCTTTAGATCTTTGGCTCAGCATAGCCGTACCTCCCTTAGGACAGAAGGTTTGCTTGCAAGCAAATTCAGTGCAGACTCACGGCAAGCAAATTTGAGAGACCGAGCTAGCCAATGGCAGATAGATCACCGAATGATTCTGTGAGCAACTCAATCTGCCTGCCTGTTTGCCTGATTTTGGGTAAAAGTTGCTCTTTTTTATAAAAAAATCAATATTTACATACATGGTGTGTTGTGAGTTAATTTTGTGACTTTGCTTGCTAGCAAATTTTATGAGTTTGCTTGCAAGCAAAATTTATGTGACAGACTGAGCTAGCCAATGGCAGATAGATAGATTTCTGAATAAATCTGTGATTCTGTGAGCAACCTGATATTGGGTAAAAGTTGCTCTTTTTTTTATAAAAAAATCAATATTTATATAAATATTTATAATATTTACATACAAGCCATGCCCAGCCAGTCACATGACCACCAAGCCACACTCACAAATTAAGCCACACCCACAGAACCAGTTAGTGATCCCTGGGATCTAAAATTATGAGTTTGGTAGTCCCTGAGGTCCAAAAGGTTGGCGACCCCTGGTCTAAACTACATTGCAAAGGTGTGATGTTAGTAAAGTAAGAGGAATGGCAATGGGAAGCCAGGAATTGGAGATCTTTTTTTCTTGCCTTTCAAGAGAACTATTGACTTGACAACTATTGGCTTCAGTGACTTGAACCAGTGCTCTTGCTGAATCACAGTTTTTATTCTTAATTTTATTTTATTCGTCGATGAAGCAAACGTAAGATCTGGTTGAAATATGCGCCATTATGAAAAAAAATGCCTTCACGTTGATAATTTGAAAGTACATATATACTGTACCAACAATGATCAGAAGTGCTAGATAGTCCAAAACAAAGATTCATAGAATTCAAACTTTACACATTATTCAATAGGATGTGCCATTCAATATTAATGTTGGCATAATGCAGGCAATAATTTGTTGTGTTGCATTCCTATACAAGCCGTGGTTTATAAATTTCTCCCCCCCCCCATTTCCATTAATTTATTTGTAGAAAACTTTTAGAAACTGTTCCAATATTTGAGGAGCTGTCACAGAGAGGAAGGGGTCAATTTATTTTCCAAAGCACCTGAAGGCCAGGCAAGGAATAATGGATGGAAGCTGATCAAGGAGAGATTCAATCTATAAATAAGGAAAAATTTTCAGGCAGTGACAACAATCAACCAATGGAACAGCTTGCCTTCGAAAATTGTGGGAGCTTCATCACTGGAAGTTTCAAGAAGAGATTGGATTGCCATTTGTCAGAAACGATGTAGGGTCTCCTGCTTGGGCATGGGATTGGACTAGATGACCTGCAAGGTCCCTTCCAACTCTGTTAATCTGTAAACAGTTCTCCTATTCAGTCTCCTAGCAAGTGAATTTCAGAAAGCATTCATACTAGCTTAACTTTTCATGCTGAAACCTAAGTCTATGTCCTCTGCATTTCAAAAATGGAAGATGGACACCTAAGAGATTACAGTTGTGATAATAAATTGCAAAGTTTATCCTTGCAACGCATGGAGAAAGATGATGTTTTATAACAGATTGAGTGCTGGATCTGGATCATAGAACAAGTTTCAAATCTCAGCACAGCAATAAAAGTCACTGGATAATAGATCTCATTATATATTTTGCATGGCAATTATGGGGAGAAGTGTAGTAGATACTCCCTATGCTGTATGCCATCCTGAGTTTTGGATCAATCGATAACAATGGGACTGTCAGTTTCCCCATACATGCAACTTTTCTATTTCTCTGGCAGTGTTTCTGTGCTTTAATATCTGCACAACAGGAATCAAAAGTCATGGTAATTTTCCTGACAGAGACACGCCAAAACATTTCAGTGATGAATTACTTCTCCTGTTGAACTAGTGTCCCTAGATCTAAAAAGTACAGAAACTCTTTTTTTAAAAAGAAGGTGGTAGCCATGAATATTTCCCATTTCCAACTGGACACATAATCTTTTTAAGGCTACCTTTTCTGCTCCTTTGTGCAATTTTCTTTGAAGCTTTGTTTTGAAATCCTTCCTACAAAATAATGCTTGAATGGCAGCTGATTCGTGTTTATTCAAACAATGGACACAACTTTGCCAGCCAGCCAGTGGCTTCCATGATCCTGACCAGGGACGACTGTGAAGTCTAAGTTCTTCACAGCCTGTCTAATCCTCATCTTCCCTCTGCTACCGATGTCAGTTAGTTTAGGTACGTGTTCAATGAAATGGAATACATGTGTCTGTGTGAATCCCAGCGGATTTTCTTCAGACCCTGCCAGTCACATGGAGGCATCCTACATCTCTGGAAACGAATAGTTCCCCCTGAATCCTGATCAATAAAATCTGGCTTGTGGGTGCAGGGAAGTCCTGCACTGGCAATAAAATTGGGGTGGGGGAGATATTACGTTGACCCAGGATAATGCACCTATTATTTATTTGCTTGCTAGATCTGTATCTCATTTTTTATACATAGTCCCCTCCTCCAATTCTTCCCCAATAGCAATAACTCTATAAGGTAGCTTGGCTTAGAGAGAGTAACTGTCCCAGTGTCACACAGTGTGCCAGCTGAGCGTGGACCAAAACCCGAATCTCTCTTTGTTGTTGTTGTTGGTAGTTGTGAAGTCATGTCCAATCCATCGTGACCCCATGGACAACGTTCCTCCAGGCCTTCCTGTCCTCTACCATCCCCCGGAGTCCATTTCAGCTCACACCAACTGCTTCAGTGACTTCATCCAGCCATCTCATTCTCTGTCGTCCCCTTCTTCTATTGCCCTCAATCTTTCCCAGCATTAGGCTCTTCCCCAGTGAGTCCTTCCTTCTCATTAGGTGGCCAAAGGATTTGAGTTTCATCTTCAGGTTCTGGCCTTCTAAAGAGCAGAATGTCTCTTACACCAGTCCAATTCATCAACCATGATACTTTACTGGCTGTCTAGTTTGTCCTTTGAGGTAAACCCAAGGGAAAAGTTCATCTAGTCATGTGACAAAAGGCTCACACCAAACGTCTCCATGTATCCTTAATTAGGAAGAAGCCTTTGTTGACTGGAGGTAATAATTTCCAGGCAGATGTGAACCATAACACTCCAGTGAGGAGCTGGATTGGAGCTATACCTGGGTCTGCCCTATTACTAACGAAGTCTGATGTTTGAGCCATTGTAGAAGCAATTTTTGAATGATACTTGAGGCTGCAAAGAAAAGGAAAACTAAACTAAATTCAACCTCTTCAAAGCCCAGGGACAGAAGCCAAGAATACGTCAACTTCCTTGTGAGGTTTGAGACTGACAAAATGATGAATATTGAAAGAGATTGGCCAAAGAGGGCACAAGACAGTCTGATCTACTTGGGAATGCTCCAGGTTCTCACTCTGAGAGAGGTATGCTGTCTGTCTGCCAGCGAGCTGAACTGTGCCAAGACAGAATAGCTGAATAGAGACTGAGATTTGGGGCTGTCTGGGAGCCTTGTTGTGGGTTTGGACTCCTACCAAAGGACTTGGAATTTTGAATCAGCTCCCCCAAATGCCTCCAAATTGATCTCCCTGTTCATCTGCTTTACAATCTTGGCTATTAACTGCAGAGAACGCTGTTAAAGATGAAGAAAAATTAAAACAGGCCCGACAAGATGTATGGAAGACAGGAATAAGTTGTTCTAATTCTGATTTTCGGTAATTTCTGAAGTCTCATGCTGAATCAAGTCCTTGTTTGGCTTGGATCGTTTCTGTCTAAATGGCTTTTCAGATCTTGCCAGAGATGTCAAATAAGGCATACGTGTCCATCTCACCATTATGACCTTTTCAGGACATCTCTGCTTTTGAGAATTGAGAAATGCTTTCTGAATTTAATTTGCCCTTCTAATTCCGGAGTTTAGGATTTGGCAATTTAAACTGGGGATTGGTAGAGGTGTCAAGGTTTAAAATCACAGTTCGGGGAATTGTTATATCCCTCCCAACCTCTGGTACTCTGTCCTGAGGAATCCTTTCTATTTATGCCTTGATTAATTGTGCATTAAGAATGGGATAGAGTGCTATTAAACTCAGAGACTTACAAAGATTAAGTGCTAAAGATTTTGTTTGTTTGTTGTAGGATCCTGCTGTCTATGTGTGGGTAAGCTTTTAAACCTCCTCCTTATTTGTGTGTAGGGTTATTGTTGGATTTATAGGCTACACATAGATTACTATTATGATCCTTTGGGTTACAAAAAAAGGTATAGGACATACAGTAAAGAGAACAGGAGGAGTTGTGTGGAAAAGGGAAGGGAAGGAAAGCAAGAGCAAGGCTACTGCTCCCTCTCCAATCTCAATTGACAGGAGGTATTTTGATCTTAAAACTTTTATTTTTTTCTAAAATGCCCCTTCCTGACAAATTGACTGCAAACAGGTCTCAGGAGGCGAATTGACTGAACCAATATTACCAGGTGTCCTGTCAGTTTTTATCCTTCCCACTATTTATTATTTAATAAGCAGGCAATTGTTCCTCTCCACCAGGCACAAATTGTGAAGGTGTTGAAATTTAAACATCTCTCTCAGGGAGGGGGAAAATTAACCCTCTCCTCGCTGCTTTCAATTGTCTGCTACAATCTGTGCTGCTGTTGGAGAAAGGATAGGGGGAGAAATTTTTATTTCAAGTTAGGAGAGTGGGGGCTGGGAGGAAAAAGCAGAAGAACAGAAAACCTCACAAAGCATCAATCATTTGGGGAAGAGGGCAAGACAGCAGAGTGATCCAGCCTGACTTAAATTCTGATCAATAGAGCCAAGTGCCATTTTACCTAGGAGAGAGAGGCTCCCAACTTAGGTCTGGTAGCCTTTTTGATGTCTAAATATTGCTAATAATTAATTGACTTTTTTTTTGACGAATAAGAAATAACTGTGATAATAATAACATTATTGGGCGTAAGTATGAAATTGATTGTGTTCTCTATTTTTTTAATGATCTGGAATTAAAGAATGGCATGTTTGAACTGTCCCCAATTTATTTATGTGGCAAGGAAAGTAAGTGGCGGATCAGTACACTATAGCATATAAACACACCTGGGCAGGCACTCATTTCAGGGGCCAAAGTAAGGAAGCAGACACAACCTATTTTAATATATGTGACTATCCAGAAGAATGGCTAAGACTTGTATTTTGGGAGTGTGTTCCATAGCCAGGCCCAAATTGTTGTCTTAGTTCCACTGAGTTCCCCTTTTGCTTGCTACATGGGATGTCCCTGGGTCTTTACTTCACACATTGTGGGTTGGCATGTTACAATAAGGATGTACGCATGTGTCACATGTCCACTGTCAAGATGGAAGTGACTCCACCTGTAGCACCTGAGGGGTTTTTGGCTGCTTTTAATCCTCATTTAATTCAGAGGACACAAACTTGCCCCCTCCTCCATTCAGTGTGATATTAGCTGCTCATTCACTTTCCAATCTAATTTATTTATTTATTTTACAAGGAAAGGAAATTTTTTTAAAAAGGACACAGGACAATAGAAACAAATACCAATTGAACAGAAGACCTCTATCTGGCTGTTAAAATATTTTTGTTGTTTGTGCCGTTTCACAAAATAAGAAATTATTTTTACACGGTATGTCTCCCAAACCCTTTTGCTGAAACTCCCTGTTAGCACATGTAAATATGTTCATTGATTCGATGAAGGGAGATGACAGATTCCTTCTCTTGAGATGTTGCTTTCATTAGTTCAGGTGGTTTGCTGAGGGATAAGGGAATGAATTTTTAAATTTCAGATCGATGTCTTCTTTCTATTTAATAAATGGAAAGAGTTGGAAATGAGACTCTCTAATTTAACCTAATCAATGTAATAATTTGGTGCCCTAGGTAGATTTAAAAAAAACTTTAAACATTTCACTCATAGTTAACTCCCTTAATCTTATGGTACCAAGTTTGGGGACTTATGAAAAGCCATTCAATAAAAAAAGAATTATCTTGAAAAATAAATAACTTTGTAAAAGCCCAAGTTGCTTGTAAAGTTTCTATCCACCTGAAGCTTCAGGCTGGCAGTTAATAAATACAGAGAAGAGGGAGAGGTCATATAAACTACTTTATTGAAAGGTGGTTAAAAGAAGGGCAAAAAGGAGCAATGGATTTTGGAAAAATTGCTTGGCTGGAGAAAAGTAATATAACATGCAAGAAGATATTGAAGTGATATTGTTCTGCATTTGGCATTCACCTGGCTAAAAATATTCCAGTCCCTACTTTTCTTTTCAGATTCTATAACTCTATGGTGTAGCAATATTTTAGGTTCAATTGCAACCATTTATTCTGATAATTGTCAGATTTTTATATCTCTCACCTTTATCTCAAGTTGGGAATGTAATTATTAGTAAGTTTTGTTGCTGAAATATATTAATACTGAATTTTTATACAACTATGTGTACATATAAATGTATGTGCTATTGACCTGGAAAGTATGCAAATAATAATTATATAAACTTACTAATCTTTACATACCTGTATGGGTTACTACCAAAACCAGAAGTAAATCTAGATTGTGCAACATACTTCAAAACACATACATTATTTTATTTTCCTCTGCAACTCAGCATAACTATTTCTTTGCATACACCATATACAATATGTGTATGATAATTCTTAGCATTCTTAGCATTTAAATTGTATATGTTTTGATGTATTTAGTACAATACTGACTGATAGTTTCTCTTCGATAATAAAACAATGGGATATTGAAGAATACATAATAGACACTGTGCTAAAGTGAATAGCTTTTTCGTATAGGTGAAGACTTCTTAACATTCATTTTTTAAAACATGAAGATGAATGGAGGCAATTTGTATAAATGATTAATTCATATGCATGCTACAAGTACATTGTATATGTATAATTTATCAAACATACATTCGGTGAATATAGGCATAACCGTTTTAAGAATTACCTCATTCTGTGTGCAGGGCATGTCTAATAACCATTTTATTAAAATAAACTTAATTCTTCTGTAACTGGAAGAAAACAATTATCTTACCGATTTGATTGTTTTACTAAGTGCTTTCTAAAATCCATTCATTAATTTAAAAAAACAAAAAACAAACCAAATGTCTTTTTCCTCTCCTTTCAGTTGTACACTCTATTCATTAATGAGAGATACCTATTTGGGAGAATGCCCATCAGTGTGTTGTCCTAACAGCTGGCTGCATCGTTATGCAAAGTTTTGATTTCAGATTTACTACTGAATCAGGAAGCAGAAGGTATTTGTTTAATTATGGCATGAAGTTTCACAGTAGATTAACATAAACGATATTTTAAAAAGAAAATAGATTCCCTTTCTAAGCGATCTAGAGATGTGTAAACAGAACAAACATAGTATAAACTGTGAATCCTTGTTCAGCTGCTTTAGATCCAAACGGTCTGAGAATCAGAATATAATTTTTTTTCTCAATAGTATATTGTCTTGCATTTTGCTTTATTTTGAAGTATGTATTTCTTTAAAAAGAAACAAAAGAGCCATTCAGGATAAAGAAAAGGAGAGAAAAGTTGAATTCAAGGGTAGTTTTCAATTCAAGAATTTTTAGTCAATTGACAGCAACACTGAATTGCAAATCTAGAAATTTTCTTAATGGGAGAACCTATGTTAAGTGATAAATACCAGAAATATATTTTATTTGTTAAGCCATATTCTTCTTTTTCTTTGAAAATTCATAAGAGAACCAATGACCATTTATAAAAACAGGCTTTTTTAAAAACACTGTATAACATGCCTTGTGATTCTTGTAGAGCTTTTAATACTGATGTTACTGTTTTATTTTAGATCACTCATTGCATATGTGTAAAAATGAATGAGAATGACTATACAGAGCAAGGGCAATTTTAACTAAAGTTAGAGGAATTAATCCTTTCTTCTAACTCTTTGTGAGAGTTCTTATGAATAATAAAACCATTTGTTTGAGCTGCAAACTTCTACGGCACAATACTACATACATACATGGCACAATCCTGAGATGTGAGATGGATTGTGCTCCAAGTAATTAGCGGTGAAGTTTCTGTACTTAAAGCACATTCAGGTTTAGACTAAGTTTTTAGAACAGGTGCAAGGTGTTTATGATTAAGAAATAAGGCAAAGGTGAATGTTAGCTTAGGAGGAGTTAGGGTTTAAAAGAGGAGGAGCTAGTAAGGGTCACTGTGGTTAATTGCTGGAGTGGGTGGGGTCCTAAATTAGAACAGGTAGAATGAAGAATTTATAAGGTAGTTATAATAGACTACACCCATCAGTAAAATGAGATTGGGGAGTAGAGGAAATTAATTGGGAAGAGGCAGAGACAAGAGACAAGGAACTCACACAGATTTGTATACAGAAAAAGAGAGAAAAGTAAAACAGGAGAAGATGACCATGGAAAGGAAAGATTTTGGGGATAAGAGAGAGCATTGCTTTACCTGCCCGTTCTTCATCAGATCTGCCCACATGCTGGTACCATCACCACCACGCATGAGCACATGGTAGGTGAAGAAGTAGATGCCAGGGAGAGGGCAGGTAAACTTGCCACTTGATGGTTCATAGTAGTTTCCCACATTAGTCACCACATCGTCAAAACGAAGGATCTCATACCCTTCGTGTGGCTTCCGCAATCCTGCGTAAAAGGCAATTTTAGGGCTGTAGAAAGATGGGATGTAACCTCCAGGACCCGGACCCGGTGGGCCCGGGGGACCTGGCCTCCCCGGCTCTCCAGCTGGACCTCGGGGCCCAGGTGGCCCTGGAGGTCCTGGCGGCCCACGGATTCCAGATTTGGCCTTCCTCCCTGGGTCTCCTTTCCCTCCGGACACATAAGGCGGTGGTGAGATAAGAGCCAGTTCTTGGCTTGCCTCTGCCGAAGCTGCCCCGTGGGTCTGGGGAGTGTATGGATCACAGACCATGCGACAGCTGCCCAACATCTCATAGTGGGAGGTGGTTTTGGAGCTATGCACCAGCAAAGGGATGGCCACCAAGAGTACCAGCACCATGGCCACCCCGATGGCGGCCCCAATGACCCTTTTTTTGCGGCTCAGCCTGGAGGCGGCCAGGGTTAAAAAATCGTCTTCGCTTTTGGAGGTAATGATGGAAGTTTCTCTGGAGTCAAAAACCACGCGGATGGAGGTGTCCCCCCGAAGTGTCCCTGGAGTGACGCTCTCCTTCGAAGTCCTGTCCTTGGCAACGAAGCACTGGTTTCCTTACAAGGCAAACTCCGTCCCAAGTTGGGCAGCTCTGCTCCTTGGGCTGCCTTCCCTCCACTAGAGAACTGCTCTCTTTCACAGGAAAATCACTTCGTCTCGCTCCTACTTCCCGGAGAGCAGCACAGCAGCAGCAGCAGCAGTAGCAGCAGCAGCAGATGTGTTAGGGGGTGGAGATGGAAAGAGAAAGAATGTGTGTGTGTGTGTGTCTGTGTTAGAGAGCGAGAATATGTAAGTCTGTCTATGCCTTCCTTTCTCTTCTCCAGTGGAGAACTCAGCTTGTGGCCACGGAGCAGCTCTAGGCTTCTTGTGCCATATCATATGGCCATCAACGGAGAGCCAGAGGGAGAGAGCAGGGTTTTCTAACAAGCAGGTCATCCAGCACCCCTCCCTACCACATTCAAGACTCTTTCCATAAACTCAAAAAGAGAAGATCAGACTGAGCTGTCCAAGATGCAAAAAGTAGCTTTAAGCCAACCAGAGCGACCTCTGGTGCTTCGCAAAGGAGGCTTAGCGGCTCAGCTATGGAGACAGGTCTGTCTGAAGTCTGGAAGTGTCTCCTGCCATCCATGGCAGCTGGGCTTTCTGCTTGCTTTCCCTGAGCCTGGGGCAGACGCTCAGGCAGAGGGGAGCAGGAGGCCTCTGTCCTCTGATGGTAGGAATCCAGTTGGATAAGCATCCCCGTCCTGCCTTGGAAGGAAAAAGGACTCTTGAGGGACGATGAAGCCTTTCTGCCTGCCTGGCTTGGCCATTTGCATTGCTGAGGGAGGAAGAGCTCCTGTAGTTAGTGCCCCCTCTCCTCCATCTCTCCTGGACTCGGCTCACTCTGTCTACAGCCCAGCCAACCCCCAGCCCCGCTGGCATCCAGAGTCATGTTTAAGGATGTGTTTTATATGCTGGGGTTGTATCATTTCTCCCCCTGCAATTAAGTGCTCTACCTTTGTGCCTCCTTTGCCTCTCTCAACGGAGATTGATTAACAGCTGACAGATCCAGCAGGAATCTCCTAGAGGGGCTGCAAGCCATCCCATTCATTAATTAATCAATTATTCCCCCCTCCCCAAACACCCAACTCTCTCTCTCTTTTTCTCTCTCACACACACACTGCACAAAGAGAGGTAGGTGCCTTAACACTCTGATTCAGTTTGCTGAGATGCTATACAAAGCGGGATGGGAGGAGGCAGTCTTAAAACTTCAGCGGCAGCACTTACACATGGAGACAGCTGAGGAAATCGAACAGAACATATGCGTGAGAATGAGTACATGCCCCACTCAGATTTTTTGTTCCTGATGACATGGGGATCATTCACAAACATGCATGGGGAAAAAAAGATCCATGCGTAAATATGGGTACATGTGGGAAAGAAATAATATGGGATCTGTTGGGCAGGCAAATAATAGACAGTGATGTGTGCGTGCATGTCTGTGTTTACTGAAGTTTGCATTTGGTTTATAGAAGTGTGTGATAGATGAATATCCAGGAAGGTTGAGGATATGCGCATAATAAGTACATTTTAACTGGAGTAACTATCTATATATACATTATAGTACACACCTATGTGCTGAAGACAGAAATAGCTTGTTCAAAGGCAGGTTGAATTGCTTGACTGACTATTATGAAACAAATTTTAAATCAAGATACTAGAGTAAGGTGATATTTTATTAAAGGCAGATACTACGAAAAAGGCCAATCCATTTCACCTTTTACTATATAGAGTCCTCCTGTCAGTGTGCTGTTATGATTTTATTATCCATTGCTCAGTCTCTCTTTATAAGTATTAAGAACATTGTGTGCCCATTGCATTGTCCTTTCTCTATCCCTTCAGATTCAAATCCACAAACATACCAATGCAAGCCTTGTTTTTTGTTAGATGTCATGGAGGTAGATTTCATCAAGTGAACAGGAAAAAAACCCAACAAACAGACTTTTCCACACGAGAGTTGTGTGTTTAGGAGTCATCAGAAACATGCAGGTATATGTGACCAGCATTAGATGTGTCCGATTAGAAAGAACTCTGTTTTCATTTATTTCTAAATCCATTACTACACTAATATATGTAGTTTTAGAGGAATACTTACTTTTGTATACACGCATTCATGAATGCACTTATTTTGGAATGTGCAGAATTATATGTGTCTAATGATCAGAAAAAATGTACATACGTACTAAACAAATGCTATGTATGTATGTATGTATGTATGTATGTATGTATGTATGTATGTATATTATGTTGTTGCTTTTATAAACTGCTTAGAGTCCCTGAAGCAGTCTAGCAGTTTCATAATCATTCAATCAATCAATCTCCTTGATGGTAACACATAAATTTTACACACACATCCTTTCTCCGTTCATTGGCATCTTCCTTCTATTGTATTATGACAGCATATTAACGACAGAATAACCCAAAGCAATAGCACAGGGGTGTCAAACTCAATTGCATTGAGGGTCACATCAGGGATGTGTTTGACTTTGAGAGATCGGGGACATGGTGAGGGGGCGTGGCCAGCTTGATGTCACTCATTGAGGCTCTGTTTTCGGCCAGAACGGCCTTCCTGGGCTCCATTTGTGGCTGCAACCTCCTGTGGCCTTCTGCTAGCAAAAACAGAGCTGGGGAGACTGCGCATGGTCCACCTGGGCTCTGTTTTTAGCCACAATGGCCTCCTGCATCCTTCTGCCAGCGAAAAGGGAGCCCTTCTGAGCTCCCTTTTCGCTGGCAGAGGCACCAGTCCTTCGCTGTTTCCCAGATTCAGGCCCCAGGCTTTGAGTTTGACACCCATTGGTGAGATTCAAAATTTTTTACTACTGATTCTGTGGGTGCAGCTTGGTGGGCATGGCAGGGGAAGGATACTGTAAAATCTCCAGTCAGAGGTGGTATTTGCCGATTCTCCGAACTACTCAAAATTTCCACTACCGGTTCTCCAGAACTGGTCAGAACCTGTTAAATACCACTTCTGTTGACACCCCTGCAATATATATCAAATAAAACTAAAATATTAATATTATATAGACAGGCAGTTCAGTCATCCCTACAGAAGGAGTCCTTGTTTAGCGACTGCCTCAGATAGTAAACATTTGCACACACACTCACATATATCTATATATATTATATATAATACACACATCAGTGTATGTTGCTGTTCTTTATAAGGGTGGAATAAGTGACTTTGGATATTATTCTACCTTGTTTCCTTCTGTTCAGGTTTTATCAGTTGCTATAAGCTTGATATGAGATTAACAGAATGAGTTTTAAGTGGAAATGTTGCAGTTCCTTTTCTAGAACAGTCACTTTTCTCTCTAATCTGCAGCATTCGAAGGAAGGAAGGAAGGAAGGAAAGAAGGAAGGAAGGAAGGAAGGAAGGAAGGAAGGAAGGAAGGAAGGAAGGAAGGGGAAGGGAAGGGAAGGGAAGGAAAGGAAAGGAAAGGAAAGGAAAGGAAAGGAAAGGAAAGGAAAGGAAAGGAAAGGTTCTTTAAATTGGGTCTGAATTTTGATCTGGATCTGAAGCACACATACATGTATATGTTTGATAAACAAGTATTAATTAAATAAGAATGTGGCTGGAAAGCACCAGAAGGCAAACAAGAAGCAATGGATGGAAACTGAACAAAGAAAAGCAACTTAAAACTAAGAAGAAACTTCCTGACAGTGAGAACAATTAACCAGTGGAACTGCATGTCTCCAGAAGTTCTGGGTGTTCCAACACTGGAAGTTTTCAAGAAGACAGCCATTTCTCTGAAATGGTATAGGGTTTCCCGCAAGGTCCCTTCTAAGTGTTATTCTGTTATTCTGACACCTTTCCCAGGTACCTTCACTCAGAGTTTGGCACCCTCAGTTTTTCTGCCTGAGCGGGGGGTTGGACTAGAAGACCTCCAAAGTCCCTTTCAACTCTGTTAAATACACACGTATTTATGCTCTGGACATTGAATGCATGTAAACCCTGAAAAATATGTGGTAGCCCTAAGCAAAAGAAAAAGTCCTTGGAACCAGATATGTAATGACTAATAATATAATATAAATATTTTGGTTTTACTCAGTGTACTATTGCTTTGGGTTATGCTGTCACTGCTTTTAAAAACTTGCTTAGAATCCTCTGAAGCAGACTAGTAATTTCATAATCAATCAATCAATCTCCTTGGTAAGAACATACATATTTTCTTCTTGCAGGAAGAACTCTACTGGAAACTTCTTCTGGGTCTTCTATGGGAAAATTGATGAAGAAGGGAACTATTTGCTAAAGTGGAGCTGTGTGGTTAGCAAATCCCAAAGACCATCGTCATGATGATGATCCCTTGCGGGGTGGAGTCTGGGCAACTGAATCAGTGGTGAGATTCCAATTTTTTTTACTACCGGTTCTGTAGGCGTGGCTTGGTGGGCATGGCAGAGGAAGGATCTCCAGTCAGAGGTGGTATTTGCCGGTTCTCCAAACTACTCAAAATTTCCGCTACCGGTTCTTCAGGACTGGTCAAAACCTGCTGAATACCATCTCTGAACTGAATAGAACTGAGTGTTTACTGGCCAGATGCCCTTCCTATCACCAATGCGGAGTTATATTCAGCAGATATATTCTCAACGTGCCCAGAGAGAGAAATATCTGCCTCTATTTAGGATTGAACTCACAGCCTCTTGATAGTGAGGCGAGAGCTCCATCTCTAGGCCACCATACCACTCTAGAAAATTCCAAAGATGGATGGTACAAATGTGTCCCCCCCTCCCCCCCAAAAAACTTGGTGTCTTCCAAGGAAGTTTAATAGAGACTTCCATCAGCCCCACCCAAAATAGCTCTTGGATGTGTCAGGTTGAGTCCAATACATCTGAAAGCTGCCAGCCTGGGAAAGGTTGCCTTATACTGAGCACGTACAGGTAGCTTTTGTTTAGCAACCACAATTGGGACTGGCCACTCAGTCATTAAGCAAAACAGTCTTGCTTCAGCTTTCCTTTGCTCTGCCGACCTGCCAAGATCATAAATGGGAGCCCTGGTTGCAAAGTTACATTTTCATCACCGTCGTATCTGCAAACGTCCCCTGTCCGAGGCAGTTGCTAAACAAGGACTCCCTCTGTAGGAATGCCTATCTCCGTTCTGTCTGGGAGTCTGATGTCATCCTTGCACAGATGATATTAGTTTGGGCTGGGGGATTGACCTAGTGTTAATTCACTTTTATGTATTTGTGTGTTTGCATAAATGTGTATTTTAATATGCAGCATTTAAATCTTTACACTTAGCACCTTGTTGCTGCTTCCTGGGCTTGTCCACCATGCAGTTTAAGCTAAGCAGGCGCTAACCTCATCTTAGAATTTCTGCTCACTTGCATTCTCATACACTTTCTGCATCCATTCCTATCCCACCCTCCCACCCTTGTTTAATATCTTATGTTTCTCTCCACACAACTTTTAACATTGATTTGTTCCCTGGCATGTGACAAAACGGAGCTGTATCAGAGGACTCCTTTGCAATGTTTTCACCCAGAAGGCAACAACGCACAGACTCCAATACATCTCAATCGCAACATGCCTCTGCCCCCAGCAGCTGTCATTCACTCGCCCATCTCTCCCCAAACCGAGGAAGCCGGCTGATTTATGAGCTGCTCTTTTGCCATCTTTCTTGAATTTTTACCGCCTTTGCTGAATACCGGCTTCTTTATGCAAAATTTAGCTTTTGCCCTCGGGATTCCCAGGAGGTTAGATTTCCTTCAGGAGGGATTAGAGTCTGCGTTTTTCTAGGCAATTAAAAAAGAGGAGGAAGAGAGAGAAAAAAAAAAAAGGACTAGGATAATGCAAGGTTTTATTGTTGTGCACCGTGGGCGGGGCTAGGTGACAGAGAGAGATCATTTCTCTCTATTCGTGAAAGCAGTGCACACTTGGTTTTGTTTTTTTTTAAACTGAAATGAGGGGTGGTCTTAATTAGGGGCCTAATTAGGGGCGTGCACAAGCGCACCAACGTGCCTACCGTCCCTGTCCTATTGTTTCTATTATATTTTATTTTTCTTATATGTATCCATGTATTCATAACTATGTTTTACTTATATCTATTATCTTGTAAGCAATTGACAAAAATAAATAAAAAAATAAAATAAAATAAATCTCACATCTCCTCCTGCTCTTTGTAGGCTGGGCCTCCATTGTTGTGCTAGTTTCTGCCTGTGTTGGAAGGAAAAGTGTGGTTTTTTTCCCTCCATCACTAAGGGCTTTGCCACTACTAGCCAGTATGTGTCAAGTGTGCACACTTGTCTCCTGTTGTTATTCTCTATTTTACTCTCTGCTGTCCTTGTGAAATCCTACTTTGTCTCGAATCGTGTGCATGTAAACAATGCGCACGGTTGAGCAGCATTTACTTTCTTACATCTCTGCAGTCTGGGATTCAATTATTGTGCTTCTTGTCAGAATTAAACTTTTTTTACTGGGGGATGTTTGGGTGAATTATTTTGTGCAATTGCTTACTTATTGTACGATGTGCGAACATTTGTCTTTCTTTCACCTAATCATTGTTTGCTTCATCTCTCTGTAGTGGTGGCTGAGTGTGTGTGTGTGTGTGTGTGTGTGAGTGTGTGTGTGTGTGTTGGCATCTCTTTCCTGTGCTTTATGTGGGAGATTTTGTTATGCTTCAACTTGTCGTCCTTTGTTTGTTTTTGTCCTGCATTGGTTTGCTGTGTTGATTCTTTACATGATTGGGGGGCATCGGACAGTTCCCAGTCTGAGACCCTGCCCTCCATGTTTCTGGTCCCTGTTTCTGCTGCTGACCCACTCGCAGGGCCCACTTCCTCCCATTTTTGCAACCGTATATATATGGAATTTATTAGTATCATTTTAAAACCTGCACGGGAGGCTTTTCAAAGGGCAATAGTCAATCAACTTAGGATATTAGATGGATTTATGGATGCTTTATAGACTAGATCAATGCAATTCTTAAAAGGGGAAGGGGAAAAATAAAAAAAACCACCAACCAGCCAGCAATGTTTGCGCAGCAAATTATGCTTGCCTCCCTCCCTTATCCTCGGCGCAACGGCTGAGCAGAATATATTTGAGGGGATTGTCATAGGATCGATGCTCTGATCTTCAGCTCCACCTTGGCTAAAGACAATTGCTTTCCCCTCCTCCCCTCTCCCCGGCTTTGCTTGATGGGGGCAGGAGCGGAGGGGGGAAGGAGGCTTCTAACCAGCCAGCCAGTCAAGCTGTTTCCTTTGTAGCCCAGAGGCCACTAGAAAGCCTGTATTGGAAGTCTTCTGCAGGCTGATCCTAATGAGCAGCACTAGTGAATTAATTAGAAGGAAGCCAAAGAGTGGGGAGAGGAGAGGCCTCTGGAAGTGGAACCCCTGCTAATTAGCAGGATGCCTGGGTGGGGGTATCCAGGCGATGTGGCAGATAGCCAGAGACCTCAAGGAAAAGGCTCAAGTTAGCTCAAGCGCCAAGGGAATCCTTTCTGTGATCAGAGAGGGGGTGTTGGGTGGGCTTTCCTTAGAACTGCTTTTGTTTCATGCAACAGAAAGACCAGGATATATATATATCCTGGTAAGCACAACCTATATATAGGTTGTGCTTACCAGCTTCTTCCTATATGTCTAAGGCTCCGAATGTGCCTTACGTGCAGCAGTCCCACTGATGAATTTGGCGGACTGCAACGCAAAAGAAATCCAATGTGATGAAAGTAGTGGATCATGGACCAGGACTGTGGAAAAGCAAGTCCAAGCCCACTCTCAATTGTTGAAGCCCCAGTCACCGCCTTTCAGCCAAAGATACCTACCTCACAGGGATGTTTGTGGGAATCAAAGGCAAAAAGAAAGTCCTATGTGAGTCACCTTGACTTCCTGGAGAACAGGTTGGGTACAGCATGAGATAGCTAAGTTAAGCAACAGGCACAATTGTAGCCCACAACACTGTCTGCAACGAATTGAAATCTAGATAGGATGTGTACAGGGATCAGTGTGCAAGGAGACAGTTGTGCGATAAGATGGCAGCCTGAATGGTTTACAATTCTGTATGGCCATTAATATTCATCTTTCTCTCTTGGGTTTCCTACCCCATATCAATTACACATGCGGCTGTACGTTTGCAATTTTCAAGTTTGAACTTCTGCAATCTATTTCTGTTTTGTCTGGCTGCTCCTCATGTGGGATCAGGACTGGATGCAAAATTAAGTTGCTTCCTTTTCATTAGAAATAAGTAAAAGGATCCTAAATGTCCATGGAGATTCTCAATCATTCAGGTCATGGTTATCTTAAAGGTGCTTTTTCCAAAAGGATTTTCTTGGGGTTTTTTTCCTTGAAAATGTTTCGTTTCTCATCTAAAAAGCTTCTTATATTCTTTCAAAGAATATCCAAAGAATATAAATCTTTCCATTCCCCACTAGTTAGAATGGAAAAAAACTTCTTGGATGAGAAGTGAAACGTTTTTAAGGAAGTCCAGTTGCCTTTTGAAAAAGCACCTTTGAGAAAGAAGGATGCTAAATGGTTAAATCCTAAGTTTATGCTTTTTTTGTCTTACAGAAATATTCTTAAAAAAAAACAATGGAACCCACAGTATCTAAGATTCTGCATGAGAAGCAAAACTATTGATATATAATCTGATATTAATGACCTTTATATTTCATGTGCACAAAGAGATGTACAAATACTACCTCCCCTCAAGAAAATATTCATGAGATTGTATTCATTAATGCCACGAAGGCAGTAAGAGGGAGGAAACATCAGGGGTGGGATGGGGTGGAGTGGGGTGGAATGAGGTCTGTCTAGTAAGATCAATGAAATCAATTTTATCCTGCATCTGGGGTGGGGTTTGACCACTATTTAATAAAGATCTAGACTGAAGAGAAGAAATATCCTCGGTTTTATTAGAATGAAATGAACTGCTAGTTAGGAGGGACTTGGAGCAGAAGGAAGGCATCGTAAATGATACAAATGAAGGCAAATATATATATCCCAGGATAATGTCGCAGGATCCAATCTAGGTCGGTCATTGGGATTGGAGGTTTAGTCTTCCAAGTTTTCAGATTCATGCTGGAGCCCATCCTCAGGGAACTTTTCTCTAATGGATTGTGTGCTTTGGGCTATTCTATGTGCAATATGTGGTGCCTAATAAACTGGTGCTAAAACATACTCCTGTTTGCTGATAAGGAGCCCGTTTCCCAGGCTCCAATAATTTCACTGGCTACCTTTGTACCTGCTCGGCCAACAATCTTAGTAACTGTGAAATTGAATGTATTTCCTTGTTCATTGCATTGTGAGGCTACCAATGAGTTTGAGTCTTTGCATCTTACTGCTTGCTTGTGTTGTTGCAATGGTGGTTAGCTTCCTCCCTGTTGGTTCTTAGTCATAGGGCAATCCATGGAGGCAATCCGATAGATTATCTTAAAAGTATCTCCCTCTTCCTAGCAATCCTTGCAATGCATGATTTGTCCTCGTATGGTAGCATCTGGGCGGTGTGTGATGCCCACTTGCAGGTCTCGGAAGCTGTGTTCTACTGCTTCCAATGTATGGCTTGCACAAGGCACCTTGTAATAAATGATTGTGTGTACCCATTCTGCTGGAATTGTTCACATAGGTATCTGTTCCATAGTTGTTTAGCTTGCTGAGTACTACGGGGGGGGGTGTCTCACCCTGCCATATTATGTTCTGACACAACTCTTTTTGTGTGACAGTGGATGGTTACTGTTGAAACTAAGGATGTGTGGAGCGCTGGTGATCTTGCGATAAACTGTGATTCCATCTTCCTGCCTGTTGACAAGCATATCTAACCATGGTCATTTTCTAGCCATTTCTTCCTCTATTGTGAATTGTATGTCTGGGAAGACAGAGTTCAGTAGGGTATGAAAGTCTTCCAGTGCGTGTCTTTTGATGATGACAGATGTGTCATTCACATAGAGACACCAAAATTTAGATATGTAGTTTTGAAATGCATGGTGTTCTAGTCTGTGCAGGACAGTTTATGCAAGGACTCCCAGTATCGGGGACCCCATGGGTGTCCTTTTTATTTTCTCGTACATTTCCCTTTTGAACGTGAAAAAGATATATTAACAGCACTGGAATTGCTTCATGATTTGTGTCTTGGTTGTTCTGATCTGTGTTGGACTCTTCTAGTTTTCTATTTACTACTTCATATGCTAAATATCCATCCCTTCCCACTTAGCATGTATCCTGCATTATAACTGATGTTACTAATAAAGCACAGGCCAGAAGGTAGAAAGCCAATGACCTTGGATTGGTAGGATATCTCATGAAGTTAAATGGATTGAGAGTTTCTCCAAAGTCCTCAAAGAGCACTTACTGATAAGAATCAAGCTTAAGTAGTATCACCAGGTAACAGGCTGTACATGGACACATTGGTGCAGTTTTCCTGCATGATGTAGAAGTGGCTTTTCTATTGCATTCTTCCAGGATGGTTTTTACTTTCAGACTCTTTAGAATAGAATAGAATAGAATAGAATAGAATAGAATAGAATAGAATAGAATAGAATAGAATAGAATAGAATAGAATAGAATAGAATAAGCAGAGTTGGAAGGGACCTTGGAGGTCTTCAAATCCAACTTTCTGCTTAGGCAGGAAACCCTACACCACTTCAGACTAATCCAGAGGTGGGTATTCAGCAGGTTCTGACCAGTTCTAGAGAACTGGTAGCGGAAATTTTGAGTAGTTCAGAGAACTGGCAAATACCGCCTCTGACTGGAGATTTTACAGTATCCTTCCCCTGCCACGCCCACCAAGCCATGCCCACAGAACCAGTAGTAAAAAAAATTGAATCCCACCACTGGACAAATTGTTATCCAATCTCTTCTTCAAAACTTCCAATGTTGGATCATTCACAACCTCTGGAGGCAAGTAGAACATTCCCAGAACAGTGACTGGTCCTAGAAAACAGTCTCTGAAACTTATTAGATCCTGCTCTCAAAATCTCTGGGCTGTGGTATCTAATATTTTCTTTGTGCATCTTCATATTGCCCCACTGGAATGAGGAACAAATTGTGCTTTCCTACTGCAGCAAGGGAAATCCAGGGCTGCTTTAACCTTTATAATGATACTTACAAAATGCCCATCATTATGATGGATGAGTGTGTGTGTGTGTGTGTGTGTGTGTGTGTGTGCATGCACACATTTGTATGCCTGTGTGCATGTGAATGGGGAGGAGAGATAGGGAAGTATTTCCAACACTCTGTATGCACAGACACAGAGTTCCCTTCTGATACACGGAGAGTGAAGAATGGCAAGGTGTTCTTGCACCCTGCAGAGATGATGCCCCAAAGCACAGTGCTTCATGGAACCAAAGGGAATCACCAGTCAGCTATCTGCTTCTGCTTTGAGAAGCCCTCTCTTAAAAATATGGCTGCATCCCTTCATCTCTGGGGTCCCATCCTGAGATTCAAAGCATTAGGATTTGGTTTTCATGCTGATTTATTGGGTTATTTGTAAGGCTATTCTTCAATTCCCCAGGCAAATTATAACGATCCATTTAAAAAAAGACAGTCTGAAACAATCCACTTTTAATATATATATGTGAATTTACAACTATGTTTAAGTTCAGCGAAACAATAAAACATGACCACAATATATTAACATAGCATAACAACATGACGTGACGTGACGTGACGTGACGTAACGTAACGTAACATAACACAATATAAATTTTCCCAAGCTATAAAAATAGCTTATATAGCACATAGTATATTCCTGTCAGACGTGAAAGATCAGGTCCACATATCTTCCATTTAAACTGATTTATTGCTATTCATACCTATGCACAGGAGTATTCTCAACTAATGGTTAGCACCTGCTTAGACTTAGATAAGGGCCCACAGAATTCAAGAGAGATTGAGCTTAGTTTGCTCGTGGGTTTGTAGAGATTCTTGGCTGATCCCTCTTTTAACTCCACCCCCAGTTTCTGCCACTCCTCCTTTAATTCCACCTATAATAATTATATAGAGCTGGGACGAGTAGAAGATAGATCTGAAGCTACTATTAGATTTCTGAGGAATTTGTAGGCTACTGCAGATTTCAACTCCTAATTGTTTAATTAACACTAGAGAAAAATAATCAAATTGTATTGCTAGAACAATAAAAGAAAACTTGACTTACACAGGTGTCAATTTTTGCAAGGAACAAATGCCAGGCTGAACTAATCTCTTGTTTTTAAACCACGATTTGTTAAATAAGCCAAATTGGTTTAGTTCACACATCACTCTAAGGCCATCAGCTAACTGGAACAATTGAGATTACAAAAGTAATTAAGTTAAAACAAAACGCATTCTGCCATTACACATCTCACTCACACAATCTCCCATCTGTGCAATATAAACCACGTTTCTGTGTTTAACATACTTACATTTGAAATTTGCATGTTGGTCGAGTGGGTGGATTGTGACACCAATCTAGAAAATCTAGCTCTTTTGAGGTGGCAGTACCTGCTAGATATGGAAAAAGCTGGTGGTGATAGAGGCGGCGAAAAGCTCGCACTTCTCCACCCTTATTCGTCGGCAGAAAATCGGCCTGCCACTCTGCTTGAGCCGAGAGCGCAGGAGGACCTCTTGCAGGGTAGGGCAGAAGAGTTTTCCCGATTCCTGCACAATAAAATTGCTCAGATTCGGGGTGGGCTGGACTTCAGTTGGGTGGTCCCGGGGGAGGTGTCCAGGGCAAGTCTTGAGACAGTTATCTGGGAGGAGTTCGATCCTGTGACCGCCGAGGGTGTGGACAGATTGCTGGGGAGGCCGAATGCCACCACATGTTTACAGGACCCATGCCCCTCCTGGCTGGTTTCTACTTCCAGGGAGGTGACACGAGGCTGGCTCCAGGGGATTGTCAATGCTTCGTTGGCGGTGGGGGCGCTTCCTACTGCCCTGAAAACGGCGGTGGTGCGACCCCTCCTCAAGAAGCCTTCCCTGGACCTGGCTCTTTTAAATAACTATCGTCCTGTCTCCAACCTCCCTTTTATGGCGAAGGTTGTTGAGAATGTGGTGGTGCGTCAGCTCCCTCAGTACCTGGAGGAAGCAATCTACCTAGATCCATTCCAATTAAGCTTCAGGCCCGGGTACAGCACCAAAACAGCATTGGTTGCGTTGGTTGATGATCTCTGGAGGGCCCGTGACAGAGGTTATTATTATGTTGATTGTACCCTATGACTATCATTAAGTGTTGTACATTATGATTCTTGATTCTTAACGAATGTTCCTTCTTTATGTATACTGAGAGTATTTACACCAAGACAAATTCCTTGTGTGTCCAATCACACTTGGCCAATAAAGTATTCTATTCTATTCTATTCTATTCTATTCTATTCTATTCTATTCTATTCTATTCTATTCTATTCTATTCTATTCTATTCTATTAGATTTATCAGTGGCTTTTGATACTATCGATCATAGTATCCTAATGCGGCGGTTGGAGGGGTTGGGAATTGGAGGCACCGTTTTGCAGTGGTTCTCCTCCTTCCTCTCAGACCACTCGCAATTTGTGTTGACGAGGGGGGGAGAGGTCCACCCCTAGGCCTCTCGTTTGTGGGGTGCCTCAGGGGTCGGTCCTCTCCCCTCTTCTGTTCAACATTTATGTGAAGCCACTGGGAGAGATCATCCGTGGTTTTGGGTGGAAATGTCATCTTTATGCTGATGACACTCAGCTTTACATCTCCACCCCAAACCACCCCAACGATGCTGTGGAAGTTATTTGCCGTTGCCTGGAGGCTGTGCGGAATTGGATGGGCAGGAACAGGTTTCGACTCAACCCTTCCAAGACTGAGTGGCTGTGGTTTCCGGCGGCCCGATATAGTCAGCTGACTCCGTCGCTGGCTATTGGGGATGAGATCCTAACCCCCACAGAAAGGGCTCGCAATCTTGGTGTCCTCCTGGATGTATGGCTGTCTTTGGAAGATCATATCACGGCCGTCTCCAGGGGGCTTTTTATCAGGTTCGCCTGATACGCCAGATGCGGCCCTTTCTTGAACGGGACACCTTATGCACGGTCACCCACGCCCTGGTCATCTCCCGCCTGAACTACTGTAACGCCCTCTACATGGGGCTCCCTGCGGGGAGCACCTGGAGGCTCCAACTGGTGCAAAATGTGGCCGCGCGGGTGGTTATGGGGGCGTCGAGATACTCCCATGTGATGCCTCTCCTACGCGAGCTGCATTGGTTGCCGGTAGCCTTCCGGGTTCACTTTAAAGTATTGGTTTTGGCCTTTAAAGAGCTCCATGGCATCGGACCAGGATATTTACAAGACTGCATTCTGCCAGTAGTCTCCCACCGACCGGTGCGCTCCCAAAGAGAGGGTCTCCTTCGGGTCCAGACGGCATCTATGTGCCGCCTGGTGACCCCAAGGAATAGGGCCTTCTCCGTGGGGGCACCCACCCCATGGAATGGGCTGCCCCCGGGGCTACGGACAACCACTGACCTGAGGGCGTTCAGACGTGATCTGAAAACCTGGTTCTTTGAGCAAGCCGGCCTGGGCTGACTTCAAATGGGATTTTAAATGAGGGGTTTTAGAACTGATTTTGGCTGGGGTATGGTAATTTTAGCTCATTCTTAATCGGGGTTTTTAACTTTTTTAACGGCAGCCTCATAATTTAATCTCTTTTAATTTTATAATCTGTAATTTATATTTTAATTGGCTGTTCACCACTCTGAGTCCTTCGGGAGAAGGGCGGTATACAAAACTATTTAATAAATAAATAAATAAATAAATAAATAATAGAAGGCCCCAAAGAGATGAAGAAGACTCTTTCTCTTTGTTGTTATCTAGTGGTCATCTGGATTTTTGCAGCCCATCTCTGGTACTGTTTCAATAACACATTCTCTAATCAATGATTAGTACTTTGTACAACCTCAGATGCCAAATTCTCAGCCATATTTTGAATTCCTGTGTCTTCCAGAGGCATTGGACTTCATTTGGTGCTCAGATCTGACCTGCGGAGCCGCCTGAGAAACAATGAAGGACTGGCCTGTGGTGCCCCTGCCAGTGGAAACTGGCACGCAGGCTCTCCTGAGCTCTTTCACTGGCAGAGGGCTGCAGGATGATTCCCCCCAGCTCTGCTCAGGCCACCACAGGTGCCCCCAACGTGTGTGATGTCAAGCTGGCCATGCCCACCCTGGTCACGCCCACCCGGCCCCCAGAGGTCAAACACAACCCTGATGCGGCCCACAATGAAATCGAGTTTGACAATCCTGTTCTAGAGGTACTGAAAGATAGAAGTCAATGTATAAATGTTGAACCCTTGAATTGGAATTATGTTCTTATCACCAATGCTATAGCCAGAAATTCCTTTTATGTAGTGTGGAAGTTAAACAAATGGAAATCAAATAAAATCTGCAAATGAATTGTCTACTGGGGGGAGGCAACCTTGCCTGAATAAGAGTCTTAATCTTCCTATTTTCCTTGGCCCCATAGTGCTCGTTCTTCTGGGCCCTGTTTAAATCTGAATTCTCATCACCACAGATACTGAGGATCCCAGGTTATTCTTTAATTCATGACTTGGTGATTTATAATTCATGACTTCATTATTTTGATATTTAAGCCACAAGGATTTTAGAGAAATGGCCCATTTTGCAGGGCTGCTCATTAAGTGTCCCAACTTGCAAAACAATCAAAGGTTTGCTTGTCAATCACAAATGGTGACCCCATCCTCGAATCCCATAGAGGTTTCAGTTGTAATGGTATGCTAGCATTAGCAGACAAGATAAATTGGTCTCCTGCTAGGATGCCTATCACATATTCCAAAGTGGGGCAAATATTTTTGCCCTGTATGGCTCTCTGGGGGAGAAATGTTTTGATCCACCAAATCTTATTTCCACAATATGCTTGACCCAACTGATTAATAAAGGTTCTCAGCATTGGCACTTTTTTCCCTATTTATATTTTGCTCTTTGATTTTAATGCCTTCCCTCCCTCCCTTGTTTTGTTTCTATCCCCCTTTTTTTACTAACTCTCATGTTGCTCAACATATTACTCTATGACACAATACAAAATGATGACACGTGTTTCTCTGATAGCAGAATATTCTGTGCCAACCTCTGGCATTACAGGATATCTGCTCTCTCTCTCTCTCTGTATATATATATATATACATACATACATACATACATACACACACACACACACACACACACACACCATATCATCTATATCTGTATCTGTCTCTATTATCTATTGTCTGTCTGTTTACCTATCTACTTATCTACCTATCTATCTCTATCTACCATATCATCTGTACCTGCATCTCTCTATTATCTATCACCTGTCTATGTCTGTCTGTCTGTCTGTCATCTATCCATCCATTTATCTATCCAACCAACCATAATATCTATCTACCTATCATCTATCTGTCTGTCTGTCTGTCTGTCTGTCTGTCTGTCTGTCTGTCTGTCTGTCTATCTATCTATCTATCTATCTATCTATCTATCTATCTATCTATCTATCTATCTATCTATCAAATCATATATCAGATTCCTGTCTTGAGCAGGAATCTCCAAGGTCCCTTCCAGCTCTATGATTCAGTGATTCTATCTATCTCTTTCTCTCCCTAAGTATTGCCTGCCTATCTATCTATCTATCTATCTATCTATCTATCTATCTATCTATCTATCTATCTATCTATCAATCATTAACTATCATTTATATATCTCTAAATTAAATACTGCCCATCTCACTCTCAGAATGTTATGCACAAATGCCTATTGGACACTGCCTAAAGCAGTGAGCGGATACAAAGGAATAATTTAACTGTACTAGATTCCAGAAACAGTGTTGTTTTGTTTAAAAGTGAGAATCGCATTAGAAGTGTGCATTCCTACGTGGTTGTTTCCAGGAGCAAAAACGGCAGAGCTGTCTTTTCATTATTTGGGCTGTGATTTCCCGCCATTGGCGGATATGCATAGATCTGACATCCCTTCTCACTTTGCTTAGATAAAGCACTCTTGAAAAGCCAGGTTGCTTTCTGGAGGTGCTTAAATGAGAAAATTATCATGCTTTGCATGCTTGCCATATGTTGCTTTGCAGGCCAGGAGGACTTCTTAGAATCAGAGTCAGCAGAAAAGAGAATGTGCAAAACTGCCCTTAATTCAAAACCAAAAGGTTATAAAGTCACGGAAACATCTTTATTTTTTCTAACAAAAGCAAGAGAATGAAAGGAGGACACCCACTTATCTGAATTTTTTTTTTTAATGTTTTGATAATCATTCAAGATATGACTTACAATTCTTTTAAGAAAATCAAGTTAAACTTTACCCATTAGAAGATTTCTGAGTAGTACACAAAATGTTAAAACTGAGAGAACTCCCACTGCTGTTAAAGCCACTGGTAAGTAAGCCCCGTTTTCTGGTTGCATTTTTTTACTGAAAAACATCCTGAAATTATTGACTACTATACAGAATTGGAAAACTGAAGCTTTCCTTGCAACCAACTGAAAAGGGCAATAATTCATAATATTACGAAGGACAAGAATCTGGAAGTATGTGGGAGATGGTTGTCCCTAGTACTGGGTGCTCTGAAAGGTGCATGATTAGACAAAAATGGAAGAAAGAATGGAGAACAAGGTGAAATCACAAGTGGAGCAGCACAGTAGATAGAGATGACATGTTTTAAGTGGATGAATGAAAGGAGGGAGATTAGTCTAGGAAAACTAGGGGATAGAGTAACCACGGTGCATGTCCATGAATTGCTTTCTGAGTAGGCGTATCCAATATTCTTTAATTTTCTTTAGCAATGAGATTTTCCAATATATTTTACTTTGGTCTACAAAGAAGTCTGAATAAAAAACTTTTACCTTCACTTTCCTTAGAGAATCTATCCCTGACATCAGCTTTCAGTTGTGACTCCAAAGAGAACTAACCCTAACCTAACCCTACTTTAATTTCCATTGGCCACAGAATTTCTCTGTGTATTTTACAGTGGTCCACAAAGAAGTATAAATGAACAGCTGTCTCATTCTCTTTCCTCAGAGAACCTCCAAAAATCTACCCCTGACATCAGTTTTTGGCTCTGATTCCAAGGAAACCTAAACCTATCCTAACCTTAACCCTAGTTTCATTTTATTTGGCAAAAGGATTTTCCCATATATTTTATTGTGGCCCACAAAGAAGAACGAAACACTGCTCATGTTCATAAACATCACTCTAATCCTAATTTTATTTTCCTTGGCAATGGATTTTCTGAGGTATTTTACAGGATGAAGTTCAAACAAAAACATGTCATGTTCTTAGGAAATTCTCCCTTATCTTCAACATTAGTTTTCTGTCCAGACTCCAAGGAGACCTAACTCTAACCCTAACCCGAGTTTCAATTTTATTGTCAATGGGATTTTCCTGTGGTCCAGAAAGAGTGAGAACAAAAAGCTATGTTCTCTTTTTTAAAAAAACCTCTAAGAATCTATCCATGACATCAGTTCTCAGCCCTGACTCCAAAGAAACCTAACCCTAACCCAATTTTCATTTGTATTGGCAATGGGATTCTCCCATGTATTTTACTGTGGTCCACAAAGAATTTCAAACAAAATCTGTCATAAATTTGGAGTTCGGCCTTGAGTTTGATACTCTTACCTTACACTAACCTTAACCTTACTTTCAATTTCACTGTCAATGGGATTTGCCCATGCATTTTACTGCAGCCCACAAAAAAGTCTGAAGAAAGAGCTGTTAAGTACACTTTATTTTGAGAACCTCTCAGAATCTAACCCGAACATGAGTTCTCAGCCATGAGTCTAAGGAAACCTAACCCTAACTTAATTTTGTTTTCATTGGCATCCCCATGTATTTTATTCTGGTACACAGACAAATCTGAACAAAAAATTGCAATGATCCCTTTCCTTTTAGAACCTCTAAGAATTGATCCCTAACACCAGTTTTCAGCCCTGACTCCAAAGACACATAACCATGACCCGACCCTAACTCTAGTTTCATTTTCATTATCAATGGGATTTTCAATTGCATTTAACAGTGGTCCAAAAAAAAGATGTGTTAGGCTAGTGTTAGGCTGAGATTCTTGAAGATTCTCAAAGGAAAGGGAACCTGACATCTTTTTATTGTACGTTTTATCTGGTTTGCATTAAAATGCATAGGAAAAATCCTTTCATATTGAAAAATAAACTAGACTTAGGTTTAGGCTTAGGGGTGGAGTTAGGTTTCCCCTTTCTTTGATAACCACTAAGAATTTATTCCTAGCACCATTTGTGAGCTTTGACTCTAAGGAGACCTAACCTTAACCCTAGTATCATTTTCATTTGCAAAGGGATAGGATTAGGGTTGGGTTTCCTTGGAGTCAGGGCTGAGAACTGGTGTTAGGATAGATTGTTAAAATGTTCTGAAAGGAAAGAGAACATTACAACTTTTCATTCGGACTTTTTTTGGGCTGCAATAAAATAATGGGAAATCCCATTAATTTAAGGTTAAGTTTATTCTTGTTAGAGTTAGGATAAGGTTAGGGGTTGGATTCGTGTCAGGGTAAATGAGTTAATCCAGAAATCAATATTCAGTTATTCATAGGTAATGAAGGTAATCAAGATTCAGTTAATCATAGGTAAACACATGAAAAGCCAGTTTTTTCTTTAAAGAACACCTATATCTGTTTTGCTCAATATGATATATATTAGTAGTGTTCATAACAGTAACAAATTGTCCCAAATGAAAACAGTAGTGTCGGCCCTTCTACTTAACCTGGGGTTCTGTGTGCACGAAACACATGTCATTTACCTGTGCTTTGAAAATGACCTTATATTTTCTGAGGGCATAATGGCTTGAATTCCCTACAAGTATTCAGAACATAATTACTAATAAACATGGATAGTGGTTCCTCTACAAATATGATGCTTACTTGGTAGTTGGTTGTCCCTTGCAGGGTTGAAATTGCAGGTGCCAGCAGATGCCTGATGACACTTGAGCTGGCGGGGTAAGGTCAAAGCAAGAATAATGCAACTACCATGATCTGGTGCTAGTGATGTCTGAAAAAGGGAGAGCCATTGGTTCATCTGTAGCACACTGTGAATAATGTAAGTCCATGGTGTGTTTTTTAAATAATAAAACAGCTGCTCCACAATCTAATTGTGAAGAAGAGGATGGATCTATATGGCAAACAGTTGAATGAGGACAGCAGGATGTCTGTCCAAGCCATGATTGGACAGATGTCAGATGTTTCCTCTGCCATGACTCCAGGGCCATGAAGGTGGGAGGCAATTGTTCTCTATGAGAACTTGGTAGTGGCCAGACCTTTGCTACCTCAAGTAGCTGCATATGATATGCTATTTGTGAAGAGGGATGCCAGGATCCCCAAGTTGTTCAACCTCTGGGCTGGGGATTGATTCCTATTCTTCCCAAAGTTAGCGTTGGAGGCTTTTAACTTCAAAACTCCCAGTGTGTTTTGGGCAGATTCGGTGACAACTATGGCTATCTCTCCCAACTCATAATGGGCACAATACACATGGGAGAGTTACACTTTAGATCTAGTTTCTAGTTACCATGTGATCTGATAATGGGGAACATCACTTTCAGTCCTATGTGTCATGGTCAGACCAGTGGTGGGATTCAATTTTTTTTTACCACCGGTTCTGTGGGCGTGGCTTGGTTGGCGTGACAGGGAAAGGATACTGTAAAATCTCCAGTCAGAGGTGGTATTTGCTGGTTCTCTGGACTACTCAAAATTTCCGCTACCGGTCAGAACTGGCAGATACTGGTCAGAACCTGCTGAATACCACCTCTGGGTCAGATCACTAGTCACCGCGATGTTGGTTGTTACCATGGGCTTGTGCAATGCGTAGGGATTATTTTAAAGACCTGCCTAAGGTTCCTCCTGGATCCAAGAAGTTTTCAACCGGCACTTGGAGAGTTTCCCAGCAATTTAGTTGTTGGGTTTCTAAACAACCAATGGAATTGGAAGGCGACAAAAGCACTTAATAGGATTGTTCCTGGATGGCGTTTCCTTGTCCATTAAGCCAGAGTTCTCCCTGATTCAAAGAACAGCTCTGGGAGATAGAAACAGAAAATAGACATCTACAACTCCATAAGCAAAAGATAAGGAATGAATATTATTAAACATGGGTACAACACTTTTGGGTGTTCACTGTTGTGGAAAGAAGAGCAAAGCACACTTCTTCATACTTGCAGATTGCCATCCAGTGGCTGTCTTGTTTTGGTTATTCTCTCTTTCTTAGGGAGCAACAGGCCAGGGAGACTGCATACTGGCTAATAGGGATCTTTCTGCCAAGCTCCTTATAAACAAAAGCACTAATAATTTATTGGAGGATTAGGAGGCTGATTGAGCTGAAGTTATGACAGAGCTGATACCTTACAAAGACACCTGGGATTTATATGAACCTATGATCTCTGAGCAATTGGCAGCGTTCTCTGTAAAATATGCCCTGCCCGTGAGCTTGATCCTCGCCTTCATTGATTTTGGTTGCCAAGGAAGGAGATGAGATGCTGAATTTAGGTAGTAGAAATAATTCTGAGGGAGGGGGTGATCCTTTTCTCAAGATATTTCCCTTAAACCAGCCCACATCAACCATTACAGGCTTGTCTCCAATCTTCCCATTTTCACACAGCTTGTTGAGAAGGTGGGACAGGAGCTGTGGGGATCCTGGATGAAGCAGGTTTTCTGGATGCATTCCAGGTGGTGTTGAGGCTGAGCATGGTATGGAGGCAATATCCATTGGTCTTGTCGATCAGTAGGTCTCAACTGGGAAGTATATGCCTTCCTGGAAAACCTAGGATATGTTATGGGTGGCATAGATGAAAATCATGGCCTGTAGTTTGATGTGACAGTAGCAGTGGCAGCTGTGGGGCTTCCATTTTCACAACCCCAACTGCCCCTTCTCTTGGCACATTGAGCTCCAGGCCATGATTTGCACCTGTGGCCCCATAAAATATCCTAGGCTCTGCCACTCTGTGCTCTGTCATCCACTCATTTGCCTGCCCACCCAACTCTCCCTCCAGCTACCCACGGTGACTTGTCCCTGTGGCAAATTGACCTTGTTGAATCATCCTGCAACAACTTTGTGGTGGCTAGTTGGCAGAGGTGAATTGGTGGTGAGAAGCTGGTGATGATGAACTGGCCACATCAAGTTGTCCGAGACCTGAAAATCACACCCACTAAAGTTTGGAGGTTGCCCAAGAACAAGGCCACTGAGCAGCAGCTCCCCTATTCTGGAAGAGCCTGCCCCAAGGTGACAACAAATCCTTCCTTGCTATCATTCTGGAAGACAGTGGAAATTGTTCTCTTCTTGTGTACCTTAATGGAAGAGTGTGACTAAATTGGAGGAATCTGTCTGGAGGAAGGGTGCAGCATGTAGAATGGCATGATATATGAGTTGTGATGTTTTATGGTATCACCAATATAATATAATCCACCTAGAATTTGTGGAGTAGGAGAGTCATATAAATGTATGCAATAAACAAACAAACTTGGAGGTCGTTATTCATCTTTATGTTGAAGCAACATCCGTGCTGCAAAGAGCACCATTGGTTGATTACGTTCATCCTCTAGTCATCAAGTGTGGCCACTGAAGCATTGTTTGATGGTTGCCCCCATTTTCAGCTCCATTTGTAAAGCTTTCAGTTTCTGCAAAGCACCTGAAATATGTTGGGAAAATTCCAGTCTAAATGAGCATAATACAAAGAAGGTTGAGTCAGGGACCAATGTGCATTTGAGAATTGCTGGAAAAGAGGAATCAAGTCTTATGCTGGAGTTCCCAAGAATAACTTAGGAGTTTGTGATTTCCCTGCTTGTTGTGGAGATCAGAAAAAGACATCTTGAATAGATGATGGTTCAGTCCCACCTAAAGCCAAATAATTGTTGTCCATCTTGATCACGAAACCTATACACCACCCTCTATTGCTATGCAATTTCAGACACACCTATAAGTATCTTCAACCCTTTCCAGCTAGTATTTGTCTCACAATATATGACACTAAGGATGTGCAAGTGCTTTGAGCTAATGAGTCTCCCCACAGAAATCAATAAAGGAAATTGTGCCTTATTGATCATATTAGATCTTACTATGGCCTTTGGTTCTATTGGCTGTGCAATGTTGCCATGATAACCGCAAGGACAAGTATGTGTTATATTTGCTAATTCCTTACAAGGAAATCCCAGAGTGTGGTGATAAATTATTCCTGTTGAACTCCCAACTTATTTTTTTTATCTTACATTGAATGGCAGGGTGCCTGACCTTTTGACCATGTGTGGATTTTGAGTGATGTGGCAGGAACCATGGTCTAAAATTGGATGAGGCTGGAATAGAAATGTGATATCAATTAAATTAGCTATAGAAAAATTAGCATCGTTACCACCTACTTATTAATTTTCTTTTTCTTTCACATTAAAATTGATAATCAATTTGGATTTGATATTTTTACCATATTGGTATTTTAGTATGGCAACAACTCTCTCAGATGTCAGCCTCCTCTGCTTGCAGAATGAACAAAAGCAATATCCTTTTTTCCTCCCTGAGTTATAGTGAGGTTGAACTACTAATGTTAATTTAATATTTTCCTTTATCCTGGATAGGGAGGGAAAGAAGGAAGGAAGGAAAGAAAGAAAGAAGAAAGGAAGGAAGGAAGGAGTATTTGATTAAATATGTATTGTATTAAATAAGAATCTTGACCACAAGTTCATTTTTTTAAAGGAAACAACAATGTTGTAAGCATTTGGTGAATTCATATTCCACACAGTGCTGGTTTGAGTAGGCAGCAGGCCATGAATAAATTCATAAATACTCTCCTCAATCTCATCATCCTCCCCACTGTTTCTCTGAACCTTCCCGTGATAGGCCCATCTTCTGACCAGCAATTCCCAGATTTATGCCACATGGATGGAGGTGAAGGTGGGGGACTCCTCTTTTAGCGGCTAAGATGGAGGGCCGGGGGTTGGGGAATTGAGATGAGGGGAGCACACAAGGCGGCGATGACTGAGTGATGCAACCTTTTGCACTGATGTTTCTGATCCATCCATCACGGGCACCCCAGAGGCAGCTGGCTGGCAATTAGACATTCACTGCCTGAAACAGCCCCACACCCCTGAGAAAGGCTGATGAGGCAAAGACCTTGAATCAAATGTGTATTTGTGGTATGAGTGTCCTCCGCCCTTACCTGCCTCGGTCCCTCTTGGCCTGTCAATGGCCTTGCACTGAATGAAGCCATCTTCCCTTCCTATCCTGACAACTCACCCCCGCTTCACCATTTGGGGCTTACGGTTGTTAAAAACCGCTATCCATTATGACAGCAGAATACTTAGAGCCTCTTGTTCTTCAGCAACCTTTGGTAGCTAGCTTTGGCCCTAAAGCAAAACAAGTATGTTATTCCCACTTCAGGACTTGAAGGAAAGAGTTAAGAAATTGGAGGAGGAGGAGGAGGAAGAGGTGGTATGCTAATCCTTTGAAAAACATTCCTTGTCTTCCTAATTGAAACTAAGCTTTCCCAAAAATATGAGGAATAAACACCCTCACCCTAAGAACTCTAGCACTGCAGGTTACTTGTTCCTTACATACGTGCATTGATAGTTCTCTCTATTGGAAAGCAGAAATTTATTAGAAAATTAAAGTGTAAAAGAGAATATGGGTGACTAGCTTTCCAAAGGGGACTTTCAATTCTTCAAGCAAGTAGTCAAGTCATTGGTATGCATTGCATTTGTGGCTGCGGGGTGGGTAGAAGTGGAATTGTATGTGTTTTATGCTTTGGATTTTTTTTTGGTAAGTCACTCAGAATCACCCTATAAATTTGCTAAACAAACAAACAAATAAATGAAATGTTGGTATCATTGATGATGACCCCATATACCACCATCAGCAGCAGTGTTATTAAAGGTAGTTCTTGACTTACAACCCTTCATTTATCAACTCTACAAAGTCACAACGGCATTGAAAAAAAAGTGACCCACAACTGGTTCTCATATTTTATTACAATCACTGCAGCATCTGCACGGTTATATGATCAAAACTGAGCATTTGGCAACCGGCATATATTTATAAGGGTTCCAGTGTCCCAGGGTCATTGGCAAGTTTTCCAGCTGGCTTCCGACAAAGTCGATGGGGGAACCCAGATTTGCTTTATGATTGCATGATTCACTTAACAACTGCATGGAAAAAATGGTTGTAAAATTGGGCACAACTAAGCAACGGCCTTGCTTAACAAGAGGAATTGTGATTGTAAATCAAGGACTACCTGGTTTGGGTCTTTATAAGTGTCTAAGCCATTTTTGGTGCGTGATATGCAAAAATAGAAAGTACAGAGAGCCCTCGTCTTATGATCACAATTGAGCTCAAAATTTCCGTTGTTAAGTGAGACATTTGTTAAGTGAGTTTTGCCTCATTTTACGACCTTTCTTGCCACAGTTGTTAAGTGAATGATTGCAGTTGATAAGTTAGTAACATGGCTGTTAAGTAAATCTAGCTTCCCCATTGACCTTGTTTGTCAGAAAGTCGCAACAGGTGATCATATAACCTTGGGACCCAGTAACGGTCATAAGTATGAATCAGTTGGCAAGCATCTGAATTTGATCACACGATCACAGGGATGCTTCAAAGGGTGTAACTGTGAAAAATGGCCATAAGTCACTTTTTCAGTGCCGTTGCAACTTTGAATGGACACTAAATGAACTCTTGTAAGTAGAAGACTACCTGTATATTCTACTGCATCCGAAGGAAAAGAGAAAAATCTGTTCAAAAATCTGTTGCACTTTTACTCACTGTGCTTCTCTTGGAGTTTTTAAGGTTTCGCCAACTTAGGGTTAGAGTTAGAGTGGGTTAAGACTTGTCTTTCTGTATATTAGGTGGAAATTCTATGCGTTGGAGAACCAGAATACCTGGAGGTAAGGACTAGACTACTTATATTTCTGAGTCACAGTCATTTTCAGACTTCTTTTTAAAGTAACACTCACAGTAAAAAAATTTCCAAAATTAATTGTGTGACACAGATAAATATGTAGAGTAAAATACTAGACTTAAGGGAACTGGAACTGAGTTCACATCTCCATGTGGCCAAGAATTGCTGTGAGTCATAGCTGTCTCTTATCCTTATTGCTTCATCTATAAAATGGGAATATTAATTCATTATCCCAGGTTGTCATAAAGATGTCTAGGAAGAGCACTGTAAAACATTAGCATCTTGAAAGTGCCATAGAAATGATTAATAGGGATAATGTGTATGCAAATGTGGCAATTTGCATAATGTACTCCCAAAATGGCAAATTAGCATAATTTTATTTGCTGGACGGGGAATGTTTAATGCTTTCGCTAAAAACACGGAGTCATCATTTTAACTAAGGTCATCAAAGGCATGGGAATTACCTCTATCCAGCTTTTTCTTAAAAAAAAAAAATCAGTGTTATATATGTAGGGGTTACTGCATTTTCCTCACGACAACCCTGTCAGGTTGACTAGACCAAGAACAGAGATTGACTTGAAATTGCATAGCACGTCTCATGACTAAACCAGAATTTAGCCTCAGTCTTTGATCCAATCCTAGGTAAGAGTAACAAAACTGACCCTACAATAGTAGGTAAACTAACATGCCTAGGTAGTTACTTTTTCCAAACAATTATATTTATTTACAATTAAAAGCTTCATTGTATGTTAGTTGTACTTGTTGCACATAATATGTTTTTCTTTCAGCTAGAGATCACGTTCCTTAACTTTATATGACAGTATTGTGTTGACATAATTGGAGGGAAAACAGGGAATGGCCTTGAAGGACAGGAGGAAGAGTTGCTACCAAGACAATGGTCAGATAAGAGACACTTGAGCCTGGGACAAGAAAATAACCTGAGAAAGCATCTCAGACAAGCCCTTCTCTAGTTCACACAAAGATAAAAAGAGAGGAAAACAGTCAAACTTGCAATACTTTGTCGCTATAGATGTTTCAGGGGATACCGCGGCTCAGTGGCTTAGACACTGAACTTGTCGATCAGAAAGGTCGGCAGTTCGGCGGTTTGAGTGAACTCCCGTCACTTTTCCCAGCTTCTGCCAATCTAGCAGTTCGAAAGCATGTAAAAAGTGCAAGTATAAAAATAGGGACCACTTTGGTGGGAACTGGGAAGGTAACAACGTTCCATGCGCCTTTGGCATTTAGTCATGGCCACCACATGATCATGGAGACGTCTTCAGACAGCACTGGCTTCAGCTTTGTAACAGAGATGAGCCAAAAACGACTAGCACGTATGTGCGAGGGGAACCTTTACCTTTATAGATGTTTCAACGAAAGTAGTCTTGACCTATATGGCATTAGTTTCTTTGTCTGGTCAATCTTGTTGGGCTGACAAATATACTTCAAGGTCTCCTATGTCCACAAACCATAATTATGTTTCTTACTTTTTTTTATTAGGCACAGATTTTTATTATTCCCTTTGCTCACACAGCTTTCTCCAGCCTGGTATCCCCAAGATGTATTAGAAAAAATTCCCATGAACCTTAACCAGACTTGTGGAAACTAAAATCCTGAAGAGTACTAGCATGAGGAAGTTAATTCTGGTATTTTTCTCTTCCCACACTTAGTTTATTCATCTGTAGCGTATCCATTTCTAACTGTATTTGTACCCTCCACAGTTCAGGGACCCATCACCTTATTTTACAAAAGCAGCATATGGATCAAGAAAATGTAATAACGAATGTGGAAGATACATTTGTGTCGCAAATGCAACAAAATTAGAACAAAATGAGCGGGGGTACATTGAAGAACAACAATAGGTCTCTGCATCCTAAAGATGTATCTTCAGGTTAAATGCAAGGCAAGGGCAGGGCAAGGCAAGGCAAAGCAAGGACAAACGTTCCCTATTAGAATGTGTATACTTATTTATATGCAGTCCGTCCTGCTTACATATCATTTATAGTTTACTGGAGAACAATTTTGCTAGTTGGAACTTTCAGACTTGAGCATTTCAACTGGGAGATGAGGACACACTGCAGCATTTTATTGCACTTTGTTACTGCAAAATAATAAATACCCCTCCCTGCCTCATCCAACTAGCACATTTGTTTCCGTTAATAGGGCTCTCTGGAAGGTGATAATCTATCTCTCCCAAATTCATATAATAGGTTGTAAGATTTTTGTTTGTTTTAAGCAAACTCAGATGAGAATTTTGTTATCTACCTTGAGCCCCAAATGGGAATGTGTTTTTTTAGAAACCACCTATTTCACACAGGGACTTTGGGTAATGTAAAATTAAATGTTCCACACCTAAAAACTGAATATAAAAATTTAAAATAGAGACAAGGATAGTAAAATTCAACATTAAAAGTTAACTAAAAGGTGGGAGGAGGACATTCAGCACTAACCAGCCCCACAATTGCATGTTCCACAGTTGTAAGCTCCAAATGATGTTAACTAGCCCAGGGGTGTCAAACTTGATTATATTGAGGGCTGCATCAGGATTGTGTTTGACCTCAGGGAGATGGGGTGGGCGTGACCAGGGTGGGTGTGGCCAGTTCAATGTCACTCCTGTTGGGAGCACCTGTGGTGGCCCGAGCGCTCTGCCAGCAAAAATGGAGCTTGGGAGGGCCCCATGCTGGCAGAGGGTTGCAGGAGGCCCTCCTGAGCTCCGTTTTCTGTGGCAGAGGCACCGCAGGCCGGTCCTTTGCTGTTTCCAGGATGGCCCCATGAGCCAGAGCTAAGCACCCCAGATCTGGCCTGTGGGCCTTGAGTTTGACACCCCTGATCTAGCCTATCACTTTAACGGGGACAACAGAAGTATAAAATATAAAATTCAGAGAATCTTCTTTCCTTATAGGAGTGTTTTGCCACTGCTCTGCCTCTATACACACATCATCCCAAAGGTTCTTTTCCAAAAGGCACCTGGATTTTCCTGTGTTTTTTGTCCTTGAAAGCATTTCCCTTCTCACCCAAGAAGCTTCTTCTGATCTGATTGGTGGGGAATGGAAAGATTTATATTCTTTGCAGTCATCTGATACTTAGCATTCTGAAGGTCGGTCATTAGCATTCTGAGAGTCATTGAGGCCACTTGGGGATTTATCCATATCCTCAGAGACAGCTGAATCAGGGTGCAAATGGTTGTGGTACCTTCTTGGAACTGCTGAAAGAGATAGGCAGTGTTGTATCCTTCCCCCTCTGTGGAGAGAGGGCTGTTTAGTTGTAATGTAACTGAACTGAAGAGGTTTCTTGGACAACCATGATCTGGATCAAGGTCAAACTTGGCAAGTTTAAGACTTGTGGACCTCAATTCTCAGAATTCCTGAGCTAGCATGACTTGAGGAGGAATTCTGGGAGTTGAAGTCCACAAGTCTTAAAACTGTCAAGTTTGAAGACCCCTGATCTGGATGATCAAGAATCGACACAGACATTTACAGGCAAATGATGTGGTCAGCTGAATCCAATGGCAAGGCACTTCCCATCGTAAATTTGAAGATGGGATATGATTCTTCTCCTCTTGGACTTGGAAAAGTGAATGCTTTCGACTCTTAGAACAGCCTTTCTCTATCTCTAATCAGGGACTGCAATTCTCAAAATTTCAAAAATTGGGAATTTTGATTGTTCCACTATAACTGGAGAGCACCAAGATAAGAAAGGACGGAGAAAAAGAATAAAGTGAGGGGGATTTCCAAGCATCTTGGATTCTGCGCATGCATTTTTCTATTATTATGAATTTAGGAGGATTAAGTCTACTGGATCCAATATTTGTTAAGAAATAGGGAGAAGAAAGTGTTTTCTTTTGAGATAACACAACAAACTGGAATGAGATTAATGGCTAGTGCTGGAATTTGGCAGTGTTTCCTGGAAATAATCTGTTGTGATTCACAGACCATAATTATGAAATTTGGAGAAGGCATAGTGCAAGAAATGTAAGTAACATAAGTAGCCTAACACTTTTAAATATATCTTTATCTAGCCAGATTTAATACTAACAGACAAATCAAATCAATACAAAAACATACCCATATTAGGAAAGGCTCGATATGCTAAAGAAAGCTATTAAGAGACAATAGAGTTCAGTCCAGAATCTAGGATTGTACAATCCATATAAAAATGAATGTAGAATTATTCTGAAGGGCATTATCAGATGCATTATATGATAAACGTTGCCACAATATTTTTTCTAATTAAACATATTGTCTGTTTTTACTACTTCATATTTATTTATTTTTATTCTGTTTAAAAATACTCCCAGAATTATTTGTTTACAATATAGACAAGACTGTCTTCCTTACCTAGGTCTATTTAGGCAAAGGCAGAAAAGGAAAGCAGGATGGAGAGGGAAAAGGAAGAAAAAACAGCCTAAGTATCCATTCTTAAGCTGTAATATTTTTATTACCATCTGGAATGCTTTAGAGAGAGGAAGAGACAACTGAAGTTGTTCTAGCAGTAGAGGTAGTCACGACGTACAACCACAATTGAGCCCTAAATTTCTGTTGCTAGGGAAGACGTTTGTTGAGTGAATTTTGCTCCATTTTACAATCTTTCTTGCCACAATTGTTAAGTGAAAAAGTTGTTAAATTAGTAACATGGTTGTTAAGTGAATCTGGCTTCCCCATTGACTTTGCTTGTCAGGAGATCATATGGCCCTGGGGCAATGCAACAGTCATAAATATGAGTCAGTTGCCAAGCATCTGAATTTTGATCACATGACCATGAGGATGCTGCAATGATTGTGTGAAAAACAGTCATAAGTCACTTTTTTCAGTGCCGTTGTAACTTCAGTCACTAAATGAACTGTTACAAGTTGACGACTACCTGTATTACGAATTTTGATTGGAAGCAACATACCAAAACCAAAACTGGCATTCATCTTCAGAATATAATATAGGTGTATTTCATGACAGAACCAGAGATTGGCCCTAATTTCAAGATGTTCATGACAGGAAAAATCCTCTCAAATATAGGATTTTACTAGTTACAGTATTTTTTTTAAATTTCTGTTTGCTTGCAGGACAGGATAGTAAGATTAATGAGGAGCATATTCTACACTGCACCACATAATAGATTATATCTATATTGTAATGAGGTTTTTAAAAATGTAATGCTAAATTTCTGAAGTGGAAACATGGGTGATCCCTGAACAAATGCATGAAATCTCTCAGTTTACTAAGGGCGAGATCCATGTCCCATATGCTTAAGCTAAGGTGTGAACTTCCTGCTCCCTACCCAGTTTCTTGGACTTTTATGATAGTCTGAGGTTGCATTGTGACATTGTCTAAATGAGGGGTCAGGTGAATTTCTGGACTATTTTGGCCTCTAGTGTGCTGGTGCCTGAGGCTCCATTTCTGCAGTCACTGACTTTCTTTTCTTTCCCTCAGTATGATAATAAAAATGTAGGAATAAGTTTCTTTGCAAGTGGGAAGAGGGAGCTCACCTTGGGAGCAGAAATGTGTTGGAATGACAATCTCTGGTACATTGAGTGCCTCCTGATCTTCTTTAAATCAATCTAGTAGGGAATTCCACACTCTCATCTTGAATGCTTTCCAGGAGAAAGAGTAACTGAAGACAAAAACTGATGCACGTATCAAACTAATTAATAATTGCTTTTTTTGGTTGTGGCTTAGTGTTACATGTGAATTCAGGTCTGGTTTGTCCAATAAACTGTAGTTAAAACATGGCTAAAACAAACAGTGGCTTAGTATGATATGTGACTCCAGCTATCATAATACTACATATTTATGTTTTTGTTCTTGGTTGTTGAAGGAGACTGGGTTTTGATGGGAAATAACAATAAGAGGTTTTATTTACTTGTTTGCAGGTTTTGTTTACTTATTTAAGAACAGAAATATAATAGATCCATTTTCCCACTCCATTGTCTTCTGGAGGTTTTGGACAATGACTTCCAAATTCCCTGTACTAATGGTGGGGCAAGATTGCCAGGGAAACATCAGGCAATTGATCCATCTACCACAAATATGGGGAACTTCTGCCTGTTTATGTTACAATGATTGGAGATAAGAATTGTAATGCACATACATTTGAAGGATCACACCTTGCCAAACCCTGATTCTTCTCTTGCTACTGTAGTCAAGTCAACCCTGCTATGATTGGGAGTAGTTCTCCGATGTCTCAGAGAATTTTCATTTTATGACATAGTCTTAAATGGAGAAGCTGGTATTCAAATGTAGGAACTGCTGTTGGCAAACTACATTTTTCTTCCTGAGCTTCAGCCCTTTCCAATTGCCACTTTATGGATTTCGTTTTGAGCACTTAGGTCTCATTTTCTGAATAAGCAGGTGGTATATAGTTTTCACCTTTAACAGCCAATCGTCCCTTTTCCTAAGCTCGATGCAGGGCAAAGGAAGAATGTCCCTTAGCTCAAGGGGTCTACAACCTTGGCAACTTTAAGCCAGCAGGAGCTCAGCTAGTTGTTTAGTTAGATTTGCTGCTGGACAGTTCCTTTGTGTGCACAGTGGCTGCTGAAAGAAGGAAGCCTCAAATCCGGGATTATAACATAGTCTTTTACACTTTTCTCCCCAAAGGAATCATTTCCAAACACCCCAGGTTACCAAATACTGGCAGGCAAACACAGGAAAAACTTCTGAGCTTCTCAAAGTATCACAGTGGCTAACCTCTGGAGACAAAAAGCTGTCCTAGAACAAGCAAGCTGATTGGGCTTATATTTCTTGGGGGAAAAAGAAAAGAACCCCCCCTCCCAAAGGGCAGCTCTAGAGAGTTGTGTTCTGAAGTTGCCTGTAGATGGGTGTCACTCTGAAGTCACTCTGAAGGTGCCTGAAGATGGTTGGAGGAACACCCAGGTGACTACAGTTCAGGATCTAGAATGTATTTATTTATTTAGTGTATGGCAAATATAGACCATAATTATGAAATTTGGAGAAAAGGCATAGTGCAAGAAATGTAAGTAACATAAGTAGCCTAACACTTTTAAATATGTCTTTATCTAGCCAGATTTAATACTAACAGACAAATTAAATCAATACAAAAACATACCCGTATCAGGAAAGGCTTGATATGCTAAAGAAAGCTATTAAGAGACAATAGAGTTCAGTCCAGAATCTAGGATTGTACAATCCATATAAAAATGAATGTAGAATTATAGTGGTTCAAATGTTAATGTCCAGTCCACCCAGCCATTCAAGGACAGGGTGGTCTATGTTGAAAAAAATCAGACATTGGGCCAGTGTAAGTTCCTGATGGACATTTGGACACAATGTGATGGATATTTTGTCGAAGAGCACCACAGGACCCAGGAGACTTGAAGGGATTAAAAGCATTGGGGACAAGGTCACAATGCTGCATCTTTGCACTGCATGAACCGAAACTTTCATCCAATTCCCTAATGTGGATTCATTCTTTTGTATGTGGAAATGGGAAATGGAGCATTTCAAGTTCCAACAAGTCCTGAGGGTGACAACTGTTATAACCTTGGAGGCCTCTCTCCCTCTAGGAACGAGCACGGCCTCCCCTGTTCATTAAATCAGTTGTGGTGGTCCCCTCAAACAGTGTTTTGAAGTCTGCCATTAAAACAGCAGAAAATTCTAAGTGGATTACTGTACCATTATAACACTGATATTAGTAGGGTTAGGGAAAAAAAGAATGGCATGTAATTTTCATGGCTTTAGGCTTCCTTTCGACTTTGATAGTAGAAAACGTAATTTGCAGCAAGATGTCTTGATTATAGGGTCTTTAAACTTTCCCATGAGAAACTCTTTTTTAATTCTCCTACTTATTTACAATACTTTTCTATGTGATGATTAAATTAGTTGTATGAACTCTCCTGGAACAGGTTATTTTGAATGATGACTATCAATTTTTTTGGAAACTAAAACGTTCTCAAGCTGGCCATACAGCATCTGCAGATGTGGTGTCCAACAAGGTTTCTGCCTCACTTATGTTTTGTTTATTTTCCTGTAATGAAAGGGGGGGGGGGGAAGCCACCATGCTATAAAGAATTTACAGGAATGCCTCAGTTTCTCACATTAATCTCACAGGTAAGCTTAGAAAATAACAACTGAAGGGTGTGGCTGCATTTTTTCACACTTTGTGTAGAAAAAAAGACAAAGATAATCTGGAGAGACAAAGAGCTTCTTGGCAGAGAAATGAGTGAGGAACGAAAGAATGACACTTCATAAAATTGCTTTCTTGGAAATGCATAGTTTTCCAAGGCAGCCCTTTGGTGAAAGTGCTAGGTGTTCAAAATTCCTAATGTGCTTTATTAGTCCAAAAGGTTGCTACCCTTAACAGAGTAAAAAATAAATAAAAATGGGGACTCTTACTGCTCCAGCAGTGGTTTCATTGCCCTGTGTGCATTTCACACTAAAAACAAACTAATGTGAGGATTTCGATTACTGATATCCTAGCTCTATGAACTCCCTAAATGCTAATATATGTCACCCTTCCCTGATCTGGCTTCCTCCTGCTAAATTTGGGTTGCCAACTTCCAAAGTAATTACTATTCCCAGAGGGGAAACTGGGACCAACCTGCATTCAAAGGAAACCATCGACTGCTCTACAGCTAAATATACTGCATAGATCCCTTCTTAAGCTGAGAACTGATGGGATTTTCTCTTTTTTTTCCTTTTTCACTTTCACTCAGAGCCCAGCCTCTTCTAGAAATAAAGAGAAATACAGAATTCTTCCAGCTCCCCAAGTGTGGTAAGGCCAGTTATTTTCCCTTCTTCTTCTTTGTTGCTGCAAGTCAGTCAGGGATGAGAGATCAAGTCCTTGTTTTGCATCTCTCTCCCCTGTGCTAGGAGAAGAGAGTGAGAATACAGATAGGCTAAGGAACCTCTTGGATATTATTAATAAAGCCTCCAGCCTGCTTTGCAATTGCTAGATTCTGATTTCTGATTGCATCCTCACCCCTCAAGAGATGGATGGTTTAAAAAAAAATTGAGGCCAGGAATCTAATCTATCAAAATGAAGGAAAACTACCACTTGCCTTTTGTCAAAATATTTCAGTTCTGCCTTGAGGTTTGCACAATGTCAATCATGTTTATCTGAAGGGATCTAGTGATCAGTGTGGAATTTAGAGCTTTTAACTCCTGTTGTTGGGGGAGGGGATGTTTACTAATGGAAAGTGGGTGTCTTATTTGTCTCCCATTAACCAGAAAATTAAATTATGTATTGCTATATTTATCAATAAAATTGATTATTTGAAAATGAAAACTAACTAAAGTTCCCTGCTTCTTATTGGCAAGGTTATGGATTAACCTGTTTAATTTATGATGCCTCTCACATACTATGCACCAGCAGAACAGAGTCGGTAAGATAATAGGAATGTTTTTCAGTTATGAAATATAAGGATACTATCTTATGAGCTATTGTTTATTTTTTAAAACTCCTGCAGATGAAGAATTTTGTATGAAATGAAAGATTACTTTAGTCATTTTGACCTTTAGCAGCTATAATAAAGGCACAGTGTCTTCTGCAGACAAAGCCTTCTCAGTGAAGTGATATTGTCTTAGACACCACGGCTTGGATCAAGAATTGCAAATGGATTGTTGACGACATTTACACTGAAGCCCTCGAACAGGGATGGTGGGAGCAGTTCCTATTATAAAAAAGTACACATTTTACATGTGTTAATTATTAACGAGCAAATAAATAAATGTTTTATGCAGCCGTATTAATATGCACAAACCTTTACAAAGTTTATATAAGCAAAAATGACAGGTCCTTGACTTCCAAGGAACAGACTATTGAAAACTGACAACCACAAAAGCTGGAAGGGAGGCACAGAACATGATAAATGGGGGGGGAAAGGTATGTGTGAATCTAAAAGTAGAAAAGAGGAACTAGAAAATAATGATTTTCATTATTCATGATTCAGAAGGAATTAAAAGTAAGCGGGGGAGGAGGACCTTCCACTTTAGCATTCATTGGAAAGGACTATGCAGAGCAAGGGTGGGCAACTGTGACATCTTTATGACCTATGGACTTCAACTTCAAGCATGGCTGATTCAGGAATTCTGGAAGTCCACAGGTTGTAAAGGGACCATGGTTGCCTATCCCTGACCCAGAGGGAGAAGAAAGAATGGAGTCTCAGCTCTTTTCAAGTGGGTCTTCTAAGGATCATTGGAACTACAGCTCCCAAAATTCTTGGAATCCATGGAATAAGTAGACCTTTAGAAGCACATACTCTGTCATATCTTAAATCACAGGAGAGTTTTGGACTGTGCTTGCATATCCAATTTCTCCCCGCCCCTCTTCCCCAACCAAGTCCTTCTTGCGTATATTTCACAGTAACCTGCTGTCCCTAGGCTTAGGGCCAAGATTCCATCCAAAGTGTGCTGTATTTAACTTTTAAAGCCTTTGTGTCAATGGTGGAATTCAAATTTTTTTACTACTGGTTCTGTGGGCATGGCTTGGTGGGCGTGGCAAGGGAAGGATACTGTAAAATCTCCAGTCAGAGGTGGTATTTGCCGGTTCTCTGAACTACTCAAAATTTCCGCTACCGGTTCTCCAGAACTGGTCAGAACTTGCTGAATGCCACCTCTGCGTTGTGTCTTTTACCCATTGCTGAGGTAAAAGAATTACAGAACAATCCTTGATTAATAGGCCAGCATGACGTGTGCTATCCCACCCACCTCCGGCTGCTGAGCCCTATTCTACTTCTATTATCTGTTCTGAGTCATTGCCGAATTATGCTGTCCTGATTATGCATGTGCAGCACATCATAACAAAAGTGATTACTTTATTTCTCTAGCTCTGCAGCCCTTCACTTGTCCTCAGTCAATAGTGGCACTGCAGTAAGAAAGTGCTGAATCTAGCTACAGGAAAAACTCCCCACCCCCTTATTTCTAGACTGCTTCTGTGCCCCTCCTCCTATACCCATTCTATAGTAATCAAAGCTGGATAAGTTAAAGAAAGGCTGAAAGGAGCTGTGTCAAAACTAGCACCTTTATTTAGGATTTCTCCTTTCCTCCTCTCCCCCTTCCCTTCATTTCCCTTTCCTTAATACAGACAACAGATACTGATTTTCATGTTCTTCAAAGTTGATTTCTATAATATACCTACCATGGATCCTCACAGACTCTAAGCCAGGGATGTCAAACTCGCGGCCTGCACACCAAATGCATCACACACTGGCCATGACCACTCCTGGTTTAGCGAAGGGAGAAAAAGTCACAATATGTCACCTGATCAAAACGAGACGCCGTGAGTTGGATACCCATGCTCTAAGCTATTTGAAAGACATGAACCAAGATATGTGCGTGGAGGGTTTTTTGTTCTCCATCACACCCAATTTTATGACCCCTTTTTGATACAGTTGTTGTTAAGCAAATCATGTGGTCATTAAGTGAATCCATCTTCCCTCCAATTATTTTGATTGCTTGAAGTCCTCTGAGAAGATCATAAAATGATGATCATGTGACCCTGGGACACAGCAACTGTCGTAAATACATGCCAGTTGCCAAGTGTCCAATTTGGATCACATGAGTAGGAGACGCTGCAATGGTTGTAAATGTGAGGACCAGTTATAAGTCACCTTTTTCAGTACCATCTTAACTTCTAGTGATTATTAATCAAATGGTTATAAGTCAACCTCTGCTTGCAAAAGGGTTTCCCTTTATATTCGTTTTGTTGAATGCTAACATTCGTTTTCTAAAACCCTCCATCAGATATTACATGAAATGAAGAAGGTGGGTGATACAGGGAGAAGGGCCTTTTTAGTGGCAATGCTCTGTTTCTGGAATGTCCTCTTAAAAGAGGATCACATGATACCCCTGTGTTTTTGAGCTTCAAATAATGACTTTTTTATTTTCTACAGACTATGAGGAAGTGAACTTTTATGCTTTTCAATCTTCAGGACAAGTGAAAAAAAAAGTTTTACACTGTTCTTTTATTATTTTGTGTTTTTAAATGGTTTTCATTTATTTGTATATTGCCCAAGGATTTTTGGTAGTTTCAGTGTAATAAGCGAGCCCACATCAACCACTATCCTGCAATGGTCTTTAAAGGACACGATCCAGATACCTCTGGGGACACTCCCACACCTGCAGATTCCCATAACATAGCTGTAGTTGAAAACTTATCTGATTTAATTTTGCTCAGTTGTCATAAAGCTAGACTTTGGGATTTGTAGGAAGTATCTCTCCCATTTGCAGAATCCCAGGAAAAATTTGCAGTTTTAACATGACTGTACAGATGGACAGAATACAGTGTGGATGGGTAAGTGTGTATCTAAGTAAATTTATTTTATGGGTAATGGGGGTGAGGGAAGGGGATGTTTGCTACTATAAAGGCTGCAGAAACTTAGAACAGTTCCTAATTCTTAGTGTTTAGGATTAGAAAAATGGAATATCATCTTTAAATAGCTTTGTGGGTGGGTGAAACAGTACTGCTAGTCAGCAGGAAATGCTATGAGTCTGATTATCGGAACAAAGAGCAAACCTTATTAATGGATAATATTTGGAATAAATAATCCATTGGGTGTAACAATACCAATTATATAATGCAAGGACATTTGCGAGGACACAGAAACAGGGCATTGCCACTAAAAAGGTCCTTCTCCCTGCATCACCTACCTTCCACATTTCGTGCGACACCTGATGGAGGATTTTAGAAAACAATGAATACTAAGAGAAAACCTTTTTTCAAGTCCAGGTAGTCCTTGACTTATAACCATTTGATTAATAACTACTAGAAGTTATGATGGCACTGAAAAAAAGTGACTTATGACTGGTCCTCGCATTTACAACCATTGCAGCGTCTCCTAGTCATGTGATCCAAATTGGATCCAAACTGGCATGTATTTATGACAGTTGCTGTGTCTCAGGGTCACATGACCACCATTTTATGATCTTCTCAGAGGACTTCAAGCAAACAAAGTAAATGAGGTGGGGGAAACGGATTCACATAATGGTGATGTGATTTGCTTAAAAACTGAAGTAAAAATTATATAAATTTTAATTTTGTAAAAATATTTCAGTGCTGTAAGTAAAGTGAACATGAGGCGATTGAAATGTAAGCTGTTACAAATTGACGCTATTGGTTTGTGCTTTTCCTAGTGCCCTGAGGCAACCGAAAGATGCTAATCGTCATGCCTCAGAGAAAGAGTGTGACTTGTTGGCATTGCTTTGGGGCAGTACATACAGCTCTCTAGGAGAATCCTTTCAATTTTCTTATGTTGAGGAGCCTTTTGGCATTTGATTTTATAAAATGAGCTTTCTGAATACTGGATTTGAGACTATTTTATGACACAAACAAAATATATACTTCCTTAGTTATGATAAATGTATTTGCTGGTTACTTGAGCTAAAGACATGTTGCATAAAACTTGTATTTATTATCCAGGTGTTGCATGGAATTTATTAACATTTTGTGTATTCATATGTTTGTTGCATACAGGATGAACATCATACTCTTTTACTTTGACGAGATCGGAGTTCACAAAGTTTAATTCTAAATCTCATCGGTAGATTTCTGTTTTATTTCCATATACGATTTGCAGCGTGTTTTTGATGCTTCGTTTCTGTATTGTGGGGTGTGAGGAAAGTATAATGGTGCAAGACTGCCCAGTTCCTACGAATGTTTTTGAAACTCTTAGAGGGACTGGATTTCTCACACCTTCCTAGTTGTCAGAACAAATGTTTTCAACTTATCTGTCTCGTGGCTAGTCTGTTTATAGCTTTGCCCTTTGCAGCTAATGGAATAGGCTAAGGGGAGATTGGGAGGTTATTGGGATTTGGGGCTAGATTGACACTTCACCCCATTCTTTAGTAGAAAAGCCGACAGGAGATCAAACAAAGGTTTTAGAGGATTCTTCTAGTTGCTTAGGAATTATATGTAGAGCAATGGGGGCTCATTGTCCTTGGGCTGAAAGAAAATACTTGCTCCCCTTGCTGTAGAACAGATAAAAACAGAGAGGTCAGAAGAGTTTTCAAGCAAAGAAAGGGAAAAGCATCTTTAATCATTGGCATGGAACCGTTATGGAGGCAAAGGTCAAGCAGAAAAAAATTGGAAATGTCCAGTCTTCCAGCCTTTATCTTGTACGTGTTGCATATACAGCGATGGCCTTGTATATTTGTTTACTCTCTCAGTGGCCACAATATTGAGTCTATATAACAAAGGAAGTTATTAGGGCCAGACTTCCATAAGTCTGTCTTGAAACATTGAAGTACAGGTAGTACTTACTACCACAATTTACAACCACAATTGAGTTCAACATTTCTGCTGCTAAGTGAGACTTTTGTGAAGTGAGTTTTGCCTCATTTTATGACTTTTCTTGCCACAGTTGCTAAGTGAATCACTGCAGTTATTAAGCTAGAAACATGGTATAAGTGAATCTGGCTTCCCCATTGATTTTGCTCATCAGAGGTCACGAAAGGGGATCACATGACCCCAAGACACTGCAACAGTCATAAATATGAGTCAGTTGTCAAACGTTTGAATTTTGATCATGTGACCATGGGGATGTTGCAACAGTCGTAAATGTGAAAAACAGTCACATTTTTCAGTGCCATTGTAACTTCGAACAATCACTATACAAACTGTTGTAAGTTGAGGACTACCTGTAGTGGATTTGTGATGGTCCCGATTCCCAGGAAGAAGGGGCACATTTCAGAAGAACAAGAGACAACTCAGTTCAGATAACCTGCGTGAGAGAAACAGGATTCCATAATAATTCTCAGAGTATATGCTTTACATGGTGGTAGCATGCTTTAGTTTGGCAAGATTCTTCCTATAGATGAAGAACAATAAAGAAATCTGCTTGGAAGAATCACGGGTCTTTCTTGTTGTTTTTTTAATCTGACAGGATTCTAGATCCATCACTTGCTGAGGAAAGTCCAATGGTTGGAACAATTCAGGAAGATTCTGGAGAAGCTGTAACCAGCTAAATACTGTTCAGCATGTGGAAGAAGACAGACCAACTGCATCTTGTTCTTAGTGCAAGTGCTGCTTTTAGAAATTGGGGATTACAGATTGCTGGGTCATAGAGAATACCGGACAAAAGCCCCACGGGATTTTAAATCAAGAACTCAGCAGTTCAAGTGCAACTTTCTCTTTCACCAGGATGGCTCTTTGTAGCAAAGAACTGGAATGAGGTCCAATTTGAATGCTAGTTAAAGGCTATTTAAAACACAATGCAGAAAGTAGGATATGGACACTGTGGAAGTAAGGATAGTTTCCAAGGCTAGAAAGAGGGGGAGAACTATCATAACTGGCAGTAGTGTAGATTAAGATTTTTTTTACATTTTCCTATCTTGTGCCTTAATTTATTATTTCTTACATCCTTTCTGAACTGGACAGGAGGTTGTTTCCCATAAAAGGTTTGGGGATATACTACACAATTGCTGACTATATGATTATAATCTGAGATTCCCTTGTTTCCAGAAATCGAATTATACCTGTGAGCAAGCATAAAGACACTGCCAGGCTTCTTGAAAGCTCCCATTTTCTCTCTGTTGAAGGCTAAGCCACTTGACCTGAGGGCACCCACAGGAGAACCCTCTGTGCTGTTAATCCTGTCTACCGCTGACATTTCTGCCTGACTTTAAAAACCCCAAGGCAATAAGGGGAGTGTTGCTGCTGTACGCCCATCATCCTTCCTCTGCTTTTTTGTGGTTGTTATTGTTTCCCTGGAAAGTGGCAACCCTAGAATTTTGCTTGCCCCAGTAATAGAAAACAATTTGGTGGAGATGAATCGTCTAATATCTAGGTTTACTGCATCTGGGCTATTGAAGGTAATCCCAATTCCTGGAGTTAATTTACTAATCCTGACAAGGGATATTCCATTTATATTTATAAAACAGAGGACTATTGCTGGGAGTGGTGGTCCCATTGCCATATTGTTCTTAAACAGTTTTTTTTACTTGTAAAAAAGGAATCTTGGAAAATGTATATTCATATATATATATGTGTGTTAGGTTTTTGAGCTGATAAATAATTAAATAAGGGAGACTAGTATAGATCTATTTCGAGCTACTTAGCTCTTGTCAGCTAGCCATAACACAAGTATATATATATATATATATAAATTTTATTTATGGTTTTTTTCTTTCTTCAACATACTTAGTGAACAGTACATTGTCTGGATCAATTTACTCTATACAAAATACTATAACAACAATAGTATTATTTAGATATACATAATAATAGTGTTTCAGCTTCTAAGATTTACATATAAATTGTAATTATCATGTATTATATTTTGTAGCAGTATACATAGTACTGTTTTCCTAATTTCTACTTTCTGTCTCTTATTTCTAACCCCTAATATAACAATTCCCATATTAAAAAGTATTATGTATCTATCCATCAACTCTTATTTTTCACTTTTTAAGCATACATATTAGTAGTCTTTAACTTCTAACATTTACTTATACATAGTAACTATAACTTCAGAAAAGGTGTATTCTTCTGGAGAGGGAAAATAACGCTGAGTGTTAAATATTTAAGAAAAGGAACAGCAACAAAAGGGGCAGGGGGTTTTCATGTGTTAGTTAAGCCATTCCAGTACAAGGTCTCCCTATTTTGGTGTGACCATTTCTGACAGCATTTTCAACATTTAAACACGGGTAATGGGGTAATTATGGTGTTGCGTTGGGAGCTGAGAAATCCAGATACAAGTCTTAATCACAAAGCTAAGTGGCTAACTTTAGTTTTCTCTCTTTCAGTCCCCCTTATAAGCAGGAAGATAAAATGAACATAAAATGAAGAGATGTTGCTATGGAAAATTATTTGAGATAAATATGTAGAAATCATAAAAAAAACTAATTATGCTGATGTTTTTTGTGGCTGAAAGTTCCAAGGAGATAAATGTATGCTGTAGAATCTCTATTCCAAAGACACCCAGCTTTCGAGCTACCATAAAGAATATGTTACATAAATGCCGCTGTATGTGCTGATTGTGAATATAATGTAGACTATTAAGAGACAGAAGGCAAGGAATCAAGGAAAGAGTATGAACTATGTTTTCGTCGAGCTTGGCAATGCAATTTAAGCTTTATTCTGTTCCTGTCAGAGATGTGAGCTACAATACGTTGATCTCAGTGGTGGGATTCGAATTTTTTTACTACCGGTTCTGTGGGCATGGCTTGATGGCCGTGATGTGGCTAGGTGGGCATGGGGAAGGATACTATAAAATCTCCATTCCCATCCCACTCCAGGGGAAGGATACTGCAAAATATCCATTCCCTCCCCACTCCTGGGGAAAGGTTACCACAAAATCAGATTCCCTCCCCACCCCACTAACCTGCTTTCCAGCTCTGTTCTCCTGTGTAGGATAACAAAAGAAGACCTAACCGATCAGCTGGGACTCGGGAGGCAGAGAATAGATGGTGGCGGGGCCAGTCAGGGGTGGTATTTGCCAGTCTTCCGAACTACTCAAAATTTCCACTACCGGTTCTCCAGAACTGGTCAGAATCTGCTAAACACCACCTCTGGCTGGTCTGCAAGGTAGATTCCAGATTAGAAATCCTATCCTGCATACCACTGAGTGAGCCCACTCAGAGCAAAACTATGCTTGTGGTGTATCACTCCTGAAATCCCGTAACTGCTCACTATTGCCTCAGCCAATTGGCAGCCAATGCACAATGAAAATACAGCTCATATCTACTCTGTATCTCTTCTGTCTTACTAAAAGCACTGTGTGAATGCTTCAGTTGACTAAAGCCATATTGAGCAAACAGAGCCTGTGAAACGTGGATGTGACATGGAGTGTAAGAGGAGTAATTAAAAAAGCATGAATTAATGAATGAAATTAAGAGAGACAAATACGCATGTTATGTGTCTGTAGGTGAAAAATGGAAAGATGTAAGAGAAAGAGGTCAATCTTGTAGGGTGGAGGTGATGAATACAGACAGGGAAATGGTCTAGGTTTAAATTATAAATTATGAATTGAGATAATATGTATGTCAGAAGGTATGAATAGATGTTATTTATGTTGCTGGAATGTACATAAAACTAAGAATCTATAGACGGGTGATAGTTGCATGCTACCCTTCAGTGAATGGTGATGATTGAGGAATCAGAGATGAAACTTTGGGGGGAAATGCATATTTTGAATGAATGCAATGCAAAATAAAAAAAAGAATTTGGTTATCTGGCATGAATGGATGATTGCAACAAGTCAAGAGAGCAAACCTGATTGGGTCAATTAGAGACCCAAGAATAAATGAGAATAGTGGCTGATTTAGTAAGCATCCATTTAGAAACAGGTTGATTTCTTTCACATATCTTGTTTAAACATGTCTATGACAAAGAAATTAATGTAAGTCTAAAAGTATGATTGATTTAGTTGTTCATGATGAAAGACTGAGAGAATTAATGAGGGATAAAAGGGTGTTGAGAGATTCTGAATGTGTGTCAGACCATTTTTCTGGTTGTGGATCTTGGAGAAAAATGAACATATCCGAAAACAAAAGAAATAAAGAAAACAGAAGGGAAAATTAATAGAAGGTATGAGGTCTTTATGAAAAAGTATTAGGAGATAGATTAATCACAACAGAATAAAAGTGAATGCAAGGAAAGAGGATGTGGAAGCTGTTTGTAACAGAATGAAAAGAATGATGTTACAGACTGCAAGAAAAGTTGGTGGAGTTAAGTTAAACATGAACAAGAATGTCTGTTTCCTATTGTGGCTAGAAAAAAACACTTAGATGAAAATAATAGCAGCAAAATAAGGTACATATGTGAAGAGAAAGATAATCACATAGAATGCTGCCAAAGAAAAAGGAATGATTGAGATTACAAGAGGAAGAGAAAATGCACAGCAATGTTAATGGAAATCAAGTGTTTTGAAAGTGAAGCGGACTAAACAAGGATTAGCAGCAAAATAATTGGAATAAAAAAATAAACATCACAACATGATTTGGCATTAAACTGAAATGAGGGAATTCTGGGAGGAATGTTTTAAAGATTTATATAGAAACCTTAGTGACTTCAATCTAAAAAGAACAGGAAGAACATTCTATACAGAATAATTTTAACTCAATAATTTCTCTGTAAAACAGCATCAACAGCTCCTGGGGCAGTCTGAACTTCCTGTGAAGTAGGAAGAACATTCTATAGAATATAGAGAATATTCTTCCTGCTTCAATTCAGGAAGCTCAGACTGCCATATGACCTGTTGATACAGTTTTACAGAGGAATTATTGAGTCTATCATTTGTACTTCTATAACTGTCTGGTTTGGTACAGCAGGTCAGATACAGGCTCCAACGGATAGTTAAGACTGCAGAAAGAACAATTGCAACCAGCCTGTCTTCTATAGACCTGTATATTGCATGGATCAGAAGGAGGGCTGAGAAGATATCTACAGATCATTCATATCCTGGACATAAACTGTTTCAACTCCTCCTCTCAGGACATGCTATAGGGCATTGCAAGCCATAACAATTAGACACAGGGACAGTTTTCTCCCCTGGTCCCATCACTCTGCTGAACACCTAATTCTCACAGTGCTGTCTATATTCTGTCTTTTGGTTCACTTGCTAAATATAAAGACAGATAGATAACTCTATAAATTCTTCCATACAAAGTTTCTTTTATTGGATTATATTAAGTATCCTTAAGGTAACTCACAGTTAGGTCGTGATGCATCTAATGTCCAATTCTTTGCATAATTGAAATCGTAGTGTAAATGATAGTAATCTTTCTATCCCATAGTAATAGAAGCAGAGGGTAGAGATGCTATCATGAGGCTGTATATTCAGGCAAGAGTGAAGAAACCTCCCCCGACCTACCAAGGGTCAAATCAGTGACCAATCAGGGTTACAGATGTGGCCACATGACATGTACTACATTTCCCAGGATATCTTAACTACATTTACCATGATGCATTCCCTTAAGAGGATAGTTCTCAATTCCTAACTAACTATCCCAAATCCCATTAATTATAACTGTCTGGACAGCACACTCCGCACCTGGAATTGTAAATTCCACTAACTAAAGCAACTGTATAACTAAGATAAACAGTAAAGAGTAATACTAACTGAATAGCAGATAACTATATAACTAAAATAAACAGCTATATAACTAAGAGAAACAGTAAATAGTAATATAGCATCAAACAAAGCAAAGCATGCAAAGCTTGAGATTCAATCTTCAAGTTCAGCCTTTCTCCGCAGCAACACTAGGTCGGTGACCACCTCTGGCGGCCGTTTAGAGTGGACAGGTACTCTTGCTTCTAACGGTTCTAAGGGATGTTGACAAGTGGTTGAAGCGGATGTTACAAAGACATCTGCCCATGTAGAGCATCTTCGTGGAAGTCTGGTGGTCACTGGCAGCCATTTAGGGTTTCTTAGTGAAAGTCTACTGGTCACCGGTGGCCTTTTAGGATGGACCGGTATTCTTGTTTTCAATGGTGCTAAAGGGCGTCGGAAGGCTGTCGGAATGGATGGTGCAAAGGCATCTGCCTGGGCTGGGGCCTGCATCCAATCAACACAGACAATTCCTGAGATTCCCCAACCTAGGTCTGTCTTGAAGGCATAGGATGAGTATCTTGGGCCTCTGACTACTTCAGTGTACGCTAAAGCGTCAGGGGCATCTAATCCCAGCAAGAGCAAAATCTTGGCTTCAGGATCTAGGTTGGGAAAGTAATGAGCCATATGCTTCAGGTGAGGTATGTTACTTGCTACCTCTGGTGTTGCAATGTGGCTGCGGTCATCTGGTATCCCGTCCCATTCCAACACGGGCGGCAGTAGCAGATCAAAAGGCAGAAATAGAGGCTCAACAGGCAGAAATGGCCAAAGCCCAGGCCAGACAACAGGCAGAAATTCTCAATTCCTAACTTACTATTCCAAATCCCATTAATTATAACTGTCTGACAGTATAGTCTGTGTATATTAATCCATGTAGTGTAATATCCATGGCTGTAATATTATTTTTTATCCTTATTATTTTCTTTACTCCCCCTCTTATTGGTAGTACTATTATTATTATTTTATTTATTTTGCTTTGCATGTACACTGAAAACTTCTGCATTGGAGAGAAATTCCTTGTATGTTTTATCACACTTGGCCAAATAAAGTATTCAATTCATTTCAATATAGAATTGCAAGTATGCAAGAAAAAAAACTTATGAAAAGAAAGACATAATGTGAGAACGTTGCAAAATAAGGCTGCAAATTTAAGTCTTTTCACTTGTGAAATATTCAGATGTGGATGTGATTTCCTTATGCAGTGTCTGAGCAACTTGTCTAACAGGTTTAAAGACTATATCTGTGCCTGACATTATATTCTTATATCAAGGAAAATATGACAAAAGTAAATTTAAAAGCTACAGAAAAAATAGGCCAACAAATGTATTTTTAAAGATTTAGCATAATTTTGGCTGAAATGGTACAAGAAGTGGCAATGAAGAAAGTATGGAAAACACCCTGTGACTTTAAACCAAGCAGAGCATGCAGAAAGATTTTTGCTCTTCAGCAACAGAATTATATGTAGATGAGAAAGAGTTGGACAACCACTGATTTAAGAGAAAGCATATGATAAAATGATTAGACATGAATTATGGACTCTTTTGCATTAAATATGGAGTTGAAGGTTGGTTGGTGAATGAAGTAAGGGCAGTGAGTAATGGAAAGGAAGCATGTGTCAGAATAAATGGAACACTTAGATAATAGGTCACCACTGAACAGAGAGCAAGACAAGGATGGCATCTTGGTTGTTCAAAGCACTTATGGCTAAATCTGTAAGAAATTATTGGATTACATTTGAAATGTGTTGGTTGCATAAAATATGCTGTGTTATTAGTTGAGAACCAGAATGATTTGCAGTGAACATTAGCTAAATTGTATGATGCATCAAAAAATCTAAGGTGCTGTGTTAATTATGATTGACAATGGAAAGTGAATAATTCAAGTTATAGAAAAAAAGTAAGTATATGAATTTTTGTCCCTTGAATATTAAAGAAATGGAAACATTTTATGAAGTGCAAATATTGGTAGGAATATAATGGGAGTATGTGGTCAGTTACAAGACATGAATATTTGTTGAAAGAAACAAACTGTTAGCTAAAGAAGTATGCTTCTGCTCACTTTGTTATATGAAAATGAGATTTGAGTATGTCAGGAGAAGCATAAAGGTAACTTCAATGCAGGGAGAATAGTGCATTTAGGAAGTGCGGAAAACAAGAAAACATGTAAACAAGAATTAATGTGAATATGAGTGAAGTGGCTTAAGCATTCAGAGAATCAAATTGCAAAACAAATGTATAGGAAGAGTGTTTCAAGAGGAATGAGAAGACTGCAAAAGCAGTGGCTAGCTGGTTTTGAGATCCTTAAAGAGCGAGATGAGAAGTTCAAAGAACAAGCAATATGTGTTCTATGGATGTAGGATGGCTTACAAAGTAAGAGTATAAGTGAATATTGTTGGCATAAGCTAATGTTAGGTTTATCTCTTTCTCTTTTTCCCATTGTATACTTTTTTTGCTTATTATTTCTTGCTGTTTTCTGTGTTTTGTACAATGCTGATGACTCCAGAAGAAAATAGTAGAATGTGTGCCCCAATATAGCCGGCAAAGAGTACCCCAACATATTCAGTAAATGTATCTTAGAGCTGAGCTAGCTATGCTTTGCAAGTGATATTCACATAATGTCCACTTAGATAGGTCAATGTTAAGTCCATTCTAATCCAAAAAAACTCACAGAGTATTTCAAGACAAGCACTCAGTGGCAATTCAAGCTACCTCACAAGGCTGTTCTGTGGATCAGAGAAATCACCATAGAAACTGTCTTGAGCTCCTGGAAGTTCAAAGGGATAGATGTGTAATAAAATATTAAACTAAATAAAGATCAGCAGATTACAAGGATAAAGATGGCTGTGTTTTAAGGTGAAAAAGGCAGAAATAATAATATACACTATTTGACTCCTTCTTCTGTGCATCCATGTAAAGCTCAGCTCTCAAGCTCCTCTTCCTTTTTTGTTTCCTGGCAAGAGCTCCATCTTTTTAACATTTTAATGTGGTATATATGCATCTACATGCATTTGCATTTATTCTTCAGCTTACTAAAAAAATATATTAATCTGCGTAAACAATTTTAGAACAGTCCTGAAGATTAGGGAAGAAGGGGAGGAGGTACACTAGTAAAATTGGGTATAAGCGGTAATATATTCTCACTCTTTCCCCCATTTCTCCGATACGCAAATACTCCCTCTGAGGGCATTCAATCTTTAGCAATTGAGCATTTCTCCAGTTTTTAAATGTTCTGCTTGGCTGCACTCCTCACCTGCTCCCTCAACTTTAAAAGGATGGGGAGTATCTGGGTCTGCCTGGGAGAGCTGAAAGCTACATTTTCCAGCAATCCTACTGAGAATAGCCAATGGAAAGGGGTGTTGGACTGTATTTTGGAATGGGACAACTCACTACAGCCAACTCACCGTACACAATTCAACAATTCAATTATTTAAAAATAAAAATTAATTAAAAAATGAAACATTATTTTAATTTTTGTCATTTATATTTCATTTTGTCCCTCTTTGACATCCTTTCTTTAATGATTGATTCTATTCCACTATTTCTTCCATATTAGTGTAACTCTTGTCCCATAGTGAATTGCCATGGCCGGTTGGCAGTGGTGAGTTGTCATAGACCCATTGTATTTCAGGCCTGTCTCTTAATAAGGAAGGAGAGCCAGTTTGGTGTAGCAGTTAAAAGCTCTAGGTTAGAAACTAGGAGGTGTAACTTTTAAAAGCTAGGTGATCTTGGGCCAGTCACTTTCTCTCAGCTCCAGAAAAGAGGCAAGGGCAAACCAATTTTGAAATACTTTGCCAAGAAAACTGCAGGGACTAGTCAATACTGACTCTAAGGCGGACACAGAGGTTAAGATCTTCCACTGCCCAACCTTGGCCCGCCCCGAAAATGCTTTGCTGCAAGCTGGCGCCCTCTGGAGCAGCTGAGGCCTCCCGAGTTTGGCGGCTCCCTTTTCCCCAGTAGGTTGGGCGGAAAAGCGAAGTGGCGGAACTTTCCAATTGCGAGGGCTAAACTGTGGTTCTTTCCTCTCAATTATTCTGTTGTGACGGGACCAGGAGACAAATTGGCATGTCAGAGGCAGCTGGAGTGGGTTTGGAAAGCGAATTGTGCAAATGAATACAGATGGGCTTCGGGCGGCTGGGCCTGCTCGCCGTTTAATCCAGGGCGTGCTTGCAATCAAACAAGCGCTTCCACGCCGGGGCCTAAATTGGATGAAAATTGCCCTTGGATGGCTATAGAAACCCAGAAAGGAAACGGGGTGTGTTTGTGTGTGCAAGCGCCGGATTAAAACAACAGCAGATTTTGGGGTTGGTATTTGGGTGGGTGGGGGGAGGAATGAGGGCCATTTGTGTTCTAGGGAAAGGGTAGGTGGGAACACGCGTCCCCCTCGGGGCGATCGGAAACATCTGTCTCCTCGGTAAATGTAAGCAAGGCAAAGGAGCGGCCCCGGCAGGGCTTTATTGAAACAAAAATTGACTTGATTGTTGGGGATTACGGAGCGTGGCACGGAACGACGTGGAGGATAATAGATTTGTTAGCATAATAGAGCCCGTCGCCGGGAGCTGTTAGCGTCACGCCTGGGTAGAGACCACGTTTGGCGGACGGCTCGTACATCACGAAATTGAACCCCCGGAGGGTCCCCTATCAATCCGGCGACAGGAGCTCTTCCAGGCTCCCCCCCATACACATACACGACACACATACTTGTCCACGAGGGAAAGGCCGGCAAGGGGTTCATGGGGTTCTAGGAAGCCGAGCGAGGAGATGCCAGCCCGCAGGTATTGCGAGGAGCCGGCGGGAGGGTTAGAGAATCGCTGTCAAGTGTTTTACTGGCTGCTGTTCTGCAAAGTTCTTTTTTTTTCTTATGCGATCGTCAAAAGGCCGGATGAATGAAATGTGAAGGTTGCACGCGAAACGGCGCGCTTCGAAACGGACTCTCCCCGGCGGCGGGAACGGAGCGCTCGGGTAGTTACCGATGAATGCAGGAGCGACGCGTGCGGAGTTAGGCGCTAGGATGCAGCCAGGAGGCTCGCATGCAGATAGGGGGCCCCGGTGTGAAAGATTAGCTGTTTTTGCATAATGCAGATCTTGATTTTACCTTTTCTCTGAGCCCGGCATCCTACGCGAGGAAAGTCCTTCATTTTATTCTCTAAGTAGAATGGGTTGAGGCAAAAGTGTGACTGGCTCAGAGTCGTTTAGTAAATGGGCCCTGGAATCTGGCTCTCTCAACATCTTAGGCGGAGTTTCTGGTTACTGTACCAAATAAGATGGATTGCAAAGCGATTTGGGTTTATTCATCACTACTGCTAAGCCACAGGCCTTTTTAAACTATGACTAAGTAAGCTGCAATGGCTATGTTCATACCATCAGATAAATGAGGAATTTTACTATACCAAAATAAAGAAAAACACCTACTATACTGTACAATTGCCTCTGTAAGGAAATACATCCAGTATTTTGTAAATACACATTTACCTCAACCAGACTTTCTCAGCCTTCTGTGGCTCTACTCACAGAAGCCTTTTAAAATATAATGAAGGAAGTTTGTTGACTTGAGGGACTCTTCTCTCCTTTTTCAGCTCGAGCGTTCTGCAAGAATGGACCTTATTCACCCAAATCTTTAGGCTCTCTGGGGAGGTCTTTATGTTTCTCCTGGTTGTTTTGAATCTTTAAATGGGTTTTTTAATTGTTGATACTAATGGAAGGGGAGGAAAGGGATATAGCTCAGATACATATAATAGTGTAAGTCATTTCTGAAATGCACTGGAATACATACGTGTCTAGGACTTCAATGATGAAGAGTTGCTCCTCTTCCTTCCTTTCATGCCACTGCTGCTCTGTCCTGTACACACAGATCCTCGTCACTTTATGCTGTGTAATGCAGTATCAATTAAGGCTTTTGGCCTTAATTGGTGATAATGAGCCTGTCCTCCTTGGGGATGCCTAAGGTAATTAGTGCTCTCTGCCCCACCTCTCCCAGCCCATTTCCAAGGCTAGCCGGTGGCAGGCTGGCTCTCTGCCCAGCGGCTGTGTGGGGAGGCTGCTTCTTTATTAAGGGCTCCCAAGGTGCAGGCAGGTCCCCGAGCTGTCAGCCTAGCCTGCTTTGCAGTCTCATCACGCTGCTTAAATTGGGCTCAGCAGAAAGCAATTTAAAGAGTGTCAGGGCAGGCGGCTGACTCTGGTGGCAAAGGGCCCTCACGCCAGCGGCTTGATAAACGAGATCCAGCCTGCCACAGTGAGGTCGATAGCCAGCAGCTGAGCATGCCATGGCAGAAAAGGGGAATGACACCCTTCCACCATGCAGGTGTGCATATACCAAACCTTTCAGTCCTGGCAATCTTGTCTGATTCCCCTCTGGCCCTACTAGGTATGAAATATAGAACAAATCGGAAAAGTATTTTGGGTAATCCTGCTCATTGGAGTTGTCTGTGTCCACCCTAATCCCTGATTTATTTAACTAAACAATTCACTGAAATGTAAATTAACCTCCTGATTACATATATAGTGGGTTTCCACAGCACATAGGATTACAAACTAGGTAATTGCATTTGGATTTAACCTGTTATACATGGGAGCCCCTAACATAGACTTTGCATAATCCAGACCAACCTTCTCTGATACTCTTCTAATTTGCTAAATTCTGGTTCCATAATCTTCAACCAGAACGGATATTCCCTATTGAGGATCATGACAATTTTAGCTCAATGCTTAATGGAGGGACCCAGATTAGCAAAGACTCATCCAACAGGTAAGACAGCAGGAAAAAGCCAACTGTATCATATCATGAAATGATGTCATCAGCACTCCTTACACCAGGAGTAGAATAGGAATAACAGAGTTGGATGGGACCTTGGAGGTCTTCTAATCCAACCCCTTGCTTAGGCAGGAAACCCTACACCACTTAAGACGAATGATTATCCAATCTCTTCTTAAAAACTTCCAGTGTTGGAGCATTTATAACTTCTGGAGGCAAGTTGTTCCACTCTTTAATTGTTCTGACAAGAAATTTCTCCTTAGTTCTAAGTTGCTTCTCTCCTTGATTAGTTTCCACCCATTGCTTCTTGTCCTACCCTCAGGTGCGCTGGATAATAGCTTGACTCCCTCTTCTTTGTGGCAGCCCCTGAGATATTGGAACACTGCTCTCGTGTCTCCCCTAGTCCTTCTTTTCATCAGACTAGACATATCCAGTTCCAACAACCGTTTTTTATATGTTTTAGCCTCCAGTCCCCTAATCATCTTTGTTGCTCTTCTCTGCACTCTTTTTAGAGTCTCAACATCTTTTTTACATAGTGGTGACCAAAATTGGATGCAGTATTCCAAGTGTGGCCTTACCAAAGTGTAAAGTGGCATTAACACTCTATGTGATCTTGATTCTATTCCTCTGTTTATGCAGCCTAGAACTGTTGGCTTTTCTGGTAGCTGCAGTACACTGCTGGCTCATATTTAAGTAATTGTCCACTAGGACTCCAAGATCCCTCTGACAGTCACTACTATTGAGCAAGGTACCACATATACTTCACCTGTGCATTTTGTTTTTCTTGCCTAAATGTAGAATCTTACTTTTTTCACCACTGAATTTCATTTTGTTAGTTAGCACTCAATGTTCAAGTCTTTCAAGATTCTTCTGTATCTTAAGCCTATCTTCCGAAGTGTTGGTTATTCCTGCTAGCTTGGTGTCGTCTGCAAATTTGATGAGTTCTCCATCTATCCCCTTGTCCAAATCATTGATGAAGAAGTTGAAGAGTACTGGGCCTAAAACAGAGCCCTGGAGTACTCCACTGCATACTTCCCTTTATGTCAGGGGTCCCCAGACTTGGCAACTTTAAGACTTGTGGACTTCAATGCTCAGAATTCTCCAGTCAGTTGAAGTCCACAAGTTTTAAAGTTGCCAAGTTTGAAGACCTCTGCTTTATGTAGATGCAGTTCCATTGAGAACTACACATTGAGTGTGGCTGGTCAGCCAGTTATGAATGCATCTGGTAGTGATGCTGTCTAACCCACATCTTCAGGAATTTAACAGTTTTATTGTATTGTTAAAAATGACCCTTTGGGTCTTTTTTCAAAACCACACAGTCATCCTCCACTTCCCTTAAAAAAGGATTCACATGGCCAGTAGACTTTTGTGACATCATGATAAAACTTTGTTAGGAACCTGAAAACATTCTTTTTAGGTGTTCTATCTATGCCATCTCTCCCAGTCTCCTCTCCTGAATCATGATTATGTAGCACAAGGATGATAAAAATAGGAAGACCTAATCCTAACCTCAGCCTTCCAGTATTTCTAAAATCAGCAGTTCCTCTGACTCAGAGAAACAGCCATGAGTGCAAAACATCTCTTAAGTGCTAAAACAGCATTCCCAAGGATTAGAATCAGTCAAAGAAGGGTGCTTGTATATTTCTGAAAGAAGAGTCAGGCCATGGGCATGAGAGACCAGCTATCTTTGCATAGTTGACTGGATCTATCAGTACATTTGGATAAAGGATTTATTTGATGTTCAGTTGCAGTCTGCTCTGCATATATGGGCCTCATATAAGATATTCTTATATCTTAGCTTCCTCTGCAGCTCCCAGTAGGCTAAAAATCAGCATGGGACCACTTAGGCACTGCATTTCCTTTGTGATGATATAAAGTAGAAGATTGAAAAGGTTTTTTAAAATGAGTGAGAGGTGGATTACATAAAACAAGTGCATTTGTGAAGAGTTGCTCTTGGTTATTGTCTCTATATCCCAAAATCAAAAGTCAGAGTTCACTTTCCCTTCTAGTACATGCAATATAGTCAACCCAAGTTAAGTAATTCACATTTACTGAATCTAGATGATAAAAGACAAAAAGATTATAATCTACTGGAGAAAGAAAACATGAAGAAATGATGCAAATATATGGAAAAACTCCATAAAACATTCCTAAAGTTAAGGATACCTTTGAAGGTTTGATAACAGAATTCAGACCAGATATTTCAGTAGGCCCATGAAATTCTATTAACAGCAAAGCTGCAGGAGCAGATGAAATATCAGCAGACGCTTAGCAAGTTTCTTAAAGTATATTTGTGATTTGTAAATGTGTGGCAAATACAGCAGTGGCCAAGAGACTGGAAAAAATCAATTTACATTCCAGTACCAAAAAAGATTAGTGATCAAGAATGCCCAATCAAATAGTTGCAGAAACCTTGCTAGCATGTAAGATAAAGCTGAAGATTTTATAATCCAAACTTTAGTATATGAAGTGAGAACTCCCAGATGTACAGGAATTCAGAAGAAGCAGAGGCACCTGAGACCATTGTGCTAGTGTCTGATGGATATAGAAAAAGCAACGGAGTTCCAAAAAAGACATCAAGTTTTCATTGTACTTTTGACTCTGTAAACCTCAACAAGTTGTGGGTAGACCTTAAAAACATGGGTGTATCATGTCTTATTTGTTGGCCAGGAAGCATCACCTGGGATGGATTATTGAAGAATTAAATGGTTCAATATTTGGAAAGCAGCACAGCAAAATTATAGATGGCCAGATTAATTTATTTAATTTGAGAAATGTACCTTGAGAGAAATGCTGGACTATATGAACTAAAAAGGAGAATTAAAATTGTTTGGAAACGCATTATTCTCAGATATCTGAAGATACCACTTAAAAGGTTAAATGTAAGGAGGATTTAAGGAATGTGGTACTGAAAGTGAAAAAAAGAAAATGTCAAACCCAGTACAGATATTCCTTAATTTATGACTACAATTAAACCCCAAATTTCTGTTTCTATGTGAGATATTTGTTAAGTGAGTTTTGCCCCACAATTATGGTTTTTCTTGCCACAGTTGTTATGTGAATCACTGCAGTTGTTAAGTTAGTAACATAGCTCTTTAAGTCAACGGTTGCCATCCGATGGGCCACGGCCCACTGGTGGGCCATGAGAAAATTTTGGTGGGCCACAGAGAAATCTCATCCCCAGAGCATCCCCCAAAGCAATTAACCCAGGCTGTGCAGAAACACAAGGCTGCATCATCCACATGGCCTGCAGGAACTCTCCCCGCCCACTCACTCCTTACCCGGCAAACTTGCCTACTAATTTTTTTCCTTTTTCCGACCATCATATATTCTGCTGTGCTGGGAGATTTAGATTAGCTAGGAAGCAGGAAATGGTTGGATTTCTTGCTTTCTAGCTAGTCTTTAGATCTTCAGCTCTGCTTTTAAGCACAGCCGAACCTCCCTTAGGACTGAAGGTTCTGTTATTCAGTTCAGACTCACAGCAAGCAAATTTGAGAAACTGAGCTAGCCGATGGCAGATAGATAGATCACTGAATGATTCTGTGAGCAACTCAATCTGCCTGCCTGCTTTGCCTGATTTTGGGTAAACGTTGCTCTTTTTTTATAAAAAATTCAATATTTATATAAATATTTATAATATTTACATACAAGCCATGCCCAGCCAGTCACATGATCACCAAGCCACACCCACAAATTAGGCCACACTCACATAACTAGTTAGTGGTCCCTGGGATTTAAAATTATGAGTTTGGTGGACCCTGAGGCCCAAAAGGTTGGTGACCCCTGCTTTAAGTGCGTCTGGCTTCCTTACTGACTTTGCTCATCAGAAGTTCACAAAATGTGATCACATGACCTCAGAGCACTGTAACCATTATAAATATGAGTCAGTTGCTAAGCATCTGCACTTTGATCACATGACCATGGGGATGCTGCAATGGTTATGGTTTTTAGTGTCATTGTAACTTCGAATGGTCACTAAATGAACCGTTGTAAACCAAGGACTATCAGTATGCTGTTCAGGATTTTTTAAAAACAAAAACAAAAAAACAGGCAGTACCGATCTACATTCCTAGGTTCAAATTCTTTCAGGAATAGCGACTGTGGCCATGCAGTAAAGAGACAGGCATCTGCTACTTGGGAGAAAAATTATAGCAGGCAAAATATTGAAGTGCAGAGATATCATACTGCCAACAAAGGTACATATTATTAAGGCCACGGTTTTTCCAGCTATAATAGATGACTGAAAGGTAGAACATCAGAAAGGATGAGCCATGAGAAATGGATACTTCTACATTGTGCTGCTAGACAAATTTGCTGAAAATATCTTGGATTAGAAGAAAAAAATACGATCCTGTAGAAGATGAAGTAAAAGATAATACACTGAAAGCACTAATAATAGAGCTAAAGTTTAAATATTTTGAAATAATGCAAAGGAAAAAAATAGCAGAAAAATTCCAAATACATGGAAAAAAATCAAAGGTACTATATAATCAGAAAATGCAGCCAGGCAAAGTGGATAGATAATCTCATTGATATCACAAACACAAAAGCACAGTTATGTACAGATAATTCTGTGAAACAATGTCAATGGGTTACAAGATGTCAGAAATAACTACACAGCCAAATGGTTAGGATTTAACTGGCCTGCAAAAATACATACAAACATTGGATGGCAGCAAAGAGATGCAAGAATTCTGAGTCTCTGCTGCTATCTAGTAGTTGTTTAGATACAGCAGCTCAATTACTACAACCAAACCTAAATGGCCCAATTTAATTGTATCCTGCACAGTAATCTGACTAGGAATGTGTTCTAAAAACTTCTGACATTTACTGAGCTATAGCCCTATTTGACAGGCAGTTTGATATAGCCTTCAGACACTATCAGAAACCGGGAGACTCTTGGGTTCTAATTTGTTTATTGGTTTATTAAATTTATATGCCATCCATTTCTCTAAAAAAAAAATGATTCTGAGTTCTGCCAGCACAAAGTCAGTTGGATGACCTTGGGCCAGTCACTATCTCTCAGCCCTGGGAAGCAGGCAAGGGCAAACCACCTCCAAAAATCTTGTCAAGAAAACTGCAGGAAACAGTTGCCAGGAGTCAACACTGACCGAAAGATGTGTGCACGCACACACACACACATACATTCACAAAACCTATATACTTTTAAAATCACACTAGAAATTTTAAACTGGTTTGCTGGATTTATTATTTATTTATATTTTAAATGTATTGGCTGTCTGATTCCAGTGGGCTCTGGGCAGCATACAAATAGAATGGACCCTACAGTACCAAACCACAATGAATTGATGGGTATGTTGTTCTAAGCAATAAACAAGCCACAAGATGTTTTACCTGTATTTGAACCAGGTGATGATTTCAGTAAACCTTATAAGAATCCTTTAGCAGAGGGCAGAGAAACCTGACACATTGTGCTTAGATGCCAATGGGCTAATAGCTGAAGCTATTCTATCAATTGCTTCTTCTTTTGACAAAGTTAATACTACCCATCGGTCCTTCAGCCAGCGGGGGGAAGTCATTGGCATAACGTTTGCTGCCTCAATTGTCGATCCAAATCCTTCCACAAGTAGAATGCTACTCTTATTCACAGTGTATATTAAAGACAGATCCTTCCCCAGCTAAATTTCCCTCCCACCAGACATCACCAACCAGTTGGGACATGTCAACCATCTTCAAGGAGCATGGAGTCAGAGAGAAGACAAGTTTTGATCAGTGTGTAAATGTTGGGTTAATTGTCTATCAAAACTCATTCTGGATTTGCAGAAATGTTATGTGCAGGTACATTCAAAGGGAACCTACCTACCATATCATTTCCGTGATATCTCTTTTATTTCCCCATGCACCATCCATCTCCCGCACTGCTGAATCACTTCCTGGTCAGGCAGAACCAGGTCTCCAAGCTGGGATTGGTCAGAAACCTGAAAAATAAGGGGGAGAGACTTGCGTTTGAAGCCCTAGTTGAGCAACTGGAGGGAAATGGCTATGGATGCATCACCCTAAAGGAGCCAATAGGTGTGCTGATCCTGCTCCTCCCCTCCCCTGGGTTCACTGGATTGCATCATTGAGCGGGTAGAAGAAAATTGTCTTTGAACACAAGTACTGCTGAAGAGGCCTTAATGCTGCCTCACTATGAAGAGCAGATTGCATGAACGGAACAGCATGAGGATACAGTAGATCAAAGAGGTTGCTGAGTATTTTGGTGCCATAGTTAAATGCACGTGAGGAAAAAGCTGTTTAAAACACAGCAATAGGAGCCCTGTGTTTTATCACTTATATAGGTGTGGAAATGAACTTTATTTTGAATTTCCTATGCCTCTAGCTCTGGCACTGCAGTGTGTGTTTATTGGCATATTGCACACTTGCTCTTCTTTAAGAAACCAAGGATAGAAACTGTCTCTACTAATTTACTCCTTGAATTTATGAGAATTGCATAAGATTGAAGCATGAAATTCTGAACATAGGAGGGTCAAGAGACAAATGTGCATTGCAGTGTTGTGATGTAAACTACTTACATTCACTTTATATCTTTATTATATCACTTTATTATATCACTTACATTCTTGTCTGCAACACTGGAGTGCAGCATTGAAAGGCTTGGTTTGGGCTTCTATGCTGCTCCAGCCTGAATGCTGTGAGCTCATGACTTCCATTTTGTCATTTTGCAGCACTGAGATTTTTACCAAAGTAAGGCTGATGGGAGAAGAGATAATACAAGCACAACCCAACTGGTTTCAATGATGCTAGGGTAAGGTGATACCTATAAACTCATGTATAGCAAATACTGGAATTTAAGGTGGTTGGTAATCAAGGGCAACTTTTCAGGATTCATAGAGATATGGGAGCAGCTGTTTATCGAATGCCACATGCTGACTTCCTGTTTCCTGACATGAGTGTGTACTGAAGATCTAAAGGAGTTGGTAATGTCACCTGTCACTCAGCAGCGCATATGCGATTGACTTTTGGCAGGTGAAATTGTAGAACATTGGTAATGTCACCTGTCACTCAGCAGCGCATATGCGATTGACTTTTGGCAGGTGAAATTGTAGAACATGTGACACAGGGTTCTGTTTTTTTCCCCAGGAGAACATATTTACACCACCTCAGGACATTTCATAATTGCATGAAACTGAAGACTTTAGATAGTTGTGGGCTTCAACTCCAAGGGCAGTTGAAGGACTCAAGTGAAATGCATCACAATACATTGAATTAAATATGTTTAAAGGTGTAGAGGCAATTTCTGTAGATACAGGTCAATAGCTGAAGTTAAGTCTTTGGGAAATAGCTGAACATTAAGTCTTTGGGAAAGGTTAATATTATTAAAAATGAATATAAGAATTAATGTACATTCTATGAGATGTTAATCCTACTAGATATTTTATACGGATACACAAGTGAGAGAAAATGTTTATGAGAAGCTAAAATCCCTCAAATATCTTTGGCAAAAGTGAGCCATGATAATGGCTTTAATGTTCCAAATTTTCCACTATCGTATGGTCTATCAAATGGATATAGTCTCTAGAGTAGACTCTATATTTACTGATAATTGCATTACCTTTGTATCATTATCGGTAATTACAGTATCATAGAAACCCTATTAAATAGGTTTCTTCCTTCTTTTTTCATGTTTATTTTAATCACTAGAATATACCTTTTCTTTCTTTCCTGTATCACTTTTTCTGTTGATGGGGTAGAGGTTTTTTTTTTTTATCTTTCACCGTTATCAAACAAATAAATGATAAATGCTTTTAAAATTCAAAGGGTCCAATGTGGCAGAAGAGGGATTTCCCCCCTCCCCCCCCCCAAAAAAAAAAAAAATTAGGGAAGAATTGGCTGCTTTGAGGACTTGCAATGCTTGGAGGATCAGAATGAATATCTGGACATCCCTGCAAAACATTGCACACCTGTTTTCTCTGTGAAAATGCCCTCCCAAATCCTGCTTATGCCCTAGCTGGGATTCTGGAACTCCGCTGGGTGGTTCTCTTCATTATGGGACATACAGCACTGCAGGCAGTCTGTCATAAGTCCTTTCCCTGGGAGGTCATGCCTGCTGCCCTTGATGGGCTGGCAAAGATATAGACCTGGACACCTGCTGGGTTTTTTAACACAAATAAGGCGGGCGCACTCTCTCCCTGATGGAAGGCACCTTTTGACCATGCTTGATGAACTAGTGAAGCAGGTTGCTTGTGACAAACAGCTGCCTGCCCCAGGCTCTTTAGGAGCATGGATGTTGGATCATAGGGTCAATTATAGATAGGTGCACTCAATCAGATGGCCCTGAGAGAAGTGATGCAAAATCCCATTGCCCAATTTACGTGCAGAGAGTTGAATGGCAGAAGATCCCTGAGGACTAGAATCTTGCAGGGAGAATGCCCTGCACAGCCATGATTCAAAGGAAGACTTGATCTTATATCCCCTTCCTTTACACTATTTCACTACAATGAGGAGGACCTCATTGATATATTGTGGCACTGAGCCAGAAGTCTCCAAACTTGGCAACTTTAAGACTTTTGGACTTCAAACTCTCAGAATTCCTCAGCCAGCTATGCTGGGAATTCTGGGAGTTGAAGTCCACAAGTCTTAAAGTTGCCTGAGCAAAGAGATTGGGAGGGAAAGGTAAAAAGCAGATGGGCTACAAAGGCAGAAGGGAAACTGTGGTCCTATGTTTACCTTTAAAATTACAAGTGGTATATGTTAGTAAGACTCCCAGAAGCAAATCTGGGAAGTTATATCTAGCACGGATAGTAGCCTCACTGTTAATTAGATTAGATTAGAGACGACATTCTTAGTTTTAATTCTTTATGCCACTTATTGCAATCTCTGTATGTTTACTTAGAAGTAACATCTATTATGGTGGTGGCTAACCTTTTTGGGCTCCTGTGCCAAAAATTGGGTGTGCGCTTGCATGCTCGTGCTCACGTGCCAGCACCCAGAAGGCAATGTGCCCTCCCTACACATGCACGTGTAATCCCCACCCACCCATCCACCCATCCACACTGCCCCCTTACCTGCACTGCGCCTCACAGCTGATTTTCAGGAAAAACAGGAAGTGATGAAACAGGGCTAGTTTTTGGCCTGCAAAGCCTGCAGAAGCCTGCAGAAGCCTTTGGGAGGCTGAAAAAGGCCTCAAACCCACCAAAAATCAGCTGTGAGGCGTGCGCATGAGCAGTGAGGTAAGTTTGCCTGCAGTTCGCATGCCGGCACAAATGGAACTGCATGCCACTTTGGCACATGTGTCACAGGTTCGCCATCATGGATCTATTATGTTCAATGGGGCTTATTTCTAGAAATTGAGAATAAGCTTGCAGCTTTGTTGTTATAACACAAATGAATATCTAATTGTGGCTTGTGTTTTGGGGTTTTTTGGATAGTGGTGTGGTACTTTGATACCAATAGATACCCTTTGATAACCTTAGTGCTAAAGATGCCCATTTTGAATCAAAGAATTATCAGTCTAGGATTAGAAAGGAACAAAGGATTCTCTACCCAAAGTACAGGTAACCCTCAACTTATAACCCCATCTGAGACCAGAAGTTCCCTTGCTAAACAAGGCAGTTGTTAAATAAGTTGTGCCCAATTTTGCAATCTTTTTTTGCCACAGTTGTTAAGCAAATCACTGCAGTTGTTAAGTGAACCATGAGGTTGTTAAGCGAATCTAGCTTTCCCCATTGATTTTGCTTGTTGAAGCTACTGGGAAAATGGCAAATGGCAATCGCCTGATCCTGGGATGCTGTAACCATCATAAATAAATATGTGCTGTTGCCAAATGCCCAGATTTGATCATGTCGCTGTGTGGATGCTATGAAGACCAGTCATAAATCACCTTTTTTCAGTGCCATTGTAACATTCAGTGGTTGTTAAATGAATGGTTATAAGTCATGGACTACCTGTACGCTTCTTATCTCCTCCCCCAAGCTTTATTTACATCCGTAGGACTGAGGGTGACAAATTAAACTGTAGTCCTTTACTTCTTGGGAATAAAGATATATAGAAATGTCATTATGTAAGTAATTGTTTGCTGCCCTTTTATAGTAAAAAATAAGCTCCCAGGGGCAGCCATTCTGCCGGAGGGTCAGGCCTTGTCCCACAAAGAATGGCTGCCATGTTAAACCCTTGATTTGCAAGAAATCCAAGTTGAGCCAGCTGTTTGAAATCTAATTGATATTGATTAGCAATTAAAACTCAAGCATTAATTATTCTAAAAGCAGCAATAATACTCCATTTTCTGAGATACGTTCTCATTATCATTCAGCCTAAGATCCGGGAAATTAAACTGGTATAACTTTCTACAAATGACTTCAGCACTGTCCAAAAATTGATTTTCAAGGAGAACAGGAAAAGCTAGGCGTTTCACAAGCCATTACAATTTTGGAAAGAGGAGCCCAAGGAGCCTTTAAAAATAGGCATCCTTCAGATTTACTGTAATAAGGGATACCCAGATCTTAGCTTCTGTAATATATATTCCTCTTTCCATAAGCTCTACTCTTTAGCTTCTGGTCAGCAAGGACTTTTATTGGAGAACCATTTTTGATAAAAGAGTCAAGGAGTCAAGGGCAATAAAGGCTTTAGGCAAAACTTAATTATTCTACCTTCCCCGCCTTCAACCCCCCGGGCATCTTGCTGCCTGCTGGACAGTATAACATTAGCATCTCAAGTGCAGGAAAGGGCAATCTGAATCGTCAAAGGCAAGAAGGCTTATGAGAAAGAAAGGGGGAAATATTGGAAGCTTTTCCTTGGTAATAAAGGCATCTAAAGGGGGACATGATAAAGGGGTTGATAACCTGATGCACAGGGTGGTTAAAGCAAATAGCACTTTCCTCTTGATTTCATTACTGGGATGGAGGTGAAATTGATTGGCATTATATTCAGAACTGAGAGACCCAAAACTTTTTTTTTGCAGTGCATCATTGGCTTGAGCGTTTTGCTCCCAGGCTAGGTTGCAATAACGGTTGGTTTAAAGATGAGTAGGATTTGTTAATGGGGGGTGGGGGTGGTAGGGTACCCAGATTCCTGGGGGTTAGATCTCTCAGGAAGCATTGGCTGTAATGGACCTAAATCATGGGTGTCAAATTCAAGGCCCACAGGCCAGATGTGGCCCATGCCCATGGGGCCGTCCTGGTCTACTCAATGCGAAGAGGAAAGATTGGGCCTGCGTGTCTTCGGCCCGGTCTAGCCAATGCGAAGAGGAAACAAGCCAGCATTAGGGAATGGCATCAACCTGACCACGCCCACCCAGTTGACCACACCCACCCAGTCGACCATGCCCCCCCAACCCCCTGAGTCAATCGGGGTGGGATTCTACTGGTTTGACCTGGTTCAGCCGAACCGGTATCTCTGAGGTTCATCTGTGAGCGAACCAGTTTGCTCTGATGATCAGTTGTTGGGACCGCCTGCCGGCTCCGGCTCTATTCTGACCTTTATTTCCTGGTTTTCAAGCTCAGCTGCTTCGCGCAACACAGCCGATTGCCACACATCAGCTGTTTAACACACAGGGAGATTGCAGGACAAGGTGCAAGCTCACTGAACCGGTTATTATATTGGTTGAATCACACCCCTGAAGTCAACCACTGCCCTGATGCAACCTTCAATGATATTGAGTTTGATACCCCTGAGCTAAATGAAGCCTGCAGGTTGAGAGCTGCATGATCCTGACCACCAGTAGAAGAAACAACAAAGTGTAAATCAGAATAACAGAATAATAAGAGTTGGAAAGGTCTTTTTAGCCCAACCTCCTGCTCAAGCAGCCAAGGTGCTTATCTCATGCTAAGATTATAAGATACAAGATTATAAGATCGAGTGTGGTCATGTGATGGCCCGCTTTACAACTGTCATGATTTATGACCAAAATTACAGCTAAATTATGATCTAAATCAAGGATTACCTGTCTGGTGTGCCAGATGCTGTTGAAGAACATTCCCAGCCAGCACTGCTGGGATTAAGAATGATATCAGTGGTAGTTTAGGGCTGGCTGGGGATTTCTGGGAGTTGAAGTCCAGACATCTTCAAGTTGCTGTAAGGCTCAGAAACACTGAGCTAAGACCAGTGATGGGATTCAAATTTTTTACTACTGGTTCTGTGGGTGCGGCTTGGTGGGCATGGCAGGGGAAGGATACTGTAAAACCTCCAGTCAAAGGTGGTATTTGCCGGTTCTCCAAACTATTCAGAATTTCCACTACCGGTTCTCCAGAACTGATCAGAACCTGTTGAATACCACCTCTGAGCTAGACTATGGGGCACAGCCACAGCAAAGCAATTCCTGACATGTATCTATAGAATTTAAAATCTACCTTGTTTTGATTTCTTGGATACGTGGGCATATCACACACACAGAGAGAAATTCTTTAGTAGGCCAGTGTCACCAACCCCCACAGCTGATTCACTTGTCTTGTTTCTTATGTTCCTGAAATCTTGCCTGCTTTATCTAAGCACCATGTACTATGTTCTTCCTGTCAAAAGCTGGAAAAGAGGAGAGGTGAAAGAGAATGTGCTGGTATCTGGGATGCTTGTTCTGTGATTAGTATCTTGTGGCTTTTTCGTCATATTTCCCTCAGGTTTGGGGGTGGATCTATGTGTGAGAAGAATTACCTAACATTTGTGGTGCTTCTACTCTGATGTTTTTCTATTATACTTTTATACATGGTCTGTTATTACAATAGATTCCAGAGCGGTGTAGAAAAGTGTTCAATAAAACAGAAATTGAAGATAAAAATGAGGAATAGTAAAAAAAATATTTCTTCCTGTATGGATCTATATAAATTAAATTAAATAAATATATATATAAATTAATATAAAGTATATGAATTAAATAAATAAATAAATAAATCTATGCTAACTCTTGGGGAGGCCTCAGGGGGTATTCTAGGTGCCTTCTCAGGCATGGTGGCTTGTTAAATGATTCTCTTCTTGTCCCCAGCTCTGGAATAGATGTTTTAGTAAACAGAAACAGAATAACAGAGTTGGAAGGGACCATGGAGGTCCTTCAGTCCAACTCCCTGCTCAAGCAGGAGACCCTATACCAGGGGGCTTCAAACTTGACAGTTTTAAGACTTGTGGACTTCACCTCCCAGAATTACCCTCTAGTCATGTTAGCTCAGGAATTTTGGGAGTTGAAGTCCACAAGTTAAACTTGCCAAGTTTGAAGACCCTTGCTGTATACCATTTCAGACAAGTCGTTGTCCAGTCTCTTCTTAAAAGCCTCCACTGTTGGAGCACCCTCAACTTCAGGAGGCAAGTTATTCCACTGATTAATTGTTCTGTCAGGGAATTTCTCCTTAGTTCTAGGTTGCTTCTGTCCTTGATTAGTTTCCATCCATTGCTTCTTCTTCTGCTTTCAGGTGCTTTGGAGAATAGATTGAACTTGACACCTTTTTCTTTGTGGCAGCCCCTTAGATATTGAAAGACTAACTGGGATATACAGACCCAAGCAAATACAAGTCTATTTGCCTGGCATAGGAAAATAACTATTCCAGTTACCAGATGAAGGCATTTCTATTCTCCCAGGACTTTTCATATTTGAATATGTTAATATTCCAGTACTTTACCATTTCTGCTATGATGGAGTCTTCTAATCCATTTTCTTTCTGCTGTTGTGCTGCATATAAATTATGCATTTTAGCAGCTAGTTTTAGTTTAATTTTCAGTTTAAATTTTAGACCCGGATGGTCAACTTTGCCTCCAAGGCTGACATTTCCAGTGTTAGACTCACACCAAGAGAGGCCTGGGTTCAAGTCCCCACTCAATCATGGAGGTCCTTGGGTGATATGGGGCCAGTTTCTCCCACATCAGCTCACCCTATACGGGGTCTCCAACCTTGGCAACTTGAAGACTTGTGAACTTCAACTCCCAGAGTTCCACAGCCAGCAAAGCTGGTTGAGCTGGCTGTGGAAGGCTGGCTGAGGAACTTTGGAAGTTGAAGTCCACAAGTCCTCAGATTGCCAAAGTTGGAGACCTCTGCTCTGTAGAATAGGCCTCTCTGTGGAATAGAATGTTTTGGCCCTTTGGGCTCTTAGAGAAAACGTGGGGTGTGTAAATAAATATTGTATGTAATCTTTTGAATTTGGTTCTTATTTTCATAAGGCTTTTTGTTTAGAAAGAAGCTGGAGGAGGCTTTGGCCTTTTTGTAGTATTTGATTTATTTCCAGTTTATAGGAATTGTGGTCCAGCCCATTTCAACTGGATCAAATCTGAGAAGGCCAAGGGACGTCTTCCCTAAGGATGGGCAGATTAGAAAACCAGAAATCCACATCCAGGCACACTTGTTTTTCTATATATCTTCCTTGAAACCTGGCGGCTTCTCTTCCAGAGGTGGGGGAAACACTGATGCTTATTGTTGGGGAAGGGGGAGGAGGGAGAATAGAGCCCATGAAAAAGGCCGTTTTTCTCTCCTCTCCCTGCCCAATTCAGCTGGGATTTACTGTCCGAGGAGATGCACTGCGCTCCAGACCATATAAAATTAGTCATTTCCTAAATCCACCAGCTCCGTGCTAATAAATGGCAACCAGGCAGTATATCACCTACATGCCAGTAGACGCCAAGATTGATATCTGCAGGGCGGCCCGAATTAATTCCTCGGACAAGCTGCGTTTATTAAGCATTCTAGGGATGTCAGATGAAGAAATCCATCCTCCCCTCTTTTGGCAATTAGTTGGGGAAGGAAAGATCGGGTGGTTTGCAGCAACTCCCAATGGGGTTCAAATGCCAGGTCAGAGCCTGTGCTGGCTGCAAGGACTCTATGGGTGTGCAGGGTCCTTTACTGATGTCCGTCCTTGGGCCGTACTGAACTGGCTGTTAGATGCAGCATTATTAGAGGGGGGCACAGCAGGAGATAGAATACCCAAATCCATATTGAATTTAAGTGTTGGTTTCAAAGGCAGGACCCCAGCACATCATCTCCCCAAAGGGAATAAAGAAAGATTCACATGCGTTGTATACTTTGCGGTCATTGTGGAGTGCTCAAAGTTGGCAGAAACTTTGGAAACACAAGCCCAGGAGTAGGATTCTCAGTGAAATGGTTGGTATCCATAATTTAATTTACAATGTGGATCTGGCATAAGCATGCTTTCCCTATGTACCCACAGCGAGTTTTAAATGTACAAAATGCCAAAACAAAGTTTTGTTTGCACGTTCGATGTGGCTGTCACACCAAAGGACAAGTTAACCCACAAGAGATACTGTTGCCAGATTTCTGTTGTGTTCTCAGGCTAACGTTTTCAGCATGAAAAGATAAAGGAAATGTTCTTTCAAAGCTCCATTGTTAACCTTTTGCACTTGGTGGTGGTGGCTTTGATATTTCCTTCTTGTAAATAATAAAGTCATCCTATAACCAGGCATAATAGAAAGATGACTACAGGACATAAATTGTGTAAATAAAATAATTTCCTGCACCTTCAAAGTTCTCTGCCAATACCCACATATACTGTATTGGGTGGGAGGGGTCATTAACGGAGTGCTCTGATGGTACAGGAAGTGTCCACGAGTTCATTTAAATATGTGCAATCTTGTACTGTATTTTTTAAATGGAAAGGCCAGACTTTCGCCATCTTTATCCCCCCTTAGCGCTTTACCGAGTACTACTTTACTGAGAACCAAAGGCATTTCTAGAAGTTTAGGAGCAATTAAAAGTCCCACAGTTTATTGGGAGAGAAAGCAAGGGGGAATTCCCTTCCTTTCTTCTCTGAACATTTTGATGGTGATTCTGAATAAGAAGGAGAAATATAGAATTAAAGGTGCTGTAAAGCTTCCTTTGGAGAGCCAGTGTAGGGTAGTGATTTAAGACAATGAGGTAGAAACCGGGAGACCGGAGTTCTAATTCTGCCTTAGGCTCAAACCAACTAGGTGATCTTAGGCCAATCCCCCTCTGTCAGCCCTAGGAAACAGGTAAGGGCTTCTAAAAAACTTCAGCAAGAAAAATGTAGGAACCACTCCAGGCATTCACCAGGAGTCAGTGTTGACTCAAAGGCGCATACATATGCATAAAATTGCCCTTGAAGCAGCAGAAAGTATACCAGCATTAAAATCTCTCTGCTACAGCATCTTTGCTCTGCTACCCCAGGAAGTAATCCTGAAATTTTCAGAGAGTACCTTGAGCTCTGTACTAAAATTGCTGCCATTGGAAAAGGAATAGGATGTCTGTTAATAAAACTGCCGCCATGGTTGGCATGGCTCATCATAAAACATCCATTTCACAGAAAGGAAAATGGAGCAGGAAACCCGCAGTACATAAAATGTTTCCCTCTACACATACCTGAGATTGCCTTAAGTTCTCCTTTACTATCCCATTGTAGCAGTATTTTTCCAATGGTTTTGCAATGCACAACATCTGAGGGGCTTCATTGACCAATCAGTAGGATAGTGGTGTATGCTGCCAACTGGATAGGATAGGATAGGGTGGGTGGGTGGGTGGGTAGATAGATAGATAGATAGATAGATAGATAGATAGATAGATAGATAGATAGATAGATAGATAGATAGATAGATAGATAGAAATCCACAGTGGATCCTAGTCACTTGTTTTCTGGCCCTTTGATCTAAATCAGAATAGCCAAGTTTATATAATCAACCCAGCCAGCCCATACATGCAGGTCTCCATGAACCTGACCCTTGGATATGTCTTAAATAACAGATAACATGGAAATAACAATGCCAAAATTAATGTTAAATTTAAAATACTCCCTTCTCAAATTTAATATTTGAATGAAAAATTGCCTTCTCCAAATTGCGCCCTCAAAAGGCATTTCACCTTATGGGAGGGGAGGCCGAATGGCTTTCAAGTGGCTCAAGGATGGCTGGCAAGCTCTTTAATTCAACCCTAAGGAGGACCCCATGGACCCCATGTTGGCAAATAATGCTGACCTTGTATAGTATTGGACATGTTAAGAATAAGGATTGGTTGTTATCTGCAGTTTTGTTTCTCTGCTAATATCAGACATTATCAGCCAACAGGAATACTTATGACACCTATCATTCTCTTGCCTTAAAGTCCTCTGGTGAGGAGAGTTTTGACAGATGCCCAGACTGTTGAGTTTAGCCATTTATTAAATTCACTCTGACTTTTTGCAAGTGTTTTGCCAGCGTGCCTTCATAGGGAGAGAGCCTGGCCATAAGCTGATGACAGCCTGGATCTTTTTTGGACATGGGTTTAAAAATTGTTTGAGAAGAGCATCAAATCTGCATTTAGAAACAGCTGAGCACAGGTCTCTGGCTACACCTATGTTCAAAATTAGCCGAATAACTGTTTTTCCTCAATTCCAAAAGATTGCTCAGCCTGTCTTTAGAAGAAGACTGAAAAGCATCTGACAAGCTGAGGGAAGAGTTGAAAATGAAGCAGCAGAGCAGGAAGTGATTCTGTCATTCCTGCTTCTGTTTCCCAAGGCTACTATGAATGGCTACAGGAGGAAAGTCCAGTTTGAAAGGAACAGTTTTCCTGCTCTTGAGAGAAGAATGAAAGAACAAGCAACCCCCAATTTATAACCATTCATTCAGTGAGTGTCCGAAGTTACAACAGCACTGAAAAAAGTGACTTACGACTGTTTTCAACGCTTATGACTATTGCAGCCTCCCCATGGTCACATGATAAAAAAAATCATCTGGTTCCTATTTATGACATTTGGAGGGTTTCGGGGTCTTTTGCAACCTTCTGATTAGCAAAGTCAGTGAGGAAGCCAGATTCACTTTATAAAACTGTGTTACTAACTGAAATAATTGCTTCACTTGATTCACTTAACAAGTGCGGCAAGAAAGGTAATAAAATGGGACAAAACTCCCGTAACAACTGTGTCACTTAAAATTTTTGGGCTCAATTGTGGTTGTAAATCGAGGACTACTTGCATTGGAGGACAACATCCAGAGACCAAAGCGAAGGGAGCATTTGTGCAACAGCCCAGGAGTGGGATTCAAATTTTTTAACAACCGGTCCTGTGGGTGTGGCTTAGTTGGTGGGCATAGCTTGATGGTCATGTGACTGGCTGGGCATGGCCCACTCACTCACATCGAGGAACGCATCTCATCCCCTGGTCTCTCATGACTGTGAGGATGCTGCAACAATTGTAAGTGTGAAAAACGGTCATAAGTCACTTTTTTCAGTGCCATTGTAACTTTGAATGGTCACTCCACATAAGCAAAGTACCAGCAAAGGAGGAAAAAAAAATTCCAGAGAAGTTCCAGAGACCGGAAGTCTAGTCCTGCCAAGAATGTAATAAGGGTTAACAGAGAGGCAGTTTCTGTAAGCAACACCAGAATGTTTCCTTCCTGCCTTCCTTACAGGATTAGGCCAGTAATTTCTTCTAACAACTGGTTCTCCGAGTTGCTTAGAATGTTAACAACCGGTTTCAGCGAATAGGTGCGAACTGGTAGAATCCCACCCCTGCATCAACCCTAAGCACTCCCGAGACATAGATTGGCATCAGTCCGCAGTGCACTAGAAACTGCTGTACAAATGAGCGAAGCCCCATCCATGCATGCACAGGATACAGGCAGCACATGAAGCCACATACCCCTCTGGTCTGCAGAAAAACCTCTCTCCGTGGAACTTGTCCCTGGCTTCCAGTTTGTGGCCTAAATTCATCAATAGGTATCAGGCTGAGAGAATGGGGAATCATTTATATCCACCTACCGTATTGAGTCATTTTAACCCTAGTGCTGTACAGGTAAACCCTTGACTTGCAACCATTCATTTAGTGACTCTTCAGTGTTACAATGACACTGGGAATAAAAGGACTTACAACCAATATTCAGACTTATGACTGTTGCAGCATCCCCATGGTCACATTATCAGAATTCGGTCGCTTGGGGACTGACAATGTATGTAAGATGGTTTCATCATCTCAGGGCTGTGTGGTTACTATTTGCATCCTGCTCAGCCAACTTCTGACAATCAAAGTCAGTGGGGAAGCCAGATTCGCCTAACAACTGTATGATTTGTATGATTCTCTTTTAACAACTATGGTGACCTGCTTAACAACCATGGCCAAGAAAGTAGTAAAATCGGGCATGACTCACTTAACAACTGCTTGTTTACGAATGGACAACAATTGTTTACGAATGGAAATTTCAGTCCCAATTGTAGTCATAGATCAAGGACTACCTGTATGTGATGACTAGCCATACCAATCATGGCAGACATTTTATTAGCAGTTATACTTTCCCCTTCCCATTTCATTAGCTATTATTAGCTAGAATTGACCAATAGCTAAATCTTGTAGGGATCATCTGCTAGGTCAAGGGGGAGGATGAGTGAAAATTTGCTTAGTTTTTTAAAAAAATATTTTTATTGTATTTTTCCACATTTAAAAACTCATATACTATACAATCTTTGCAACACTGTGACATTGACATTTCCACTTAGGTCAACATACATAAATACATTTAATTTTTATTTCTACTATCTAACCAGTTATACCACCTATCCCAAATGATATATTATTCCATATCTTCTCTATCTTGCAGTTCCAATGTGAGTTTAACCATCTCTGCGCAATCCAACACTTTATTATCATACCTTCAGAGGGGGTAGTATCTAATTTCCAATTCTGTGCATAAGCAATTCTTGCTGCAGTCAGTATATGCACTATGATGTATTTACAGTAGCTCCTTTATTAAATTCTCCTCTAATTATTCTTAATAGAAACATTTCAGGTTTAAACTCAATTTGGAGACCAATAATTTCCTGCAACCAATTTCTTATTTTTGTCCAATATTTTCTTGCTTCGGGGCATGACCACCATATGTGAAAGAAGATACCCTGTTTTTGCTTACATTTCCAGCATTCTGGACTCATGTTTGGATATATTTTTGCCAATCTTGCTAGTGCTAGATGCCAATGATAAAATGTTTTATAAAGGTTTTCCCTATAGGCAGCAGAGATTGTTAATTTACAATTTTTAGTTCACAATTTTTCCCATTCCTCTAGTTGAATACTGTAACTAAAATTTCTTGCCCAGACTATCATAGATCCTTTGACTACCTCCTCTTAATAAGTAGTTATACATTTTTGTTATAAATTTCTCTTCTGGTCCTAATAAGATATTTTCTATTTGTTGTTGTTCCTTATCAATGCCAAATTCTTCTAAATCTTTTTTATATCTCGCCTGCAGTTGTAAATATGGCCACCAGTCTATAGTTATTCCTTGTTCTCTCAGTTCTTGGTTTGTTTTCAATCCCTTGATTGTCTAACAATTCATTGTATCTTATCTTTTTAGTTAGGTCTAGTGTGGAAAATTTGCCTAGTTTTTACTTAGAGCTATGATACCTCTTCAGTTTGGGTGTCTGGTGGCTTATTAGCTTATTAATAAGAAACCAGCAGCTTTTGTAAGCGATGAATTAACTTTAGCCAGAGTTAATAGTTATGCCTTTGCCCGCTAGAACACCTGCCAGCAAGAGCTAAGAGGGGTTGACCTCAAACACTCCCTAAGGTTGACCACAGATGTCTCCTATTTAGATTAGCTAACAGGTTGTGGCTTTGACCCTTGACAAAAAAGACCTTGCAAATGAACCGGTTACTGGAATTAAGGAAGGTGACAGTGATGTTTAGCTTAAGCTCTGCTTAGGGGCATCTGGACAAGGGTCCGTAGATGAGCAAAATTTATCATTAATAACATAGTAAAAAAAAAAAACACCCTGAGGTAGTCAACATATAATAATGAAGTAGAATTAAATAATTAATTGACTATTATGGAATGGCTTTGTTTTGTGTGCCATGTGGGACCGACAAGTAAATGTGGAACCAATCAGCCATCCTTTTATTATTATTATTTTCCTGTAGAAAGTTATATAAAAATAACTGTGCCTGATTACTGGGGTGTTGTTCCTTGAGTGTGAAACCCAGAGGCATCCCCCTTTTCTGCTTCTATACAAAAATAAGAGTTTTGTCTTTCCTCGATCCTGGGTGGACATTGGCTTCTTCACATTGGGTTCCTTCTACCTCGCTAAATTTACTACCGGTTCTGTGGACGTGGCTTGGTGGGCATGTCAGGGGAAGGATACTGTAAAATCTCCATTGCCATCCCACTCCTGGAGGAAGGATACTGTAAAATCCCCATTCCCTCCCCACCCCACTAACCTGCTTTCCAGCTCCCTTGTCCTGTACAGAGCAACAAAAGAAGACCCAGCCAATCAGCTGGGACTCAATGGGAGGCAGAGAATAGATGGGGGCAGGGCCAGTCAGAGGTGGTATTTGCCAGTTCTCTGAACTACTCAAGATTTCCGCTACCGGTTCTCCAGAACTGGTCAGAAACTGCTGAATACCACCTCTGCTTCTAGCCAGCAAAGGTCAGATGGTGACACTTCTTCTCTGAAATGGCCTCCCTTTGAAGATCAAAATCACCCTCTTCCCTCTGGCTTTGAGAAAGTGGCCAAAACCCAAACTATTCTTGACATTTTCTTGTTTTAAAGCATGGCAACATTTTTATTATTTTATTTGTTTTATTGTCATTTATAGATTGGTGTTTTATGGTGGATGTTTCGTTATGAGTTGTATACTTTATAGGCCATGTAGAGTCAGTGGATTGCAGTGCCGTATAAGTTCAATCAGTCAGTTAATTGATTGATTTTATTATTGCACCCATGGTATTCTCTCGGAATTTCAAAATTGCCCACTGGCTTGACAAAATTGGAGATCCCTTATTTAGCCAATCAGATATGAAACAATGCCAGTTCACAGCACTGTCCTAAATGTGAAGAATATCATTGTCTGAATAATGTGAGACTATTGAATGTTTCGATTTAGGGATGAAGGACATGTTTGTAGTGTGCATTTTGCTACTTTTTGAATCTCCCCCACCACTACACAAAATAGGAGTAATTTTTGCAAGACAACATCCACAAAAATCATCAGTGAAATTCTCTCCCGCCCCCTACTTCCAAAGTAAGCTTAAATCTGCTTGATGGTAATATGGGCAATATTAGCCAATAGTATTTGGGAATGCTGTATAGCAGGAGTGTCAAACTCATGGGCTGGATGCGTTACATGCTAGCCATGCCCACGCCCGGTTTAGCAAAGGGGGGGGAGTCATGATATGTCACGTGATGACGCGAGTTTGACATCCCTGCTGTATAGTGTCTAATGCTGACATCATCATCTCTCAAACTATCTATGCCAGCCTTTTCCCACGTCCCAAATGTCTTGCACTAAACGTTTAAGTCTTTCATCAGCCAATAGGATGTGAGTTTGAGTGTGAGACATTTGAAGGACTTGTTGGAGGCTGATGTAATCCAGAGGCAAGTTCAGTATTTGAATCATTTTGAGTTTCTAACTTGGCTTTGCTGCAGATTGCTAAAAAAAAAAAAGAGAGAGATTTTGAGATTCACATTGCCTAGAGGACCCCCTTCCCTACCATCTTCAGGTGTGGGGTGGAGTGCACTCTGCACATGTTCAGAAGCACTTGTGTTCTAATAAAGGAGAAGATTTGTAGGTCAGGGTTGACATGAAGGGTCCTTGCTGCTCCTCTAAGCTTGCTTGTTTTCTTGAGGATGTTTCATTACCTAGCACTGATGATGTTACCTAGTTTGAGTAATGAAACATCTGCAAGAAAACAAGCAAGCTCAGAGAGCAGCAGAATAGAATAGAATTATATACTCTATGACTATCATTAAGTGTTGTACCTTACGATTCTTGACTCTTGACGAATGTATGTTTTCTTTTATGTACACTGAGAGCATTTGCATCAGGACAAATTCCTTATGTGTCCAATTACACTTGGCCAATATTCCATTCCATTCCATTCCATTCTTTTCCCTGAAGGCCTCCGATCTTAATCAGAGCAACCAAACAAAAGAGATTTCCAATGCAGCCGAGCTAGGGAATCCGTTGGTCCGGGGCTTCAGCTCCATAGAGTCAGGCGAGAAACGTTGCTCGATTCCAACTCCCCTTAGGCCCAGCCGGTTGCGGATAATGGGTGTTGTTGTAATGGACGCTGGAGCCGGGGAGGAGATCGAGCCAATCTTTCCTTTCTCCCGGGAGGGCTTCCTCCAGAATACCTGGAAACTTTTTCTCTCCTCCCTAAAAGCTTCCTCTCGGCCTCCTGGTTGCCTTGGCCTGCTTTCCCTCCCCTCTTCTCCCCCACCCCCGGCCTCCAACCCCCCACCCCACCCGCGCCGAGATAAGCCGAGCAGAAAGGCAAACATTTTGGGCCGCGCGTCTCTGCCATCGATCATTCCCGCGTCCCGGCTCGGGCGAGAGGCGCCCCCCGCCCGTCCCGAGACAGGTTCCGTGCTTCATTCCCGATTCGGCTCATGCCCACCTGAGCCGCGCGCTGACAAATAGACATTTAAATCAGACAATTAGCTGGCCTCCACTGCTGACATTTTTAATGTATTAATGTGCATCAACAGCTAATACATAGAAAATTCCCCAAATAACAGGGCTTGGGTAAAAGAGGTTGCTTTGCCGCGCGGGAGCTGGCAGTGATATACGACTCCGGTGGGGCGCCGGACCCGCAGTTCGCATTAATTACCAGCCGACTGACAGGCCGACGTGACAGCGCGGAGTAGGCAGGAGCCCCGTTATATTATCTTTAGCCCCCGGGGTGGGCGCGCTGCGCCGGTGAAAGGAAACCGTCTACATTGTGCATCTGTTAACGCCAAATCCTCCTCGACCGGCCTCGCCTGTCTGTGCCGGGTGTGCGTATAGTCTGGCAGTCCGTAAACCTTGGACCCTCCGGTCCTGGGCGTTGAAAAGAATTAGCATTTGTCCTGGATGTCCGTTGCCACGAAATAATTTCTGAGTGGGCCTATCAGGATTGCAACGGTGGAACTCGGTTTGTCAAAAGGAAAAGAGAGCCAGCCAACGCAAAGGTGTGTAAAAGTTGTGTCCAGGAAACATATAAGGCAACCCATCTGGTCTGCAAAAGTGAGAGAGGAATGAGTGTAGGTATCTGATGCATGTTATGGTCAGCGAAAGGAACATGGATGGAGGATGTACGTGCAGCGGTACGTGTGAAAAAAAATTATATCAGGTATAATTAAGAATAAAAAATATAAAAACATCATATTTCCCCTCCCAAGACAGTTTCCCTGCTCAGAGGCCTAAAATGCAAAAACAAGGAAATAAAAACAAACAAAAACGGATCGTTACATCACACTGAATAGCACTGTGGTGAAAAAAAGTATCAGGTGTGTACAGAATTTATACTTGAAACTCAAGTGTGGGTTTTGCATACAAAAGAGGCTGGCTGTACATGCACTTAACTGATTTCCACACTGTTACAAATGCATGTTGAAGAAATCTCCAGCATTGCTTAAATTGTAGTATGTTATATTTCCATCTACCCATGTGAATCTGTGGGTTTGGAAACAGAGAAGCTGCAAGTACCTGTGAGACCCTGAGTGTAATTCAGGCCACACAATCCAAAATAAAATGCATAAATTAAATGATAATTTCATTCTTATAATAAAAGTGGAAATAAATGAGACTGCATTTTACTAGCTGAGCCTTATCATTCTGGTTAATGTTTGCAAAAGCAAAGCTAACAGCTAGAATTAATCTAGGGGTAAATTACAGAATAAAATGTATTTAGAAATTGTTCATCGAAAGAAATTTATTCTGGAATCATTCTTAGAAAAGAAATAATAGTGTGATCTTTCTCGAAAAAGACTGGAGGGTGAAAGTACAGGGTGAGCAGACCTTATAAAGATCTTCCTTTGTGTGTATATTTAAAAAATGAAAAGGTCCATTTCTGATGCTGCTGCTAGTTGCTTCGATCGTTATTTGTGTGAGTCTGGAACCATTTTCAGTCCTCCTCTACCTTGAAAATTGTCCTTCCTTTTGGTTTTTGTCTCTCCAAATTTCAATCTTCCTTTTTTTTATCACTCATGGAAGATGTTTCCCTCTCAACACTACACAATTCAATATTGGAAAGTAGTTTGTTTGGCTAACAGATGTATGCTGTGGGTTGGCAAACATGGATTGTTTCACTCCTGTGATATATTGCACATTTAGCTGAGGTTTAATAATTGCAGTACTTTGGGGTTTTCTTCTTTTGTCCTATAGATGTCACCGATTGCTCCAAACTGGTGGATGAATATATGGCTCTGCTCCCATGTCTTCCCTGAGGAAATGAACGTCAAGAACAGCTCAGAATTGCTACTCTCCGAAACTGAAAAGTATTGAATTTCCTTCCATCCCCTCTGATGTGTTTCTTAGTTCCCAGCAGCTGCCACCACTGATCTGAAAGAGAGTTTGTACATGTGTGAAACAACAGCTCAATAGCAGGGATATGTAAGGATGGGGACCCAAGACTGCTGTTTTCACTGAAGCCATCCAAGCGCTGCTGGGTTATAGGGAATGAAGATTCAGTCACAAACCATGCCTTGCAGACTCATAAATATGTGACTTGCAAATGGCAACTTTTCATTTGCGCTCATTTGCCGAAATATTGTATGCTGCGGTAGACACTGTCACTTGTGTATCAGCTCTCCTGCATATTCATCATGTAACCCCTTTGTTCTGTTCTGGCCATGAATCATCCACGCTTACTACTAAGATGTGGCTTGATTTATATAGCCATAATAACTGAGTACGGAACAATTAACTTGAGTTTTTGCATCATGCTAAAACAATGAACCATGGTCAATACACCCCAGTGCCTCAGTTCATAGTATGCAAATTGCATTATGACCAAATGCAATACATTCATGATAAACTGTGGGGATCATGCCAGGGTTAAGATCTGTGTTCAAATCCTTACTGGGAGATGAAAATTACTTACTAGTAACCTTGGATTAGACACACAGGGAAGGAACATGCATGTCATCGTGAGCTCCTTGGAGGAAGGCTGCGTGACCCATGTAATAAATTAACATTGCCCGTAGTAGCTGTTCTACCACTGTTGTAAATTTTCTAGCAGTCAAGTTGGACAGCTTTGATGCTGACCTCCCAGCACTGCAGGGAAAAGATATCCATCACAGCCTAGGCTGGAGGAAATGTTGAGGGAATGTGGTGGCTTTCTGTGACACTGAGAAATCCAAGTAATTGTATCTCCACAGAGCTGAGTTTAATTTGGCTTCATAATATGATTAGCACAATGATTAATTCAGCTCAGAGATTTTGGTTGACATACCAAAGGTCCTGATTGCAAAGATCCAGATGCCACTAGGTTGCAGAAATGAAGCAAGACTTTTCTATACCTATTGGTTATATCATTTAGTGGTCCTTTGAATTTTCACAGCCGGGATCTGATAAAAAGTTAGCTTTTCTACCTTTTAAAAAAAGTAAGTGCTTCTGTATCTCTTTGCTGCCACCTAGTGGTCATCCTGAGTGGTGTAGCCCAGTTCTGCTACCATTTTTAAAAGTAATTTTAACAGAAAAATCACAAACTTTTTTTCTTTCTGAAATTTTTATTAATTTTCAATAAAGGATAACATACAAAAAGGCAAAATGAGAGGGGAGAAAATAAGGTAAATAAAAAGCAAAATCAGGAGTGCAAGGAGAAAGAAATAGAACTAAATTCTTTTTTTAAAGCTTTTTTATTTTTATAACATAAAACATAACAAAACCATCTTTCAATTATACAGTGTATCAGTTTGATATATATATATCATGTGCACAATATCTATAATCCTTTCCTCCTAACTTTACATTCATATTGTATTCTAATCAACATTCCATATCATATTATCTCATTTTTATTCTATTATTTAATTTTTAGTTTCATTTCCAGTCTATCTTTAAAAGCAAAATTCAATTCTTACTAAATTATATTCATAATGTAACATTTAAAAATAATCAATTATAACAAATCCTTACTTCAATTTCTTACTCTTTTATCTAGCCAACGATAAAATAAATCCAAAATCTTATAATACCCATTTTCTTCTTGTTCTCTAATTGCTAATGTCAATCTACTCATTTCTGCATATTCCATTATTTTCTTAATCACCTCCTCTTCAGTAGGAATTTTTTCATTTTTCCAATTTTGAGCAAATACAATTCTAGCTGCAGTTAAAACATTAATAATCAAACATGTTATTTTTTTGCTATAACCTTCAGATAAAATCCCCAGTAAAAATATCTCTGGTTTTAAGTCCATATGCTGTTTTATCATTTTTTCCAACCATGTGTGTATTTTAGTCCAATATCTTTTAGCTTCTGCAGAAATAAAACTAAATTCAAGACTATTTAGGATGCCAGTTAATTATTTACATTTTTAGCCAGTTTTTAGGTCATGTACCTTTCTAAGGCACTACAGTTAGTCCTCAACTTACAACAGTTCATTTAGTTCAAAGGCAGTGAAATGACAGTGAAAAAAGTGACTTATGACCGTTTTTCACAGTTACGATCTTTGCAGCATCCCCATGATCATGTGGTCAAAATTTGGATGCTTGGCAACTGGTTCATATTTATGACCACTGCTGTGTCCTCAGGTCATGTGATTTCCCTTTTGCAACCTTCTATCAAGTAAAGTCAAAGGGGAAACAAGATTCACTTAACAACCAGGTTACTAACTTATCAATTGCAGTGATTCACTTAACAGTTATGACAAGTAAGGTAGTAAAATGAGGCAAAACTCACTTAACAAATGTCTCACTTAACAACAGAAATTTTGGGCTCCATTGTGGTCATAAACTGAGGACTACCTGTACTTCCTTGAGAAACTGAAATTCACCCCCTGGATTTAAAGTTAAAAGAGTTAGAGGAGCAGGAGAACATTGGGATATGATCAGAATTGACTCTACCAGAACGTAGAAAATGGTAGTTCTGGTGGGCTGGTTTTAGCTGGTTTAGCATCAGATGCTATGAAGTTAAAATATTGTAATCAGTTTTGGGTCCTAAGCATTTTGACTTTGAGCAACGATGGTGGGGAGTTGTTCTGTCATATTTTTCAGGCAACAAATTTTCTTTTGAAAGGGCCCCCTATTTCAAAAAGAGGTGCTTCCTTCTTTTTCTCTCTCTTTCACCTCTTTATTGACATTGCCTGCTATGACCAGACATAGAAAAGTGAAATCCAGCTATTTGAAATATATTCAGAATGACCATGTTGACAGACCACGTTCATTCTGGAGGAATAACAGGAACACAAGTTCCGGAAGAGCCGCCGGGAGGCCGCCCGGGTGATTCTTCGGGGCGGCGGCGGCGGCGGCGGCAGCGATTTGGTGGAGGCCGCGGCGGCCGAGAGGTTAGGTGTGGGGGCCGCGGTGGTCGAGAGGCTGGGCATAGAGCCCGCCTCCCCCCTCGACCCCCAGGTACAGAGGAGCCGCCGGAAGAACCGCCGGGAGGCCGCCCGGGTGATTCTTTGGGGCGGCGGCGGCGGCGGCAGCGGCGATCCAGCAGAGGCCGCGGCGGCCGAGACGCCAGGCGCGGGGGCCACGGTGGCCGAGAGGCTGGGCATGGAGCCCGCCCCCCCCCTCGACCCCCAGGTGCTGAGGGGGTAGCGAGGGGTCTCGCCTTGGCTGGGGTGTCGGAAGAGCCGCCGGAGGAGCCGCCGGGAGGCCGCCCGGGTGACTTTTTGGGGCGGCGGCGGCGGAGATTCGGTGGAGGCCGCGGAAGCCGTGGCGGCTGCGGCGGCCGAGAGGCCAGGCGTGGAAGCCGCGGTGGCCGGGAGGCCGGGCATGGAGCCAGCCCCCCCCCTCAACCCCCATGTATTGAGGGGGTGTCGAGGGGTCCCGCCTTGGCTGGGGTGTCGGAAGAGCCGCCGGAGGAGCCGCCGGGAGGCCGCCCGGGTGACTTTTTGGGGCGGCGGCGGCGGAGATTCGGTGGAGGCCGCGGAAGCCGTGGCGGCTGCGGCGGCCGAGAGGCCAGGCGTGGAAGCCGCGGTGGCCGGGAGGCCGGGCATGGAGCCAGCCCCCCCCCTCGACCCCCATGTATTGAGGGGGTGTCGAGGGGTCCCGCCTTGGCTGGGGTGTCGGAAGAGCCACCGGAGGAGCCGCCGGGAGGCCGCCCGGGTGACTTTTTGGGGCGGCGGCGGCGGAGATTCGGTGGAGGCCGCGGAAGCCGTGGCGGCTGCGGCGGCCGAGAGGCCAGGCGTGGAAGCCGCGGTGGCCGGGAGGCCGGGCATGGAGCCAGCCCCCCCCCTCGACCCCCATGTATTGAGGGGGTGTCGAGGGGTCCCGCCCCGTTCGGGGCGTCGAAGGAGCCGCCGGGAGGCCGCCCGGGTGATCTTTTGGGACGGCGGCAGTGGCGATCTTACGGAGGCCGCGGCGGTAGTGACGACGGACGTGGACCTGGCCCCCCCCCTTGGCCCCCATCCATTGAGGGATGTAATTGGCAGGGGCAACAACAGGACTGGCTGGCTCGAAGGACGCCGGTGATCTCGGTGGTGGTCCCTGATCCGACGACGGCGAGGGCTAGAAGAACATACTCCTCGGCAGAATTGCGGGCCCTCGGGAGGGTCCCCCACTCCCTGGAGTGGCCCTCCGGTCTATCGATGGCCTACCTCAAGGACGGTTCCTGGGATCCGGAGAGGTGGCATGGCCATCAAAAAAGGATTTTTAGAGGGGGTTTTAAACTTTTTAGATTTTTATTCGGGGTTTTATCGAGGTTAGGGAGGGCGACGAAGAGAGGGTTGGGGGATGGAAATTTATTGGGGTTAGGGAGGGTACTCGGTCCGGGTTTGGGGGATAGCCCGGGGGGATTTGGAGTCAGCCAGGCTGGAGTGCACATCTGGGGGAACCCAGAGGGTCATGAGTCGTGGGGGCAAACACGGGGTGGGTTTCATTGGCACCATAAGTGGGAGGGGCAGATATGACGGGGGTAGAGGGCCATATCAAGTTAGGGGATCGCGTGCCCGCTGTCTCCAAGCGGTGGCGCGCTCCGACCCTCCCGACCCGTCTGGCAGGCCTGGTTGTGCAGAGTCTCAGGCCCTGAGTACCCGGCTGATGTTATGTAATGCCAGGTCCGTCGTTAACAAGGCCCCCCTGATCTGCGATCTCATTCAGGAGGAGGGTGCGGACCTGGCAGGGGTCACCGAAACCTGGTTGGGCCCAGAGGGCGGTGTCCCTCTGGTAGAGATTTGCCCACCAGGTTTCCAAGCATTCCATCGACCGAGATCTCAGGGAAGGGGTGGTGGGGTGGCGGCGATTATTAGAGAAGACCTTTGTCCTAGGGAGGCCACTGTTCCTCAGACGGCTGGTTGTGAGTCTCTCTTTGTGAAGTGGGGTCGGGGGGTTCAGATGGGCCTGTTGATAACGTACCTGGCTCCCTGCCACGTGTCATCGGCCCTGCCCGGGCTCCTCGAGGTGATAGCCGGGCTGGCGGTTGAAACCCCCAGGCTTTTAGTCATGGGTGATTTCAACCTGCCTTCACTCGGGGAAACCTCTGGGGTGGCCCGGGAGTTCCTGGCTTCCATGACGGCCATGGATCTGACCCAATTAGTTTCTGACCCCACTCACACGGGGGGACACACACTGGACCTGATTTTCGCCTCTGGTCAGTGGTTGAATGATCGCGTTGGAGATCTAGTCATAAAACCCTTGTCATGGTCCGATCATTCTCTTCTTAGACTGGACTTCGGTGCCGCCACCCCCCATCGCAGGGAGGCGGAGCCGAGGAGATGGTTCCGCCCCAGGCGCCTGATGGATCCGGAACGGTTCCAGATGGAGCTTGGGCCATTTCCTGAAACTCTGGCTCATAACTCGGCCACAGACTTGGTGGCCACCTGGGATAGGTTGGCCGCTGAGGTTCTGGACCGAGTTGTGCCTTTGCGACCTCTGACTCGGCATAGATCCCACCTGCCTCCGTGGTTTACGGGGGAGCTGAGGGGGATGAAATGCCGGAAAAGACGTCTGGAGGGTATCTGGAGGGCCAGTCGTGCTGAGTCTGATCGGACACAGGTGAGGTCCTATATTAGGACCTACCTAGTGGCGATAAGGGCGGCGAGGCGTTCACACTTCTCCGCCCTTATTGCGTCTGCAGAAAATCGGCCTGCTGCCCTGTTTAGAGTGACCCGCTCCCTGCTTGAGCCGAGAGCGCGGGAGGACCTCTTGCAGGGTAAAGCAGAAGAGTTTTCCCGATTTCTGCATGATAAAATCGCCCAGATTCGGGATGGGCTGGACTCCAGTTGGGTGGTCCCGGGGGAGGTGTCCGGGGCAGGTCTTGAGATGGTTATCTGGGAAGAGTTCGATCCTGTGACCGCCGAGGGTGTGGACAGACTTCTGGGGAGGCTGAATGCCACCACATGTTTATTGGACCCGTGCCCTTCCTGGTTGGTTTCTACCTCCAGAGAGGTGACACGAGGCTGGCTCCAGGGGATTGTCAACGCTTCGTTGACGGAGGGGGCGCTTCCAACCGCCCTGAAAATGGCGGTGGTGCGGCCCCTCCTCAAGAAGCCTTCCCTGGACCCGGCTCTTTTGAATAACTATCGTCCTGTCTCCAACCTTCCCTTTGTGGCGAAGGTTGTTGAGAGTGTGGTGGCGCGTCAGCTCCCTCAGTATCTGGAGGAAGCATCCTATTTAGATCCGTTCCAATCGGGCTTCAGGCCCGGGCACAGTACTGAAACAGCATTGGTCGCGTTGGTAGATGATCTCTGGAGGGCCCGTGACAGAGGTTATTCCTCTGTCCTGGTCCTGTTAGATCTTTCAGCGGCTTTTGATACTATCGACCATAGTATCCTATTGCGGCGGTTGGAGGGGTTGGGAATTGGGGGCACCGTCTTGCGGTGGTTCTCGTCCTTCCTCTCGGACCGCTCGCAATTGGTGTTGACGGGGGGGGAGAGGTCCACCCCTAGGCCCCTCATGTGTGGGGTGCCTCAGGGGTCGGTCCTCTCCCCTCTTCTGTTCAACATCTATGTGAAGCCGCTGGGAGAGATCATCCGTGGTTTTGGGGTGAAATGCCATCTGTATGCTGATGACACTCAGCTTTACATCTCCACCCCAAGCCACCCCAACGATGCTGTGGAGGTTATGGCCCGTTGCCTGGAGGCTGTGCGGAACTGGATGGGCGAGAACAGGCTTCGACTCAACCCTTCCAAGACCGAGTGGCTGTGGTTTCCGGCGGCCCGATATAGTCAGCTGACTCCATCGCTGGCTATTGGGGATGAGATCTTGACCCCCACAGAAGGGGCACGCAATCTTGGTGTCCTCCTGGATGTACGGCTGTCTTTGGAAGAGCATATTACGGCCGTCTCCAGGGGGGCTTTTTATCAGGTTCGCCTGATACGCCAGATGCGGCCCTTTCTTGATCGGGACGCCTTACGCACAGTCACTCATGCCCTGGTCACCTCCCATCTGGACTACTGTAATGCCCTCTACATGGGGCTCCCTGCGGGGAGCACTCGGAGGCTTCAACTGGTACAGAATGCAGCCGCGCGGGTGGTTATGGCGGCGTCGAGATACTCCCACGTGACGCCCCTCCTGCGCGAGCTGCATTGGTTGCCAGTGGCCTTCCGGGTTCGCTTTAAAGTACTGGTTTTGGTCTTTAAAGCGCTCCATGGCATCGGACCAGGATACTTACAAGACCGCATTCTGCCAGTAGTCTCCCACCGACCGGTGCGCTCCCACAGAGAGGGTCTCCTCCGGGTCCCGACGCCTTCTATGTGTCGTCTGGTGACCCCGAGGAATAGGGCCTTCTCTGTGGGGGCACCCGCCCTTTGGAATGGGATGCCCCCTGGATTACGAACGACCAGTGACCTGAGGGCCTTCAGACGTGACCTGAAGACCTGGCTCTTCGAGCAGGCCGGCCTGAGCTGACTCAAATGGGATTTTAAATGGGGTTTTTAGATTAGTTGGGATGGGTGCACAAAGTTTTAATTTATTTTAATTGGGGTTTTTAGATTTTTATAGGGACAGCCTAGGGTTTAATTCTTTTTTAACTATTTATATTTGTATACATGTATTTTAGTTGGCTGTTCACCGCCCTGAGTCCTTCGGGAGAAGGGCGGTATATAAAACCTAACATAAATAAATAAATAAATAAAATAAATAAGTGGAATAACAACCGGACCCCCATAAAAAAGTTGTGTTGCAGCATAATCAAATTAAAGAGAACAGAGGATCTGGAAATTGGAACATTTCCCCCAATAATTATTCAGAAGCTGACTCAGCTTATGGGACTGCCCAGATTAAAAGACAGCTATTCTTTCTCTCTCTCTCTTCCTTCTGCCTTCCTTATGGCCACCCAACTCACCACTGTGACTCTCAGCATCTAACAGCCCATAAAAATAAACATAGGTACAATCTGAGATCCATAACATAAGTTCATCTCACAAAAGCGATCAGCCCCTATGAATGTTTATTCTATCAATTGCTCAGTCATAACACATCTATTTTAGTAATTTAAGGGCTAAGGCCCTTTTCTCAGGCTTCTTCAACTGAGCACTTGGGAGCATTTCTAGCTTGCCTTAGGAAACAGAACTTGATTCATCTGCAGTTTGGGGATATTATTGGGCTTAATTCTGAGCTTCAAGGTAGAAAGAGTAGCATCCTGTCCCTCTTAACAATTTTTTCCCCTCTTCAGTCAAGCAAAAAGCAAAGGGATCCTTGACTATAGTACAAGCCAACCAGTGAAGGCTCTCCCATGTCTTCAGCTTTGAAGAGAAACAAAGGTAAAGAATATTCCTATGTTGGGAAGGGCCAGATACATTTTTAATGCTTTATTGAGTTTTTTTTTCCCATTTCCAATGGGCCAGATACATTTATGCATTGGATGCCTGTTATAAGGCATAATTGGGGACATTGATCAGAACTGACCATCAATGTTTCAAGGAATCGATTGTGGCAAAATTTGCTTACTAATCGAGGCATTTTGTCATCTTGTCCAAACTTGGGGGTGGGGAGACATGGAAAGTGAATAGGACAGAATGGTAACGTTTCATGATCATATCACGAGTCTTGGGTTCTCTTTCTTGTTGGTTTCTATGTTATCCCCAGGCAACCCTTCCCCAGTAGGCTGCCTTCTACAGGATATCAGACTATAAGTCCCATTGCCACACCCTGGATAGGCACTGCTGTTTCTAGAAAGAATTGTAGATCAACACACTTGGAAGCTCTTTGATGAGAGAAGGCTCTCCTTCTATTCACGATATCTCCTTTTCCCACTAGTCTGCCCCTTTGCATAGTAGAAGTTGGGGTTCCTGTGCAATTGTTTAGTAATCTTCACCCTTAGTTCTTTGAGGCACAGGGTCTCATTTGGTGGTTCATCCAGCTAGGATTTATAAGGACATGGACAGATGGTGACTATGGAATAAGAGCCAGGATCTGAGGATGAAAAGCAGTTCTGGCACTCTTCCCTTCCTGTCTTGTTAGCCTTTGCTTAATGTGAGTGTTGACAACTTGAGAGATCAATACCGCTGACCTTTTGCAAGGCTGAGGATCTGATACATGACAGGTCAGATTTGCCGAGGCCTAAAGCTCTGATCCAGAGAGAAGAAAGCTGTAATGGTATGTGGGAATGACCTTGGGAAAATGAGACACGAAATTCTGCCTAGGGAATGGTCAGATAAGAGGCAGCATAGCCCACAGCTGCATAATGGGAAGGGCAAGAGGCTCAGAAGAGACCCTCCCTAGTTTCTAATGCTTTAATGAAGAGTGTGGGAGATTTGTACTTTCAGACTTGCAAGATTCTGACAATGTAGTTTTACAATAAAGTAGAATTAGCTCATATAGTCATGTTTCTTGTCTGGTCAACCTAGTAAGGCTGACATCAATCTTACAAGTACAACTTCTGGTTGTATTTATAAGTAAGGTCAGGTGGAGTCAAAACTGTAGGGGTATAGAAAATTGGCAATTTTCATTTACATTGTCCCACCTATCTCAGACTGTAGCTTCTGAGCATTTGGATAGCTCCTGATCACAATTAAAGCAGAGATGGTATTCAGCAGGGTCTGACCAGTTCTGGAGAACCAGTAGCAGAAATTTTGAGTAGTTCGGAGAACCAGCAAATACACCTCTGACTGGCCCCACCCCCATCTATTCTCTGCCTCCCATTGAGTCCCAGCTGATTGGCTGGGTCTTCTTTTGTTGCTCTGTACAGGACAAGGGAGCTGGAAAGCAGGTTAGTGGGGTGGGGAGGGAATGGGGATTTTGCAATAACCTTCCCCTGCCATGCCCACCAAGCCACACCACAGAACCGGTAGTAAAAATTTTTGAATCCCACCATTGAATTAAAGCCTAATAAAATGAAAGATTGGGATAAAGATAACCTAAGTCTAGACTATACCTGACAATATGTAAAGCATATAATAGGATAGGATTTCCTTTGTTTGCTAAGAGGTTATAAAAAAACACAAGAAATTTTAGTATTCCCTATTTCAATAGACAGTCTAGGACAGGGGTGTCCAACCTTGGCCACTTTAAAACGTGTAGACATCAACTCCTAAAATTCCTCAGCAAGCAAAGGTTGGACAACCCTGGTCTAGGAAAAGATGATAGACAAAGGCGGTCACAATAAGATAAATTATTCCGGTATTTTCGTCTCTAGGCACTCAACATTTCTCAGGTCCTTGCAAACTTACAGGGTCAACTTTCTGGAAGATTGGTTTTCTTTTGGTGTATTTTTGATGTATTTCTTTTTACACTTCGGGAAGCCAAAGATTTACTCCCTAATTTTTAAGTATACATTAGTACATTTTTCAGTATTGGATTTTCATTTCCAAGTTAGCTTGGAGTTATCTAAGTTGACTCCATCAAAAGTGGGCCGAGTTCTGTCAGCACTTTTCTTCTTTCAGGATGATCCATTCCATCTTCCCTACTGTATCCACTAGCTGAATTATGATATTCTCATTGAACTTAATCAGGTACCTTAAAATTTTTTGCTGACCTCCATCACTTCAGTTATATTTTTCCTGAAAGATAGTTGGTATTGCTGTAAATCATGGACCTACTATGAGATTGAATGAAAGGAAAAGCTTTGTCTATTTGACATCTTGTATTAAGGTTGTAAAGGCCCTCAGAATAGGCATTTAGCACACTGGGTTCTAGCCGGGACTGGAAATTGTGGGTGATCAACTTAGGTAAACATTCCTTCAAACAAATCCTCTTTTGCCTTCTTTAGGTCAATATAACTCTTTTGCCAATATAACTTATCAAGGACTAAAAATTTCTCAGGTCTACCCTTCTTCTCTTCTGCTTATATATTCTTCAACTGAGGTCTAAAAAGTTGAAGGTGTACGTACGTTCCAGGTATCTTTGACTTACCTTTCCTTCATCCTAGTGTCCCTTATGATATTCTAAATAATAGAAGATTTATTTTCCTTAGAATATAAAGATGCATAGTGTCAGGTAGGAGACCTTAAAGAAATGGAGTGACCCAGTTGTTGGAAGAAGCAGATGTTTTGAAGCAACTTGAATCCAAAAGGACGAAGAATTCAACTCAGCAGAGATATTGACAGGCTGAACAAATCCAAAATATCCAAGATTGGCAGCAGATGAAATCAGTGTTTTAGAGAATTGACAATGCCATTCCGATGTGTTATTGAACTTACTCAGATTTTATGTGTAAGCAATTCAGGCTATGAAACAAAACTCCCTGACTCAGCTCTTTTGCTAAACATCCAGAGATATGGACTAAGTCTGCAATCTAAGCCTTTAAAATGCTAACAAATTGCTCTTTTGTGTTTTAGCCTCACACCAGTACACTTTCAACACCCTGAATAATCAAGAGAGTGTAGCTGAAAAACTCTGGTCTCTCTCCTCTACAAATAAAGTGCTGTGCCAGCATCTGTTAATGATAAAGTAAGAAATAATTTATTCAACTTATGATGGCTATGAAAAGTATTTACTTGTGCAAACAAAAGCAACTTGGATTCTCCTGTCTGTGTGGGGTACTTTGTGCTACTGATGAATGGATAGTGCAGAAAGAAGCTAGCATGCAGGTAAGTGAAATGCTATGTGGGGCACTGCAAAAGTGATGTTTCTATGTATTCTGTCTCTTGTATAAATTAATCTCAACAAGCTCAATCCTTAATCATCGTAATGAAAAATAAGCTGGCATGGAAAGTGAGAATAAATAGTAGGTCAAGTTTAGGTCAAAAGTCTGAAAACTATAGCATGTGAGAAGTGATTCTTTAGTTGCTTAAATCAAAGAAAGGAACCACAGGACTCAGCAAGTGTTTATGGAGGTGGATGGCAACAATAAAAGGAAGCATTTTTGTTCCTAGCTTCCGAATGATTGATGTGAACCATTATTTTGATGTCAAGTCCTTAATCAGTAGAATGTGTTGATCTTTATTAAATTGCAATCAAGTAAGATTTCATTGCTATAATTCTAAAATATGTGTTTAGAGTTATAATGATCCTGACCGTAACTAAGCACCATATTCCTCCCCATAAGGGAGGAATGCCTCTTGGGGTTCATTGGAGAAACGTTTATTGGGACTGAGTTCATAGATCCAAATTTCCCTTGATTTTAGCCAGAGACCTCAATGTAGGCAATCCTGGTGATTTTAGCTCTATCAGATAGACCAGATCTGCTTCTACGAGAATTATATTTTCCCACCTCTGTCAGGCCAGCATATGCTTCTGCATCTTTTATTATCTTAACACTTTCTGGATGGTTTCTCCAAGGTCATCTCAATGGTTCCATGCAATGATGAATCCTTTCCTTTCCCACCTTAATGCAAAAACAAAACAAAACCCTCAGACAAACTATTTCAATCTGGCCCTCAGCATTCTAAAGACAAATGCATCATTTCAGGAGGCTGCAAGTTAATTCTTCTGTGTATTAAACATTGCTTACAAATTTTAAAGGGCTTAGCCTCTCAAGATTAGAGGCAGAATGCACTTTTTGGGCCCAAAAGAGCATTCCTATCTTTGATTACATAATTGATACCTAACACAATTCTTCTTGGCAGTTATGATCTTGAAATAGTTTTCCATTCTGATTGTGATCCCTTTGTACCATCTGGGGCATTTGATCTCGCAATGATTTAGTTCAGAATATGCAGGCACATGTACTAGTAATTTTCAGCTTAAGACCACAATTGAGCCCAACATTTCCTTTGCTAAGCAAGACAATTGTTAAGTGAATTTTGCCCCATTTCATGTTTCTTGCAACAGTTGTTAAATGAATCACTGCAGTTCTTAAGATAGTAACATGATTGTTAAGTGAATCTACCTTCCTCATTGACTTAGCTTTTCGGAAGTTGCAAAAGGGAATCACATGATCCCAGAACACTGCAACCATCATAAATACATGTCAGTTGCCAAGCGCCTGAATTCTGATCGTGTGACCAAAGGGGTGCTACAATGGTCATAACTGTGAAAAGTAGTCATAAGTCACTTTTTTCAGTGTCATTGTAACTTTGAACATCACTAAACAAATGATTGTAAGTCGAGTACTACTTGTACATAATTCCCAATCAAGTGGTCTAATGTGATTGCGTAGTAGTCACTCAGTTTCTAATCTTATCTGAACCCCTATTACTTAATTTACTTAAGCCCATCAAGCTGCTAAAATGCATTCATAAAGCATTAAATGCCTTTCACCAATTGCAGAAGCATGTACAAAATCAAGTTACTGCCATTCCCATTTGGCTAAAAAAATTGCAATGACCCCTGCAGTATTTATTAATTTACTAACTTACTTATTAATTCACATTTCTATGTGTCAGATTACTCTCTACAGAAACCTTCTGGGTTGACAAGTTTGGATAGCATACAGAATTAAAAACAAGATCTAAGACAGCCAACAGAATAGAAACAGAAATTGGCATGTCTTCTACTATAACAGTAGTAACTTCTACTTAAAATCTGTAAATCCCTCCCAGAGGAGGCCCATATCCCACCTTAGATGAAATCTGGTGTAAAAGCAAGTCATATTTAAAGAATAACAGGATTAGGGCCAGCGGTGGAATTCTACCAGTTTGCACCTATTCGCTAGAATCAGTTGTTAACATTCTAAGCAGTTTGGAGAACCGGTTGTTAGAAGAAATTACTAGCCTAATCCTGTAAGGAAGGCAGGAAGGAAACATTCTGGTATTGCTTACAGAAACTGCCTCTCCGTTAACCATTATTACATTCTTGGCAGGACTAGACTTCCTGTCTCAATGGCACTGAAAAAAGTGACACTTTTCATACTTACGACTGTTGCAGCATCCTCACAGTCTTGAGAGGCCAGGCGAGGAGATGCGTGCTCGATGTGAGTGATATTGAGTTGGCCATACCCAGCCAATAACATGACCATCAAGCCATGTCCACCCAATCACATGACCACCAAACCATGCCCACAGAACCGGTTAAAATTTTTGAATCCCACCCCTGATTAGGGCCATTTGTACCTGGAGGAGCCTCTAGCTCAGTGCTGTCAAACTCCTGGCCTGTGGGCTGGATGCATTATGTGTCTGGCCACACCCATGCCCAGTTTAGCGAAGGGGGAAAAAATCCCGATAGATCACATGACGACGAAGTGACGATGTGAGTTTGACACCCCTGCTCTAGATCATATTCACTGACTTGTTGGCAGCTTTTGGGTTGATCCTTCATAGGTGATTCTGGTAGAAATTACCTGGAATTAGCTTCTGTCAGTTGCCATTTATTGCAGCTACATTTTATGCTTCATGAGGATATCTCAGTCTTTATTAGCAGAGGTGGGATTCAATTTTTTTAACAACTGGTTCTGTGGGCGTGGCTTAGTTGGTCGGCGTGGCTTGGTGGTAATGTGACTGGCTGGATGTGGCCAACTCAACATCACTCACATCGAGACATGCATCTCCTCGCCTGGCCTCTGATGACTGTGGGGATGCTGCAACAGTCGTAAGTGTGAAAAATGGTCATAAGTCACTTTTTTCAGTGCCATTGTAACTTGAATGGTCACTCCACACAAGCAAAGTACCAGCAAAGGAGGGGAAAAGAAACTCCAGAGAAGTTCCTGAGACAGGAAGTCTAGTCCCGCCAAGAATGTAATAAGGGTTAACGGAGAGGCACTTTCTGTAAGCAACACCAGAATGTTTCCTTCCTGCTTTCCTTACAGGATTAGGCCAGGAATTTCTTCTAACAACCGGTTCTCCGAACTGCTTAGAATGTTAACAACCGGTTCTAGTGAATAGGTGCGATCCTGTAGAATCCCATCCCTGCTTATTACCCTGTGCACAAGCAAATACCTTTGCACCTGTTTATTCAACGTTAAAGAAATTGTGTAAGGTTCTTTAAGTATAAATTTCCACTCCTTCCTTCACTGAAGTTCAGTTTAATCTCCTTGCTTGTCTATGTTTATGGCATTGCTATTCTCTAACTCAAGCTGGGCTTCATTGCAGCCTCTGGGCATTAACTGAATAATGCCTTACTGAGAGACAGGGTAAATAAATGAAGTAGGCAAAGGCATTTAGACATTTACTTTGAGTCCTCTTCTTCTTGGCTGTATCATATTTGTGAAGCCACAGTCCAGGCTCAAAAGGCTACTTAAACAATGATCAAATTTGCTAGCTGCAATGGGAATACTTCAGTTCCTGCTGCTATCCATCTTGCTTCTTGTTGCACTATGACTCACATACAGTTATTATGGCAATTCACAGTTCATTCAAGGTTAAGAGATTGGAACAATCAAAGCATGTGAACCAAACAGTCTCAGACATTTGCCTGAAAGATTAGCTTTTAAATAAGAGCGCACAGAAAAATAGCACCAAATCAGTCCAAGGTTCAAAGAGTAAGGTCCGGGTTGTCAGCCAGTCTAGGGATCAAAATTTCAAGATTTTTTTACACAAACAGGATTCATATGCCCCATAAGAGCTAGACATCAGACATTGCTTCCAACAAAAAGAATATGGCACAGGGCTGCTTTTTAAATCAGGCTGCAGCCAACTGTCACAAATCAAGGAATTTATTCCCTTGCCTGGCAAGGGGCCTTATCAGTCGTTGGATTATTATTTTTTTACTACTGGTTCATTTTTTTGCTTTTTGCAGCATCCCCTCCCATTTTTTGGAGCTTCTGGGACTCAGACAAGCCTCCTGGGGTGTGTTTTTGCTCCTAGAATGCTTCTTTAGGGCTCAGGAAGGCAAAAAACAGCTTGGTGGGGAACACACAGCACCCCTCATACTTTATTTTGGGGTCCTTCTGGGCCTCAGGGAAGCCTCCTGGGGAGGCATTTTTGCTCCCAGAAGGCTTCCCTGCGGCTCAGAAAGGAAAAAAAAACAGAGCATGGGGGGGGGGCAGCTCCTCCCCACGCTTTATTTTGGGGCTTCCCTGGGGCCCAGGAAGGCAAAAAATGGAGAGGGGGCCGGCGGGGTTTTCTTTTTGCCTTCCTGGACCTCAGGGAAGCCTCCTGGGCAAAGCAGTAAGCAAGCAAGGGGAATCCCAGCACAGCTGATCACAGGAACAGTTGATTGTCGGGAGGAGGAAAAAAGAAATACCTTAAGGAGTGACTGGACAGGCTAGCGTCAGACGGGTGGGGTGAATGAGCATCAGGTGGATGGAGCAAGTGAGCGAGCAGAGTCCAGGTGACCAGGTCGGGAGCGTGGCCAACTGGTTATTATCAGTTCGGCCAAATCCTTGCTACCGATTCAATACCATCACTGAGCTTTATAGAATGTCTCTGCTCTCCTCTCTATCCACTAGGCCTCATCCTTATCTGATTGCCCTAGCTGTCCAGTAGATGCCTGTTTTTGATCAGCCTCATGTGATTCTGGACTCAATGAGACTTGATGAGACTGATATTCTGCAGGTTTGTCTTCTTCAGATTCAAAATTTGAATCCTGAGCCTGGATCAGGACCTTATCAAAACCTAATACTTGGCACTGAAGTTGTCTGCTTCCCTCTGACAGGTTTTTCAAAAGAAAATCTGCAGAAATTTTTGTTATTTATTACATTTCTACACTGCCCATCTCATCTAAGTGACTCTGAATGGTTTACAACAGGGGTGTCAAACTCGCGTCATCATGGCATCATCACATGACGTATCAGGACACCCCTCCCTTTGCTAAACAGGGTGGGGGCGGGGCCAGTATGTGATGCATCCGGCCCACAGGCCACAAGTTTGAACACCCCTGGTTTACACATCATTTTGTACGTAGCATGTAGTAAACATGCTCAATCATAATTGCCAATAGGTTTGAGGCTTGATCTTTAATAAATAGAAAAAGCAATACAATAAACACATCAACAGAACATATCAACAAAGAAAGTAAAGTTAGATTTTTGAATTATAAGGTATCATCCCATGGGAAGAGGGTATTAAATGGAGAAGCACCTACCAACTGGATGAGTTCAAACATAATTGATCTACAGTACTTTTCACTTGAAAGATGCTCAAATTGTTATTGGAGTGTTTTTAAAAAACATATGACCTAAGCATTCACATGAATCTATACACATCCTGCATAAAACAATGATAATTTAATAGCTAGGTATACTTGGAAAATTATTTGGAAGAAGTACTTTAGAACCTGTGCAGGAGCAGTACTTCATTCAAGTAGCTTGACCTTTTCTCAAGCTTCTGGAATAGCTTGTTATTTTAATTTTTTTAAAAAAGCAGTGATCTTAGAGTTTTTTAACATAAGAATTTAAATTAACCCTATAAAACACCTTTTTTGAGTTTATTTGGTTTCTCCACAGATGTCAAAAAAAGCTTTGTAACTCTTGTTCTGGCTTGCATTCCAGAATGCCTTAAAAACCTGGGTGTTCTGGGTTAAGGTATAGTAATTGTGGCCTCTCTGTGGCCCCTGTGTGTGGTTGTGGGTAGCTGGATTCATCATTGGTTCTTTTTGTTTCTTCTTTTATATTTATGGTATTCTGTTTTTATTCTATTCATTTTAAATTACAGCCGGGGTTAGTTGGAATTGGGTGGTGTCTCCATTGAATGAATTAAATTGAATTAAATTTAAAGATGCTGGAGCTATAATAAATTTGAAGGAACTTTAGAACATATGCTCTGAAACTGTCTACTGATTGTTCCTTTTGGGGCAGCAGACCGTTGGGAAAAAATTATAGCTGAAAGATATCTATGTAATGCTGAATTATATTCCAAACATTTGTGCTTTGGACTTCATCCGTTTCTGAAGAGCTCCAGGGATATTGTTTTTGGACAGTTGGAGAAAAAGTGATTGTGTATGTTTGGAAGGATGTGCATGCTCTGGACTCCAAAGGTTGGCTTAATGAAACCTATCAACACTCAGCCTTTGAACTGGCTATTTATTGGCAGAGGGGCCAAATCGGATTATATGATTTCAAATGGTCTAGATTTAATTCGTTGTTTATAGTGGTTTATTCAATTCCTACTTTAGTGGTTCATACGGTTTTGTTTTGTTTTTTTTCTATTGCCAAAATCTCTATTGGGATATTCTATGGCATCATTATAGGGGTTTTTGTTTCACTTTTTTTCTTCTTTTTTCTTTTTGAATTATTTAGTGTTTTTTAAAGCATGTCACTATTTTAAAGACATAGTTTAGAATGAAAGATTCATTTCTCTTTGTTGTTGCTCATATTGTTGATGAAGCTCAAGAAAAATTATGCTTAAAAATGGCTTCTTTCGGGTTGATGATATAAAGAAAGGGAACAGGCGGGCAGAAAAACCAGGCCATTTTGCTTGATTTGCCCTGCACATCCTACATTTGGAGTGTGGCAGGAGGCAGAATAGAGGCTGTAGAAGCAGGCTAGGGATTGGTTGCAGAGGCAACAAGTTTTATACCAGTTTGTTTTCTACCACTTTTAAGGAGGGTACGATTTGTGTGTTCAGCTGGAGAGGGCCATCTTGACCTCACTACCATCTTCAGAGCTGTCTGCTTGAGAGTCACTTCATCCCCACCCCCTTCCTTGCCTGGGAGATTCCTGTCTCCTGCCAGCACCCAAATGCCGGCTCCTTTGCTTCTCTAACAATTTGCATTCAAACAAATGTGATTAAGGACTTAAATAGTCTTATCTACTGGAGGGGGAAGTTTTGGGAAGGGCTGTTAACTCCTTGTTGGGCTGGGCATCAGTAACCTTTGCACATAGCACTATTAAGTCTGATTCATCAACTGGGACAGGTGACAGCCCAGAGCAACAGATGTGAAAGAGCTGGATTTAGTAAGTGGGAGTGAGAACTGGAGAGACCCTCTCCAGTCTATCTTTAGAATGGTATATACTGTCCATGGAGCATTTTAAGCTCTTGGACAGGGAAATATAGAAATTATCTTACTATATCTCATTCTATTCATGTTCTAAATTGGGGTGTCAAACTCAAGGCCCATGGACCGGATCTGGCCCACAGGGTGCTAAGATCTGGCCCATGGGGCTGCTCTACAAACAGCGAAGGACCAGCCCGCGGTGTCTCTGTCAGCAAAAATGGAGCTCAGGAGGGCCGCAGGCAGTCCTCTCGAGCTCCATTTTTGCTGGCAGAGAGTTTCAGGAGGCCGTTGCAGGTGAAAATGGAGCTGGGGAGCCTGTTCTCGCTGGCAGAGCGCTCAGGCCACCATAGGCACCCCCGACACAAGTGACGTTGAGCTGGCCATGCTCCCCTGGCCCTCCCAAGGTCAAACACAACCCTAATGCGGCTCTCAATGAAATCGAGTTTGACATCCCTGTTTTAGATGATATGCATAGTATCTATATTCCCTCGACATTTATAGTATGTTGTATATCGATCGTACCTGCCTCTGTTTAATTACTTTTTGCTTATTTATAAATACACTATTCGGCCTTCTAAGTATGCTGCATGGACCCATGTGGATAAACACTGGTTTGGCTTTTATGCCCATGTCTTTGTACAATGCCTTTTCATGAATGTTTAATTGGCACTAAACTACAATTTTATTTTATTTATTTAAAGATTTGTACGGCCGCCCAACTCGCAAAAGTGTGACTCTGGGCAGCGTGCAAACCATAAAACAAATCATAATGTTCAACAAAAAAATCCCCAGCAACAAATCACACAATTGGGGCATCATCTCATATACGTGAACTGCCAGGATGAATCCACCTAACCTTGTGGCCCCGACACCTGGGGGAACATCTAAGTCTTCAAAGCCTTCTTGAAGGCTAACAGGGTCAGGACCAGTCAAATCTCTTGTTCTCACTCTGAGAATGAATAGACTGTAAGGCTCTATATATTGTTGCATGTTTATATGCTGCATGTTAATATTTAGTGATCTGGGTGTATTTGCAGTCCTTTGGCTGTGTTTTAAGAGTAATGGCAGGCAGTGTGCTTTTAGTAATAATATTTAGGCATAAGGCACACAATTAAAGCTTTATTGCCAAAAAGGCTCATTACAGGATATATCTATATCCCATTGAGTAACCTTGCAGAAGCTCGCAGTGTGAAATTTAAATATAAAGGACAAAGGCAACCTTCAAGCAACACTTACTTCCCTCTTTTATTCCCAAGTCCTTCCCATTCCAAACCGGACTGACAGCCGGATCACCTGCCTGGGTACCTGTCAGGTATCTGTCTCCTGGTTGTGGAAATGCAACATCGTATTTCATGACAATGCACAAACAGGGAGCTGGAAGGAAAGGTTCCCATCTGCCCCAGTGGAGTGTCTGTATTGAAATGTGAGGCTGAGATGGAGGCACGCTAAGCCAAGCATCCTTATCTAATTGCTTTAAGAGGACAAGGGGTGCCTGGGCTCGCTTTACTCAGATGACAAGAAGATGGGCAGGAGTTGAGCATGAAGTGAGGCCGTTGATCAGATAATTCGAGGCATCAAGATGGGGAGTTCATTCTGAGCAAGGCAGGGCCCCACCAAATTGGGGCTGCCTGCCCTTCGCAAATGTTGACGTCTCATCATCCTCTCTCTCCTAATCCAGCCCCCAGCAGAAAAAGGCAAATCTGACAGTTTAAAGCCAGATCTTTTACTGAATCGATCAGAGTTGGAAGAGAAAGCCCCCCTCTCTCCTTCAACAATTGATCTTATCAAACTAGCAGGGCAGGAAATCTTTAGTGGAGGTTAAAAAAAAATCCACTGCATTGGGGTGTGACTTCATATGTGTTTGTGTTTTCAAAATGACTGGTTGGGATGAGGATTGGGGAGGGTGGGCAGCAGTGTCCCAGAATGTCCGTGACCTGGCTCTCTGAGGCTGGAGACATGAAACTGAGCAATGCCGAAGATTAGCATTGCAACCCTTTAGAAAAGCTTTGAGCTGCAAACCAAGAACCAGGCTGGGCATTGCAGTGCTCAAATCCCCTCCTCTCCTCTCTCTGAGCGAAAGCCTGATTTTTGAAGAGCTTTCATAGACTGTCTGCGCTTGGCTGGGTTCCACCCTTGGCTGCTTCCACAGGATCCCCCATGGGACAGCGCGGCTTGAAGCCAACCAAGGATTTGTGCTTTGTGCCGGACTGTTTTTGCTTCAGGTCCCCCCTGGGACTTCCTGTCTGGAAAGAGACAGGTAGGAATTGGAGCAGAGAAGCTGAGTCTCCACGCTAGGCGATAGTTGCGGGGATGGTGGGTTTGGAGAGGTGGGGAAGACAGACAGGAAGACTCCACTCCTCTATAGATGCTGTTGTAGTTTCTTATAAGCCCCCCTAGTCCTTTTCTTATGGATATGTTTTCTTTGGATTTCTGATTATATTCTTGTGATGAAAACCACCTTTCACTTAGGCTAAAAAGAGCAGAGTTTTGGCTCACTTTAAAAGTGAGGATTTTGTGGAGTGGACTTTTGACACAATATGCCTCCTTTTGTCAGTTATATTAAGCAATTAATTAAATGACTAGGTGAGGAAATTTTGCCTAAACTCAGAAAAACGTTGCATGGTTTTACAGCCAAAGGAAATCCTGGAGAGACACATTTAAGTTCATTTAAGAGCCCCAGAATATCTTGTGATGGTACTACCCCATATAAAATGTCTGTACTGAAATATCTTCTGAGTTAAACTCAGCAGGTAGCAACCACCTTATCTTGGTTCATGTTGAAAACAGCTATATAGGGGCAGATAGTTATTATTTGAAAGGGAGAGCACCAAGATATCTCAAGGCTATAGACTGGAAAGTAAAAAAAATGGCAAAAATGTGGCATCTTGCTTCTATACTGCCAAAAACCGGCATTAAGCTATCCATGGACACGCCAGTTTCTGCTTCTGACTCAAGGAAGACTTGGTTTTTAAAAAACTTTGGAGCCATTCAGTGCTTTTTTCATGTGGTAGGATGGTGTTCTTCTGGTTGCCTAAAGATCATTGAACTACAATTCATGGTATCTTTAGCTAATGTGACTAATATGAAGGATGATGGGAAGGCAACAAGTTTCCCATTTCTCATGAGGGCAATTGAACTGATGTTCTGTTCTCCAGGAGATGTGGCAGTCGAGCAGTTAAGACACTGGACTTGCCAACCAGAGTTTTGGCAGTTTGAGACCCAAGTACCATATGACAGTGTTCTGCTTATTACTGTCTGGATGGCATAAAGCAGACAGAATAACTCCACAAAGCATCCACACAAAGTCTTTTTTATTGGTTCATCAGGCATCCTTATCAAGTCACATTTATGACGAGGTTCTTTTTAATGTCCAATCCTTTGCATATCTGAATTGTGGTGTAGAAAGATAATAAAATTTTGTTTTGCATGTCGATGTGGTCAAGACGAGCGAGTCCCTGTAACTCGGGATCCCGTTGTGCCGCTTTCTGTTGCATATGTATTTTAGAGAGTTCCGCGACCAAGTGAGGCTTGTCGATGGGAATTTTTGGAAATCTGTTGAGGCTATCCAAGAGCGTTGATTTTACTTCTGTGGCAGCGCTGTACAGTTCGTTGAGTCTTTTCCATGTCAACCGTAGGACAGTGTCTGGGTTGTCTAAGTGGGAGGCATAAAGTGCCTTTGTTGCTTTGGCAGACCACAGCCCTAGCCACGCAATCAATGTACGAGAATTTTATCGGATTTCAGGCGTGCAGCGTGAATGGAGCACAGGAAAAAATTCTTCCATAGGAGATATCCACTGCCAGGTTCATCAGAGAACTTGTATAACCTGTTGGCGGCCAAATCTAGCTTTCCTCTCCAGTAGTCTGCATCATCTGTAGAGGTGGATTGGGTAAGGGGCATTGACGTAGAGGGTTCTTCTCTTGGATTTTTGTAGGGTGGGTTCGGGTTGTACGTCAACGACGGGTTGTAGTGTTCCTTCCAGTACTTACGGAGGATGTTGTCCTGCCATTCCAGAGATGATGATGGAGTAGGCCGGCCGCAGTTATCAGGTAGTACCTGTGAGCTCGAGTAGTGTTGGGGTTGTGGTAGGAATGCTGCTGCCTGTGGGTTGAGTGTGGCAGGAGTCGTTGGTTGCATGTCTACTTGTCGAGAAGTCATTGTGATCACTGGTGGGCTAAGTTGCTTGCCCAGCAGGTCGTGAGACGTTGGAGTAGGGTTGCTGATTCTGAGAAGAGAATTTTGGACTTTAGGTCGTACAACATCAGTTGCATAACTGACGTTTAGAATCTGTGGTTGAGATTTATCCCTGTGCTTCCCTGGTTGTGGGAGACTGCTAGGCAACTGAGGCAGTTCCATCTGCTCATTTTGTAGCGAGTGCTGCTCATCCACATAGGCCTTGATCCATGTGTCTGGGCTCTCTTCTCCCAACTCTTCGAGGTCGAAGTTGAAGGGGGCATTGTCTGCCATCTTCCTCCATGCTGCAGCCCATGCCGTCTTTGTTGCAGAGTCTCTTTGCCTTTTGGCCAACTCCAATTTGGCCTGAACTTTAGCCAGTTCTGCTTGTGGTTGGCCTGGGCTTTGGCCATTTCTGCTGCTTTAGCTGCTATTGCTGCCTGTTGGTTGGCCTGGGCTGTGGCCAGTTCTGCTTGTTGTTCGGCCTGGGCCTTGGCCATTTCTGCTGCTTTAGCTGCTATTTCTGCCTGTTGAGCCGCTACTGCCGCCTTCTGCCCTGTTACCTCCTCTGTGGCGCGTAGATCTGCGTCTGCTACAGCAGCTTCTACTTCAGCTTCTGCAGCCCGGTCAGCATAACTTGCTGCTTTGGAGTCCTTAGATGCACCACTGTGATGAGAGGATGCTCTGGAGGGATGGTAAGACCCAGCAGCAGAGAATTGGCACGAGACACTGGAACCTGCTGGTGATCTAGCCAGTTTGGGATGGAGGGAGGAGGCTTTCCTCGAATGGTGGGAAGAAGGTGCTTGTGATTGAAGACCTATGTCAGATGTGGCCCTCTTCCTTGTTCCTTTTGAAGCGCATTGAAGATTGCGGCCTGGAGGGAGTTTCTGCCTTCCCGAACACTGACTTTGCGTTCATTGTTCGCCTCCTCGAAGCAATGAAAGCATACAAATGCAAGTAGATAAATAGGTACCACTTTAGTGGGAAGGTAACAAAGTTTCACGTTTCTTCAGTGTATAGTCATGCTGGCCACGTGACCACAGAAGCATCTTCAGACCATGCTGGCACCCTCAGCTAAGAAACAGATAAGCACCCAGCCCCTAGAGTTGGACATAACTAGACAGGGGAAACTTTCACCTTTAAAAAAACAATTTCTCCTAAGTTGTTCTAAGTAAATTCTTAAATTGTTAAGAACTTAGTAGTTCTAAGCAGTTCTAAATGATGACCTGTTTGTGACGATGGGCTTCAGACAGTCCTTTCTATCCTGCAGCAAGAAAAGCATGTGGAACTATGATGTCTTTTTCATTATCAAATACTATACTGTCACACCAAATGTCTAAGAATGGACAGCTTGACTGGAGCTGCAGTTAAGAGCTAGATTACAACAACCTATTGTTATGAGAAATACATCTCACTTTGTTCTGTGGGATTTACTCACTAACAAAGAATTTATAAAATTCTGGCTGTTCAAAGGCAGCATTTATATTTTTAGGCTGAATTGTAGGCATGCTTATGGCCAATTGCTGGGTGGTGATTTCCCCCCTCTGTTGAAATATATGAGTTTGATCATCCCCAAATGTATTGTTTCTTCCTGAAGCTTGTAAATGGAGAACTTTACAACAAAAAAGACAGGACTGATCTCAGCATTCCCTTACACAAGGCCCTAGTCTTTCAAATTGCATTAAAAAAAATGTATCCTTGATTCTTCGCCTTAACAGAAAGCAGAATGCAGGGTTATCATACAATGTTTGACAATATAACATATAATTGCACAATTTCATGCCATTCCAGCTGCCTTTTCAAGCCTCGTCTTAATCTTTGGCCTATTCTTCCTTTCCCGAGTTATGGACAGAATTCAGATAGCCTGCTTTATTGCCTTCTTCTTAAACTTCACATCCCTAATGAGAGAGTTTTCAATGCATGAAGAGGCCAGGCCTGCATATGACCTGGAGGTCTCAGATCCAGGTGACCTGTAAACAGATGATGACCACAAACATCTGAGTCAATCACAAGAGGAGCACCTGCTAATCACTGAGGCTGATGCAAAGCCATGCTGCATCCCCATCTCTTATGGGGATACAATGGCAACAAGAGGCACCACTTTTTCATTAAAATTCATCAGCCTGTTAAATATTTAACACTCTTCCCTAATCTCTCCAACTCTGTTCCCACAAAGGAACTCATCACAGCTCTCTTTCACCATCATCCTTTAACCTGCTAGTTTTTGGTTAACTTCCATATTTGGGAATAAGATATGCAATTCTTTCCTACCCCTTCAATCTAATCAGTTAAAATCTATTCCTTTCCCAGATGACCATTTCCCCAATTTTCAGTGACCTCATTGTGTCTCTGCATTCCCATTGCTTTTCTAACAGAGATCGGACACTGATGATTCTTGCCAGCAGAGTGGAATTGGGATTTTGAAGGATGTTCACAAGTAATATAGTTTTGGTTCCTAGTACTGTTGCTCAAAGTGCACAGGTTGAGAAGAGGTTTTTCTCACCTGTCACTATTAGGCCATTGAATACAACTATCCAGTCATGTGGTAGAATATACAAATGTTGCAAAAAAAAAAAATCCTGTCCTTAAAAGGACTGGGTATTATTTATTTATGCATTTGATTTCTATAGCCGCCCATCTCAGTCAATGACTCTGGGTGGCTTACAATTCCGTTTGGATAAAAGGGGCTGACACAGCACAGTGAAGAAGGTCCCAGATCAGGAGTGGTCAACTATGGCCCCTTTACAATCTGTGGATTTCAATTCCAGCTGGCTCAGAAATGTTGAATGGTGGTCATAAGTAGAGGACTACCTATATACCACCCTGTTGCTAATGCCAAAATAAAATTCAGCTACCTGACACTTGCCAGAGGTGAGGGCACACAACATTTTGTCCTTTGAAGAAAATATCAAATTTATTTATCAATGTTTTTTTTAAAAAATATTTTATTCACAAAATTAAAATACAAATATCCAAAAGAAAAGAAAAGAAATTAGGAAAACAAAACAAAATTAGACAAAAACATTAAAAGAATAACAAACAAAAACATGTATTATACTCCCTTATTATACAACGACTAAGAAAATTTAAAATGTGCTACGCCTGGTTCCAAAAATTAAAAAAAAAAGCTTAATTCCCAATTTTCTCAGTACATAAGAATGAAGTGGAGATTATTTAGAAAACAATTCAGATCAAGATGCAGCTGGACAAAACTGATTCAAGTTATTTTGAGATTTGTATTATCCAGGGGTCCAGTTTGATATGGAACAGTAGCAGCAATTGTAGCCAATTTCAGATCAAAACCTGCACCTTTGAGCAGAAGGAGGACCAATTTCTGTTTATAACTGCTAATCTTTGGCAAACTAAAAACCAGTTTACCGTCTCATGCTTCAGAGCACACCAGTGATTCCTAATCTTTGGGGTAATAGCATGGATAGCTGTTTCTTTTTTTCTTTTTCATTTTTTAATGAAATATTAAAGTCTCCCAATACATTTCCAAAGTTGATGCAAAATTCTCCCAATTTGCGTAGGTCAGGAAGCAGGTGGCTGAGTCAACAACATAGAAGGAGATTGGGTTGATTAATTATGAATTAGGACAAATTGGCGGCCTGCTACTCAGTAATCTATGTAAATAAGGATGATAATACTATGAGTGATTGTGCAAATAGAAACTTGCTAAGGAGCAATGGCCAGACCCAGCTCCCCGTAGTGGTTGAGGGGGAGAAGGCTTTGTGCTGCTATTAATTTTTATGGGGTGTCAGAATGAAATTTACATGGACAATGAGGTGCCTATCACAGGGACTACCTTGTTAAAACTACGCTTGGTCAATGGAAGGAGAGGAAGAACAAACAGCAGAAGGTAGAAGATGGATACACTGAATTCTAAGAAGATCGTTCCTCTCACCTATATGTCCACCGAAGCATAAACTTGGTTCAGTTGCATCTTACTTTCTAATCTCTTTTTGTACGTAGTGCTCAGTGGTGGGATTCAAATTTTTTTACTACAGGTTCTGTGGGTGTGGCTTGGTGGGTGTGACAGGGGAAGGATACTGTAAAATCTCCAGTCAGAGGTGGTATTTGCCAGTTCTCTGAACTACTCAAAATTTCTGCTACCGGTTCTCCAGAACTGGTTGGAACCTGCTGAATACCACCTCTGGTAGTGCTGTGGGAGGAAAAGTAAAGACATCTTAAATTCAAATACCCAATCTGTTTTAGTCATCTTGTCCTCTGTAACTTTATAAAAATTGGAGCTAATAGGGTTACAATGAATGGCATTGTACGAGAAGTAACTGAAGAAGCAGCTTTAAAAGTCAAGTTCATCAACAGGTGTGGCACTTGCCAACAGCAAGAATGGTTTTTGAATGAGACTTGTATTTCATTAAAGCACAAGCATGCACATGGATACAAAACTATTCTTTTTTTATCCAAGTCACAAAAAAATAGGAGAGAACCATCACGATTCATAAAAGGAAACAAACAACGTTTGTTCTGTGACCAAGGTGGTAAGCATTTTGGTGTAGGAAAGTTCCCATTGTTATACAATTATGTTCATCCGTTTCTAGTGAGTAACCTACTTCAAAAAGTCCTAATTATGAATGCAAAGCAGTCTCCAGCAAGATAGCATCATGGCTAAGGTCAGGAATTGGAAAGCCCCAAACTCATCTCCCCATTTGACTGTGGAATTCATTGCTGGATGATCTTGAACTATTCTTCCCTATTTCATGGGTGATGGTTTCTTGCCACATCACGTTGCCGTCACATAGCGTATCGCGGAGTTTTTTCCCTTCGCGGAGCCGGGGTGGGCATGGCCTGCATGCGATGCATCCGCCCCACAGGCCGCAAGTTTGACACCCCTGCCCCAAACTGGCTTGACCAGCTTGCTGTTATGAAACTATAATGAGGAGACAGTCCCTTGTTCGGTGACTTGAACTCAGAAATGAAATGCATAAGATAATAAACTTGTTCAGGCACATGGTTATTTGAGACATGCTGCTGTTATTTTGGTTGCAAGAGGTTAAAGCCACTGTACCTCCGGCAACTTAAATTGTACTTGAATCGCACGATATCTCAAAAAATTTAAGTTGCCCCCAACTCCCCACTGTATCCTTCCAGAAAGAAGAAACCCTGCACAAAGAGTTAGCAAGGGAGCAGCTTTCATTGTGATGTTGCTACTGCCACCTGGTGTCTTGATCTAGGACAGCAGGAGTTTTACTGGGTTGAATTGAAGCAAAGCAAAAATACAGGTTCCTTCAGCTATGATATTTTATTCCATCACAAACAGACCACCACTAGGCTCCAGATTAACAAGCAGTGCCTCTGATTTGAATGTACAGGTAGTCCTCAATTTACAACCGTATGTTTAGTGAGCTTTCAAAGTTATAATGGCACTGAACAAAGTGACCAATGACTAGTTTTCACACTTATGACCATTGTAGTGTCCCCATAGTCACATGATCAAAATTCAGCCATTCGGCAACTGGCATGTATTTGTGACAGTTGCAGTGTCCCAGCCAGTTTCTGACAGGCAAAGTCAATGTGGAAGCCAAATTCGCTTAACAAAGGCATGATTCGCTTAGCAACTGTAGTGATTCGCTTAACAACTGTGGCAAAAAGGTCATAAAATAGGGCAAAACTCACTTAACCATCTTGCTTAGCAATGGAAATTTTAGGCTCAATTGTAAGGACTACCTGTATTGAATGCTCCACCAAGATGGAGCTAAAGTGGTTGGGGCTTAGCTCTGGGACATTACTTCTGGGTGAAATCTGTGGAGCTCTAGTAAGAAACAAGAGCACTGTTGTATTACATGGAAGATTCTTTGGCTTGGACATCCTGTTTCTCCCTTTATGGCTAAGTAGCATTAGGTTCAGATGCTGGTCTCTACTGATGGAGGCTGCATATCTGTCTGAGCTGTTTGGGTCAAGTCCTGAGGCTTAAGAAAGGGAATAGGAATCTTTTTTTGCCTGAAGTTTTTGTTTCTTCAAAGCTTTCTGAATGGGGTACAGAAACGTGGCAGTGATGGTAAGGCTAGAGTTGGCAACACACACATGCACATCCTACACATTACGCAACCACAAGTATACAATCTTTGGAGCAGGGCAGCAGATTCCAATAAAACTGTCCACCTTTCTCAATGCCCCTTACATCAGCCAAGTGTTGCTAAGCCGAAAGGAAGGACTTGCAGGCTGGTTCCAACCTGTGAGCCCAACCCTATCTTGTACAAATTTGGGGATTCAACACATTTGCTTTCATCCAAGAAACTGCCGGTTCCTGCAGTTGTTCTGCCTAGAGATTGGGTGCTTTAATTCTCCTGCTTGTACGCTACCATTCCTTTGGTAAATATAGTCTCTCAATAATTTCTTTAGAACAGGTGACTTGTTCAATCAAAATTTGATGTGTGTTCTGATCCAGAGCTCCAGCCTTCTATGTGAGCCTTGTGGCATGCATAAACAAAACTGAACTGCTGTTAGAACTTGCTCCTGCTCTCTCTGGACAAGTTGACAGGATTTTCTTCAGTTGCTGCTATAAAAACTACACACCCATCTTAAGATACTGTAAATGTGGAACAAGAAACAAGAATGATTGATTACCTGAAAAAAATGAAAGCCTGATTTCAGAGTTTGTATAAAACTAAGCAAATTCATCTTTTCCATATTTTTTTCTTTAAACTTTTCTTCTTTCTAGGGGAAAGTTCTTGTTTTTCAGACTTGCAAGGTTCTGTCAATATTCTATTTGCTATGCAGATGAACATTTAATTATTAATAGTAAACAGCATATTTACTTTTAGCTCAATGAAAACTTTAGTTTTATTTATGAGTTGTGGGGAGTTTTCATACAAGTTAATCTTATTTCAGGGTTCAAGTTATCTCAAACTTTGATTTGGGCAACCTTTGTGCCAAGAGGTTATATATGGACAGGAATTAGGTAGCTAATCACAAGTCCTGGGGTAGTATTAATTGCCCCTAGTTCTTCTGTGGTAGGGATTAAGTTGAGAAAAGAAGTTAAAAAGTTATTTAAATACTTGTCCTTTACTCCTCGTGTTAATTTCCATCCTTAGTTTCTTTGCTTTTTTTAACAATACAATTGTTCTTAATTAATGTTTTTGTCAATACACTAGATTTCACCATGTGTTGTAAATCTTTCGGCTATAGATTTATTCCTGTTATTGGGTGGGGGGTGTTAAGGATCTAATCTAAATTCTTTTTATTGTCAATTGCTGGAGGTTTGTGGTCAAACAAGGCAACTCGGTAATGATGAGTTTAGGCAAGATATCGTTGGTTGACCAAATTAACTGTCATGAGGTGAGTGGTCACATTTAAGCCTCTGGGGGGCTTCCAATTCACTTGAAACAACAACCAATGTTTCAGCAAACAGCGGAGCTCACCTTGGTCAAAAAGAAACCTCCAAAATCATATCAGGGGTGTTCCCTTTATTAGATTAACTCAAGTCATACAAACTTTTCATCAGATAAAGAGCCTGTTTGGTCTAGTAGTTAAGACACCAGGCTAGAAAGTAAGAGATTGTGACTTCAAGTCCTGCCTTAGCCATGAAAGCTGTCTGGCTGACCTCGGGCCAGACACTGTCTCTCTGCCCAACCCACTTCACAGGTTGTTGTTGTGAGGAAAATAGGAGAAAGAAGGAACATAGATATGTTTGCTCCCTTGAGTTTTTTTGTAAAAAATAATAAAGGCAGGATATAAACAAATAAACAAACCAAGTGGTGGGGACTTATGACCAGGGGCCACATGTGATCTCCAAGCTCCACTTTAGCTTCCACAGCAGGTGTGTCCAACCCTGGACAGCTAGCCGCATAATTAATAAAAGTAAAGGATTTTTATCTATATTCATTAACTATAGTATATATTATATGCAGCCCAAGACAATTCCTCCTCATTCAGAGCAGCCCAGGCAAGCCAAAAGTTTGGACATGCCTGCTCTAGGGTAACCTCAGATTCAAACCACAAGATCACTTATTTTTATTGGTATAATGTTTCATGTTGGAAATATATATACTTGAATTACTATTTTTATTTTTTTTGTTGGATTTATATCACACTTTTCCTTCAAGAAAAACAGCTTATATGGGGTGCTTCCTTCATTTTATCCCCATTAGAGCAATACTCGTGAGAGAGGAGTGACACGCCCAAAACCACTCAGTTGCCACCTATGGCTGAGGATCAGCTTGAATCTGGATCTCCCCCCGTCTCAGATTAATACCTTTAATCGCTACATCACATTGGATAAATTAAAAAATCATACACGTAACCTATCTCCTTCTTAATTTGAGTTATATAAATGAACTCCGAAAAGTGTAGGTAGATGATAATTTTGACCAGGCTCTGGTGCTTAATTCTCCACCCTGATCTGGTAAAAGATTCTCTGCAGAGCCATCTCTCTCTCTGATGTTATCTGTAACACAGAGTGTGCTCTGCTGCCCTTTGACCATTCCTCCTCCTTTCCTGACATACGTCCTATGTGTGCAGTGCTCTGCTGTACCTCCTCCCCCAGAAGAGAGACAAAGTCTGTTAGCCATGTGAGGTCAAAGGTTTTCTGAGGCATTAGAATCGCCTGCATTTTCCTGAGGTTCCTTCCGACAATGAGCTGAAAGGTAGGTGATTATGAATCTGGAAAGTGGTTCACAGAGATCTGCTTTTGATCAAATCAAACATTTGCACCCTCTCATCCCGTAACCATCTACTCTTACTGGAAAGATCTTCAGGGTGCTTAGCAGGAGTCTTTCCTAGTCCTCCTTAAACATGTTTTTGGTTGAGAAAGAACTTTTGCTTGAGAGGCAGATACTCTGCCACTGAAATACTTGGCGGAATTCAATCAATGAAAGTTTGGGGAGGCTATGGAAGCAATGTTCTGATTAGGAAATGATTGATCTTTTAGATGATAAATTGTAAGAAAGCACCAATGGTTCCCTGGATTAGTTGCCAGGAAAATCAAGCTGGTGCTAGGTGCACAGTATTATAATGCAGACACCTAGACCTGGAGAAAAAAAGGCAGGCAGTCACTACCAGGGAGGGCGTGGTTCGACAACAGGAAGAAATCGTGACTTACAGTCCAGACACTTGGCTAACCTTGCGCTGCAGATAACTGCTATATTTTACTGTTTTTTTCCTCTCTCCCCACAGAACTATTATTTGGCATCCAGGGAGGATGGAGTATAGAAAACAGCATTGTCTGCAGTGATATGTCTGGTGGTGCTATGGCCAAATGAGATGGCCAAACATCTTTTGGTGGCTATTGCTTTGTGGGCTGTGGGGGGCGTTGCTGGGCTTCACCATCTCTATCTGGGCCGAGATAACCATGCCTTGCTCTGGATGCTGACTTTGGGCGGATTTGGCATCGGGTGGCTTTGGGAGCTGTGGCTGCTCCCTGGTTGGGTAGCAGAGGCAAATGGTGCCCCAGACTTGCCCAATAGTCAACCCCCACCTTTGAACCCTCTGCGTTTTCTTGGCCAAGCTTTAGTAGGCATCTATTTTGGGGTAGTGGCTTTGATTGGTCTCTCTACTCTGCCAGGTTTTTACTTTCTGGCCCTCCCTCTGGCTGTGGGTCTTGGAGTTCATTTGGTGTCTGAAGTGGGCAATCAAGCCTCCAATCTTCAAGCAACCTTAATGGCTGCCTTCATAACTGCCCCAATCTTCTACGGCCACTCTCTGGGGATCTTGCCCATTACTCTCACCACTAGTGTGACAGCCCAGAACTACCGATGCTATAAAACCAACAATCACACCAAGAAGAAGCTTAGCCTCCGACTTTACCGACTAGGCCTGGCCTATCTGGCATTCACAACGCCACTGGCCTACTCTGCCTTCAGCAACACAGCAGCCACTGCCAACTACATAGCCAGCACAATTGGAGCAGCCCTGGATTATGTCAGCGTGTTTCCATCATTGAGTGGAATATTGGAATCAATGCTGCTTCTCCCCTACCGTGCCGGGAAGATGTTGGGTTTAAGTGGTGGCTATTTCCAGGAATGGGAGAACATTTTAAAATTTGTGCAGTCTTTCCAGAATGAAAGACGTCAGATGGCGTATCAGGTACAGTGGACTTTTATTATTTATCAGCTTTTGGGAACACTTAAGTTTCAAGTTTCCTATAACTTATCCAACTGGATCAGGGTTGTCCTCAACTCTGAGGGAAGAATGTTCCAGAGGGCAGGGGTTACAACAGAGAAGGTACGTGTCCTGGTCCCTGCCAGTTGACATTCCCAACATCATTTACCCCCTGTGCAGCCACATTTTGTGCCAGGTGAAGGTTCTAAATGCATTTCAAGGACAGTCCCGTGCAGAGTGCATTGTAGTGATCCGATGTTATATAATCAAATATAGGAAATGAGACTCTGCATGTCATGACACTAAACCTTTCTTTATGTTCTGGACTAGCACAGGATCATCTGCAGGAAGGATTTTTAAAAAGTCATTACCACACAATAGAAGTCCTGTCCCCTTTGTATATGCATCACATTGTTTAAAAGCTTGCACATTTGTGACCATCCTCTTGATTATTTTGCCCTTCCCACAGTTGTCCTTGATTCAGATTGTCATATTTTTGTCTATCTGTGTGTGTGCCTTCGAGTCAAGTTTGATCCCTGGTGACTACTTGGACTGGTCCCTGCAGTTTTCTAGACAAGATCTTTCAGAAGTGGTTTGCCATTGCTTTCTTCCTAAGGCTGAGAGAAAGGGAGTGGCCCAAAATCACCAAATTAGTTTTGTGTCTAGGGCAGGACTAAAACTCACAGCCTTCCAGTTTCTTGTTCATGCTTTAACCAGTACATCAAACTGGCTTTTGTGCTCAGGCAGACTAAAATATTCCCTTCAAACCTTGTTGTTTGCATATCAAACAACTTGCCTTCCATATATTAAACCAGCAGTCGCCAACCGGTGGGCCGTGAGAACATTTTGGTGGGCTGCAGAGAAATCTCACCCCCAGAGCACCCCCCCCCACAAAGCAATTAATCCAGGCTGCTCAGAAACACAAGGCTGCACCATCCACATGGCCCGCAGGAATGTTCCCTGCCCATTCTCTCCTTACTCGGCAAACTTGCCTGCTAAAATTGTTATTTTTCCTTTTTCCGACCATCATCTGTTCTGCTGTGCTGGGAGATTTAGATTAGCTAGGAAGCAGGAAATGGTTGGATTTCTTGCTTTCTAGCTAGTCTTTAGATCTTCAGCTCTGCTTTTAAGCACAGCTAAACCTCCCTTAGGACTGAAGGTTCTGTTATTCAGTGCAGACTCACAGCAAGCAAATTTGAGAAACTGAGCTAGCCGATGGCAGATAGATCACTGAATGGTTCTGTGAGCAACTCAATCTGCCTGCCTGCTTTGCCTGATTTTGGGTAAAAGTTGCTCTTTTTTATTAAAAAAACCACCAATATTTATATAAATATTTATAATATTTACATACAAGCCTTGCCCAGCCAGTCACATGACCACCAAGCCACACCCACAAATTAGGCCACACCCACATAACCAGTTAGTGGTCCCTGGGATTTAAAATTATGAGTTTGGTGGTCCCTGAGGTCCAAAAAGTTGGCGACCCATGTATTAAACAACTGCATTTTGTGTTAATAGTAAAATGGCATTAAAGGAAGCTCATATAACAGTATTCTACAGTATACAAGATAAAATAACCACAAAATGTAAGTCATGTTAAATCTAATTACATAAAAAGAAACAGTATGTGAAAAAATCTTGTTCAATTTGATAATAAAACCTTCTATTTTAACAGTATTTAAAAATAGACAAGCAACTAAATAAACACATCCGAAGACCCTAACCAATAATTTTACACTTACATTCATTTACTAATTTTAAATGCTACTTGTGAAAAGAATTAAGATTATCTCAAACTAGAATTCTTTGGTTATAAGGAAAACAGTTCAAAGGACAAAGAAGTAAACAATGTGGTAAGTTATCTGTCACACATATTTGCTCCATTATTGACTATTTCTTCCATTTACAGCATATTTCCCTAATGTCTTAGAATTAAAGTTCCCAGAATTCTTAGTATAGCCCTTGGTTAGAATTCTGCAGTCTTAGACTTAATACAAGAAAAACATATTGATTTTAGTGGAGTTTTCTGAGATTATTTGAAATATTACAGCAGAATATGCCATCTTTAAAGGGTGGAAATTGTATATTATTATCATCTTGCTGGCTGACAGTTTTACCCAAAATGTATGACCAGAGATAATAACAAGGCTCTTCAGGTTTGATGTCTTTGGATGTAGAAAGGAAGGAAGGAAGGAAGGAAGGAAGGAAGGAAGGAAGGAAGGAAGGAAGGAAGGAAGGACAATTGTGTTTTGCAGAATTATAAGAAAGTACCTTTATGCTTAGCTTTCCAAAGCTCTGCAAAATTATGTGCTCTACTATTAGTTTAAACTACAAAAATCATCCTTCATTGGATTTTATAGATTTTCCAATAAGTTGTAACAGCAAGTGCAAGAAAATTATTCTTTGTTCTCTCCACCTCCACTCCATCACTGACAAATGACTAGTTTATTTCTTTCTTAGATTATTATCCTGACTTTATTACTTTATAAGCAACTCAAGACAATAAACATGCTCCTTCATCCTCTTCCTCCTTTTCCCCACAACCCTATCAGGTCGATTGGGCTGAGACAGTGACTGACCCAGTCACCCAGCCAACTAATTATCAATTTAATAATTGATAATTAAAATATTAGTGAACTCAGAGCTCTGATAGGATGCTAATACTCCTCTCTCCTCTTCTTCTAGATCTTAGGTATCCCTAATGATGCCACTCCAGAAGAAATCACCAAAAGCTACCGGGAATTGGTCAAACTTTGGCATCCTGATCATAATCAACATCAAGTAGCAGAAGCTGAAAGACGTTTTATTGAACTGCAAGCTGCCTATGAACTTCTCATGCAGGCAAAGAAGCCAAAATTTGCATGATTGCATTTTAGACGGCACAGAAATCTTATCACCATCAAACAGCTAGGGATTAAACCATTTTTATTAAAGTAATGGCTCTCAAAATAACATGGACCAAGTTACACATGCGTTAACTTTCTATGTACTTTACATTTGTTAGAAGGTGAAGATTACGAACAACTGTTTTATGATATATATAATATATATAATATTAATGAGATGTACTTCATCCTTTCTAATTTCAAGGAAAATAAAACAAGAATTGCATAGTCATCTTGTAGGGGAGATGGGCAGCATAAAGATTTAATAAGTAAAAATGTTCTAATTTTCTTTGTATTTTATTATTAGTTTATATTTCTGATTAATTTTAATTATAGTGATTGGTTATTATGACACTGCTTTAAGCCATCTTGAAAACTTTTATACTATAGACATGCATTTCTTAAATTATAAAAATCAAGAAAGGGGTTAGCTCAAGGTAGTTTACAGTAGTATACAACCTCATGCTATGCATCCATCTATTATTATATCATGTTTCTTTAAACTTATTAGTCTCTCTAAATTACTAAATTAATACTCCTTTCCATATCTCTTTTAAGAGTTTTAATTGTCCCAATATTCTTTTTAATAGAGCAATAACATTAAATCTTACAAGGGTTTCTTTTTCCCACAATAACATTGAATTATCCTCAATATGAATAAACAGCAAACTTTGTTATTAGTTTTATTATGACATAGCATTTGAAAGAGGACTTTCCCTTTACACTGCAGTTTGTGTTGCTAATTTTTCTTGAGTGCTTGTATGGCTGTAGTTGATAAAAAATATACCTGTATTTTTTATTTATTATACTTTATTAACTTTTATTGGAAACACAGTATGAATTATTGGTTTGGAAATGCTTACATGTTCATCTAAGCCCAGCAGGTGACACTATTGAGCTATTAACAGAAAATGAATGAGACTTGATTTTTAAAAAAAAATCAGGGAAAGAAAAATTAAATTCTTTTTTATTACATTTGTTTGTCACCCATCTCACTGTGAAATGATTCTGGATGGCTGCAAGGCTATATTAAACAGAAACAAAGGGCAAAAGACAATGAGATGCCGGAAATGAATTAGCATTTTTATAGCATTTTCATTTAAGGGTCATTCAGATTTCTAGTCTGTAGTTTTAGAAAAAGTTTTATTATCTACGTTTTAGAAGTAGCAGGATGCTCTAAATATTATGGCTGGGAAGACAATGCATCTCCATCCATATTCAGAAATCATAATGAGGCCTGAAGGCAAGGGCTGCTTTGCCTAAAAGATACAGGATTTGGGAAGAACTTAAATCAGACAAATCCAGTGAGAACTGGAATAGAATCCTGCACAGAAGGAGACTTGGGAATGCACGATTGTCTAATCATGGTACAAACCTGAGATTGATTTCACGCTACACTAATGTGGCCTGTTTGGTTTTGCTTAAGTATAAACATTTATGTTTTTGAGCAATTGCATACATTCAGCCAATCATGGCCTGTTTGACCTCAGAAAACTTGTAGGTTTCTTTTCTTAAAAAGCATTAGTATAAAAGAGCCTACATTCAGACAAAACACTGGTCTATACTGTGCGGCTAGCATAGAGGGCAATCCTGATGAATTGATGTGCTCGATGAAATCAGAAAATTGGGTCCAGAAGCGGTGTAAGGTAAGACTGCTTTGGCACAGTGGTTAGAATGCAGTACTGCAGGCTACTTCTGCTGACTACCAGCTGCCAGCAGTTTGAGTCTCACTGCCTCAAGATTGACTCAGCCTTCCATCCTTCCGAGGTCAGTAAAATGAGGACCCAGATTGTTGGGGGGGGGGGGGGGGAAATAGGCTGACTTTGCAAACTGCTTAAAGACGGCTGTAAAGCAGGAGTGGGATTCTACCAGTTCGCACCTATTTGCTAGAACCGGTTGTTAACATTCTAAGCAGTTTGGAGAACCGGTTGTTAGAAGAAATTACTGGCCTAATCCTGTAAGGAAGGCAGGAAGGAAATATTCTGGTGTTGCTTACAGAAACTGCCTCTGCGTTAACCCTTATTACATTCTTGGCAGGACTAGACTTCCTGTCTCAGGAACTTCTCTGGAGTTTTTTTCCCCTCCTTTGCTGATATGTTGCTTGTGTGGAGTGACCATTCAAAGTTACAATGGCACTGAAAAAAGTGACTAATATCATTTTTCACACTGTTGCAGCATCTCCACAGTCATGAGAGGCCAGGTGAGGAGATGTGTGCCTCGATGTGAGTGATATTGAGTTGGTCACACCCAGCCAATAACATGACCACCAAGCCATGCCCACCCAGTCACATGACCACCAAGCCACACCCATCACCTAAGCCACGCCCACAGAACTGGTTAAAATTTTTGAATCCCACCCCTGCTGTAAAGCGGTATATAAGTCTAAGTCTAAATGCAATTGCTATACGTAAGTTGAGTAGGTCACGTCACCCATGTCAACATCTGCAGGGATGAGTCTCTCACATAAAACAGGGCAGGCGCACAATGAAGAACACAAGGTTCCTACGTACAGATGGGACACACGAAGCTTAGAAAGTGTAAGCGGCGTGCAAGGGATTGGGAGGAGCCGTCCTCCGCCTCCAGCAAAGCTCTGGAGCCAAATGAGGGAATCTGAGCGGCCGCCGTCAAACGATCCTCCTTCGGCCGTTGCCGGAGAGAACGTGCCATCTCCACACCCCGTTTCAGGATGCGCAGCAAGAATAGGAAAGAAAGGCGAGAGACGTTATTGGGTCAACCAGAGCTCCTCGCGCATCCCCCGCACGCCTGGATTGGGTCTCCTTCCACGGCTTTGGCAATTGGTCTAGCGTAGGTTAACCATCCGTCCGCAACAACCTCTTTCGCGGTCGCTGATTGGGCCTCTCTTAACGCCGAAGCCGATTGGACAATGGGCGAAGTGCTTCGGTGGCTAGAGCGGTTCCGTTGTCCTAGAGCCGAACTCAATTTTTGGATCTCGGGGAAGGTGAGGGAGGGAGAAGAGAAAGGAGGGAAAAGGTGGGAGCGAATTCTGTTCTCCGTTGCTCCTATTGGCCGGCGCTCCGCCGAAGAGAAACACCTTTCTCATTGGCTGAAGGAAAGAGGGCGCCTGAGTCCGGTTGGTTGCGGGGCTCGCGCAGCTTTCGACGATTTCGCTCTCTTCTCTCTTACGGGTGGGCGGGGCTCCACTTTCCCCGGCGCTTGGCGGCGGCGGCCTGAGGTGAGAAGGGGAAGTGTGGCGGCTTTGATGGTTTGGTGAGGTTTTCCGCCGAGGTGGGTAAAACTGGCGCGTGTGGGAACAAGGCGAAGAGTGGGGAGGTTGGGCGTCATGGGGAGGGGGGGTCACAAAAGCATGTGGGAAAGGAGCCTCGGAGGAAAGAGGCTGGAAGCGGCGATGGGGAACAAGGAAAGGAGGCACAGGCAGACAACCGAGGGAATGGCCCCGTGTTGGGGGAATAAGGGGTGGGCTCAGAGGCAGGCCGTCGAGGGGCGGCGAGCTGGAGTGGGCTGGAGAGCGCAGAGGCGATGTGGCGGTGGAAGGAGGGGTTTTTCATATGTGGCAGCCAGCGCTGAAGCTCAGCCCGGAGCCCTGGAAGGCTTCCCATCAACTCTCCACGGGAGAGGAACGATATCCGTATCCCACGAAAAATGAGAAAAAGAAAGTAGAAGTAGAAGACGCCTTGGTTTTCTGGGGAAAAAAAAAAAGACTCGGGTCCTTTAACGGATGAGGACATTCCTTTCCCAGGACAAGTTCACAAAGAACCGTTTACAAAAACAGGCTGCAGGGCAAGCTGTTCCGATTCAGGAGAACGGTTCATCAAGGAGCCTGGTCAACGCCTTAAAGAAGGACGCAAGAAAGTCCTGAACTTGCCCAGGAGGGACACTCTTCGGGATTTGTTTTTCAGACCGAATGAGAGTGTTGTTCCCATATGCCCTAAACCTTTAATTCCACTGTCACACACACACCCCCATCCAGCCCCGGGAGAGGGAGAGAGGATGGAAGGAGGAGGAAGGCAAGGTAACAATGGGGATGATGATAACTCGCAGGGGTTTAGAAAAAGCAAATTGTTTGCTCTATGCTAGCAGTACTGTAAACTATTGCCTGCTGCTATGTAGTATTTGCATCTGGACTGCAGCATTTTGGCATTAAAAAAGATTTTTTAAAAGAGAAATAGCAGTAGCTAAGGAGTGCAAATGTGAAATATGTTACTGCTGAAGTGAATTATAGTTACTGGTATTCTGGAAAGATAAAGTGACAAAGCCCCGATGTGCCCTGTTTGCAATGGAAAGGTTGTATGTCTATGGAGATTCTCCATCATCCAGGTCATGGTTGTCCCAAAGGTGCTTTTTCCAAAAGGCAACTGGACTTCCTTTTCACCAAGAAAGTCCAGTTGCCTTTTGGAAAAAGCACCTGTGGGGCAGAGCATGGCTTTAGACTGAATGGAATTATATTAGTTAAGCTGATATAGAGGAAAAGAATGTCCTAAGATTGGAGGCTGAGTTTTCCTGTTTAATTATACAGCTCCATTCACACAGTACTAAACTAACTCTGATTTGTGGCTTTAATGTGAACCCACTCCAAGAAAAGAAATACATTTATTTGCCAGATTACAAAGATGCATGTAAGTTGGGATAAATAGTTTCGGTCCTTAGGGCTTTTGCTACCGTATTAGGTGTGACACTTCTACCTTATGATCTTTGAAAGTAATTGAAAGTTGCACACTGTGAACATGCAGAGCTCGTGTTTGTGATCAACAAGACTAAAATAGCTTGGTAAGGGACTACAGTACTCAAAAGCCAATTAGCCAGATGTTGCTGTTTTAACATAGATGTTGTTCAGGCGTTGAAAAGGATAAACTTTTTTTTATTGTTGTTCAGTACCACAGAATGAAGCAAAAAATCAGACTAGATCTGACAAAGGAGTATTTGCTGTCTTGGTTCAAAGTAGATTGGCCACCAAAAACTTTGGATGTATTGATCTATAGTGGCAGGTTTCTGAGATTATCAGATACATTATAGACTAATGATGCTATATAAATATAGAAAGCACAGTTAGACAGATAAGGTGTGCATGATTCAGAATTATTTAAGGATAGTAAGGAAACTGTAGTTACTTTTAAAACTTTTTTCTTTTTAGGTATTAAAATTGGACTGTGGCTAGATGTCTTATGTTTGTGATAAAATGACAGCTATTTGTACCATTTTATGTTAAATAGTTGGTTGTACTTTACTCCTTATTTAAAGTGCTAGATTAGAGTAACTTTTATATGATGTCCTAATCTGTGCAGTTTAGAAATGCTTTCAATCAAATTTATTTACTTCAATTATAGATTTGTTGCATCTGCAGTGTAGAATATTAATAAACATCATTAACATTAGTCTCCACTTAGTGTACGCCAAATAATGTTCAATGGGTAAATAAAACAGAGCTTAAAAATCACAATTTATTCCTTAACACTTCTATTAAGCTGTTTATTTGGCATAGGAAGTCAATCTCCTTGATTGTTAATGGTAAAAATAATTTCTTAATCTTCTGTAGTGACTAAAGCAGGCAGGCAGGCAGACAGAGAAGAACTATACATTGCAACTAATACCGTATAACAGGACTTTTATGCTCAGAGCATTCTTTGACAACTCAGGACCATATGTTATCAGTACTGTACTTAATTTCAAAACAGCATTCAACATTTTTAAAATATTCTCTATATTACTGAATTATTTGCTCCAAAATTTTGAATTTATATGCAATGTTTCTATACTGTAGATCTTAGAGCTGTGGAACTCTTGGAAAAGGGACTTCTTTCAAGCCAATTTGGTCTAGTGGTTGAGGCACCATATAGAAGTATGTTCTAGTCCTGCCTTAGCTGTGAAAACCAGCTGGGTGTCCTTGGGCCAGTTCCTTTCTCTCAGCCCAACTCATTTCATAGGGTTATTGTTGTGAGGAAAATAGGAGGAGGAAACTGTGTTGGATATGTTCACTGCCTTAAGAGTTATCTGTAAAAATAATGCAGGTGGGATACAAATAAATACAATAAATAAAAATAAAATTTAAAAACATATTTCTGATTTGTTAAAGTGGCTGTATCTTTTTTCAGGCTTATGTGGTTGCTTTGGAAGCTGGCTGTGCTTTTCTCTGCATATACAGTGATTTCACTTCATGTTCCCACTTGTTCTAGAACATCTCCTTTGAGGGACTTGCACAATTGTGTAACCATGTACAGATCTTCATATACTGTTTATCACATTTTGGGATAAGCAGGATCTGAAGCTGTTCTAATTCTATTGTCTTCATTTTTGTCATGAAGTTTATTTGGTTATAGATTTATATTAAGACTTTTCACTTTTTTACAATTTAAGAAATTCCCTTTCCAAATTTTGTGCAGTTTATTTCATAACCATCACATCTACATATTATATTTATAAAGTATACTATTTATATTTTATAAACTATAGTACCAGATATTACAGTCTGAGAATAAACATGTGTTTTTTATTTTTGGAATTCATTTTATTAGGCTAAAATCCTGTGGAATTCTCTGGGAATAAGTAGTACTGAATTCAGTGTGGCTGACTTTTGAATAGGATTGCACTTCAAGAGAAGATGGTCCTAATCACAGATGGGTTTAACAGATCGGTGCAGCACTGACAAGGAGGGAGGCTTGCTGCCTACAATTGCATAGTTTCAGAAGTACTTCTGCTTTTTGAGTGGCTTTGAAACTGAGGTGCAGCATTAAAATAATGGTGTGCTGTCTGTTTATTCCTGAGCTCATTTGGTGACTGTAAAGCGTGCAGTCACTTTGAATCTTTTTCAAGGAGAGAGAAGGAAAAAAATCAAGTTTTAAAAAATGTAAGTTAATCCACCAAAAGCACTGCTTGCTCTTCTGGCAGACATTATGTACATGATGAACATATGTTTAGAAATGTTTCATCAACATGGGATTCTTTGATAGGGTAGATAAATGGATGCTTAATATTTTTATGAAATCAGTCATTTTTGACCAAGTTTTATAACAAACAAGTGATTTTCTTGTTCTTATAATTTCATCCAGATATATACTCCTTTGAGTATTATAAGATGGTGGATTTTTTGTCAAATAAGTTATAAAACCAACAATGAATGTAAGGTGAAGTTCTATTTAAAGCTTTTCATGGGACACTATACAAAGCAATTATCTTTTTCTGCTCTTTGATAGGCAGAAATTCAGATATAAATTCAAATGCATCACATTATGCAGGGATGGGCAGTTAATTAATTTTACCAAGGGGTGACATGAAAAACAGGGGCTGTTGTGGAGGGCTGAACCAATAGAATTATGAAAGTCCATAGACATGCATGCATACACATGCATAAATTGAAAAAAAATACCAATTACCTTCAAAATAAAAGCAATCCACTTGGGCCAGACAGGAATAGCTAAAGGTCCGGATGTGACCTGGGGGCCGTAAAATGCCCAATGATTTAGTCCAGTATTGGTGAACCTTTTTGGTACCAAGTGCCAAAATGGGAGCATGCGTGCAAGTGCCAGAAACCAGAAAAGCAGCCAACCAGTGCACATGTGTGCACTGGGCAGCTGCTCTTCTGGTTTCCAGCACGCACATGTGCATTGGCCACCTGGTCTTCCTGATTCTGGCGTGCAAGATCAGCTGGCTGGTGCACATGTGGGCTCTGAAAACCAGAAGATTATTTTCCCAGTGCCCGCATGCACACCAAGCGGCTGCTCTTCTGGTTTCTGGGATTCCTGCATGTGTGAAGACGGCTGGTGCGCTGGAACCCGGAAGAGCAACAGGTAATGGCTCACATGCAGAGAGATGGCTCTGCATGCCACTTCCGGCACGTGTGGCATAGGTTCACCATCACGGACCTAGTCTGATTAGTGTATAGTTGTTGGATGTATTTTGATGTTTGTCCTTCGTGTTTGAAGAGGACTTTGACATCTAATGGGTTGTGGGCTATCCGTGATATATCTGCGGGTGGCTAGTAAGGCTGTACAGGCACAGAATGTTCTACTACATGTGGGCAGATGTGCGGGCACCACTTTTGCAGTATTTTAATTGCCGTGTGATAACATTCTGAAAGAACTGATGGCCAGATTAATTACAGAATAATTATCTGGGCTTAAGTTCCTTTATTACTGTCTTCTCCCAATCCGGGCTAGGTGGATTTCCTCCCCCCCCAAATATCTTTGTCACTACCCATTTTCATAATTCTTGTTTTCTTATATGTATGTCTAAGTTACAATGGTTGTGGGTGCACCATTGGGAAATTGGAAGTTAGGGACAGATTATCAGGAGAAAATCTATGTGGTCACTAGGAGTCAAAAACGATTTGATAGCAAATAAGTCAAAATCAATGTCCACTATTGTTCACCAGAAGTCAAAAATTGACTCAAAGGCACATTTAAAAAGTCTTAGTGTATTTTTGTTTTTTCACAGTTTGCTGTGTTCTTGATCTTTTACTGTCTCCGGTTGGGCAAGAGTCTGTCCCTTTCTAGCTTGTGGAACTTCATAAAGTATTAATGTTGTGTAAATATTAATGTACTTGATGGCTGGCTACAGATATTATAAAGCCAGTTGTTTTTTCTAAGTACTCAGTTCTAACTTAGTTTATAAGAAACAGTTTGTTACACTTCTGAGCATTTAAAAGTGTTGTGGTGTCAGGCAATCCACAACTGTGTTTAGTTTTCTGTTAGTATGCTTGGCTTCTGGCTGAATATAGAATAGATCAGAATATATTTAGAATAGAATAGAATATCTTTATTGTCATTGCATTCTACAAATACAATGAAATTTGAAAGCTACTCCAGCACAGTGCCCCATCACAATCTAACTATAGAGTATTTAAAAATTAAAATAATTAAAATAATAATAATTAAAAACCTAGTCTAAAACCTATCTAAAACATACAGTAAGTTAGATAGTTTAAAAATGCCACTACACACATAGGGCTAAATCACATATGCATTGTTTGATTCAAGACAATTATTGCCCTGGAAAAGAAACTGTTTCTCAGTCTATTAGTCCTCAGACACCTATAACGCCTCCCTGATGGTAACAGTTCGAAATATGAATGTCCAGGATGAGAATGGTCTGTGGAGATTTTTAGTGCTCTAGAGAGGAGTCTGGTCTTCACAATCTCTTCCAAAGAAGAAAGAGAGCAACCAATGATTTTTTGTGCTGTGTTTGTAACTCTCTGGAGCATCATCTTATCCACTACAGAGCATTTAGCATACCACACCGTTACATAGTATGCCAAAATGCTCTGGATGGTAGAATGGTAAAAAGTAACCAGCAACTTCTCATCCAGACCACTCTTTTTTCAGCAGCCTCAGAAAGTGCAGGTGCTGTTGGGTCTTCTTTGCAGTGGCCATAGTGTGGGCTGACCAAGTAAGGTTGTCAGAAATATGAGTTCCTAGAAATTTAAAACAATGAACTCTTTCCACACAGTCTCCATTGATATATAGTGGGAGCGGCTCTGCTTTGCATCTGAAGTCTATAATCAATTCTTTGGTCTTTTTTATGTTCAGGGCGAGGTTATGACTCTTACACCACAAGACCAGTCTGAGAATCTCTGACCTATAGGCCGTCTTGTCTTCTCCTGATATGAGTCTCACCAACATGATGTCTGCAAATTTTATTATAGAGTTAGTGGGACAAGAGGGAATGCAGTCGTAGGTGTAGAGTGATTATTAGAATAGAATAGAATATTATTAGAATAGATTATTGCCTTTTAGAAAAATAGTTGCATAAAACAGCCCTTGCTTTTATGTAATGCTTCTAGAGTTGCTAGCTGATTTTGGGACAATTTTTAACGAGCAAGGATCAACATGCTTATTCTCACAGCAATTATTTTGTCTTGGGGGAAACAATCATAACAACAGCTCTTTGTATAGCTAGAATAACTGATTTAGCCACTATTTTTTAAAGTATAATTCTGTGTTAAAAGCTGGAAACTAATCATCTTGGGCTACAGTCCAAAGTTGTCATTTGGTGTATAGACAAATACTGAACACTTGTGCAGTGGTACACTAGAGATAGGTGTATCTCTGATATGTTTGTTGATATACTGTTTAGTTATTGAAACATTTGATGGATATATAAAATGTACTAACTATATACCTGAATCTGTTACATTCTGTTACTATATACTTGATTTTCTTGACTTAGCAATAGCAAGAGCACTTAGATTTATATACTGCTTCACAGTGCTTTACAGCCCTCTCAAAACGGTGTTACAGAGTTAGCACATTGCCCCCAACCATCTGGGTCCTCATTTTACCAACCTTGGAAGGATGGAAGGCTGAGTCAACCTTGAGCCGGGGAGACTCGAATTGCTAGCAGTTGACAGTCAGCAGAATTAGCCTGCAATACAGGTAGTCCTCGACTTACGAATGTAATGGGACCTGCCCATTCCATTTGTAACCCGAGGAATTGTAGGAGTGAATCTCATAACTTGAACGAGATCACTCCTTTCACCCATACATTCGCTAATTGAATGTATGTTGAAGCAAAAGAAAGACATTGAAATAAAACACATTTCTTAATAGCCAGTAAATAATTTTTAATTGCAGTATTGTTAACAGTGTTTTCTTATTTGCATTCTTTGTGCAGCTGTGATCTTCATCTACTTTTTCCCAGACTCTGAGGGGGTCTGGTGCATGATATGGTAAGATGATGATATTACTGATGGTATGCAACTAGATATGACTGTTTTTTCATTATTGGGTTGACTTTTCCCCCTTTTCTAGGTGTTTTAACATTATCAAAAGTACTTTAGATGCAGTGTATCTGTTTTCTAAATGGAAAAAAAAAGCAGGACAGTGTATAGCTGTTTTCATAAGTTGCACCGCTTGTGGGATAATATGTAACTTGAAGGTTGCAGTTCTTGAGGCCTGCTTAAAATGTGTAATAAACTTTGAATTCTTCTAAAAGAAATGAAGTTACCTTCTGGTAACATTGGCTGTCAAGTAGAGAACAGGAAGTTATATCTTAAACAAAAAATTGAACCTTTAGCATTTTGAAATGGTATTTTTAGTTTCCTGACTGATGTTGGACTGTATAGCTAACAGAGGTTTTAGAATTATAAGTATTCACTAGACTAAATGAGTAACCTGTAGGGCTGTTGAATTTACAATGTTGTTGGCTCTGAGGACTTTGCAAACTTTTAGGAAATAGTTTCGTGAACCTATGCTTGCCTTACATTTATTCTTGATTTTTAATATGAAGTAAATTATCTTTTTTTAAAGTGACAGGGTATTATAGATATGCAAAGATTTTTGATGTAAAATGCCCTAAGCATATTAAGAGGTAAAACATTTACTAGTGGATTTGTACCTATTGGTTTTAATATTCAAAGTATTCAAATTCACCAGGACTTCAAATCTAAATAAAGCCTTTACCTATACCATTTTACCAATAGTGAAAATTTTAGCATAGTTCTGTGTTTTTAAATGATAATTCTATATCAGCAGCTCTTATGGCTATAAGATACCATAAGAGCTACCTCATTAGGAAATTTTGATGGTGAGGAAAAAGGATCAAGAGATTAGCTGATGACTAGGAAGACTTCTCGTTTGCTTGTTTCCATAGAAGATATAATTTGATTTTCTGTCCTAAGTGTTAATTTCAGAAATATTCTATCACTGGAATTAGAATTAAGCAAAACTGCTATCATCTAAGTATAATACAATATGCTAAAAGCTTAGAACTAAAAAAAATGAAAATCTGAGTATTTAAAGTTTGGAATATAGTAAAATGCTATTATGTGACTATTTCTGTCCTTCAATTTATATATTTTAAAAGTGAGTTTAAGTTCATGTAGTTTTTATACTGAAAATTTAATGACATTTATAGTGACAAAGAAAAAAAAATAAGGCTAGCACCTAACAATTTCTACTTTAGTTTATTTTCTTTTATCCTGGTGGTAATAGCAACCATTTTTCTGACCCCCGCCCCCCCGTGGCATACGTGTAACTTTTTTAAAAAAGAGAATTGCAGTATCCTAGGAACTACAACATTTCATAAATTATTTTGTGTTGTATATGCACTCATAAATATCACTTTTATACTCTGCCATTATTCTGCTCATGAGTCAAACCTTCTCAGTGTTCTCAAAATGTTTATTATTGTGTAAATGTAAAATACATTAACTTCAGTTTCAGAATACTAGTTGTTTAAACAGAGGACAAAGTCTGCCAGATGTTGCACTGGCCTCGATAAGTTTCCCATTCTTTGTTTTGCATTTTAGTGAAGAAACATTGCGTTTGGTGAAAATCACTTCATTTTGGGCAATGCTCTTGAGTACAACTTATTTATCCCGCATAATTCTCTACCCTAGATTTTCTTTGTTAAAATAAATAGAAGCGGTAAATTAAATTCCCCCTGTACATTTCGTTTTCAGAATCTGAAAAACAGCAACATGAACTGCTGTGTGGGTGCTTCCTGACAGAAGATTGGTGCTAAAAGAAAGAATCTACAGTCTTCAGCTAGCAAAATTTTGACAATTCTCCAGTTGCCTTGGGAGCTGGGGAGGTTGCTGTCTCTGAGCAGATATTTGCCATTTCCTGCCTGGTTGCAAAGCAGTACTTGAATCACATCTGCTACTTTCATACTTGAGGAACCATATTCTTTGCTGTGTAATCAGACATTAAATAAGACAAGCTATTATGTCTAAGAAGCAAAACCAAAAAGGTAAGCTTTAATATAGAGGTAGTATAACTTAGAAAAAGGACTATATAATATGTTGCTATCAAATATGGAAATTTAATCAGTGTTAAGACAGTCATCAAAGTCAGGGAGTTTTCTCTAATTATTCTCTTATATGTCTCTAAAGAAAAATCCTCTTCACATCTTGCTAAATAAATATAAGATTACTTTTCTAAAATATAATCCTTCATCCCTTTGTCAAGGAAAGAATGTCTTCAACATTTGAAAAACGTGAGACTTTCTAGTGTTAGGCATTTAAACTAAGGTAGACATGAAAAGTCTAGCTTTGGTTCCGAACTATCAATACTAACAACTGCAAGATCTGCTAAGGCAGAGAGTTGACTATTCTCTGTGCCTCATTTGAGGAAGTGGACCTCTCTCTAGGCAGAATTCCATCTTCCTGAGAAGTCAGTATCATTTTAAGAACTACTTCTTCGAAAGCATGAAAATGCGAGTAGATTAATTGGTACTACTTTGGTGGGGAGGTAGCAGTGTTCCATGTTCTTTTGGCATATAGCCACGCTGGCCACATGAACCTGGAAAATGTCTTCAGACAACCCCTAGAGTGGGACACAACTGAACAGGGAATCCTTTACCTTTTTAAAAAAACTTTAGGAACAATAAATCTTATTGAAAACTGACATCTATACCTGCTTGTTCATATTAATTAGAGATTATAAGAGAAGTATATCTGTCTGCAAAAACATTTTATTTTATGCAGGTTTTGCAAATGAAAATTGCCAGTGACTTGTTTTCCCTTGATCATGTATTTTTCATTTCCCTGCCCTCTCTTGGATGCTACTGATAATATGTCAAGATTCAAGGTTCACTATGTATGTTTGAGTTAACATGACATTTGGACAGGTTTTAAAGATAAAAAAACTAGCATTTGAATTAAATTCAAAACAATGACTAAGAGTTTATTAAGGCTTTTATGAAGATGTGGAAGATGTGTTTGCAGCATATTGAGTTTAAAGTGGATTGTTTCAACTTTGCTGGAAGTGCTCTGATCTGAATAATTGGCATGCTTATTGACCAGCCCTATTGAATAACTTTCAACTGAAATGGCTATATTGATCAATTATAGATTCCAAAACTATAGCTGTTCCCAGGCTTCAGAAGCATTCTAGGGCCAAGTATAAGATTTGGTTGTTCCCACCTCTTCCCAAATTGGCATGAATTGGTTCCCTTCTTATGTTTTATGCAACCATCTTTCAAAGAGGCTGCAATGGAAAAGCTTGGTTATAGCTGGCTTTATGTCCAAAAACGTGCCTTCCCTCAACCCTCTTTTTTTGCATATTAAGGACATAGCTGATTGATTTTCAAATGCATAAGAGGTCTTTCTGCATACTAGGTTGATCTTACAGAATCTTACAGTAAGATACTGATGTATACAGTAAGATACTAATGTATCTTACAGAACTGTAGCTAATTTGAAGTATAGCTCTGCAAGTTGTATTCAGGTCCCTGAATTCCAATGGCTAGGAACAAATTGCTAAGTTGGCTGCGTGCACTACTTCCAGCTGTAAATTGTTACACTATTCATCCTGTGGAAAAAAGATTTTTGGCTCTTCAGACATTTGGTTCAAATTACTATTTCCAGTGTCCTTAAAGCTAAATTATGGTTGAGTTAATAATCTGTGCTATAATGTTTAGAAACAGAACATATTAATTTGTATTTTAATAATGCATATTCTTAAGCTATTATTGTTTTAGCTCTGATTTAAATTGTCTAATTGCTTTATTTACTATTTATTTCTAATTGGTTTTTTTCCCCCTCAACACAAGTTGTATTGAGTTATAGGTGCAGAAACCAAATTTTTTCCTCCATGCTGCTGCGAGAGTCCAGGATAGAGAAAACTCCTCCTCCTTTGTCATAGGGACTGAGTCTGTCAAGCTGATAAGACCCACCTCTGTTGCTATAGCACCCAGCTTTCAACTCAGTCCCATCCCTCAGTCATCAGGGCTGGACGTATCTCAGCGTGCGCAAACAGGATTCTAGGCAAAGATAACAGTGATACAGCAAATGTCAAAGAATTCTATCTCCAGGTGCTCCCGGGATCCGATGGAGCCAGCGCTGTTGCGGAGTGCGGGGATCCGCTTTCAAACAGTGCCGGGGCTTTGGCACAAAGTGCTGCGAACATGTGGAAGGCGATTGGAGTGAGTTTTTCCTGGTGTTAGAGCTTTAGCTCGTGCCAAGGCTTCGCACACTGGCCCCAGACCTTTTCACCGCCGTTGCAAGGGCGCTTCAAAGAGAGTGCCTCTCAGCTGAGGCGGAGTGCAATTCGGCCCATTACCTTCCTGGGCCAGCACCTCAATCAACGGGCTGTTACCAACATGGGGAGCATGCACACCCTGTCAGACTAACCAGGTCGCACTGAGGCCCACTCCTAATGCTTCTTGGAGGCTGTCTAAAAGAAAAAGGCATGCAAGGCCCCATTCAGCTAAGCAAGAGGTGGTGGCCAAGATCAAGGCCAAGGCCTTCACTACCAAGAAGGCCTCCAAATCAGAACTTAAGGCTGAAAAAAGGAGGCATGAGGCCTTGGAAAGACAATTTGCAAAAAGCCTGGAGCAAATGTGGGGGGGAGCCAATTGTCTCCTCAACCGGGTGATTTGCAGGCCTGCCCACAAACTGTATCCATGGCTGGAATGGAAGAACTAGGCTCTATTCATCATTCACAGGCATGGTCTCCAGATGGGGCTGGTGAAGCTCTTCTTCCTCAGGACTTAAGCAGAACTGGCCCTAGTTTCAGACAGGCAGTCTGAGCATCAGAAACACCCAATGCTTATGGGAATCCACCCAAAGGTGGGCATAGACAAGGGGCCACTTTTACACCAACGGCTGCTGGCCTACCTCCTGTGGAATCTCCTGTAACTAGTAGGCCTGAGGATATCAAAGAGGTAGTATCGGTGGCCATTAGACAGGGGATTGCTGAAGGATTTCATCAGTTCCTATGCCCCACTGGGTTAGCCCCTGGACCTTTCCATCCTTTTCTTCAGCAGATAGTTCCACCTGAGAGGGCTGTGTACAGGAGGCCACCAGAACAGGGGTTGCCTTCCTCTTGTAATGAATGGGTGGACTACGAGAAAGGGTGCTCCATGGATCCATCTGACCAGAGCACTCCTCTATGTCAGAGTAGGAGGAAGGGGAGGTGAGACACTCCAATTTTGGTTTGAGGGTTTGAAGCCCGAGCAACCAACTTTTACAGGTCTTTTCCAACCCTCCTTGTTCCGGTCTCTTTTGTACAAGGCAAAAAATACTGCTCAATTGATTCCCAATGAAATCACAGCAGAACCTTCTGGGGATCTTCAGCCCCAGGGCAATTCCTTGTTTTCTCGGCCAACAGTTCAAACTGAAGTTCTTCCATTGCCCAAGCTGTTCCTGGACCTGGTGCATAGTGTACCACTCCTGGTTCGGGGCCGGTCCCACATCTAATGATAGACGGTTTTATAATGTAGGTCCAGGCTTAGTCAAGGCCATTCAAGTTCCATCAGTAGATGCCCCTGTCATTGTTTCTGTCTTCACATCTGGAACACTGACAGAACCTGAAGATGTGCTAAAGGCTGATGACAAGCAGTCGGAGCAAACTCTTAAATGGACTTATCAGGCTGTGGTCTGGATGGTCCGAGCCTCCACCACAGCCTCTTTCTTCATAAGGGCATTATGGCATTGGCTGCGTCAGCTGTAGGACCGACTGCTGGCTGGTGGTACGCTCCTATCAAGATACCTAAAATCATCACAGCAGCAGAGTTCACAGCAGACGCTACCTTGAATTCTGCAAAATTTGCTTCTAAAGTGAAAAGGCTTCTTTGTTGGCCACCAGACGCCTTCTGTGGCTCCGGAATTGGCAGGCAGACTTGCAATGGAAATGGAAGCTTGATTCCTCCTGGTTCACAGGCGAAAATCTTTTTGGTGATGCCCTAGAGCCATTTTTAGTGGAATCCAAAGACAGAAAGAAGATTCTGTCCTCGTTTTTCAAGAGATCGGAATCCCGGCAGACATCTTACTTCTAACCATCTTCCTTTCATCCAGAACCGAGCACCAGGTTTCCTCACAGACAGATGGCGTTCCCACCTCGACATTCATTCCCGGACTGTGCAGTGGTTCCTGTTACCATTCCAATGGGTAGGCACTAGTCATTTATCGATCAGAGTCCGGGTTCCTCCTCTGGTCTTACGATCTTTCCGGTGGTGGCTGTCCTGGGCCATCAACAGGGGCCATCTTTTCAAGGAGCCAAAAAGACTCACAATCACCACAGATGCCAGTCTATATGGTTGGGGGGGTGCATCTTCAAGCCAAGATAGCTCAAGGGTGATGGTTACAAATAGAAAGTTCTCATCCAGTCAATTGGCTGGAGCTCAGGGCTCATCCAATCAATTGCCTAGAATCCCATTTGCGCATGCTGAGACACGTCCAGCCCTGATGACTGAGGGCTGGGACTGAGTTGAAAGCTAGGTGTCTACCTAGCTCTAAGACATTTCTGGGATAAAGTGACAGGGTCTCATATATTGATAATGACTGCCAATGTGACTGCCAAGGCAGATGTCAACCGACGGGGGGACTTGATCCAGGTCCTTGTTGCAGGAGGCCAAAAGGTTTGGGCTTTGGGCAGAAAGACACCTTCTATCTTCAGAACACATTTTGGTGGTCGACAACATTCAAACATATCTCAGATAGAAAACAGTCATCTCATATATGGATGTAATTTCTAATGTTTCAATTCTGTTTATTATTTGTAATGGGAAGCTGTAATAAATCAGGTTTTCTTAGTGAAATTTTTCGTATATACACTTAGTTAATAACAAATACTAGACATTGGTTGTAACAGTATGTAGCTGAGTAGTCTCTTGTTCATATATGCGCATTTTATTCTCTTTTGGGAAAACCATTGTGCAAATTGCAGAAAAGAAGTAAATAGTAAATAATAATGAGAGGATGTTAATTGCTTCCTTTTGTATATAGACCATGTTTATTTGTGACCCTACATACATATTTTTTGTATTTTATTCCTACGGATTCATTCTTTTGCCCTGGTTTTTTTTACCACTAAGTTATAACTTGGAATTGTTCATTCTGATTCCCCTGTCAAATACAATTAGTTTGTTTTAAAATACATATAAGTCCATACTCCACATTGCATCATAAAGTCTATTTGCAGGTTATTTAGGTTTTTGGCTAACAATTCAAAAATTATAAAGTTACATTTACATTCCCAAGCAACTCACATACTTCTAACATCATACAGTCTCTTTAAATCAACAAATATGCAATAAATGTCCCCTTTTGTACACTTCTCAGTGACCACAAAACAAATACATGATGTGTAATATCACTACCCTGACAGGAATACCAAATTTTGCTTGTGATCAGAATCAGAATTCTACCCACATCTTTCTAGTTATATTTGAAGTTAATCCACCTGTAGTTTTTACATTTACTCTTTTTTTGACATTACACTATTTTTCTTTTAATCACAAGAACAACAGTGGCATTTTTCCAATCATGGGGCACAGAGGTAGTCTTCTCACACATGTTAAATAAGTTATACAACACTCCATGAAAAAACCAAATCTGTATTTTTACATTTCCAGGCACGCCACCTACATCAGCAACCTTACCATTTAAAAAAAAATCATAGTATTTATTCCTTTTCATATTTTTTTCTTAGATCTTAACATCTTTAGCCTTCATTTACTGCTTTCAAAACTGCTCTGTATTTTCTCTGCTTCTTTTAAAGAAGACACTCTTACTCTATGATGATAGAACAAGATTGTTTGCAGCTTTTTTTCTGTAAATACATTTGTAGTGGCAGGGCTGAGTCTAAACATTGGAAGTCTTTCCTCTCAAAAACCCTCTGGATTTATACAACCTGGCCCCTTCTTCCTGCTTTGGAATAGCTGCTTATCTTCCCAGAGGACAGAAAAAGAGAATGTAGAAATTCCTTTTCAAATAGCCCCTTCCAAAACCTTTCCTGTTGGAGAAGAAAATACAGGGATTCTCAAATCACAGAAAGCATCTTAAAAGAAACTCCCATAGAACGATGTATGATTCTAAGTGAATCATAAAGATCTGCTTCTGCTTCTAATACCAGCTCTGATGTGAAAAAGTGCATAAAATAATGTACTAAGCATGTATAAAAAACATAAATATCAGAAACCACAAAGGATCAACTAACAGGAAATAAACTAAAGAGTGTTGTCTTAGTTAATTTTCCTCTATTCCTCTAGAGAATAGATTAGCCTTGGAACATATGGTATTCTTCAGTAATCCTGCTTCCTGCAAATTCTTAAATCTGAGGCTGGGGGGAGATAGTAAATCTCACTTGTTTCCAGCCTTTTGTCCAGCAACTTATGCTCAGCTTCTAAAAGGAGAAATCTTTTTTTCTAATTTATAAAAAGGATTAGGTTTTGTGGGGGGGCATCTGCATATATGCCATACCCTGTATGCTTCTGCTTGTGACAAAGATGGGGCTGATTTGAATGTCTGAGCTGGCAGCTTTGACAGTAAAAGTGGGACAAAGTCTTGTCTACAACATTAATTGCAACATTATACAACATCTTTCATTTTTATTTTTTGCAGCAATCATTCTCTTGTAAACCTTTCTTTTCTTATCCATATAATCTTTGACTTTATCATGGCACCAAAACACAGTAAGAAAGATGATAAAAATAATAGAGATAAAAATACAGAATAAAAATGACATAGCAGCAGTAATCACAACAGTCCCAACTGTTGGATTACCAGATGGTTTGCAGAAGAGATTGCTTGGTTTGTAGCATCTCCTGAAAGGCAATCAGTAATAGGCAATAGTCTTGTGTCCGGTGGAAAGCTGTTCCAAATAACTGGTATTGCCCCTGTAAAACAGCATCTCTGGACCTCAGATAATTTGATGATCCATCAGACATTCAGAGCCTCTCATTGCCCCTTGTATCCTTCACTAATTCTCTCAGTCTTACAGCACAAATGATGAGACCAATCATTTCTTTAGATTTATGTTAATCTCTTTGCCATATGTGTGGGTATCTCAATAAACTTGTACTTAAACTACATACAATATTCAAAAAAGACCTTTAGTATACAAATACCGTAATCTATTCTAGTTGATACCAATTTGTATTCTCTGACATCTGTATTATACATAGATCTTTACTTCCAGTCATGTATTCATCACCTTCACAAGATTTATTTTATTTATTTATTTTTGGATTTTATATACTGCACTTCTCCCGAAGGACTCAGGGCGGTGAACAGCCGACTAAAATACATATAAACAAATATAAATATAGTTAAAAAAGAATTAAATCATAGGCTGCCCCAATAAAAATCTAAAACCCCCAATTAAAATAAATTAAAACTTTTGTACCCCATCCCAACTAATCTAAAACCCCATTTAAAAATCCCATTTGAGTCAGCTCAGGCCGGCCTGCTCGAAGAGCCAGGTCTTCAGGTCACGTCTGAACGCCCTCAGGTCATTGGTCGTTCGTAGCCCCGGGGGCATCCCGTTCCAAAGGGCGGGTGCCCCCACAGAGAAGGCCCTATTCCTCGGGGTCACCAGGTGGCACATAGAAGGCGTCGGGACCCGGAGGAGACCCTCTCTGTGGGAGCGCACCGGTCAGTGGGAGACTACTGGCAGAATGCGATCTTGTAAGTATCCTGGTCCGATGCCATGGAGCGCTTTAAAGACCAAAACCAATACTTTAAAGCGAACCCGGAAGGCCACCGGCAACCAATGCAGCTCGCGCAGGAGGGGCGTTACGTGGGAGTATCTCGACGCCCCCATAACTACTCGCGCGGCCGCATTTTGTACCAGTTGAAGCCTCCGGGTGCTCCCCGCAGGGAGCCCCATGTAGAGGGCATTGCAGTAGTCCAGACGGGAGGTGACCAAGGCATGAGTGACTGTGCGTAAGGTGTCCCGATCGAAAAAGGGCCGCATCTGGCGTATCAGGCGAACCTGGTAAAAAGCCCCCCTGGAGACGGCCGTAATATGATCTTCCAAAGACAGCCGTACATCCAGGAGGACACCAAGATTGCGGGCCCCTTCTGTGGGGGTCAAGATCTCATCCCCAATAGCCAGCGACGGAGTCAGCTGACTATATCGGGCCGCCGGAAACCACAGCCACTCAGTCTTGGAAGGGTTGAGTCGAAGCCTGTTCCCGCCCATCCAGTTCCGCACAGCCTCCAGGCAATGGGCCATAACCTCCACAGCATCGTTGGGGTGGTTTGGGGTGGAGATGTAAAGCTGAGTGTCGTCAGCATAAAGATGACATTTCACCCCAAAACCATGGATGATCTCTCCCAGCGGCTTCACATAAATGTTGAACAGAAGAGGGGAGAGGACCGACCCCTGAGGCACCCCACACATGAGGGGCCTAGGGGTGGACCTCTCCCCCCCGTCAACACAAATTGCGAGCGGTCCGAGAGGAAGGACGAGAACCACCGCAAAACGGTGCCCCCAATTCCCAACCCCTCCAACCGCCGCAATAGGATACTATGGTCGATAGTATCAAAAGCCGCTGAAAGATCTAACAGGACCAGGACAGAGGAATAACCTCTGTCACGGGCCCTCCAGAGATCATCTACCAACGCGACCAATGCTGTTTCGGTACTGTGCCCGGGCCTGAAGCCCGATTGGAACGGATCTAAATAGAATGCTTCCTCCAGGTACTGAGGGAGCTGACGCGCCACCACACTCTCAACAACCTTCGCCACAAAGGGAAGGTTGGAGACAGGACGATAGTTATTCAAAAGAGCCGGGTCCAGGGAAGGCTTCTTGAGGAGGGGCCGCACCACCGCCGTTTTCAGGGCGGTCGGAAGCGCCCCCTCCGTCAACGAAGCGTTGACAATCCCCTGGAGCCAGCCTCGTGTCACCTCTCTGGAGGTAGAAACCAACCAGGAAGGGCACGGGTCCAGTAAACATGTGGTGGCATTCAGCCTCCCCAGTAATCTGTCCACACCCTCGGCGGTCACAGGATCGAACTCCTCCCAGATAACCGTCTCAAGACTTGCCCCGGACACCTCCCCCGGGACCACCCAACTGGAGTCCAGCCCATCCCGAATCTGAGCGATTTTATCATGCAGAAATCGGGAAAACTCTTCTGCCCTACCCTGCAAGAGGTCTTCCCGCGCTCTCGGCTCAAGCAGAGAGCGGGTCACTCTAAACAGGGCAGCAGGCCGATTTTCTGCCGACGCAATAAGGGCGGAGAAGTGTGAACGCTTCGCCGCCTCTATCGCCACTAGGTAGGTCCTAATATAGGACCTCACCTGTGTCCGGTCAGACTCAGCATGACTGGCCCTCCAGATGCCCTCCAGACGTCTTTTCCGGCATTTCATCCCCCTCAGCTCCCCCGTGAACCACAGAGCCAAGTGGGATCTGTGCCGAGTCAGAGGTCGCAAAGGCACAACTCGATCCAGAGCCTCAGCGACCAACCTATCCCAGGTGGCCACCAAGTCTGTGGCCGAGTTATGAGCCAGAGTTTCAGGAAATGGCCCAAGCTCCATCTGAAACCGTTCAGGATCCATCAGGTGCCTGGGGTGGAACCATCTCCTCGGCTCCGCCTCCCTGCGATGGGGGGTGGTGGCACCGAAGTCCAGTTTAAGAAGGGAATGATCGGACCATGACAAGGGTTTTATAACTAGGTCCCCAGCACGATCATTCAACCACTGACCAGAGGCGAAAATCAGGTCCAGTGTGTGTCCCCCCGTGTGAGTGGAGCCAGAAACTAATTGGGTCAGATCCATGGCCGTCATGGAAGCCAGGAACTCCCGGGCCACCCCAGAGGTTTCCCCGAGCGAAGGCAGGTTGAAATCCCCCATGACTAAAAGCCTGGGGGTTTCAACCGCCAGCCCGGCTATCACCTCGAGGAGCCCGGGCAGGGCCGATGACACGTGGCAGGGAGCCAGGTACGTTATCAAAAGGCCCATCTGAACCCCCTGACCCCACTTCACAAAGAGATACTCACAACCAGCCGTCTGAGGGACAGTGGCCTCCCTAGGACAAAGGACTTCTCTAATAATCGCCGCCACCCCACCACCCCTTCCCTGAGACCTCGGTCGATGGAATGCTTGGAAACCTGGTGGGCACATCTCTACCAGAGGGACACCACCCTCTGGGCCCAACCAGGTTTCGGTGACCCCAGCCAGGTCCGCACCCTCCTCCTGAATAAGATCGCAAATCAGGGGGGCCTTGTTAACGACGGACCTGGCATTACATAACATCAGCCGGGTACTCAGAGCCTGAGACTCTGCACAACCAGGCCTGCCAGACGGGTCGGGAGGGTTGGAGCGCGCCACCGTTTGGAGACAGCGGGCACGCGATCCCCTAACCTGATATGGCCCTCTACCCCCGTCATATCTGCCCCTCCCACTTATGGTGCCAATGAGACCCGTCCCCCTGTTGTCCGAATTGTGTTCGCCCCCACGGCTCACGACCCTCTGGGTCCTTCCAGACGTGCACTCCAGCCTGGCTGACTCCAAACCCCCCCGCGTTATCCCCCAAACCCGGGCCGGGTATCCTCCCTAACCCCAATAAATTACCATCCCCCAACCCTCTCTTAGTCACCTTCCCCAACCTCAATAAAACCCTGAATAAAAATTTAAAAAGTTTAAAACCCCCTCTAAAAATCCTTTTTTGATGGCTGTGCCACCTCTCCGGATCCCAGGAACTGTCCTTGAGGTAGGCCATCGATAGACCGGAGGGCCACTCCAGGGAGTGGGGGACCCTCCCGAGAGCCTGTAGTTCCGCCGAGGAGTACGATCTTCTAACCAGTTCATACCAGTTTGTTCTGGCACAATACCTTTCTATTTTATGAGAAGTTTTAATGGGTTCTTAATTGTATTTTAATTTGTATTATTTTAGATTTTGAATGATTACCTTGCTGTCTAGTTTACATGCAATAGTATTTTATAGTTTATATGAAGTTTTTGTTTTGCATTTTTATTTAATTCTATATCTATTCAGATAGCATTTTTAATGTATTTCATGGTAAAAATACCTTCAGCTATTGGGCACTTCAATATATATGTATGTATGTATGTATGTGTATATACATATATACATACATACATACATACATACATATATATATATATATTGAATATTCTCTCAATCTGTATAATTTATATCCAATCTTATTAAACATTTTCCAGAGACATATTTAACATTCTTTAAAATGTTAACCTGCTTCTTAGTTAAAATAGAGTATTCTGTTCCATCCCGCTTCTCTTGCAAATTACCAGTATCTATCTTCATAATGTTCTTCTGTGATCTTTTAAAAAAAATACATGAGTTTACAATCTTTCCAAACACTTTCCGGTAATAATAGTAATTCAGGAGCTGCTAACCATTAATGTCAGAATATGTTTTAATGTGTATATTGCCATCCTGCAATTTTATTCAGACGAATTCATCTTGCTGCATCACAAATGTTTTAAAAGATGAATTAATCATAAGCTGATATAGGGTACATTTTCCCCACGAGTTCTAAAAAAGAGAGATTTACAATTCTGAAACTGATGTAATCCCAGACTGTAAATTTCTTTTTGGAATATGGTTCAGATTAAGTATCCTTCTAAGTGGTAATCAAACATATCTCAGCAGCTTTAAAGCAAGAAAAGTGATTGATTTGGGAACAAAAACAAAATCTACCAAGGACAGCAAAGGAGAAAAGCCCTACCTTCATGATTAAGGTGAATTGGGCCTTTCATCAAGTTAGGGAATGATCCTTCCCTCTCTCTATTCCCTTCAGAAAACCCAATTAGCAAATAATTGGAATACCTTGGTAAATTGAGCAGAATCTGCTTGAACAGAAAGAGGAATGCAGTTTGATTCCAATAACTCTATATGGATTGCTGTGATCCAGATACATTGTCCCCCAATTATAAATTGGACTTTGAACTTGTTGACTTTTAGAAGGACATTAAAAGCCTGATTGTTTCCTCAAGAATTGGAGCCAGGAAGATGGGAGTCTCTGTCTGGAAGACAACACTAACTGCGAATTCCTGATTGGTTATTTCAATTGAATCATTTCATCTACTCTATATAGGTTTATTATTATTATAAGCTGCCCATGTTTGCAGCATCCAAGTTGGGTAGCCATATATATGTTATAAATAAATAAAGCATTGACCAAGATCTCCATGGATGTCAGTGCATGCATCAAATTATCTGTAATTCCAACTCAGCCTGGCACACTGGAAATTGGGAATGACTTCACTAGAACCACCTCTACACTAAAGCCATCTAGGAACTTTTACATGGGACTGCTGCACAATATTCCTTTAGAAAGCATTGTTCATTCTTACGTTCAGACAAAGCATTTTTCAGCTGGATTATGTTGCAGAAAATAATTGCCAACAAGGGTTAGAAGCCCTCCAGAAGTAAGATCCTATTCCCAGGGACAACTCTGGCATATCCTATATCAAATACTGTGGCTTTGGTATAGGCAAATCATACACTGGACTTATCTGTAAGTCATTTTTGTGCAGCAGATAAGACATCCAGGCCAGCACACACTGATGGGCCCCTGATACTCTCTATTTGTTCCACAATCAGTAGCCTCTACTGCCCTGAAGACTTGTTTAAGGCTTTTAGTTTAGAAAAGTTTACAAACTTTAGCTGTCATCTTGCCATACATAGCATCCTCTGCTAATGGAATTCCTTGTTAAAATGCATCATTTTTTAATAGGCCGAACCATTTTGTTGCATTTTGTTTTCTCATTGCAAATACTTAAAATAATGAGAGCCAGTTTGGTACAGTGGTTAAGGTGCTGGCCTAGAAACCAGGAAACTAAGTTTAGTTCTGTCTTAGGCATAAAAGCTGGCTGGATAACTTTGGTCCAGTCACTCACTCTCAGCCCAATTCACCTCACAGGGTTTTTGTTGTGAGGAAAATAAGAGTAGGAAGGAGTATTAGGTATGTTCTACAACTTTTTTATAATAAAGGACAGGCAGGATAAAAAATCCTTTTAAAAAGATAAATTACATAAGCAGAACAGAGGAATTTGAAGTACCTAACTTGTTCAAAATATTATTTAAAATAGCTGGATGCAGTTTGTCTTTATATATTAACTTTTTTCTCTAGTTTTCTTCTAACATATAGCTAAGTCACCTGACACCTGCCACTAGCCAGTTTTTGAGTTTTCAACAAGCAGATTGTTATTGAGGAAAATATAAAACCATTTGAGAGAGTAGCCTGAAAACTTGTATCTTTTATTAATAACTAAAATAGGGATTCAGAGCTCAATATATAGTATGAACAACCTACAAATGTCCCAAGGGTGCTTTTCCAAAAGGCAAACAGACATTCTTTGGGGTTTTTTTCCTTTAAAAATATTCCAAGAAGCTTCTTCAATTCTAACCTGACTGGCGGGGAAATGGAAGGATTTATATTTTTGCAGTCATCTGGTGGTTAGCACTCTGAGACTGCAAATAAAGTCAATCCTTCCATTCCCCATCACTCAGTCAGAATTGGAGAAGCTTCTTAGATGAGAAGTGAAACATTTTCAAAGAAAAAAAAATAAGTCTAGTTGCCTTTTGGAAAAGCATCTTTGGGATAACCATGATATCAGCAAAGCCATATTTTACTTAGAAGCTTCCACGCTGCCATATGACATGGATGATTGAGAATCTCCATGGATAATCTATTTGAGTATTTTGAATATATAGTAGTATATTGAACAGAACCTAGAATCCTGTATGAAAGAAAGAAACAATGTAAATATGGTTGCAAGTTACAAAAGATGGGGATAAGATTCCGGCAACAGAAAAATTTCGAGGGTGGGGTTTTTTTGGTTAAGTTTGACACTTTCATTGGGTAAGTAGTTCAAACTCAAAATCTTTTCATTGGCTATTTTATCAAACGGAACACTTCAGCATTCTTACAGTGAATGTGACTATGGCTATTGTATATCTGCATTTGGAACAATAAGCTACATTAAAATTGTTTGTACTTTTATTAATAGTAACTGCCCTTTAAGTTCCTGAAATTATAAAGACCCAATTGAACAAAATAGGTGTGCATAGGTTTGAAAAAGAATTGCAATCCTTACAAATAATTTCTGTGGGGGTTGAATGGACTAGTATAAGAATTTAATCAGGAAAATTGCTTATGAGAGGTGTCTGTATGAAACTTGCAAGTGTTACATTTGACGTTGGCCAAAAGTCTGAGAAACAAATGTAAATTGAAACAATCCACTTACATTTAGGTCCTGAGAGAATTTTTCTGACGTGTAGTAAATGTACAAATTGGACATTTGTTTGAAAAGGCTTTCTGTTTCAGCCTGATATAAATAGCCCTCTGGAATGTAGTTATTTTGTTTTCCAGGTTACCCTCTTTTTTAAAATCTAGTAATAAAATTTGTAGCTCCCTAATGTGTCATGTTCCTTTCTGTAACTTGTAATAAGTAGATCGAGTTGTAATTTGTTGGAATTAGAAATCGTTTTCAAGTATAGTTTTGCTCTGAGCTGCAGCTGAATAGTTTTAATAAGTTACAAAGACAAGCAGTTTAGATTGTAAAAAAAATGCTAATTTTGAATTCTTTGTAATTAACTTAAAAACATACATTTATTTATAACTAAAACCAATAATGGATCCAATCCTATGTGCCAATCAATAAATGGATGATGTCACATCAGCCTCCAAAGGACAGTACAAAATACTTCCAGTTTTAATAACTAGCAGAAAACCAGTACTTTGAGGTCAATATTCCACCAACTCTGCTATTCAGGTGTGAAGCCACTAGGCCAGAAGCAAAACCAGATAGTCATGCCCTCCTTCACTGTTTTGGCATATCTACCGTTGCCTATCCTATCCTACCAAAATCAGAATACGCTTCCCCCTCATCTGAAATCCCCCCCCCCGCGTATAATATCAAATATTTTTGGATATTGTCTGCACAGTTTCAGCGTTTCAGCACCTACGAACCGCCAGCAATATGGCAAAGCCACTCATATTGGAACCCAATCATGCACCCACCACTTTTCTACTCTCATCCTAATCCCCCCTCCAAGTGTTCCTGTTGCAAGGATACACCTTATTAATGTATCCTGTCATAGCCCCTGACATCTCACTATAAGTGGAGGCTCCCCTCAAGCTGCTGACCCAATTTATCTTTTCTGCTGCCCACAAAACAGTGTCATACCCTTCAATCATTTTATTGATAAAATTCTCAGAGGGATCCAATGTTACCAGGAGTCTCAACCTGAGGTGTAAACAACTCTAGCATTTCAGTTGCTAAGCCCATGAAGCCCCCACTAGATTTAGGACATTGTATCTTGACCCTGTTGTCCCATTCCTAAAATGCTTAGAAGTAAATCAAGCTCCACTGACACCCAGCCACAGTCCTACAGGAATTACCCAGGACAGGAAGTTGCTAATTTTCCTCCAGTTTCAAATTCTTGATCCTGAAACTTGCATTCCATCATGGTGAAGCATCATGAACTGAATTTCCTGATGATCATTCTTGCTCTCTTCCAAATCACTGCTTCACTGCTATCCAAGGCACTACTTCACCAAATGCAACTTTACCTCATCCATACTGCCACATTCGACCATAGACATCTGTTAAAGACCCACAGCTCTATGCAAAATCACCACTCCTACATCTATTCATTTTCTTCACCCCCAACTTATAGTTTGTTTTTGGAAACATTTTGAAAGATGCCATTTAGTGCCATCTTTTTAAAAAATACTCCAAAATAATCTTATTTCAACCTCTTAACAAAAGGGTGAATTTTATGTAATTTTATTTTTCTGAGAGCAGTTGTGTTTTAGATTACGTCGTTAACTGTAATTAATTTGCCTATTCCACAATTGTTTTATGGAACAATTGTGCTTTAGTTTTTATCTTCCCTTATTTATTTGATCATATTTCTATACCGCTCCCTCTCCGCAAAAGGGACTCGGGGCGGTGTACAGCCTAGTAAATACATTAAAATACAAAAATACAAGATTAAATAGAGTTTAAAACCGAATTAAATATAAATATAGCTGTATCCCGAAAGTTTAAAAATAGTTAAAATTTTAAAAACCCTATTAACTTAAAACCCCTTTAACCCTTACTGGGCCAGGCCAGCCTGTTTAAAAAATAGGGTCTTAACTGCGCGCCGGAAGGAGAGGATATCTGTCATGGCTCGTATCTCCGGGGGGAGATCATTCCACAGGGAGGGCGCTCCCACAGAGAAAGCACGCACCCTCGGGGCCGCCAGCCGACAGCGATCAGGTGGCGGAACCCCAAGTAGGGCGACCCTGTGGGAGCGTACTGGGCGGCGGGAGGTAGTTGATGGCAGCAGGCGGTCCCGTAAGTACCCAGGTCCCGAGCCATGGAGCACTTTAAATACCGTCAGTACCACCTTGAATCGAATCCGGAAGGCCACAGGAAGCCAGTGCAGCCTGCGGAGAAGTGGTGTTACGTGCGCGCCCCGAGGGGCGCCCACGATCACCCGCGCGGCTGCATTCTGAACTAACTGCAGCCTCCGGAGACTCTTCAAGGGGAGCCCCATGTAGAGAGCATTGCAATAATCCAAGCGGGAGATAACGAGGGCAGAAGTGACTGTGCGAAGTGCGCCCAGATCCAGAAAGGGCCGCAACTGGTAAATCAGACGAATCTGATGAAAAGCCCCCCTGGTGACGGCTGCAATATGTTCTTCCAAAGACAGCCGCACATCCAGGAGGACACCCAAGTTGCGTGCCCTTTCCACGGGGGTCAAAACCTCTCCCCCCACGGCCAGCGAAGGAATAAGCTGGCTGTATCTGGGCGCAGGAAACCACAGCCACTCGGTTTTGGCCGGGTTGAGACGAAGCCTGTTACGACCCATCCAACCCCGCACGGCCTCCAGGCACCGGGACATCACTTCGACGGCTTCGTTGGGGTGGCCCGGGGTGGAGATGTACAGCTGAGTATCATCAGCGTACTGATGGAACTCCACCCCAAAGCCACGGATAATCTCACCCAGCGGCTTTACATAAATGTTGAACAGAAGGGGCGAGAGCACCGACCCCTGAGGCACCCCACAAAGCAGGGGCCTTGGGGACGATCTCTGCCCCCCCGTCAACACAAATTGCGAGCGGTTGGAGAGGAAGGAGGAGAACCACCGCAACACGGTGCCTCCAACCCCCAACCCCTCCAACCGCTGCAATAAGATACTGTGGTCGACAGTATCAAAAGCCGCCGAGAGATCTAACAGGACCAGGACAGAGGAACAACCTCTGTCCCGAGCCCTCCAGAGATCATCAACCAACGCGACCAACGCCGTCTCCGTGCTGTGCCCGGGCCTGAAGCCCGATTGGAGGGGGTCAAGATAACTCGCTTCATCCAGGAAGCGGGGGAGCTGACGGGCCACCACACTCTCTACAACCTTCGCAACAAAGCGAAGGTTGGAGACAGGACGATAATTTGATAACAGTGCTGGGTCCAGGGACGGTTTCTTGAGGAGGGGCCGCACCACCGCCTCCTTCAAGGCGGCGGGTAAAAGCCCCTCTCTCAAGGAAGCGTTTATAATACCCTGGAACCAGCCTCGTGTCACCTCCCGAGTGGCCAAAACCAGCCAGGAGGGGCACGGGTCCAACAAACAGGTGGTGGCATTCAGTCCCCCCAGCACCCTGTCCACGTCTTCTACAGTAACAGGGTCGAACTCAACCCAAATGGCCTCACCGATATCCACCCCCGCTCCCCCGCCCGGAGATGCCCAGTCGAAGTCCAGCTCGTCCCGAATCTGAGCGATTTTGTCCTGCAGAAACCTAGAAAACTCCTCAGCCCGTCCCTGTAAGGGATCCTCCCGCGCTTCCATCTCTAAAAGGGAGCGGGTCACCCTAAACAGGGCGGCTGGGCGGTTTTCCGCGGACGCAATAAGGGTGGAGAGGTAAGTCCTCCTCGCCACCCTTATCGCCACTAAGTACGTCTTAATATAAGATCGTAGAAGTGTTCGGTCAGACTCAGAACGGCTAGCTCTCCAACTACTCTCTAGGCGTCTTTTCCGGCGCTTCATCTCCCTTAGCTCCTCAGAAAACCAAGGAGCCATTTGGGATCGGCACCGGGTCAGAGGCCGCAAGGGCACGACCCGGTCAAGGGCCCCAGCAGCCACCCTATCCCAGGTGGCAACCAGGCCCTCAACCGAGTCGTGTGTGTGAGCTTCGGGAAATGGCCCAAGCTCCATCAGGAACCTATCCGGGTCCATCAGGCGCCTGGGGCGGTACCATTTAAGCGGCCCCGCCTCCCTGCGGTCGGGGGGTGCGGAACGGAAGTCGAGCTTCAGGAGCGGGTGGTCTGTCCATGACAGGGGTTCTATGACTATGTCCCCTACACCCAGACCACTCTGCCACTGATCAGAGACAAAAACTAAATCCAGGGTGTGACCTCCCACGTGAGTAGGGTCCCAAATTAACTGGGTCAGGCCCATGGCTGTCATGGAAGCCATGAACTCCTGAGCAATCCCCGTGGTACCGCCGGCAGAAGGGAGGTTGAAATCCCCCATGACCATAAGCCTGGGGGTCTCAACCGCCACGCCGGCTATAACCTCGAGGAGCTCAAGCAGGGCCGATGCCGCATAGCAGGGAGCCAGGTATGCGATCAGCAAGCCCACCTGCACCCTGGGACCGAACTTCACGAAAAGAGACTCACACCCGGTCGTCTGAGAAACAGTGGATTCCCTCGGACACAGATCCTCCTTAATAACCACCGCAACACCCCCGCCCCTCCCCTGGGCCCTCGGCCGATGAAAAACCCGAAATCCGGCTGGGCACATCTCCACAAGGGGCACTCCCCCCTCTGGGCCCAGCCAGGTCTCGGTAATACCCACCAGGTCCGCTCCCCCCTCACAGATCAAATCATAAATGAGGGGGGCCTTATTAATAACGGACCTGGCGTTACACAACATCAGCCGAAGGCCCCGGGCCCGATCGCTCACACCCCCCGGGGAACGGGATATAACAGGGGGGTCGGAGCGCGCCACCGCCGACAAATAGCGGGGGCGCGCTCCCAGAACAGAATGTGGCCCCCTATAACCGCCAAATCTGCCTCTCCCGCTCACCGTACTAATCGCTTTAAAATCACCCTCCCTGGGACAACCCCCCATCCTCAATACAGCCCCGTCCGATCCCAAACCCTCCCGGCAACGCTCAACCCACGACCCGGACCCAGCCCCAGGCGGGTTGTCCCCCAAACCCCGCCCGGCCAACCCTAACCCCTTTAAGAATCTACTTAAAAAATGAAAAAAAAATGAGTTTGTAGAAAAAGCAACTGTAAAATTCACACTACAGTGCTGACTTAGTCATGATTATGGTTCATGGAACAATGAAAATTATGGTCCATCTTTTTTAAAAAGGAATTTGCAGTATACTTTCTGTTTTTATTAGCAATAACTCTTTTGTGTTGCATCAGAATTTCTCACTTAGAAGAGTTTCAGTATGTGTTTTTAGCTGCATAGGAAAGCTGCTACAAAGAAAAATAGCTGTCCATCTTGCAGTGCTTGTTGAATTTAGGATTGCATAACTATATCTATAAAAATTGCTTACTCTTTTAAGACTAATCTCCCTGAAATGGAGATTTAAAATTTCTAAAAAAATTCTAGAATTCTAAACAAATGTAATCTCATACGCTCAAATTCACTCTTTTTTTCCCTTTCTAAAGAGAGAATATGTTTGCACATAAGTTGTAGAACTCAGTAGAGCAACAAAAGGATAGCAAATGTGGTTCCATGTTATACAGGTAGTCCTGAACTTACAACAGTTTATTTAGTGACAATTCAAAGTTACAACATCACTGAAAAAAGTGGCTTGTGACTATTTTTCAAGTTACAACCTTTGTAGCATTCCCATGATCACATAATCAAAATCCAGATGTTTGGCAACTGGATCATAACCATTGTTGTGTCCTTGTGGGTCATATGATCCCTTTTTTGCAACCTTTTGACAAGCAAAGTCAATGGGGAAGATTCACTTTACAACCATGTTGTAACTTAACTGCTGTGATTCACTTAAGAACTGTGGCAAGAAATGTCGTAAAATGGGACAAGACTCACTTAACAAATATCTCACATAACAACAGAAATTTTGGGCTCAATTGTGGTCGTAAGGTAGTAAGGACTACCTGTATAAATGACTTATACTGGATATTATTTTCAGTCAGAACTAATATTTAATATTGTTTTCCTTAGCAGTTAAAGTAAGTCTTAAGAATCTCAGTTTACTGAGAAAAAAATGTTGATTTTTCATGCTGCAGATTATTGTATAAATGCAATTGGCAACGGGAGTCATATCTTTGCTGGAAGCGGTCTTATAGTTCCAAAGTGTCACTGAAGTTCAGTATGACTGCCAAGATGCCTGGTTTGTCTCTTGACAACTATTGCCATTAGCAATAGTTAATCATATAGACAGCTAATGTTATATGGACATCTGAATGTAGAACTTACAGATGACTATGAAAGAATGAATCGCTCAGGGCCTCTAGCATCTAAGTTGTATATAGGAAATAAATTGGACAAGGCCACATGCCAAACCTATGCCCTCTGAAAGCCTTATATTAACAAGACTATTTACTCTCCACAATGGGAACCAGAAAGCTGTTTAAAAGATAAAGGATGAAAACCTAATTACAGATAGTCCTCGACTTACAACCTTTCAATTCATGACCATTCAACGTTACAATGGCACTTTAAAAAGTGACTTGTGGCCATTTTTCACACTTAGAATTGTTGTGGCATCCCAATGGTCACGTGATCAAAATTAGGACACTTGACAACTGGTTCATATTTATGACAGTTGTAGTGTCCCTGGTGATCACCTTTTGAGATCTTTTGACAAGCAAAGTCAATGGGGAAGCCAGGTTTATAGAAACCTTCATACTACTATACAGATTTTAATGAACTTTCTGGACATAGTAGGCCATTAGCTATAATTAATCTTCTTTCCCATTTCCTTCTATTTGGTCTCAGAACCATAGAGGGCTGGGGATAGAGTGGGGGTGGGGGCTTCTCAAGAGATTATTATGATTTTGCTCTTAAAGTATTTTGTGATAAGCCTTTTCAGTTAGTTCTTGAAGAGTTTTATTATTGTTTATTTATTTGTCAATTGCTTATAAGATAATAGGTATAAGTAAAAACATAGTTATGAATACATGGATACATATAAGAAAAATAAAATATAAAAGAAACAATAGGACAGGGACGGTAGGCACATTGGTGCGCTTATGCATGCCCCCTACAGGCCTCTTAGGAAAGGGGTGAGGTCAATAGTAGACAGTCTAAGGTTAAAGTTTATTGACTAATGAACTGAAAAGACGGTGCTTGAATTTCTAGCAATTCCTATTTAGGTATGTTTTAAGTGAAGTTTCTCTTCTCTGGTATAAAATTGCCCCGAAGGATTATTTCTTTAATTTTTCCCTTCATTGTTCAGTCTGTGATATGCTCTTTTCTATGGAGTGCTGCTACTGAGTAATTGGAAAATAAATGGGATTACTAAATAGTCATCCTATTTGGCAAGCATCTCTTGGCAAGCAAAGCGGGCTTTCTTCACTTTGTCAGGTTGCTCTGTCTTTTATGGAAGTGTCACCAAGGAGCAAAGGTTCAGTTCACGATTGACCTGACAGAGGTACGTGGTTAGTTTGCTGTGATTATTGTGAAGTTTCAGAAGTAGACTTGCATCTAAGAATCCACAACAATGTGCAGGATGGACAAGATTTAAAATCCCGATAGCTCACTGTGTAGGACAAGACACTGTGCACGTCTTCACATCTCCTGCATCTTCATGTATATAACAAGATTATATTATGAACACATTCTGTGTAGCCTACAGAAGCAATTTTCAAACTACAATCTTTGAAGGAAAATGTTAAGGGGCCATTTTAAATATTTTAGCTTTCCCGGTGTTCCATCCATTCTTCTCAGAACAGATAAAATGGCATAAGCTATAGAACAAGGAAGAGTTCATTGTTTTTTCTCCATATGTCCTTTTTTATAGATAGAAATTCCACACTTACCCCCACACTGCATTCACATCATGAGATCTGTACCTTGGCAATCACATATGGAAAGTTATATAAATGGTTTGCCATAGACAATGTTTTCTTTTGCAATTTTAATAATGCTGACATGGTAGATTCATGTTATCACCTGTATTCATAGTTCATGTTAAACTTATAAGACATGACTATACTCTGTCTTATAAATTTAACATGATTACAAATTAATATGCAGTCTGTTTTCTAACATACTAAATTAGTAAGCAAAAATGTCACTAATGTTACCTTGACGGCATTATTATTATTGGTAAAAAATTCTAATTTGGGGTTTCATCTTAAGGAGCTTGGGAACAGCTGACTGAATTCCTGCTAACACCAATTATTTCTTAAGGTTTATTTACTAAAATAGTGTCAGAGTAATTGGCTACCTGAATTCAGTCAGCAAGTAACAAACATGATTTGTGGTGAATAGGTTGTTTCCAGTATTTTAGTTATTTGAATAATTAGTATTTAGGAAACATGATTGAATGATAATCTGAATGTGAATTATTTGTGATAACTGCCTGCATATGCTTATCTAATAAAGATATGTTATGCCTGGCTGGGGAATTCTGGGAGTTGAAGTCCGTAAGTCTTAAAGTTGCCAAGGTTGGACACCCCTGTTTTAAAGCAATAAAATACATGCTTGACCTCTTAATTTTGTAGTCATTATGGTACAAATACATTTTTGTGAAAAGAAGACTGTTAAATTAATAAGTTGAGATTTTTTAAAATGATCTAAGAGGAACAAGTAATTGATTTCCTCAAACTGCTTTTTTAACTATTTGTAAAGGAAAAAGACCTCAAGTCATTATTGGAGAGAATAAAGGAATTATGCAAATTAATATTCCATTATTCCTCATGTAATATTTCATTGAATTCCTCATGCAATTCAAATGACAGAGTAATGTCTGTTAAAAGAGACATCAAACTAATGCATCTCTGAATAACCATTGAAAAAAGGCGAACGTTACATGTTTACTTCTTGGTTGAACTTTGAATTTTAGATCTGGAGACTTTAAAGAATTTTCAAATAAAATACCTCAAATAACATTTGCTGTACTACTGATTTCTGCATCACTAACTAGATATTTAAGTCATCAAGGAACTCATTTGCTGCTAGGTCTAAAATTGATAAAAGGATTGACCTGTAATATCTCTATTTGGTGGCATGTATAATAGCAGAATATCTAATCATTTTTCATGAAAATTATAATAACTAGTAGACCTAATAATGCATTACAAAAATCCTGCACTTTATATAACCAGATGAGAGAAGCAATATTCAATATTAAGTAAAGTCTTGGAGCTGAAATGGATTCTTGTTCGTAGATTTGGTACCTTATTGTTGTGTTGAAATTGATCCAGTTTCCATAAATGATTCTGTGTTGCCAATTTGAAAAAGGTTTAATTCATTCATTGCTTTTGTGATCCTTCTGGGAGTTTTTCTTTTAGGGTTGCTAATGTTGGAGAATTTCAACATATTTCCAAAAATAAATGGGTTAGAAAAGAAACAGAACTAGAGTGTCTCTTGATAAATTACACAATCTGGTTTTCCAGCTGTGAGTTTTAATCAAAGATAGTGGATTCCAGTTGATAGTTACACATGCCACTGCTTTAAATGTTGAATTCTGATCTTAGTTGCGTGGGCCAGTGCCACCTTTGAGGTAGTGAAGGGTATCTTTACCTCAGGGGTAAAATTTGTACTTCTGCTACGTAACTTATTATTTTTTGTGATCTGGGAAGAGCATAGTAGAACTGGGTATGGAATCAATGGAGGTCAGTTAAAAACCCAGTCATTTTTATCCAGCAATCCTGAAAGTAAGAACTGATTCCTCACTGCTATTAACAATGACCTCAGCTATATCAGCATTGGAAGATGAGTTTTTCCCCAACAATAAATTAAATGACTAATCAGCAGTGCTGCCTTGGAACATAGAATAGCCAAGAAATGTATATAGCTAGCAGGAAACATAGCTTGCTATAATTCTGGTCTAAAAATAGAATTACCCTGAAAATTATATAGAATCTAGTGATATACATTAAGAAGAACTTCAGTATGCCTCGGGACATAGAAGTCTGAATTTCTGACTTTGAAAACTATTCAGTTAATACTTTTCTAGTGCACATTTTAATATTTGACTAGTTTTGCAATATTGCCAGAGCTATTTGTTTCAGAAGCCTAGTAATGCTGTGGTGTTCAACAGGTGAAACTGATATGCTTTCTGCCTCTCCCAAGGGGGTGTGCCTGCAAGTTATTGCTTTCAGGGATTGGATGAGTTATACTAGCATAATTTCCAGCCTATTTATATGATTCTGCACAGAACAATCTATAACCACAGCTACTCTCTGAACTTAAATTTCTTCCTTGTTGCTGCCTCTCATTCTGAACATTCATCTCTTTCTGATTCTTCAGATTTGTCAGGGTTTATTTTTGATGTGCAGTCAAACACCGTGATGGCCCAAGGAGGTACCTTTGAAAATATGAAAGAGAAGGTAAGTAACAGTTACTTCATTAACACCTGAAAATAGTATAAGATTGTTTTGAAAGTCAGAAACCATGATGACTCCCTTGAAGTATGAATAGAGCATGCAGGGAAAATTTCAATTTACAATAAGTTCTTAACTTTTCTTGTGACCCTTTTACTGTTGGAAGTAGTATCTTCCACAATTGCAACTGTTGAAACCGCTTTTCTCAGAATAACAGAGTTGCAAGGGATCTTGGAAGTCTTCTAGTCCAATCCCCTGCTCTGGTAGGAAACTATACCATTTCAGACAAATGGTTGTCAAATCTCTTCTTAAAAGCTTCCAATGTTGGAACATTCACAACTTCTGGAGGCAAGTTGTTCCACTGATTAATTGTTCTCACTGTCGGAAAATTTCTCCTTAGTTCTAGGTTGCTTCTCTCCTTGATTAGTTTCCATCCATTGCTTCTTGTCTTGCTTCTTGTTGTCTCATGGCTGAACATTTATTTTTCCTCTTCTTTTTTTAGCTGCTATAGATTTGGGGACAAGCTTTTCTGGTCAGACTGTTTCAGAGCATATTGAGTCATAATATTTGCTTTTCAGTGACATCTTAACCAGTGGAATCTGGAAGGCTTTACTCATGCCGTGGGCTCATATTGCTTACAGCTCTAGTGTAAGTGCTTGAAATGGGTTTAACACCACACACAGGCTGCCAGAGGAAAAATGAATGGGCTGTTCCCAGAGTAAAAACGAAACTGACTTCAATTTAGGAGAACAGAAACTTAATTTTTCTCCTGTGTTGGCAGTACACATATTTGTCTGGAAAGTAAGTGGCTAACGTATGACCTGCATGTCTCATTTTTCTAGATTAGTGCTGTGAGAGCGATAGTCCCTAACCATAGCAACAATGAGATTATCCTAGTGCTGCAACACTTTGATAATTGTGTAGATCGAACTGTACAGGCTTTCATGGAAGGTAAGTTCTTAGTTCCTACCTAAGATATTTTCTGACAGGCCTCAAAAATGAATATGATGGGGGGGAAAGCATGGGTTATTATTTAACATGCAATCTTACTATAATGCAATTACAGAATGCTAAATAATTATTAAAATATATTTATATATTCCTTCATTTTCTGATACTGTGGTGTTTCAAGATATGTAACTAAGGCACAGGACTTATTTGTTTTGTATGATACTTCGAGTATATGAGACTTAATCTCCCTACATCAAGGTAAGTTATGAAAGAAATATAAAATATCTGCCCTTTTTATTAGACAATTTCTAAATTCTATTTTTGTTGTTGAAGATTAAAAATGGCTGCCTGGGGTGAACAAAAATGAATAGTGCGCTCAGTTAAAATTCCGCTTTAGACATTGAGTTTTATGTACTCCAGTAGCAAAGCACATTCACAAGTTTTCTTCATAACTCATTTATGCATGTTCATGGGAACTCATGGAAACTGAAATTTTCCTTGCCTAATGAGAGACTCAGCAGGAACTATTTATGAAGTTGATATGCTGCCTCTGGAAACTCTGAGTGCTTCCCCAGATATACCAAAGGTTGTTATCAGATGGTCATTTTAATTGTAACAGAAGGGGTGAAACATGGTTAAATAACAATGTAATTTAGCACACCACTTTTTATTGTGTGCTCTTTGCCCAGAATGTGTTGTGCATCTCTTTTCTAAACGATATAATCCTTTTTCATAGCTTTTTAAAGAAAGGTTTCATTCTTTATTCTAAATGTGGCTTTATCCTATGATTTCTTTCACAGTCTATTTCAGACTTCTGAAAACAAGACTTTCTGGTTAAACCTAAAATTCTACATATCAGGGCCTAGATTAGGGAAACATTTTTTCCTGAGACTGTTCTGTATTGAAATGAACTAATGGATTAATGCCTTTTATTAGGTACTAAAATTAATTGGAACATACAATTTCAGAAACTCTGTAAGGATACTACCATTTATTGGCTTTTGGCTTTAACAAATCAGTCTTAAACAGTCTTCTATGAAGCATAGAAATTCTAAAACCTTGTCACTACGATACAAAACCACCTTGTGTAAATGATGTCCTAAAAGTACTTATTTAGAAACTCAGCTTTTACTCAATATCTTGTTGACCAATATTCTTCAGCTTTTATGTTTTACATTCCAACAATTATCCTGGAAAACAATTCAGGTCTCACCATGATAGCAATATCTATCACAGTGTTTTACAGCCCTCTCTAAGCAGTTTATAGAGTTAGTTTATTGCCCCCAATAATCTGGGTCCTAATTTTACCAACCTCGGAAGAATGGAAGACTGAATCAATCTTGAACTGGTGAGACTTGAACTGCTGGCAGTCAGCAGAAGTAGCCTGCAGTACAGCATTCTAACCACTGCACCATCAAAGTAAACTCTTCCCAAGAACATATTTGTAGACATTTTATTATTATATTTATTTGTAAGGTAACATTTAAAGATTTCACACTTTAGTGGCCTATCCTGATCTTTCCTTAAGAACCACAATCATATTTTTAATAACAAAAACAAAATACACCATCTTCTATCTTCTGTCCACAAAATAAATTAATACCGTTTCTGGCTTTAAACCATTTTTTGTTATCAGCAATATAAGCTTATTGTGTTATATTCTATTTATGTACCTTTATGTTTTGCTATTGTTGTTTTGTATAGCTAAGGAGCACACGAACCATAATAATTACGTGTTTTTTTTTCTCATAATAGGTAGTGCTACTGCAGTGTTGAAAGAATGGACAGTAACTGGCAAGAAAAAGGTTAGTCTTGGTTTGGGTTTGAGCTTGCTTTGATATTCTACTGAATATGAGGCTGTTAGTTATTATCTCTGATCTTCATGACAGATATTCCAGAGACTTCAGTTCCTCATTCTTAGGTCCTCCCTCTTCCACCAAAGATGTAGAGTTGACATCCCCAGGAAACCATTTATAAGTTCCAAAGCACCTATAGGACCTTCACTTAGTATCTTTGAGTCTTCATACCCACTTTTCCTTTAGCACTTTTTAAAAAAAGGAGTCTGCTATATAAACAATTTGCATGATCTAAATTTACCAATGAATACTACACACCTTCTTGGAAAATGAAAACTCTTGTGGCTCTATTCCACTGCTTTGATTAGAAGTGTGCCCTCATAATTAGAAAAAAAATACAAAAGTAAGTTAGGGTGTAAGAACTTAAAGTATGTAGGACTAATGTCATCTGTTTGTCTTCTGATAAATGGCATTTTGTGGCCGGATGTTCCCCCTCTTGCAGTCATTTTGGAAATAGTAAGAGTATTAAAATAATAATAAATAAATGTAATAATAAATAAATTCTGTTTTATTTTTATTTACTTAATACTATGGTCAGGGATCTCCATCCTACTGTTAGTCCCCACAGCACAATCTTGAAATTCTAACAGTACCTGCTGGTCCCAAAAGTCTGACTACCCCAATGAAAAAGATATAGTCCTTGAAGGGGGAAACTTGAAACTCATTGCCAACCTTTATGGAGACATTTGCAGCCTTTCCTTTATTAATCCTCACATTGGCAACATTAAATTTAATTTATGCTGAAGGTCAGCCTTACAACAGGGATCCATAGCCAATCCACAGTCATGGCCCATTAGCTCTTGTTATGTGTCATGTGGCATAACTGAGGTGATGCAACTAGTTTAAATAAGAGGGAATGGCTTTTTTAAAAAGACCTCTGGGGAAGGGGAAGAAGCAAAAAAAAATTCCAGTACTTGCTTAGGACTATTCTGTATCACCGTATTCTGTACAGAGCATTCTATACCACTGTGTAAGATTTTCCAGGAACACTGAATATATGGTATGTAAGACCTCTGCTAGGTTAGAACAAGGTCTAACCTGACCAGCATTTTCCTTCTTCGTCTTGTCTATGGAAAGCCCAGGTAAATGCAGGAATGTTCACCATCTTCTGTATAGATTCCGTGTGCAAAGATTAGAATGTATATATATATATCCATGATAAAAATCAAGCACACACTAATTCATTCTGCTTCTTTTAGTAATTTAGAAGGCTTAAGAATATGGTAAGGTCTCACCCATTAACTATGTGACTCTGAAATTGTCCTGTCGTCAAAGATTTCACAAGGCATATATTTTGTCCCCCTGTATTTGTATGGAATTGTGGAATGTGCATATTTCTGAAAATAGTCAGCCCTTCAGACTAATTTGGGGTAAAATGCAGCATTTTTAACAACCCTTAGAGCCACTGTTTTTCTCCATAAATGGCTGCTACACACTGCACACTTTCATTAATATCACAGCCTGTCACTTCTGACTGTTAAATAAATCCATCTAACGTTTAAGGAATCGTCTCTACGTCCTGACTGAGGAAGAATTTAATTCTTTTATATTCAGGCAATAGTAATAATATTCCATTTCATATCAGGAATTAAGCTTCGTTTCTTCTCTCATAATGTCGGTATCTTAATTCTAGAACAAAAAGAAGAAGACCAAGTCAAAAACCCCTGCAGAATCAATTGCCAACCTTCCTGACCCCAGCAAGCCAGCGGCCACTGAAGAAGAACAGTCTGCAGTTTCATCAGAGAAGGGCGGGATTAACGGTTACCACGTCAATGGTTCGGCCAATGACACAGAGTCTATGGACTCACTCAGTGAAGGCTTGGAGACACTTTCGATTGATGCCAGAGAGTTAGAGGAGAGTGAACCTGCTACGCCTGAGACTCCTGATGGGGCAGGTTAGTTCTCTGTTGGATTATTATGAAAATCAGAAAGTCCGTATAGGTAGGAAGTCTTCTTTCTTCCATTCTATTTGTGTAGTGTCTTCTGCCACATTTCATTATTTAATAACCAAACAATTACCTTCCGCTATTCAGTAGTTGCCACAGAAGGAGATGAATCCTTCTTTTTCAAATTACTTCAACTCTTCTCAGGATTCCAAAGAGGGGGAGAGAGGTAGAAATGGAAGCAGCATGACAGTAATAATGCTAGATAACTGGAATTTGTACTTAATTATATAATCTGATTTGGAAATCCATAGATTGCATGGGCAGTGAATGTACTGAATTGGGAAATTGGGTACCATACAAACCAAGGGTGGGCAACTATGGCTACTTTACAACTGTCAACTTCAACTCCAAGAATTCCTAAGCTAGCCATGTTGGCTCAGGAATTCTGGGAGTTGTAGTTTATAGGCCAAAATATTGCCATAATTGACAAGCCCTGATATAATTCTAGGTAGTAGATGTTCACCATACGGAGACACCCTAGAAAAGTAATTTGGGATTATAGTCTACATAAAATTCCTTATCCTGTTGTTCTTTTTTATGTTATTTTATGGTGGTTGGAAGCTTAGAGTAACATTTTTTTTCCTTCTTCAGCATTGTTGCAGTTTGAAAATGGAATAACCAACTTGAGTCCAAAATCTGCAAGCATGCGGTCTTCCCAGAATACCCAGTCACTCAGAGTGCAACCTGAATTGAGAAATGCTGGCAAGCCACTTTCCAGATCTGTTTCCAGCACCCAGTCTTCAGCTCCCTCATCCCTAGCAATGCTGGATGAGATCCCTGTGCCCCCTGGAAACAAAAAACTAGGTAGAATTTACAGATTTATGGCATGATTCTGTTCTCTTTTTAGTTTTTCTAAGAAGTTCTTCGTTGAAAAATAATTACAGGGTGCCAGTTGACATTTGTTATAACTCTAAAGCTTGTAATTCTTAGTGTATATCTCATTAGTTGTTGTGCTGTGGTGAATAGTACAGGACTTTGATCCTGTTCAAATCTTGCTGAGTCATAAAGTTCATTGGGTAACCATGTACCAAATCAGCCTAACCTTCAGCTGTTTCAGAGATAAGCAAAAAAGAGCCTAGTCTATCATTTCAGATATTCCTTGGGAAACAGTAAGATTATAAATTAAATGGAATCTAAAATTGAAGTTGTTATTTTTGTTCTGAATACTTCATGTGCAACTATATGAATATATTTTACATAAATATTAAGATGAAGATAAATATTCAGGACATCTCCATATGATTATCTTTGTTCTATCTTGACATGCTTATTGATAACCTTTTAATATGCTCTGAACAACAAATCATTTGTCATCATGTCATTTATTGTTTTTACCATAAATAATATGTTAGCTGCTGCACTGGGATTGGTAAATAAAGAGTGGATTCCTGTGGAAGTTGAAAGCCATTTCCTCTCCTCCCTGATTTCGATCAATCACTTCATCTTGCCTATTTCAGTGTTAAATTGCTGCCACTATATAATTCTCATTTAGTTTTATGATGATTTTGCAAGAGATTCTTATATCCAAATTCAAAATTGCTACAAATCTGTTCAAGCCTGATGGTATAATACCTGCTTGCTCTGAGAATAAATGCATTCACTGGGCACAATATTCTTTCATCCTGTTTGAATTTCTTTATTTCTATTTGGGTTGCAGAGAGTTCTTACATAATATATTTCATTAAAAGTGGGGAGTAATTTGCCGAGCACATTAGGTAGCTAGAGTTACTTGCAACTGGTTGTAATTGACTTACCAAGACACTGAAAGATTGTATAATATTTAATATAAGTATTGCATCCTTTGGGGCACGTTGTAGACTACATTTTTTCCTCATCTGGATATACAAATAAAATGAGAATTAGTTGACCTAGATTGTTTAATTAGCTGGCATTGCTTAATGATTCACTTTGTGTATGTAATGTGCAACATAGTTTTAGAAAAGTATGTTCTCCCTTGTAATCATTATATATTTCTTATCCTAGCTTTGCACACTTTTTTCTCACAGTGTGAGCCAGGTTTTCAATGAACTTGGGTGGGTAAATAAGAAGCAACAGCCCTTGCTGTTCCTTCTTTTAGTTTCTGTTCTTCTCTTCTACACCTGCCAGCAAATAAGACCTTCAAAATCTTGATTCTAAACATGTTCCCAAGTTTTGGGGAGACAGGAACCTCTTGGCAGCAGTGTTTCAGCTTTTTGCTTTAACAAGGACCATAACAAGCAGCTTAGCAGGAGTGAGCACTTCAATAATTTTCTGGTGACAGAAAGAAGCTTGGAAATGTGCTTTTTTGGAGATAGCCAGCAGACAGTCTAACCTTTGCAACCAGTACCTATACCTTAAATCTTCCCTTTTAGAGGAAACAGCATTTTTATGCAGATTGGACTATAAAAGAGAAAGTCAATCTTAATGTGAACTTTACAATTTTATTCACAATTAGATATTTTCTCTTTATGACTCAATGCTGCTATTTTATTCCTGGATTTTTTTTCTGGTAAATATTTAGCAGAAATATTTGGAAGAAATGGCATTCAAAGCAGCATGCTGGTTTCTTTGAAATGCCTTTTTTCTTGTAATGAACAAATGCTTTATGGCAAGTCATTTGTAGTTTTGATAATTACTGGAACATTTGCAAGGAGTACTTTATTGTGTTATTTTTGGACAGGTTCCAATATTGAAAAATCGGTAAAAGACCTCCAGCGATGCACCGTGTCACTGTCTCGATATCGGGTGGTAGTTAAAGAAGAGATGGATGCTTCCATTAAGAAAATGAAGCAGGTCTTTGCAGAGCTGCAGAGTTGGTATGCTAATACTCTGATATCTGGTATATTCAAGAGTGAACATGATTTTAAAGGATTTAATTAAGAATAATGGCTTCCAATTTCCCTTTTTTTCCTTCACGAAACTAGTCCTTGCCTGAGGGTGGGATTTTTTTTTAATTTGGGGGGGAAATTGCAAAATTTAACTATAATGGCATCTGACTACCAGATTCTGGTGGTACTGTATGATGTTAGGGTACAAACTGTTTCCAAATAGCATCTTTATCCCCAAATAAAACAACTATGTATATGGATGACTTTATGTAGGAAATTCATGGACTTAGCAGTGCAAGGCTACTAAGAATAGATGCCTTAAAGGTAATCTATAGCATTGCAACATACAGTAGTTGTTTGAAATCTCTCCTATTTTTTTAGAAACTGGCTTATCATAAAGAATTGTATTTTCATGCAGATATCTCTTCCTTCAGCATAAAAAGCTAGTGCTTTTTATAAACCATATCCTCCTGTGTCACTTCTCTAATCTTTGCTTCATCATGCGTCATGTCTTAAAAGGTTAAAGACCTTGTTTCAATAATTCTGCTTGCTGTGGGGCAGAGTAAGGGCAGAATTGAGAAACAAATGTTTTGTACATATATGCTGGATTTCACTGACCGCTTTACCTTTGATGAATCCTCATCATGGTTGAGAAATCTATTGCATTTACATTTCAAATGACCAAGTAATTAAAATAATTTGATTCCCAATTTTCACAAAGCTACAGTTTAAGTTTTAAAAGATAGTTTGAAATCTGAGCAAATAAATGGGCATTTTGAGGACAGAATCATTTTCCATGCCAAGAAGCATTTTCATGTTCAAATCTTAACAACCGGAGATCAAGGAACTCCAGGGGGTTTGTCGGCTGACTTAATCTATCATAGCTCTATTTATTGCTTATCAAACATACTGTTATTGAAGTATTAAAATGGATAGTCTGAATAGCTAAAATTTGTACATACCTATTCTAAAAACTGTGCTGTTTATCTCAGCCTTAAGAAAAATAATGAAAGCATTTTTTTTTAGTGAGGATCACTTCCATCTGACTTACTTCTCCAAGGATATATATTGGAATTGTAGGCAAAGAAGAAGCTTGAAAAATTCCTCAAGTGAAGGCTAACAGCCTCTGCATGACTTAATATTTAGAACTAATTCTCATTGCAGATTTTGCCAGTAGATTTGTTATTCAGTATTATCCACATTCATTTGGATGGTGTATTTTCATGCAGATATCTCTTCCTTCAGCATAAAAAGCTAGTGCTTTTTATAAACCATATCCTCCTGTGTCACTTCTCTAATCTTTGCTTCATCATGCGTCATGTCTTAAAAGGTTAAAGACCTTGTTTCAATAATTCTGCTTGCTGTGGGGCAGAGTAAGGGCAGAAAGCAGGAAGTGCAGTTCCGTGACACAGGGAAATGCATGGCTAGTTTGGAAGTAAGCCAGTAGAACCTCCTTTAATAAATGCCAGATAAGGAATCAAGGATTTGTTATTTGTTCTTTCCTTAAAATGAGGTGATTGCCATCCTGCAAGTAAGGTTGTGTATCTTTGAGACACAGCATACAAATCCCTTTCTATTCACTTCTGAGGAAAATTATTTGTATCAACACATAAATGCAGCATTGCCGGTTCAATGTAGGAAGTCTATCAAGAGATCTGGTCTTGCACCTGTTGGCATTACAAATATTATGTTCTCTTGATATACATTGGTTGTAGTCACTTGCTGGAAGAGGTGTTGAAAGAATTGCCACAACTTTGTGAACTAAAACTGAACAAGTAATATTTTATAGCATCCCTTCAAAACTTAATTATTTTGCTTTAGAAATTCATAATGTGCTCATTAGGCAGGGTATATTTCTTTTTAAATATAATGATGAATTTATAATATTTGGCAAAAACAGGAAAATCCATTCAGGAATACCTTGCCATGTAATAGACTGAAGTGCTCAGTTTCCTGAAGATCAAACCCTCATGCTAAATATTCTCTGCATTACTCTTACAGTTTTTAACTTTAGCTGTTCTACAGTAATGTTCAATAGCTCTGTAATTGAAAACTGTAGTTTCAGTTTTTATTTGACTTGTTATCACATACTATCAACTTTTATATTTTTATTTTCATTAGAGTTAGGCAACTGTTCATCCACAATAGATCTTTCAGGGGCCACCTGCACTCTAAATGCTTCCACGTTTCCCTGAAAATAAGACCCGGACTTACATGTTTTTTTGCCACCAAAAAAGGCACCAGATTTTGGGGGATGTCTTCCACTGATCTTGTGGCGGTGGCATTGACAGTCCCACCCAGCAAGAGCCCACTGGCAGTCCTCTTCTATGGCTTCTTGTTGCCGCTTGCGTGTAATGCCCCCAGCCTCCGTTTCACCATCAGAGGCCTTCAGGTGCATGTCAATCTGGAGCTCTTTTATCAGCTGCAGAGGCCTTTCCTGAACAGAGGCCAGGGGCTATGCGCGCAAGCAGCAGCAGGCGGCCGCAGAAGAAGTGGACTAGCAAGATGAGGGAGATGTTGGGGAATGCCAGGCCTGGCTGCAACTGTCTGAAAGTAAGTAGGGCAGCTCCACTGCCCCATCCCCACTCTAGTTTGATTTTTACCCATGCACCTCGCCCCACCCCGTGTACCCTGGAGTGAGTGGGATCTTAACTAGAGCTTTTTTGGGGGGTAGAGCTTATATTGGGTACACATGTAAAAATCAAGCTAAGGCTTATTTTTTGATAGGTTTTATTTTCGGGAAACACAGTATTTTGTAATTGACAAAGTATGGCAATAAAACATTGATCTGATGGGAAACTCTCTTTGCCACGTCCAAAAGAAATGAATGTGCTGTGAACTCCTGAAGTTATTGCCAGGAATGAAGATTTTCAGGTTTTGAATATCACTGCTCAAGATGCTCAAACTTTTAAATATATAATTTCTGATTTTTGTGAAGTTCCTATTGAAAGACAAATCATCCATCTCTGGGAGCACATCACAAATGCAGCCTAATTAATCCTCTGAACTTTCTGATAAGATTCTGTGATTGCCTTGAATACAACAATTATTTTGGGTCTGAAAGCACAAACAATTAAGCAGGCAGACCACACCTGATATTGAAAGTATAATAAAAGAAATACAAAGTGCATAGGCAGTTCACTCCTTCAGGCTTACTTTTACCTAATATCAGTCTGAGAAATGAATCCATTGCTTGAGACTTCATTAGCCTTGCCATCAGGATTGTTTTCAAACATAAATTCTCTAGTTCCCCTGTCCAGGTAGCTCTTGTTTAACAACCATTCATTCAGTGACCATTCATCGTTACGATGGCCCTGAACCAGGAGACTTACAAGCAGTCCTCATAGTTATAGTTGTTGCAGCATCCTTGAGGTCATTTGGACACTTAACAACCAGCATGTATTTATGAAGGTTGCAAAATCCCATGGTCACAATTTGTGACCTTCCCCATTGGTTTTCACAAGCAAAGTCAGTGGGGAAGCCAGCAGGAAGTCCCAAATGGCAGTCACATGATGTTCTGCTTAATGACTACATTGGATTTACTTAATGATGGGAACCAGAAGTGCCAGAACTGCTGTTGTAAGTTGGCATGGTCATGTGAAGTTGCACTTTACAACCACATCACAGTGGAGTTACCACTCCCAATTAAGTGAGGACTATCCTCTTTCATTCATAAAGGCAAGCAGTAGAACTGTAGCTGCTTTAATAGAAGCATAAAGGCTGATACCTACTCTGTCTTCATTTTCCTCACTGTAAGGATGTTATTGGCTTTCCTTGGCTTGTTGCCCTGAATAAAATCTGGAACATATTTACAGATGATTATTAGGATTTAGAATTGCATCATCATCCATGGCCTTCATTATCACAACCTCTGAGCCATTGCTGAGATTGTTCAACCTCTGAGGTGCAAGCTTTCAATGATTATATTTTATCCTTTATCAGTTGTTCATCTGGATGCATCTAAGCTGAAACCTATTCATGCAGATATTCAGAATCTGTTATCACCATCCCTGCATGTTGTCACCCATCTCTGCTTGATTTGGTGGTAGGGTGTGATAGATAACTACTCCAAATTATCCTCAACCTCTCAAAAATTTGGAATGAAAACTGAAATATCAGATAGTTCCTTTATCTCTTTCTCAGATGCATGACCCCCTTAGGAAACCTCTGAGCTTTTTCAGATTCCATAAGATTGCTATATTTGGGGGCAAGGTGTGTTATTTTTATTAAAATATTTAAAGGGACAGAATAAACAGCTACAAAAAAAGCTAAGAGATGTAATGGATAAAAGATAAAATGTCAACAAATAATGTTTTATTTATTTCCTTGTTCCTTTTTATTGAGGATGATAGTGAAGATCAGAGAAGCAGCTATATGGTGAAGAGCTCTTGGTAGCCATGCCAACCTCTGCCGAGACTCCTGAGGGGAATGTCTTTTCAGAGACTTTTAGAGGTTCTAATGATGCCCATAAATAATCTCTGTGCATTTACTATCCTGCATTTATTAGGCCATTTTTTTCTTCACAAGTACAGTATTATAGCATGGAGTATGAATGAGCTTTGCCCCCTATAAACAAATTCTTGGCATTCCATAGAAATAAATTGATGCTGCAAAAGCCTGCTGTCTTGCATTTCAACCAAGAATATATTCTTCCTATTTCTTTCCAAATCTGTCTTCCTCTTTGGCATATGCTTGGCCTATTTAAAAGGATAGAAGTCCTTCGTAAGGAACAGTATATTTTGTATTCTGAACAGATTAAGTAAGCAGTACCTGTGCCATTCAAAACATTGCTATTTTGATAAGTTGTGAGCTGGCAACGGAGCCCAGTCTATACTGGACCATTCCATTTCAGCTATGTATGTGCCTACTGATTCTTGTATAGATCTGGTACTAGAACCATCAGTCTTTATTCTCAATCAACAGTTTTGTCTGAATGGCTCTTTGACACTAATCCAGAGGAAATCAGAGAGAAAAAGAACAGATTAGCGGTTAACCTGAAACTCTGGTTCTTCAAGTGTACAGCAGTGTACAATGTACACCAACCAGTGTACAGCAAGCTCCCAGATTAAGAACGCCCTGGTTTAAGGACAACCCAGAGTTCAGTCTAGAACCTGTTTTAGCAAAATCTGAGTTAATTACACAGTGATTCAAATTAAATACACAACGGTTCAGGTTAATTACACAATACTATTTATACAGTATTATAATACCATTCTGCCTTACATACAAATTTGACTTAGGGGCAGACCTTGGGAACATAACTTGTTCTTAAACTGGGGATTATCTCTGCGCACAAAATGGACCCTGGTCCCCTCCCCCATATCAGATACCTGATTCTGCTTTACCAATTCCAGTAATTACTGTAGCAGTTGCTAATCTAGGAGAAAAACAACAGTTACTACTTGCAGCACAGAGTTCCTCAACCTTTCTGGATTGGTGGCCTGGAGCAGGGGGTGGGGGGAAGAGGGGATGATTTTGTGGGTGAGACAAGTGCCTGTGTACGTGCGAGTACCCATGACGTTTGCAGCAACGCGAGCTTGAGTGGGGCCACAAGCGCCTGTGATGAGGCTAGTGCGAGTGGGGCTGTGAATGCCCGCGACAACACTTGTGGGTGGGGCTGTGTACACGCACACAGGCGCGCCCATCAGCCAGACATTCAAGTGGTCTGGTGGCGAATAGCCCGTGGCCCAGTAGTGGGATGCAGCCCACAGGTTGGGGAATCCCTGTTATAGGGAAGAAGTTATAATGAGACTCAACTTCCTGCAAAGAATAGTTCTGGTATGTTTCAAATTGGGTGCTTGCAAGTACAAACCTTGTATAGGCATATTCACAGATGACCATTTGAAATATGAGAATTACAGGCAGTTAAACACTTTAATAGGCCGCACTGATTGCTATATGGGAATTAAAAGTAGAACAGCAAACTGTAAATAACTTTGGGAATGAAAGCTTAAATAGAATAGAATAGAATACTTTATTGGCCAAGTGTGATTGGGGACACAAGGAATTTGTCTTGGTGTAAATACTCTCAGTATACATAAAGAAAAGGTGCATTTGTTAAGAATCAAGAATCAAAACATATAACACTTAATGATAATCATAGGGTATAATCAGCAATCAAATCATACTAGGAAACAGTCAATATAAATCATAAGGATACAAGCAACAAATTTACAGTCCTACAATCACAAGTGGGAAGGATGGGTGATAAAGAGTGATGAGAAGATTAACAGTAATAGTAGTGCAGACTTTATAAATAATTGAACAGTGTTGAAGGAATTAATTGTTAGCAGAGTGATGGCTTTCGAGAGAAAACTGTGCTTGTGTCTAGTTGATCTGGTGTGCAGTGCTCTATAGCGTCGTCTTGAGGGAAGGAGTTGAAACAGTTTATGTCTGGGATGTGAGGGGTCTGTAGATATTTTCACAGCCCTCTTTTTGACTCATGCAGTATACAAGTCCTCGATTGAAGGCAGGTGGGTAGTAATTGTTTTTTCTGCAGTCCTAATTATCCTCTGAAGTTTGCAGAACCAAACCAGACAGTTATAGAGGTGCAAATGACAGACTCAATAATTCCTCTGGAGAACTGTATCAGCAGCTCCTTGGGCAGTTTGAGATTTCTGAGTTGGCGCAGAAAGAACATTCTTTGTTGTGCTTTTTTGATGACGTTTTTGATGTCATGTGATATAGTTTTATAAATATATAACTTTATAGATATATAAAACATAAACATACTTACGATTTTGGGAACCAAAACAATGATAAACCATGTAGGATTTCAGTTGGTGTTGAAAATCTCAGAAAAAAAGTTGACGTGTTCCTCGTTAATGATATTTATCCATTCAGTGTTTGAAAGCTTAATGTATAGCAAGGAACTGTCTTCATCAGGGAGGCAGATTTTTCTCCCAATTTAATGTCCTGATTGATCGTTGAGTTGATTTCTGAGAGTTACAGCCTATGAATATAAAAATTTTAATATTTATTTCCTTCCTTTCTTTTCTTTCTTTAGCCTCATGGATCGAGAAGTAGCCCTACTTGGTGAAATGGACAAAGTAAAAGCAGAAGCAAGTAAGTTTTATAAAACACAACTAGGTTAATATCTGTGTACTGAAACCAGTACAAGACTACTGGATGTTTGAAATAAGCAGTTCATAACAAAATACAAAGAAGGACTTCTGTTTCTGGTGTTTCCAGATATGTAAATCTCATATACATACAAATTGGTTATTTTTATATCATGTCTAGTTGTATAGGTTCATATTTCAAATATCTTGTAATTATATGTACATGGATAAGATCTGGTTTTACTCTTGACTTACAACCATTCATTTAGTGATCATACAAAGTTACAGTGGCAGTGAAAAAAGTGAGTTATGAATACTTTTCACACAACCTGTTTTGATCACGTGGTCAGAATTCAGTTGCTTGTATTTTTGACACTGCATTGTCCTGTGGTCATGTAATCACCTTTTGTAACCTTCCCAGCTGGTCACCTTTTGCGAATGTTTGACAAAACAATGGGGGAAGCCAGATTCACTTAACAACTTCAGTAATTCGCTTAACAATTGTGACCAAAAAAAAAAAAAAGTAAAATGGAACACAACTCACTTTATTGCCTTGCTTAACAGTGGAAATGTTGGGCTCAATTGTGGTTGTAAGTCAAGGACTAACTGCATTTATTTTCCAAGTATAGTGCTATAATTAATCCAAGTTGCCACTACACCAGACCAGCATCTGGGATTTTCTCATTCCAAACACAGTGTTAAACAGAGTGCTCCTAAGGCTTCTTCTATGTGTGCATTTATACACTGATTTATTTATCCTGGATGAAAACTATCACTGCCTCATTCCAACTGGTATGAAACTTCTCACTTTAAGAATCCAAATATGCTGCAAAGTGCAAGAATAAAATATGTGCCCAGCCGGATTGTCTGATTTGAGACTTGAATCACTACTTACGATCCTATAAACCTGTGGCTACTGTGTTATAAAAATGCAATTCCCATTACCTCTCAGTAGAAACACTGCAGTTCTTTCGGTTTGGTTCCCAGAGTTTTATTGTAGTATCTGCATGGTTTTCTCCTTACAAGACTAAAGAACTGTTTTGATATACCAACATTCATTGGGAAAAGAGTACAGGAGAAAAGAGTTATAAACTGCATCCCACCCAAAGCATTGCAATCAAGTAAACAACCAATTTAACTTGATAACTTTTTTAAATTAAAAGGGGAGAGAGAAAAAGAAAGCAAAAAGACCTTATTCACAGATTTTTTTTGAGCTTGAGCTATATAAGAATTTGTCAATTTAAGGAACTTAAGAGTTCTCATCCTGTTACCCAAGTAATTGTCCCCTGGCACTTAACTCCAGTCTTAGGCATTTTCCAAGGCCTCAAGCATTTTTCAGACGTATTGCAGAGCTGCAGCTGATCTTCGAAGGATAAACTAAAATATTGGGGAAAGGGAAGAATAGGGGCAGGCAGGAATTAGATTTGTAGCAACTTAGATATTGTTTTGTGCTTTAATTGGTTAATTATCGTATTTATTATAAACTTTATTGCCTTTTTTGGGGTTCTGTTTTACATTATAGTGGAAATCCTAAGCAGCCGCCAAAAGAAGGCAGAGGCACTGAAGAAACTAACTGATGTAGCAGTCCGAATGTCAGAAGAGCAATTGGTAGAACTTAGAGCTGATATAAAGGTGAATCTCCAGACTGCTTTGGACTATATGCACCTTTTTCTAATCTACACAGATTGGGCAGTTGTACTCCTCAAAGTACAGCCACAATATGCACAGAGAAATTACATTTCCCTAGCTTCTGTTGATGTAATTACATTTCCTTATATTCCTCTTTGGCAGAAGGGCTACATTGAACAGCAGAGGACATACTTAGGAGGAGCCAGTCTTAGTCTTTAGCATTTGAAACAGGCAATTTCAGTGTCAGACCTGACAAGATTTGCTTAAACTTGACTGAAAAACAAAATCATTTTTTTTTAATTAACTTTTGAAAAGAACAAACTTGAAAATCAAGTTGAAGACTTTGCCTGAAACTTTTTCACATTTATTAACCTCCATAAAGCTGAAAAATAATTTGGTTGCGACTACAAAAAGATGGTCTTAGTGTGTCGTGCTGTGTGAACCAGCAACGCTGACAAATGCTTCCCTTGCCTACCACTAGAGGCCAGAATGAAGTTACGTTCAAATTCCCACAAAAATCTCACTGCATGGGAAAAAAACACTTTGGTACTTGCTGTTCTATCAGCAGTTCCATCTTTAAGCTGTTCATTATTTTCTAATGGGGTCATCTTGCAAAATAAACCCACTTGTTTCTTTTTCTACTTTTGTGTAGAAGCAGAGAGAAGGGTGTGTAGTTTGTGCTTCGGTTGATACCAGCAATCCACATTGACAGCTTCTCTCCCAAAACATGAATGCGCTTTGTGCATAATGCTCACATGCCTACATTTTTCTCCTCTGCAGCACTTTGTTAGTGAGCGCAAATATGATGAAGATCTCGGAAGAGTGGCTCGCTTCACTTGTGACCTGGATGCCCTAAAGAAAAGCATTGAATCCTTTGGACAAGGTGAACTTGTATATCCTGGGTACCACACAAAATATAAACACAGCAATGATGGGATAAAGCTGAACTGAATTAAGCACATGTGTGATTGGGAAAAGCATTTCTAAAATTCTGAAAATATGCTTTTGTGTGCCTTTCAACTAAAAAAGCCTTTTCAGAATTTTATCAGCTCAGGAAAGGAGGATGATCCCTTAAGTTACTCTTCATATTATTACAGTTCCAGAAACGAGTCATTTACATGCATTTATTACTTTATCCTGCTTATTTTATATATATTATAAATGTATATGTTATATATCCTTTGGGTGTGAGGCACACTATAAATATTTCAAATTAATAAGTATGGAACAGGGGTCTGTCTTTGGACATCTCCATTTGACATAGCCCAATGCTTTAGATTTTAAGAAAAAAAAATGAAAAAAATGTTCAAAGACTTGTTGCAGTACTACTAAAGTGAAATCCATTCACTTACACAAAAGTGCATTTGCAGTCTTTTCGTCTCTGCTCGTTAGTTCTGTTTTTTTTATTTTCCAATTTTACTTCATCTTTAAATCTATTAAGATTGTCAATTCCTATTGGACTGTGCCTTGCCTCTTCCAGTATTTTCGGTATTTCTATACCTCAGGGTATTTTTCAGCAGGCACAATGTCTTAGCTGGCTCACAATGTCTGAGGAGTAATTGAAGACTATAGGAGCAGACTGGAAGCAATTTTCTTTTTATTGCAATTTGATTGTTTAAGAATTTGGAAAATATATCATCACTGGTTGTTGATGGGATGAGAAGTAAATTCAGGTTCACATTATTTTAAAAAAAGTGCAAAATAACATTTTTGTCATTCTTGTTTCAGTTTCACATCCAAAGAACAGTTATTCAACCAGATCACGGTGCAGCTCCATGACCTCCATGGCAGTAAGCAGTCCGGATAAGTCCACTGCCACAGTGTGTACCTCTACCTCTTCTCCTAGCCTCATAATGGTCAATAAGAAACCAACATCTCCTATAGAAACCTCCACAAATGCAACAAGCCGTCCATCTCAGTCCCACCGTGAGGTAATGATTTAATATTGTTTCTGTAGTTGAGAGTGGCCTGGAGATTGCCAGGCTTAGGTTCTCTTTACCATAGAAGGGGAAAGTGAAGGGGCCGTAGTTTGACATGTAGTAGGCTGTCATTCTACTTCTTTAATCTCACCTTTGCTTGTCTTAAGTCAACCCTTGGAATGAAAATTCAACTCTAGTAAGGCATGCACCAAATTTTAAAATAACTTCCCATTTTTAAATATTGCATTGACAGCATTCAAATGAAACGTTCTAGGCCACTGCATCTTCTTGTGTAGTAGACATATTCCAGAAGAGAGAAATTCCCTGAGGGTGGGCTCCAGCATGAGTCCAAAAGCTCAGAGGAGTAAACCTCTGGTCCCGGTGACCAACCCAGATTGGATCTTGCAACATTATCCTGGGACACTTATATTTGCCTTCATTCATAATACTGCTACCGATCTCACTGATTACCCCTCTTTCTCTCTGTTCCAGGGGTTCCAGGGAAATAGAAGGTCTGGTCAAGGTTACCGGTCCCAAGGACAACGCCAAAATGGCTCAACGCATCACAATTCAAATCGCTATAGAAATGGGTCTTGGTACCAGTCCAACTACAAGTCCCGACCAACTCCCTCTGGAAATTCAAACAACCTCAACCAGACTTGCCCCGCCGGAATCAATGGAACTGGGCCTGGGCCTGAGCCAGGCCCACCAGCCCCGTTCATACAGACACATTTGGTCCCACTCAGCCCAGAAGTCAAGGCTCTGCCACAGAGGAAACCTAGATCAAGCCAATACGAGGCATCCAATTCCTGAGGACCACAAACTCTGCCACTTTCCAAAATTGGAGAACAAGATTGTGGGAACATTTAGCTAAAGATATATTAACGAGAAAGGAAATTTACACTTTGCTATCCCTGTACCGCCTCTTTTTCCCAATCATTCCATTCTGGGAAAGCAGCTTCTTAGCATTTCTCTTGGCCTTGCTTCCTGCAGTGTAAAATGGGTCAGATTTTAACAGGAAGACATATTCTTGCTGTTCAGGAGTGGCCTTGGCATACCTTACTGATGCCCCTCCTTATGTCCAATGGCGTAGGGCCAGTTTTAAATATTGCGGGGTCTATATCCTAAAAATGGGGTGGGTGGTGGGTGGGAATGTCTTCCAATAGTTCTAAACCAAAATTTTTTGATCCCTATTCCTCCCAGAATGCCACTAGCCAGGTCTTATTTTTAACAGCAAAAGCTATTCATGCTGACAATGAAACAGGTTGCTGTAAATTGTAGGTTCAAGATGAGAAATTTGAAGGGGAAAAGCTGAAAGAGATTGCTATATTGTTTTTTTGTTTGTTTGTTTTTGCAACTTATCCTAAAGTCTACACTTGGGAATACTGGGGAATATCTCTTCCAGCAGTGGGTGAGCAATTTCCATTCTTCCTGAGAGAATTAACATTCTATCTATATGTCATGTTTAAATTTAGATATTCCCTAGTTTTAATGTTTGGTGTGGGATGGGAGGTTTCATTTTTTTCACTTCCCAGCCAAAATCCCGTTATCTGATTCTAAACTAAATTTCTAGCAATTTATAAGTAATGCTAAGCCTAAATGATCGCAAGTAAAAGCAAAAAATGCTACAGTCTCTCTATCCTTGTATAAATAAAAACAACATACATGTTTAAAAGATGGTAGCCTTCACTTTGTGCCCTTATTTCTTCTCTTTAAAAAGAGTTCATAGTAAATGGATATCCTACAGATGTGGGTTAGATTAATTTGGGATTAGTTTAATTTCAAGGAACAAAAAATGTCTGGACTATTTTGAGTATGGTTAGTTTGGGCATCTATTTTGCTGCTGCAGCTGATAAATGAAGTAAGAAAAAAATGATAAGGCCTTTAGCGATAATAATAGATAATTTAGAATGTTCAATTTGGCTTCAGGCTTAGACTCGCAGAGTAAATGAAAAAGGAGGAAAAATGGTTCTTTGGAAAAATAATGGATCTCAAAATACTTTGTATAGGATGATAGAGCGTTTAAGAAACTTCAAGAATCTGATAGTTTCACACAGTCATGCTGTGTGTTACCACCCATATTCTAGACAAATGAAAATGCTGATTTGCTTGAGACCAATCAGTTTATTGCAGAAGTAAAGTTTGGATCAGTTTCTTAGCACACTCACTATTTATATTAAATTTAAGTGGAGTACCAAAATATTAGATCATAGAGAATGATTAGAATGTTTACTGTGATTGGTCCTAGATGATAGGCAGTAATAAATGGTTAACTTAAAAGCAAATAGTAGGAGTATTCAGGTTAATAAAATCTCAGTAAAGGTCTGTCTAAGGTGCAGTTTCTCAAATCTGCTAATAAATTATGGAAATGAATAGTCAAAGCATCTAAGCAATCATCCAGAAGACTCGATGTCTGACCAAAAAAACCTTTTATGTGACCAAAGCCTGGGCAATAAGAAAGCAAGTGAGAATCACACTCATATTTCTATTTTGCCTTGAAGCTAACTTGAATCTAGCTACTAAATATTAGCTTGAGATTATTCAGGTATAAGTTAGGAACATCTGCATACGGAACTACAGAGTTGAGCTTCAAATTAGGGAGCTTTTCAACCAGCCTTAAAAAAGACAAAATTGGTTTGAAAAGGAAATTTGGAGAAGTACAATAAGATTTCAGAAACAATTGCAGTAAAGATTGTATGTGTTACTACCTCAGGTGATAACTACCAAGAACCAGAAATCCCTTACTGTCCCATTTAATATTTTAAAGTATTTCCATCTCCCAACTCCGTGTGTATGCCTGAATGGATTGTAATGTCTTTGCTGGTTATTGCATCAAGCCCTTAAAAGTCTTTTCCTTCTGAAATTTCAGCTAGCAAAAAAGGCCATCATGTAGCTTAAGATGAGGCATATGAGGATAAATCATAAATTCACTATGGGAGTTGATATGGTGGTTGTGCAGCCGAAAGCTTTTCTCAAGCCTTTTATACAACCTAAACATGATAATAACCAATCTACCTGATAAATGTGTTTAGGTTTGCTGAAATAATATATATGGGCTAATTTGGATAACTAAAATACGTTATTGATGTGTAATACTATTCACAATGATGCAATTTATCTTCTCATTATATCAATAAAGGCGTTTTCTTCACTGGCATGGTAATTTAATGTGAAAATGACACTATAATGCAACTACAGCCTCAAGGCAGTATGGTGGCTTTGCTAACCAAATAGCAATGATGCCCTTGAGGGACAATAGGCAGATTTAGGGCCTGCTGGGGACAACATGAAACATGTGGGAACTTAGTATGCATCTAGTCTTTCTCCAGAATAATGGTCTTAATTATATGTCATATAAAACTGTACAAATGATTGTGGTATATAAATATAAATGATGATTTTAAGAATACTGTAAGTGCACGCGTCTCACATTGCACAGAACCAAAGTCTAGAAACTAACAAAGGAGTCCATCTTTGCACAATATGCTTACCCCTGATTTATGTAACACTGGTTGACAACTGGATGCTATTTGTCTGGGTTTGTACACAATATAAACTAACTGCAAGGTTCAGGATAAGTTTACATAAAATAGAGTAGCTTCTGTACGTCATTTGAATGTAGCCAGTAAGAGATTTGGCTTCATATTCAACATTCTGTTCTCATATTTACAATTTCTGAGCTCGAACTTGGTGCTAAAAAGACTCTTTTCCAAACAGTCAAGAGAAACTTTCAAGAACAGGAAACCCTAATGCTTCTCAATATGTTTACAACTGCACTGCCTTTAAGTTTCAAAACAGAAGTTTCCTTAAGAGAGTTTTAATCCCTGAAAATGACTAATAACTAGCTCAACTTTCAAAGATAAATACAGTTTGGGACAGGGTGATGTGGAAATTTCTTTCCTCAATAAAATAATGTAAGAAGTATCCACATAAATGTGGTCTCTTGCATTAGAGAGGCTCTGTTACTGTACATAACCCAGTTACTCAGTTGGGTAGCAATATTCCAAGAATTAGATCTGAATGCTATTAGTCTAAAGTAGAGAAGCTACTAATTGCCAACCCCAAGTACATTCAGGCCTGAAAGTGCAGTGGAGAAAACAGCAACTGCTTTGCCCAGTTAGTGTGCTGATACACATTTTGCTACAAGGAGAAGAACCTTGAAGGATGTGTTATTTGCCCAACAATTCAAGAGCTGTTTTTGAATGGAAGAACTTCTAAGAACTGATCAAACTGTTGGTTAACATGCTAAGATGTTAATCTTAAGATGTTAACATGCTAAGATCTGCTAAGATGCTCCTCTGATGATCGAACCTATCCTATCAAGTACACTTGCACATAACAATCCTGAGTTCAGCAATAGCAATAGACTTGTATACCGCTTCATAGTGCTTTACAGCCCTCTCGAAATGGTCTCCAGAATCAGCATACTGCTCCCAACAATCTGGGTCCTCATTTTACCAATCTCAGAAGTATGGGCTGAGTCAAACTTGAGCTGGTCAGAATCGAACCGCTGGCAGTTGGCAGAATTAGCCTGCAATATTGCAATACTGTATTCTAATCACAGCACCACCATGGCTCAGATCATAAGTAGACCCACATCCAGTGGAAGAGTAGGCAGCGGAGAGAATTCTCCCTGTTTTTGTTAATTTCACTGCATAGCTTGATATAATTACTTCAAACTAACATACAATCCATATTGTATTCAAGATTTCATGGGTCGGCCAAGTAGCACTCACAGAGATTATGGACTGCCTCTCTCTACTTAGGGTCTTAAGTAGCACAGCAGCAGTTCCTTTGTGAGATCTTTTCCATCACCACTCAAATTCAAAAGCATCCCTTGAAAACGCTGGGAATGTAGCTTGATTATGACATATGAGCCAATCCAACATAGTGATTCAGTGATGTGGAAATTTACTGTCATACATGATTAAAAGACATAAGAATTTTGTTAAAATAAAGTGCCTGGTAATTAACTACAGTCTCCCACATTTCTTTCAGAATTCAATAGTATAGATGTTGGTTGATGTTCAATGAAGACTCTTGACTGCTGTGATAATGACAAGGATCCAAACAGAGCGATCTATAATCTTTTTACCTTATCAATGTGTTGTTTTCTTTTCAATGTATGTATCCCTTACATCTCTCCCAGCATTACAGACATTTCAAAAGAGATGTGTCTGTCTATTAATGTGTCAAAACTCAATCTAATCTTTTGTGTCTGTATTGATTTGTTCTATTGATTGACAGTAACAGATATTCTGTTTTTAATTTATCCTGGCTTACAATGGGAAGTAGGTAAAAAGGAACAGGTTTCAACCATATGATAGCAGTCATCATCTTGATTTTTTATTTTTTCACACGCCTCTTCCTCTTGGGCACCCCTGTGTAAGTTGGAGGGTTTTGCAACTGCATAGAACAGACAGCTGCTTTTTTTTTCCTTTTCTGTTCCTTGGGGAAGGCACAGGAGCATGGCAGAGAAAAATAAATTGACAGTTGAGAGAACATGGAACTCATTTTGTAATGAGTGGCCAGTCATCTCTGGAGAATTACCTCCAAGGATATGGTCAGAATTCAATTTATAATATGATGCTGTTCAGATGATTAGATAAAGCCTGAAGTTCTAGGACTTTGTGCTTTTGTGTTTAAATTAATCTCCAAACTTGTTTATAAGTTCTTTTATACAAACTATTTCCTTAACAAGAATCCAGAAAACATATCTAAATTTATTGTACCCTCTGGGAAGGTCGATTTATATATTTTATTTATTTATTACAGCTAGCACTCTCCAAAGACACATTTTGACTGGACCAGGTTGAGTCTATTTAGAGTAGGTAGACTTTGAGGTATCCATGCCCTTAGTCACATCGGACTTTAGATATAATGCCCAGCACTTTGACTTGTATTGCTGGAATTAAAACCAGAAATCTGACCAAGAGTCAACACTAAAGTCCACATTTGCTTTAGTAAGAGCCCACCATCACCTCTGTGGAATAAGAATCTTCTGGTGGGGTTACAATATCTGGGCCATGAAACCTCAAAGAACTTCTAGAACCATTTCCTTTGCTGTCCTCTAAAGCAGGGGTCGCCAACCTTTTGGACCGCAGGGACCACCAGACTCATAATTTTAAATCCCAGGGACCACTAACCAGTTATATGGGTGTGGCCTGATTTGTAGGTGTGGCTTGGTTGTCATGTGACTGGCTGGGCATGGCTTGTATGTAAATATAAGTATTTATATAAATATTGAATTTTTTTTTTAAAAAGAGCAACTTTTACCCAAAATCAGGCAAAGCAGGCAGGCAGATTGAGTTGCTCACAAAATCATTCAGTGATCTATCTATCTGCCATCGGCTAGCTCAGTCTGTCAAATTTGTTTGCCGTGAGTCTGCACTGAATAATAGAACTTTCAGTCTTAAGGGAGATTTGGCTGTGCTTAAAAGCAGAGCCGAAGATCTAAAGATTAGCTAGCAAGCAAGAAATCCAACCATTTCCTGCTTCCTAGCTAATCTAAATCTCCCAGCACAGCAGAACAGATGATGGCCAGAAAAAGGAAAAATAGCAATTTAGCAGGCAAGTTTGCTGGGTAAGGAGTGAGTGGGCATGGAGGGTTCCCACGGGCCATGTGGGCGGCGCAGCCTTGTGTTTCTGCACAGCCTGGATTAATTGCTTTGGGGGGATGCTCTGGGGGTGACATTTCTCTGCAGCCCACCAAAATTTCCTCACGGCCCACCAGTGTACCACGGCCCACCAGTTGGCAACCTCTGGTCTAAAGTCTAGCAGCTCTTCCTTCTGACCTTGTGGAGGATTTGTGTCTCAGCATCACAAGAAGAAAGGAGTGGCTTTTGGTCCTCCTGTGTAGCTGAAGAGATGAAAGAGATGCTCACTGCATTGCATAAAGTCCAAGCACCAAAGGAGGGTAAAGCCTTCTAACTCTTCAGATTCAGTTCAGCTCCTGTTCTTATGCTTCAGAAGCTCTTGGCTCTTCTCCAACACAACAACATGTTTCTGCATCCTTACCAGAGCAAGTGTGGTTTTCCTCTCTAGCAAGGTGGCAGATGCATTTGAGGAATCCTTAGCATGGTAGTTGTGAGATTAGCTGCCTCAGTCTTAGGAGCTGTCATGATAGTACCAGAGCTCTCACAGAAATACCCCTCTGTCATGGAGCCAATTTAACCCTGGGGCAAAGGGGCATAAATTTTGATCCCAGGATGTCTGCAGCTGCTTAGAAGATCACCAGCGGTTGCAAGAGAATTGTAATATTGAATGTGATCAGGAAGGTACAGATATTTAACCTGGCATGCTGTTCTGCCAACATCTGCATTGGATGATAGTATTTTAATCCTGCCATGCAGAAGCACCCTTAAGAAGGCTGAATGTAGAAGCCAGATTGATAGAATCAGTAATTTGCTTAATACGGGGTGTCCAACATTGGTAACTTTAAGACCTGTGGACTTCAATTCCCAGAATTCCCCAGCCAGCTATGCTGGGTGTTGAAGATCACAGGTCTTAAACTTGCCAAAATATCCCTGGCTTAGTAAGTAAGAGAAGATACAGAGAAAAAATGCCAGATGTATTTTGTATAAATTGACAAGTTTAAGACCTTTGTTTTTACTCCTAAATGTTTATCAATAAATTATTTTCTGGCAGATTCTGTTCAAAGTATTTCTAAATAGGATGTTTGATACCCATCATTTCAAATGCCTTGTAAAAACAATTTGTGCATACTCTGCCACACTCGCTGTTAAATAATCTTTCTTTCCTTCTGTTGATTTCCTCCTTGTCAGAATTTGATCCATCAACATCTGCTCTTGCTTTCATTTATTTTACTCTCTAAAGCAGTATGGGTAGCATAGGCAAAGTAATGACAGTGCCAACAACAACAGGAACAATGATTCAAAAATATACAGTAGTTAGGACCCCTCATTAGAGTTTCTTCCATGTGGAACAGACCCATTTTTTCCTATATTTGCTAGCTAGTGGCGGATTAAGACTCATTGGTTCCCTAAGCACTGACAAATGTTGGTGCCCTCGTGCTTTGTACATCCTGTACAAACGAAGCCATATTCTCATCTTTATGGTGCCCCCTTTGGGCCTGGTGCCCTAAGCACGTGCTTAGTCTGCTCAGTGGTTAATACCACTGCTGCTAGCTTCAGAATGATCTGAATTTGTTGTTTAATACATTCCCAAATGCATGTTTTTCTGCTGCCACTTGTGTTAAATATGTTGCTTGAAATACAGGTGCTTTTTATTTTTATTTAATTTTTTCTCATATTCTTTCACAACCCTCCAAATCCAGAAAAACCATCAAAACACCAGAGTTCCCAGGAATAATAAAAATTCATCTAAGCTCCACTAAAGTGACCCCAAATACTCTGAGTATCTTTTAAATCTCTTTTCCCCAAAAAATCACAGTTGTTGTGGGCGGAAGAGGTGGTGGAACTATTAAAAGCAGCACAGATTATTTTCCTGTTACAAAAGAAACAAAGGGAGAAACCAAGCCTAGACTAATGATTCTCAAATCTTTAGGGTAAGATATATTTGCAATTCTCTAAAAATGTTTTCATAAGTAAAATAGAGTTTGCATAGATGAAATGGCAAAGACAGGGTCATGAAAGGCTGCCAAACCTGACTTTGCACTCTCTATATGGGATTAGAAAGGGTTTCATTCAGTGGTGGGATTCAAGTAATTTTAACAACTGTTCTCCCTGGTGACTGGCTGGGGAGAGGTCATGTGACTGAGTGGACGTGGCCAACTCAACATCACTCACGGCAGGGTGGGGCGGTGCAGGCGGACTGATGCTGCAGAGGCAGAGCGATTTCCTATGTACCATTCTGAGCCCCTTACCCCTCTTGGGCTCACAAAATAAAAACCCACCTAAAGATTGCGACTGCCTGCTGACCTACCTTGCACATGCTGGCAAAAGGAAGCTCGGGGGAGGGGGGGGAGAGAAAGGCCGATGGAAACCCCTGCTTTCTGCCTCCATTGGGCTATCTGTGCCATGCTGGAATGGGATGGAGAGGTGGGAGGAAAAAAGGAAAAAAAGCCTACTCGGTTCATATTCCCCAGCACAATGACAAACTGTCCATTTTGCCCAGTTCAGGCATCAGGAGCTTGAGGGGTAGATTGTGTGCCCTGAAGTCTGTCTCCTGAGAGTCCATGCTCCCCACATTGCCCATAGCGATGGGATTTTATTTTGTCAGCCCAATGGGGGGGGGAAGGAACTCGGAATGGTACGTAGGAAATCACCCTGTCTCTGCAGCATCCATTGTTTGCCAGCGGTCATGCAATGAGGAAGAGGAGGCTGCACCAGCCAGGGTCTAAGGGTGGAGAGCAGGTCGCTCCCCGAGAAACCGAGTCATGGCCAGCTGCACCAACAAAGGCCGAAAGTAGCACCCCGCCATTTCCTGCTGCAAAAATCTTTTTTAAAAATCCTGATTGTGGGATAGCAAGCCCCAGCAAGACATGAGACATGGGAAAATCAGCCCCAGCTGCTTGTTTCCACCACAGTGCTTCCCGGATATGGCTTACAGCTCCAAGCCTGAAGCACAAATGTATCACGATGAAGGCAGAATGCTGTGCTGCACAAGGCAGCAGGGAGTTGGGTCACATGGGAGGCAGCGGAGATTGATGTAGAAAGACTCACCAGGCAAGCAGGGAACTGGGCTGGGTAAAGCAGGCAGGCCTTGGGGAAGGCACACAAGTGGGCTGGAACATGGAGGGCTGTGGGGGAGGCCGGGTGGAAGATAGGAAGCAGTCTGGGCTGTGGGCACCACGTAAGAGGCTGAGGGGAAGGCAGGCAAGCAGGCTGGGCCACGGGCGCTATGTGGGAGGCTGCGAAGAAATCAGGAAAGCGGGATGGGCCATAGGGGCTATGTGGGAAGCAACAGGGAAGGAGCAAAGGAAGGCTCACTAGGCAGAGATCAGCTGGGCCATGTGGTCGAGGCAAATAAAGAAACCAGAGAGCAGCAGCAGCTATGTTGCTAGTGTGACTCTAGGCAATCAGCCTAGATGGGCGAATTGAGATAAGGATTGACTTGGAGGGGAAGGGCAGGCAGGGTGGGTGGGGCCAGCCAGTGATGCGATTAGCCAGTTCTCTGAACTGTGCAAAAATTTAACAACCAAATCGCCTGAACCGGTCCGAATCAGCTGAATCCCACCTCTGGTTTCTTTAATTTAATATGGAACAATTCAGAATAATTAGCCTTGTGATAGTGTGGCACACGACACATGGATGATGGACAAAATCATGTGTAGTCTGATGTTAACTTTATTACTTTGGCTTTCCTGGGAAACACCAATATTCACTGGAGGTAGAAATGCTCTCTTCTGCTTTTATTAGGGTCCAAAGCCTTTCCAATTCTCTCAGATTCTAGAGTGATTGGACTGAATTTTTATAGATAGTATTTATTGAATCTCACTCACCTGCAGTAAATATACTCTAGAAACATTAACATTAATGATTAGAGATCAACAGGATACCAAGCATGTCAACTCTATCTGACATGACAGGAGGCAAACACTATCTTAGATAAGCAAGCCCTATTCTGTCCTGAACTCGATAATCCATAACCCAGTAGCTCCAGAGCATATGCCATGTAGGACTTCATAGGTAATAACTAGCATCTTGAATAGCATTTGGAAACTTACTGGTAATCAGTGCATGTCACAAAACTGTCTTTTTGGAGCTGGGCAGCCTCAAAATCCATAAAATTGATTAATTGATTTTGATATGTGTCTGGAAACTGCTCCATCTATCATTAATGTGGGTTGTTCTCTTTTGGCTTAGCATAACCAACCACTTTTGTTTATAAACCATGGTTTCTAATATGTTTTACAAGCTCAGCCAACCCTGCTATGATCATGTGTGAAATCAGCCAAGATATTCTCCAAAAGCTTCAAGATATTTACAGAATTACATTTCTTGTACTATTTCAAATGAAAATTATCTTGATTACTTTTTTTTTTGCCCTGGAAATGCATTTTAATTTGAATAGTTGGAAAATGCCATTAAATTGCTTTCCTAACAGGGGTGGGATTCAAATTTTTTAACAACTGGTTCTGTGGGCATGGCTAAGTTGGTGGGCGTGGCTTGGTGGTCATGTTATTGGCTGCGTGTGGCTAACTCAATATCATTCACATCGAGGCACACATCTCCTCGCCTGGCCTCTCATGAATGTGGTGATGCTGCAACAATCGTAAATGTGAAAAACGGTCATAAATCACTTTTTTCAGTGCCACTGTAACTTGAATGGTCACTCCACACAAGCAAAGTACCAGCAAAGGAGGGGAAAAAAAACTCCAGAGAAGTTCCTGAGATAGGAAGTCTAGTCCTGCCAAGAATGTAATAAGGGTTAACAGAGAGGCAGTTTCTGTAAACAACACCAGAATGTTTCCTTCCTGCCTTCCTTACAGGATTAGTCCAGTAATTTCTTCTAACAACCGGTTCTCCGAACTGCTTAGAATGTTAACAACCGGCTCTAGAGAATAGGTGCGAACTGGTAGAATCCCACCCCTGTTCCTAACCACAAAAACAAACAAACAAAAAAAAACAGATTTCATATCAGCAAGCTCTGCATTTCTTTCTTGATTAGCTAAATTTTTTGGAAGTTTCCTTCAAATGTAAAAAAAGTTGACTGAACTACTCAACTGCCTGGTTAATTGGCCCTTAATTGCTTTTTAGTGGTAAATAATTTCCGAAATCTGTTATTCACTTCCTGAGTATTGATCTCTCAGAGCCATATTTTGCCTCTGAAGTGAGAACTAGGAAGCTGCAATTTTTGTTTAAAAAAATGAAAGCCAGGTTTTGGTGTCTTTTATACAGAAGTTGCAGGACGTGCTAACTGACCATTAGTCTTATGCTGTAGACTTCTGCTCAGCCGTTTCTTGACAAACTCCCCTTATTTCCCCTGCTGCCACTCTATCCAGGCAGCGTGTTCACTGCCCATCCCACACATGCTGTGCTCAAGATAAATCCTTTGCTTAAAAGATTGGGTGCTGCACGCCCACACAAAATGAGATGGTACTAAAGAAGCAGGTACATGGTGAGAAAACACCCCCGACCTTGTCATTCCCCCTTTGGCTGATGGGAAGGCAGATTTTTCAAGTCTATTCCTACTGAAGCTTTTTCACATACTTTATGCCAACCAATCATGGGACAATTCTGATAAATCAAGGCCTATTTTGTTAGTCTTCTGCCTGTTTGTCCTACATAGTAATGGTTACGGTCCTTGCACTATGTGTTGTAGATGATTCCTATTTTTCCCCTTCTTCTTCTGGGGCTGCTGAGTCTTTTGGTTTACCTAGGATGTTTTGGAGGGCTTTAGTTGGTTCACGAGTTATGTTGATGCCATGTGGCTGTAATAGTGTGTTGGTGGCTCCAAGCTGAAGACTAACAAAACACGTTCATGAACATCAGCTAGCAAGTTAGAAGATATGATCATCATCTTCTTTTAATGACCCCATAATCCCTTGCAGGGTAGAGTCTAGGCAAGTGAATAGAATTGAGTGTTTACTGGCCGGATGCCCTTCCTGTTGCCAATGCGGAGTTATATTCAGCATATATATTCTCATCATGCCCAGAGAGAGAAATAGCTGCCTCTACCTAGGATCGAACTCACAGCCTCCCGATTGTGAGGTTGGAGCTTCACCTTTAGGCCACTCCAAGTCAGAAAACATGATGGAAACTGCTTAATTTCAGAACACATGGGCAGACTTAATTGGAATAGACACAGAAATAAGATTTTATTATAGGATTATCATTTAAGATATAAAATAATGTGATGAGGAAAAGTGAATATAGAATAGGAGAACTAAAAATGACTATATTGTTATTAGCTTTTATAATTGGCTAAATGGAAAATATAATTTGTTATATAAATGTTTCTGGAAAATATAATGATGTTAATATGTAATAGGGAAAAGGGAATATCATGTGAAATCTGATAGAAAATATATGTGCATATAATATGGTAAATAGGAGAATATTGACATTATAAAGGTAATATCAAAGGGAAAGAAAATGGGAAATATAAGGATATAATGTGATGAGGAATGTGAATATAGAATATGATAATAAAAATGGCTATATTGTTACTAGTTTTTATAATTGTTTAAAGGGATTAAAATGGAAAAAATGTTTTTCAATGTAAAGAGGGTGGCAAGATTGAATTGATAATGAAATGGGGACAAATATTGGGTAATATAAATTAAGATGAATGTTTTGAATGATGAATGAAATAATATAATTGGATAAAACTTTCAAATATGACAAATACAAGAAAATACATGTAATGAATATAGAGATTGATGAAGAATATAGAGATTATTATAAAGTAATGTATGAGAAGGTAAAAAGGGAAATTGGAATAGATAATGATATGATATGAAATTGGATAAGAAAGCTGAATAAGTAACTATGGTCATGTTTTATTGAAATGTAAAAACCTGGGATCACATTGTTCACTCAAAGAGATATTTAAAAAATTAAAAAAAATTGTTGTAAAAAAAGAAAGCAACCAAGCACAGAGAACACTAAAAGCCACTGCCTTCCTGTGCTAAAAAATACTTGGAAGATGTTTAACCTTGTAACTGCTATATTCATCACTTACTGTTTTATACTTTAGGGACATTTTTCTTTGTTAAGTAACCATTTTCTGTTCCAGTTTCCTTGAACTTACAGGAGCAAAAGCAGAATAGAAGTATATTTTAAAGTATGTATTAAAATAACTAGGGATCCTTGCCCAGAGAGCAGGCATTCAAAACACAGTAAGCATGAAAACAAATGAAATAAATGAATAGTAGCTGCTAGAACAAGGACAATGTAACCAAGTTGATTCAGAAGTACATAAGAAAGAATAGCTGCATTTCCCATCAGCAGTCTCCCAGTTCATAGAATTCATGTTCATTCAGAACCCTAAGCATTAATCAATCAACCTCTGAAATCAAAGAAGGTATCATTACAAAACAAACAAATAGAGGAATATTTCAACTTTCTAAGTCTAGGACAGGAGTTGCCAACCTTTTGGACCACCAAACTCATAATTTTAGATCCCAGGGACCACTAACCGGTTCTATGGGCATGGCCTAATTTATGGGTGTGGCCTGGTGGTCATGTGACTGGCTGGGCATGGCTTGTATGTAAATATTATAAATATTTGTATAAACATTGAATTTTTTATTAAAAAAAGAGCAACTTTTACCCAAAATCAGGCAAAGCAGACAGGCAGATTGAGTTGCTCACAGAATCACAGATTCATTCAGCAATTTATGTATCTGCCATTGGCTAGCTCAGTCTGTCACATAAAATTTGCTTGCAAGCAAACTCATAAAATTTGCTTGCAAGCAAACTCATAAAATTTGCTAGCAAGCAAACTCACCAAATTAACTCACAACATACCATGTATATAAATATTGAATTCTTTTATAAAAAAAAGAGCAACTTTTACCCAAAATCAGGCAAAGCAGGCAGATTGAGTTGCTCACGGAATCATTCAGTGATCTATCTATCTGCCATCGGCTAACTCAGTCTCTCAAATTTGCTTGCCGTGAGTCTGCACTGAATTTGCTTGCAAGCAAACCTTCAGTCCTAAGGGAGGTTCGGCTGTTCTTAAAAGCAGAACCGAAGATCTAAAGACTAGCTAGAAAGCAAGAAATCCAACCATTTTCTGCTTCCTAGCTAATCTAAATCTCCCGGCACAGCAGAAAGATGATGGTCAGAAAAAAAAAAATAGCAATGTAGCAGGCACGTTTGCCGGGTAAGGAGTGAGTGGGCAGGGAGGGTTCCCGCGGGTCATGTGGGTGGCGCAGCCTTGTGTTTCTGCGCAGCCTGGATTAATTGCTTTGGAGGGGTGCTCTGGGGGTGAGATTTCTTTGCAGCCCACCAAAATTTTCTCACGGCCCACCAGTGGGCCGCGGCCCACCGGTTGGCAACTGCTGGTCTAGGACATCCTGAAAGAGTTGATCTATCATTTAAGCATCTTGTAGTTTATCTGGTTTTTTGCTAACTACCATCCTGATTTGTAAATCAGGACTTATGACTTAGAGCTATGGATAACTCCAGTTAATTGTGACTTATTAAATGAATCATAGTGAACACAAACCATAGCTTTGCACAATGAATGGGCATAAATCCAGCCTTGGCTGCTGGTTTCATCCTTCCGCAAAATAAAATGAATGGCTAAGATGGATTTCATCACAAAATAGCTAAGGAAACCTTCATTTGGAGAGTTAACATTATCAGTGTAGAGATGTCTTCCAATTAAGACGTTTTTAAAAAAGGGATTGCCTTGTTCTCCCCACACACACGCACACACGCACACACCAACAGAGCGGGGAATCTCATCTGAAGAATTCTTTAGTGTTGGAAACAGTCAGATGGATCATTATTTTTTCCTTTAATGTTACAGAATGAGTAAGTCAATATATAATGCTAAGATTTAAAGCACCCTATACAATCTCAGGGAAGAATGGATAGATGGATGGATGGGAGGGAGGGAGGGAGGAATAGAGACAAGATAATTGGGGTGCTCAAATGAACTCTATGTCCCTTGGTGGCACTCCTAAAGAGGAGTGTATCGAATGACTCTTTGTTAATGCTGAGTTTCACCCATGCACTAGAGAAGGATAATGAGAGTTTTAGACCTAATATTAGGTCTAGAATTCCAGATTGAGGAATAGTGCACTTTTGAATGGAGTGGGCAGACCAGGCAATCTGAAGGCTTCATACTGGACCAGAAGCAGGATTCCATAGTCAAAGATTTCCAATGTTTACAGGTATTTATTAAATGAAATCCCAGTCCATCTGAATTTAACTCACAAATGTGAATTAGTGAGTGGAAGCCTCTTACTTAATCAGTTTTGCATAATAAAATCCTTCTTTTAAAGCTATGGTTATAATAAATTGCAGTGATGAACACATACTGTATATTAACAAATATCACCCCTGTGGCTTGGCTTCTGCATTAATGATGATTTATTGACTTAACCACAGTTGGAATCAAGAGAACCCAATGAGCTACAAATGTTGCTTTTCAAATCACACTGACTTTGTTCCAGCTATTGGAAGAAATGTCCTTCTGGGTTCAGTTCCAAATGGGGGAAAAGACACTGGAAACATGGAGGCTGTTTGGAAAGATAGTTTAATGGTGGACAGGACCACATGGCTTGGAGCTCCAAAGTGAAAAGAATGATCAAATGCTTCAAAATGTTGGGTGAAGAAAAGAAGGCGCAAGATGCTGAGAGACCCTTAGTTTTATACCCTCTGTTGGGCCCCACCTTATGTATTCCATTGGCTGTCAGACTCCCAGGGGCGGGCGTCTTAGCTAATTTTATAGGCTTTGTCTGGACCACATGGCTTTGCCTGACTGCTGGCTGATGCAATCTTCCCATGCCAGGTGGTGAGATGGGTAGAGGTCTTTGTTAGAATACTCTGGCCCAGGCCTTAATAGCCCATCCATTAACAAAGGTAAGGGGTGAGCTTCTGCCTCTCTGTTTCTACTTTTCTTTTGGGGAAAATATTCTGCCTTTTAAATATTTCCTAGGACATTTCATTTTTCTAGGAGAGGGGTGGGTGCTAACTTCCGACATAGCAATATACAAGACTACAAACAAGCATTCCACAATGTGGCTTACAGTTGTGAGCCTATTCTCAATTTGCCATTCAACTGGGATTTACATTAACTTGAACAGGATCAGATAGCAGATTTATGCTCCTTCCTGCTTAAAAATCTTGCCATTCATAGACTTCGTACTTGTGCTGAAGATGAGAAATCAGCCGTGTCTCTTACGCATGTCCAAGAAAAGATGTACAGAGTTAGTATAACCACACTACCAGGTAATTCCATGTAGGATTTCATTAACATCCAAAATAATTTCATAATTTTAATTATGTCACCAGGGAGTTCAAGCCAGGAAGAAAAGTTAGGGCTTTTTTCCTAACATAAAAACACAGGTACTTGGCTAAAATTTGCAAACAATCCTATTCGTATCTATTCAGAAGCACATTGTGCATAGCGGGACCAGATAAACATAGGTAAGATTTCAGCTCTACTTCACCTGGCCTATGCTTTTTCCTCAAGAGACCAAATGCCTGATTTTAATAGTGAAAAAAGCCAATTATTCATGTACATGGGCTTAACCCTGAGATGCAGTGTTATCACACATTTAGGTTTGTTTGAATACATGCAATTTCTAATTAGTCTTTGCAAAGCTGAAATTGAGAGAAATTGCATGCACATGCTATTATCGTGTAACATACAGAAAAGGAGTAAGACAGTAAGCTAAATTGATTTTGTTTTTTTAACACAAATATTCTTCATGATATCTCTCTATACCCTTTTATTCTTACAAGCCACTTTTATTTCCATCAATCCATATACTTTTTCACACATGGCTCTTTAAACATCTGGTCTCTTTCTCCTTCAGGATCTGATCAAATTCATCCAGCTACAATTATACTTCCTCTTGCACTAAAGAGGAAATCATCTAGATGTCTTATGACTAGCAACTTTCATCTTAACCTACCTCACAGTGTGGTTATTGTGAGGAGTGGCACATGCTGTCTTTAGCTCCTGAACAAATGAAAAACATGATATTCAGAACTGATATTATGGTATTCCTATTATTCTATGTTGTATAATAGCCACTATCAAATCAAATCATTGCAGGATAAATAACAGCGAGATTTGCTTGATAGTGAGATGGATGGTTTATAAATGTCATGGCAGTGTCACGTGAGGTATCAGGACTTTTCCCCCTTGGCTAAACGGGGCGTGGACATGGCTACCGTGTGACGCATCCGGCCCTTGGGCCAAGAGTTTGACAGCCCTGGTCTAAGGGGTAGGATATCTTCAAACCCACAGAACTTTGGAAAAAAGCAGATGATTATAAAATAATGAATACAGGTTCAAAATATCTGTAAGGGAGATTTAAGCAGAGGTGGGATTCAAATTTTTTAACAACCGGTTCTGTGGGCGTGGCTTAGGTGGTCAGCATGGCTTGGTGATCATGTGACTGGGTGGACATGGCTTGGTGGTCATGTTATTGGCTGGGCATGGCCAACTCAATGAGGCACGCATCTCCTCGCCTAACCTCTCATGACTGTGGGGATGCTGCAACAGTCGTAAGTGTGAAAAATGGTCATAAGTCACTTTTTTCAGTGCCATTATAACTTTGAATGGTCACTCCACACAAGCAAAGTACCAGCAAAAGAGGGGGAAAAAACTCCAGAGACATTCCTGAGACAGGAAGTCTAATCCTGCCAAGAATGTAATAAGGGTTAACGGAGAGGCAGTTTCTGTAAGCAACACCAGAATGTTTCCTTCCTGTCTTCCTTACAGGATTAGGCCAGTAATTTCTTCTAACAACCGGTTCTCCGAACTACTTCGAATGTTAACAACCGGTTCTAGCGAATAGGTGAGAACTGGTAGAATCCCACCCCTGGATTTAAGCAATATTTTTTAAAAAAAATGAAAAAGTTATGCAGCATGCTCCAGTGAAAATATGTTTTTTTTATAAATTTGAGAGAGGTTTTTGGCAGAAAGGTTAGGGAAAGGCAGGGGTGGGCTGCTGGGAGTTTGCAGGGGTTCGGGAGAACCCCTAGCTAAGATTCTACACAGTTTGGAGAACCCCCAAATTCCACTCCTCACTGGCCCCGCCCACCCCTCTCCTCCCAGGAATCCCCACGTGGCCTGTTTTGGATGCAGGTAAGTGCAGGGTGCCTGCAAAAGCTTGGGGGAGGGTGAAAAACGGGCTTCCTGGAAGTTCAGGAAGGCCGGAAATGGGCCTGTTTATGGCTTCCGGAGCCCGGGGAAGGGCAAAAACACCCCCCCACACCATGGTGCAGGAGGCTGACTAGGCCACACCCACCATGGCCACGCCTACCCAGCAACCAGGCAGAGAACCCCTTGCTAAAATGTTTAAAGCCCACCCCTGGGGAAAGGGGAGGGTAAGAATGACTTTGAAACAGGATTGGAGAACAACTTCTAAGGTTTAGGTTTTATTTATTTATTTAATTTAATAAGGGAAGGTTTTGAGGAGTGATGTTGGATGTTAGACTTCAAGAAAGTTTGCTAAGGTAGGTTTTATGGTGAAAACTTAAGAAAAGGACAATCAAAGAACTTAATTGGTCTAGGAACCAATTCAAAGAAACCGAAGTTGGTATTAAAATATACATTTTTTTTTTCTGCTTGTTTGGAAATGAACAGAAAGGAAGAAGTGGAAAGAAAGAGAAAAGGAGAAAAGGGAGACATTGCTCAATTGAGCTCCAAAAGGGAGGATCTCTCCTGGATGGCCAGAAACATTTTCCTTTCTCAGTTTGGACTGCCAAGGAGCTTTTTATTCCCTTGTCCAATATAGCAAATTAGAAAGATAAGCAGCGAACCAAAAACCACAGCACAAATGGATTCGGGAAATCACCAGCAAGGTTCCATTTGTTTTTTTCCTTCTCCTTTCTCTAGGAAAAAGAATAAGAATAGCAAAATAACCAGCAAGAGATGGGATCACTCAGAGATTATCCTAACAAAAGAATTGGCTAAGATGGTTGTGCTACAGAACCTGAGGGAACACTGGAATGAATACAGCTATATGGTGTGTATGCAGATGGTCCTTGACATGTGATGACAATTGAGCCCAAAATTTCCGTTGCTAAGCCAGGCAGTTGTTGAGTGAGTTCTGCCCCATTTTACAATCTTTCTTGTAGCAATTAAGTGAATCGTTGTAGTGGATAAGTTAGTAAGATGGTTGTTAAAGGTCACAAGAGGACAGACAGACAGACAGACAGACAGACAAAGATCCAATGTGGTTCAGTGATTAAGATGTGGGATTAGGTGATGGAGACTCAGATTTTAGTCTTCACTTAAGTAGAGAATCTAGCTAGGAGAATTTGGGGCCAGTCCTGGACAGGGAAGCCAATATCTAATTATCAACCCAGACTGGACCAATGTGATAGATTACAGTCTTTAATCTTCAATAAAGAGAGCTTTATCTGCGGGGATTAATTTAAGCTGATAATAGCAACATAACACACTCTAACTTAAATAGGATGATTCTAATCAGTAGTTCTTCCTCAGTGATCTCTTCAGATTCTTGGCTATTTGGTACTGTCTGCAATTTTACAACGGTGAGGTGCATATGAAAATGAAAACACATCCCATCAAAATCTCTTCTAAGCGAATACTGTACATGAGGGCTTCCTAACAGTACAGAACATCAATTGTGTTCATTCCCTACTTTATACTTGCTGGAATTTATCGTCCTTAAAATCCTTAAATCTACTTTAGGCAAAAGACAAAGTGTAGGAGACAATACCCCTCTTAGAAGAAAATGTAAATGGTGAACAATAGCCAATGGATTCTCTGCTCCCAGGTGATGTTATTTTCTAATAGCTAGTCAGGTTCAAGAGCGTTACCTTCCCTGCAAATGAGCTTTTGGCTACACTCCTGAGCCACTCTGGAGGGAGCTGGTTGTGCTGCTCTTGTGGGACCTGTTGCTGAGAAACAACCTTAAAGGCCAAATGTGTGCCTTCATCGTGCAGGGAGAGAAACAGGTGAAGCAGCTGAGTGAAACAATAATAGCCACTGCTCCTAGAAGTTTAAGTGGATATATTTTGCTCATAATGGTGTCTAGAAGCTGTTGTCCCTGCAACTATCCACTTCATGTTCTATATTCTATCCAGGCAGGAAATTCCATACAGAATCTATTTTATGAAATTTGATTGGCTCAATGGGCCTTTAAAAAAAAATTAAAGAGAAAAAACCTGCATTATGGAGCTGAACAACAATCATAAAAAAAAACCAAGCGATCGACTTCTTTGCCAATATTAGGAGAAGCCTCCATAGCTACAAACTGATGCTAAATCAAGAAGTGAGAGCATTTAGGCTGATACTCACATAAAATTAATCCAGTATTTATTCCCTCAACTTGCTTTGTCTGAAAGTTTGAGCTATTCCCCGTGTGGTTTCGTTTTCTTTTATTTTATCATTAACAGAATATAGGCACAAGGCAAAGGCAGCTTAAAAAGGAATTTTGGCTAAGAGAGCCAGTTTGGTGTAATGGTTAAGGCTAGAAACTACAAAACTGTGAGTTCAAATCCTGTCTAAGCCATGAAAGCTGGCTGGGTGACTTGTGCCAGTCACTCTTTCTCTCAGTCTACCTCACCTCACTGGGTTGTTATTGAGGGGAAAATAGGAGCAGGAAGAAATATCAGGCATGTTCGCCTCCTTCAGTTATTTATAAAGGTGAGTTAAAAATCAAATGATTTTCCTTGCTCCTTTCAATTTTCCTAGTGAAAGTATTCTTTCCATACCCAGTTCCCTCCTAAGCACACACAAGAGTTGTCCCATCTCTGAATACATGGTAGAAACCAAAATAAAATGTGGCTCCACAAAAATATATATAAGCAAAACATGGACTGCACCAAAAAAAATGTGTGCAGATATTCTCCATCTCCCCACAAAACATAAGCACCAAATAGAGAAAAATACACAGGCACAGGAATCACAGTTGTGGACAAACCAGTGTTTTTTGGCTGCAAGGATAAAAGAGCCTCCTCTTTTACTGGGTCCTAGTAAATGGAAGGATAGAACTACTGAATAAAACCATAATTACATTGCTCAACAATGTAAGCTGTACTGGCCTATTCCACAAGGCATTTTTACCTCAGCACCTACTGTGTGAAAGCAGCCTACGAGTGGGCAGCTGGAGGGTTAGGCTTTTAATCTGCTTGATACTTGGGTCTTTGAGCTATGCCCAGTGATGGGATTCATCCAATTCACACTGGTTCAAGCGAACCAGTTGTTATATTATCCACCCACCCCCGCTATTAAAGTGGATCCTGTCCGCTGCACTGCACTGCACTGCAGTGGTGAAACTGGCAACGGAGCGGCCGGTGTGAGGGAAAGAGAAGGCCGCTTTCCCTCTTTCTTCTCCCTGCTCCTCCTCCTTCCCTCGTGCCGGCTGCTCTGTTACCCATTTCTCCATTGCAGTGCAGTCCCCAGGATCCATTTTGACAGCAGGGAGAGGTGTAATTTAACAACCGGTTCACCCAGAGTCAGGTTGGCTGTTGTGGGAGGATTGTCCCGCATGTGCGGCAGAGCTGAAGGACAGGGATGGGCCATGCCTCCCACGACGGCCAACCTGAGCCTGGGCAAACCGAGTGTTAAATTATTTGAATCCCACCACTGCCTATGCCTTCTTACTACCATCATCCTGGAAATTTAAAATGCTTGCCTAGACCCTGAAATCTCCCACCTTACTCTATATTAGAAAAACAGAGAATGAAGGAATTAAACCAATTGGCTGTGTATGATGGGCCCTTTATCTTGCAACCCACCCAGTTGTACACTTGTACAGAACATTTTGAGGACTTGGTAAAGAACAGCATAAATAAGTATCATATACTATGCTTTAATATGACTTGCTTTTTTTAAAAAAAATAAAAATTTAAACAGTTCGGCCCCATTCTCCAAGTCCATGGAAATAAGTGGGAGGTGTAGCAGAGCACACCTGCTTGGCCTTATTTGTGTGTGGAGCAGGTCTGTGGCTGAAGAGGCCTCTCATCCACATCGGATCAACATGGGCACAATAGAGCAGTTCCTGCTTTGTTTTATTTTGGATTCTTTTCTGGGGATATTGTTTTCTTTGCATTTGTTTTTTTAAAAAGGAATACACTTCTGTGTCTCTGTAGTCAAGCTGAATTAATTTAAATACAGGTGTTGCCTTTGAAATTTCTTTCTGACTAATGTAGGGAGTGAAGCGGGATTTGAGGCAAACCCAGCTTTTTACTAACCAAAGAGCGAAGGGCTTTCCTGCTGAGTTAAACTACTGCCTCTGGAAGAGCAAAATAATAACAGTTATTGACACTGTTAATATTCTCCTCCTTCTCCAAGCAGCTGAAAGTTCAGGAGAGACTTTACCAGGCAAATCTCCATGGGAGATAAGAGCAATGGAGGAGCACTCTGATATTTTCACCAGAATCTGTCTTAATTAGAATTAGAATTCTTTTTTATTGGCCAAGTGTGATTGGACACAAAAGGAATTTGTCTTGGTGCAAATGCTTTCAGTATACATTAAAGAAAAGATACATTTGTCAAGAGTCAAGAATCATAAGGTACAACACTCAATAATAGTCATAGGGTACCATAAGCAATCAAATCATACTAGGAAACAGTCCATATAAATCATAAGGATACAAACAACAAAGTTATAGTCATATAGTCACAAGTGGAAGGGGATGGGTGATAAGGAGTGATGAGAAGATTAATAGTAATAGTAGTGCAGACTTTGTAAATAGTTGGACAGTGTTGAGGGAATTATTTGTTTAGCAGAGTGATGGCTTTCAGGGAAAAAACTGTTCTTGTATCTAGTTGTTCCGTTGTGCAGTGCTCTATAGAGTCATTTTGAGGAAAGAAGTGCTAATTCTAAATCAGCATCTGTTCAACAACCATGTCAAAATCAGTTTATGGCCAGCTTACAAAATCCTAAATGGCAGTTCAAATTTTCTAGAACAGATTTAGACTGGCTAGGGGAAAGCCACTGTTTTAACTTCATCCTGGTTTTAAATGAGGTGCTGCTACTTCTGGTTTTGCCTCTTGTCTTCATCATCATCAGCTCTCATAAAGGCAGGACATGTGTTTTTTTAAGAAAAATATATTTCTACATTTATTTCTATACAGTGGTGGGATTCAAATTTCTTTACTACCAGTTCTGTGGGCATGGCATGGTGTGGCAGGTGTGGCATGGCATGAGTGGTTTGGTAGGCATGGCAGGGAAAAGGTTACTGCAAAATCCCCATTCCCTCCCCACCCCACTAACCTGCTTTCCCGCTCGGTTCTCCTGTACAGGGCAACAAAAGAAGATCCACCCAATCAGCTGGGACTTGGGAGGCAGAGAATAGATGGGGGCAGGGCCAGTCAGAGGTGGTATCGGCAGGTTCTCCAAACTATTCAAAATTTCCACTACCGGTTCTCCAGAACTGGTCAGAACCTGCTGAATACCACCTCTGTTTCGATATCAAATTTATATGGCTGCCTGTTTCACTAGAGGTGACTCTGGGTGGCATACAACAAAGGGATAAAATAATAACCATGTTTTAAAAAATAGTCATTGTTAAAAGCACAAACTACCTAAGAGATTAGATTGGCAAGGAAGCCACCTCAAGATCTCACCAGACCTCTGGGACCCCCAGATCCAAAGGCATAGCTAGGACTTGAGGAACTTCCAGAATATAAATAAGGATGGATCTGACCTCACTTTGGGGGGGGGAGAGGGAGGGGAGATAGGTGCTGAGGCAAGAGAAGGCCCACCTCCTGGAACCCACTAAGTATAGTTCCCTAATAACGGGACCCACAGTATGCCTCCTCTGCCGGATCCGATGGGATGGGCATCTGTAATTGGGAAGAGCCATTCTCACAAGTAACATTTTCCATGTTTTAGCAAGCAAGCATTCAATAAATAGCATTCACACCTATTAAAAAATGATAGCCAGGATGGCACGTTTAAAAAAACCCAAAAAGCCAATATGTCTGAAAGTCAGTGATAGGTAGTATTGGTCTCATCGGGCCAAAGCAAAATGGTTCAGGGTGTATGCCATCTTTTGAAGCCTGCAAACTCTTTATCAGGAAAAGTGCACAAAGCAGAAAAGTCCAAATATCAGGCCATCAATTTTAGCCACCAGATCTGCAATTTACAGTCAGTCTCAAGATTGCAAATTGGATATATTCACTAGCAACAGATTAAACTTCACATTCAGGAACAAAGAATAAAGAGTTGGCATCCCCCATCTTTTAAAAACTTAACAAATCTACAGTCTGCCTCCTGCTTTGCTGTGTATCATCATCCTCAATACCATATTGAAATGGTGGGAGGGGAAATGATTTGTTTTTAGGGAAGATTAGAGTTCGATATAATTGGGTTGATTCTGTTCTTCATGGCTACCGAATATGAATAGCTGTGAATAGAAAGAGGGTAGAAGAGGCTTGAAAATGTCTTCCAGGGTTATGAGGCTGACAAACATGCCACTTTCATGCCACTTTGCTTAACAGAAGCTTGTCACATTTCAGTTTACTAAGTGATGATGCATTTCCTGGCAGGAGCACAAGTGATGGATAATATTTCATTCAATTTCTCTGTGTTCATTTATTATGAAAGGCCCAGGGTATTATCTTAAAATTATTACACCCAATTTAAGCCTTTGGGTTTGTCAATAAACCCCATCAAAACCAATCTATTTCGGTGATCTGGTACTCCAGACACAATATCTCTGGTATATTCTGTGCAGAGATATTGATCTGAATTATACACATAAAATTATGCTGGGTTTGGGCTTGTTCGCTTTGACAAGAATTTACACATTTTGTCTTGCTTAGCATTATTTGGGAGGCCAGTTCAGTTTATTCCTAATCCTACCCACTTTTAAAGGCAGGTAACACTTGAACCAAATCAAGGCGAACCAATTAAAGTTTGCCTAACCTGGATTAGAGTAATATCCCGTATCTGAAGTAGGTAAATTGGTGCTTCAACTCTCATTGGCCACAACCATTACAAAAAAACTGAGATTCCAGTCTCCAATGTCTGAAAAAGTTGGCCTACAAAGAGTTTCTGGTAATCTTCCTTCATCATCATTCTAGCCATTGTCTATCCAGTGAAGAAGGAAGCCCTCTTTTGCATGTTTCTAACCAATATGGTCTTGAGCTTTCTTTCCTTGCCAGTTGGGCCTGCAATAATTGCTGATGTCATCGCTCCACCTTATTTTAGGTCTCTTTTGTGGACACTTTTTATCAAGTGGGATCCATTCTATGACTGCCTCAATCCATCTGCCATCACTTCTTCTTGCTATGCGACCAGCTCATTTCCATTTCAATTCTTTTGATGGCATCATATATTTTCGTTTGTTCTCTAATCCATGTGGGGTGGTCTTTCTACCTTGTCTTGCGATGCCAAGCATGTATCTTTCCATGGCTCTTTGAGCCATTCATAGCTTTTGTACTGATTGTGAGTTTGGTTCTCCCTAGACGCTCCATCACTATGGAGTGTCTACGGAGCCATCCACGTCATGGTTGTCCCAAAGGGGCTTTTTTCAAGAGGCAACTGGGTTTTTTTTCCTGGAACAGGTTTCGCTTCTCATTCAAGAAGCTACTTCAGCTCTGACTGGATGGCGGGGAATGGATGACTGGATGGTCAATCCCCACCATCCAGTCAGAGCTGAAGAAGCTTCTTAGATGAGAAGCAAAACACCTTCAAAGAAAAATCAGAAAGTCCAGTGGCCTATTGAAAAAAGCACCTTTGGGGTGTTGATTGTGAGGTTAGTGTCCATGTTTCCCCGGCGTATTTTAGAAGAGGTAGCACACACTGATGGAGAATCTTCCTTACTCTGCATATATTGGCATTCAGTAGAATTAGAATTAGAATGCTTTTATTGGCCAAGTGTGATTGGACACACAAGGAAACTGTCTTGGTGCAAATGCTCTCACTAGGTTAACCTTCTTCCTAAAACTATCTTTGAAACGGGAGACCCATCCCGTTTTGTACCTGCCGGCCCCCAACTGGATCTAGGAAACTTTTGCCCCACCGAGGAGGCCCCGCCACTCAAACCACACCCAGCCAGTTATCCCCGACGCGGTAGGCGGCTTGTTTCTTTAAGGAAGAGCCTCCGGGTGTGTCTTCAGTAACTATGGTAACTTTCAAGTTGAGGATGCTGGGTGCTGCTGCTGCTGCTCCTCGGGGCGGCTGAAACTGCGGACGGCTGCTCCGGAGGCGAGCGCGGTAGCTCCCATACAACAGGCGGGTAAAGGAGCCGCTCGCCGCCAAGTCGAGCAACTTTGAGCTCGGCAGCGCTTGCAAGAAGAGCTAGAGAAGGAGCGCGGCTCGGCTCGGCTCTGCAAAAGGCTGCGCCTGCAATGCCGCCCCGGGCGCTGGAGGCTGGCTAGCGGCGACCCGGCTGTTCTGGACTCGTCGTCGGAACATGCGAAGGCAGCCAGAGCAGATTGAGGCATCGCCCGGCACTGCCGCAAGGACTTCGGGCTTCCACAGCCGGGACGCCGCTCTGGAGTGGGAAGTGGCTGTGCCCCTGCCCGGCCAGGGGAATGGGGACCCTGCCTGAGCGGGAGGAGGCGGCGGTGGGATCTTTCCAGTTAGGATCCAGAGGCGGCAGCCGCCCAGGCGTCCTCCTCTCGGCTTCCGGCCGACCGTTTGCAGGGCTCAGCGAGTCACGTCGGACTTCGGGCCAGCCTGCGCCAGGAGTTGCCCCGCCGCCGCGCACCGGGGCAGTGGTGGCCGCTCGCCTTCGCTGCAGTCGGAGCTCTTCGGGGGCGCCCCTCGCCTCTGTCTGACTCGAGGTCTCTGCCGTCGCGGCTGCGGTCGCCTCCCGTCTGGGCACCCGTCTGGAGGAGGCGGCGGTGGCCCGCGGAGCCTCGGCACGAACCCCCTTTCCCCGCCCCCCTCCCGGCATCCCTCTGGCAGCAGCAGGCGAAGAGAGCCCCGCTTCCCCCGGCCTGTCTCCGGGAGTGGAAGCGAAGGGCCCCGTCTCGGCTCCCTTCCTTCTCCGATACCTCTGGGTTTTTTTCCCTTCCAACTGGACGATGGCGATGTCCTTGAGCAAGTCTTAAAATGCCGGTAATGAGGGGCCTCCTGGCTCCCCAAAACACCTTCCTGGATACCATAGCAACCCGCTTTGATGGCACGCGTGAGTTGGCTTCCCACTCTTTTTTTTTTTTTAACTCCCCTCCTCCTCCTCCTCCTCCTCCCTTGTTGTCTGGTCTTCCATAAGGAAACTCGAGGGCTCGCACTTCCAGGTGTTTCTCCCTGTCTTTCTCCCTGTCAAAGATCTCTTCTTCCCTTCCTTTCTCTCAGCTCCATCCTCCTTCACTTTTGTCACCACAATCCTGAACCTATGAAGTTTATACTTCTCAAGAAAGATTGGACGTCCCTTTTGAGGAGGGAACCTAGTGTGACATCTGTATGTTGACCTACTACTGCCCACGGCATGTGTGCGCATTCAATGGGGGCATGATGGAGAGCTGTGAGAGAGATGGTGGCTCTCCAGAACAGGATGTACATGCAACACACACATATAGGTCCCGCACGGTTCTCTGATGATCTGGTGAATTCCTTCTAATGATCCACTAAAGTGCAAAGCGTTCTTGGAGCCTTGGGAGTTTGATGTGGTTGGAACTTTTGATCTTTGCCATTAAGGTTGCCAGGAATAATTCCTTCAGCATGCACCCATGGGGAATTTTGTCAGGTGGATCTTGTCAGGTTAGTGAAACTCCCATCTGGCATGTCAAAGACTACAGCAGATCTCAGCCTTTGCATCTGCCCATCCAAGGGTTGCCATATTAAATAGATTTACCCCAATCATTAATACAGGAAGTATCTTTGAACCTGCGTTGGACATCCTTGAGGGTGAAAATTGACCCAATGCATCATTTTTAACTTCATGTAAGCAAAATACAAATATTGTGCAGTAGTTCCCTCAAGGCCTGAAGCTTCAAGTTGGCTTCCTATTAGAGAATAAAATGTGTGGGTGGTAGAATATATAGTATGGACCTCTGATATCATGCAGGCACATCAGCAACATATAAACATGTGAACTGAGCGCTACCCAAAAGATTAGAAATTATATGTAGAATGTGTGAATTGAGAAGTTGAGTAAAAGGACACTGGGTATGGAATACTTTCAACCATGTTCCTGCCACATAATTTGCTTTATGAAGAATGATTTTGTTACCTTTATAAAATTGATCAGATATGTAGCTCAAGGTACTTATTATGGAGGCCATTCTTTCTTTCTTCAAATAGTAGAGATGGGTGAAAGATAATTAATCTTAACTCACAAGTTGGTCTTGAACCTAGTTCTCTCCAATCAAACTCTACCCACTAAGCCTTCTCCTTGATTCTCCAAATAATCTGCACACACATATTTGATTTTTATCATGCCTTTATTACTTTATAAGTAACTCAAGGCACCCAACAGACATAATGCTTCTTCCCTCTCCTATTTTCTCCACCACAATAACCCTGTGAAGTAGATTGAGCTGAGAGAGAGTGACTGGCCCAAAATTACCCTGCCAGTTTTCATGCCTAAGGCAGATCTAGAACTCAGAGCCTCCTGATTTCTAGATCATTAGGAATTACTTTCAAGTAATTGTGTGGAAAATAAAAGAATCAACTGTTGACTGTTGCTTATGAAAGAATGGAGGCACTTTCTGAAAGATAGAGGTGCTCTGTATATATATGGGAAACAAGGATTATAATGCTCCTTACCATTTTTTTAAATTGCTAATTTGGGGAGTAATTGGGAAGTAGGAGAGATGAATTTCATTGTGGTCTTTCCTTCCTGCTCTACATGCCAAAATGAGTCATCCTATCATGAGGGAAGAGAACCAAAGATACTTTAGTCGCACAATCTTTAAAGGAAACTTTGAAAAAAATCAAATCAGGGCTTCATTGGCTTTGAAAAGAGAGGGGAAAAAATGGCAACTTCGAATTAGTATCCAATGACAAGTCCATGGTTCATGTCTGTCATTGGAGATTGAAGCACCGAACGCATTGAACGTTGAAGCCTATTGCAAAATTATGACACAGTCTTCGTCATAGTTATCATGTGTCGCAGCTAAGAAACCACAGGCCGCTTACTGTATGTGGAGTTTGGTCCCCAGTAATTCACCCTGCAACTTATACATCACCATCATGTCCTAAGGGTGTTTAGTTAAGAAAAATCTCTCTGGTTCTCCCATGTCTCTCTCTTCATTTAGGCTGCGTGGTATTTTCCACACGAAAATACTTTCTGAGTAGGAATTGCATAATGTGTAAGGTCTGCTATAGAGAGTCTAATCAGCAAACATGTTTCTTGTTGGTTCATATGCGTTTGGATTTCATCTCTGTTTTTATCTCCCACATCTGCTTGTCCCACTTCTACTTCTATCTAAGCTGGTAGAAGGAAGGGGGCAGTCTACATTGGGGGAGGAAAAAAAAAGCTTTTCTGATCACACAGAAGCTGTATGCCACCCCACCCCATCCCCCACTCCCAGACGTTGTCTCTGCCTAGTTTTCCTACAGAAGATACAAGGGTTTCCCCTGCCTAGTTTTGTCTCTGCCTAGTTTTCCTACAGAAGATACAAGGGTTCCCCCCCCCCCCATGGCATGCAGATGAGAGAAAGACTGGGAGAAAAAAGACTTACAGCAAGTTGCAATGCCTTTGGAATCATTGGTGTGTTTCTCTTTGATCTGATTTCTGATGCTCAAGAGAGCTCTGCTCCGAAAGCCTGAAAATAACCTCCTTCAGTAAAGATAAGGGCTTTACAAATCTAAAGACAGGGGTCGTTCTGATTAGGAGGGGGAGAATGTCTGCTAGGCTTTTAAAGAAGAAAAGAGGGGGTTTCCTTCTCCCTCCTGGTCTTCTTGCCTCCTCTTATGTAGAAGTCTGTGTGGGTTGAGGTTTTTGTTGTTGTTGTTGAATGCAGTGGGTGGGGGTATGGAGTCTGTTGAGTGTAAAGCCGCCTTATAGGTGAGAGGGACAGCATATAAATTTAATAAATAATTTAGAAAGAAAATGAGCCAAGGTTTCATCCCTTTCACAATTTAGAGCCTCCAGGTCCATTGTGTCTTAAGTGCCCTGAGGATATTGTCCTGCGATCAAGCACCTCTGTTTTATTTAATTCCTTGAATTGCAGTCCGAGTTCAGTGTCATCCAGCCAAGGATAGCCTTCCAAAGAGTTAGTGCATCAGCTTGCTTGTTGGTTGAATCCTTCTTGTATAATCCAGAGGAGATGGATTTAGGTACCTAGGGATTTCCAACAATCAAGTTTGCTTAATACAGATGGAACAGTTGATCTGGCAGAATTAGTTGAACTTTATTGAGGTGTGTGTGTGTGTGTGTGTTTTGTGTGTGTGTGTGTATGTGTGTGTACATTTTTGAGGGATAGAACACCTTTGTTCAGGTTAGTGAGTCTGAAAAAGAGTGGACTTAGAATCGTCAGGAGGGGAAGAAATTTTCTTCAATAGGAAAATCAGTTTCTAACATAGGCCTGTTTGGATAAATATTGTTCATTCCCATAAAATGTATGCAGTGGAGCTTCCTACAGGCATGTTTGCTGGAAGGTTGGAATTCTGGGAACTGAAAATCCAATACACATAGAAAGTGCCAGAATGGTGACAACTATTCTAGTAAATTGTGCTCAAAATTATTAACATATCTGCTACTCATAAAGTATGCTTATAAAAATAAATATATATTTATTATATTTCGGGGGGGGGGGGGTGTTTTCCAGAAATTTTTGTGTCAGGCTATAATATCCATAGTTATCAAGTCAGCCTGGTATATACTATTTGGGAATGATAGGTATAGCAATAGTAATAGCACTTAGACTTATATACCAGTCGACTTCATAGTGCTTTTCAGCTTTCTCTAAGCAGTCTATAGAGTCAGCATATTGCGCCCAACAAACTGGATCATCATTTTACCTACCTTGGAAGAATGGAAGGCTGATTCAACCCTGAAGCCAATGAGAATCGAACTCTGGCATTCGGCAGCTTTAGCCTGCAGTACTGCATTCTAACCACTGCGCCACCATGGCTCTACAGTACTCTGAGGTTCCATATGAGTTATATAATATCTCTAGCCCTTATTTCTACTTAATAATAAGAAAACTAGGAAACTGACTAATTGAAATCAAGCCCAGGCTTACCAGGGAACCAAGAGAAGCTCAGCCACTCTTGTAAGGAAACATCGATTTGAAGGCAATATCTTTATCTGAAAAAGAGAAGGAAAGATGAACATATGCTCTGAAATCTGATGTGATATGGGGACAGAAAGATTGAAAATAAATTACATGTTCCAGATATTGAAATCTACATGATAATTAGCCATTAACATGGGTCATGCCTTTTTTTTAAAAAACAACAACAACTATCATTTGCTGAGACATTTTCAAAATATGACACCCAAATGCCCTAGCCAGCTTATCTAAACTTTTCTTGTTAGCAACATTCTTGGTTCCCCAGTTTTTAGCCAGGTATCTTAACCACTCATCAAACTGGCTCTCTGGAGACTCTTTATAAAGGAATAATATTTATAAGTGCTTACCTCCCAAGGAGTTTGAATACCTGGAAAAGAGGACAAAAATCAACAAGCAAAGAACTCCTGTTCCAGATTTAGGATGGGGGGTCATTTAGGTTTCTTTACCATCAATGGCTCGTTATTAGGTTTTTTTTAAAAAAAACTCCATAAATTTCTAATAATTGAGAAAAATGATTAGAAGGGTATACCATTGGGTTTTGTTCTCCGGTACCAGCTGCCTTAGACTGCTGCTTCCCAGGGCTTGTTGATATGAATGGAAACACCCCGATGCAATAAACGACTAATGTAAAGTACTGTATACACGTATAGTTTGATGGAGGGGAAGCAAGTTTTTCTCTGAAGTGAATATCGCCTTAAGAAAGGTCTCTTCCTTGCTAAAGAAGTTTAAGCTTTCAGTTCCGAAGAAACACTTATATCTTATTCCCTTAGAGAGAAACTGTGCCACCTGAGCAGTGGCTCTTTTTTTCCACAGGGGACCTTGGGGGCTCTGTGTCCCCTTTTTCCCAGGGAACCCATTTTTCACTTCTTCATAAATCTCTGATTTTCATATGTATAATGTATGATACGCATGTCATACTAAGCCATGGTTGTTCCACTTCACATGCCCTTACTTGAATGTATCCCAGTGGGTCTGGTTATATAATAAATCCAACCCAACCCAAACACATGACAGCTGAGCAGAAGGTCTGGAGTCAGGCTTTGTAGTCCTTTCTATCCATCCCACCATTCCAATTTCCTTCTGTCCACCTTAGAAGCAAAGGAGAATACCGGAAATGAAGACTATAACAATGGTTGGTTAGATAAATCATTTTGCATACTCCATGAATTCTCAGCCAGGCATTCCCAGACAGGGGACCGCAAGAATTGCTGAGTCATAAAGCATCCTAGCTATTAAGGCTGGGAGATGTAGTCCCAGTGCTTCTAAAACGTATGTGTCAGGTTTCCAAGTGATGACATCCATTTAAAAAGAAAAGAGCAAAGTCCATCTTCCATAATAATTTCTTTTATTTAGAAAAGTAGCCAATTGACAAAGTCTGTTGTAATTCCGGATCTCACACAACCCGGAATTACACCACATAATATTGGAAGTTAGAAACAGCCCCTAAAAGTCACATTCTCTAATAGAAGTAATTCAATGTTGCCTCAGCAGGGTCAGTAATCCACCTCAAGGCCTCAGCAGGGTCAGCTCATGTTGTTCCCATGGGAAGAAGGACCACCTAACCTAAACAACTTACTCTATCTCCACTCCTCCCCCCTGAGGAAACCCTTCCCCCCATAACCAGCAAAGAGAAAGAAAGAAAAGGAATATACAATAAGGCTAAATAAAATGGCTACACATATAGTATGTTTGACAGGATGTTGAGGAAGGCTGATCCAAGCTCAACAGATGACAATCTCCATACAAATATCGTTTGCCCAGGGCAAGATCTTCCTGGAAACACATAAGATGTAATAATGATAGTCAATATAGAGAGGAATTAACCAAAGTAGAGAGGTCCAGCCATTATTGTCAGTGTAACACAGATCAGGAAGAAATATCCCCAAATATATCTGTTTATGAAGCAAATGTAGTTTCTAGTTAGGCCCTGGCAACATGATGGCTATGAAAAATTGGGTTAAGCAGATTGACTGAAAAAATGATTGCCTGCAAAGATGTTCAACACTGGTGTGTTATTTTCTGCAACCAGCTATCTATGTGGGGAAAGGAAATTCTGGGCTGAGTCTCAGTTTATTGAAAAGTATTTGCTCAAATAATCAAATACTTTATAGGATCTTCTTTTTTCATCCTTTCTTAGTTTCTTTCTTTCTCTTTCCTGCAGGATATGTCTGGTCCTTTGAGAGGAATAGACTTGCTGGACAAATAGAATGTAGTTGCTTTATACAGGTAGTCCTCAACTTACATTCACAAATGAGTCCAAAATTTATGTTGCTAAGTGAGAAATTTGTGAAGTGAATTTTCCCTTTTTACGACTTTTCTTGCCCAATTGTTAAGTGAATTGCTGCGGTTGTTAAATTAGTAACACGGTTGTTAAATGAATCTGGCTTCCCCCATTGACTTGGCTTGTCAGAAAGTTGCAAAAAGGGTTCACATGACCCCAGGACACTGCAACCGTCATAAATATGAATCAGTTGTCAAGCATCCAAATATAAATCACATGATCATGGGGATGCTGCAACAATCGTAAGTGTGAAAAATGGTCATAAGTCACTTTTTTCAGTGCCATTGTAACTTAAATAAACTGTGGTAAGTCAAGGACTACCTGTATTCCGTTTTCTCTGCATTTAACAGTGTTGGTCACTAAGTAATGCTGGTTTGAATTTCTTAAAATAAAACATAAGCATATTTTCCATAGCCATTGAATTGCAAGGCACTAAACAGAAACGACAACATTGACTTCATAAATGGACATATTTGGAAATATTTTCTCCTGACAATGTACATGAGTGATTATGTGAGACATCATTTGCATGCAGGTAATTCCTGGTTCAACCTATGACATTTCAGCAGAGTTAAAAAGGGTTTTGGGGGATTTAATCCCAAGAAGACAGGATTTAGAAGGGGAAACTTGCTGAATTAGATAAAATAATTAATTTGGCATTGGTAGGGCTGGAGTCTTTGGGAAGATTAAGTCTTAGGCCTGGGGTTTATTCCCAACAAACTCTACTTTGGGGAAGCACAGACTGTGGCAATAACTAGATAAGTCTTGTGCCAAATTCATTTGATTTCTCATTTGCAACTTTACCTAGGAAAAGTAGATTTGGCTTCCACTGCATTTTCTCCAGTTGCAAACCGACTAGGCTTCTGTTATGAATCCTATTTGGGGTAACACATCAGAATAATTGAATAATTCAGAGAACCGGCAAATACCACCTCTGACTGGCCCCGCCCCCATCTATTTTCTGCCTCCCGAGTTCCCGCTGAGCAGCTGGGTCTTCTTTTGTTGCCCTGCACAGGAGAACGGAGCTGGAAAGCAGGTTAGTGGGGTGGGAATGGAATGGGGATTTTACAGTATCCTTCCCCTACCACGCCCAAGCCACACCCATCAAGCCACACCACACCTACCAAGCCACATCCACAGAACTGTAGTAAAAAATTTTGAATTCCACCATGCATGTATGTGCCATTTTTTGACAATAAAAGGGAAATCAGACTGCTCTTTTTTGAAAGTCCATCCCACTTGAGTGATGAGTGTTTTGTGACTGGATACACATTTCAATGACAGCAAGATCACCCCTAAGATTTCCTATGTATCTAAGGGCTGAAAAATGTAGATTCCCTGCTTTGCACATACACACACACACACACAAAATAGTTTGGATCCAATTATTATAGGACTGCCTTCAGCTATTTTCTAGTTGTTTTTATTGTTTTAAAATGTTTTCAGCATTTTGATTGTAATATATTTTTTGAATTGTAAGCCACCCAGAGTCATTGATTGAGAGGAGCAGTTATAGAAATTGAATAAATCAACAAATAAATAAGTAAATCTATTGGAATCTGAGTTTTAAGATTATCTTTAAAGCCCATCATTAAATTCAATACAGGTAATCCTCACCTTGCAGCAGTTCATTTAATGACCATTCAAAGTTACAAAGGCACTGGAAAAAGTGACATGCCCATTTTTGACACTTATAACCATTGCAGCATCCCCATGGTCATGTGATCAAAACTCAGATGCTTGGCAACTGACTTGTATTTGTGATGGCTGCCGTGTTCCGTGGTCATGCGACCTTCTGACGGGCATCAATAGGGAAACCAGATTCACTTAACAACCATGCTACTAACTTAAGAACTGCAGCGATTCCCTTAGCAACTGTGGCAAGAAAGATCGTAAAATAGATCAAAACTCATTTAACGACTCTGTCGCTTAGCAACAGAAATGTTGGGCTCAAAGACTGGACCAAAGTCACCCAGTCAATTTTCATGTCTAAGGCAGGGCTAGAACTCACAGTCACCTGATTTCTAAACCAGCACCTAACTAAATCCATTGCACTTTTAGTGAAAAGGCCCTGGACCGGTTAGTGAGGGTTTTTTTTCTTCTTTTTCTTAATATAAATATAGAGCAGTCAGCTCAGTATTACAGAAAAACTTGGACTGTTTTTTTTAAATAATGCTAATATATATGGCATACTATTTATACCTACTAATTGAATAGATTCTTTATGTTCAAAGTTCCCATTCCTTTGAGTAACAGTTACTATAGGTCAATAAATAGAAGAAGCTTAAAATTATAACATCTATGCTGATTGGTTCATCCTGGTGGTGGAAATGGAAAATAGACTTGATTTATTCTTGGTTTAATCAAATTTCATCTTCTGCTAACTGAATGGTATTTTTAAGCTAATCTTGGGCAGATGGGAAAAACAATCAGATACAAAGCCATTTGAATGTGATTCCCAGTAACTAGATGGTTGGGTATGGGGAGACATGTCAGATTAAACATCCTGGGAGCTTCTCTGTATGATGATAATGAGGATGATAATATCATTGAACTTGTATGCCGCCCAAATTAACTCTCAACGATTCTGGGCAACTCACAAACAATCAAAGAAATGATAAAAGATAAAAGATGGCAAGTGCAATGAAGTGAGGGCTCTTCATGACTCTTCTAAACCACAGTAGAGTTGGGGGGGAAACATCTGGATCTTGGGATGGGATTATCCCATCTTGGGATGGGATTATCCCAGATGGCAGGCACTGCTGCAGATAAGGTGTGCTTCTGAAGTCCCAACAGACGACATTGTGTAATCCAAGGAACCCAAAGTACACCGATCCTGTTGGATTGAATGGACTGGGCATATGTGTGGTCTCTAGGTTAATCAGGCCCTATGTCATGTAAGGGTTTATAGGTGACAATCTGTGGGAGAAAGAATGGCAGAAGCGAGGGTTGGGATTAAGAGAGGCATCAGCCTAGAGTCTTTATGTAGCCACAAGTGACCTAAGTCCAATCCTCCTTGAGTGCTGTTGGTTCTTAATTTAATTCTAAGCAGGTGCCGACCACTAACTGAGAAAATTCCTGTAAACAGACTATAGCAATAAATCAGTTTAATAGATCCTTCCCGGGTTGATTTGGTCTTTCGTGCCAGACAAAACCAACTCTCTGAATTGCACCCAGAATCAAACTTGCAATGGTGACTTTAACTATCATGTGTAACACAGACATGGAAAAGGAGGTGCCATTTCTGTGGCAGTGGGTGTAGCAGGCTATACCAGCAATGCATGCTTCAGCTAAAAGACATATTTTCTTTTTAAGAAACAACCTGGCAAAGGCAAAGCTATCTGCAGTTGGCTGTAGTTTGAATGATGCTGCCATCCAAAATAGCACACTTAGACTATGAATGTCAGGAGTTCCTAAAATAATAACCCTCTGAATCTGTTGTATCCAAATTATCAGGTCATGGCTTTGTAGCATGTTTAATCTTTCAATTAATCTGGGCATTCGAAGAGAAGACCTGGAGGGGAATAAATTTGCAAATTTCTCCAGGCATGGAAGCTGCATCAGTCTATAAATACATTACCCTCCCATGCAGTCCTTAGAAACATTGCTGCAATTGGCTTGCTGTGCCATTTGAACAGTAACTGAACCAGTCTGTTTCCCTCTCTGTCCTGCAGCCCTTCCTGTACCAGGGGGGCAATTAAAATGGCACAATGAGATACAGTCTTCCATTGCACGCAGGTATCCTCTCACTGTTTAGAACAGGGGTGTCAAACTGGATTTCTTCGAGGGCCAGATTAGTATTGTAGTTCTCTGTAGGCCGGCCGGGTGGGTGGGTGGGTGGAGAAGTCCCATGCAGCACCCTGCCAGCCAAAATGGAGTGTGGTGGTTGCACCTGCCCCTCTGTGCCCCATTTAATTAGCAGGACACTGCAGGAGGCCCTATAGGTCAAAAACGGGGCACAGAGGGCCCCCGTGCAGCCCCCATACTCCATTTTCACTAGCAGAGACACCGTGGGCCGGTCCTTTGCTATTTCCAGGCTGGCCCCCTGGGCCAGATTTAAGCACCCCGTGGGTTGGATCCGGTCCGTGGGCCTTGAGTTTAACGCCCTGGTTTAGAATATGATAGTTCATAACAAATGGACCTTCTCCTTGTATTTTTTCCCCCAAATTCTAATCTTGATTGAGAAAAGCTTTACCCTGTTGATCTATTTTTAATCCCCTGGGAAATATCAGAGATGGAAAATAAAAAATATTTAGATTATTGGGGGTTTATTTTATTTTACTTTATTTTATTTATTACATCTTTATCCTGCTTTTACATATAATCTTCCACTTACAAGAGTTCACTTAGTGACTGTTCAAAGTTACATCATTGAAAAAAAAAGATCTTATGATCATTTTTCACAATTATAACCTTTGCAGCATCCCCATGATCACGGGATCAAAATTCAGATGCTTTGCAACTGGCTCATATTTATGACCATCACAGGGTCATGTGATCACTTTTTTGTAGCCTTCTGACAAGCAAATCCAATGGGGAAGCCAGATTCACTTAACAACCAGATTACTAATTTAACAACTGCACTGTGGCAAGAAATGTTGTAAAATGGGACCAAATTCCCTTAACAAATTCTCACTTAACAAGATACATTTCAGGTTGAATTGTGTTCGTAAGTTGAAGACTACCTGTATTAAATAACTTGAGGCAGTGAACACACACACATAATATTCCTTCCTCCTCCTCTTTCTCCCATAGCAAGCTTGTGAGTAAATTGGGCTGAGAGAGAGAGAGAGACCGGCCCAAGGCCACCCACCTGACATCATCCTAAAGCAGGACTAGAACTCACCATCTCCTGGTTTCTAGCCCGATTCCTTAACCACTAAACCAAACGGCCTCTCTTGCATATCCTTTTTCATTATTGCAGAGGTTGAATTCCTACCAAGATCCAGGGTGATCCTTCATTAATTTACGCTTGAAATCCTTTACAGTTTTGCAGTGAGTGGATATTACCTCATCCTTCTTTCATAATCACTGGATAAATTAGCCCAATCTTGTAATTGTGTTAATAATTAAAAAGTTATTATGTCTCCCTTAATGAGATAAATAAAGGCTGTGCCTCATTACCTACAATGTGAAATAGGTAAAATAGTGCAATTTTGTGCAAGTTTTCACTGCAAACACAGTGTGCTGTGTTTAATGAGGCTTGGTTCCAGGTAAGAATGCATAAGAGTAAGAACAAATCAGAAGCAGATGCCAAGAAATGCTTCTTCTCTCATGCTCTTATTGCCAATAATAAACTACCGGATATAAAATAAGAATTTATTGTGTGATTTCCAGGCTCAAGAAGGAATATTTTTGTCCTTGTCCATATGTCTTAATTTTATAAGTGTACACATCTGTCAACAATTGGCAGAGTAGTTCTTGCCCTGGTTGTAGGTTTTCCTAGTAACACCAGAGCTACAGAATTTGTGTAATTCCAACTCCCATTTAATGTATTATAAAGACTGAGCTGGTTTAACTCAGAGGTTAAGAAATTAAGACCTTCTTAAGTGACTTTAGAAAAGGGACTTAAGTGACTTTAGAAAAGGGACTTCTTCCATATCTCAGTTTCTGAGGCAATTATAATGCTGAGGTCTTTTAGAAATTTATTATAAGAACAATAAGGAATGCAAAGCACTATGAAAATGGAAAATGTTGTCAAAATCATCACTACTTATTTGTGGTATTTTTTTTACAATATAACTATAGAGGCATTATTCATTGTGATGTTTATATAGATAGGGAAAGACAGTCTTGGTAAGCCATCTATTGTGGGAATGAATGTTACACGAAAGCAGTGTATTCACAGGTCAGATGGCCTAAACATACATCTCATCTTTTATAGCAGCCACACATCTATGTTGTGTTAGACACTGCTCTGCTCAGCAGGGAAGGGACTGGGTTGGGGGCTGTCTGTTGTGGAAAGGCAACTGTCAAGTTGTGGAGACAGGTCTACTTTCTCATTCTCTGACTTCTCTGCTGGCCTTCTGGTACGAACATGGATATTTTTTGCACTGGCTGATGGTAGCAGAAGGATGAAGTGATATCTCACTGACTATAATTGTAGTTAAACTGTGATTTTGGGGGGGAGAGCAAAAATATTTAACTGATAGAGGAGAATATTTGTAGCTTAGAGTTGAAATGAGGGAGTCCTTGGTGCTCTCTGAGCTTGGTTGTTTTCTTGCAGATGTTTCCTTACCCAAATTAAGTAATTTCATCAATGCTAGTCTGAAATCATTAAATGTGTGTTTAATTCAAGAGTCTGATGCATTTACAATTTTGATTAGCTTTATTTCTACATTTGTTTGGGGCAGAGGTGGTATTCAGCAGGTTCTGACCAGTTCTGGAGAACCGGTAGCAGAAATTTTGAGTAGCTCGGAGAACTGGCAAATACCGCCTCTGAAATGGCCCAGCCCCATCTATTCTCTGCCTCCCGAGTCCCAGCTGATTTTGTTGCCTGCACAGGAGAATGGAAATCAGGCTAATGGGGTGGGGAGAGAATGAGATTTTGCAGTATCCTTCCCCTGCCATGCCCACCAAGCCACGCCCACCAAGCCACGTCACTCCCACCAAGCCACATCCACAGAACAAGTAGTAAAAAATTTTGAATCCCACCACTGGTTTGGGGGGCTATCGGATTGTTAGAAAAAAGAATGTAGCGGGAAGAGCTTGAGAGAGGTTCTCCATTCACATTTAATTACATGAATGTATGACATCATAATAAAGTAAAGTCTCTTGCTTCCAAAGAATTACATGTAGTCCTCAAGATATGACCATAATGGATCCTGCACATTACAGTCATATATCATGACAGTCATTAGGTGAAGCATCTCATCTACTGACTCTCCCCATCCTTTCTCTACCCAATGATTCATTAAATGAATCTGCAGGTTGTTAAATGGACTTGTGGGGTGCCTCAGGGGTGGTGGAGGCCTTTGGAGGGCCACTTACCTCCTGAAGATCTTCCCAGTGCTGGAATGGATTGCTTCTTTGCATGGCTACACGATGCAATTCTGGAAGCGGCCATCATTTTGTTCTGCTCACAAAATAGCGGCTTTGTTTGGGTTACCATTACGCAGCCCAGGGACAAATGGCTTCATTTTGCTCTGTTAATAAGCTCTACACAGAACTGCAGAAGCTTTCTGCAGCATTCAGAAGTGTCTTAAGACCTATGCGGACCTCAACAAGGCAGCAAAACAAAGCAGTTTTTCTGGAGGCCACCATTCTCCCCCCCCCCCCCGCCCATTAGCAGAGGGGACAAAATGGCGGCTGCATTCAGGTTATCACCACATAGCCCAGGGACAAATGGCCAGCCCTCCTTTCCCAATATGAGGTCCAGAGAGATTCAAAAATAAGGGCGATGGGTGAGGGGTGTGTGGCAGTGGTGGGATTCAAATTGTTTTACTACCGATTCTGTGGGCATGGCTTGGTGGGTGTGGCAGGGGAAGGATACTGTAAAATCTCCAGTCAGAGGTGGTATTTGCCGGTTCTCCAAACTACTCAAAATTTCCGCTACCGGTTCTCCAGAACTGGTCAGAACCTGCTGAATACCATCTCTGGTGGATGGAGAGGAAGCCCAAGCACTGCAAGGTTCTGGCCATATGGGATGGGTGGGAGACAGATGGGGAGGCACTGCAGCATCCCTGTGGTGGGTCGTAAGGGTAAATGATCACAGTCCCACTGCAACCGTCATAACTTTAAAACAGGGTCGTATGTAGTTTTTGGAGAGGGCTGTTGTAACTTCCATCATTCATTAAATTACCTGTCATAACTTGAGGACTACTTGTACATCTTGCATCTTCTCTGGAAGGTGCAGGGTGGCAAGTTTCAGAAATAGCCTCATTTTTTAATTTTTTATTTTGCTGCTTAAACATCCAAGAAGAAATGAATGCCTATTGGCCCTGAGGCACAAAAAATCACAATCCACTAGTCATTTTATTAACAATTCCTGTATTCATTTAATTAAAATGAATTCCTGGATTGGACTGGATGGGACTGGTTTGAAAAAGATGTGCGTAGTATTGTATGATTAGCATTACTTGATGTGGCTAGCTACACATAGTCCAAACAAGCTTTTCATATATGTTCAACAAATCTGATTTTTAAAAAGTGTTAAGTCTGCTTCCAGAATGGGACTTTCCCATTAGATAGAGATGAATGCCCATGACTCCCTTGATGGGAAACTTCCAGTAATTATTTGGTGTGAAATGACCACAGCTTGGAATATTATATGCAAGATCCAACCTGGGTCTGTCACCAGGACTAGAGGTTTAGTCTTCCAAGCTTTCAAACTCATGCTGGAACCCATCCTCAAGGAACCTCTCTCTAGCAGAATGAAGAATGTAGAACTTCTCTCTAGTTTTTCTTTGAAGACATTTCGTTTCTTATCCAAGAAGCTTGGAGGAGAAGCAAAACGTCTTCAAAGAAAAACCAGAAAATCCAGTTGCCTCTTGAAAAAGCATCTTTGGACAATCATGACCTGGATGACTGAGGATCTCTATAGACAGCTACTCTCTAGCACATTCTGCTAGAAGTTCCCTGAGGATGGGCTCTAGCATGAGTCCAAAAGCTCAGAAGACTAAGCCTCTGGTCCCAGTGACCGACCCAGATTAGATCCTTCAACATTATCCTGGGACATGTATATATGCCTTCATGAATAATATTATATGCTGCTACCTTGACCATTTGGAGTCAAATTTTATTTCCTATCCATAGCCCTGATTGTTCTCCCAGTGGAAAATATATTTTACCAGAGAAGGCTAAGGCTTCACATGGATTTCTGGAGCTGAAAGCATAGGGAATGAAGCAAGGACATAAAGAGAGCATTGCTGAACTATACCTGTGGATGGCTGGGATTTTCCTTCTTTGACAGATTCCTCTCCCCCCACTTTATATGTGTGTGAGTTTTTCTGGCAGCATGATCAGGATAACTTAGGGCTGGGAGACTGTTAAAATGCTTTGGAATCTGTAGATTTCTTACTCCTGCCTGTATTATGAGCTGCTTATAAATAGAGGAGAGTGTGATAAATCAGTTGGTCAAGAGCATTTTCTTTGAGAAGGCCAGGGACTTCCATCTGAGCTATTTTAGGCTGCATGTGGGAAGCTTACACAACTCCATCATTTCCCATAAACAAATATTTGTTAGAGTCCCTGCAGGTAGGAAACTGTTAGATCGGAGACTAGGCTAATGTAAAATGTGGGTTTTCTACATCCAGGTATTACAATATTCATTTTTTTACATAGAGAAGCAGTAAGTGCTGCGAACCTCTCTCTACTATCTGACAAGGTAAAATTTGCAGGCAGGTTTGCCACCTGATCCGCTATTAAAGTAAGGCTGAGAGTTATGCTGTTTGTTCCCATCCCTTCCCATGCTTTGGTCATCCTAAGATCTGGTTCCAAGATAGCCTTTTCTTTTTGCTGGGCGAGCTAATGCCACAGACAGTAACTTGTTTTACGTGCACTTCTGATGTGCCTGGTACAGTTAACTTGCTTGAGAATTCTCATATTTTCGGTTGGTGCCTGCCGGATATTTCAAAAGAAAAAAAAATCCATATGGTTTCACTGATATTCTCTGTTACACAGAAAAGCAGCATCTTTTCTTCTAATAGTAGGGTTGTAAAGCAAGCATTCCTGGGATAGCATGGACAGTTATTCCGTCCAAAGACTTGCAGGGTCAATCAGTTAGCATGCGGCTTATGATACATAAGCAATTGTCAGGCACAGAAGATCAGGTCCACACATTTTTCAATTAAATGGATTTATTACTACTCATGCCTATGCATAGCAATATCCTCAACTAGTGGTTACTTAGAAAAGGTTCAACAAAATACAAGGGTTTGGGACTTCGTCCACTTGTGGCTATGTATGTAGGGATCCTAGACTAATTCCTCTTTTAACTTCACTCCCAGGTTCTGTCACTTCTTCTCCCACATGATATATCAATTAAAAGCCCATCTTTAAGTCCTTTCTTCTGATTCTAAGCAGCCTTTTCACGCTGCTTCATAATTATCCTCCTTTCCTGTCTATCAGTCAGTGAACACACTCTTTAACTGTCATGGGAAGGAGCAGTGGGAACAGCTGATGCCCTGCCACCTTCCTTGCTTTTCCTTGCCATTATTTTTATGGTGAAATAAAATATGAAATCCAATCCCCCACAGATGAAGCAGAAAACTTTCTTTTGGTATAGCTGAAGAGCATGAGATGATGGAGGCTCAGAAATCCAAGAAGCTGTAAGTGTAGAGCCCTGAAAGCCATTCCATATGATGCCCTACAAAATGTGTGCTAGCTTTCTTCTGATTTCCCAACCTGACAAAAACATCAAAGTTTCATGAGGACACTGAAAGATGACATATCTGAAATTAAAGCCATTTCTCCATAATAGGTAGCAATAATGGAAGAAACGACAGGGGATTGAGTCAACACATGTTAACAATGGTAGTCTCCTTCAACTTAAACTCAGTTGCTGGTAACTTCATAGTTTATCTTTCTTGGCAATAACACGGCAGGGCTATAATTGTACTATTATGAAAGAGTCTGTTTCATTGAAGACACCACTGTTTCAAAAAGTTCTTCTTAGGGAAGTGGCCATTCATGGAGTTATCTTGTTAGTCACCATGCCAAACTTTTGAAAAGAAAACCTCCTAGACTTTCTTCCTCACTTCAGATTTATTCTTTAGTTTTAATTTCTGTATCTGTTGGTTGTCTTAGCATTCTGCATTTTAATTTGTTGTCCTACGCAGTCTTGCTTAATGGGGTTTTATCATGCTTTTCCAATTTTTAATGGTCCTTTAAATAGCAATGGTTTGTTGCTAGGCTTTTCACTTGTGTATGGCATTGTGGGACCTTAGCATTCTCATTCTAGATTCTGTTCAAGTCATACATCACAGCTTTAGAATGAGGATGCTGAGATCCTAGAACACCATACACAAGTGAAAACTGTGTCAAATTGTGACAGAAACTTTGGTCTAGTGGTTAAGATATCAGGCTAGAACCAGGAGACTGAGTTCTAGTCCCACCTTAGACATTAAGGCTGTTTGGGTGACTCTTAGCCAATCATTCTCTCCCAACTCATCTTACAGGGAGGTTATAAGGAAAATAGGAGGAGGAAGATTAGGCATGTTCACTTCTTGAGTTATTTATAAAAATAATAATGAAGAGATTAAAAAATAGCAGTTATCCACTACAATTAAAAAAATACTAAAATCTGGGGGATACATGATAAAACACAATTTAATTCAAAAATTATAAACTTGGAACTAATTTCCAACTTGAAGAAAATATGAATTTATTCATTTATTCCTCATCATCATTATAGAATATCAGTTTTGAATATATGGAATGAAAACTTAGCTCAGCCTTCTTCAACTCGAGCATGCCGTTTGAAAATTGTTGGGGTTGCAATCCAACATTTCTGATGGAAAAATTTGGGGAAGAGCGACTTTCAGCATTAAGCAATAGGCAAAACAAAGCTTTCCTATCCTTCCTTTCCTCCTCAGTCTGTCAACCGCTAAAATCATCAGTGAAGGCTGAATGTAACTCTAGAGTAATTGGACATGATTACTACTACAGAAAATGGGAGGTATTGAAAAATGGGGGAATTCAAGCAAATATGCGGGCCTTTGATCATCATCATAGCTATGGTACATGTTCAATAGCTTTATATCACTATAGAGTGTGTGTGAATATGAACACATACTTCCATGTGACAGATTAAGACAAGGACTAAAATAAATGTTAATGGCTATTAGTTCAGTTTTAACAATAATTCATCAATCATTATTCCAAATCCCTAAGGGGCACCAATTCTGTTCTGTGCAATCTTTTCTATTCTTCAGAAATTCTCATTAGGTAAGAAGGCAAACAAAGAGAAAAGGGAGAAGGATAGTGGCTGATAGTCAAGAGAGGAGTTCTTCATTTAGTTACCATCAGAAGATGGAATGTGGGTGTAGGTTGCAGATGTTTAAATTAGACTTTCTTGGGTTGCTGAAATGATGTCAGGTTGCTTACTATTCATGTACCTTCATTGTTAACAGTGCACTTCTTATATTTTATTTTGAAATAATTTCTTTTTACAATGGCATATCTATAAAATGTGGGCTGCTTCAAAGAATAAGACCAGAAGTTTGAAAAAAGACATTTTCTTCCAGAATCAAACTTAGCAGAAACTATCTTAGCTTACTAAAAATTAATGTATTCAGGACCCAGGTCAGCTCCACACAGATATTAGAACTTGCATTCAAATGACTACAAGTACTGTACTTATTTTAGCTACTAGCAAACCTTTAGCACTTATGAAAGAAAGAAAAAACTGTTTCCCTCACTCTATATTTTCCAAGTACAATCCACAATATGGCATTAGAATCTTAAGCTTTAGAAAGAAATGATTATTAAGGTTAAACCAGTCAAGACAGCACAATAATCAAACAAAACAAAAGTTGGCTAAATTGGTAGAACCCAATTTTAGTTGTGAAAGGAAAATTTAACTACTGGAGCTGACATTTAAGGACATGCTGGCTTATTTTAAAAACTATTTTAGTAACATAATCTTTGCCACAACATGGAGTGGAAAAGAAAGTTGTTAAAGATCTTTAAAAAAAAAAAATACCGAGCTTTTGTGTGTTAACTGCAAGTATCGGTGCCTCTTTACTATATGAAAAAAAGACAGTGGTGTTGACTTTGCCAATAGATTAGTACAAAAATTGTACCAAATAATATAATACATTCAATTAAATGCATTAAAAGTCCGATGATACACTATAATATTTAAATACGATCCATTAAACAGCAGATAAAGTTTATTCTGCAGATTCGTACCTTGAGAGTTAAGAACACTGATTCAGCAGTGTTTATTTTCCCCATTATTTTCCCCATCAGGTTTTGCATTGCTTATGGTGGGCTGGGTGTTCCAAGAAAAAGTGATATCTATTTGTTTTGGCAATGCTTTGTACACTCTATTGATACATATGTATGGCATTGCTGCTGCAGAAAGCAGTTATTTGAAAAAGTCTTAAATGAAGGTTTTTGTTTTTATGCATCTGCACAGAAATTGAGTTTATTTACTGGTGTAAAATGATTTATTGGGCGGGGTGCACCAAAGGAATGTTTTTCCTTTCCCTTCCAAGTTACATAGTTCTACCTTGTCCATTATGCTAAATCAACATGGGATCCTGCCTAAAATACAACACTTTAAATGCACTCATCTTAGATGGACTCTGCTTTCTGGGCTCTGGGACGTTTGGCAGAAAGTACTATGTCTGAAAAACAATGTGAGGAAACACTAACTGCCAGCTCAGCAGCAAATACTGTAGTTGCACATGCCAGTAACACAAACACATTTAGTTACTCTTCTTTTTAAAGCCTACCATTGACCTAAAAATGTGCATGGACCTCAATTAAACAGGTATATCCTGTTCCTCCCATTGCGCGTTTGGAAATATTCTTGCAATGGCAAATACGGTGGCTTCTTCCTTAGGCTACTTGGGGAAAAAATTAAGATGGGAAGCAATCTTCTGAATGGAAATTGACACACAGAAAGTTGGCACCTCCACATTCTCACCATATTTTAAAGCAATTCCAGGTAGCACATAACGATAGTGTAAATTGAGAAATATACTTTCTTACACTGGCATTACTTTTTAAAATGTCTTTGTTAAATTTGTATCCCACCTTTATCCAGAAGCATACATGAGTGTACTTTATGCTTTTTCCAACTGTCTTCTGAAGTAACAACACTGTGTTGTCCAAAGTGAACTTTGATTTATTGGGAGCTTGAACTTGGATGTCCTTGATTCTTGCCCAATACCTGAACCCCCAAACCAGTGTTTCTCAATCTTAACAATTTTAAGACATAGGGACTATAACTCCCAGAATTCCCCAACCATCCATGCTCCTAGCCTCTGGGAGTTGAAATCCACATGTCTTAAAGTTGCCAAAGTTAAAAAATGCTGCCCTACACCAAACTGGCTCTCTAAAACTATTTCCCTGTGATAGCTTACATTCTTTGTTTTTTCCCTGTACTCACTCTTTGGCAAATCTGTGCAGTATAATTGGTTGTATTTAAAGCTTGTTAGATGTGTGTGCCATGGCTGCTTTAAAAGTGTCTCTTACACAACATGTTTCTTTCCTGCAGTCATAACAATTAGAAGCTTCTCTTCAAAACGAGTAGTTTCCATCCATATGTTTTTACAATAGATGTGTAATATATAACTGTTGGGGGCTAATAGATTTTATATTCCAGTTGAATAGCTGTGAATGCAGAATCAAAATCTCCAGCTGATGTCTTAACAATTCTCTGCATCAGTTTTGTACTACATGATGCAAATAATGTTGATGTATTCTTCTGTGCAGATGTGATTATAAAGTAGCATTGTGGCAGTATGGAAAAAATATCAAAGCTTAATCTGAAGTGTGGCAAACGAGGCAATTTACTAGTAGTTTAATTTGTCAACTGATTAGGCTTACGACCATATCAAAAATACAAAATCAAAATAAAATACAAGATCTAATGCCCAGATAAGGTAATACAATAACAAAATACATATGTGGTGAATACAAAGAGCCAACATTCAGGTAAATATGCCACCTTTACAGGATAACCTGATCTGTTTGATATTATGGGTTCTTAGCTCAACTGTCTTAACTATAAACTTAGCAGTTCTGCTCACTATGCATAGATTAGTTCCTAGGAGGAAATAGGACAATTTGCAATTCAGGTCCAGTAGGCTGTTCTTTCGAATAAGGATGCTAAGTATCTTAGCCCAAGAGGGGCATTTCATTGACAATCAAAGAAAACATGAGCAGCGTCTTCAATCGCTGGAATACCACATGCACATGTCTTCTCATGATACGGCAGGTGATGGAAGCACCTGTATTTGACCATGGAAGTCACCAACTCAAATCTGGCTGTAGAATAGTCCCTTCCTGAGAATTTGCTCAACCTCCTTGATAGGTATTTTTCAAACTGAAGAATAGTTTTGTTCTTAGCCAAGCCAACTTAAAGATCTGTTTTTCCCCAATAACTCCATGTCAATGTGAGGACTGATATCTACGACTCTCTGTCTAAAAATTTCCCTTGCCTGGGAGGCAGTTGAGAATAAATGCTGGTTGGAAGAAGCCATGCTGTGAAATAGCAGGCTACTAGAAGAGAACCAGCTAACGAAGGGCAGCCACTGTTTAGACCAAGAGCCAAAGAGGAGCAACTGAGAAAGATGGGACTTCTCTGTTATAATAAGGGTTAGGATGACAGTAGCACAGCAGAATCTAGACAGGACTCTCAGCTCTGCATGAGCCATGTCTTTGACTCTCCAGGGCTACAAGTCACTTGTTTCCTCCTGCCATTTTGTTGCCTACTGTGCCTGGTTTAAAGAGGATTATCAAGCTCATGGAAGGTGCAGGCCTGCATGGCCACCTTTGTCCTTTTACCTCTCCCCCCCCTGCATTTCATCAGATGACTTCACCAGGATCCCACCAGCAACTGGCTGCTCTATAAATACCCACCCCACCCCATACTGCTAATAGTGAGTAACAGCAGCAGGCAAATTACAGAGCAGGTCTCGGAGCTCTCGTAGGCACCAAGTCAAGCAGATCTAACGGATGCACGCAGAGCCTGAAAGCTGCTGTCACCCTGGGTATAATTAGAGGGTAGTGAGGAGCTGTGTGGTGCAGTTTAAACAGGCAGCAGAAAGCGGGGGCTTCTGCCTACCCCCCCATATTTTAATTGCCTCTTAATTTCAACTAGCTGCATCATGGCTCAAAAATGGTGTATAACAAAGCAATGGGGAGCAAGGGGCTTCAAGACAGTTTGGCTCAAAGTAGAGATTTTTTGTAGGGTCACTTGTACAATTAAGAAGCTTGCTCAGAGGTGGAAGGAAGGAAGGGACTGCTTGAAAAGAGTAGCTGCAGGACTAGTGCTACCATAACGAGCTAACTTGGTTTGGGGAGATATCCTTTCTCCTGAATGAAAAGACTATTTCCTGGCTTAGAGTGTTGTCCTTTCATTTTAAAGGCTATTTGAAAGCACAGGAAAGGCATTCAATGATATTAGGGCATAGACCTTCCTCCTTTCCACTTAGTTTGAAAAGTGCAACACCTGCCAAACTATCTAGAGAGTGGAATAATATTTTTTAAAAAACATTTTAATAGCAATAGCACTTAGACTCATATACTGCTTTATAGGGCTTTACAGCCCTCTCTAAGCGGTTTTACAGATCAGCCTATGGCCCTCAACAATCTGGCTCCTCATTTTACCCACCTCAGAAGGATGGAAGGCTGAGTCAACCTTCAGCCGTTCAACTCCTGTCAATCAGCAGAATTAACCAGCAATATTGCATTCTTACCACTGCATTACTTTTGAATGCAGTGCCACCACTTTTATTCTTTTGATAAATAACTCAAGGTAGCAAACCTATCCAACATTCCTATTTTCCCCGCAACAACCCATGAAATGAGTTAAGAAAGATTGGCCCAGGTCACCCACCCAATCACAGTCCCGTGGCTTCTAGCCTGGTGCCCTAACCTTTCAACCAAACCGGCTCTAGTCAGGAGGTGGAATTTCCATCCTCCTTGTCCTCTTCCTTTAACTGGTAGAAGAGGAAGACGTTATTGGGAAGAAGCATCTTTTTGTGGCTGTTCTTTCAGTTCATCGGTGTAAATTGCACGGGTTGCACACTGCAAATTTTCTTGGCACAATTTCAGCTTTGGATGGACATTAGAAACCAACAGCAACCCTGTCAGTGAACTAAAACAACCTGTGAGTGTAGTGCAAGATCTTTGGGTAAAAGTTATGGCCTAGGAACAGCTATTTATAGAGTTATTTCCTCATCTGATGCGCTGATTACCATTTCAGCCTTAAGCATGTAGGTAATTATAGGTAGTTGCCTGCAGCAGTCTTTTGTAATGTTAGAACTTCTGTTGCAAAGCAGATGGAATGGCTTTTCTCTCTACCCAGTGCCACTTTGATGCAAAAAAAACACAAAAAAAACACAAAAAAAGAAAAGATTTCATGTGGGATGGGTCCCAGCAGAACTGTATAAAAATGAATTGGCAAGAAAAATAAGGCAACCAAAAATCAGAAAAATTAATTGCTACCGACACCTCAATCAGCCCCTCAATGTATTCAATGGGCCAGATTTCTCCAGCAGCAGGTGTCGGGTCATGTTGGTAGGGGGTGATGTTGGCTGGGAATTTGTAAGGGCTGTCCCAACGGTGTTTTTTTTCCAAAAAGCAATTGGATTTTCTTTGTTTGTTTGTTTTTTTTCTTTGAAAATATTACACTTCTCATCCAACTGTCTGGTGGGGAATGGAAGGATTTATATTCTTTGCAGTCATCTGGTTGTTGGCACTCAGAGAGTCATTGAGGCCACTTGGGGATTTATCTGTATCCTCGAGGTCACCTGAAAAATGGGTGTGGCAGCTTCCTGGGACCACTGAAAGGTCTGCATTGCAAACAGGAGAAGGACTATTAAAATGGCTATTCTAGGAAGGGCTGTTCTAGCACATGTACAGGTAAGTCCTTAAATAGTTCGTTTAGTGACCGTTCAAAGTTAAAATGGCACTGAAAAACAGCGACTTATGACTGTGTTTCACATGATTGTTGTAGCATCCCCAGGGTCACGTGATCAAAATGGGCAACTGGTTCATATTTATGACGGTTACGGTGTCCCAGGGATCATGTGATCACCTTTTGTGATCCTCTGACAAGCCAAATCCACTTAACAACTGGGTTACTAATTGAAAAACTGCAGCGATTCACTTAGCAACTGTGCCAAGAAAGAATGTAAAATTGGGGCAAAATTCACTTCGTAACTGTCTCATTCAGCAACGGAAATTTAGGACTCAATTGTGGTTGTAAATCAAGGATTTACCTATATAAGAAAATTACAGTTAAACAAAGGACAAAGATTGATTTTTAAAAATCAGCCTTTCCCTAACACAGTTTAAGTTCCATCAATGGGTAATTGGTATAAAAGCTGGCTCTGGCATGTCCCTGCCCTTTAAAAATGTTCTACTTGGTGTGTTTTGGAGCATAAGCCGCGTGCTACTGCAGAAAGAAAATGAAAATAACTGGGCTGATGTCTGAAATACAGCACACAAAGTGCAAGTCCTCATTACACAGTTGGGGCTGCAAATATGGGTTTCAGCTTTTGTTTTGATGCTTTGCGGATGTGCTGTAGTGCCTAGAACCAAAAGCCAGAAATGTGAAAAAGCACGGATGATCTTCCAGCAGAAAGGACTCGACTCCATGTTCCGACAAAAGGCTGGATCCTTTAGGAATTCTGTGCAAACCATTGAAAAAAAAAAACCCTGGAGCATTCCGATTTCTCTAACAGTCTCAAAATGCCCAAAACTTTCCTGTGATTTCCAAAAGTGCTGAACTGACAGAAACCAGCTTGAAATGAATGCCTGGCAAAATCTATTTTTAGATTCCTGCTTTCTCCTGCTCTTCTTGTCACTGACTTTTTGGATGAGAAAAGGGTATAACTTGTATCTTGTTTGACGGGACTGGATAGTAAATGTACCCAGTGATAAATTAGTAAGAAATTTCTTTGGCTCCTAATTGAAGCTGCCATGTTGAACTGAAGGCCATTAAGGATAGTGATGAACATAAGGGGACTTTTGAAGCAGGCACATTTCTGATGGAGTCCTTTAATCTTCACTAAAGGTGGTTTTGCAACAGCTGAGAAATATAATTTATTGAACCAGCTTGGCTTATGGGGTGAAAAACATAGGTCCTCCTTGAGTTACGACCACAATTGAGCCCAACATTTATCTTGCTAAGCGAAACATTTGTTAATTGTGTTTGTCCTATTTTACAACTTTCTTGCCACAGTTGTTAAGTGAATCATTGCATTTATTAAGTTTATTTATTTAGTGCAGTTTATTTAGCACAGTTGTTAAGTGAATCTGGCTTCCCTGTTGAATTTGCTTTGTCAGAAGGTTGCAAAAGGAGATCACGTGACTCCAGGATTCTGCAACTAACATAAATATGAACCAGTTGTCAAGCAGCCAAATGTAAATCATATAACCATGGGGATGCTGCAACGGTCGCAAGTGTGAAAAATGGTCATAAGTCACTTTTTTCAGTGCCGTTGTAACTAAGAGAATTTGTATTAAAATGATATTAAGAATTCAGAGATTGATATAAGCAATATATGAGAATCTTGAATGATAAAAGATGGATAACATGCACAAATATTAATCTAAATAAGAAAATTAATACTATGAATGTTAGGATATGAAATTAGGGTCATGCTTGTTTTTGAAATGTTAAATGACCTGGAACCACATTGTTCACCCAATGACATATTTAAAGAAACAAATATTTTAAAAATGTATTTCGTTTTTTTTAAATAAACCAGTTGCCAACCATTAGAATTTTGATCATGTGACCATGGGGGTACTGCAATTGCTGTAAGTGCAAAATACAGTCATAAGTCACCTTTTTGTCAGTGCCGTTGTAGCTTTGAATGGCCACTGAATGAATGGTTGTAAGTCAAGGACTACCTGTACATACTTTTGAGGCCTTTAGAATGAGAACTTTCTATATGAGGGGAGGTATCCAGGATTTTGGAGAGAGGTGGGTTCCTCTAGGACAGGGATGTGAAACTCGCAGGCCGAATGAATCACGTGCTGGCCATGCCCATGCCCGGTTTAGCGAAGTGGAAAAAAATCATGATACGTCCACGTGATGTCTCTGTGACGATGTGAGTTAGACATGGGTAGGATTCAAAAATTTTAACAATCAGTTCTGTGGGCGTGGCTTAGGTGGTGGGTGTGGCTTGGTGGTCATGTGACTGGGTGAACATGGCTTGGTGGTCACGTTATTGGCTGGGTGTGGCCAACTCAAATCTCACTCAAATTGAGGCACACTTCTCGCCTGGCCTCTCATGACTATGGGGATGCTGCAACGGTCGTAAGTGTGAAAAAGTCATAAGTCACTTTTTTCAGTGCCATTGTAACTTTAAATGGTCACTCCACACAAGCAAAGTACCAAAGGAGGGGAAAAAAAACTCCAAACAAGTTCCTGAGACAGGAAGTCTAGTCCTGCCAAGAATGTAATAAGGGTTAACGGAGAGGCAGTTTCTGTAAGCAACGCCAGAATGTTTCCTTCCTGCCTTCCTTACAGGATTAGGCCAGTAATTTCTTCTAACAACCGGTTCTCCAAACTGCTTAGAATGTTAACAACCGGTTCTAGCGAATAGGTGCGAACTGGTAGAATCCCACCCCTGGTTAGACACCCTTGCTCTAGTACATATTTTGAGATCAGGAATGTTTGGTCAGAAAGCTGGTAGGTCCTTCCAAAAGGAGATGTTTGGATGAACATGACTAGTTGATAGCAGTAGTGGTATTCCATTTTTTTTACTACTGGTTCTGTGGGTGTGGCTTGGTGGGCATTGCACAGGAAGGATACTGCAAAATCACTATTCCCTCCCCACCCTACTAACCTGCTTTCCAGCTCCGTTCTCCTGTGCAGGGCAACAAAAGAAGACCCAGCCAATCAGCTGGGACTCGGGAGGCAGAGAAGAGATGGGGGCTGGGCCAGTCAGAGGTGATATTTGCCAGTTCTACAAACTACTCAAAATTTCCGCTACCAGTTCTGCAGAACTGGTTAGAACTTGCTGAATATCACCTCTGGTTGGTAGGCAACTGGGATCTGAAGGCGACATCCACTAGCCAATAATGACATCATCAGGGAGGCAAATGCATTCTGGGTAAACTCAGGGGTGTTAATATTTCCACCCCACAAAGGTTTCAGAATGAGACAGGAGAAGGGGGAAAAAAACCAAAAACCCTTTCCTAACTAAGAAAGAGACTGGCAACCACTCCCAGCTAGCCTGAACAATGATGAGCAATTACAGGACTAGTAATCCAAAACATTTGAAAACCATGTTATTTTTTCCTCTAATTAATATAAAAACCCACTATGCACCCTTGAACAAGTCTTATGTCTCCTGCAGTGTTGATGGTGAGATAAAATTGGCTGAGCTAATGAACTCTGGAATCAAGATGGGAAATTCATAGCTATCTCGGTGTTATTGGAATTTATTCGTATCATCTCCATTCATGGCTGTATTGTTGGGAATTGGTGTCCAACAGCCTCTTGGGATATATAGTAGAATAAACTTCAATTTTTAATACATTTTTAATGATGAAGAGAGAAGTAATCTTTGGATAAATAATGCAGCCAAGTTGAATTAAACTGTCAGTCTGGAATCATGTAATAATGGACCATATATAAAGCTCAGGTTTGGGAGCTTTGGATTTGAGGCTGAGTATTGGTAAGTTACAATCAGGGGTGGGATTCTACCAGTTCGCACCTATTCTCTAGAACTGGTTGTTAACATTCTAAGCAGTTTGGGGAACTGGTTGTTAGAAGAAATTACTAGCCTAATCCTGTAAGGAAGGCAGGAAGGAAACATTCTGGTGTTGCTTACAGAAACTGCCTCTCTGTTAACCCTTATTACATTCTTGGCAGGCCTAGACTTCCTGTCTCAGGAACTTTTCTGAAGTTTTTGTCCCTCCTTTGCTGGTACTTTGCTTGTGTGGAGTGACCATTCAAAGTTACAATGGCACTGAAAAATGTGACTTATGACCATTTTTCACACGACTGTTGCAGCATCCCCACAGTCATGAGAAGCCAGGCGAGGAGATGCGTGCCTCGATGTGAGTGATACTGAGTTGGCCACACCCAGCCAATAACATGACCACTAAGCCATGTCTACCCAGTCACATGACCACCAAGCCACACCCACCACCTAAGCCATGCCCACAGAACCGGTTGTTAAAAACTTTGAATCCCACCCCTGGTTACAGTTCAAATTAAATTCTATTTGACATTTCATTTGAGGCTATATTTTAGATTAGAAGGTTCCTTGTAACTGATGGCACACATTTTCATAAGCTATTGTCTATGTCATAAGTTTCATTACTTCAGATGATCGGGAAGATCTTTCCTAAACCTAATCCACATCATGGAAAGTGAGAAATAAAGAAGAGGAAATTTCAGAATGTAGATTTCAGAATTTTAGAATAGTTGGAAGGGACCTTGGAGGTCTTTTAGTCCACCCCATTGTCCAAGCAGGAGACCTTACACCATTTCAGACAAATGGCTGTCCAATCTCTTCTTAAAAGCCTCCAGTGTTGGAGCACCCACAACTTCTGAAGGCAATCTGTTTCGCTGTTTCATTGTTCTCACTGTCAGGAAATTTCTCCTTAATTCCAGGTTGCTTCTCTTCTTGATTTGTTTCCATCCATTGTTTCTTACCTTGCCTTGTAGTACTTTGGAAAATAGGTTGACCCCCTCAACTTCAAATACTGGAGCACTGTTATCATGTCACCACCTAATCCTCCTTTTCACTAGACTAGACATACCCAATTCCTGCAACCGTTCCTCATATGTTATAATGTTCTGACCCAAACCTTGTTCCAAGGAAACAAACACGGAACAGAGGTAACAGCAAAACCTTTTAATGATTGTTTATGAATTCCGTTTCTTCATGGTTAAAAGGCTGTTTCAAACTAATTGTCTCTGATAAGAACGAGCCCTGTCAAGGTTATGCAAGGCTGCCAAGAACAATAGATAAAGTTCCTAAGAAATATTTCAAACACAAAGAGTCTCCAATCACCAACCAAGATATTCTGAACGTCCACAAGGCTTGAGTGCAAAAACATCTTTGCTTCCTGCAGAGAACTCCGGTTTTTCAGCTGGCTTTTATCTCTTAAGGGAGGGGCCATTACCTTGCAGCCTTACTCCCAAATTGCTGTGCTGCTGCAGCTGCTCTTTCCTTGGAGCAGCCCTGCGTGCACATTCTCTGGGCACAAGCTCCTCGGGGACCTCTTCATCACTGCTGCCAACCTCCACAATCTCCGAAGGCAGCATTCCACTCCCTGATGGTCCTGGCCCCATCCCTGCCTCACACACAGGCCCCTCATCTGAGTCTTCGCTCTCCAAGACCTCGGCCATCCACATTTGCTGCCGGCGAACCACAACATATAACCTCCAGCCCCCTAATAATCTTTGTGACTCTTTTCTGCATTCTTTCCAAAACCTCAACATCTTTATTATTAAATTAGGCTGTATGGTAGTCTTTAATTTATGACCTCAATTGGGACAGAATTTTCATTGCTAAGCAAGGCAGTTGTTAAGTGAGTTGTGCCAATTTTATAATCTTTTCTTTTTGCCACAGGTAAGCAAAACATACAATTGTTAAGTGAGTCATGCAGTCATTAAGCAAATCCAGTAGCTTGACTGTGCATGTCAGAAGCCAGCTGAGAAGATCATAATTGATGATCACATGACACTCAAATATGCAACCATCATAAATACATGCCAGTTCCAAGCACCCAAATTTTGATCACATGATTATGGAGATGCAGCAATGATTGTGAGAGGATAGGTTGTAAGTCACCATGACGGCGCAGTGGTTAGAATGCAGTATTTCAAGGATAACTCTGTCTGCTGTCAAGAGTTCGATCCTGATGGCTCAAGGTTGACTCAGCCCCCCATCCTTCTGAGATCAGTAAAATAACGATCCAGAAACTTGCTTTTGTCATCAAAACACTGTAATTGCCAAGCTTAATTTGCTTTACATTCCTAGGGGGGGGGGAATTAAGCATTTCTCCTTATATATGAGCTACAGATATAAACTTAATTGCACAATTGCAGAGAACTCAAGATACCCTTGTGTGACTAAATTTATATCTGTAGCCCATATATATAAGGAGAAATGTTTAATTTTTTTCCGTAGGAAAACCATTTGTACTATAGAAAACTGAAAGAAAGAGCAAATAGATGTTTTACCCAAGAGAGTTTCATTTTAAAGTACTTTGAATTGCTTTCTAAATATTTCACTTGCATTGTGAGCGCTAAGACTGTGTGACTATTTTTAAGGCACCTTAAGCTTTTTCTTCCCCTTAAAATGACTTACATAGAGAGATAATTACGTTAAGAAAACATCTGAAAACCAAACTGAAACATATCTCAATCTTATAAGAGTTTTTCCTATATAGATCGTACCCATGGATCATCTATCTGGACTCAGGAGAGAATAATCTTCCAAAGAACCAAATTCCTTGGAGACAGGATAATATGTGGACAAGGATTACAGCATTAGGACTCTTTTTATAAAATTAATTTTTTAAAAATGTCATGTTCAGTAACTATCCTTTTTTACAGTAATGTCAGAAACTGCTGCTAGTAAATCAATTGTAGGGCAAATGAAGCTTCCTCCACCAAAATCTGCCAGAATGAGAGGAAGACCTTGAATTTGAAATATAAAAGGAGAAAGTGCTACTGCTATTGTGTCTCTTTTTCCCTTTCTCCTTCCTGATGCCATTTTTCCCCAACTAAATTTTGGTCAAGCAAAAAGCCTCTCCTCAGTCCCCATTTGACATTTGTGGATGGGGGCACACTTTTCCAACTTTATAGCAATAGCATTTAGGATTTAGGCTTATCTACTGCCCCATAGTGCTTTACTGCACTCTGTAGGTGAATAGAAGCATTATTTGCATATGGCCCCCAACAATCTGGCTCCTCGTTTTATGGACCTCAGAAGGATGGAGGACAGAGTCAACTTGGAGCTCCATCAAGATTGAACTCCAGGCTGGAGGCTGCAATGCTGCCCTTTATTCACTGTGCCACCAATAGTTTATATTTTTGCTTTTTAGATTTATATCCCACCTTTCCTCTAGTGCATGACACTCCCTCCTCCCATTTTCTCCACAACAACAGCCCAACAATGCTTCGTTCGGTGTGAGGAAAACAACTGCCTCAAAGTTACCCAGTGTGGAAAGTGGACTTGAACCCGGGTCTCCTAGTTAATTCAACACCCTAACCATTATGCCTCATTAGGATTCTTTATATTCTCTGTATTCAGGTCTTTTGGCTGTAAATGACAATTATTATCTTTTGGAATGTCGTTCCAAAGAGGAAGCCTACAGAAAAGGTGACAGAATGCTGTACAACCAGGCCAGAAACATATTAACAAGAGAGATTAGAGCAGCAAAAAGAAGCTACTTTGAAAAGTTAAAGAATCAATTCTCAACAAATGAACCAGCAAACATGTGGAAAACTCTTAAAAACATCACTGGCTTCAGCAAATCTCCTTCCCAGGCAGAAGGAAATCAACAACTAGCAGATGACCTGAATGTGTTTTACTGCAGGTTTGAAAAGAAACTACAGCCACCTATCTCCACAACCCACATCTCAAACATACCAACAACAGCCAAGCATCCTAACAACTGGCCCCAATCCATTGGGCTCACAACTTCTGGTGATCACAGAAAAAGAAGTGCAAGATCTATTAGACAAAAGCCAGGAAAAACACCAGAACCAGATAAGATAACTCCGTCTTGCTTAAAAGTCTGTGCTGAGCAATTGGCCCCCATCTTCACCCAAATCTTCAATAGATCACTAGAGATGGGCTATGTTCCTTCCTGCTACAAACATTCTACCATCATCCCAGTGCCAAAGAAGCCCTCCATCAAGGAACTGAATGACTACAGACCAGTTGCTCTAACATCTGTAGTTATGAAAATCTTTGAAAGGCTTGTGCTGTCCCACCTGAAAACCATCACGGATCTGCTGTTAGAACCCATGCAGTTTGCATACTGAGCAAATAGATCAACAGATGATGCTGTTAACATGGCTCTGCATTACATCCTACAACACCTTGAATCTCCAAATATCTACGCAAGGGTCCTCTTTGTAGACTTCAGTTCAGCATTCAATACCATTATTCCAGACACTCTTCTAAGTAAATTAAACCAACTAGCGGTACCTGAACACATTTGTAAGTGGATCATAAGCTTCCTAACAGCCAGGAAGCAGCAGGTGAAGCTAGGCAGAATCATATCCGATACCTGTACAATCAGCACAGGGGGCCCCCAAGGCTATGTGCTATCTCCACTTCTCTTCTCCCTATATACCAATGACTGCATCTCAAACGATCCATCTGTTAAAATACTGAAGTTTGCTGATGACACAACAGTGATTGGTCTCATTCGAGACGACGAATCTGCATACAGACAGGAGGTTATACAACTTGCCTTGTGGTGTAACCATAACAATCTGGAACTGAACATACTCAAAACCGTAGAAATGGTGGTAGACTTTAGAAGAAACCCTCCCATACTACCACCTCTTACAATACTAGACAACACAGTATCAACAGTAGAGACCTTCAAATTTCTAGGTTCTACTATATCACATGACCTAAAATGGACACCTAACATTAAATACATCATCAAAAAAGCACAACAAAGAATGTTCTTTTTGCGCCAACTCAGAAAGCTCAAATTGCCCAAGGAGCTGCTGATACAGTTCTACAGAGGAATTATTGAGTCTATCATCTGCACCTCTATAACTGTCTGGTTTGGTTCTGCAACCCAACAGGAAGACACAGACTTCAGAGGATAATTAGGACTTCAGAAAAAACAATTACTACCCACCTGCCTTCCATCGAGGATCTGTATACTGCACAAGTCAAAAAGAGGGCTGTGAAAATATTTATAGACCCCTCACATCCTGGACATAAACTGTTTCAACTCCTTCCCTCAAAACGACGCTATAGAGCACTGCACACCAGAACAACTAGACACAAGAACAGTTTTTTCCCGAAAGCCATCACTCTGCTAAACAAATAATTCTCTCAACACTGTTCAACTATTACAAAGTCTGCACTACTATTACTGCTAATCTTCTCATCACTCCTTATAACCCATCCCCTCCCACTTGTGATTGTAGGACTGTAACTTTGTTGCTTGTATCCTTACGATTTATATTGACTGTTTCCTAGTATGATTTGATTGTTGATTGTACCCTATGACTATCATTAAGTGTGGTACCTTATGATTCTTGATTCTTAACGAATGTATCTTTTCTTTAGATATACTGAGAGTATTTACACCAAGACAAATTCCTTGTGTGTCCAGTCACACTTGGCCAATAAAGTATTCTATTCTGTTCTGTTCTATTCTATGATCTCTCCAACACACACACACACACACACACACACACACACACACACATCAGAGCTATTGCTCTTCTGGGTGTTGGTATTCAGTGTGAAGAACAGAAGATTGACAAATTCAGATGCTGGCAACAATGGGGAGCTGCCTCCTTTGGGCTCTGCCAGAGCAAGGCTTTCACAGCTCCATTGCATCATCCATCTGGCAAAAGTTGACTCTCTGTTAGAGTGGCAAGCAGAGGTATCTGCAGAAGGCTTAAGATTTGAGAATGGCCAGTGCAACACTCCAGTCAAAGCCTGCCCCTTTTGATGTATAGGAAGGCCAGGGCTTCTGCCAACACAGCCGCCATCTTGAAGATTTTCACTGACACAACTGAGAACTAAGGAAACAGGGAGAACAATTAACCAGTGGAATGGCTTGATTCCAGAAGCAATGGGTCCTCCATCACTGGAGGTTTTTAAGAATAGACTGACAACCATTTGACAAGTTATAGGGTCTTCTACTTAAGTAGGAGGTTGGACTAGAAGATCTCCAGGGTTCAACTCTGTTATTCTATATTCTATAGATCAGGTGTTTGGTTATTCTCACAGTGAAAACCAAAAGGATGGAGAAGCAGAGTGTTTCCAATAACTGGATGAGGAGAGAGGTTTATACAGCAGATATGCTGAGTCAATGGGAGTTAAGCAGATTGCTTTCCTGGACTATCCTGATGGGAAGTTTTGTGTTGGGCAAAGAGGGAAAACACAGCTGCCAAACTAGAACATTAAAAATTACTTTGGGATGAAATGGTGATGTCACAAGGACATGTTCCTTCCAAAAGATCACTGAAGAGTTGTGTCATGGTAAGCAGGATGCAAGGATAATCCCTTTCAGTAGTTTGCTCTGCAGAGAAGAAAGTGTTAAAATAAGGATGCTGAAATCAAAGGTTTTTCTTTATTTTCCCAACTATTCAGCCATCAGATTCCAATTCAGTATCTTCCATATTAATTGTGTCGACTCCTTAGTAAGGGAGCTATTTAATCCTGATCTGGATGCATGCTTTCTAAGAGGCTGAGGCTTTTGCCTACCTCAACGGAAACTGCAACTTCAGCCAATGAAGCAAGAACATCAGCTTAACCTGGAAATCACCTCAGTCCCTGAGGAAACCTCCATTTCATGGACGATTGTGCTCAAGATATATTAATGTATCTACTGTACCTCTGTCCATTGACCCATCAATGTCCTCCCTGAAGAATCCAGGGTGTTGTAGTTCTGTTGGTGAATGTGTAGGGGCATTTTTAACAGACACTCCCTACACAGCACTACAGTTCCCAGTTGGCACAGGTCCACTCTTTCAACCCAGTTTAAGCATGTAGAATTTTGGTCTGTGGCCCTAGGATATTTTATTTTATTTTTATTTTATTTTATTTATTGTTTTGTTTTGATATTTTACTTTATTTTATTTATTACTTTACAAGAAGTGTTACCAGACCCAGCTTCATATGTGTGTTTCTGAAAACAGTTCAGTTTTCTCCATCAGTTGCACTGTTGCACTGCGTCACCACTAGTTATAGGGCTATTTCCCTGGTGTCACATTGCCTTGGTACCCACACACCATTTCTCTTGTGGTTTGAAAGACTGTCTTCCCTACAGGATTGGACACCAATCCTCCCTTTGATGTGAAGGAGAAGGAAAGGCTGAGTTTTTGACAAACATCCTGATGACTTTGAACTGATTGGGCAAAAGAGAAAGGGAGTGACATGAACTCAGGGTTTTTTAGAGAGGAATAGTGAGCTGCTTTGGCAGAAAGAGTAGATGGAGTCTTTGGATCTGACGAATATGGTTTTGAGCCACAGAGCTGCAAGCTTTTTGAAACAGAATTTATGAGATCTTCAATGCATTTGTTACTACTGAATTTTAAATGTGAAGCCAGCGTTGCTTCTCAATATTTAGACAATTAGCTGAAAATATGTCACTTAAAACAAAGCTCTCTTTGAGTTCTCTGTTTTGAAAATATACTATTTTATCGTACTTGCAAGGTTCTGACTATTGCTTTAACGCTGGCAGCTTGAATGTACCTTTCCACTTTACAAGCGTGTTTGTCTCAAGAGCCAATATTTTAGAAACAATCGTCAGAACCTACAAATAATAAGTCTATTTTCAAAATAACTTGCAGGAAGCAAGTAAAATGCTAAAAAACCCACCTTAAGTTTGTCTGACAGATTCTTTTCCTTACTTTTGTAACACAAAGATTTTGATTTTACCAATTGACTATAACAAGTTCTCAAATGGGAAGTTCTGATTCAAGCAATTTCTGTTTTGGCAGATTCTTATTGTAGTCCTCTTTAAATCATTCTTTTACACTTTTAGCCACAGACATACACATGTACAATCCATGTTCTCTTTCCCACACTTAATATTCATCCTATGAAAGATTTCTTCCGTTCTTCAGCAATCTAGTTTCACTTGTGAATATATTAAATGGTCCTGGGAAACTTACTGTTGCTCCAAGATTTTCTATTTATTTATTTTTATTTGTTTGTTTGTTTAAATTTAAATTAAATATTATCCATCTCACTATGAGATAAAACAATGAATTTATATGCCACCCATCTTCTATAAGCTAGAAGAAGGCGGCCAATGTTTTTTCCTTCCAGACCCTGTCTTCTCAAAGATTTTTCCCAGTATTTTTTCCTGGTTAGGAAAAAAAAAAGTACAATCTTCCTTTGTCCTTGAGATCTTTTTATTCGGGGGGGGGGGATTTTTGTCAGCAATAAAGTTTTTGTTGGAGGGAGGGAACGCTATATAAAGTTATATAAAGCACTGGACTCCTAGTCTTTGCACACTATAAAAAAACATGGTGTGTCTACAGTATGCAAAAGAGACATTCTTATTATGGCACCAGCCATAATCAGTGAACAACTTTCTGTGAACAACTCTCTTTGTCTGCTACTGTAGAGATGGTTTTCAGTACTCTTTCAATCTAACAAATATAACAAATTTGTTTTGCTTATACCTGAACTTTTGTTATCTTCCATTCACAACGTGCAAACCCTCTGTATCTTTCTTGGGTCATGGCTTTTTGAATTACTTTAATGTTGACTGCAATTTCAATGAGTTGTTAGTTAGACAATTGGAAATATTTGTTGTTAGGTTTCAGGTACAATCAGGAAAGGTGTGCACCTTTCCAACTTTCTTGGAATTTCTAAGGAATCCTAAAATTAAGATCCTCCATTCCCTCATCCTGCTTTAGTCACAAAATTATACTTTTCTGCACCATCTCCTTCTCTCTCCATTCTTCTTCTCCGGACCAATTGGATTGTTTCCTTTTTCTTCTCTGGATATGGAAATGTCCCTCTAGCATCTCTGTATTATCTTTCGGGGCTGTTTTTCCTATTCAAATCTATGCAAATGGATCAGGCAGGGTTGGGGATGGGCTTTGGCTTTTTCTGCCTAGTGAGAAGTTGGGGGTTTGAGTCCAGCTGCCGCAGGCGATGACTAAACTCTGCACAGAACAAACAGGGTAAAAATAGTCAGAAACTGGAGACGCACCAGATGGTGCCAACTCCTGGGAAGCGAGTGGGGAAGGAATTAAGAATGTGGCTTCACTCCCTCCCTGTGAGGCATCTGGGGAATGAGGCATGTAGGGCATCCTGAGATCCCAGCTCTAGTCCATGGTTTCTCTGTCCCTCTTCCCATTCCCGCCGCCCCCCAGTCTACAGCTGATGGCCTGTTTTCTTGGAGAGTTGTGTTTCTAACCCCTGCCTCAGCCAGTATGGTCTAGTGGGGAAGGCACCAGGCTAGAAACTGGGAGCTGGTGAGTTCTAGTCCCACCTTAACCATGAAAGCCATCTGGGTGATTTGGAGCTAGTCAGTGTTTCTCAACTCAACTCAGCTCTCAGGAGTGTTGTGATGGGGAAAATAGGAGAAGGAAGTGTGTTGGATATATTCGCTGCCTTGAGGCATTTGTAAAAGGTAAAAGATAAAGGAAGGATGTGAACAAACAAACAAAACAAATAAATAACCCCAGCAAAGCTTTTACTGGAGCTTCATGCATTTGAAAGACTGACAAATTTAATATGTCATAGATTATCATGGATTACAGTCTGCCTCCTTATCTTTGTCTGTCCCTCAGAAGTATCTACACTCTGCTACTGCTATTATTCCATACATCTCACTCAGAGATACATTCCAGTCCTTCCTATTCTATACACTGATAATGTTACCTAGTGCAGTAATGAAACATCTTCAAGAAAACCACCAAGCTCAGAGAGCACCAAAGACCCACAGTCCTTCATATCCTTCCTTCGTATCATAACCTGTAGTCTCAATCCCACTTTACAAATTGAGGCTAATTCATAACAGTAAAGGTAGCAACCTACCCTAAGCTGGTGCAGTTGAAATGGGAAGGAACTACAGTCCTACAACCAGTGGTGGGATTCAAATTTTTTTACCACCGGTTCTGTGGGCGTGGGTTGGTGATCATGGCAGGGGAAGGATACTATAAAATCTCCAGTCAGAGGTAGTATTTGCCGGTTCTCCGAACTACTCAAAATTTCTGCTACCGGTTCTCCAGAACTGTTCAGAACCTGCTGAATGCCACCTCTGCCTACAACACAGATGGTTGGCTTCCTTGCTAGCATTTCATGGTTTTAATGATCCAATAGATATCAGGAGGATATTAGAAGGCTAATCAACTATTGAATAAACAAAGTATATATATCAGAACACAGCCAAACCCCCAACCAATGAGAACACACCCCCACCCAATCAGAACACAGCCAAGCCCCCACCCAATCAAGTCACACCCCCACTAGTAGTTAAAAGGAAGAAGCAGCTGCAAGCTCACATTACTCTGAGAAGCACAAGGCCGAAGACACAAGCCTGAAGATGATGAATGAGACTTCATCGAAACGTCGCCTAGATATTTCCAATTCTACACGGGAGAAAACCCGAAGAACCAAAGATCCACATACTAATACCCGCGAAAACCTCCGAAAACAATATATATATATATATATATATATATATATAATGGTGGTAATGAACCAACTAAGTTGGGTAGTGACTTCAACCAACTTCTTAGCAGCATACAGCCATTGTTGGAGTTACAGGAATCTTGGTAGTGGTTTGGTCTCCAAGCTTGTTTCAGTTTAGTTTCTGAATGTTTCGTTGACATGAATCTTGTTTTTATTGCTGCTATTTTGGCAAAGCAGTGGTTGGATGACTCTAGAAGGCACTATAAGTTGCTATGAGAAAATGACGTACGTAAGGCTTAAGAATGGTATCTCTCGTTTTCATTGCTGTTGTTGTTTTTTATCATATTAGGGGCAATGTCTAGCCATAAGAGGAAGTATTTCTTTCAGCTAATTGCAGTTTGGGTGAAATGGAGAAAATTGGGATCACAATGAAAGCAGTTAAATAAGTCTTCTGTCATCCCAATCCTGGTGGATGTTTGTGTTTAATAGTAGCAGTTGTTTGAAAATGTAAACATTATGCTGACAGCATTTATGTCCTTAATAAATATGTAGCATGGTTACAAATATCCTGGAAAACTAAGAAATGTGATATATAGTGAAGTGTAATATTATACCAAAAGTTAAGTAAATCCTATTGATTTCAATGGGTCTTACTGCTAAGTGGATACAGAATTACTGGCTAAGATATCAATCCTAATCATGACTGGTCATTGCAATACTTGCTTCAAGCTAAGCAGTTCAAAAATTTTATAGGGCAGTTATAATTAATTCAAGCCATTGACTGTCATGTGTCTTAGTGAATAAAGTACACCAATGCTTTTCCATAGTGACAATTCAATATCAACATTTAGGTAAGAGTCCTGAAAGTTGGTGTCTCAAAGATGAAAGCTATAGAGCAGGGGTGTCAAACTTGCATCGTCACACCGGCATCATGTGATGTATAGTGACTTTTCCCCCCTTCGCTAAACCGGGCGTGGACGTGACCAATGCATGACGCATTCAGCCCGTGGCCCATGAGTTTGACAGCCCTGCTATAGAGCATAATTTCCCAACTTTAAGACCAGAGGTGGTATTCAGCAGGTTCTAACCAGTTCTGGAGAACCGGTAGCAGAAATTTTGAATAGTTCGGAGAACCAGCAAATACCACCTCTGACTGGAGATTTTACAGTATTCTTCCCCTGCCATGCCCACCAAGCCACGCCCACAGAACCGGTAGTAAAAAAATTTGAATCCCACCACTGTTTAAGACGCATGGACTTCAACTCCCAGAATTCCCCAGGCAGCCATGCTTGCTCGGGAATTCTGGGAATTGAAGTCCATGTCTTAAAATTGCTACGGTTGGGAAACCCAGCTGTAGAGCAACTCATTTAGTGGGCACCAGGTGGGCGAAGTGATTTTCTCTGAGATAGCTGGAATAGCCAGGCTAGTGATCATCGTTTCTGTTCCTTTTTTCTTCAGACAGTAATTTTGTCCTGGGCAATGCCCAAGTCCGGGGAGCATTTCCGGTGGTGTACTGTTCTGATGGCTTCTGTGAACTGACCGGCTTCTCCCGGGCTGAGGTCATGCAACGTTGCTGTGCCTGTAACTTCCTCTATGGGCCGGACACCAGTGAGCTGGTGCGCACCCAGATCCGCAAAGCCCTTGACGAGCGCAAGGAATTTAAAGCTGAGCTCATCCTCTACAGGAAAAGTGGTGAGTCTAGTTTCTGAGAACATAACTTTGTATTGCAAAGGAACCTTTGGGCTGGGGGAGAGTTTGTACCAGGGAGTGGAAAATGGAAGTTGAAGTAGATAATGTAGAAAGTGAGTTTGTCTGTCTGTCTGTTTGTTTGCCTACCTGCCCTCTCCTCTCTGTGTGTGTGTGTGTTTTTGTGCTATGAATATTGTTCAAGAGAAAATTAGCTGGAGAAGAAGATCTTTAATAATATGCAGCAAGCGAATGTTAGTGGCTCGGGCTGGCTAAGCAAGTTGCGTTGCTCTGCTTCCCTATTCTACACAATTGTGAAAACTGCAGCGCTCTTGTTGTCTTTTGTTTCTGGACCTCTTGCAGCAGAGATCCTTCTGGAAGCATTTCAAGTGTGAAGAACATTGAAAGTGGCCTTAGAGCAATTTATTTTCTTCATGTCCAGCACGAACAGGAACAGCTTTCCAGAGCTTTCCTCCGCTCCCTGGTTTTCGTTTCAACTGAAAGTATGTGTGTGTGTATGTGTGTGTGGGCCCTCAAAAGGCAGCCTCTGAACCCAAAACCAGCACCCTGGATTGAATTGTCTGTCTCCCCTATATATATTTGATCTATGACACTCTCCATTGCCAAGGAGGAAGCAGTTGGGGGGGAAAAAAGACTGCTATTTTATTTAGCATGCTTAGGAATGCCCATATCACACACCTACAGACATGCTGAGATTTGTTCACACTACCCCTCCCATTTCTGTGTGAACACCAAAGATGTTTTAAGAGCAGATGGTGAGTGCCATGTTGTGGAATAACAATCCTCTACCCAATGAGTAAAGAAGGCCAACAGATAGAGGAGAGGTTTATTCAATAACCGTGAGAAGCGGATACCGGCACTGGGGCAGCGAGTGGAGCATGGATGTCACTCTACTAATACACATGCATACCGCGGTGGGTCCGTTTATATACCCACCTACACACAAACACACACTTTATTAAACGTATAAACTTAATAATTTATTATTAAATGAAGAGATTAAAGCCAATAAAATTTAGAAAAGTGGATAAAGTAGGGGGAAAAAAATCGGTGAAAAAGGTGCAAAGAAAGAAAAAAAAGGAAGAGAAAACTAGAAAGTTAGAAAAAGGGAGCTTCATTATGACTTCTACCCTTTTATTTATTTATTTATCTGATTTGTCAATCGCTCACAAGATAATGGGTATAATATAAAGATGAGTAAGAATACAGGAAATGGGTACGAATAAATGGGGACAATAGGACAGGGATGGGAGGCACGTTGGTGCACTTATGCACGCCCCTTACAGACCTCTTAGGAATGGGGTGAGGTCAGTAGTGGATAGTTTGAGGTTACAGGAGTGGGGGTTAGTTAGAGGATGTAACAACAGAGTCAGGTAGGGCATTCCAGGCATTGACCACTCTGTTGCTGAAGTTTTCTACCAAGTAATTGCCATCTTATTGCTTCTCCTTCTCTTTAACCCTTTCAGTCCCCAGGTCCATAAATCATCAATTCAGTCTTTCCTTATTTTAACAAAAAGCCTTTTTAAGGCTTCCAGACTCTTTGTTTTTTGAAGTCTGCCTTGTTTTTCCCTGACCAAAATTGGATAGCTTTGCCATTTCTATGAGCTCCATCAATTTTACAATCTAATTTTCTACTTTGGATATTTCGTTCTTCTTCTTTGTGCATACAATAATCTTGCCATCATTTCCATATACTGTTTTAATTTCCCATTTTTCTTTTCTAGTTCAGCATCTATAAAACGCAATGGGAATGAAACCAGAATTATTTCTAGGAGTTTCAGCCAGTTTCAGTGCTTCTTCTCATCAGGTCTTAATACAACCGACAATAGAACAAAAGATAAAAATGCAAATTTTATTTTATTGATTAAAGTTATAAACTGCCTATTCTGCTATCTGAGAGGTTTACAGATAAAAACAATAAAGCCATATAAAAAGGCACAGTTAAAAAAAAACAGAATTAAAAAGATGGAAGAAGCATCCTCAAGCCACCCCCACGATTGCATACCATTATTAGACTTTGATACCAGTTCCAAAAGGCCAGAAGAGTGTGGGAGGTGGGTAGGCAGCCTCACTTTATGGGGCAAGATGTTCCATAGGGCAGGGGTCACAATGGAGAAAACTTTCTTACTAGATCCTGTCAGTCAATTTTTTTTTAACTGATAGGTCTGTAACTTACCTTCTCTGCCTATCTGGGTCAATGTAATTGGGACAAGATGGTTCTTCAGCTACCCTAGTCCCATGCCATGAAGGGTTTAAAGGTGATAACCAACGCCTTGAACTGAACCCAGAAGCAACTCAATGTAGCTCACGCAGCAGAGGCATTACCTGTTCAGCCCTCGGTGTGCTCAAAATGCTCACACAGCTACATTTATGATGATGATTAAAGCTCACCACCAATCTTCTAATAAGGCTTTGATGTGCAACCCATTGTATTCAAAATCTGATGGTCAAAAGCCAGGCTGAATAGCGTGGTCCTTGCTTGTACAGGAAGTATAGGAAAGCAGGAGGGAAAATGGCACTCCCTATTTGGGATTTTTGGAACCTGGGAGCAGTGATTGCTTTGCTCAGTAAAGCAACATCTTTTACACTGAGCTTTCTTTGAAGAGACTTTCTTTTCTTTCCTGCCATTTTGCAACAGCAGAAAAAAGTGATGCTGGGGATGGCAATGGAGAAGATCATTCCCTGACACACTTCAGACTAGGGGGTTGGACTAGAATGATCTACAAGGTCTCTTCCAACTCTGTTAATCTGTATCCCAGGATCATCAACTCACACAGCTCCTTATCTTTTAGGTGTCCCTTTCTGGTGTCTCTTGGATGTGGTGCCTATCAAGAATGAAAAGGGGGAAGTGGCCCTTTTTCTAGTCTCCCACAAAGACATCACAGACACCAAAACCAGAGCGTCTGCAGAAAACTGGAAGGAAGGAGGTGAGATAAAGCTAGCAATGGAGGTGGGGCATATGTGTGTGTGTGTGTGTGTGTGTGTGTAATAAAGGAAAAACTTATAAACTGTGGTACAACCTTACCTATGAGGGCACCAATTCATGGCATCCTGAGATCTTGGGAATACAATTCCCACATGCTCTCTTGTCATAATGGCATGATGGGAATTGTATTGCCACCTACCTGGGAGATGGACTACTGGATCACAGAGGCTTAAGAATCCTCAAGAGATTGTGAGATCAATAAGGAAGGTCTTCCTTCCTTCCAATGTTGGATGATGATGATGATGATGATGATGATAGCAGCAATGTTTTCTCCCTCTCCTTCTGCCTACCACCTTGTGATTTTTTTTAGTCCACACATGGCTCTCAAAATGAGAGTCAAGCACTCTGCGAACAAATGTTCAGTGGTGCATAAATGAAAGGGAGTTAAGAGAGCACATCAATGAAACTGCTTCAAATGCCAAGGAAAGACTTGTAGGAATTCATTGTAGCACAGCTGAAGACTCAGTCTGCTGGCAGGGATCCTAGGCCTTTTCCAACTGGAATATAGAGCCCTAATAGATGAAGCTTCCTCATCTCAAGCCTGATGAATCTGCTGACATGTCATGCATTGTTACATACACAGAAGATCTGCCAGAAAGCTGTTCTTTGGCATATCACTATATATATTATTCACCACTCACCATATGAAGTTACTAGTGAAACTTGAACTTTCATTAATTAGCCGTCCATGCAGCTCATTCAGTCTCTTTTCACATGTCTTCATTTTTTTATAAAGTATGAACACAGTGTGAAAACGTCGCACTTGCTGTTCTCCCTTTTTCCCCCCATTGATTTCTTTTATTGTTCTAAATCTAAATGGTAGCCGTTAATACTCATGTAGCGGCTCCCTTTTGGTAATGTTAGTATCTCTGGCCCATGATCATTTTGCTGTAGCAGTGGTTGTATGGTGGTCGATTTAAAAGGGCAAGAGAAGTTCATCATGGACACGGCCTCCATTTCTGGAAAATCTATAATATCTGCAAGGATATGAGTCATTCTGCATTTCTTAATGATTGAAGGAGCTACTGCTTTGCTTAAAAATTCCACAGTATGGATGTTCCACGCAAACATAGCACTAATACAATTTTAGCAGTAAGATTTATGGGATAAATAAGGAGCATCTCAGCATGCTGAACATGTTGATCACGTGTGCATGTTTTGTATGTTTTGGGCAATCGCTCTAAGACTAAAGAATTATACAAAGATCAGAATCCTGTTCCCTGACAATCAGAAATCCTGCTGTGATTTCACCAGTCATTAGCTGCCTGCTTTCATCTCAGGACCAAACAAAGCATAAAATTCATCATCAGATTGTCCTTACAATTGCAGGACTACAGTGGCCCTTAGATGTAGCCTTCAGCTTACAACCGGGGTGGGATCAGAGTGGGATTCTACCAGTTCGCACCTAGTCACTAGAACCGGTTGTTAACATTCTAAGCAGTTCAGAGAACCGGTTGTTAGAAGAAATTACTGGCCTAATCCTGTAAGGAAGGCAGGAAGGAAACATTCTGGTGTTGCTTACAGAAACTGCCTCTCCGTTAACCCTTATTACATTCTTGGCAGGATTAGACTTCCTGTCTCAGGAACTTCTCTGGAGTTTTTTTCCCTCCTTTGCTTGTGTGGAGTGACCATTCAAAGTTACAATGGCACTGAAAAAAGTGACTTATGACCATTTTTCACACTTACGACTGTTGCAGCATCCCCACAGTCATGAGAGGCCAGGCGAGAAGATGTGTGCCTCGATGTGAGTGATATTGACTTGGCCTCACCCAGCCAATAACTTGACCACCAAGCCATGTCCACCCAGTCACATGACCACCAAGCACGACCATCAACTAAGCCACACCCACAGAACCAGTTGTTAAAAAATTTGAATCCCACCCCTGGGTGGGATTCTACCAGTTAGGACCAGTTTGGGTGAATCGGATATTAAATTTATATCTGGTTCGCTGAACCGGAAATTGAACCGACTGGCTGCCCCACCCACCCCACCCCTCCCCTCCCAGGAGTCTCCATGGGCCCATTTTGGATGCAAGTAAGCGCAGGATCTGGGAGGGCGAAAACCGAGCCAAACTGGAAGTTCCAGAACTCCCATTTCTGGCTTCCAGAGGCCCTACGGAGACTCAGGGAAGCCGTTTTCACCCTCCCAGTGTCCTGAGGGAAGCCTCTGGACCCTGGGGAAGGTGAAAAACATCCCTCCTAGAAGTCCCGGAAGTCCGGAAATGGGCCTGTTTCTGGCTTGCAGAGGGCCTCCAGAGCCCAGGGGAGGCTGTTTTCACCCTCCCAGTGACCTGAGGGAAGCCTCTGGACCCTGAGGAAGGGGAAAAGGCTCTCCCAGAAGTTCCTGTAGGCTATGGCCACCATGGCCACACTCATCCAGCAACCGGGCAGTGAACCGGTCGCTGGGATTTTTGAATCCTACCCGTGCTTACCACTATTCATTAATAATGGTTTGAAGTTCCCAAAGGCCTTGGAAAAAGTAACTTAGGACCCATCCTTGAAATTATGACCATCGCATCATCCCACAGTTGAACGATCACAATTCAGAGGCCACCCTTGAAGAGCATTCAGAAACTACAGCTGGTGCACAGGTAGTTTTGGGGGCCCCAAGAATGGTCCCTGTGACACCACTGCTCTGCGAGCTGCATTGGTTACCAGGGTGCTTCCAGGTGCAATTCAAGATGTTGGTGATCACCTTTAAAGCCCTTCGTGGCATGGGTCCAGGTTACTTGAGTCTCACCCCACTGGGATTGGCCCGTCCACTCATCCTGGCAGAGGAGGCCTGCTGTGGATCCCATGAGCTTGGTTATTCTGGCTGGTGAGGTCCAGGAGGAGAACCTTCTCTGCTGTTGCTCTTGCTCTCTGGAAGATCTTGCCCCCTGATGGGAAGTTGGCCCCCAACTATCCTATCTGTTGCTTCCTATTCCAGACCATATATTGTCTCATTTATGGAAAACTGTTATATTCACTTAACTCGTTTTCAGTTAGAACAGGGTGAAAACAAGTTCAGATGAGTAATCTTTGGATAAATAATGCAGCCAAGTTGCATTTAAACTGTCAGTCTGGAATCATGTAATAATGGACCATATGTAAAGCTCAGGTTGATGGATTTGAGGCTGAGTGTTGGTAAGTTACAGTCAGGAGTGGGATTCTACCAGTTCACACCTATTCGGTAGAACTGGTTGTTAACATTCTAAGCAGTTCGGAGAACCAGTTGTTAGAAGAAATGACTGGCCTAATCCTGTAAGGAAGGCAGGAAGGAAGCATTCTGGTGTTGCTTATAGAAACTGCCTCTCTGTTAACCCTTATTACATTCTTGGCAGGACTAGACTTCCTGTCTCAGGAACTTCTCTAGAGCTTTTTTCCCATCCTTTGCTGGTACTTTGCTTGTGTTGAGTGACCATTCAAAGTTACAATGGCACTGAAAAAAAGGACTTATGACCATTTTTCACGCTTACGACTGTTGCAGCACCCCCACAGTCATGAGATGCCAGACAAGGAGATGCATGCCTCGACGTGAGTGATATTGAGTTGGCCATACCCAGCCAATAACATGACCACCAAGCCATGCCCACCACCTAAGCCACGCCCACAGAACTGGTTGTTATAAATTTGGAATCCCACCCCTGCCCCTATTCCTTCTTTTCATCAGACTAGACATATCCAGTTCCAGCAACTAAGTTTCATAACATGATACTAAGACAATTACATTTGATGTAACAGAATGTACATATCAAATCATTTCCTTTACATTTAATTAGTCTTTAATGCCCCCTCGGTTTAGTCATTCCTGATGCACATACACAAGGTTGTCTCATGAAGTGTAATGGTTCAATAGCAACTTTTGGAGGGACTATGAGGGCTAAAGTGTAGACCCTGCATAACTCTGGCTCTTAAGTTGTGTACAGGTAATCCTTGTCTTATAACCACAATTGGGATCAGAATTTCCACTGTAAGCAAACCAGTAACTGAGTCGAGCCCAGTTTAATGACCTTTTTTTGCTACAGTTGTTAAGGGAATCACATTGTCTTAAGCGAATCCAACTTCTTCCATTGACTTTGCTTGTCGGAAGCCAGCTGGGAAGGTTGCCAAATGGCAATCACATGACATAAATAACCGCGGTTGCCAAATGCCCAAATTTTGATCATACAACTGCAAAGGTCGTAAGTCTGAGGACCAGGTGCAAGTCCCTTTTTTCAGTGCCATTGTAACTTCAAAGGTTGCTAAACCCTTGCTTATAAATAGAGGACTGCCTGTATCTCTGGATAATGGATTTTCATCTTTCTGACCAAGGGATTGGAGGAGCCTATTTTGTATTGGATGGCCGGGTCCCTCTTGGCCTTGGGACAGGAACTTTCCCAGCTGTTTGTCTGCCAGAGGGCTCTCTGTCCTCAGAAAAACTCTATAATTGAAAGAGAAGGTCTACGGGTGACACAATAGCAGTCTTCCAATATTTGGGGGGCTGCCACAGAGAGGGAGAGTCACATATTCTCCAAAGTATCTGAGGGCAAAACAGGTGGAAGCTTAAAGAACAAACCTAGAATTAAAGAAAAATTTCCTGATGGTGAGAACAATTCATCAGTGGAACAGTTTACCTCCGGAAGTTGTGGGTGCTTCATCACTGGAGATTTTGAAGAAGAAACTGGACAGTCACTTGTCTGGAATGGTATAGGGCTATGATGGTGAACCTATGGCATGCATGCTGTTGCCAGCTGCTCTTCTGGTTTCTGGCACATACATGCATGCTGGCCATCTGGTCTTCACAGGTGCCAGAGCACCGGAAATGGCCAAAACATTTTCAGGCCATTTTTTGTGCTGTTTTTGAGTCGTTTTCAGGTGGTTTTTGGGGCATTTTCAGGCTGGTTTGCAGGCCGGTTTGGGGCTGATTTTTGGGGCCGTTTTCAGGACATTTTTGGCCCCAAAACGCCCTGAAAATGGTCCAAAAATCAGCCCCAAATGGCCAAAAAAGCAGGCAGTTAAGCTTTTCCCCTAAAATATAAGCATTGAATATGTAAGGTTCTGTAACAATAGAAGTCGTCTCCAAGCAAGGGTGAAAACATTGCTCTAAAACTCAAAAATTGAGACATTTTCTCATTGAAAATACATTGGTTGCTGAAAGATACAAACCCTTCTTGCTCTAATGTACCAAATGCCATCCAGCATTTGTCTTTTGCTAGGTGGACGGCGACGTTATAGCCGAGCTGGAGCGAAAGGCTTCAATGCCAATCGTCGGCGAAGCCGGGCGGTGCTTTATCATCTCTCGGGACATCTCCAGAAGCAAGGCAAAGGAAAACGCAAACTCCATAAGGTATGGACCAGGCCAAGGGAAGAACAGCCTTTCGGAAGTTCAGTGGACAGAAGTACAGAGACCATACAGGATCTCAGTTTGTTGAGCGAGGGGAAAGAGGAGCTGAATGTTTATCCCAGGGGACAAGGAATGTAACACTATTTCACCCAGCACTCCTAACCTTTTTGTTCACAATTCAATTTTTTTTTAAAAAATGCAATATTTGATTAAATCTCAAAGATTAAGGGATACGATCATACATACTGAAAAGCAGAAACAAAAGGCTACTTAACTTTCAGGGAAAAAATAATTGGGGATATGTTTCCGAAGTATCTTAAAATGAAAGTGCCTTCATGGATGAGCACTATTCCATGAATATGGGCAATGTGAACCACCTGAGAAAAAGAAAATCGTGGACCTTAATTGAAGGACATTAGAGTTGATGTTGCGCTGCCATCTAAAGAAGATGATGCTTGAAGGAGGATCTCAAAATTGGTTGATTTCACATGGAGGAGACCCTGTCTCAGATTATCATGATTATGATACTTTGTTGCACCGGTGCCACCGCTCGTGGCAGAATGCCGCAAAGCTCGGCACGCCAGTGCCACCACATGTGGACAGATGCCACATGGCTCATTGTGCTGATGTTCGCAGCAGGATGCCCTGTGGCACATTGCGCCAGTGCTACCATTCAGGCGCACAATGGCGCAACAGGCCATGCAGCCTCCTGCCATGAGTGACGGCACCAGCATGATGAGCCATGTGGTGCCTGGCTGCGAGCGGCCACCAAAGTCAGGCAGTGCCGTGACAAGTATTGTCACCTGGCTGCAGTGGTGCTAAGGTAAGCAGATAAGACTTCCCTTGAAAATAAGACCTGCTGCTTATATGGGGACCCAAAAGAAAATAAGACTAGGTCTTATTTTTGGGAAAACACAGTACTTGTAACCTATTCGTCTGAGTGATTGTGCCCAGGTCCTTTTTGGGAACAGGCACAAATGACTCAAAATCAGTAGTAATCAGTAGTAAAGTAACTAAGAAAGACCACGATAACTATCTGGGAATCTATAAGCAGAACTAAATCCAAGATGTTCCCTGAACCACGGGGATTCAGTTTTGAGATAGTTAGTGTGAAGCAGTTCCTGATTGCGTAATTCCTCAAGAATTCCCAACAGTTCTGTCGATACAAAATGGCCCTGGCTCTCCAAGGGTTCAAGTGTTGGCCAAACAACTATAAACTAGAACTAGCAATCGCTGACAATGCACATTACTTACTTCCTCAACAATTTGCTCTTGCTGTTTATTAACATTTAATAGAGCCAACCAAGGTATATATTTAAAAAAGCAAGGATCTCAAATTTTGGAATCCTTGATGCTCTCTGAGCTTGCTTGGTTGCTTGCAAACTTTTCATTACCAAAATAGGTAATATTATCAGTGCTAGTGAGTGTGAGGGTTTGTTCCCTGTTTATATATATATAGCTTGTTCTTCTGGTGCTGATGGCGGCATGATTTTGTCCTTGATAGTTCCTTGATTAGGGTATTTATTTCTCCTTGTTTGTTTCTAACTTTTATCGTTTCTCTCTTTCTTGTCTCTCTCTCGTCTCTGTTGCTGACCAAGATAATTTGTGCAAAGACTTACAAGCAAACCATGTGATCATTTTTAATATGTTCCCTCCAAGTCTCCAAGAGAGAAAATGATCTTATCTATAGGTGTCTTCCATCTTTCTGTAGAGAGCTCTTGCACAATTATCTATCTGCTTTCTTAGGGAACCACAAGCCCTGAAATTATATACAGGTAGTCCTCGGCTTACAACAATTCATTTAGTGACTGTTCAAAGTTCCAACGGCACTGAAAAATGTGACTTATGACAGTTTTTCACACTTATGACTGTTCCAGCATTGCCATGGACACATGATCAAAATTCAGATGCTTGGTAAATGGTTCATATTTGTGTGACAGTTGCAGTGTCCCAAGCAGAGGTGGTATTCAGCTGGTTCTGACCGGTTCTGGCATGCCGATATTGAAAATTTTGACTGGTTCAGAGAACCAGCAAATACCACCTCTGGCTGGCCCCACCCCCCACCCCTACCTCTCACTTCTCCTATATTCTGTTGTTTATTAGCTCAGCTGATTCATGGGAACAGCGAACTGCTGCACCTCAGCTGAGCTAAAGAACAGCACAGCTCACCATTGTTGATAAAGAGGGCCCTGCGCATGTGCACGCGAAGCGAGCTCTCCGAACCAGTAGGAAAATTTTTTTGAACCCCACCTCTAGTTCCAGGGTCCCGTGATCAGCATTGGTGACCTTCTGAAAAGGAAAGCCAATGGGGAAGCCATTGACTCACTTAACAACCGTGTTACAAACTTAACAAATGCAATGATTCACTTTAACAAGTCTAGTAAGAAAAGTCATAAAATGGGGCAAATTCACTTAACGAATGTTTCTCTTAGCAACATAAATTTTGGGCTCAATTGTGGTCGTAACTCAAGTACTCCCTGTAATCCCATGATTATCTGGACATTAATTTATGCTAATGAAGACCAGTCTAAAATGATTTTGCCCCTTCTATTTCATATGCAGAAGCCAACTAGTTGGCAATTGATTCTCCCTTCAGTGTTGGTATTTTTTATTACGTCTTAGGACAGAGCAAGGCTAATTTAAGGATGAAAAATAAGTCATGCAGCAGCATACATCGCTCTGTCTTCCAAGAATATGGTACAGATTTTATCTACTGCCCAGGGCAATTCTTCATCCCGATTAATGGAACAAGTGGCTCATTTTTTTAAAATCAGAATTTCTTTATTAAATATACACTGAATATGGAACAGATTCATTCACTGCAAAAGTCAAAACAGATACTGAAACAAAAATATTGAGAAGCACGGAAAATACCTACAGTCTTAGGCAGCCCCATTGAATGTACTTGCATTTGGTTGTAACAGTGTGTGCTTACTGGAGCACGCAGTCAAATGCAGTACACTCTTCCCTCCAGAGGTTACAGAAGCGTAGTAGTCACATTTAATTAGTCATCCTTCTTAAGCCCATAATTTTGTGAAGAAGATCTGTATTCAGAGACTGATGTGTTTGTATCTGAGCTTTACTGGATCAGGGCAAAATAATCCTGGAAAAGATTTAAGATTTTAAATTTGCCTGGCCCATCCTGGCCCCCTCCAGATATGCTCAGTCTGCATCCTTTAGGATTCATTGGTTAGTAAAGCTATGGCACAGTACTGAGTTGTAGACCTGAGATTGCCACTTTTGGATCCCCAGAGGAGCCGTGCCAGGCAGGATTTCAAATAGACATTCTTTAACCTACTATCTGTCAAACCAAGCCTAGAGATGAGACAATGAGATCCGGTTGAGTTCGATCTTCTATTTGCTCACAGCTAATGGACAAAATCTTGCCAAACTAAAGCGATTACCTCCCAATCTAATAGATCTATCTCGAGAGATTCTAGGGCAGAGGTGTCAAACTCAATTTCATTGAGGGCCACATCAGGCTTGTGTTTGACCTCAGGTGTGTGTATGTGAGAGAGGATGGGTGTAGCCGGGGTGGGCGTGGCCAGCGCAATGTCACTCATGTCAGGGGAGCCTGTGGTAGCCCAAGCACTCTGCCAGTGAAAAGGGGCTCTTGGGCTCTGTTTTTGGCTGCAACGGCCTCCTGCAACCCTCTGCGTTGGCCTTCCCAAACTCCATTTTCACTGGCAGAGGCATCACAGGTGTATCCTTTTTTGCAGGGTGGCCCCACAGGCCAGATCTAAGCACCCTGTGGGCAGGGGTGGGATTCAAAATTTTTAACAACCGGTTCTGTGGGCATGGCTAGTTGGGCATGGTCATGTGACTGGGTGGGTGTGACTTCTTTTTTTTTTTTGCAGCATCCTCCCCCCCATATTTTTTTGCCTCCTGGGCCTCAGAGAAGCCTCCTGGAGGGATGTTTTTGCTCCCAGGAGGCTTCCCTAGGGCCCAGGAAGGCAAAAAATGGAGCGCCCCACCCCCATGCAACCCCTTTTCCCTCCTGGGCCTCAGGGAAGCCTCTTGGGTGAAGCAGTAAGACAGTGAGGGGGATCTCAGCACAGCTGATCATCAACAGCTGATCGTTGGGAAGGGGGGAAAAAGAACTTAAGGGGTGACTGGGCAGGGAGAAGGAAGTCAGCGATGTCGGGCATGCACACGATGTCACACATGCGCAATAAGGACTGACTGGGAGGGGAGGGGCAGGTGGAGAAGGGAGGGACCAGCCAGGGGCACGATTTGCCAGTTCTCTGAACTGTGCAGACTCATAATAACCAGTTTTATAGAACTGATCTGAACCAGTAGAATCCCACCGCTGCCTGTGGGCTGGATCTGGCCCGCAGGCCTTGAGTTTGGCATCCCTGTTCTAGGGGTGTGTTGTAGGCTACCCTGAATCTCTTCCCCATTCAGCGCAAAGACTCTGCCATCTCTTCATCTGAGTTGGCAAAATACTTCCCTCTCTGCTGGTGGTGGTGGTGCACATTCCATCACACCATAGTACCTAAACCAAAAAAAGGCAGGCAGATCCAGTGGTGGACCAATTGGATGCAAAATCCTCCACTCTCTCTTAACTTCCTTACTTGGGGTCTCCCTGCTTACCAGTACATACAGGCTGGCTTTCGGAGGCTTTGCTCAATCCTGGGACCCCCTGCTTTACACGGTGACCGCTCCCGTTGTCAGCAGTGATTTCCTAGCCTTGCCGTTCCGAGCATTTAATCTTTCTTGTTGGTTTGTCTCCAGGGTGTGTTTGGTGAGAAGCCTGCCTTGCCTGAATACAAAGTGGCTGCGGCTCGCAAGTCGCCATTCATCCTGCTGCATTACGGCACCTTCAAGGCCGGCTGGGACGGACTGATTCTCCTGGCCACGCTGTACGTGGCTGTCACAGTGCCCTACAGTGTCTGCTTCAATGGCACCAAGGATGAAGGGCTTCCGGAGGCTTCTCGTGCGCCCCCCAGTGTCTGTGATCTCTCTGTGGAAATCCTTTTTATCTTAGGTATGGGGGAGAGGTATCAGCACCTGGGAGGGGTGGGGCCAAGTTGGCAACCTTCAGGATTAAGATACAAACAATCCCCTATTTAATTCCTGACGTTCCAAGATAGAGGAGAGTCAGGGAACAGCTACTGCTGGTCAGTGTAAATACAGGTTGTCCTCAACTTACAATCGTTTGTTTAGTGACTGGTTGAAGCTACAATGACCCTGAAAAAGTGATGTCTGATGGGTCTTTGCGCTTACCATCATCCCAGTATCCCCATGGTCATAGAATGAAAATGTGGCTCCTAGCAACTGGCTTGTATTTACAATGATTGTGGCAGTCCAGGGTCACGGATCGCCATTTGCAAACCTTCCTTCCCTGGGTGGCATTCCAAACTGGCTTCTGACAAGCAAAGTCGGATTTGTTTCACGTTTACACACATTTAACAACTGCCGTGATTCACTTAAGAGCCATGGCAAACAATGCAAAATCAGGCATGACTCACTTAACCACCACCTTAAAGCAGAAATTCTGGTCCCAATTCTGATCGTAAGTTGAGGACTACCTTTAATACTGAACTTGATGGGCAACCATGCAGATCTATTCTGAAGCTCTAATTCTGGGCCTAATAGTTTTTGGAGTACAGGGGCTGTTAGAATGACCCTCATTTCTCCATCTGGGAATTTGGCAAAGAGTGCTAGGCTATGTTTTTGAGGAAAGCCTGTGAAAAGTTGTGATAGCAATAGCATTTAGACTCATATACTGCTTCACAGTGCTTTACAGCCTTCTCTAAGCGGTTTACTTATTTCTCCCAACAATCTGGCTCCTCATTTTACCCACCTCGGAAGGATGGAAGGCTAAGTCAATTTGAGCCTGGTGAGAATCAAAGTGCCAAACTGCTGGCAGCTGGCAGTCAGCAGAAATAGCCTGCAGTACTGCATTTTAACCACTGTGCCACCACGACTCTGATGGCATCTGCCTGAAAAGTTCTTTGCTTCCAAAATTGGAGGTTGTTAAGGAACTGGCAATAATGATCCCCAATCAAAATTGGGGCATGGAGCTAGATCCTGCTTGACCAGCTCAGAGGATTTCTTGATCATAGCTGGCGTCAAGGGAGCCCTTTTTTTGCCTCCGCCTCCCCCCCCCCCCACCCCAGGCCTTCTGATTCACTTCTAACAAGTTAGGGCCTTCCTGGGAGGTGATTTCCTTTCACTGGCAAAGGAGCTGTTTGGGGTGAGTTCAGATATACATCAGTGTCACTCAGTGGCTTTCACTCAAGTGTCCATTTGCATAGTAAGAAAAACAGATGATGGTGGGCTCACAGCTTGAAAGCATCAATTGGTGAGAGTATGAAATAGCCTGGCCTTTCCTACCAGAGGCCTCTGAATTGTGTCATTCTATAACTTCCACAATTCCCAGGTGGCATGACCAGGAATTGTCAGATTTATAACCTTGGGATAGCTGGAAGACACGAAGGGGAGGAAGGCTTGCATAAGGGTTGCGCACTGCCATTCTTTTATTGTTGTTGTTTGCATTGTTTTTGCAGACATCGTGTTGAATTTTCGCACCACGTTTGTCAGCAAATCAGGGCAGGTGGTCTTTGATCCTCATGCTATATTCCTACACTACTTGACCCGCTGGTTCGTGCTGGACCTCTTAGCAGCATTACCCTTCGACCTTCTCTATGCCTTCAAGGTCAACGTGGTGAGTTGGGCTCAGAACCTCCACGATGGGGCACACAGAAGACATGTTGACTATTCAAGGCCAGTTCAGGCAGCCATAAGTACATCTTTGTAGAGAGTCAGAGTTGCAACTTAGTTGATTTTGGCTTTTCCACTATTGTTTCCTGAACTTGATCTTTCCCTCAGTATTTCATTTCTGGGTAAAATACTGCTGATGAGCATTTCGGCCTCAAAGTTATGGCTCCTGAACTAGAATCCCACAGACTTTAACAAGAGGTTTCCCTGCTAATAGGGAGAACACTCTCTGGCTACGGAACATTCCACTGAATTGAGCCTGTTGCAAAAATATCTGCTCCAGCGGAAGGTCAGGCCACTGATGAGGAGAGTGGGAGTGTGGACAGACTGCTGCAGAGAAGGCCTTGGGAAGGGCTTGCGGCCAGTCCAGTTCTACATTAGTGCCAATGACGCTTTGTTCCTGACTGCAACTAAGTCTGGTTATTTCCAGTGGGCTGGTGATTGTGCAGGGCTATCAGAGAGATAGAATCAAGATCACATGAAGTGCTGATACCAACTTTATAATGCCTTGGTAAGGCCACACTTTGAATACTGCATCCAGTTTTGGTCGCTACGATGTAAAAAAAAGATGTTGAGACTCTAGAAAGAGTGCAAGGAAGAGCAACAAAGATGATTAGGGGACTGGAGGCTAAAACATATAAAGAACAGTTGCTGGAATTGGGTATGTCTAATTTAATGAAAAGTAGGACTAGGAGTGATATGATAGCAGTGTTCCAAGGGCTGCCACAAAGGAGAGAGAGTCAAGCTATTCTCCAAAGCACCTGAGGGCAGGACAAGAAGTAATGGGTGGAAACTAATCAAGGAGAGAAGCAACTTAGAACTAAGGAGAAATTTCCTGACAGTTAAAATAATTAATCAGTGGAACAACTTGCCTCCAGAGGTTGTGAATGCTCCAGCCCTGGAAGTTTTTAAGAAGAGATTGGATAACCATTTGTCTGAAGTGGTGTAGGGTTTCCTGCCCAAGCAAGGGGTTGGACTAGAAGACCTCCAAGATCCCTTCCAACTCTGTTATTCTATTCTATACTAAATGTGGCTTGGATCAGTTCTAGGATCCAAAGAGCTCTTTGGCCAGGTAATTGCAACTCAGAAATGTTGGGAAGACCAAAGACCATGCTTGGGTCTGAAGTTCATTACAAGCCAGTGTGAAACTTCAGAAGCCAAAGTATCAGTTGGATGCATTTTAAAGTTACAACCCAAATGACTATAAATAATTTGGTTAGCAGGTTAAAAGAGGGAAGACTTTTCTTTTTCTTCTTCTTTTGCTGGTGTGGTATTTCAGGGTTGTTTAAAATTAAATTGAATTCAAGAGAACTATATTCCTTGATAGCAACCCCAGTACCCTTTGGCTCGGGGTCCTGGGTGACGATGCCGTGTTTCTTCCCTTCTGCCATCCCAACATTCCCCCTCGAACCGCAGAGGGTGCTGTGTAGGCATATCCGGTCTTTTCTTTCCCAACCAGTACTTTGGGGCGCACCTGCTGAAGACGGTGAGGCTCTTGCGGTTGCTACGGCTGCTGCCCAACCTGGATCGGTATTCGCAGTACAGCGCCGTGGTGCTCACCCTGCTCATGACTGTCTTTGCCCTTCTGGCTCACTGGGTCGCCTGCGTCTGGTACTTCATCGGCCAGCGGGAAGTCGAGAGCAGCCCCTCCCAGTTGCCCGGGATAGGTGTGTGTCGTGGGTTGCCTTCCTTGGGGTGGGACTTGGGGAGGAGGCAACTGAACGTAGGGGTTAGTTTCTTCTCCCAGATTAGAGTCGGTGCTCCCCAGACTGCTGCATGTTGTAACGTAAGGGAAGCTGCACTGTAAGGCCAAGTAGAAGCCGAAAGGCAAGTATGAATGGCTGCAACCACCTCCAATCAAGTGCAGAAATAATCCACAGAGTCTCTCTCATGTTGGGGACCATGAGCTCTTTCATAATTACCGTTCTCCAGCAGGCTCTAGGGACCGCATGGCGACAAATTAACAAGTAACTGCCGCATTGGCTTTGAGATAGGGCTGCCAAATCCCTAGGGGAGTGTGGAGAGAGAGAGAGAGAGACTCAGTGCTCAAGGGTGATATATCTGTTGCAACTCGGTGAAGCGGGGGAGGTGGTTCTTTTTCTTTTTTAAATGAAGAGAGCTGGGAAGCTCTCTGAATTTATCTTTGGTTTGGCAATGGATCTCTTTGCTCCATGCTTTCAAATTATATTCATCCTCTGATACCGTGCCTTGGCTTTCAACTTGGACGGTACCAATTCCTGATTTGTTCCATTCCCTTTGGGCATGCTCGCTGAAATGACGGGAACTGACACGCAACACATCCAGATGGCACTTCATTGGGGAATGCTGCCTCTGGCTCATAGAAAAGAGAGAGACAGCATCCTATTTAGATCCGTTCCAATCGGGCTTCAGGCCCGGGCACAGTACTGAAACAGCATTGGTCGCGTTGGTAGATGATCTCTGGAGGGCCCGTGACAGAGGTTATTCCTCTGTCCTGGTCCTCTTAGATCTGTCGGCGGCTTTTGATACTATCGACCATAGTATCCTATTGCGGCGGTTGGAGGGGTTGGGAATTGGGGGCACCGTCTTGCGGTGGTTCTCGTCCTTCCTCTCGGACCGCTCGCAATTGGTGTTGACGGGGGGGGAGAGGTCCACCCCTAGGCCCCTCATGTGTGGGGTGCCTCAGGGGTCGGTCCTCTCCCCTCTTCTGTTCAACATCTATGTGAAGCCGCTGGGAGAGATCATCCGTGGTTTTGGGGTGAGATGCCATCTGTATGCTGATGACACTCAGCTTTACATCTCCACCCCAAGCCACCCCAACGATGCTGTGGAGGTTATGGCCCGTTGCCTGGAGGCTGTGCGGAACTGGATGGGCGAGAACAGGCTTCGACTCAACCCTTCCAAGACCGAGTGGCTGTGGTTTCCGGCGGCCCGATATAGTCAGCTGACTCCATCGCTGGCTATTGGGGATGAGATCTTGACCCCCACAGAAGGGGCACGCAATCTTGGTGTCCTCCTGGATGTACGGCTGTCTTTGGAAGAGCATATTACGGCCGTCTCCAGGGGGGCTTTTTATCAGGTTCGCCTGATACGCCAGATGCGGCCCTTTCTTGATCGGGACGCCTTACGCACAGTCACTCATGCCCTGGTCACCTCCCGTCTGGACTACTGTAATCCCTCTACATGGGGCTCCCTGCGGGGAGCACTCGGAGGCTTCAACTGGTACAGAATGCAGCCGCGCGGGTGGTTATGGGGGCGTCGAGATACTCCCACGTGACGCCCCTCCTGCGCGAGCTGCATTGGTTGCCAGTGGCCTTCCGGGTTCGCTTTAAAGTACTGGTTTTGGTCTTTAAAGCGCTCCATGGCATCGGACCAGGATACTTACAAGACCGCATTCTGCCAGTAGTCTCCCACCGACCGGTGCGCTCCCACAGAGAGGGTCTCCTCCGGGTCCCGACGCCTTCTATGTGTCGTCTGGTGACCCCGAGGAATAGGGCCTTCTCTGTGGGGGCACCCGCCCTTTGGAATGGGATGCCCCCTGGATTACGAACGACTAGTGACCTGAGGGCCTTCAGACGTGACCTGAAGACCTGGCTCTTCGAGCAGGCCGGCCTAAGCTGACTCAAATGGGATTTTAAATGGGGTTTTTAGATTAGTTGGGATGGGTGTACAAAGTTTTAATTTATTTTAATTGGGGTTTTTAGATTTTTATAGGGACAGCCTAGGGTTTAATTCTTTTTTAACTATTTATATTTGTATACATGTATTTTAGTTGGCTGTTCACCGCCCTGAGTCCTTCGGGAGAAGGGCGGTATATAAAACCTAAAATAAATAAATAAAATAAATACCCCCCCTTTTTTTTTTTAGTACAGTACTGTTAAGAGAGATTCAAATGACACCCCATAGAACACGACAGATCAGATACTTTAGACAAGCAGCAGAGGAAGGCAATGGCCTGTATGCCCTGGTTCTCTTGATGGACCAATGTTGGAACTTTTATCTCCTGGCCTATAAGGCTTTACTGTTTAGGTTCTTCTGCAGGGCCCTGGACCAGAACAGGCTGTGTCTGCAGCTGGCATGTTTTTGGGAAAGGGACCCCATCTATAAGGGTGAGGGAATAGTGCTCAGGAGGAGCTTAACATGGGTTTTCTTCTAGCTTCGCTTCCTTCTTCCCCATCCTTGTAGGTTGGCTGCAGGAGCTGGCTCGACGCCTGGAGACTCCCTATTACCTGGCTCAGAGAAACAGCAGTGGTGAAGAAGAACCTACCAACCAGACTAGTTCCTCCCTCAACGGCACAACTTGGGAACTCTTAGGGGGACCCTCCTTGCGCAGTGCTTATATCACCTCCCTATACTTTGCCCTCAGCAGCCTGACCAGTGTGGGCTTTGGCAACGTATCGGCAAACACCGACTCAGAGAAGATTTTCTCCATCTGCACCATGCTGGTAGGGGGTGAGTTGGGCTCTGCCCCTGGGTGGGATATCAAGAAGGAGAACCAGCAAGAACTCCTCAGTATCTTTCCTCCTCAGTATCTTTCCTCCTCCTCCTCCACCTCCTCCTCCTCCTCCTCTTCCTCCTCCTCCTCCTCTCAGCTTCCAACTCAGGTTCTTGGGCAATCTAGTTCTCATGACAACAGGCCAAGCACCTTCTATTATTGTGAGTTTTATTTTGGTACATCACCAACAACCGGCAAGGTGGCTCTTACATCCTTAGCCTCCTTCCAATGGTAAGAAAAGAAAACCAGATGGCTGATCTCTGTTCTTCTCAGATTGTGGAACACATTAGTGATGGGAAACGAAAGCTGCCTTTTTAAATTTAGACCTAACTTTTAACTGTTAAGACTAAGGAAACCAAGAAGCAAGGGGTGGATGGGTGCACCAAATACCTCTCATCCATATGCTCTCTGGCTAACCTTGAGCAAGATTACTGAAAGGGGGGAAAGAAGACTTCTCAATGTAGGAGAGGCCTGCTTCCTTGCCGATTGGTTGCAATGAAAGTAGCACCTGGAATTCTTCCCCTGATTCAACTTTTGTACTACTTCTTCCACCTGGTATTCTCTGGGTGTTTCCCCAGATTCTTGGCTGCCAAGTTTATAGGTCCAAGACAGCGACAGGTAGCAAGATTGGGAAAGATGAGTTTGTGGTTTAATTGGAGAATAGTGGAATTACAGCCACAACTACAGTTACAGTGCAAGGATCTGTATGTTAGATACCAGTCTTTTTTAGGATATTAATTTTTTTTTTAGAAAGGGGCAGCAGCTGGGGGAGGAGGAGGCTCATTTCTATATTCAGAAACATAATAAATAATCAATTGACCATTCAAATAAATAACTTCATCCTAGGACAGGACATGCCAAAACATGTCCGTAGAATGAGATAATAAAAGATATGAATTGGACCAGTGGTGGGATTCAAATTTTTTTTCTATAGGTTCTGTGGGCGTGGCTTGGTGGGCATGGCAGGGGAAGGATACTGTAAAATCCCCATTCCCTCCCCATCCCACTAACCTGCTTTCCAGCTCTGTTCTCCTGCGCAGGACAACCAAAGAAGACCTAGCCGATCAGCTGGGACTCGGGGCCAGTCAGAGGTGGTATTTGCCGGTTCTCTGAACTACTCAAAAATTCTGCTACCAGTTCTCCAGAACTGGTCAGAACTTGCTGAATACCACCTCTGAATTGGATGATGGGTAATCCTCAACTTACAACTATTCATTTAGCAACCATTCGAAGTTACAACAGGACTGAAAATAAAATAACTTACGGCCAATCCTTGTACTCAGGACTGTAGCAACATACTCATAATCACACAATCAAAATTTGGCGCATTTGGTAACTGGCATGTATTATGACAGCTGCAGCATCCCGGAGTTGTGTAATCACCATTTGTGATGTTTCCAGCTACTGTAGCTTCTGACAAGCAAAGTTAATGAGGAAAGTTGGATTTATTTAACAAGAACATGAGTCATTTAACTACAGCAGTAATTTGCAACAAAAAAAGAAGTTTGTAAAATTGGGCTTAGTGATGGAGATTCTAGTCCCGATTATGACTGTAATGTCCTGTGTCAGGTAGATAAAGAAGAACCTATTTGAAATACTCCCTTCTACAAGCAAAACCTTGCCAGATAGAAAAGTATCATCATAAGGAGCAGGCCAGGTTAAAGTATTTCTCCATTAGCTCTTTTTTTTTATATCAACATGCTTAAAACCATTCATATAAACTGAATATCCCAAAACTTGATCTGCCTCTTGGGTCTATATTACAGTCGATTCCTTGCTAGCTCAATTATTATGCCATTGTTCTCCTACCTGATAAAGTTTTATGTCCAAAACTTTTAGTCCCAACACTTTCTTCATTCTTTTCAATTTGTTCGTGAAGTTTGTCTGGTCCTCTTATCAGAGGCATCATTATCATCAATGGCCCCACAAAATCAGGCGGTGCTTCTGCTGATCACCTTCTCCTGGGCCATCTCAGCCAGACTAGCCTTGGTCTGTTCTCTTTCTCCTCCATTCCCAGCACTCATGCACGCGGTTGTCTTCGGCAATGTAACGGCCATCATTCAACGCATGTATGCTCGGCGCTTCCTCTATCACAGCCGTACACGTGACCTGCGCGACTACATCCGTATTCATCGGATCCCTCCACCGCTGAAGCAGCGCATGCTGGAATACTTCCAAGCCACCTGGAGTGCCAGCAATGGGATTGATACACGGGAGGTGAGATCCAGCCCTGGCAAGGGAAAGACCTAGGCAGGAAAACCCTCTACCGCAGGGATGTTAAACGTGATTGCATTGAGGGCCGCATCAGAGTTGTGTTTGAGCTCGGGAGGGCCTGGGGGGGGGGAGGAATGGCCAGATCGACGTCACTCATGTCAGGAGCACCTGTGGTGGCCCAGGCAGGGCTGCGGGCAGTGGTGGGATTCAAATTTTTTAACTACCGGTTCTGTGGGTGTAGCTTTGTGGGCGTGGCATGCCTTGGTGGGCGTGGCGGGAAGAATACTGTAAAATCTCCATTCCCTCCCCACCCCACTAACCTGTTTCCAGCTCCGTTCTCCTATGCAAGGCAACAAAAGAAGATCTAGCCAATCAGCTGGGATTCGGGAGGCAGAGAAGAGATAGAGGCAGGGCCAGTCAGAAGCGGTATTTGCCGGTTCTCTGAACTACTCAAAATTTCCACTATCGGTTCTCCAGAACTGGTCAGAACCTGCTGAATACCATCTCTGGCTGGGGGGGTCCATTTTCTTCCCAGGCTGTGTTTTCGGCAATAATGGCCTCCTCCTGCTCTTTGCCAGCAAAAATGGAGCCACACACGCGTCTCCCAAACTCCGTTTTAGCTGACAGAGGCACTATGGGCCATTCCTTCACTGTCTCCAGGGTGGCCCCGTGGGCCAGATCTTGACCTCAGGCCTTGAGTTTGACACCCCTGTTTTAGTCCTTACACCATCCCCGACAAAGGCAGCCTCCCTGGTATCCCAAGGAAAGGGAGACCTCCTAACCCTGCTGCTGTGTCTTCCTTCTCACCAGTTGCTGCATAGCCTCCCGGATGAGCTGCGTGCCGATATTGCCCTGCACCTTCACAAGGAACTGCTCCAGCTGCCCCTCTTTGAGGGGGCAAGCCGGGGCTGCCGGCGTTCCCTTTCACTCAGTGTCCGAACATCTTTCTGCACGCCGGGGGAATACCTGATCCGGCAGGGAGATGCACTCCAAGCTCTGTATCTCATCTGCTCGGGCTCCATGGAGGTGCTGAAAGATGGCACTGTGCTTGCCATCCTAGGTAATGCCTGCTTCCCCTTCGGTCTTTGCTCTTTCCCCCTTTCCCATGTGGTAAGTCTGGGAGACTGGGAAGTTTCAAAATGTTGGCTGGACTTGAAAACATCTGCAGCCTCAAAGCTGGGTGAACACAGCAGTCAATATGTCCTCACATCTTGGTGTGCCCAGAGTAATAAGCCATATCCAGGGCTGGGCTGCTGTGGGTTCGCAAGAGTTCAGGAGAGCTCCTAGCTAAGATTCTGTGCAGTTCAGAGAACTCCCAAATCCCACTCCTGGCTGGCCACGCCCCACCCCTCACCTCCCAGGAGTCTCCATGCGGCCCGTTTTGGATGCAGGTAAGTGCAGGGTGCATGCGGAAGCTCGGGGAGGGCGAAAAACAGGCCCCCCAGAAGTTCAGGAAGACCAGAAATGGGCCCGTTTCCAGCTTCCAGAGAGCCTCCGGAGCCTGGGGAGGCTGTTTTCACACTCCCGGAGGCTCGAAGAAAACCTCCGCAG